>OY987307.1:5176060-6597534 GCA_963920635.1 Pseudeuparius sepicola
CTAGGAATCAGTTAAAACATATTACAAATAATAATAATAATTCCTCAACAAAGCCTTTTAAATAGTAAGATAATCCTCATGAAATTGAAATATTGCACTTTTTTAGACTTTGGGCACTACCCTGATAGATCAAACGTCGGGCAACGCAGTTTTTATCAAATGTTTTCTACAGTCCGTCGGCATTCGGCGCGTCACAATTCACATAAAAATATCGAACCTTGGAGGTTACGTTATAAGCAGAAAACATTTCAAACCGTAAATTGTATGTCGAGTTGAGTTTGAGATTGTGATGTTATGGCTGGGCTTTTTGTTATATTATGTCAAATACGACACGATTTGTGCGCTCACCAACAAAATTCAGAAACATGAATGTGAATGCGGATATTATTAAATGCGGTGAAACCTCAGAGAAATAACCAAGGATAGAGGGAGTAAGAACAGAAAGTAAACAAAGCCAACATGTTTTGAGTGATGCCACGTACTCCATTGTTTACAGCATTTCATGTCAAAACAGAAGTGTTTAATAATGGGATTAAATGAAGGCACACCTACCATAACGCTAAATTAACAAGTGTAGTTATTAATTTCTTGTATGTAACAATTTTAAACTAAAACTAAATTGCGCTGTAATTATAGTATCTAATTATCACTTTAATAAAATCGTCACAAGACGCCTCAAACCGCCAGACATGGCAATGCAGCCGGTGCTGCAGCGGGCGCCGCGTTCGTTAACCCGGCGGTATTTGTTTTGTGTATGCCCAGCAAGTCAAGTTTTCCGATTGTTTACGTATGCATTTTTCCCGTTTTTAATTGTTTTTCTGTTAATTTATAGGCTATTTATTAGAATTTAGGATATAGTGACTGATTTTGTATACAATGGGACGCAGAAAGTGTGTGGTATGTGGCTAAATTGATATTTCTCAGGATATAACCTATCTCAGGTAACCGTTGTACACACGGGCCTAATGTTTGTTTACTTCGGTAAATTTGCATAAGATGATGGTTGACTAGAAACGTATGTATTTTGATGCTGTTGCTCCCTCTATCCTTGGTTATTTCTCTGAGGGTCAAACCAAATGCTGAGCTTTAGTATTGCAAAAAAAAAATAGTAGAAGTGTTTGCGACATCAAAATAATCCTCACAATAGAAAAAAAGAACTACAGAAATGAAATAATCAAAAATGAAATTCTGTTATTCTAATACGGGAATACGAGCAGCGTTGCGATATATATTATAATATTGTAACGAAAAGTGCCTCTAAAGTTGTTATATCAGCTTTCAATGAATATGTCTGCACGGTTTTCTTACCTACTCAAAGATTCAGCAGATAAATTTTAAGTTTGGGTATTCTACTTACAGTTTTATATTTTTTGTAATTAATTTAGAGGCATTTTCCGTCACATCTTTGTTGGCCTGAGGCCCCCCAGAGCCCCATTTTCCTTTAGTTTTCATTGTTCTCCCTGTACAGCTTCCATAACTTTCTAGAAAGTTTGCTAGAACTTTATGATTTGTGAACTATCATTGGCCAGGAATATTCTAGAGTATTCTCCAGTCTTCCTTTTGAGTATATAAGCCCTGGGAATTGGGCCTCGGGGAAGTGAAAGGTTAGAAAGCGTTTTTGTGCGAATTTTGGAGCTGAAAGAATATTCTTGGACAGTGACAGTAATCTGACAAGTTTATTTGTGATTTTTGTAGGCTAAACAATAAAGGTGGTAACCAAGGCAACGAGTTTGGACTGTGATTGTTGAGATTCAGTACAATATTTAAAAAAAAGTAAAACATAGCAGGATTATTTCGTCACAGTTTCGAAGTGTTCAATATTGTTTATCTTACCTGTTGTTTCCTTTGTACAAGTACGCCGCAATTCTCCTAAATTCAGTCAGTTCGTGTTTTTCCAATCTCTGCGCCAGCCCAATGTTGTCGAAGTTGTCGAAGGCGTCGATCGACGTTCGTAGTCCCTGTAATAGAAAACAAATAACAAAATAAAAAACAAGGACGGAAATAACAAGCGACATACTTGGAAGTCTTCCTCTTCGATGAGCAGAGAGTTCAGCGCCTCGTTGATGGCTTTGTTGTTGAGGTTTTGGACCGACCTCAGGTATGACTTGACTAGTTGTAGGTGGTTGGTCTTTTGGAAGAATGCGACGGCCCTAAAGAAAATGCCTTAGTAATTACCTGAATTAAATCAAACAAATTGTTACAATATCGTAAAACAAAAAAATGCATGGTCACTCGTCCATGAGAAAATTGTGTCTTCTGTCTGCACTTTTCATGTCTTAATTTTTGCCTTGCTACATTGAACTAATGTATGATAATTATTTACATACTTTGATGATTCCTGAGCTTTTAATGACAATCGGCATCAAACGTCAGACGCGGAGCCATCGCCCGTCAAAAGCGACCAAATATTCAAAACCCGGCTAATAAAGGCCCATTTAACTTTTCGTACATATTGCGAAATTGTTACATATAGCGGCGCAATCTTTCAGTCTAAATATTTTAGTAGGTTTGAATATTAATCTATTTTACTTGGAGGCAGCACAATAGGCAGCAGTTTGAAAGTGCGGGTCTCGTGATATTTGACCTAGGTAGAGTGATCGTCAAAGTCAAGCAACACCGCAAATGCGCGGTTCATGGACGGGTGATCCATTATGATTATTTTTTCGCCTAATGAAACATTTTTTTTCCGATTTCAAAAAAAATATAATATGTACCTCGGCACTGAAGTTCTTTTTATGACTCATGTGGTTTATTTGCCTCGGCCAGAGGCCTCAGCAACTAAACTCCACATGAGTCATAAAAAGTTGAACTTCAGTGCCTTGGTACATAAATACAGTTTGTTCAGTGAATGTTCGGCCCTACGTCACAACTCTCGTCCTTGTCTGACTCGTGAATATACGACCGATATCCATTGTATATTCATGAGTAAGACAAGGACGGGAGTTATGACGTAGGGCCGAACATTCGCTGAACAAACTGTAACTATTTCATTATATGTTCATGGTTATAGTTAATATAATTTAGTTATTATTTTGAGCACAAAATTATATCAAAACTTAAGGACAATTCATATTTGACACCATTTAAACAACCAATGAAACAATACTTCCTGTCATAGGCATTGCCAGCCTTTACAGTTATTTCCTAAAATTGCTGTTTTCACTATCAATTCGATTTAACTTAATATAGGTAGGTATCTAATGCCTTTTTGAATTAGATTTCTATTAAAGACCTCTTGGGCAGGTGGATAATATGTATTTTTATTGTTGGTAAACTAAAATATTATTACGTATACAAAACTGAAACATCGTATAAATGTCACTAGTGTTTTTCCAGGAAAATAATATTCTCAAAATACAGGGTGATTTATTCATAAATACATTAATTTTAACCAAGTCATCAGGGAGGTACATACAGGGTGAGTCATTAGTAATGGCACAAAATATTATGATTGAGGCTAATATGCCTTATAGAAATGTGGTTTGTTTAAGAGATACAGGGCGTTAAAGTTCATTTTTTGAAATTGAATTATGGCTACATCTCCCGAAATAATCAAGCTGAGACCGTTCACATCACGCCCTATAACAATACAAGAGGCAATTCTTTCCTTCACAATCACACGCAGGACACGCACATAGTGTCAACAAACAGGGACTGGAAAATACTGAAACTGTTTCAAATTCAACAGACTTTGGAAATTGAAGACAAAAGTTTTAAAAACAATGCGCTCCTTGCATCCGCAGCTATTACTACTGTCAAACTTGTCACTTGTGAATGAGAAAAGTGTGTTGGTCTTGGAAACGACCTAAGTGGAAAGTACGGTAATTTTAGGCAACTAGACCCCAGGAGATGTTGGCTAATGTTGACGTTCTTATTTCAGAGGAAGCGGAACACCCACAGAACACAACCACTCTAAGAGCATCTCGGTGCAGTAAAAGGGATTATTAGTGAACTAGTTAGCGGAAAAATTAGTGCTCCAAGCGAAAGTGAGTGAAGTTCGTTCTATCGAGAAAAAGATCGTTCTCAGTGGGGCCAAGATCCATGAAATCATGTAAACCCCCTAGTTGAGTGGGTACCTACTTAATAAAGCATCCAAAAATCAAAAGGTCAGGTAAGCAGTCGTTTCATTTATTTTTTTCGTTGGCATTTATCCCTTAAGGTGTCTAAGGCCAAAACTAACTGTTACAAGAGGTAAGTGTTAACATTTGTCCATAATTTCCGCATGCATTTTGCAGAACATTCGCCTACAATACAAATAATCGTGTACTGAAAATATTCCTTTACATTTACGAGAGTTTCGTACATCTGGCAAAAAATGCTAACATGCCCGACGGCAAGTATTGTCCTATGGGTCATACGCGCAGCAAGCAAGTCAGTGGTAGTCGTAAATAGGAGGCCAAATGGGTAAATTGCGGGTTAGAAAAAAATTAATTCCGACTTTAAAACAAAAGTTGGAATTTTTTAATTGTAATTTTGTGTTCAGAGTGGTTATTACCCACTCTTAAAGTTATGTATTTATGAATACATCACCCTGTATGCTCTGGTGTAATTTTGCACTTTATTGCACAAATGTTTCAATTTTTGTACATATAGCTTAGGTATAGGTGTAGCATTGTCGCATTGGCCATACGCTTCTTTTGTAGCCCTACAAACAAGATATTTTAAATAAATATAAAATTCGCATATTGGTTCGTTTACAAACATATTTATTTATTTATTCATTTAATTAATTATCATTTTATACCTTTTGTTTTTTACATTGACCATTTCAGCGCTAAAAAATGCATATCTCTATCCACTCGCGGCAGATTATCCGAATCGTCTTTTACAAATCCTGGATCCATTCTGTTGGGGAAAACTTCTTGAAGTGCAGACAGAACAGCAAAATCGAAAACTATTACAATGCAAACCGATGTACATTTTTATTCCAAAAAAATCCAGTTAGAAAACCGCACATTTTACCTATTACTATTTTTGATAGGAAGCAATAAAGGTGTTTTTTTTGCATTGGCAGAAAGGACCTTAATGGGAATGAAATTAGAGATATGCCTGTACAAGCTAATTATATCAATATCGACACGTGGTTAATTTTTTTTCCATGAATAAACTGTTGATCATACATTTCATAAGGCTCATAATGTCAACTAAGCCATCCACCAAAACGTAAAATGTATCTACTGTGGTTTTACCAGGTAATAAAAATGAAGATGACCTTTCTAATATTGTTTTTCCTGGTATATAAACATGCAGCAACACCAGGCGCACTTTATTTTTATCGACTAATAAGTTGTAGTCCTGTGACGTCATAGGACTACCATTTTAAACTTTGAATATTTCTAAAAAAGTACTTCCTGTACTCAAAACATAAAATAAAAAAGGTAATAGCTTGGTCTACTCGTATACAAACACTTTTAAACAGACAAATAAAGAAGTAAGTTGGGAGTTTGCAACCTATTGGCGATACACTATTCTTATTACGCTTAAATCCACACACCAATAACGTTGTTTTTGCACTCGACGCGCGTTTCGCTAACTAAGTTAGCATCATCAGGAGATGATTAAAACTGGTTTGCACTCGACGCGCATTTCGCTAACTAAGTTAGCATCATCAGATGATTAAAACTAACCGCTTATTACTAACTTACTCTATTTATACTAAAACTACCTACTGTATCAATTCTCTACCTGTCAGTTTATTAGCATATATAATGGACTGTAGGGGATCAGGCCCTTATCCATATTTAAACTAAATTTATATCTGGAAATTTCCAGACTTTCATAGGCATCTAATAATCTCCTGTCAGGTAGATATTTAATTAATCTTAAATTGTCTATTGTTATCCTATAATTGTTTTCAAAAGCATGTTCGGAAATGCTAGATTTTTCTAAATGACCGTATTTTCATTGAATCTGGTTTTCACGGAACGTCTAGTTTGCACAACATATTTTTTACAACAATCAGAACAACTAACTTCATATATTCCACTTCTTTCTAGGACATCAATCTTGTCCTTGGGGTTTCCTAATAGATTTTTAATATTATCGGAAGATTTATATACCAATTTAAGTCCTGCATGATTAAATATTTTTTCTAAACCTCTCGTAAGCCGCAGATTGTATGGAATGGAAATGTACTTAGTACTATCAGGTTTTATTCTAAAAGTAGTGGAATCTTGGAACTTCTTCTTATATTTATGTTTATTAATTAGCTTCCCAATTAACATTTATAGTCGCAAAACTGTAATTGTGACTATCAAAGGAACTTCAAAGTGTACGGCCACCAACAATAGCCACCACTTTATTACCACGCTACCACGTTATAATGACTAAAATGGGGAATGATTTTTCAGTAACAGCATGGTTACCAGGACGCTTTTGGAACCTATTTTGCCACTACTTTTAACGTAGCCGGGTAGTGGGGAACACCAAGCTGCTATGTCGGGATATAGTAACAGCGACATCGTATACCTATACCTTTCTTTTTCTAAAAGTAATATGTGCTTTCATTTATTATGAAATGGTAGATACTTCATGATTTATTATGGCCACTTTAGGTTACCTTATAAGCAGTTAAATATCACTTTTTAAATCGCGTTTTTACAATTATCCAGGGGATAAATTTTAAAACGCGTTTCAGTTTACTGCCAAAAACATGGCGCGATCAGAAGGTTGTTACTTCAAAAAGTAATTTGGCAACTTAAAGGTAATTTTTCCTATGTCTTTAGTAACCTATCGTTCCTATTTTCTCGATTAACGTATATGCTACTATAAAGTTACAACTGGAACTACGCCAAAATGACTTTCAAGTTCTTGAAACTATAACGCTACTCTCCATTTGGGTTCATTTTTGCATGCGTTACACGATGGAGTCCCAAAAGCTACTAAAATACCTAGTGAGATTAGGCAACTCTCAATACATGGGACGATGAAGTCGCGTCTTCCACTAAAATGGAACTAATAATCCCTAACCTAATAACGTTCAGTGTTCAGTTCTCGTCTCAGGTGGTGACGGTCACGATACACTTACCCAGGGTATGTCAGAAACGAATCCGAAAACAAGGCAAATCTGCGCATTTACGTCAGTTGCGAATCACGAATTCAAAATAATGGGCGGCTGCGGTTGTGTTTTACGATTTTTTATAGTTTACAGTTTGTGTCAAGAAAAAAGTGTAAACAACTGTCAGTCAAGAATAAATAAACAAGGACGGGTTAATAATTCATAATTGATAAATAAATCTTTGCAGTGAAATCAGTGAAATTCACCTTACTTACAATAAATGTATTATTTAGATACCTAAAACACAAAGAAAACAAATTATTTGTAAAATTATAATTATCAAATTAAATGTGTTTTTATCAACAGAATATTCATTCATTTATCTAGTAATATAATCTACATATTTTTAACAACATTTATTTGAAAGAAAACGTTTAAAATAAGCAAAAACCATAAAAAAGTATCTATTGCTGTGTAAAACATATGGAGCAATTTAAATTCTGATTCGCAACTGACGCGTCACAAGATGCGCAATGAGACACCGTGGGTAAGTCTATCGTGTTGACGGTCGCGTTTCACCATCAACTGATTGGTCATCGTCTTCAACTATTGAATCACACACATAATTTTCTAAATTGCATTGTGATTGTAAATTAACTGTCTCCTCACGAATGTGTTATATTTCTGTTACACTCGGTTTCGCTTGTTTAGCAATCACTTTGGAAAAGCTTTCAAAATTTTGCTTATTAGAATTTAATGTTAACTGTTGTTTTAATTTTCTGTAAAATGTTGTTGAATGCCTGTACTTCTTCTTTTGGATTGGTTTAGACATTCCACACAGATATATTACTAAAACAACCACGGACTTGTTTTTCACCACATCGCGGCACACTATTTTCTAAATTCTAACCTAAAAATTGTTGCTCTGGGCTATCGAATGGACAACGAACAATTTAGAAATTCCTTCAGAGTAGCTTATACAACAGAGTAATTTTTAACAGTTCCGGGAACTTTATAGTCAGAGGAATAAAATTTTATAGTTACTGCTACTTTACAGTACACTCCTAAAAGAAATGTTACTACCCTGTTACGATCAAAGTTTAACATTATGCTACTGACTTTAAAGTCCCACTCGCGGACCCTGCAAAGTCCCGATTACCAGCGATTGTAACTTTTTGGCTAAAACTACTTCGACGACACATATTAGTAACATCTATAGTAACTGCTACCGATGTCGGTGACTTTCAAGTAGAAAATACTTTAAAGGAAATCTTTATAGTAACTGGGTAGTTTATGCGTTTTTTATATGGGTGGATGATATTACTTTACTACATATGGAACAATCAAGGTGTCTACGACGTTCTAGTCACTATATTTGGGAACCATAAAGTACATGCTCCTTTAATCACGCATTTATAGTTCCATTCTCTACCCCAATCTTTAGTATAAGTCACAAAGACTGACATAAGTATTCGTTACTTTCTATGTTGATTGGGTTTCTAACTATGTTTGTGTCATAACCATTGGCTCATGCTATATTCCTTATTCTAGTTTCTTCTATTTTATATTTTTCTGAAATAAGAGGGAAATTAACTAATCTATGTGTTAAGAATTGAAAACTTGCGAGTTTGTGTTGGTTGCAATGAAAGGAATCTGTGAGGAATGTAGCGGTCAGTGGTTGTGTTTTTTCTATAAATATCGAATTCTAACCTGTTATTAGTTATTATTTCTTATTATTAAGGCGTCTAGAAACGGTAGCTCTCCGTTGTTCTCTAGTTCATAAGTAAACTTAATGGAAGGGAAACAGTTATTCAATTTTTTAAGAAAATCTTTAATTTTGGCACATTTCATATCAAAAATAGCAAAAATGTCATCTACGTACCTATACCATATTCTTGGAAAATAATCGGATCCTTGTAATTTTGTTCCAAAATTAGGCATGAAAACGTTTGCTAAAAACGGTGAGAGGCAATTGCCCATTGTGGTCCCTTCGAGTTGTTGATAATAGTTATTATTGTATTGGAAATAATTTTGGTCCATGCATAATTTAGTTAAAAGTAGAAATTCTTCAATGACTTCTTTTTTGTAATTATTATATTCTAGAAGTTCTTTTAAATACTCTAATGTTGTTGGAATTGGTACACTAGGGAACAAGGAACTAACATCGAATGAAATTAAAACTTCGCCTTCATTAAGTCTTTGATTTTACTGATGAAATCCAATGTGTTCATGACCGAAAATTTGTGTATTTTTTAGGCAAATTTTCAAATTCATTTGCTAACCATTTTGATAGATTATAAGTGGGTGATCCTATTGCCGAAACTATCGGTCGCATTGCTTTACCCGGTTTGTGCACTTTTGGTAAACCATATAGTTTGGGCAAAGTAGGATTACTGTTAGTGAATTTAGATTTTAAATAGTTCGTAATGAGGTTGTTACATTTTTTGAACGCTCGTTTAACTTGTGCTGTCATTGTTTGTAGGGGGTTTTAATCATCTCCTGATGATGCTAACTTAGAGAAACGCGCGTCGAGCGCAAAAACAACGTTATTGGTGTGTGGATTTAAGCCTAATAAGAATAAATAAAGAAGTAGGTGTGACGAGCTCATTCTGGAACTCTTTAGAGCCGATTTCAAAAAAATTAACTATCCTGGAAATGAAAATTTTCAAAACCACCGTCGACTTATCAACACTCACCTCGTATGGTCCATCCTTGGCGCCAACACCAACAGCAGGTCGTTCAGGAGCAGCGGCTTGTAGTCCAGGTAGAATTGGATGGCCTTGTAGTACAGCTCGATGTTGGCCACTTTCGTGATGATGTCCTTGAAGTGGCCCTCCCGCCACGCCTCGGTCGGGTGCGCCATCATCGCCAGGACGGCGTTGTCGTACTCCTCGTACTTGTCGTACAGGAACACCAGCTCGGCCCACAGGTGGGCCTGTTCCGCCGCTCTTAACACCTTAACGGGGGAAAAAAACAAGATCGACGATTAGTACAAACGTTAGGAAGGGGTTCGCCAAGCGTTTTCTGCGCCATCTCCAAATGTATAACCGAACCGTTTCCATAACGTGAACCAATAGTGTAAGTAAAGACTACCAAAAATGTCAGGGGGCATCAGTGTAAACATGGCACGGGAACAAACGTGAAGTAGAGCGGGAGATAGTGACAGATTTTTGGACAGATTTTACTCAGTATACCTTATGCGTATATTCTCACAATAATATGGTACGAATCAGAGAGTTATCCTGAGTTCTTAATATTGAAAAGTGAGTTTTGATATGATTTTAGTCAGGCTGCCATGTGTTTTAAAATGAAGTTCAAAATTGAACATTCTCGGAAAACCATAGGCATACCGTTAGCATGGGCCCAAAGGGCTGTTATTGTCACGTAAACTTGTATTTTAATAATTAATTTAATCATTTAAACGTTTTACTAGATGTAAAGTGTACTTAGATGTGCGCAAACGGTATGCCGTCTTTTCTTCAGCAGTTTTATGACAAGAACTTACATACGTATCATTTACAGCCTGTTCAGAAACGTGGAAAAATTAATTATTAAAATACAAGTTCACGTGACAATAATAAAACTTTGGTCCCACGCTAACAGTATGCCTATTGTTTTCAGAGAAATTTTCTAATTTGAACTTCATTATAAAAAACATGGCAGCCTGACTGAAAGCAGTAAAATCATATCAAACCGCATTTTTTCGAATAGATGAAAACTCAGTTTTCATTACGAAGAACCCAGGGTGACTCTCTGATGCATACCTTAATGTTGTGAGAATGTACGCAACATAATGCCCTTTGAGTGAGTAAAATAATGTCCAAAAATCTGCCACTATCTTCCCGGTCTAAAAACATGGACATAATCTTCCAAAAAGCTACAAATTTGTGCACGATAAGTTCACTTTTAAAATCTGTAGCAAATTGGGATAAATAATTAAATCTCTCTCAAAGCATGATCTGTTTGGGGGAAAAAGCAAACATCATAACATGAAGCACTTTAAAACCAAGACCGAAAATTTCGTTTTTCATTCTGTGCCCCTTCTATTAAATAAAAGGGTGTCCGTGATTTCTGGAGACAAACATTGACAATTTGTAAAAAATCATATCAGAACAAAAAGTTCCTATAAACATAAGTGTATGAACAGTTAGTTTTCAAGATAAAGAGCTTTTAAGCAAGCAATTATTTAACAAACAACATGGTCTAATATTATAAACAGTTTAGCAAACTTTGACAATTTACAATTTATAGACAGTCATTTTAGAACAAAAAGTTCCTATAAACCATGTTAGTTGCCAAGATACAGTGTGTTTAAGAGTTTAAGAATTATTTTCATATTTTATTTCTTATCTCTGTAAAGAAAAGAAATATCGACTTCAAACTCGGCATGTAGTAATAGGTCTTCAAAACCCACAGGTATGCTGAATAAATGTCCAGTGGCGTGCGCAGAGGTAACCAAGACCTCGTTTTTAAACATAATTTCCACGCCAATGTCTTTTGAAAACATTCGGTTCATTTTTCAATTTCTAATATCTATTTCATCTCTTGTAAAATTTTCGTGGGCGTGTTATTTTTGGGAAAAAAATATGTTCATGCAAGGTAACTGGTAGTGGCAAGGGCGAAAAATAAAATATGACAATAAATATTTTCTTAAACCATATTTATAGGAACTTCTTACTCTAAAATTACTTTTCTGTACAGATTGTAAAAATTTGCCTACAAAAACCATGGGCAACCTGTATTATATCAAGAGAAATGATAGCTGTCAAATTTGACAGGTCAGTAGTAGCCTTCATCTTTACACAGGGTGATTAAGCTTTGTTTCCACAAACTTTGTCGATCGTTAGAACTTCAGAGAACCCTCCCAAATTTTCATCTCTTGACGATACAGGGTTTGAAGTTCTTAGCGATTCTTATTTTACATAATGGTATACGGATGTCCCAGAAAAGATCCCATTAACCTTAGGTTCTTGAAGACAAAATATGGCAATTTAATCACATCTATTTCATCTATAGTCAAAAATAATGAAAAATCGGTTTTACTGATTTTGTGAATTTATTGATTCTTAATAAATTTGCTTTATTATGCGCCAACAGCTGATCCAGAGTTCGTTGAGATTTCGCCGCTTTGTGTTGATGTGTTTCGAGTGTTTCCTTTTGTGTTATTCTTTTGTTTTTCAGGAGATTTTGGGGTTATTGGACAAAAGATATATAGTTAAGTTAGTAGGTAATTAGTGAATTAGTGTAGTTTTAAAAACGATGGGAAGAGTAAAGTGTTGGATTTGTGGCATAGGAAACGTAACCTCTGATGCAGGCTTAAGTGTCAAATTTGTTGTTTTTGACTACGTTTACGCGAAGCTCCTAAGCAAAGTTAACCACCTTAGCCTCAATGTTAACCTGGTTTCAAAGACTCGTAAACACACGTTAACCCATGGTTAGAGCTTAGTTAGCTCAAGTTTTAAACCGCATTTACCAAGATTATGAGAAGGCCTGTTGTGTAAACGATCTAAACCAATCTTAACCTTTTAATTCACATATTTTCTGGCTTCTGCTCTTCCGAGCAATTTAGCCACTCTGGGCCTTCACCTCCTCGATGATGGGAGGATATGTCCAGCCTGGACCGACACTATATTAAAGACCCGAGCATGACGTCATATTTCATTGTTGTTTACGGACTGATGTGACGCCAATCGACGAAAAAAATGGCGACTTATTATAGGTTATAGGGGGGTATTCTGTGGTTATTTGTATGTCAGTTACTGACGTTTAAAATGTCCCAAATTTTAAATATCCAGCTTTATTACCATTTGCCTTCTTTTTACGATAACGAATTGTCTTGGCGTCCGGTATTTAGCAGATTTATCCTATTGACACAGAATTTATAGGTAGATTTGTTTGTGATAGCATGGAATTTCCACCCACATGAAGAAAATGGTACGCACACTGCACAGACCATTAGGTGAATTGCAGAAGAATAAACACTATTTTGGAATTATGGGATGATCTGATAAACTAGCTGAAGAAGCGAAAATTCTAGATATTATTTTGGAAGAGTACCTATTTTGTAACGTATGCAAGAATGAAAATAGAAAATTTTGTTTATAGCTCCAAAGCGAACGAATAGTCCTCCATATAAAGAAAAAAACTGAAAAATCTAATGCGTTTTATGCTTACTTACACTACAACTAGCTATGGACTTCATTTTAAACCAAAAGGTACCAAATACTATTGCTTGCTGTTTAGACTCGCTTTTCTTAAGAAAATGTATGGAAGTATGTCATGTGAACTTGTCAAATTAGAGGGACATAACAAACAAATATTTTATTGCATTTTGGATATTAAATTCATTGTAACAAACATATTTGCATGTTTTTATTTTATAAAAAATTCTGCAACAGTGGTGTTTTAACAAGAAACCACCGTGTAAATTTGTTTCATCGTGTGGCGCCAGTGGCGATCGCTTGAAACAGCGCTATGCACAGGTCTTTAATATAGTGTTGGTCCAGGTCCAGCTTTTGCTGTTTCCGCCCAACTTGGATACTACCCATACCACTTCACTCTCTTCTGTCTTTTTCCTATGCAGGCTGGAGTTAAGTGAAAAAAACAACAAACCTAACCTAATCTGGATCTTTTGTGACATAACGTGGACATAACCTACAAATTGACATTAGTTTTGAGTGTTTCGATACATGACGTTTTTAAATCGCTCGCATAAAACTCACCTAAATGTGACCTTTAAACCACATTTTAGGTGCATATACACGCATTTATACATTGTTGTTTAAAGGCTTAAATGTACTTAAATACCTTCACGTAAACAAGCTGTTTGTTTTGAGTAGGCATTTTTTATGTTGGCTATGTTTATTATTTGTGTGAGGAATTACCCAAATTAGGAATTACCCAAATATGATGCCACACATCTGGAAATCAGGTATCTCAAATGGCTGTTTATCTCGAAAATCATTATTTTTAAGACATAAAAAAGAGGGAAATTAAATTCTACACCATAAAAATATTTCAGACTCCATAGAAGTACCTCACAAGAAGTTCAGGGGAGATAAAAAAAATCATGCCTCCCCACGTCTGTTTCATTTGTTTGCGAGTTACAACAATGAGAACCAAGTGGTCGAATTGGACATAAATAGTAAATTGTACCAAATATCCCAATATCTCAAAAATGTAAACCAAAAACCGATTTTTCAGATTCAACTGTAACCACCTGTTACTTTTGCATTTTTGAATGTAGGTAAGTGTGGTTAAATCGTCATATTATGAGGTCTAGTTGGCCTTTTCTGGTCCACCCTGTACGAAAGAAGGAATCTTACGCCACCTTTGGTATGTTGACCCTAGACCAGAAGAGTTCCAGATGTTCCCTCATCTTGGCCGGCTTGTACTTGGAGTAAAGTATCGCCAGTTCCGTGAACATGCCCATGTGCGCCCTTTCCAGACCCAGGGCGGCTTCTAAGAGCCCGATCAGTTCCTCGAAGTGACCTCTGGAATCAAGTTTTCGTATATACAATGTGGCAAGTAGTCCGCATCATAACGAACATTTTTCGTTTGCAGCAACTTTTCTAAATTCACCTATAAGTTTTATTATTTTGCTAGATGACAGAATCTGGCATTTGCCTAAAGTTCATAGATCGCGTCATCGCATAGATAACATAATTTTTCACTATTGCGGGACATACTCGACTTTATATCATAGTTCGGGGAATAATTATGATTTGCAATTTTTTTAACAACTTAAATAAGACTAACCGAAATGCAAATGACAAAAGACAAACCCGGGTTATTTTACAGTTTGACAGAACAGTGGTTCGGTAGTTCTCATTCATATAATTGAATTATACAGGGTGATTCAGTCATGATGTAAAAAAATTTTAGCCACAGAGCGGGGAAACCCTCTAAAAAAGAAAATATGAAAAACAATTTTTTTTTTTGGAGAAGTTGGGGCAACTGACCCTTAGTACCCCTGTAACTCGACACTTCTGCTTGAAAGGACAAGGTCAATGTGACTTCTGAAGAGCGATGTTGCCACACTACATTAGCTATTCGGTCTTATTTTCTAATGTCGAAGGTTAAACTGAAGAAATAAAAAAGTATAGATGGCAAATGTCCGAGCATTTATAATTTTGAGCAGGGCACTTTTAAAAATGTCCGCAGAAATCTCGAGCATTTATGGACATTTTTGAAAATGGTGCCATTCGATTTCTTGTAAAAAATAAAAAAAATTAAAATATGTAAAATTTAAAAAAAATGTTTCTAGTTACAGACTGAAGACAGATTTAGAAGACCCAACGCGTAGGTACATGTAGGATGTAGGTTAGTTAGAAATACTTTTTACATTTTTGTTACTAAATCTTGAAGTAATTCCAGACTATTGAATTTTGTTTGACCATTTTGCAAAGTAGGTACACAGTTCGCAATATTCTAGGTTAGAATTAGAAACGGTTTTGTAGTTTTGTGAAAATATACCGTATGTTCCACTTACAAAATATTTTTTTAGCGGTAACTCTTAAACCATCGACTTGAAAAAAAAATTTAGTATCAGCATTAGATTCTACGTAAAAAGGTGGTTTAGGAATGTTTTTACAGAAAGAAAATTTTCAACCTGATAAAAGTTACAGCCACTTTCAAAAAACGCCCTGTAACTCAAGAACGGTGACAAATATCGATTTGCGGTTTTCGCCATTAAGTTTATCATAAAAAATGAGCCTCAGACACCGATGTCAGTTTCCGTCTATCTCCATCAAAAATAGGAGTTTCCCTTGAAAAGTGTCCCACCCTGTACATCATAAGGCCTTCCCCTAAAACAGAATGGCATGTTAACCATCGTACCATTTTTAAAGTTGTATCTCGTGAAAAATGCCCTATCATTTTAGCATGGTCATTGGAATGACCTACTTCTTTGTAACACACCGTAGATGGCAAGGAGACTTACACAGTAGGTACATACAGTTTGTTCAGCGAATGTTCGGCCCTACGTCACAACTCCCGTCCTTTTCTGACTCGTGAATATACGATGGATATTGGTCGTATACAGTGAAATCTCTCATAACCGGACACTCACGGTTCCGTTGGATTTTTCCGCTTATTAGAGGTGTCCGCCTAATAGAGTGCATAGAAAAACAACAAAATGAAATCAAATACAAAAAACATGTCCTTTTAAAGGAGGTGTCCGCTTAATAGAGGTGTCAGCAAGGAGAGGTTTCACTGTATTCCCAAGTCAAACAAGGATGCGAGTCGTGACGTAGGGCCAAACATTCGCTGAACAAACTGTAATGTTAGATTTATCTCAAATTCTTCAAGACTCCCCGCCATTTTCGCCAACTCACCTGTCCTGGTAGTAGTCGATGAGGTCCTGTAGCTCGTCGGCGTGCACGACGATGTGCATGCCGCACATCTGCGCCAACCTGAACTCCTGCGCGTCCACGCACGCGAAACAGACCTCCTTCCACGTCCTCGTGCTGTTCGCCTTCCGGGCGCTATCGACGGCGCCCTAACGAGAAAAATGCGGTCGGAATGACGGACGGGGCAGTTCAAACGTACGCCGGCTTACCTGGAACTCCCTGAGGTGGACGAGCGTGATCGCCAGCCTGGCAAAGTTGGAGACGTTGTTGTAGAGCAGCTTGGCGGCGTCGTACATCTTGTCGTCGAAGCAGCGGTCGCCGATCTTCTGGATGTCGGCGTGGTTTGGCCCGCTGATGAACTCCTCCAGGTCAGCCAGGCGGCCGGTCTTCGCGTACGAATAGATCAGCTCGGATTCAATGTAGCTCTCTCGCGCCTTCTTGCGCGCCATTTGGAGGTATCTGGAAAAACGGACGGCGTGCTTAAACTTCATTGGTGGTTCGACTATAATATAATAATAATAATTCTCACCCTCACAATACTCCAAACTAGGAGTACCCCAGAAGCAACCACATGCTTGTGCGGGGGAGGGGGGCAATTACTATTATTTTGTCTTCGTTGCCATTTGCGGCTAGGGCCGACTTTTTTCCCGATAGAACTAGGATAGCATTCGCTCAAGTACTACGGAAAACCCTAGAAAACCGTAGTAATCCCAGTGAGTGTAGGACAATTAGTAAATCACAC
Organism: Pseudeuparius sepicola; assembly: GCA_963920635.1. Classification (NCBI taxonomy): domain Eukaryota; kingdom Metazoa; phylum Arthropoda; class Insecta; order Coleoptera; family Anthribidae; genus Pseudeuparius; species Pseudeuparius sepicola. The sequence continues at coordinate 5,193,150 of OY987307.1, forward strand.
GGATAAAGCTATTTAGGAGCAATACCGTTAACCCACATTTGTCCAGCGCTCTTGGCCATAGCGGTGTTTTTCTTTAAAGACATATGCATGCGCCTGCCTCGAACCAAGGTCGATCGAAGGCAGAAAAACATGCAGTCTAAAAAGTCAGCACCGGACCTTTACTTTCAAATTCATTAAATGAAATAATGAAGAAACCCATACCAGGGTTTGTATTAATTACACTGTGTACAAGAATAATTAATTATAACTCATCTATTTAATTTTTAATGAACAAAACTTTGAACATTAAGAAAACTAGTCAAAATAACCAACAAGTAGTTCAAACGTACACTGGCTTACCTGGATTTCTTTGGAGGTTTTCATATTAGTGTTAAACCAGAAATAATTAAAAGTTTGTATGACAGGACTAAAACGAATTGTTCTAATAACACAAAATTTGAGGAGGAAATTAAACACATAACGTTCTTAAGAAGAGTTTTTCAGGATTGCCAACAAGAAAACAATGCTAATAGAATCAGAGAAATAAATCTGGTGGACAGACTGGTAAATTTAACTATTGCTTATAATTAGTGTTGCCGGACACTGTGACCGGACATAAATGTCCGAGCACGGACATTTATGGACATGACACATTCAAAAATGCTCGAATGTGTCCAATAAATTTCAAAATATTTTAAATAGAAGAAGAAAGCGAAACTTAACCTCAAATTTTTTTAATATTTTATAACAATACGTTTTGGAAGGGTTTCCCTCCATATAAGATATCTGCTGTGTGTGTTTTTTTTTTCTTATTTCCTTTTATTAATGGGTAAAAGAAGTGGTATAATATATAATATATACTTCCAAAAAGTCCAAAAAAACAATAAAACATATGGAATTTGCAAATTCTGCAAGAAGACTTATCTTAAACATGCTACACGCATGACGTGTTTTCTTTTATTACTTTTATTTAAAATTTTAAAAACATATATAAATAATACATCGTTTTAAAGCTCTACTTAAATTCAATAGGATGGTGATGTTTTTAGCTTATTTTATAAATGTCTGATAAATGTCCGGACATTTGGCAACTCTACTTATAATAATAATAATAATAATTCTCATCCTCACAATACTCCAAACTAGAAGTACCCTAGAAGCAAATGAATGCTTGTGCGCGGGAGGGGGGCAATTACTATTATTTTGTATCCGTTGCCGACTTTTTTGTGATAGAACTAAACTCAATTCAAACTAAACGCAAGTGAAAGATAAACAAAAGGTGTTGCATGGCTAGCACGTGATTGGCTTGCTATTGGCCGGCAGGCGAGTTCAGCGCGTCGTTATTTATTACAGAGGTGTATTGAGTTGCAAGTGGACTTTTAATTTTTTCCGATATAATTCTTTCGCTGTTTATTAATTGTTGGACCGACGATTTGTGTTAATAGTAAAAAATTTGCAGGTAAGTGAATGACTAGGTGTGTCATAAAAGTTTGTTTTTAAAGTTCTTAATACTGGGGCATATTATTTTAATATTTTATATTATAAAATTCATAGAGATCATCCTTAATGCGGCCCTGCCCCGTATTAGTCCTCAGGATTGTTCACGTGTTTCCATCGTGTAAATGTTTACGCCCAACTTGCATTTTGATTGAATAGAGTGTAGGGTAGCATTTGCTAAAGTACTACGGAAAACCCTAGAAAACCTTAGTAATCACAGTGAGTGTGGGACAATTAGTAAATCACATTAATAGGCTATTAAGGAGAAATACCGTGAATCCACAATTTGTCCAGCGCTCTTGGCCATCAGCGGTGTTTTTTCTAAAAAGACATGTGCGCGTGCAGTGTTCCTCGAACTCGATTCAAACCAACGTCGATCGAAGGCAGAAAAACATGCACTCTAAATAGTTCAGCGACGCTATGAACGTCGCCACCGCGATCTCGCGGCAGATTTATTTCTGTGATTCTATTAGCATTGATATTTTGTTGGCAATCCTGAAAACTTGCTCAACAAATTCAATAGGATAACTATTCTCCTTAAGAACATGTTTTATATGTTTGATTTCCGCCCCAAATTTTGTGTTATTAGAACAATTCGTCCTGTCATACTCCTTGTTAACAAACGCGTACCGGCCCTGCCGGACCTATAGACTCTTGTTTAACACTAAGTAAGTAAGTAAGTTTGAACTACTTGCTCGTTATTTCGACTAATTTTCTTTGTGTTCTTCGAAAACAAAGTTGTTGAAGTTATTTTATGAGTTAAACGTTCAAAGTTTCGTTTATATTTTCCTGGCAACTTGAAAAAGTCGTCTTTTAATCTGTTTGGTTCAGGTTTCTGTGGCGAATAACCCGATTAAACATAAAATGGATGTTTGTTTGAATTTTCGATAATATTTAAACTCATCTATTTTAATATTAAGAACATTATTTATTGATAAACTTTACACATATATATTATGTTTAAAATGTACCACTCGTATGGGCAGTTTAATTTGGAGATGATCGTTTCTCGATGTTGCCAGATCTTGCTAAAAGTGCCGATTTTCATTTAACGTTTTCAATAATATTCTTAAATATCATAACATCTTAAATATTTTCTAAAATTTATTTGTGGCGCGAACAGGTCCATTTAACTTTTTAATTGGGTTTTTTCTCCACCAAATTGATTAAAATACATCTTTTTCAAGTTAATCAATTTCAGAAAATGATAAGACTTTAGTAGAAAGCACAAATTTGAATATATTATGTGGTAAAATCACTATTTTTAACTAGGAAATGAATTTTACCAGCAGGAATTTGGAATGGCTATGGGGTCTCCTTTATCACCATTCATAAGCAATTTATCCATGGAAGATTTTGAACAAAATGAGTTGACTAGATATGTTCACCAACCTAATGTTTGGTGGAGATATGTAGATGGCATATTTGTTATATGGGAACATGGAGTAGATGATTTAAATTCATTATTAAATTTTATAAACTCACAAGAACCTTCTATTAAGTTTACCTTAGAAATTGAAAATAATAATCAATTACCTTTGCTAGATGTTTCTATACTGAAATCAGATAGTATAGAAACTAGTGTCTATAGAAAACCAACACATACTAATAGAGATCTCAATTTTTAACTCCAATCATCATATTAGTGTTAAAAAAGGAGGAAATTAAAAGTTTGTATGACAGGGCTAAAACGAATTGTTCTAATAACACAAAATTTGAGAAGGAAATTAAACATATAAAACATGTTCTTGAGAAGAATAGTTATCATATTGAATTTGTTGAGCAAGTTTTTCAGGATTGCCAACAAAATAAAATGCTAATAGAATTAGACAAATAAATCTGGTGGACCGAACAGTAAATTTAATTATTCCATATATTTCTGGACTATCAGATAAGCTAAAACGCATAGGCAATCGTTTTAATGTCAGAACAGTATTTAAAACAAAAAATACATTAAGATCGATTCTAGTTAAAACGAAACCATTTAATGAGGTAGGTACAAAGTTTAAAAAAATGCATTTATAAAATTCCTTGTGAATGTGGATAGTTCTATGTTGGGGAGACTTGTAGACTTTCGTTTAAAAGAACATAAAAATATTGCAAGTTAAATAAAAGCTTGTAATTATAAAGGCAAAAACAAATTTCGAAGTTGAAAATATGTGAACACTCTTTTAATGACAATCATAGGATTTTGTGGGATAGGTCCAAACCAATTTTCAAAGAAGAAGTAGGAAAAAGATGAAAAATTACAGAATCAGCATTTATTCTAGGAAATACAGACAACTGTGTTGCTAAATGTTCGGTGGAATTCAGTAAAATATTATTGTCACTGATTCAAAGAGAAGTTAGTATAGATAATTAGATAGAACACAGGGTACAATATTCTGGTCTCATGAAACTTTAACCTGAAATTTATTAATCTGTCATTTCACTTTGACGTGACATAATCTCTGAGAAAGGAGGAAGATTTATTCTCCGAAAGCTCAGAAAACAAATTTGTTGAACTTATTTTTTGTTACACGTTCAAAGTTTTGTTCATTTACTGTTAAGAATTTATGAACTTTCCAGACAACTTGAAAAAGTTTTGTTTTAATCAGTTTGGTGGCGAAAAACCCAATTAAAAATTAAATGGATCATAACATTTTAAGAGGAGGTTGCCGACAGCGAAAGTGACGTTAGATTTCGTATTTTTTAAGTTGTATAGCCTAAAATCTAATAACATTTTACCTGGCAAAAATTTAGTACAAACATTTCTGTCTTCATTTTAATCATAAGATCTTAAAAGCATATGCACTGGAATTATTATTTTTCCCAAGGTTTTCATAACCTATAAAACAAAACACTGCTTTTAAGATCTTGTGACTAAAATGAAGACAGAGATGTTCGTACTAAATTTTTGCCAGGTAAAATGTTATTAGATTTTATGCTATACAACTTAAAAAATACGAAATCTAACGTCACATTCGCTGTCGGCAACCCCCTCTTAAGTGGAAAAGTCCACATGAGAAAGTTAGGAAGAAAATAGTGTCCTGTCAATATAAAAATATACGCAATTTATATTTAAGACGATTGTTTTTGACGGTAAACTTGGTAAACATACCTTACCAAATCCTCCCAGCTGTTGTTTTTGGAGGCCGTCTCCACTACATCCATGTAGGCTGAAGGATCGTCCGCCTTTATGTACGAATCGATGGCCTCCTTCACCATGCCTTGGTTCAGTTGAGCCTTGGCCAGCTGGCTCCACACCGCCGGCTCGTTGCAACGTTCTAGCGACAAAATATGACAATGAATAATATTGTCTCATAATATGCTATTTACCAAAAAACGTTAAAATAGAATTCATCTGGAATACACTACGAATTTCACGTGAACCACTTCAGTTGTTACCGTACAGAGCTGGGAAAGATCGCACCAAAAAAGATCTAGATGACACATCAGATCGTTTTTCAAAAAAAGATCTAAGATCGTTTAAAAATAGATCTTTTCATGCAAAAACGATCTTAGATCAAAGATCGTCTAAAAATGATCTATTTAAAAAAGATCAATTGATCTAAGATCTTTTGAACGATCTAAGATCTTTGAACAAAATTCATGATATTATAGTTAATAGATATAGATGTCTATAAATACTTTTCCTAATTTTGACATAGTATAAAGTGACACCTTTCGAAACCTGAGCAAGTGATGATACGTCCAGTTTTACGTAACTAGTTATGTAAAGTAAAATTTTACGTAACTAGTTACGTAAAGTTACTACTCTAACTGAACTGGTTATGTAATCAATCAGTTGATATACCTATGGAGAATTAGACTTTTCTTGTAAAAACGTGTTCACCGATTATTTATGCAATTTATAACTTCATAACTTAAGTTATAAAATTCGGAATTTTGAGAAATAGATAATTGAATATAAAATGCAAATTAACATAAAGCATTCATTTAAATTTGACCTCAAAATAGCTTCTTGTAGTTGTAGGTAAACTGTTACGTCTGTTTGTTTAAATTATTTGTAATTTTTCGCGAATTCTGACAATTAGCACTTTAGCTGAGACTAGAGATCTCCTGAGGTAAACTGCTTTAAATGAACGCTTGTTAGTAAGTAACGTAAGTAACCGAATTCGTAATACATATATTTTAGAAATAATATGTAGATTATATGTATAAAAAGAAAAATCCTTGTTGGTACTAAACTATTCATTCTTCTAAAAAATATATAGGTACCTACCTTTCTACCTACATTATTTTGTATGAAAAAAATCACAGAAACGTTTCAAAAACGAATTACAACAATTGAGGTCAAAATGAGAACATATTTTCCAAATATGTAGATATAAAAACAAAATCTCTTCCTACAACAACCTAGAGCACTATTTTTTACTCTTAAAAAATAAAACATTATTTTATATAAAAAAAATCACAGAAACGTTTCAAAAATGAACGAAAACCAATGAGGGAAAGATCTTGGACCATTATAACTATCTTAGAACCTTTTAAAGATCTTAGATCTTTAAAACGATCTTAGATCTCTAAAACGATCTTAGATCTCTAAAACGATCTTCGATCTTTTAAACAATCTTAGATCTTTAAAATGATCTAAGATCGTCAAATGAAGATCAAAGATCTTTTTGAAACGATCTTTTTAAAAAAGATCATTCTTTAGTGAAACAATCTATCTACGATCTAAGTTCAAGATCGCGATCTTAGATTGATAAAACGATCTTTTTTAAATAGATCTGCCCAGCTCTGTCACCGTACTAGTTTGTGACAAGATAACTCGCAAATGACTTTCGACTTACCCGCAAATTCGTATGCTCTGTCCAGATTGTTCACTTGCTCAATCAGTACTTGGATAGCGGAGGTGTTAACGTCGAATTTCTTGAAAATGGCGAAAGCTTCCTCGTACAAATGGTTGTTGATGGCGATGTTCGCTATATCGGGTGCATCGTAGTTGTCCAAACGGTTGATGTAGTCCATAACGCGAGAGGCGTCGGCCTTGATAGCTAAAATGCGCGGAAATGATAAAATTTCACGTTGCGCCCGTTTATTCCAGTAGCAAGACGTAGAGAATTTATAGTGACAACACAATCGGTACTTATCTTAGGATGGAAGCAATGTTCTAAAGGGTGACCCCTATTTTTTTAAATAAAAATTTTCCGGTGTGCACTAGGACGGAAGTACCATCTTTTTAGTGCAATCCGACATTCCAAAATACTCGCTGTTTAACTGGAAGTGACATTAGTATTCTTATTATAAATGGAACCATAGATGAAACCGTTCGCAAAAAATACTCCTACACCAACCTTCAAACTTTAAATTTGGAGCGAAAACAAATTAAAACAGATAAACTGTAATATCTTACACTTCTTAGGACTCGATACTAAGTTGAGGTATAGGTATTTTAATTTAGTTATTAGTTTTTATATAAAATTGTATTCAAAATATTTGGTGTAGCGTTATACTTTATGATTTGATATCATAACCTCAATTATTCACTTTATAGGTTTGTTTCAAAGAAGCCTTATTACGTCCCAAAAATATTTTATTTTAAAAAAGCGTGACCGGTTTCGTGAACCACAATGTTCACATCCTCAGACACGCAAACACTTTTGTTACACTAACGAGATTTGTCAAACACATTAAAATTTTGTTAAAAACATCTTTAAAGTTACATCAGCCTTTCACAAAAATAAAATCATTTCAACTTTGGTCGATCACATTTCTCATTATTAACCTACAATATATAAAAATAAAATATTTTTGGGACATAATAAGGCTTCTTTGAAACAAACCTATAAATTGATTCTCCCAAATGGATACGTTAATGCAATCAATTATTCACGTTTGTACTAGTGTATCTGAAAGACAAAGATATTTCACAGACACTACATTTTGTTTAGGTGATTATTCCATCGCTAGCTATGATTTTTTAAAAGGTGTTGGCAGTCAACTGGTCATATTCATCTTGACCGGCGGTCATGCCATCAAGCAACTTGTCCAGGTGGTCGAGGACCTGTTCAACTTGACCAGTCAAGTAGACCAGTTTGACCCAATTTTAAATTTGTCGCCAATTTTTTAGGATCAATCATCATCGGTAAAAGTAAAAATACGTTTGATCTGTGTTATATATTTTGTTAAATTAAAAATTAAATGGATCTGTTTGTGGCACAACAAAATTACTGACAATATTTAAATATTTTGTTTTTTTGTGGCTCTTTCCAAGCAGAGATTATAATTAGTAAGACAAATAATAAGGAATAAAAATTCCAAAATCGCAAAAGGAAAGTATCAGTTGGGACTTTTTCGGCAAAAAAAAAACATTCCGGGCAAAAAAACATGCACAATATAGGTACAAAATCAAAAAATACTATACTAAAACGAGTAAAATGGTATGTAAAAAACTTCCAAATTAAATTTTCAATTATTTACAATTTGTATAACAAAACCATTCCTGCAAGTATATTTATATAAGAATTGTATACCATTTTGATGATAAAATTATGACCGATCAAATAGTACTCTTTAGTATAATTTTTGAATTTGACCACTTGCATGACCCAAAATAACCGGTCGCAATTGTCCGGTCAGTCACGAAAATATCGTGTCATTTACCCATCTCTAGAATACCGTATTATGGATTTTTTTAATTAAAAATCTAACCTCATGGCATCATTTGGTGTTACTACAAACTTCAAACCTAGGTATACAAAATTTCCCGAAAAAAAAAACATTGGTTTTCTTTTTATAAAGGTTTCATTACCACAGAAATTGACGCCCAAGCTAAGCAGTTTATCGCATTAGATGAAGTGTTTTGTCAAGTAATATAGTATTTTTTGATTTTGAACCTAGATTGTGCATGTTTTTTGCAGCGAAAATTCCTTTTTTGTCGAAAATGTGACAAATGATACATTTCTTTTGGGATCTTGGCATTCTTATTACTTATTATTTGTCTTACTATTTGTAATCACTGCTTGGAAAGAGAAATAATTACAAAATATATACATAATGTCATCGGAATTTTTTTTGTGGCACAAAAAAAGACCTATTGACTTTAACGAAGTATATAAAACAGATTAAACATATACACAATATATAAGTTGAAGGAGTTATTGCACCAGCTTTATTTTTATTTTTATTACTTTTACTGATGATAATGGAAACGTGTAATAAGGTACGAAAAATGTGAAAGTTCCTAAGAAATTGGCGGGAAATTGAAAAGGTTGACCAGTCAAGATTACTGTGACTAGTTGACTGCCAACACAACTTGTATTCAACAAAAGCAAAAGAGTACCTTAAAATTTTTGATTCAATTTTATTTGAAAACTAAGATGAACTGAAAAGAAAAAGAAATATCCCAGGGGAATCTACACTAAACCAGACATCATATTTTAGTTTTTCGTAGAAAAGTGCCCTAATATTTTTTGTGTGTAAACGATGGGGCATCCTGTATGGGTGTCATCACCATATATTCTCTACATCGTAACACAAACTAACAAAGGAATGTCATGGCGCACCTGTCAAAATAAGCAAATTCTGCAGGTTTCTGTGATCGGAGAACACCGAATTGTCCAGGACGATCTTCTCGAGCAGCTCGATCAGTTCGTTGGGCAGATCAGCGCCCATGAAGGCTTTTACAGTTACAGAAATGTCCTCAGGGTCCTACAAAATCGAAGCCTAAGTGTGGATTCTTGTTTTGCGTATTAAATTTTATGGATTAGTTTTCGGTGCAAAGCGCAACCAGAGTTCTTCACAAGGCAAAGTAAAATTAAAAAACATAGTAGGTAGTTGCTATAGGTTTAGAGGATACTACAAAAATATATATAATTTCTTTAGATCATTTCGTACTGTGGTAAATGTCATTTTTCGCAAATGTGCTGTTTTTCCAAAGCCCACCTTGGGAAATAATATTGTTCCCATTTATATTTCTTGCTCCTCCCATACTTTAATTGATTTACTTGACATTTACTACCTGTACTACAGGGTGGTCCAACTTTTATGGATAAAACTTCAGGAATCTATAGAAAACGTCAAAATAGGTACCTATACTCTTTCATATGGTTTTTGTAATACAAGGCGTGAAAGTTCAATTTTTTCAACTTTTCTTTAATTTCTCCTTATCAAAACGCTTTTTAAGAACCACTATGATTATAATTGAAAATGACCCTTAGATAAGGAAAGAACGGATAATGCTTAGAGTAAAGATCACCAAATATTCAGCAGACCGAATAATTGGCCGAATATTCAGCCATTCTTTGGGCATTGTCGACTATTCGGCAAGGCCGATTATTGGTTTTACGACTGGCTGGATATGCACCTGACATTTAAATTAGATATTTGTTTTTAAATTTGTAATCGTTTTTATATTTTAAGTAGATTACATTTTTGCAAAAAATGTAAATCTTACTGTTTATTTTTCTTTTCAATAAATTTTATAATTTATCAAAAATCGAATTAACTCGCCGAATATAGTGTATGACACTCATCTCCGGCTTGTGTCATAATTGTCATACTCTTATCTTAATGGCTATCATTAAATGCTCCTTGCATAATATACTATTATAAATTCTTTTTTTTTTGAAAATTTGTGCCAATCTCAGATGCACATACCAAATTTTAAATAATAGTTGACAGAGCTATCACAATACACCATATTAGTCTGACGTCACGTAGTGCGGTAGATCAAGGCACTGTATCCAAACAACCTCGTAGATACACGGCCGTTTTTGTGTTTTTGATTGTCGCCATTATAATCAAAAGGACTCCTGCGAGTTTTTTAGATTTCCTAAGGCCGATCAAGAAAGAGGAAAGTGGAAAAAGCTGGTCAGGTAAGACATCAAGCAAACAATAATAAGATTTTGAGTGGAGCATGTGAACGCAGATGTCAAAAGTAAGGTTAGAAATCCTTTTGGTCAATTTCTACGAAAACTGGCTCAAAATTTGCACTTATAAAGTTCAGAATAGAGACCTGCACGGGCCGGAATTTTTCGGCCCGACCCGACCCGATTTATTTTTGTAAATATATTTTGTGGCCCGATCTAGCCCGACAAATATAGTAACCGGTAAGTGCCAACCCGACAGGCCCGACCGGCCCGAGAGGCCCGACAGACTAACAACAACAACCAGACAACCAACAAGATTCAGCTTGTTGGAATTTTCGGCGTCGGCGCACAATAAATGCACAGGCCCGGATTAAGATCTAATTGACTGTTAGCTATAGCAATAGCAAAAAATATTTGAAATTTGAAAACGTAAAAAGGAATTAAGCGTTAGCTCTACAGGCCCGAGAGGCCCAACAGACTAACAACAACAACCAGACAACCAACAAGATTCAGCTTGTTGGAATTTTTGGCGTCGGTGCACAATAAACGCACAGGCCCGGATTAAGATCTAATTGACTGTTAGCTATAGCAATAGCAAAAAATACTTGAAATTTGAAAACGTAAAAAAGAATTAAGCGTTAGCTCTACAGGCCCGCGAGGCCCGACCGGGCCCGAGAGGCCCGACCGGCCCGAGAGGCCCAACAGACTAACAACAACAACCAGACAACCAACAAGATTCAGCTTGTTGGAATTTTCGGCGTCGGTGCACAATAAACGCACAGGCCCGGATTAAGATCTAATTGACTGTTAGCTATAGCAATAGCAAAAAATATTTGAAATTTGGAAACATAAAAAAGAATTAAGCGTTAGCTCTACAGGCCCGCGAGGCCCGACCGGGCCCGAGAGGCCCGACCGGTCCGACAGGCCCGACCGGCAAGAGGCCCGACCGGCCCGAAAGGCCCGACCGGCCCGAGAGGCCCGACAGACTAACAACAACAACCAGACAACCAACAAGATTCAGCTTGTTGGAATTTTCGGCGTCGCCGCACAATAAACGCACAGGCCCGGATTAAGATCTAATTGACTGTTAGCTATAGCAATAGCAAAAAATACTTGAAATTTGAAAACGTAAAAAAGAATTAAGCGTTAGCTCTACAGGCCCGAGAGGCCCGACCGGCCCGAGAGGCCTGACCGGTCCAAGAGGCCCGACTGGGCCCGAGAGGCCCGACCAGCCCGAGCAATATAATAAAAAGCCCGAACATGTCTAGTGTCTGGTGACGTGTGGCCCGACCCGACCCGATTTTGCACTTCGGGTCGGGTCGGGTTCGGGCCGAGCCATCTGATGCAGGTCTCTAGTTCAGAATACACTTACCTTAACGAAGATGGATAGTTATTGACGAAGATTTAAATATATTTTTTTTTAGTCAAAAACACAAAAACGCCCGTGTATCTACGAGGTTGTTTGGATACAGTGCCTTGACCTACCCCACTACGTGACGTCACCACTAATATGGCGTATTAGATAAAAATGTGCCTTCCACACATTTTTGCATCACGATGTTGGAGATAAGATTTTTCCCAATTTTTTTTGACCAAGAAAAACCCTAAAATTGAATTAAGTTCCAGTTTTCTAGGGTCATCATATCACGCTCCTAAAACTAGGATTGCTTTGATTTAGTTTTGTTCTCAACATTTTCCTATCATATGAATATGGTTTGCACGTTTCATCGTTGAGATATGTAGGTGTAGGTGTAAAATATGCAAATAATGTCAACTAGCCAAGTGAACATATAACAATAAAAATTATCACCGTGTATAGCAACTACCCAATATACCTTTTCAATATTACTTTTTACTTTGTGAGAAAACATGAAGAAACACAGTAAACTTTAATAAACGATCCAGTGATAATTTGGCTTTGAAAAAAAGACAAAAGTTCCGGACTAACGCTATCCTATTTCAGTGTAGTCAATATAATATTAACGTTGTTTACCTGTATATTAACATGTACCACTTTTGGCCTATGGCGCACGGCAAGGCGCAGGGAACGAAAACAGATGAAATTCGCCGCCATTTTTGGCAGTTTGAATGGTGGCTACTTTATTCCTTGTCGAAATTTTGTTATACTGTATGAATGAAATTGCATTATACTTTTTGAAGACACCGGAAAAGTCATAAAAGTCAACGTGACATGCTTTTTTGAGATGCGTTTTTAGTTTTTAATGGCGATTTTTTCTCTACATTTTGTACGGTTTTCATTTTCATATTTACGAGATCAAAAAATGACTTGGTAAATCAATGTAAAAATGCGAAGAGACTTTTACATCCAGATTGTAAAATTACATTCCATAGGTAAGTAAATAGGTATAATTTTTTGCCAAATAATACTTTTCTTCCATTGATATTATCTGATTTCTTGCTGATTTTTAGGTTTTCAAGAGAAGAAACTAAATTTAGAAAGTGGCTTAGTAGGTGTCATCCACAAGAATATTCTCTGGAAGGACTCATGTATGCATGTTCTATTCATTTTGAAGAACAGGATTTTTTATTAATAATAATAATAATAAACAAATTTATTTAGCAACAAATTGCTATCCAACTACATCATTAATAAATAAAACCTACTGTGTATTAATATCCTATTCTACTTATTTAAATAATTACACTTTAAATTAAACTTAAACTGTTTTAATGAAGAATTTTTTAATGATGGGGCTAAATTATTGTAACAAATTAATCCTTTAAAAAAAAATCGAATTTTGAGCAAATTTAGAATTTTTTTGGTCCAGAACAAAATTTGAATTTCCTCTTGTTTGATAATTATGTACTTCTTGAAATTTTGTTAACATGTTGCTAAAATACGGCGCTACTAAATTTAATTTAATTTTATGAATAAATATTAAAGTTTTATATTCTAAATAATTTTCTATGAATAATTATTATAAATAAATTCATTATACATCTTGTCTTCACCTAATATCATTGATTTAGTCTTAGAAATATTAACTTTTAATTTATTAGTATTCATCCATTTATTTATTTTGTTTAATTCTAAATTAATTGTATCCATTAAAAACTTAGAATTTTGCTCTTTTACGTATAAAACTGCGTCGGCGGCGAACAAATGATATTGACATGTAAGAATTTTTGGTAGATCATTTATATAAATAACAAGAAGTAATGGACCCAAAACACTTCCTTGTGGAACTCCTACGTTCACATCTTCAAGGCAAGAAACATTTTTTCCACATCTAACCTTTGGTTTCTATGTGTTAAATAATTTTGAAACCACTTTAATGCTAAATTTTCAATGCCATAAAATTTTAATTTTTCTAACAATTTTGATCTATTGATGGTTTCAAAAGCCCTTTTTAAATCTAAAAAAACTATTCCCACAAATTTTCTTTCATCCAAGGCATTTTTCCATTCATTAAGTACATATTGAACTGCACATTCACAACTATAATTTTGTCGAAAACCTGACTGAAACTCACATATATTATTGCAACACGAAAGAACACGAAAAGTCGCGTTCTACCATCTAGAAACCTAACCGAAGAAGCAGTAGAGTCAAAATTGGTAAGACCACCAAAAAAATGCATGCCGGTTCAAGAAGTAATTCATAGAGATGAGGAAAATGGAGACAATGTAATTCTCGATATGACGAAGTGGGCCGCATTTTTGGAGCAAATAGAATTAACAGAAGAAATGCAAACAGCAGCAGCAAGTAAAGTTAACTGCATATCACCGCCAGCAAAATTCTTGAAGCTTATCAAATAAGAGCATAATTAGAAATCACTTCACTTTCATTTTTGAAGCAAAGATTAAAGTGGTAGAAGTTGAAGTTACCAAGTTTTCTTTTGCTTGTATTTTTTAAAGAAACAAAAAGAAAAAGCTTTAAAACTAGCAGCCTAAAAATTCAGAAATAAGTATACATATGTTCCTCTGGAAAATAGGTTATTATTATTAAAAGTATTCAAACATTGTATGAAAATGTTAGGTAGGTAATAAAAAAACATTTTCATGTTTTTTATAAGTTAATGTAACTATTGTATAAGCACAGACTAACGAGTAATAGCTATTTATTCTGTGGTATAAGGTATAATGTATAGGGTCGTCACTCGAAACTGGACACCCCCTTAAGAGGCTACGATACTTCGATATAATCCGCCTGAAGTGCCCGACTCAATTCAGGACAAACGTCGCTCGATTAGATATGCCTATCCTTTTCCTTCCTCTAGTCCCCACGACTCCCCACTCCAGCCTGCCCCTTCACAGTGCTAGGACTGAGGCGGCCGGTCGTGGGCACTACACTGAGAAAAATCTGTCACTTTGTAAAAAAAAAACTGCTTAATTCAATATGAGATATTATTCCTCAAACTCAAGCAGAAGCTTTTTTGTAACTAACAATAATCAATTCAATTACAATTGATATTGAATTCTAATGAATAATTTAAATGTAATATTTTATTTCAATAAATAGCGTGTTCTGGAATTGATTCTATAATACTTCTTTTCTAAGCACATTCTTTTGTCAGAACAACATAACGTTTCATGGTGTTGAATTGAATAGATACATTTAACTGTTCATTATACTGAAATTACAACTATTGTCACTGAATTTTTGCTGGATTTGTAATACTTAATTGTGGGTACTAATATCAATTATAGCCATTCACTTGCAGTGTTCATTATGACTACGAACGATATAGAGTGTAGGGTTGATTCAAAACCTTTAATTTGCGATCACTGTGTGCACTCCTAAGTTAACCCCCAGTTAACCCTGAAAAAATTAGCTTGTTTTAAAGAATTTTTTTTTACCCTTATAAAGCACTTTAGATAGTGGTGATCTTTTACCTATATCTCGTGAAGTATTGAAGTTAAAAAAAAACTTCATGAGGGAAAGTTGTAGAGAACGTAATAATGTATACATAAGAAGAAAAAAAATTGTACACATGAGAAGAAAAAAAAATTGCAAAAAAATGTTTGCAAAACCACTCCTATTGCGGGGTTCGTAACACGACTTCGACGGTGATTTTTTGGGGTTATACTCAGGACGCTACCCACAACCAACCCTGAAAATATCTACCTGTTAAGAATCATTTTTTTTCTACCTCTATAAAAAAATGACAATTTGCTTGGACTATGATTACTTACATTGATGAATATAAAAGTTGCAATTAAGTTATTTTGTTCATCCAATGAATTATAATGTTTTTCAGTTGCTTCTGGGGTACTCTTATATAGTTTGGAGTAGACTGAGGATGAGAATTATTATTATTCAAATAAAATAAATTTAATTGTTTAAATAAAACATAAGATATTTTAAAACCGAGGTTATGCTTTCATTGTAGTATGCCAATTTTAGTATCGAAGTGACAATACGTCTTCTTAACGGAAATTCAAACTATTTTAAACTTATTGGTTCATCTGCAATTACGTCAAAAGTATAGATTATATTGTTGGGACCACATGGATTTGCTTGTATATTTAAAGTAGGTAATGGAAAAGTGACTATATACACGAACTCACTAAAATCACAACAGTCTTTTTTTCCTGTGTAGACGTGTAGATAATATGAAATAATAACTCGGGTGCCGGCCGCCGCCGACGGGTCACACGAGTCTCGCCGATGCCGACGAAGAAGCGCGAATATATATTTAAAAAACGGCGGTGGCCTGTTTGCTTTATTGCAAAAATGATATTTTTTTGGGAGTTATTCAGGGCGTTCACTTTTCATTGGCAACACACTGCATAGCTTTTTGGCGTCGAAGCAATTTTACTATTATTTTTCATATCAGCAAAGGTGCATGCTATGAAGGGTTCGTGTATAAAAAAAACTTCTGTAATTGCTCAATTATAAAATCTAAATTAACGATTCGATTACCGAATTCTTCTTGAACCACATTAGGGTCAGTTGAACATCTATTAATGTTTGATTGGATAATTGTTCTCATAATAGTGTTGCTACGACTAAAAAAGTGCGTCTAAAGTCTACTTCTTCAAAATGTTTTATATAACTAATAGGTATTCCATATTTACATTTGTGTAATAATAAATAAATCTAACTAAAAACTTTCTACACTGTAAGAGTTCACTTTAGAGGGATTAGAGTGAATAGGCCATATTATATCACAACCGTTTCGTTAATCTATAAAATTACATCCTCAAGGACTAATTTATAGAGTTACGAAACTGGTCTCCCTTTTTAAATAAAGTAATAGTTGTGAGATAATAAGAGCTATTAATTTCTAATCCCTTGTAAATGTTCCATTCAAAGCCCTGTTTTTCCCAGAAAGTTTGTTTCCCAAACCCTATGCACCTGCAGTACTACTTATACCTAAATCCGAATAAGTGTGCAAAATGCAAAATATGTAGGTACCCCTCTCTCAAATTCTGGAAACCATATTAGGTACCTACGGGAATAAAAGCACTCAAGCCCACATATTACTCCTATTGGTTTCACTCCATGTGACTGTTGTGACATCATTATCAAACATTATAGGTATTCTTGCCCTGACTGCGGTTCAGTTTCAGAACCTTATTCTGATAAATCTGAATTATCGAACATCCTAGAAAATGTATTAAAATGTCATAAATTCGACAGACTGGAACAATAAAATGTACTATTTTTATTTTGCCCGATTTTCAACTCCAATGACTTTCGAACAATCTTCTAACGAACAAGTTTCTAAAACTGATTGGATGTCAGAATTATTATCGTTCCCTCTGGAAAGTATATAAATTAGCTTTTATCATGCAGCGATTTACATAGGAATTCGTTTTCAAAAAATGCTTCACATGACCCATTTATTTGGCAAAATTATTACTTGTACCTATCACATTTTTAAAGTAAAAATCAAGCGCACAATTTGGTCTAGAATTTAAATTTACTCTTTTTGCACGACCAGACCATTTTATGCCCTAGGGATTAAACCATTTTACACAAAAGCAAAAAGTAGGTACTTTGTGAATAATAATTATTTATTTTCTAAAATTTATTTGTGGCGCAATGGATTAATAATTATTTATTTATAATTCCTGGAGGAATAATAATAATGAGTATTATTATATGCCAGTCGACATACATAATGTAGCGGTAGAAAATATTTTCTTCGGGTACTCGGAAATATAAATATTTGCTAACATACTATCATTCAAAACAAGCGAAACACAAATAAGGGAGACTGAGACTAATAAAATGAAAAATGAACCATCTGATATCGATTGAAAGTTCCCCTGACGTGGTTTCCGAGCCCGGTGAGGTACGCCGAAGTAGGGGGAAGTAGGGGAACCACGAGTTCCAGCGAACGCCCGCCCGCCCGCCTATCTCCGTACGTCTAATTCCTGCTCGAATGGCCAATTCACGGATCATTTTATTGCCGGGCAATGGGTTCGTAGTTTTCAAATCATAGCCAAACGAACAAACGTATCGACTTGAAAGTAGTCTTAAAATAATGTTATAGAATGCCTCAATCGTCGTTGTGTCTTTCGAATTATTTTTGAGCGGTGGAAATACTCGAAATTCTTAACCGAATATAGTCGAATTTCGGGTATGTTTGGCATTTTTTTTCACAGTGTCGCATTAGTCCTGCACAGTTCGTGATACACAACGACGATTCTTCGTAGTTTTATCTAAGCCACAAAAAAAAATCAAGTGAAAATATTAAGAAATGCAAGTAGGAGATGTAAACTACGAAACCCTTGAAAATGGGGGGTATCGTAGCGCCTTAACTTTTTTATTTTCGGAGTTAGAAAAAAATGTTAAATACAAAAGTTGTAAGGAATCAAATGAATTTTTTGATAAGCATATTTAGAAATATACAGGGCGTTCTATAAAAGCGGGGCAAACCAAACTTGCATTTTTTAAAATGGAACACCCTATATTTTATTGGTTTTTCGAAATCTACGTTTCATCCCGATTACAACGATATATACATGTCATATGTTTGCTCCAACCGTTTATAAGCTACGCCACTTTAAATTTCGAATTTTACGAAAAACCGCATCGCAGCTGCCATGGAAAGTACGCCACAAAATAAAACAAACGAGCTACTAGAGGCAAAAAAGATACAGCAAAAATTAAACACCAATACCTATAATTTACATCTTACAAATATATTTCTCAACCAGTTAACTGCTTCGTTTCCCGAATGCATTAATTTAAAATTAAAACCAACAAAAATCTTAGACCTGTGTTGTTCTTTGAACTAAAAGAATTTCTTTACATTTTACACAAAACGACAACCAAGACATTACATTATTTATGGAACCCACCCGTATAAATTATTTCAAATTTCCCACCTCATTTAGGGTTAAAAATGGCCGCCAAATTATTCCCCCGGTTGGACGTCTCTATTGCGCGGTATAGGTTGTATGATTTACGTGTGCATTGAATAACACTATTTATTGTCACCAATTTCATAAAACTCGCCAACAATGACAATATCAGTTATGCTTTTTCCCCGTCAATGATTTACTATAAAAATTGTATAAAATTTGTGTGTAGTCGATGTGCAGCTATATTCACAACAAAATATCGAAGGTATTTTGTGGCAACAATTGGCTTCAGAACATTGAAATTACTTTCCAAAACCGAAGAACCCGATTGGATCTCAATCAGATAACGGAATCTGCCACTGATCGCAGAAAGTTGCAGTTAGTTTAGGTGACAATATCTCTTCTTCATCTTTCTGTAGCACCACAAAGTAGCAAATAGTGACATTAAATAATGAATTATTCAATTCCAATATAAAGATTAGTTTGGCGGCGCTGACAAACAAGGATAGCTATAGGGCGGAACTTTCGTCTCCTTTTTTCAAGGCCAAATTTTCACTGGGCACGTCTATTATCCCTAATTCAAACACAAGAGAACATTTTTGGAGTAAACTAATTGAAACTAACAAAAAAACTAAAAGCAAGCACTTATACACCTAATCAAATATATTCAAGGGATGTTAGTGAGTTTTTAAAACAAATGGGCATGGAGTTAGTACTAAATACACAGCATATGTTCCCAGGGCTTTAAAAGAGGTCAAAACAATTTATTTATAGTTTGTTCTAAAAAAATTACAAAGCCAATTCAGTCATAGCTTCACAATACATTTTTTGTTTTCTTTTTAAATTAAATTTCTCTATGAAAAAGGTTTTTCTCCATTTAAAGTTAAATGGGAACATACAGTACCTTGAAATATAAGCACACATTCAAATTCTCACAAAATACAGAATCACCTAAAATATTTTTCAAACATTACCACATAAATGTCAAAAACTCCCATCTTTTCAGAAGAGTATTAAAGATGCAATTTTGGGAAACATCAACAGAGTAGCTCAAAAAGCGAAACACAATAATCAGTATTTTTTTTCTGGTGGACGACCAGTAAATTTAATTATTCCTTATATTCCTGGACCATCAGATAAGCTAAAACGCATAGGCAATCGTTTTAATGTCAGAACAGTATTTAAAACCAAAAATACATTAAGGTCGATGCTAGTTAAAACAAAACCATTTAATGAGTTACAAAGTTTAAAAAATTGCATTTATAAAATTCCTTGTGAATGTGGAAAGTTCTATGTTGGGGAGACTTGTAAGCCATTTAACGTTCGTTTAAAAGAACATAAAAATTATATCAGGCAAAATCAAATTTCGAAGTCAAAAATATGTGAACATTCCTTTAATAACAATCATAGGATATTGTGGGATAGTTCCAAACCAATTCTAAAAGAAGAAGTAGGAAATAGACGAAAAATTAAAGAATCTGCATTTATTCTAGGAAATACGGGCAACTGTGTTGCTGAATGTTCAGTGGAATTCAGTAAAATATTATTGCCACTTATTCAAACAGAAGTTAGTATAGATAATTAGATAAAACACAGGGTACAATATCAGGCAGGTGGCTAGGCTATTGTTTCTGTTGTCATGACATTTTAACCTGAAATTTATTAATCTGTCACTTCACTTTGACGTGACATGATCTTTGAGAAAGGAGGAAGATTTATCCTCCGAAAGCTCAGAAAACAAATTTGTTGAAGTTATTTTTTGAGTTACACGTTTAAAGTTTCGTTCATTTAGTGTTAAGAATTTATGAATTTTCGAGGCAACTTGAAAAAGTTGTCTTTCAATCAGTTTGGTGGCGAAAAACCCAATTAAAAATTAAATGGACAATAATCAGTAGTTCAAAATATATATTTCTTCTACTCCCATAAGTGCCTTCCCGCCAAATTTCGAAGAAAGTCTAAAAACTTGATAATTACGTAAATATATATTTTTTAAATAATCGTAGGGTCTTAAGCAAGTGTCCAGGAATTGTTTTATCAAGTTTGTAAAATTTCGTCAAGTACCCTATTCAACACCTGCCAATATGAACCAATGAAATGACATGATCTTTGAAATATTAACCAATCAGGTGACGATTTCAGCGATAATACCACGAGTGTGGTATTTTATTTATAATTCATAAAATTATCGAAATAAGCACACTACTTGTTATATTATCCCTGAAAATAAAGTATTTATTCTTAGATATGGCTGGTCATAAAAAAATAGTGTATGCAACTCAAATTTAATGGCCATTAAGACACTTGTATTCCATACGACACTTGCCTATCACTATGGCTCGAGTCATATTCCTTATACTCTTGTCTTAATAGCTGTCATTAAATGTTCATTGCATAATATATTTTGAAATGACGATTATATTAGCATGCTTCTGTGTTCGCCTAGTAGTTTATTGAAAATGAAAATGGAGAAGAACTTTCATACGTATAGGACGTAGACCAATGGACATGAAGGAAAGAAAGTCGGACATCATTTCAGAAAAATTAAAAAGGTTCAGCGTAGTGTAGCGGTAGAACGTTCGCCTAGCAAGTGAGAGGTCCCGGGTTCGACCCCCGGCGCTGACAGAAAATCATTTTTATTTTTCTGAAATGATGTCCGACTTTCTTTCTTTCAAGTAGTTTATTGTCACCGTATCAGAAAGGAAACCAAGAAAGCAGATCTCATAATCGCAAGGCACATTTATTTTAAGCTCAAAGCAGAAATAAATACTATGCAACCACTCGAACTGCACAAAACATGCAAACTAAAAACCCTCACGTCGCAACTGCCACAACTTACAAGTGAACAAAAAGTATCCTAAAACAAACAAACTGAAATGTAAAATAAGCCTAATGCAGCAATCTGCTACAAAACTGTATATTATGATTTAAAATTGATCCTTATCAGATCCCAAAAAAATCACAAAGAAACGATTCATGTTTTTGTTTTGAGACAGTAACTACCAAACTGCAGGATCTCAATAAAGCCCAATATTAAATCGATTGTCACCCAACGTCTAATGGGGTAGTTGCACTTAGTTAAAATCAAAGTAGAAATCTCTTTTTTAGAACAAAAAAAAACATTTTATTTCCTATAATTCAAGTTTCAATCGAATATAGTTTGCAACAAAGCCGTTATTGCATTTTAAAACATAATTTTTCAACATTGACGTCATCACGCGGTAACTAGGAATTTTCGTATACGAGCCCCGTCCCATATTAGTTGGCCCAGCTCCCTAAAAACTATAATTCGGTATTTTAATCCGAAACCAGGATTCGTAAATTTACTAAAACGTTATTTACTACTTGCATTTGGCCCGCTTTATATTATTTTAGACATTTTCTAAATAATTCCATTGTAAGCAAAGAAACATTACTTAGAACGTATTTTATAGTAGATGCAGAGCCAATGTAATAAAAATTTAATATCAAGATGGCTTTGAAATAAACAAACTCATTGTGACAACTAATTTCATTTGACATTTGTAAGTTATTCAGTAGTCTCACACACCCAGTGTTAAGTCAATATTACTCTTAAAAAATTGTTAAAATGACGCGAGGAAAGGCGGTTAGTGAGGATGTACGGAAGATAATCATTTCTTTGTCACGATCAGGCAAATCGTCATCAGAAATTGGTAATATTGTCAATTTATCTCGATATACAGTTCGAAACATCATAGGCTTATATAAAGCAACAACCTCTATCGCCCAGAAGCAAAAAACTGGAAGAAAGCGTAGAGTTACTGATATCAATAAAAGAGCTTTAAGAAGAATACTTGTTGAAAACCGCCGCTCTAATTATGGAGAAATAAGTATTTTATGGAATAGTGCAACTGGGAAGAAGTTTTCTGGAACAACATGCCACAGGGTTGCTATGGAATTGGGTTTTAAAGTTTACAAGGTAGATTTAAAGTTTATTTGTATCTGCAGTTTTAAATCATTTTTTTGAGTAATCTTGTAGGCAAAAGAAAAACGATTACTCACTGACACACAGAAAAAAAATAGGTTGTTTTTGGCAAAACAATACAGACACTGGTCTCAGCAACAATGGGATTCAGTTCACTGGAGTGACGAATCCAGATTTGAAGTGTGTGTAGGTGATAGCCGGAGTAGGGTAATAAGAAAGAAAGAGGAGGCGTATCATACAGACTGTTTGAAAAGAAAAGTCAAATTTCCTGCATCGGT
This sequence comes from Pseudeuparius sepicola, assembly GCA_963920635.1. NCBI lineage: Eukaryota > Metazoa > Arthropoda > Insecta > Coleoptera > Anthribidae > Pseudeuparius > Pseudeuparius sepicola. The sequence continues at coordinate 5,215,943 of OY987307.1, forward strand.
AATGGTTTGGGGATCCATGTCTGCTAAAGGAGTAGGTAGCCTGCACTTTTTAGAAGGTACTGTGAATGCCGATAAATACATTTATATTTTGGAAACATACCTAAAGCCTACGTTAGAGGAATGCCGAAGAACTGGATGTGAATTTATTTTTCAACAAGATGGTGCTGCATGTCATACAGCAAAACGGGTTAGAAACTGGCTGTTGGAAAACAATATTCCGCTTTTACCATGGGTATCCAGTAGCCCAGATTTGTCCCCAATTGAAACTTTATGGCATATCATGAAGAAAAAGTTACGATTATCACCTGCGAGGACCGTACCAGAACTAAGAGCGAGGCTACAAAATATATGGGACAGTTTTACCCAAAATGATTGCCAGGAGTTAGCCAATACCATGTCTAGATGTGTGCAAGCTGTTATAAGTAGAAAAGATGACGTAACACAGTGGTAGCATTGATTAAATAGTAGAGTGCCTTATTATCTAGGGCCAAAACTTTGCATTGGATACTACTGTTCTTATGTCTTCTTAGTTTATCTAGTAAATTAATACTGTTTTGTATATTTCGAAGTTAATTTGTTACTGATTTGACTAAAAAAAACCATTATTTTCTTATATTTTATTTCTATTCAAGTTTATTGAATAATTGCCACATTTAGATTGACTGGGCCAACTAATATGGGACGGGGCTCGTAGTTGCACCTTCAGGTTGGTAGCGACGCATCATCAGCACATGCATCTATCCTCTAATAATAATAGCTTTGTTCGCGGAGCAGTTCGGAACAGTTCTGAACCAGTAACTATCAATGTGATTGGCTCAAAAAAATCTAAAATTTGAATTAATCAATCACAGCGACAGTTACTAGTTCACAACTGGTTCCGAACTGCTCCGCAAACAAAGCTAATTTGTGCGTCTGTCAGTGCCTAACCTTGATTTTTGTAGTTGTCAGTTTGTATTTTTCAAGCAGCTGAGGTGACAATGCATTTTTTTTATGTTGATTTTTATTGTGTTTAAAAATTAAAATGGTAGGTGAATATTTAGAGGCAAAATCCGATAATCTACCATTTATAGATGCTTTTATACAAAATAAATTCATATTTTCCTGTTACCTCTGAAGAGAAAGAGAAATAGGTAATAAAATGCTGGCTTACGTTTTTAAATAGTATAACTGGCTTATCCGCAAATAAATAAGTAAGTATGAAGCCAAAATAGGTATTGCCACTTTCAAATAGCCGCTTGATGACGTCACGTAAATAGAAAAACATTATTTTTTAGCTTAAATAAACTCGAAATGAAAAAAAAAAACAAAAATACGTGTCTAGTATTTTTGTTCCTAGTTTTCATTTTCATTGTCATTAAAAAGAGTGCAACTTCCCCATTGTATCTCCTAAGAAACTAACCTGGGTCTCGCTGAGGGCCGTCTGAACCACTTGGTCGATCAGCTGCCGCCTGTACGGGTTGTCCTCCTTCAGAACTTCGGCCCACAATTCCGAATCCCTTCTCTTCACCAGGTAGCGGGCTTCGGCCTAGGAATTACGACAATCGTGAATTTTTTTCTCTGACGGAAAACGTGTTTTTTTTTTATTCTCAACAACTAGTCACCTTGAACAAGGAGTTCTCGTTGCAGACCGAGACGAGCTCCCTGTCGCATCGTCCCCTCTCGTAAGCCACGCACGCCAGGTGCGGGTCGCGTTTCTCGCAGTAACGGCCAACCACTCTGGAGTCGTACCTGAAATTTTATGTCCGGTTCGTGGATAGGGCGTGACAAAATTACCTATTGACAGTATCGTAAATATCAAAAATATTTATCTTCGAGCGGCCCTCAGAGAACTAACCAAGAATAGAGGGAGCAACAGCATCAAAATACATACGCTTGTAGTCAACCAACATCTTATGCAAATTTACCGAAGTAAACAAACATTACGCCCGTGTGTACTACGTTTACCTGTGATAGGTTAGATCCTGAGAAATATCAATTTGGCCACACACCACACACTTTCTGCGTCCCATTGTATACAAAATTAGTCACTATGTCCTAAATACTAATAAATAGCCTATAAATGAACAGAAAAACAATAATTGAAAACACAAAAAATGCATACGTAAACAGAAGGAAAACTTGACTTGCTGGGCAAACACAAAACAAATACCGCTGAGTTAACAAACGCGGCGCCCGCGGCAGCATTGCCATGTCGGGCAGTTTGAGGTGTCTGTGGCGATTTTATTAAAGTGATAGGAGTACGTGGCATCACTCAAAAAGATCTTGGCTTTGTTTACTTTTTGTTCTTACTCCCTCTATCCTTGGTTATTTCTCTAAGGAGCGGCCATAAATAGCATGCTTATGTTTTTCTCTAGAAACAGTTTAAATGCATCTTTCTTTGGATTCCGGCAGATAAAAAAAAAGAATAATTGAAATATTTTGTATGCAGAAATTATTCATCTAACAAATCTATCAACGTTGGTGCCGATAATGTTATAGTCCGAGAGCTGAGCGACAAAAAAAATGCAACAGTTTTAGAAAGGCTGGTTTTTTGATAAAGTGTAGTATTTTGTGTGTACAAGAATAATCTGCTGTCGGTCAGCCAGTTTGGTTAACGTTTGGTGCTTGGGTGGTTTCAAAGTTGTAAAAAGAAAACAAGTATGTAGCAACTGTTTTAGAAAATCTAAAACTTGGTTTATTTAGTAGTAAAATCACTAAACAACGATGTGGATGTAGTCAGCCTTGAAAATAATGTAACGAGCCACGTCAGCATTGCATCAAACTCATACAAAATATACAGGGTGTCCCAAGTTAAGTGAGCCACTAGGTGTAAAATACCAAAAAAATTTCGAGTTCAAATTTGATCGTTCAAGGTTCTGACGTGCTTGACTGGAAACTAATTTCTAGCATATATTCGTTTTTGAAAAATCAAGGTGGCCTCGACAAAGAAAGAAAGATCGGACTACTTCGTTTTTATATAATGAAAAAAATAAAGTAAGGGAAAGTCGCCGAATTTCGGATACTACTTTAAATTTACTAAGTATTTATTATACAGAAGTGTTTTTTATTTATTTTTTCATATAAGCATATGCAACGTGTTATAATGAAACAAAATTTATTGTTAAAAGAATTTTACTACATTTGTTTTTTCCAAGAAAACGACGGTATATGAATTCGGTACATTTTGGTGCGACTGAAGAAAGGTTCCTAATTTCGGACACTGCGTATCCGAAATTAAGGGACTACTTTCTACAAGTGTAAAAACTATATATTTAAACAAAAGGCGCACACATACGTTTTTTCTAGTTTCTTTATTAGCTTGTTTGATGTAATTTCCAATGTTTCGGGACCGAAACAAAATTGGAGACATTAGGATGGGTAGGTATCCCATTTGTTTTCCTCTGACCTCATTATAATAGCCAGTTTCAATGGATCTGTCACTTTTTCTGAAAATAAACAATTTACTCGCAACCAGCATATCATATTAAGCCAGAATTTTGGGTTTCTGGTATCCGAAATTAGGAACTTCAGACTATCCGAAATTAGGCACCTTTTCACTTTTTAGGTTAGAGTAATGCAGTACTGTTATTTTTGAAATCTGTTTAATTGTGACTGGAATACCGGCTTAATTAATATATTAATTTAATTAGTACGCAAACACAAAATTCTGGAATGATTATTTCAAAGATCGACACAGCTCAAATCGCGACTGAACATAAAACTCCGCCATGCAATTTAGACGTTTGGAGCTGCCATCTAATGGAGAGAGATTGTACCACCACAATATTGCATAGTGGGCTTAATTTGACTTTTTGCATTGTATAGGGTGAGGTTTCAATTTAAAACAACAGATGGCTTCTTAGATAAACCACTATCCGAAATTAGGAAACCATCCGAAATTAGGCGACTTTCCTCTGGGCTGATTTTCTCAAAATTTGGTACACGGGGATAACTTTTAATTCTAAACAACTTTTTCTTATAAAATTTCTCGGTACCTTGTATTAAAAAGCTATTTTAGCGTGCTAGAAAAAAAAAGTGGGAAAACAAAGTAGGCCGATCTTTCCAAAATTTGGCGAACCAATAGTCCTCCATATAAAGAAGAAACTGAAAAATCTAATGCGTTTTATGCTTACTTACATAACACTACAACTAGCCATGGACTTCGTTTCAGACCAAAAGGTGCCAAATACTCTTGCTTGCTTTTTAGACTCGCTTTTCTTAAGGAAATGTATGGAAATATGCCAAGTGAACTTGACAAATTAGAGGGACATAACAAACAAATATTTTATTTTGAATATTAAATTCGTTGTAACAGGCACATTTGCATGTTTTTATTGTAGAAAATATTCCGCAACAATGGTGTTTTAACATTAAACCATCTTGTAAATTTGTTTCGTAGTATGGGGCCAGTGCATTGAATTGACAAGTAGATGGAAGGAGTGTAGAGAGAGAAACTGGCAGCCAAACTTGAGCAAGTGAAATAGTAAATAAGTCAGCTGATTCCGGCAAAAACCACATAACACAAAAGAGGTGTTTGTCCTAACTTTCTATTTTTGTGTCCTGTGCTTCAAACGAGTTCCGTTATTCCGTTGTCAAATGTCATTTTCCTTCTGTCCCAAGCATAGATTAGAAATATATGTCCCAAGTCCCAATACGAGTAATTATTGTATTATTTATATTTGATTTGAGTTCGTGTCGTGGTTTCAGTTTCGTATAAAACGGCGTTGAGTTTTCTTAGTTGGTATTTGGTTTAATATTATTTTTAGATCGGAGAGAAAATTTAATTTACCTATGTGGCTGTATTCTCTCTGTTGTAGTTGTAAACTACAAAAAAGATGGTCAACTCCTATTGTGTATTTGGTATTTGGATGTACCAAACGGGGCGGAAAGAATAATAGTGGGGTTTCTTTTCATTCGTAAGTCTTAAAAATCTTTGCTAATAATTTTGCAGTTTTCCAAGAGATAAGGTGATATTAGAGACAAGTGGATTGCAGCCATAGACTTATGAGCAATAAATCTATGATTGCAGCAATAAAAAGGAAAAATTTGTACTGTCTACGAGGTATTGGCTTGCATTTGTTGTCAAAATTTTATTGAGAGCGATTTCAAAGAGAATTTTGGGCAGCGCAAACTTAAAAAGTATGTAATTACTACAGTTTTTTATTTTCCAAGTCACGATGGAAATTCTATCAAGGGAAAAACTGGCAAAATATTGTGCTAATGAACCTAGCTCTTCGTAGTCAAAGATGGAAATTGAGGTTCTGGTCCCTTTAATAAGGTACTTAGGTATTTTTAATTCTTTTTGCTAGATGCCTAAACATATAACTACATATAAAAATATGTAAACGCTACCTGTCTTAGATGTTTTTCCTATTAAATTGAATTTTAAAATTAATAAATCAGTTAAGATAAGTAATTAAAGTTGAAAATGTACACATTATCCTATATAGATATTTTGTGGCCTTTATTTTAAAACAAACTATTATTTTGGAATTTGTATTTTATTTGTCTACATTTACTTCCAGGTACATAAAATTGTCATGTAATTTTTTTTAATCAATTCACTACTTTTTCTGTGCAATATTTACATAATTATTGTGGTTATATAGAAAAGTTACTACATATTTACATAATTATTGTGGTTATATAGAAAAATTCTCATTCCTACACATAGGCGCCGACTTATGATTAAAAAAAAACGTAAATAGAAGGAAATAAAATAAAGGTATTTCTATAAGAAAGGCCTCGTTTTAAAATTCAGCGGACTCTCATCCCGATGAATCAGCTGGGTATCTGTCTCTTACTTCCTCCAAAGGGAAACAAATGAGAGGGAGATATCAGCTAATTCATCCGGATGAGAGTCCGCTGAATTTTAAGACGCGGTCTTTAAACAAAAACAAAAAAAAAAAACAAAAAACGACTAGTTACCTAACTTTGCGTAAATAACGCAAAAGTGCTTAGTCTTATGGACGATTTGATTGGGAACATTTGACATATTTTCAAATTGTTTAGTTTTCACCTTGTCACCTTTGCTTGAGCATAGCCGAAAACCCATCTAAACACTGGCTTGAGCTTCTAACAACTGGCCAAACTTATCGCCGGGTGCTCCGCACCCAGCCAAATTTTTGGCCTGGTGCTCAAACCCCGGAGCACCCGCGGAGTCGGCGCCTAGGCTCCTACAAACAAGCCCCAAATTTCGGAATACAGATCATACAATAATGAGAAATACGGAACATGTCCATTAAATTATGCAACAACCCTATATACCTCCTTTGCCTGAATCAGCTGACACGTTCATTACGTGTCCTTGTCTTACTTATTGTCATTTGAAACCTATCTTTCTCTAGAGTTGGCTGCCCCAAACAACAATGAAAATCACACCTGTGCGACTTCCATTGTAATAATTATCAATTCGATGGGCCAGTGGCAATCATTGAATTGACAAGTAGATGGAAGGAGTGTAGAGAGAGAAACTGGCAGCCAAACTTGAGCAAGTGAAATAGTAAATAAATCAGCTGATTCCGGCAAAAACCACATAACACAAAAGAGGTGTTTGTCCTAACTTTCTATTTTTGTGTCCTGTGCTTCAAACGAGTTCCGTTGTCAAACGTCATTTTAATTTTCCTCTGTCCCAAGTCCCAATACGAATAGGAGTACGGAGTACCTAATTATTGTATTATTTTATATTTGATTTGAGTTCGTGTCGTGGCGGCAGTTTCGTATAAAACGGAGTTGAGTTTTCTTAGTTGGTGTCTGGTTTAATATTATATTTTTAGATCGGAGAGAAAATTTAATTTAGCTATGTGGCTATATTCTTTCTGTTTGTTGTAAATTACAAAAAAGAGGGTCAACTCCTGTTGTGTATTTGGATGTACCAAACGGGGCGGGAAAATAAGAATAGTGGGGTTTCTTTTCATTCGTAAGTCTTAAAAATCTTTGCTAATAACTTTGCAGTTTTCCAAGAGATAAGGTGATATTAGAGACAAGTGGATTGCAGCAATAAAAAGGAAAAATTTTGTACTGTCTACAAGTATTTACTTGCATTTGTAGTAACAATTTATTGAGAGCAATTTCTTAGAGAATTTTGGGCAGCGCAAACTTAAAAAGTACATGTAGTTACTACAGTTTTTTATTTTCCAAGTCATGATAGAAACTCTATCAAGGGAAAAACTGGCAAAATATTGTGCTAATGAACCTAGCTCTTCGTAGTCAAAGATGGAATTAATCTTGAGGTTCTGGTCCCTTTAATAAGGTAATTATTTGTAATTATTTTTGTTAAATGCCTAAACAATATAAAATATACATATATAAAAATATGTAAAAGCTACCTGTCTTACATGTTTTTCCTTACAAATTGAATTTTAAAATTAATAAATCAATTAAGATAAGTAATTAAAGTTGAAAATGTATACCTTATCCTAGATATTTTCTCGCCTTTATTTTAAAATAAACTTTTATTTTGTAATTTGTATTTTGTCTCAATTTACTTCCAGGTACATAAAATTGCCATGTAGGTAATTTTTTTAAATCAATTCACTACTTTTTTCTGTGCAATATTTACATAATTGTGGTTATATAGAAAAAGTCTCATTCCTACACACAAGCCCCGAATTTCGGAATACAGATCATACAATAAAGAGAATTACGGAACATGCCCATTAAATTCGCTCATTAATATGCAACATCCCTGTATACCTCCTTTGCCTGAATCAGCTGACACGTTCATTAGGCGTCCTTGTCTTACTTATTGCCATTTGAAACCTATCTCTCTCTAGAGTTGGCTGCCCCAAACAACAATGAAAGTGGTACCTGTGCGACTTCCATTGTACTTATCAATTCGATGGTGGCAATAGCTTGAAACAGTGCTATGCACAGGTCTTTAATATAGTATTGGTCCAGACTAAACAATCATGTCATAAAAACCAGTCAGGCTGTTTTGTTGCTTAGAAAAAACAATAAAAAAGCCAAAACCTGCAAAATATGGATTGCGGTAGGCTTGGTTACGCGTAGCCGATAGTAATATTCTCGTGAAATTTAAAAATTGTTATACAAATGTGTGTGCGGAAATTCGCGAAAAGATTTTTTACTGGTATTATGATGTGTTGAATCTACAAAGGGCACGTGTTACGTTACACACTTGCCCTTTGTAGATTTAAGACTAAATACACCAATAATGTAAATAAAAGGTAGGCATTTCTTATTTCTTCAGTTTCACCTTCCACACAAAAAATTATTGAAATGTGGCAACATAGTTCTCCACTACCAACCCTGGCGGTTGACATGAAAGCAGAAGCGTCAAGTTACTCGGGTATTAGGTTCATTTGCCCCACGTTGTAGACTTCGAGAAAAAAAATTTCTTTCTCATTTTCGTTTTTAGTAGACCTCCCCCACCGTGTGGTTAAAATTTGTTTCATCATGACTGACTGAATCACCCTGAACCTTTTTCAGTGTCGACGACCTCTGAAGCGTAGATGTTAGAAAAATGACAGACAATGACAGAAAAACATCTGAGAAACTCTGGAAGGCTCACCATTGGTTTTCCTTTAGGAACCTCTCGGCATTGTTGTTGGAATCGATGTAGATTTTGGCCAGGGCGTTGTGGGTTGCCGGCTCCACGCAGCCTTCGTGGACGCGGCTTTCGAGCCACGGCAGAAGCAGTTTCAATCTGAAATAGAAAACAACAATAATTATTGAAAAATACAAATTTTAAAGAGATCTACATACACTCACCGGCACGAAAAACGGAGCACAAAATGTAAAATTTTAATACTTTGCAATGGTTTATTATTATAATAAGTTAAAAGCAAACAACAACATGTTTTAAGTAATATCTAACAACAATTAAACGTTTATTTGAAAAGCAAGACAAGACTGTTTTGAATAAAAATTTCCAAAAATTAAAAAGTACACAAGTCTTAGTTGGCCATGACTTTTCTTTTGTTTTTATTGTTTTGACAAGTCTGAGTTTAAAGAAGTGAAACAGTTCAAAGCTGTACTGCGTTTATTTAAGGTAAAAATATGGCTGTTAATCCTGAAACAGCGGGTGCTATTGTTGCGTTGCTTCAAGACGGAAGAACTGAGCGATATGTTGCCCAACAATATGCCGTATCCAATAGCACTGTGCACCGTATTTATACACGTTTTTTGGAAACTAGAGCTTACACCAGACGACCTGGAACTGGTCCCCAACGAAAAACTAACGCTCATAATGATCGCTTCATCCTCCTGCAAAGTCTACGAGATCGTCGTGCTACAGCTGTAGAAATCAGAAATAGACTTCATCATGTTCGGAATACCAATGTAAGCGAACGTACAGTTAGACGAAGACTTGGAGAAGCCAATCTTACCAGTCGTAGACCTGCAACAGGTCCAGAGCTTCTTAGGCGTCATCGTGTTGCGCGACTTCGGTTTGCCAGAAATCATGAGCACTGGGGTGAAAATGATTGGGGGCGAATTTTATTTACTGATGAGTCCAGGTTTAGCCTGCGATCTCCAGATGGTCGCGAGAGAGTATGGCGAAGACCACAAGAGCGTTTTGCAGAATGTACCTTCAGTCCTAGAGTAGGATACCAAGGAGGTTCAGTAATGGTGTGGGCTGGAATTTCTCTGGAGGCACACACTGAGTTGTACATCGTTCCAAGAGGCTCCTTAACTGCTGCCAGGTACATTGATGAAATTCTCCAAGATTTTGTTGTCCCGTATGTTGATTTTATTGGAAATAACTTTCTTCTGATGCATGATAATGCCAGACCTCATACCGCAAGAATCACTCAACAGTATTTAAATGATGTAAACATTCCTGTTTTGGAGTGGCCAGCGTTAAGTCCAGATGCGAACCCAATTGAACATGTTTGGGACATGCTTGGGCGAAGAATGCGAAGTCGTGTTCCTGCTCCTTTAACCATAAATCAGTTGAAACAAGCTCTTTTAGAGGAATGGGACCTTATTCCTCAAGAGGACATTCGCCATTTGATTTTAGGCATGCCACGGAGAATGCATGCAATCATTCGAGCTCGCGGGGGTAATACCCGTTATTAAAAATGCTCCTCATTAGTTTTTGCTCAAAAATCGTTTAAGTTTTGATTCATTTAAGGACATTTTGCCACAACACCAATGTGGGTTTATCGTTCTAATTTTTTAAATTGTAACAAAAGTTTTTATTTAAAAAAAAGCGCCCAATTGTTATTAGAAATTACTTAAAACATGTTGTTGTTTGCGTTTAACTTATTATAATAATAAACCATCGCAAAGTATTAAAATTTCACATTTTTTAAATAAAAATTGTAAGTGCTCCGTTTTTCGTGCCGGTGAGTGTATGTATATTTCATAGAGAAAATTACACACCTATTTCTTTTCTCCACTTCCTCGACCAGCTCATCGGTAGAGAACTGACCTTTAACTACCAGAATAAGGTTTTTGATGATGTCCTCGGAACAGTCCACATCCAAAAGGCCGCCGACGACCACCGGCAATCTGCTCGGGTTAACTTTTTGGACATAGATCTCGATATACTGAAACAAGAGTATAGATTGTTTGGAGATGTTTGCTACATTTAAAATTTATCACTTTGACAGTTCATAGTTAAGGCGAGCTTTTAAAGTTGACTAAAATATGTGGTGGAATCCATCACCGATGCAGAAACTTTTGAACGGTCGATCTGATGTCGCTGAGAAATCATTGAATTTTACCATTTTCGTTTTTGTTAAATATCTTCGAAACCGATAATTTTGACATTATTAAGGCACTTGTATCTAGCTTTTTAATGGTAACGTCAGTTTTTGTACAGAGGTTTTCGGTTTCGAGATATGATACACAACTTTTGATTTTCTTATGGACGCAATATTGGATCTGTAAAAATTTGAAATCTACATGAAATTCTCATTTCAATGAGGTTTCACACGAATGATTTTTGTTAGTTGAAACATTTAAAAGTGTCGTTTTTACCTAACACCAAGAGGGCCATGACAAGTCTGTTAAAACAAATGCAACAAACAACTGTCAGTTGTTGTGTTCGGGCGAGTGTTTAAAGTCAGCATAAATATGTAATGGAATCCATCGGCACCATCGCAATAACAAGGCCCGCCAGCTGAAAGCGATGAGTCATCCAAGGGAGGTGAGACTAAGGCGCCAAATTCAAATTTCAAGATGTCAACTTAGTAAATTTGGTAAAAAAACATTTTAAAATGATTGTTTACATATATAGCTCATGGGTTTACAACACGGATAATAATCTACGAGAGTGAAAGTCCATTTTCAAGGGCTTTTCGTGCATTTAGATATCTACCGGTAAAATTTTCGGAAATGCCAATTATTTCTTATTTGCCTGCCTAGATACAACTAAATTCGAATAAATAAAACCATAAAACTTACTGATTTCAAGGTGGTTACGTTTAATTACGTAAAATTGTTAGGTATAACACTCTCCAACAGTCCAAACCAAAGCCCTGGAAAACTGTGTAGGAACAAAATCTCTTTTGATGGCCTTTAACCACTTTTCCCTTAAAATGGGGTGTTTATGGAGGAAAAAGCGGACTCATAAGGACCGCCTTTGTAGTTTCCCTTGCAGTTGGGAACGGAACACGTCCACGGCATGATTTAAATTAGTCCGAAACTATAGACACAACCTAAAACCTATAAACTAAAATTTGACTTTAATCACATTATTCTGAACCACTGCTGTTTTACCACCTTATTAATAAAACTCCAAGTCCTATATTACTAAAAAACACGGTCCAACACACAACAAATGTTCTTTAAAACAGGAAAATCGCCAGACAAGTAAACGTAAACAACTACAAAAAGCCGACCTCCGTGATGACGTAGTGACGTTTCGCGTCGCCAGCTGGCAGGCCTTTATCATTGTGACGGTGCCGAATCCATGGACGAAATGTGATTGGCTTTACAAAGTCGACCTTCTTATGCGACTCTCAGCTCTGTTCCGTAAAATGTGTAAAATTACTCTTCACTTATATTGAAAAATCAGATATGTAAAATTACTGTTACATAAAAAACAACAGGAAAACTACAGTGGCGCTCTTATTATACAAGCTCTGAGGCAGACAATTTTTCTTAAATTGTTGTGTACCCACTCAATGTAAGAAAAATTGTCTGCCTCAGAGCGAGTATAATAAACTCTTTTTGCCACTGTAGTATTCCTGTTGGTTTTGATGTAATAGTAATTGTACATATCCGATTTTTCACTATAAATTAATGGCATTTTTACACATTTCACGGAAAACAGCTGAGAGCTACATACGAATCATATACTTATATATACATATCCTGCTGGTTAATCCGTCGGTGAATCCACTGAGATGCAAAACGCGGCCATTTTGATGTCCCTATGCGACGGTTGCCATGGTAACCATGCGAACTCGTGCGCCAACGACGCAAATATGTTTGTTTCCTCCCCAACAGGCTCGTAAGTCCAGTTGCCTAACTGTGCGTTAGCAGTAGGCAACTGGACTTATTGGCCTGTAGGCAGAAAAACATATATGCGTCAGAATTCACGTGGTTACCATGGTAACCGTCGCATAGGGACATCAAAATGGGGTCTAGATGAGTTTGAAAAAGTCCGCAGCAGTGTATTATGTATCTTTATGTATATGATAAGAACACAACAACTGACAGTTTGTTGCATTTGTTTTGCCAGACTTGACGTGGCCTACTTAGTGTTAGGCAAAAACAGAGATTTTTAGTGTAATACTGCATGCACACATTTGTACAAGTCGCGAGGCGAATGTGTGAACAGTCGGCGTGCTATTCGCCTTGAGATTCGCGCGCTCGCCTCGGTGGCGGTATTTTGGACGCGAGTCAAAGGCCACAAACGACGAGGTGAACTTAGTGTTTACATATTCGCCTCCCTTCAGTTGACAACTCTGACCTTGTACAGTGAATGAACATGCTGCTACAATCTCCAGATCCTGCATATTTGCGATATTTGCCTTTTATTTATGAGTTTGCCAGAGTTCATCATCCACAGATTATCGATAGGTTAGGTCACAATTAGTGTTTAGGTAGGTTTTTGATTTTGAGGTTAGGTATGGCTATGCACACGAATGTTTCGACAAACTGTTCCGACGATTGTATAAACGGTAGTTCGTGTGATCAATATGCACACAAAAGGCATTAGTGGACACATCATTGGAAAGATAATTCCATTTAGATTTAGACTTCAAATTGTTACAAACCCAAGACGGCATCCATAAGAAAATCAAAAGCTGTCATATCACAGAAAATCTAGTTCCACAACAGAAAGCTCCTTAACTATACCTGTCAAAACAAAAATTAACCAGAACTTAAAAGACTCAAAAAAAATCTGGAAAGCAATAAAAGAAGTAACAAATGACGTTAGTATTAAATCAGATATAAGTGTAGTTTGTGACAATCAGGGCAATGAGGTCTCTGAAAAGAATTCAATAGCAAATGAGTTCAATGCATATTTTAGCAAAGTTGGTCAAAGACTAGCAGAAAAAAATTAGTCCCCCATCCTCTGAGCCAGGGTTTCAGCGAAAAGTATATAACCCGGAATCTTTCTATTTGTCTCCAATCAAAAAGCATGAAATTCTAGAGCAAATAAAAAATCTCAAAAATGGTGTCTCCTGTGGAGAAGATGGCATTACTGCCCTGCTTATTAGAAACGCGGTATCTGCAAAAATATCTGAAATCGTCTTTTCTGTATCATTGGGTTCACATTGGACTTATCTCTTTCCATGCTACTTATAAAAGCGGTATCTGCAATATTAACAGTGAAATAATAAATGTTTTATATGCCGTATGTGCTAAATGCAAAGGTTTACTTAATGAAAATGCCGTATATTCATTTTGCTTAGCAAAAAAGCGGTACCTGCATATGAGACACTTGCAATTACCGCATTTTGTCTAAGCATACTGCACGTGCCGCTTTTTGTCTTAGCTTTGCCTGTTAATTCCCGTCCTATATTGTACACTCATTAGTCGTAAATGATTCGTTGGGCGAGGTAGAAAAGGAGTTCAACTAAACGGTACGGGAAGAGCGGGGTGGTGCGAGGGTATGTAGAGGAAGCTGTTGATTTGAGAAGCCGTACCACAGAGTAAAATTTGGCGCAACGTTGCCGCACTTACTCGAAATTCTTGATTTTTTGCTCATTTCTCATGCCTAGTGGACCGATTTGGGCCGCGCATGTACAGGGTGTCCAGATTTGGTTGTAAATGCTGGGTATCTCGGTTATTTGTAGAGATAGGGAGTTGCGGTTTTCGCGAATTGTTGCTACTTTTTTGTGAAACCAAAGATACCGTTAACAGATTTTTCATAGGCACCTCCGTTTTTAAGATACAGGGCGAAATTGAAAATTTGCGCTTTTGGGGCATACCTCGTATCTTGGAAACGGTTAATGATATTGAAATGGAAAAAACTGTATCTTATAGACATTTTCATGTAGAATTCAGTGCCGTATTCAGTTTTTTACTAAAATTGATAGTGTTCGATATATGGATCAAACTTAGATTTTTTACATATAACACCCTGTATATTTTCTACTAGTTATATTCAGATTGTCGAAAGCTTTACAAAAATAATAACACTATGTAGTTATTATCTATATTAGGCTCTAAAAATAACCGAGATACCCCGCATTTACAACCACACCCTGTACATATTCAATGATATAAATGTATCCTACTAAGAACAATAGTAATTATCGAAAATGTAACGCATCTCGTTATGTTCAGCGATAGTAAAAAGAATGAGTACAGAACTTCTTTTCTCAAGATAAAACAAAAACATTGGATTTTCTTATGAAAAAAGCAATGAAGAAAAGTGACCTACTTAAGAATGTTCCGTGCCTCGATAGAAAGAATAAAATGGTGTGCTACCACAAAATCAGCAAATATTTTGGGAAAACCTGCCCCGTACTTTTGATGTATAAATAAAGATTGCAAAGAATACCTTGTTCCTATTATTTGCCTAGATGCCATTCTTGAAAAAATTGATGTAATATAAGATATATTATTGTTATAAATATAGAGGATAAATCATGCCTCTATTACTTGTAATAATGGAAATGTTCGTGACAAGTAGGCCTTACGTCATAGTAAATTCTTCTATGGTATTACCTACTCGTATTACACCTTCCTTGTGCCTGAAATGCCATGAACGTTTCCATTATTATATATTGTTATGAGTAGGTATGTAGATACTGCATTTTGCTTAAAAAAGGTCGCAACTCAATTGGTATGTTTACGAAGCAAATCCGCGGTATCTGACTTTTTAGTAAAAAAATTAAATATACGTTTTTTACGACGTCTATAGTATAATTCTGATATTAGTTAGTTCACACAAACACAGTTTTTGTTAGCGAAAAAGTATTAGTTTCCAAGATATTAACCAAAAACTTTAACGTCCGATTTCTCATTTTAGCGCAGTACGTAGATACTGCGTTTCTAATAAGCACGGCAGATTACATCTGAGGTAATAAAATATAATTATGAATATTTAATGGAACCTCTAAGACACATTATAAATATTTTCTTTAGTTCGGGAATTTATCCGACTGTTCTTAAAAAAGCTGAAATTATTCCTCTTCATAAAAAAGGTGATAGAAAGTTAACAACTAACTACAGACCAATTGCATTGATAAGTTCTGTTAGTAAAATTATAGAAAAATGTATTAAATATAAATTAATGATATTCCTAAACAAACATAAATTGTTATCAGAGAACCAGTTTGCCTTCAAAGACAATGTTAACACGGAAAATGCTTTGTGCAGAGTGACAGAGCGAACCATAAAGTGCCTGGATAGCAGGGAAAAGGTTGTTGCCGTGTACCTGGACCTAGCAAGGGCCATTGATACTGTGGCGCATGAGATTCTATTAAACAGATTACATGATATGGGTATAAGAGGTATAGCGAATGATCTATTTAGAACATATTTAAGTAACAGAACCCAAAAAGTAAAAATTGCAAATGTAAAGAGTGATTCTTTTAAACCTGACAACTATGAACATGCAGCACGAGCCATAAATCATGACCTCGATAGTATTAAAAAATACGCAGATGGCCACAACTTGCGCTTAAATTCATTAAAATCAAAAGTCATAATTTTTTGCTCAAAGAAAAAAAGAGCCTACGTTAAAACAAAAATGGACATTTGCATCGGCAATGATACAATTGATGTGGTGGACACTGCAAAAAATCTCGGTCTCTATTTTGACGATAAATTAAAATTTTTTGACCACGTCACACAAGTTACAAAACAGTGTTACATGAACCTAAGGCTACTATACTCTAACAAAAGAATTCTGACTAAAGATATGAAATTGAGATTGTGTGATAGTCTCGTTTTGTCACGTTTATCGTATTTGCAACATCGTCTATGTTCCATGTCTGGATTCCATCACATTGTCCCGTCTGCAAAAAATCCAAAATACATGTTGCCGGTTCGTTTGTGGTTTGCGGAAATATGACCATATCTCACCTTCCTATAAGCTTTTACATTGGCTAAAGGTTAAAAATCTCTTCAAGTATAACTTTCTATCTTGTTTAAAACGCGTCATAAATACATCCCTACCTTTATATTTAAGAGATAAATTGATTTTCCGGCGGGGTGTTCATGACTTAATTTTGAGACACCGTGCTGTACTCACTATGCCATTACATAAGACAGCTATGTTTCGGAAATCGTTTACTTACAACGCTGTTCACTTGTTTAATACTCTCAATAAGGAGCAGAAAAACCAATTACTATCTACTTCAAAGACATTATTCAAACGTTATATAAAAGAGCAACTCCTGAATAATCAAAATCAACCGTGAGTTTTGTATCATTGATTAAGGTATTCGGAAAGATATCTAAGATCAATGGACAGACCCGTAACTGGCTGTAGGACCGCCCATGTATTCCCTCTTAACCCCCCTCGCCCGTATTTATGGTCCCAGGAAGTGGCGCCTATAAAGCACTGAATGCGTCCAATTAAATAACTAAAATAAAACAGACCCAAAATGGATTGCCGTCTCCTTATTAAATCTTCCGACGGAGAGATGGCGCGCGGATGGAGGTTCAACCGTTCTAACAACAGATGGAACTGCCTCTGTAAATACTGTTCAAGGCCAAAGAATAGCAGGTATTTATTTCTTATTTGAAGGCAAACAGAATAATCAATAACCAAGACGATTTTACCTTTATAATTTCAAGGTCAGCCGCTGCCGTTTTATATATACAGTAATTTTTAGCAAACGAAATCACTGTTGTAGCGAGTTAGAGATAGAGTGTTTTCGACTTTTTTATTTAAAGAGAGGAAATTGAGAGGGGTGTAAAGGGATGAATATAGGGTGCGATACCTATCTAGGTGTCGTTTTTTATGTTTTTGGGGTCAAGGAATACCTAGTTAATTTTAATAAATATTTGAAGAACAAAAGTAACTGAATGGTTCAATGGTTGCGAGAGGACGAAAGTCCGAAAAAGTGGCAATAAATAGGTAAATGTCGGTTTTTAGGATTTGTGTGACATGTTGAAAACATAACATAATACCTTATGTTACTCGATAATATAATATACTTAATACCATTGGATAAGGAATTACCTTAATAAATGTTAACAATTAAAAAAGTGTACCACCTAATGTATGTAGGTTATTATACAGGGTGAGCCATTTCTATCGTCCGACCCGACAATTTGTGCTAGTAAGTATTTTTGAAAATAAATGGGGTGTTTGGTGTGTGTGACATTTTCTTCAGAAAGGCTTAATTTCCACGTTACAGGGTGTTAAAATTTTAAAAATAGATTGTTTTATTTATTAATTTCTAAACCAGAAAAGGAATTTTAACCTAATTTTGGTACAAAGTACCTACACCTACCTATACTTGGATCGATTGCGTCCTTTATGCATCAGTGGTGGAGATACGGGTAATCGGTACCTACCGCTAATTTAATTAGATAAATAATTTAGGAGATTGACAAAAAAATATTTAATTTTTAGATAGAGAATTCCATTTCGAACAAAAAGTGCCTTTAGATTTTTTCTCATCTGTCAGTTTCGTCACAATATTTTGCATCAATTTTTGGAGCCAAAATTATGAGTAAAATAATTTTGCCTAAAAGTTTGACTAAAAACTGAAACTTCGTTTTTTTGCCATGCAAATTACTGGCTTTTTGTAAAACATAATTTTATCGGACGTAAAATGAGACACCTGCTCTGGTGTATTCCCATATTATACCTCTATGTACAGGGTGAGCCAAATTGGACAATTTTAAAGGGAAACCCTATCTCCGTTGAAAATAGGGCCCTCTATTTTTAACGAAAACTGATATTGATCTCTGAGGCTCATTTTTTTATGATAAATAACTTAATGGCGAAAACCTCAAATCGATATCTGTCACCGTTCTTGAGTAACAGGGCGATTTTTGAATATGTGCGTTTTTGAAAAGTGGCCGTAACTTTTTTCAGGTTGAATATTTTGTGTTTCTGTAAAAACATTTCTGAAGCACTTTTTTTACGTAGAATCCAATGCTGCTACTACATTTTTTTAAGTCAATGGTTTAAGAGTTACTAATGAAAATTTCATAAAAGTTATTAGTAATTGATAACTACTTAAGTAAATCATTTAGTGTTATATATATTTTTTGGAATGGTAATTTTTTGCTCTATTAAAAAATGCAAAAATATACAGGCTGTTCAATTTTAATTTTTTTTATCAGTAACTCTAAACCATTGACTTAAAAAAATTAAGTAGCAGCATTGGATTTTACGTAAAAAAGTGCTCTAGAAATGTTTTTACAGAAAAACAAAACTTTCATCCTGAAAAAAGTTACGGCCACTTTTCTAAAATGCACATTTTTTTCAAATTTATCATACAAAATGAGCCTCAGACACCGATGGCCCGCTCTGTACAGGGCTTCTCTTCAGATAAAAGTTGAAGAAGCCAAAGAAAGCTTTTTTCAGCGTTTATTCAGATTTGTACAGGGTGTTCAGGAAAGGGATGCCAAACCAAACATATGTTTTTTAATTAGAACACCCTGTATATTTTTAGATATTTAAAATCTAATCATTGTCACAATTTCAATGATGTATACATGTAATATGTCTCTTTCAAGCGTTTAGAAAATATGCAACCTTGAAACTTTCAATTTTGCACTTTAATGTTTTTCGAAAATGAAACATTTGCCGGTATACCTTATATAGGAAAATATATATGTCATAAATGATGATATGATATGATATGAATGGATGAACTATCGGTGTGAAAAGAGCCACAATTTTCTCAGCCACACTTTTGATTTGGCAACGTCGTAACCCACTGATTATTTTTAAAAAGCAACGGTCTTGAATCGGGCGACCGAGAACATGTCTTAAATATATTTTAAAAAATCGTGGCTGCTTTCAACGGTGATGGCGTTTGATCTGGCGGACGAAAACACGGACTTAATGCCCAAAAGAAGATCTCCAGGGGTAGCGAGTTTATGTCAGGAGCGCATGAGCTTTAAAAGCCACCCCAGCTAACCAACAACCGTTTTTTGTACGTCAAAATATCGTTATATTTATACCTCCATGACGTTAGGAAAATCACGTTAAATTAACGTTATAATTATGACAAAAATTCCGGGGTATAGTGACGTCAACATCCTTATGTAGAAATAACCTCATAAACTTAACGTAGAACCTCATAAAAAATAAAATTCGCACACCAACACCAGGGTTCGAACCTACGACCATCGGAATTAATGTCGACGCATTTACCAACTAAGCTACCGACGCACTAGAAAAATATTTCCTAAAACAGTGTAAGCTAGAATCTCGATGACGTCACAGAATTAAAAAGAAATAAAATAAAGGATGTCTCATAATTCATATAATGGATGGGACAAAGCCAAAAGGACCTTAATCGTCTCAGGGGAGGACTCTATTGTGAATTCCCAAAAACCTTAGTCTAAGTTTTATAACTCGGGAGAATCTGTACCGTAGTAATGACGTAATATTAACGCTAGTTGTATTACTTATTTTTATTATGTCATTTTTCATGTACTTACTAAGTTAAATTTCCGTAAATTGAGCTACGTATTTTTTACGTTATGAAAATAACGCACAATTCACGTTATAGGTCATTCGTGGTTAGCTGGGTATCGTACTAATGACGTAATATTAACGCTAGTTTCATTACTTGTTTTTATATGTCATTTTTGATGCATTTACAAATATTAAATTTCCGGAAATTAAGTTACGTATTTTTTACGTTATGAAAATAACGTAAAATTGACGTTATAGGTCATTCGTGGTTAATTGGTACCTATGAAAGCAGCCACGATTTTTAAAATATATTTATCGCGTCCAACCAGCCTGTACGCCTCTGACTATAGCTACCTCTGGAGATATTCTTTTGGGACGTGTTTTTGGCTGCCAGATCAAAGGCCGTCTCGTTTGAAAGCAGCCACGATTTTTTTTAAATATATTTGTCGCGTCCGTCCAGCCCGTACGCACCTGATATAAACTAGCTACCCCTGGCGATCTTCTTTTGAGCAATTAGGACGTGTTTTCGGCTGCCAGAACGTCGTCTCATTTGAAAGCAACCACGATTTTTTTAAATAGGTATATTTAACGCGTCCATCCAGCCCGTACGCCCCTGACAAACTATAGCTACCGCTGGGGATCGTCCTTTGGGCAGCCAGATGTTATAGCATCATCGGGAGGTGATTAAGTCTGGCCGCATTGGGGAAACAATTCCCTCCAACTTTGGTATTAACACTTTTTATCTAAAATCAGAAACAACGAATCTAGATGGATTGGAATAAATCTCCAAAATTTCGTGTTTTTTTCCAAATTTGTAGTAAGCTAGTAAGCCATGCCATTTTTCAAAAATCTACAAGGCGCGTTAAATTGCGCCCACAAAACCGCAATTCTTTTCAATTTAACGCGCCTTGTGGATTTTTGAAAAAGTCATAGGTTACTAGATATTTAGAAGAAAAAAACGAAATTTTGGAGATTTATTCCAATCCATCTAGATTCGTTGTTTCTGATTTTAAATAAAAAGTGTAAATACCAAAATTGAAGGGAATTGTGTCCCGAATGCGGATATCATGTCCTAATTTTCATGGCAGCAGCCATTTTCCACAACTTGTGTTTTTAAATGCAAACTATACTTATTTCCGTTATTTTTCTGAATAATCATATCGAGTATTATATCGTTGGAAAGCTCTAAATATGCATGATTTTTTGAGGCCACGGACAACTATATTTCCCATTTTAAAAAACAGAAGTTTGTGTCATATCTCGAAAATGACAGCTGTCACGGAAAGTATATACCCCGATTACTGTAAGAAGTCCCGATTTTGTCAGATGACATTCTCCGCAAAATCCCTAGGAATTTTTTGTTAACCATGGGTATAACATTGGTATATGTGTCTCAACCAGTTAATGACGTCACTCATTGATTTATGATGTGAAAAGTTACCCAAGTGATACGAAAAAAAGTGCATAATAAAATAAAAACCCTATTGCAATCACGATTATGCCGCTACAAATAAAAATAACTATGACTACAACTCATTTTAATAATAATTTCAAATGTCATGGAAACACTGTCGTTTTGGTATTTTGTAATAATCAGCTGCTTTTGGCAGCATCTAGGGGCGGACTCGGGCAAATTTAGCTTCGGTGTGTCAAAGTGACAGTGAAGGTTTTCCAGATCGTTCAAACTGGTTCAAACATTCGGTAATGAAAATATTCGCGGGTTTTCTACGTTTCGTGAGTTTTACCGTCATCTGTGTTGTTCTTGTTTGTGTTACTTTTCGTGTTATTAGTGCAAATGGGCTCGTTACTGACCTGAACTTATGACCCGGTTGCATTTTTTGCTGTATTGATGCCAACTTAGGATGGCGAAATTACCAATTGACAGTCCCAGTAAGGACTTCTTAAAATAATTTGAGTATAGGACATGTTAACAGCATTGGGGACACAAATCTCTCCAACTTTGGTATTTACACTTTTTATCTAAATTCAGAAACAACGAATCAGACAGATTACAATAAAACGACAAAATTTAGTTTTTTCAAAATATCTAGTAAGCCATGCCTTTTTTAAAAAATCCATAAGGCGCGTTAAATTGGGCCAAATTCCTTATTCAATGATTGGGCCCACAAAACTGCAATTCTTTTCCCATCTGACCTTCCTTCTCTCTCCGCTAGTTTCCGAGATCCCCATACTGATCATCAAAAAAAAACTCACCCTGTATAAAAGTAACAAAATATTATTAAATAATTAAAATGGAATAGTAGGTACTTTAACAAGTAACAAATTACACAGACTTACTTAAATAGATAGAAACACTCAAATCTCAGGGACAATTAACTTGATTGTGAGATTTTGCTATGAAAAAAACATGAAAAGTACATTTTTATTTAAAGCTGTTTATTTGACTTTTACTAATTTTCTTGACTAATAATTAAAATAGAAGGGGCCGCGAATTTCCGGTCGGCCCCAGGCGGCGAAAGCTCACGCTACGCCACTGGTTTTACAGTCATCCGCACTGCAGGCATGACTACATAACCGTCGATTGAATTCCATCGACGCTATAGGTATACAACACAGTCACGGTCGGTCGGTAATATTTTGCGCGCACCCGGTAGAATGCGAACGAACCGCTATCAGCTACACTGTGTAAGCTTATTTAGTTATTATTTACATATTAGTAGGTATATCTCTGGACGCTGCCTTTTGACCAATAGAATGGAGGGTTTTGACAAAATTATTTCGAAAAGGTTTTTCGCACATCATTGTTTCAACTGGCAGTCTTCTAAATTTGTCAGTGCTATGTTTCCGCTATTTTATTATCCACTGCCTAAGTAGGTACCTACAGCGAATTTCATCTTTCACGGGAAATGTACGTGTTAGAATCTTGCTGCTGTCGCAATTTATATAACAACAGCGGCGATAGACTACCATGGTTAATAAAAACCATATATTTTGTGATCAAACCCTTAATCAGACACAAAACACAACAAGAAAACAATAGCCACCAAAACGACAACAACAGTAAAATCAGCTGAAGTAACCAGAACCAAATAAGTTTACAGAACTATTTTAATTCTCTAAACTTTGCCAGAACAATAATATGCCACACACCAGGCTTTAGCAACGAGTTTGGTTGGAACTGTCATTTATCCCTTCCTCGCGTTGAAGGAGATGCGACAGAGCGGCCATCTGTCGATCTGTTAGGGAAACGTAGACTCGGTGGCTTGTTTCAGTCGGTCCCCGCTTTAGCTAAATGCGGTGGCCCACACTAATAGTTTTTCTTACGACTAGTAGATGACGCTCCAGTCGCCACAATTTCAAATGAGTCGACTAATTCCAAGATACAGTAACAGAGGGCCTACCTGTTCGCCACCTGGCAGTTACGCGTAATTTGTAAGCTACGCATAACGGCTATTTACTTATATTTCTTTACGAATTCCTTATTCAATGTTTTGTATGTTGTTAGATTACTCTCGTATGCTACTTTACTTTAACTTTAAACTACACACACATAAATAACTTTCTATCGATTCTAAATAAATACCGTACTTTGTATTTTAGATATAGGTTAAGTTTGAGTGGCTATTGTAGCTAGACTTCGCCTATGTAGTTATTTTATTATTATTATTATTATTATTCTGTAAAGATGGAGGTTGGTGTGACGCAGGGGACAGTGCTGGGGCCTGTGTTATTTAACATATACATGAATGGTATTTTCTCTGTGCTGAATGAAGGGAAAGTTTACTGTTTTGCAGATGACAGTGTTATTGTAGTAAATAGCACTACATGGCAATCAACTATTAGGAAATCAGAATTAGCAATAACATACATAAAAAGATGGTTGGATTTTAGTTTGTTATCACTTAATACTAGCAAGACCCATTTTATGACTTTCGCTCTGACTCAGGCAACTCTTCCAGAAGTTCAAGAACTTAAGATCCATGATTACGCTTGCGATATGCAATCCTTGAACTGCAAATGTCAGTCCATTATCAACAGAAAATATAGGAGTATTCATGGATGAAAATTTAACATGGAAAACTCACATAGAGTATGTAACTACTAAGATAAGAAAGCTGATTTACAAATTCTATGAATTGCGAAACATACTACCAATTAAAACTCTTAAAACCATATATCTGTCTTTAGAGCGTTTGCACACTGCGCGGATCCGATGCGATCGTCCGCATCCGGTAATCCGTTCCGCAATCGCGTGTAGCTTGCACACATCGCGATAGGTTTTTGGAATCCGGACACATTGTTGCCGATCAGCCGATCTCAGTTCTTTCGTAGACGACGAAGGATCGAGATGGATAGAAGACGTGTGCTTATCTTAACTCTCGCATATCTGAGACGAAAGAGGCGCCGTGAAATAAACAATAGAAAGTACTGGGTTCATCCTCTTCTAAGAGTAAGATATGTGGAAGGTGCTTTCTACACTTTGTTTGATAAGTTACGAGAAGATGACGCCAAATTCTTTAATTACTTTCGAATGTCCCCAGAAACATTTGATTTCGTGGTTAGTAGACTAGATGGATATATCCGACGTCGTGACACCCCTATGAGATGCTCTATACCCCCCATGGAGAAAGTGGCTGTAGCGATAAGGTAAGTAATATATTATAGACTTAAAGTATTATTTTATTTTAGTTTAATACAAAATTAAAATGTAATTTTAATAAGAAAATTAAAAAAGTTTCGAAGACAAATATCCATCCATCTATTGTAATTCTGCCAAATATAATTCACCGTCACTATTAGGCGACTGAAGCGGTGTATTATTAGTAAATAGGTGTTGAGATGCGGAAGAAGGGATATGAGATAAGGCCGATGAGGGTGCATGTTGGTAGGGAAATATTGCAGCAGGTGCCGGAGGTTGATACTCTGGAGATGAAAACGTAGAACGAGATGCTACAGATAGCGACGAAGGAGGTGCTTGTATTACACGAAATTTTCTTTTAAATTTTTGTACTAGCTGCAAAACTTCGATTCTGAATTCAAGTTTATCATCTTCATGAAACTGCCTCACAGCGGGAAGAAGTGAATTAAAAAAAGATTCATCGTCATCTATTTCTCTTGATTGTGGTGGCGGCGGTGGCACTTGAGTAGCCTCTAAAGCTTTAATTATAGCTCTATCCGCCTCATCTATTTTCCTTTTGCGATTTATTGCGGGAGCGGGTGAATTTTCTTTTTCTTGACTTCTTCTGAACTTTTGAGAATATTCACTTGTTTGGCTGTCATCGTTTTCTGAAGAAAGATCTTGAAAACTGGATTCTGTTGCTTCTTTATCAAGAATTGCCATCAAAAAAAGTAAATTATCGCAATATATGTACTTCTTTTTATGTTTTTCTCCGGTTTTTTTCTTTAAAGATCTACTAAAGGCATCTCGTATATTCCTCCATTTCTCAATGATAGTAGACTCTAAAAAAAGTGAGTTATTATAGATGTCCCACGTAAAAATGAAAAGGGGATGTTCTGCAGACTATATTTTAGAGATGGTCTTTTAAATAAAATATTTAGATTTGAGCCCTCCCTACAGAGATATTCTCGTCCATAGGGTAACGAAAAATCTGGTTTTTGTTTTTTTATTCTCAAAAAATATTAGATTTGCCCCAAGCTACAATAATTTTGCGTGCTCTACAGATTGAAAAAAAACCTAACCAGATAGGACGGCAATTGCAAATTTTATGAAGGTAGCCCGCCTTCAAATATGTATGTTGATGTATGTTGTTTTGTTTTCAGATGCCTAGCAAGTGGAAATACATTTACCGATTTGTCTTATTCATATCGTCTGGGAATATCTACCATACGATTAATTGTAAAAGAGGTTTGCCAACATATATGGACTATTCTCCATCAAGAATATATACGTAAACCTTCACGACAAGAATGGATAAAAATCGCTGATGAATATGACAAAAAAGCACATTTTCCCCATTGTATAGGGGCGGTTGACGGAAAATTATAAATATTATTTCTCTATCGTACTTTTGGCAATAGTTGATGCTAACTATCGATTTGTGTTTGTCGACATTGGTGCATATGGGAAAGACTGTGATTCCTCAATCTTACAGGAGACTCTTTTTTGGAAAAGAGTGCAGGAAAATAAATTAGAAATACCTCCGCCTAGTCCTATTAAAATTGGCAATGACTCAGAGCTGTTACCTTACGTTTTTATAGGAGACGAAGCATTCCCATTGACACCTCATTTATTGCGGCCATACGGTAGACGCAACGATCTAGACGTCAAGAAAAAATTTTTTAATTACCGTCACTGCCGAGCACGCAGATACGTAGAGTGTGCTTTTGGTATACTATGTAATAAATGGAGAATATTACATCGAGCCATTAATGTTTCCAAAAATTTCGCAAAAGATATAACTAAAGCATGTGTAGTGCTTCATAACGTAGTACGCGAAAGAGATGGATATCGATCTGAAGATTTTTATACCCACAATGGATTTGCGGATTTACGAGCAGTTCCAACCCGACGTGGAGGGCGACGCGCCAATGACGTACGCGAACAATTTTCTAATTATTTTGTAAGCCCTGTTGGTTCTTTGCCCTGGCAGGATTCAAAAATATAATATGTATCTAGTACTTACCAAACTTTTTTTTCTCCGCCGCTTCCATTTCATCAAAATCTTTATTCACAGTAGCGCAAACTTCTTTCCATGCCTTATCTTTATTATTGCAATCTTTATATTCGTCAATCCTCTTATCCCACAGACATGGGCGCATTTCCACGGCTTCAATTAAGTCAATAGGTTCTATATTGTATTTCCTTGCCATTATTATAACAAAAAATCACGCCCGTCCACTCTAAATGGCAACCTCTCAACTACTGAAACCGGCGCGATTTGCGACACGTGTGCAAGTGCCCACTGTCACCTTTTGCGTTCAGATGCCGCCGCGGTAAAAATCCGTCCGATTTCTGACCGCAAATCGCGGAGCGTCTGCGACAACGGAAGGTCGCGCCGGTTTTTCTCCGCATCGCGGGCGTGTGCAAGCGCCCATATAAAACAATGAATTTAGATGACACGCGGAACCGCACGCGGTAAATCGGATGCGGACGATCGCATCGGATCCGCGCACTGTGCAAACGCTCTTAATTGAGTCAATTTTAAGTTATGGTGTTGTTGTTTGGGGAAATGCTCGAAAAAACGTTATGTCTGCCTTGAATGTAGCACAGAAATATGTAATTAAAATCATGTATTTTAAGAATCGAAGATATCCATCCGAATTGCTATTCCGTGAATGCAAACTACTAACTTTAGACAAACTATACATACTAGCAGCAGTCCGATTCATGCTAAAGACAAACTACTATAAACAGGAGATACCCCACCAACTTAATACTAGAAATGCATCTCGTCACAGTGTTGTTGTGCCTTCTGTAGCAAGTTCGGCCATGCAAAGACACCTTTGCTTCGCTGGTCCCAAGATATACAATTCCCTACCTCTTTGCCTTAGAAC
Organism: Pseudeuparius sepicola; assembly: GCA_963920635.1. Classification (NCBI taxonomy): domain Eukaryota; kingdom Metazoa; phylum Arthropoda; class Insecta; order Coleoptera; family Anthribidae; genus Pseudeuparius; species Pseudeuparius sepicola. Next base: position 5,243,379 of record OY987307.1, read on the forward strand.
AAGAGAATACTGGCAAGTTAAACATAAACTTAAAAAATGGCTTATAGATAGTAATGTAATTATTAATGCTCCTAACTAGAATTTCCTTTTTGTTGGATATTTGCAATGAACACTTAGACATATTAAATTTGTTCTTCATTCTCAAGCTGTTAACTAACCTTATCATCATTATTACTATATACATGTCTTTAGGTAATAAGTATTTAGAACTGCACACACAGATCCTCCATAATCCATTGTGCAGTCTTAAGTTGTTATATTAAATCAATGTATTTGTGTAATTCAATAAAATCAAATCAAATCAAATGGACTCCAACTACAGACTCCAAAAACAAGCAGATTGCATTTCTTATGAAATGATATTTTCCCAATTCGTACATTAGCCAACATTTAGTAGTGGGCCTGAATATCAATGCATTTGGAAAATATTAAGAGGGGGTTGCCGACAGCGAAAGTGACGTTAGATTTCGTATTTTTTAAGTTGTATAGCATAAAATCTATAAAACAAAACACTGCTTTTAAGATCTTGTGACTAAAATGAGAGATGTTCGTACTAAATTTTTGCCAGGTGAAATGTTATTAGATTTTATGCTATACAACTTAAAAAATACGAAATCTAACGTCACTTTCGCTGTCGTCAACCCCCTCTTAAGCTTCAAAGTTGGAGTCCATTTGACAGCTGTCATTAAGGAGCTCTCTGTTCTAAATATATTTTCTGTGGTCATATCTTGAAAACAAAAACATTTTTAAAAAACTGACATTACCGTTAAAAAGGCTGGATAAAAGTGCCTTAATAATGCCAAAGACCTGTCTTTGCATAACCATCGGTTTCTAAAACATTTAACAAAAACGAAAATAAGAAAAATTCAGTTTTTTTGGAAATAACTCTAAAAGGATCGCAGTTAGTTTCGGGTGCTAACAGGAAAAACCACACACACCGTATATTGACTCGTTTCGCCACAAACAATGGAAACAACGGCGTCGGGCGAAAGCCACGGCCTACCTTCTGCAGCGAGTTCCTGTACAGGTACAGCACCAGGTCGTGGACAAAGTCGAACCGGTCGCAGACGATGATGAGCGGCAGCTGGTCGGTCAGCTTCGCCTCCTTGAGGAAGTTCTTGACGCGCTCGGCGTTGTAGCAGTTCGACTCGCGGCAGATGCGCTCCACCTCCTTGATCTGGCCGGTCTTGCACGCCGCCTGGATGTACTTGAAGTGGACGTCGGAGTCCTGCGAGAAGTTGACGATCGAGCCGAGGAAGTAGAACAGGCCTGCGATCGAACGTGACGGTTAGGGTGCCGCTCGAGGCAAATGGGCAGGTCGTAAATAAAATATACAGGGTGGGTCTTAACCTCAGAGAAATAATCAAGGATAGAGGGAGCAACAGCCTCAAAATACATACATTTGTAGTCAACCAACATCTTATGCAAATTTACCGAAGTAAGCAAACATTAGGCCCGTGTGTACAACGTTCACCTGAGACAGGTTATGTCCTGAGAAATATTAATTTAGCCACATACCACACACTTTCTGCGTCCCATTGTATACAAAATCAGTCACTATATCCTAAATACTAATAAATAGCCTTTAAACTAACAGAAAAACAATTAAAAACGGGAAAAATCCATACGTAAACAATGGGAAAACTTGACATGCTGGGCATACACAAAACAAATATCGCTGAGTTAACGGACAAAAGCAGCGTTGCCATGTCGGGCGGTTTGAGGTATCTGTGACGATTTTATTAAAGTGATAATTATATACTATAATTAACTGCAATTTAGTTTTAGTTTAAAATTGTTACAAACAAGAAATTAATAACTACATTTGTTAATTTAGCGTTATGAGAGGTGTGCCTTCATTGAATCTCATTATTAAACCCTTCTATTTTGAAATGAAATGCTGTAAACAATGGAGTATAAAATGATGCGCATAAACTTGGGAAATTATGGATTTTGGCAAGTAAAGACTAATAAAAAAAGTGGTAGTTTTTTAGCTTCCAAAATGAACAGAGATATTGAGGAAGATGATGATGACTTATAGAAAAGAAGATACAACCGATTTCCTTATGCGGTCAAAAAATTGAAAGGTGCAAAAACTACAAAGTAAAATTTTACCAAAATTAATCAATTACCTGAAAGATCATGCTAAATTTTAGAGATGGGTTTACACCGGGTTTTTTCATATTTGAAAAGGGTGTCAAGGTTTCCACCCTTTTTAGCACCGGGTGTCAAATTATGACCCTAGTTTTTGGCACATTTTGATTGGTGACATCTAGACGTTTAATTTAATACCAAATACTCATATCTAAAAACTATAAACAACAAAAACATTGCAAGAAGATATAAAAAGTAAAAAATATGTGCAGGCGAATTAGAAATTTAGTCGTTTATCTATTACATTATCCTAAATTAAAATAACGATGACTAAATATTAAATAAATGAATAAATGTATTCTAGGGCATACAAAAACAAGATTCATCCTGCATTATTAACTTTAATAAACTAATTAACGAGAAATAAAAAAAATGTCATCAGTATATACGTATGTGATTATTGCATGGAGTATTTAAAACTAAAATTTTTGTTCCATCGTTTAGTACGAGATATACAAAATATAATAGTTAGGTTCCATTGACAAAAAAAAGAAACAAAAATCACGTTTCTTCTTTGCTCCAAATCCAGTGGCTTTGCTTCCCTTCAAAAATTCTGTCCATTCCAGGATATATTTTGGCTTTTGGTGACATTGAAAACACCCATTTTTGGGTGTCATTAGTTTACACCCTTTGAAACCACCCATTTTTGGGTGCCAAACATTTCCACCCTTTAAATCTACCCTTTATTTTAAAAATGAAAACACCCTATGGGTGTCAAAGGTGTGGCACCCATAGGTTGGCACCCATAAAGGGTTTAAACCCATCGATGGGTGCAAACCCAAAACCCATCTCTACTAAATTTCATAATACAGATATACAAAAAATCTCCAAAATCAGGGAAAAGTAGTGAAAGTAAACAATTACCAAAGCTTGCCTTACCAACAGATGGCACCACATACAACAAAACTAGTGTTGGGTTTACTCCCGGGATTTTTAAAAACTCCCATTTCTCCCATCTGCCATTTTATTTAGTTGTCAATACTCCCGGAGCTTTGTAAAAACTCCTGGGATTTTTCAAAAAAACCCAAAGTTTACAGAATAATGATTCTTCATTCTAACTGTAGTATTCCTTACATCACAGAATAAATAGCTTCACAACAGAAGCGTCCATAAAGACATGTGTCAAAAATAAGCGAGCCTCCATTTCAATTTATAGAAAAATAACAAATAACTTATAAATAAATTTGGTCCTAATACAATCTCTTTGCAATGTGGATTAATGTAAAATCAAATAAGATATTTCACGTCAAAGCGAGCATCCTTTTGATACATGTCTTTATGGACGCTTCTGTTGTGAAGCTATTTATTCTGTGCTTACATGTTTCCCTTTAAATCAATATATGATAGATAAGTGTAGCATTTATAGTGAAATGTGAAGATAAAAAAAAATTGCATAAATTAAATAACGAATAGAATATTAAAGGTTATGTTTCAGCATTGAGCATATATGACTATACAGGGTGAGTCATTAGTAATGGCACATAGTGCAACCGCATATATTTTTAGCCAAAATATTACGATTGAGGCTAATATGCCTTATAGAAATGTTGTTTATTTTTTGAAATTGAATTATGGCTACATCTCGCGAAATAATCAAGCTGCTGAGCTGAAATTTGGCACTTCTATGTTTTTGGGGATGGAGAATAAGCTGAAAATGTCTATTTTGCCGAATACCAAGAGGGCGCCACTTGAGCTGTTTTTGAATCCTGCTTTTACATGTAACTTTTTTGAGGTTCTCTCTTTGGTCCTGCAGGTGCATCATTTTAGTGAATCTTTTCATTCTGCAATAAAAAGGTACTCTTGTTGCATAACGATCAAATCAGCACTTTGCGTTGAAATTGACAAAACGTGCCCCAGAACACCTGTTGACTTCAAGATTCGACAACTAAAATATTCACCTACTGCTTTCAAATATTGCACAACGACTGTACCATTTAAAGCAAGAAAAAACCCTTTATGAACAATGTCCCAAAAAATGTTTGGGCACCCTATTTCCAGAAATCAAATGTGTTTCGACCAATGTTTATTTGGCATTTTTTTCTTCATTTTCAATGTACAGTTGATCTGTAACATTTGAAAACCGTAGGTGAAAATTTTATTTTTCGAATATTAGTAGTCAACAGGTGTTTTTGGGCACGTTTGGCAATTTAAACGCAAATCGTTGATTTGGGCGTTATGAAACAAGAGTACCTTTTTATTGCAGAATGAAAAGATGCACTAAAATGACGTACCTGCCGGGCCAAAAAGATAACCTTAAAAAAGTTAGGAGTAAAAACACTATCCAAAAACAACGCAAGTGGCGCCCTTTGTGAGATACGGCGAAATTTACATTTTCAGCTTATTCTCCATCGGCAAAAACACAGCAGTGTCTATTTCAAAAAATGAACTTCAATGCCCTGTTTCTCTTAAATCAACAACATTTCTATAAGGCACGTTGGCCTCAATCATAATATTTTGGCCCAAAATATAGGCGGTTGCACTATGTGCCATTACTAATGACTCACCCTGTATATCATATGAAACTTACCTAGTACCAGAAGTGAATAAAACTCAAGCACTACACACAAGCAGAGAGCAACCTCAACCTTTTCGTTTAAAATTTAAAATTAAAACATTTAAAACAAACATTTTATTTTCAAAACCGAAATTTGAGGTTAAATTCTCAATCAGTTAGACCACTGACAGCATAATGGTGGCAAATTTAAATTTTGGGAATGTTCCCGGGAGTTTTGGGAGTTTTCGAGTCAATGCTCCCATTTGTTGGGAATATTCCGAATTTTTTAACGCTCTCGTCTCGGACAATATTAATTGTTTTGGCAACACTTTCTACTATATCTTCTCCTACAAACTTGTGTAGGAATTCATTTTTACTTTTACTGTAATTATGTTTTTATCCACTTAAAATTAGTAAACTAAATATTAATATATTAATATCAATCAATCAATCTGTAAGTGTGAAATGAGTTGAACTTCATAAAGTGTCCAGATGTAAGAACATAAAGGACAGAAACATTTATAAATTTTAAAAACAAAAGAAAAAAGTAGATTGGAAATATCGCAACAACGTGAAAAATTCGATTTTATGACCTTGTGATGATTTTGCAAAAATTCTTGTGATGTGACAGAACAGAACAAAATTGGCCAAAGGTAGATGTGATGCATTTTATTTGCTTCGTTCTTCAAGTGTTAAAACTCCAATTGGAAAAGTACAAGGAATAAAAAACCTGTATTTTGAAAATGGGGCGTTTGTGGATCATTTGAAATTGTCGTAAGTAATATCATAAGGGCATCTAATTTTTCCGAAAAAAATCGAAAAAACAAGTTGCTAAGTAATATTTTAACAAGAAGCATGAGTGCTGGTGGCAACAAAAATCCGAGTCGATGACGAGGATTTTTGCACCTGCAGGAATGCATTTTGTTAAAAAAATATTACTTAGCATCGTGTTTTTTTGGACTTTTTCACAGGAAAAATTAGATGCCCGAATGGTATTTGACAAGACTATTTCATGAGTAACAGATTATTCTGCATACAAATAGCTTACAAAACATACTACCTATTATACAACAGCTGTCGAGTTTTGCCGAGGGTAAACTCGAAAAAACTGCTGACAGGTGCTGTCATACAGTTTTTCCATCTAGAAACCATTTATAATTCAAAATTGCACGTATGTGATTGGTGGAAATTAAGACGAGGGAAACAGTCATTATAAAATGCCAGAAGCGAATGCCGTTTGCAAATGGAAACATAATGGGACGACGAGACCGCACACACTCACCCTCGTAGCTCTTGAAGCTCTCGAACAGGTCGATCAGCGCCTTGGTGGTGAGCTGCTCGTGGTACTTGGTCGCTATCTGGACGCAGATCTGCAGGTTCTGCCTGATGTTGGCCGTCAGCATGGCGCGCAGGCACTCGAGGCTGTCCTCGACGCTCAGCGTGCCGAAGAAGTTGACCAGCCAGTCGGCGGGCAGCAGGTGCGTGTGGACGACGGCCCGCTTGATGTCGTACAGGTCGGTGTAGTGCTCGAGCGCGCGCTGCAGCAGGCCGGCCTTCTCGCACAGCTGGGCGATGTGGGCCCTGCGGGGACGGGAGACGGTCAGACGATCCTTTTTTTATTAGAGAAAAAAACTTCCTGGGCTTCTACCATTTAATTGTGGGTTACGACAGATTTATAAATATAAAATCAACGACGTACGTTTCGGCCTTTTACTAGCCATCATCAGGTTATTAAATTTGTTTACATAATGTTATAAATTTATGTTTGTGTTTAACAATAATATTATATCTAAAAAGACAAATTAAAAATTATTAAACGTTAAAAAGACTTATTTCAAAGTCGTTATGTCACATTAAATACATTAGTTATTAAAATTTTTTACTTACAAAAGACGTGGACAAATTAAAAATTCATTTTAGTGTTTAAACAGAGTTTCTGCATGTTTTGACTTATCATTACAACAATTTGTGTAGAATTTAAATTATTAACATGATGTTACTCTATAGGATTGTTGGGAAATACAGCACCGTTCCAAATTCGGGAAAAAATATATACATTTTTTATTGATTTAAAACGGAGAAGCAAAACGATTTCACACTTCAGAAAAAAAACACTCTCTATACAGTGTGAAGAATAAGGTATAAATACGACAATATACACTGGAAAATGCAAAAACCTAGGACCAATATAAAACAAATTTAGTCTTAAAAATATTTTGTACTTTAATATTTATATTTCTAAACTATTCAGAAATAAGGTTATAATAAATATGTGAAAGACCATTAGTGTCAGTTCTAAAATTAATGGAATTTTTATGTTTTTTAATTTGAACAGGGTGGGTCGGTCAATGGGCAGGTCAAACCTTGCAAAATTTGGTACAATGGGGAACTTGCGCAAAAATTAAATTTGAAAAACATTACTTTCAAACATAATTTATTGCCATTAAATGAACCGCAGTTCGCAAGAAAAACTCATTTTTTATTTTTATGCAATAAATATAAGCAATTAAAAACTGCATAATAGGGTAGTTTCCTCTAATCAAATTTTCAAATAAATTGCACAGAACTTGATTCATCAAGTCCTACGTTAGCTTTAGCCATTTTTTATTTCCCGAATAAATATCCACGAAGTTAGAATTTTCAAAATAAAATTCGAATTTATTTGAATTTGCGTTCGGGACCCGACCGCGTGTTGACGTCATAATAACGAGCCGAACATTTTCATTCGTTTTTTTATCATGTGGTAGACCTAATCTTATTATTTTGTGATTTGGTATGTCACTAGTCAAATAATATCAGCTGGAGTTTTGTTTACATTTCAAAATTTGTAATTTTATCAAAGTTATTGAGGGGTTCCAACGATTTTGAATTTTATATTTTATAATAAATCCATTGTTTATCGCGTCGTCATATAGTAAAGGACTAAATGGGGTATTAATTCATTTTTATACCTGACCTAAGTGTTCACAAATCAACGATTAAAATAAGGTAAGCAAGTAGGCAATGTAAATTTTTATCATTGCTCTTTTCTTATAATATAATTAAAAATTGTGCTTGTGTTTCAAATTGAGAGAGATAGTGTAATAAAATCTAATTAATTACAAATGCAAATCTTAACTTATGTACATGGTACAATCCTAAACCCTATAGTTTCAATTACAAAGAAAAATGAATAAGTTTTTTTCTGCAGACTGGTTTTATTAGATCGACGTACGTGGGTGGTTTATTTTTGTGGAAAAAAATGAATATTAGGTACCATAAAATTGATATTGGTAGTAGGTAGTTCAATCCCCAGATAAAAGTGTTTGAGAGCAAAGTATAATTTAGTAAGCACTCTTTCTCAATTTGATTGTAGGTAGGTACCTAAAGAATATAAATAGGTAATCATTTAAATTCCAAGAAATACCTGCCTACCTGATGCATTTATATAGGTATGACATAGAGTGTTTAATTTGCTTTCTGTTTCAGTGCCAAGAAGTTGACAAAGAGTAACCATTGTCTTTTTTTGTCCCCTGCAAAAGGCACTCTTACGAATATTTTATTACTATTGAGAAAGTATATTACCTATATCTTTACGGAATATAGTGTTTTTTTTATAAAGTTAACTGCTGTTATTATTTATTGCAATTAATAGGTTTGTTCTAGGAAGCAATCTCAAACTAGTCCGAACCAATAACCAGAGTTAAAAACAGTCAGAGAATTTGAACTGTATAATCAACTTTATGTTGACAATTTGAGTTTCCATACTAGAACACAGCTATTCTAATAACAAAATATTCGACCAGCAAGGACAAACCACAAGAGTTGGCAACGTACAATAAACGAATAAAGCTTCAAGGCTTCGCGGTCCTATTCACATAGCTCAAAATTATTATGACGTCAAAATTAAGAAAACCGTTAAAAACGGAAATAATTTTAAACTCAATTTTCTCCCAAAGGAGGTAAAATTTTTAGTTTAGAATTTTACTAGTGTAGTCTGCATCAATACATGCTTTCAACAAAATAAAATTTGAAAAACGGTTAAATACCCTATTGATAATACCCAAGTTTTTGACAGAGAACAGCCAAAGGGGAGGTAGCCGCGCATCTTTACGCAACAGCCTATTTTCGCCATGTTTTCGGTTTAGACATAGGCATTCTCTTCAGTGTTGGCATTAATCTGACATTTTTGATTGTGAGTCTATGTTATTGTGTTTCCATGTTTGCCTTATGATGAGTAAACTAAATGCGAGAGTTTCACCTTTTTTCGCATGGTCATAGGAGTATAAACATCTACTGGTTTTAATGAAGTGAAAAGTGAGATTTTATTTTGTGAGAAGAGTATTTTTCAGAACCCTTCGAACAAAGTAAGATATCTTTTTACACGTATTACTTACAATATTTTGTAGTGATGGGAAAAAAAACAGGTTTTTATTTTTTGAGGGAAAAAACCCGTTTTTTTCCGGGTAGGGTTTTTATGTCAAATTTCTGGTTTCTTTCATTTTAAAATTACTTGTTAAAAGACGATTATTTTGATACCAAATAACCCTACATTTAGAATTTAGAATTTATTATTTTCAAATATTTATTGTTTTTTATTTCTTCAAGGGTTTTTTCCCTTGTAAAAACCCGATTTGGGATTTTATTGGGAATTTACGAATTTTATAAATCAAAAAATAGGTACCTACTTGTTTTATAAAATATGTGTCCTCAATTTAACCACATTATGAAAATATTGTTTACTGCAATATTTACATTCCGCTTTTATTTTTTATTATTCTAAACTGTGTCCATTCTTCGGAACAATGTCTTGGCATCTTTCTAATATTTTATTTAGTATAACTTTGGTAATGCAACTGAGAAATAATTTGTGGAAAGTGGATATGTTTTCTATGAACTGAAACCTGAAACTGACTCTTAGCCTATAATTTACATTCGCGATTCGCTCTATACTATATATTATGTTATGTATGTACGTATGTACTGTCAACATTCATGTCATGTCAAATCTGTCAAAAGTAAAAAATATATATATTGAAAAACCCAAGGGAATTAACGAAAAAACCCGACCTGGTTTAAACCCTCATTTTCAAAAAAACCCTCAGGGAAAAAACCCTCAAAAAACCCAAAGGAACCCAACCCGATTTAAACCCTAGTTTGGGAAAAAACTCGAAGGAAATAAAATCCTGGACCCAATTAAAAGCACAAAAGTGAATTTTTCAAAAACAGTACGTTTTCGAAAAAAGTCAAGAATAGTGTTTTTCTTATAATTAATTGGAAAACTTAGTGAAGGTAAAAAAAATACTTTTCCAGTAATGTACCATTTTTTTATTAAAAAATATGATGGTTGACCCCCGTCTCTCCGGCACTGGTGGAAGTAGATGGGCTGAATTATTTTTAATTTATAGTATTTAATGAGTGTCTAAACTGTACCAAATATGTTTGCCTTAACTGTCTTCCTTTAGGAAAAATAAAAGAAAACTTAAAAAAAAAATGAACTTTGAGCGCTAGGGTTTCGATACATGTTTATATGAAAAAATCTCCTTCTTTTAAATTCTCTAGCAGTTAAAGTATTGCTGATAAAGTTTGGACCAAGTATGTATACTTTAGAACCTCAGACTAAAGATAATATAGACGAAACTTCTAATACAAAACTTTGTGGCCAACATTTCTATGTTTACCAATACAAAACTTTGTTGTAATTCCACTTACTCTATATAGAATTCATTGGAATATTTAAAAACATATTAGAATAGAATGGAGAAGAATAGAACGATTAGCTTCCCTACGTTGCAATTTTGATTACGTTACATCACAATGGATATTTAAATAAAAATAAGTGAATAAGATTATACTTTGTTTTATATATTTTGTGAAAAAACATAACGAAAAGTTGTAAATTGCGCTGAATCGCACAATTCGGCAATGCCGCTATCGCCGCCGCCGCGTTGTAGCCGGTGTTTGTTTGGCCTTGTGCGTTTGTTGTCGTGGCGTTTCAGATACAGTTTCGTGAGAATTTTTCCGTTTGTGTCGTTTTCTGTGATCAATAGATTGTTTATTAAGTTGAACTATACAAGGAACGTTAAAAAGATAATACATAAAGTGCTTTGTGTGCGGCATGAGTAATTTACAGAACCGCATAATCTTTCACAGGTAAGTGAAGTTACAATGAGTTCAGAGGCGTTGCACCTCCTAGGAAGGAAACTGCCTTACGCATTATTGTAATTTCTTGTGATTTTCACATTAATTCCACCTCAGAATCCATATTGCCAGAGTTAATAGGGTGCAAATAACTCCTTGACCGTGAAAAAATTTTAAACCATAAATACCTAGGCCCCAATGATATCCATTTTCCTTATTCTATTTATTGCTTGAACCATAAAAATATTTTCTGCATACGCTACTGGTGGGCTTTGTCCAACCAGCTGCTCCACTATCACAATGAATGTTTTGTTTCCGTATTGTATATGCTGGTTGATTACAATGCCATAAGAAAGGAGTGTCTATATTATCTTTAGTCCGAGTTTAAAACCATAAACATATAATGAAAATTTTCCCCATAGCAGGACATGCCCATTATACAGGGTGTCCCGAAATTAGCCTGCCATAATTTACCAGCGTATTCTACGACCTAAAAAAATGAAAAAAGTTCCAATAAACATGGCCTCAAAAATGCCCCCTAATGGGGCTATAGCCCCCGAAAGGGGCAGTTTCACAAATGGTTTTTTCTAACTATTTCCAGAACGAACAAAGATAAAATTATGAAATTTGGTATGTGATGTACCTGTGAGATTTGACATTTGCCGAGATAGCGATAGTTAGAAATTTTTAATCATAGGCGTCCTAAATGGGGGGGTTAAAGGGTTAAAAATGCCCTAAATTTTTTGTATGTGCTTTTTCCCTAAATTTATTGCGAAATTATAAAATTTCAGGGTATTCTACGAAAAAATGGTGCTCTTGTTGAACTTTGATAGGGTGCACCGTTTTCGAGTAAAATCGTATTAAAATTTTTTTGCAGAGGGCCATGAAAATGCGTATTAGAAATTAGCCTGCGATATTTTACCAGCGTGTTCTGCGACCCAAAAAAATGAAAAAGTTCCTATAAACATGGCCTCAAAAATGCCCCCTAAGAGGGCTATAGCTCCCGAAATGGACACTTTGGCAAACGGTTTTTTCTAAATATTTCCAGAACGAGCAAAGATAAAATTTTGAAATTTGGTATGTGACATACCTGGTAGAATAAATCATGAAAAAAACTGCACAAAATTTTTTTTGGATATTTTTAACCACTTGACCCCCCTTATTTGGGACGCCTAGGATGAAGAATGTCAAACTATCTCTACCTCGGTAAACGTCAAATCTCACAGGTATATCACACACCAAATTTCATAATTTGATCGTTGTTCGTTCTGGACATATTTAGAAAAAACCGTTTGTTAAAGTGTCTATTTCGGGGGCTATAGCCCTCTTAGGGGACTTTTTTGAGGCCATGTTTATAGAAACTTTTTTATTTTTTTTTTGTACAAAAAAAAGTGGTGGTAAATTGTAGCAGGCTAATTTCTAATAGGCATTTTCATGGCACTCTGCAAAAAATTTTCAAAACGAGTTTACTCGAAAACCATGCATTCTATCGAAGTTCAACAAGAGCACCTTTTCTTCGTAGAATACCTTCAACTTTCATAATTTTGCAAGAAATCTGGAAAAAAGTATACAAAAAAAAATTTGGGGTAATTTTAACTCCTGAACCCCCCCATTTGGGACGCCTATGATTAAGAATGTTTAACTCTCGCTATCTCGGCAAATATCAAATCTCACAGGTACATCACATACCAAATTTCAGAATTTTATCTTTGTTCGTTCTGGAAATAGTTAGAAAAAACCCGTTTGTGAAACTGCCCCTTTCGGGGGCTATAGCCCCATTAGGGGGCATTTTTAAGGCCATGTTTATAGGAACTTTTTTCGTTTTTTTAGGTCGTAGAACACGCTGGTAAATTATGGCAGGCTAATTTCGGGACACCCTGTATAATTAACCAGTTAAGACCCAACACTAATCCAACGGTATCAGAACCCCACCCGAAATGGAACCGTGGCGTTCGGAACGACGCCCGCGAGCCAGACCCGCTCACCTGTCGTAGTGCGTGAACATGTTGTTGCCGAGGATGGCGTCGGCCACCTGCGGCGCGCTCACCAGGTTCATCTCGAGCAGGCGGGTCTGCAGGTGGCCCTCCTGCGGCCGGTTGCGCTTGAGCGCGTCGAGCAGGAACGCCGTGCACTGCTGCACCGCGTTCTGCTCCATGAACGCGTCGACGATCTGGTCGACGTCGGCGAGCGGCTCCTCGTCGGCGACCAGCATGCTGGCGAACGCCGCGCCCTGCTCCGGGTTCGTCCGCATAACCTGCGGGGAGGGGTCCGGTTAGGGATCGTCCGCGAATTAGATATTCACATAACCGGTTCGGAAAAGTGCGATTCACTTAACAAGCGGGATATTTGTGGGATGAAGTTCTCACAACATCATGCCAGTTACGCAAAGTGATACTTCCTAATATGTTACGTACATAGTTTTCGTAATTTTGAAGAAATATTGAAATTAACAATGATATATAGGGTGACATAGAAAAAAGTACATTACATAGTGCCACACCATAGAGGACACTAAAATAAGAAAAAAAGTTCCTATGAACATGGGTCCGCAAGGCCTTCGGTTAAAAGATACGGGGTGTTGAATTGTAATTTTTTTTATTTATTTGCAAAAACAATGATAAATACTTACAATTAAATTGTAATGGTATGATGAAAAATATGATTAGTTAAAACAAAACATTAAGGTTTTAGAAGATGTGCAAAATGTTGCCCTTGTACTTCAATACATTTTTCCATTCTTCTTCTTAATGATTGACGGCATCTTTGAAATATTCCTGGGTCATTACGAAATCTATCTGCCGATTCCATAATTCTTATCCATAACTGTGCTTCATTATGTATTTCTACAGCATAAACTTCATTTTTCATAAATCCCCAAAATGAAAAATCGAGGGGATTAAGGTCGGGACTACGAGCTGGCCAGCGTACAGGCCCTCCTCGACCAATCCACTTATTTCCAAATCTCCTGTCCAAATATTCCTTTGCCACTCGAGAAAAGTGAGCTGGCACCCCATCATGCATGTAATACATTCTTCCAGTAATGGCCAATGGGACATCATCCTCTAATAATGTGTTTAAATCATTTTCCAAGAAATTTCGATACAGTGCACCTGTCAATCGATTGGGCAATCGAAATGGGCCAATTAAGTAATTGTCGATTATAACTGCCCACACATTAATAGAAAACCCATATTGGTGACTTCGAATTACAGTTTGATGAGGATTTTCATCACTCCAATAGTGCATGTTATGTAGGTTCAGAATACCATCACGACTAAAACCAGCTTCGTCAGTAAACAAAATTGATGAAATAATGCTTTGTCTTTGGTTTTGCAACCCTTCGCAAAATTGTACACGAGGAAAAAAGTCATGTTGCAATAGTGAATGAATTTTTTCGAAATAATGGTATGGGCGAAGAAGTTGTTGTTTCAAAATGTGTCTAACTGATTCACGGTTAACGTTTCGCACCGCTGAACTTATTTTCCTGGTGCTTGTTCTCGGATTATTTTCTACCATTCGTAAAACAGTTTCTTCGTTTTGCACAGTGCGACGAGTTCTGGAAACCACACTATTCACTTTTGGTTTTCTAAAACAGCCATCTTCTCCCAAACACCTATGCACATCAATAAATGTTCAAACATTAGGAACTTGTTCTAAAGGATATCTTTCTCGATAGATACGTGGAGCTCCGTAGGAATTTGATCTAGCTTCGCCGTAACACATAATCATGTCCCTGTATTCTTCAAAAGTATAGTGAACCATTTTTTAAATCAATTTTGAATCATCAAAGAGAAAACCAATAAAAAACTTAAACAAGAACACAAAATACCTACTACCTAATAACAATTATTAAATTAGTTTGACAAGTGTCATTATGACACATTATTTCATTATTTCATTGTTTTTGCAAAGGTTATTTTGATGCTTTTTGAATAAGTAATTTGCATGCATTGTCGGCTTTAGATGCATTTGTACTGGAACCATTGCTTCTAGCGACTTGGACAAGGTATACCTTTCGTAAGTATAAAAGATGGGATAACATTTTTTCAGTCGAAAATAACATACACTCTATAGCAAAAAAGTTAGGACCGATTCAATAGAGATGGAACCCTGTAATGTAGAGCGTATTTGAATTTAGCATGATAAAAAAAACTGTATACCACATTTTATCCATTTCTTGCGTCTCTGGCTAAAGATATTCGTAAAAAACAAAACAAAAAAAAAATACAATTCAACACCCCGTATCTTTTAACCGAAGGTCTTGCGGACCCATGTTCATAGAAACTTTTTTTCTTATTTTAGTGTCCTCTATGGTGTGGCAGTATGTAATGTACTTTTTTCTATGTCACCCTGTATGTATATAGGAATAGATGACTCACGGAAATACAAATAACACTGTTTTGTTTTGCTTCTACATTAGCGGGTCGGGGGGGGGGGGGGGGAGAAGACGAGATAATTTGTTGACATTGGCATTTCATAAATTCAGTGTTTCCTATTTTGCAATGCATAATAAATAGTTTTTTTTATAGGCTTCTACGAAACAAAACAAGTTGTCTTTGGTAAAATGTATCTATGTATATTGTTGGAAATTAAAGCAAATAAAAGTTTTATGGCTGAAAACTGAATATTCGTTTAATCCCTGGAATCTATAGTATTTCTTATCAAAACACTTTTTAAGGGCCTCTATGAACACTAAACCGAATCATCAATATAAAAAATGACTCTTAGACAAGGAAATAAAGGAGAATGCTTGGAGTAGAGATGCACCAAATATTCAGCAGACCAAATAATTGGCTGAATATTCGGCCATTCTTTGGGCATTGCTGAATATTTGATGAGGCCGAGTAATGCCTTTGGGCAATAGTTGTTTTAAATGTTTATATGTTTCTTTATATTTTAAGTAAATTACATTTCCAAAAAATGTAAATATTGCTATTTACTTTCTAATAGAGATGGGTCGCAGGGGAATATTCCCGGGAACATTCTAGAGACGGGAACATTAAAAAATTGGGAATATTCCCAAAAAATGGGAGCATTGACTTAAAAACAGAACATTCCCAAATTTTAAATTTGCTGCCATTAAGCTGCCAATTATTGTCTTAACTGATTGAGAATTTATAATTTTATTTTTTCTTGAATTAAAATTAAATACATATATGATATTATACATCCTCATACATCCTCAATCTATATGCATAAACTTGGGAAATTGTAGCAGAGGACAAATGGTGGCCAATTATCGAAAAAAATATATAATACAATATTTTTTGTTTTGGAGATTATATCAATTTATTTCAAATTGAAATACACAGAACTAGAATTTTGATGTGCCATACTTTTGTTCTAATCGCATGAAAATAATCACGAATAGCGTCTTACAGTTAAGACCTCATTGAAGACAGCTAACAAAAAATTACTCCTAAATACTGTACGTGCTATCATGACTTGTTATCTTCTTAATTTTTCTATTATCTGTAAAAGTTTTTTCAGTGTATCTCCAAAACAAAAAATATTTTATTACATTTTTTTTTTGATAATTGGCCATTATTTATCCTCTGCTACAATTTCCCAAGTTTATGCGTATAGGTTGAGGAACACCCTGTATATGCATATGCTCAATGCTGAAACCTAAACTTTAATATTCTATTCTTTATTTAATTTATGCAATTTTTTTATCTTCACATTTCAGTAACTATACTTATCATATATCAATTTAAAGGGAAACATGTGAGGAATACAGTTAGTTAGAAGTTAGAATGATGAATCATTATTCTGAAAACTCCCGGACTCTCAGGAGTTTTTACAAAGCTCCGGGAGTAATAAGAGCTCAATAAAATGGCAGATTGGAGGTTTCAGACTGGAAGGATTGAGAGTTTTGGAAAATCCTGGGAGTAAACCCATCACTATTTTTTAATAACTTTTATAATTTATCAAAAACATATTTTTCTTCCTGAATTGACTCGCCGAATAATAATACTAATAATGTAGAATAAACCTCGAAGACTCACAAGAGATGTCCGCTACCTCCCTGAGCAATTTTAAGAGTACAACACGGCCGCCAGCTTTTAGACAGTGGAGACGGGCTGGGTTAACTATAACAAACTGCAAAAAAATACGGGCCCCACTTGTTTTGTTTAATGTGCCGATACTCGTACTAAGCCAAAAACAAGAAAAACTAGGTCTTCCTAGATATACATTGTTTATTCTACTAAGTGGTTTACGACAACAGTTCAATACTTTACTCAATTACTATATTGTTACTTGATAAACAAATTTAAAGTCACACACCCTTGTGGTGCAATATAATTTCCCTACGTACAGTATTAAAATTTAAGTATGCAATGGGTCTTACAAATCGGTTTGAATCCCCCAAACGTGTACATGTGCGGTTCACACGACATTCGCTACAAATCACAACGTCCGCATAAGTAAACACAACATACGCAATAAGTAAACACAATCTACGCAATAAGTAACAATATACGCAGTAGCAAGTGACAACAGCTTATGCTCTCAATTGTACACATATTAAATTCAGCTATACTGATTATAATAGGTACGATAAAAAAAATTAGTAAAATATAGTAAGACTTAGCTGTCGTTGGGTCTTCCAACCACCGATGTCCTCCAGTAATGTCAGATGACACTTCAGAAGGTAACATACGACGTTCTCTAAAAGATAGATACATGCGGGTCTCAGTTGTCATTGACCACACTCCAGGTTCCAAAAGAAAATAATATGAGCTGGCTTTAGGTGTTGGTGTACAAGCTTCAAAACTTAACACAGGTCCAAAACAAAAAAACTGACCCAAAAGAAAAACTCTAAAACAAAAATGTCCTGCTAAACACCTCACAAGATCATCCAAGAAAACTTACCATTTGGTTGAGGGTTTTCCTTAAAAAAAAACAACCAATCAACCAGTTCTCGGTTGAATCCACTTAACCTTCACGGTTATAACACAAAACATCCAAAATAATCCAATAATAAGACAACCATGTGATTGTGGTAGACAAAAGCTTAACAGTGGTTCGCTAAAATAATTTTCGATGATGTAGATATAAAACAAAACCAAATATCAGGCTAGAAATTGCACTACTTACGATGAAAACGATCCGGTGTGATGGAAAGATAAAACGGCACAGTAATAAGTCGTGGGTAACTTCAAAATCCCGTATTAATAACAGGGGAGTCCCGAAGATCCAAACTGAGAAAATCGCCAGTATTCCAATGTCTGCAACTCTGGGTGCTCCTTTAGTGGATACAGTGAGCTAATCCCTTCTCGTGAGGTTCGCCGACAATTCCAAATGGCAAATTACTAATATCACTTCCACTTATAAGCCACGAACACGACCTTTATGATTCAATCGCCGCCAACCGAATGCTTGGAATTCAACGCCCACGTGGTCTCTCTTCCCTTTTCCGGATCCGGAAATGGAAAAATGACATCACAAAACATCGAAAACTGCGTCACAATTGTCGAACTTTCAAGTGTCATTTCTGCCAGAATGTCAAAACAATGTCAAGCGACCAACATAACCTCAAGCTGTCAACGAAATCAAAACATACAACAAATAATTTTGCAAACAATTCCCAAAACCAAAGTATAAAATACTTTCAACAACCCCAAACATACTACAACTAAGGTGTAGGGTGAGGAAAGAAAATAGAAAAGAAACGACCACCATAAACTTATTTAAAAGAATAAATAAAATTTACTACCGAAATGAAGAAAGAAATGAAGAAGGAACAAAGAATTCAATAACAACCTACAACAAATAATCAGTGTGACCAAAAGATGCCGTACCAAGAAAAGAAATACCAAGACAACAATCTATGATTTAGGTGAGTACGAAACAGAACTACTTAGAAAGTGTTGACTAATAGCTCCATTCTGATTCCAGCGGACCAAAACCTATTGCTAGACAACAGCAATGACCAAAGTCTGCAGATGACAAATAAACAGTACTTAGTGATGGTGAAAAGTGATAAAGTGTATGAGTTTATGTGACGAGAAGCAACCAAGTGTCGCCATTGAGTGTTTCCAAGGCGAGTAAGAGAATAGGATTGTACAAATGTGAAAGCTGAATAAAATAGGTGATGCTATTCGTTGTTTTCTTAACAATTTTTCAACAAACCTGTGACAACGTCACACTATTCGGCCTTACCGAATATTTGGCAATGCCCAAAAAATGGCCGAATATATGGCCAACTATTTGGCCTGCCAAATATTCAGTGCATCCCTAGTTTCGGGCGTGGAAAGTAGTTGTGTTCAGGTTGTCCCAGTTAGCACATTGCAAGCGAGATTATTTCTATATTATGTCGCATTTTTTTCATTAGACTATTAAAGCAATTTATCTCAAAATTACCGAGATAATTGTTCATAACGTTTCACCTGGGACAAAAATAAACCTGTCACTTCCGGCTAAACTGGAAGTGATATTCGTGCGGTGCAATTTTTTTTCACTCTACTAGTCTAATGAAAAATGTAATAAATTCGCCATCTTCTTTTTTTCCCCAAAAAATCGTTTATTTGGCGATAACTTTTTTGTTTGAAATATCAAAATGAAAAAACTCGTGTTTTTTCCTATTCCTATAATAGATAACTGCTCACATTGAAATATTACGTTGTATAGGTAACAATTCCATAATGAGGTTGAAAATTAGACAATCCTTTATTGGCCGGGTTTTGAATATATGGCCACGTTTGACGTTTGATCGTTGATTCTCGCCAAGGCCAACATATAGCAAAAAATTGCACGATAATGATTTACCTCAGTGCTGATTTCCGAGCTTTTAATGCTGATTTTGAGACTGGTGCCGATTTAAAAAAGAATATTTTACCTGACGCAGGAGGAAGATGTAGTCAGGGGTGTAGGATACTTTCTTGGCATACAAGACGATCTTTTGGAATTGGCCTGTTTCGGCGAAACTCTGGATGACCTTGGCGGGGACGTTCGCACGTAGATAGACGGACAGCGCTAGGGTAGGGTCGGCCTGAAAAAAATGTTTCAACAAAAATATACGTATTTACGAAATTATCTGCAACTATTAAAAAAATTTGCACATAAACTTACTTGTTTTACAAGATCTCCCAATTCTTCGGAGCACTCCAGTTTTTCCTCCTTCAACCATTTTTCAAGCAGTTGCTTGCGGCCTTGTAGTAGGACAGGCTTGCACAGTTCAAGTGATTCATATCTAAAAAATAAAGAAATTATAAAACCACCAATCTTGTGAAATTAGGTTTTTGTAATTTTTCATATTAACATTTGACACATTTTTGTTTAAAATTATTGTTGTTTCAGTTTTGTATCATAGCTTGGAATTTATATTTCTAATAACTTCATTATTGGAGTATTAACAAAACATTTCATTCAGTCGATTAATCTCATTAAGGGTACCTTCCCAAAGCATTTACTCCACCATCTCTAGTATAACCTAGACTAGACATTGCTGAGAGTAAATGGAATAATTACTGTAGTTTCTACTTCTAGGAAGCAGTTAAAATTAATAGTTAACATTATTACAAAGAATAAATAAAACATATTAAATGGTAAGATAAATTCCCCATGATTGAGTCAGTCACTGGCAGTCAGGCAAAGCAACGCCACTTTATCGATCAAATCAAATTGAAGAGTTATTGGTTATGATTAGTGGCCTCAAGCTGGACCAACACTATATTAAAGACGCCACATTTCATTGTTGTTTGTGGACTGGGGTGGCGCTACTCGACGAAAAAAATGCCGACTTATTATACGCTATAGGCGGGTATTCTGTGGTTATAGGTATGTTAGTTTCTGACATTTAGAATGTCGCATATTTTAAATATCCAGCATTACTACCATTTACGTTCTTTTTACGGTAACGAATCCTTTCGAGGCCTTTCTTATAGAAATACCTTTATTTCATTTTATTCTATTTACGTTTTGTTTTTTAATCAACAGGGTGATAACTGTTCGTTTTTTGTTATGTGCTTTTATTTTATATTTATAAAAAAATGTTTTTTTTTTTAAATAACATTTGGGGGGAGGTTGTATACCTTGGGCACCCAGCCAAATTTTGAGAGGACGGCGCCTATGACAACGATTGTGAAACAATGGTGTTTTTGACATTAAACTACTCTGCCAATTTTTTTCGGCGTGTTGCGCCAGTGGAGGTCGCTTGAAACAGCGCGATGCACAGGTCTTTAATAATCAGTCCTCGTAAAATAAGCTGGACTGCTTTTCCAAACAATCATTTGTCCTACCTACATACATATACAGTGCCCGCCAAAAAGTCTGCACCATATGGAAAAATTTTTTAGTAAATAACTTACGGAAAATTTGTTTGCGGCATCAGGTTTTGCTTGCTCTAGAACCAAAATTGACATAATCAAATGTTGTGACATAGTCTCTTTTATATGTCAAATTTGACATTAATGAAAAAAATGTCAGAAAAATGGGCTTATTTAACCGAATTTCCAAAAAAGTCATAAGAAACATATTTTTCTTTCGCAATTCTATACCCCTATGCAAAATTTCAAGAGCCCACTACGATTTTCATATTTTGCCCTTTGTTGGATATTATTGGACATATTATTTTAAATTTTCTAGATATTTCTGATCAGATCAGCATGACAGAAATATTTGTGTTTTTACAACCATTTACTATAGAAAGAAGTTTGTAAATCGAATTTATGTGTTTATCTGTAAAAATGAGATCAGTTTTGCGCCAAGCGTGCTTCTTCAACAAGCCCTCATTTCAATTTTTTTGCAAAAAAGAAGGAAAAGAAGGATATTTAGACCGTAAACTAAGTATTGTGCAGTATGTATTCAGTCAATGAGTTTTAAATTACATAGGATCGACTTTTATGGATTAACAAATACGGAAAAGGGCAACAAAGGGCAAAATATGAAAATCGTAGTAGGCTCTTGAAATTTTGCACAGGGGTATAAAATTGCGAATGAAATTCGGTTAAATAAGCCCGTTTTTCGGACATTTTTATCATTAATATCAAATTTGACATATAAAAAAGACTACGTCACAACATTTGATTATGTCAATTTTGGTTCTAGAGCAAGCAAAACCTGATGACGCAAACAAATTTTCCGTAAGTTATTTACTAAAAATTTTTCCCATATGGTGCAGACTTTTTGGCGGGCACTGTATAGTTCCACCGAAGTCAGCCATATTGGGCCCACACGTCATTGGCTGTCAAATGCACGAGGGCCGTGGTTGGCCGTGGTCAAATGTCATTTTATGTTGCCACCACAAATTTCGCATTCTCTCCTAGACTGCCCAATTCTCCTAGAATAGACCCAATATGGCGGCTATCCAGGCGGGCGACAGCGCCCTCCGCCGGATGGCTAAAAATTGGCGGAGGGACTAGGGCCCAATGGCGGTCCAGTTTATTTTACGAGGGCCGTTGTCTAGCCCCAATGCTAAATAGAAGCAGATAATTATCGCTTTATTTTACTTTGAAATTGTAGTGAAGATACCAGGGACTCTTTAAAATAAGGGGACCCAGCATTATACTTTCCAAAGTGAGGCCTATTCTTTCATCATTCTAATGGTATCAGTGATGCCAAGTATGCCATTTTATTGGAGAATCTATGAATATAACAGGTACTTTGATTGTTAGTAAAAATTAATAATGGTTTCCATGATTTCTAAAAATTAGACTTGACAATGTTGTGTCTACAATTACAGAATATGGCAACTGTCAAATGAAACAAATTTATTGTATAGTTGAAATGCTTTAATTGTCACTTCTGAGTATCTGAAAGTTAGAAAATTTAAAACTTGTGAATTATGATGGGGAATTTTTTGCCTCCTTTAGAATCTATGGCACTATCTATCACATAAAACCTGATGGCAGTTTGACACTGACATATAACACAACCTTGTACCAGCCCACTTATGTGGTCTCCTTGGAGTATACAGAAAACAAACTTCCCCTCAAGGCTTCACTTTTCCTATGTGATAGACTGTGAGATGCTGGAAGATACAAATGCTTATTATACAGATAATAGTGTATTTCATTACTAGTCTGGAAATAAAGATTTTTCGGCTGCGCCTCACACGGGAAGTCATGCAAGCTATTTCTGGACGTGTAATGAACGATATTTTTTATTATACTTCTTTGAAAACGGAAACTTAAAACATTTTATCGGCATATTATAATAAATTTAATTGACAAAAAATAAACAATGCAGACAATATAGTGTTTGGTATGTATGATGCGTTTCCATGGTTACTCTGTAACGGATTTTTCCATTTCAAAATCCATTACTCGTTTTTTTATATTTTGTTATTAACATAAAGTCATTATTTTCGAACATATCTCATAATATCTCATACTTAATAACTAAGTTATTCTTCGTACAGTTTCAATTCATTTATAACATTGTATTCAATTTTATTACCACTTTTTCAAATTTTAAAATTTCAAATAATTCAAATTTTCGCGCGCTATATACGGAAATGGCCGTGTACTTTCGCCTAGCCTTGAACCCTGGCATATTCAAAATGCGAAAATTCAAGTGTGTGTTTACATTTCAGAAGGTATGTAGTTAAAGATCTGTATTATTAATTACTCGATTTTTCGGTTCTGTTGATGCATAATGTGAACATAAATACTGTTTAGTTGATTAAATGCGTGTCTTGCTAAAACCTGATTGGTCGGATGACGTAGGTCCTGCCAGCGATCGGCCGGTAGGGTCCGACCTGAGCAGAGTTTGTTCCCGTCTTTGTGTGTGTCGAGTCGCGCAGAGGCATCTGCTCATTTCCCGCCAAATTTTCGGCATTTTCGGCTTTTATCTAGTTGAATTTTTGCCATCGGTGATTTATTTGAGTGGTTTTGTATCTTAATATCGGGGTTTGACTTTGTGTGACTAATATTTTTGCGTTTTTCTCTTTTCTATGTCCACGGCGTCGTGAGGCAGCGACGTTTGCCCGAGGCATTTCCTTTTTGGCTGCGTAGCTGAGGAAGCGCGGGACACAGCAAGCAGGTGGTGGTTGTTTCTCCTGGATGACCCCACAGGTGAGTAATTTCTTTTGATTTTTGCTTAGTTCAGCTACTTTACTACTCACCTGTGGCGTTTTTTTTAGACGTGCTATTTTTTTGAAGGACTGATTTCGTCCAAGGCCCCGGCCATCTTTAACTCAAAAACATAGCATTGTCCTTTTTTTGAATACCCACCATCTTGCGGCTGTTATCTTGTTGAATATTTTCAAGTTTTGGTCACACTGGTCACACGTTACTTCCTTATTTTTCGAGTTAGGTCTCGATTCTGTGGTACCGGGCCACTCAAGTAAATCTGATACCGATATTTTCACTTTCCTAATAAATTCGTATTGCCTTTAGTTTATCAGCTTTCTTAGTTTCTCTATTTTACCGTTCAAGTCTCAAATAAACTTTCCGCGTTAAAAGTATTAAAATTTCTTAAATTTCAAGAATTCGGGCTGGAGCATTCTCAAAATTTTTTTTCTTATTAAATATTAAGCACTTTGCTATTCCGGTCAGTTCAATAACATTATCTATAAAATTTAAAAAAAACTATGCATAGTTCCCCTTAATTTAGTATAATTCTAATCGTTTAATTTTCATCATTTGTCAATATTTAATAACTTTAGTATCATAATTCAATTTTAAATATTAATCTAACCTATTGGTTTATAAATTTCTGTAAAAGGCTTAGACCTTGTCTAATGCTACTTTCTTTCTGATCTGTTCATGCTTGCACACCATCTCTGAGGACGCTACGATCACAGCCCTCTGACGACGGAACAACGTGACGAGAGTTGCGTAGGCATCGAGTGGAGTTGCGTTGGCATAGGTGTTGACTCCTGGTCAGCTCTACTTCGGCGACGCCCTGAGATATCCGCTAGCCTCAACATCTGCAACGCCTATTTGAGCAGACAAGGACCGGAGGAAGCCTTAGCCACGCCCCACACTTCTACGAGCCTCGTTTGAGCGTAAGCGACTGAAGACGCAGTTCAAACTTAAGATTCAGAGTGAATCATAATAGAAGCTGAACAGTCAGTTTAATTGTAAAGCTAATTTAATCTTTTTATTTGTTCTTAAACCAATTTTTATCAAAATTTAACTTTAAATTTTTAACTAAAAATTTAACTCTATTTCCTAATTTATTGTATTTAAATATTTGCTCAATATTAACCTTATCCTAAAGTCGATTCATTTTAGATCATTAAAGTTGTACAATCCAAAATTGTAACATCACAAAACGTGATAAATAAATCTTGTATATTTAACGAAGGTAACAGGATTTTATTGGACAGACCCAAGTATAGCAGACCTAGGATTGTTATAACTCTCAAATTATTTCAAAGGTGCTTTGTTGTAAATTAGTTATTGTCAGATAAGGTGAATAAAACGTCAAAAATATTACAGAAATGTATCTAAATATTGAAACACTTACGAATTAAAATACAAAATAGGTACATGTGTTAAATATCAGAGAGCATATAGAGTTTCTTAAATTTAGTTTACTTTGCTGTATATTTCTATTTTTAAGCCATATATATAGCCATATAAGTTTTTCCATGCGCTGTTTCCCTGCGCTAGCCCGAAAAACCCCATCTTTCATTATTGCTAAAACAGATGAAAATAATGTGTTTTCAAATAAGTATAATAAAAAAGAAGTTTCGGATCGTATTGGGTTCAATCTCAGATAAAGGCTAAATGTGGTAAAATATTACCATTGACATGGACCTGCAAACCATGCTTTATGGAAAAAATTAGAAACATAATTCATTTAAGCAATATTTCCAAAGTATATTTTATAGTGTATGTACTGTATAGTATAAATACAGTATACAGTATAAATACAGCTTGCTTAAGTCTTTTACAGTTTCACCACTTGCTAACACGCCCATCTCACCATTTGATAGCTCTATGATGGACTTCTAACCCAAAAAATAACTCGGGCAACACATCATAAATTTCTAACCAACAAATCCCACTTGAGCAGCGTCTCCCTGGATATGCCCAGCAAAAGACAAAATCTTATTCGTAATTCGACTTTTGTTGGGTTAAACGGGGACTCTAACTTGGCCCTCTCGTCCAAACACGAAACACGAAAAAACAAACAAAGACAAACCACCGATAGAGTTGTGCCGTTTGAAAGTTTCATTTGAAATTTTCACATTTGAAACTTTCAAAAGTGAAATAATTCGCTTATCCCATGAAGTGAAATTTCAGTGAAATTTTCGAAAGTTTCAAGGGAAAGTTTCACTTCATAAATTTCGCGAAACTTTCTCAGAAATTTCCTTAAAAACGCGAAACTTTCTCATATATTTCATTAAAGTTTCGCGAAAACATATGCGGCAGGCGACCATCCCTTCATTTAATTTGTATGCGCCCGCGCCGGCTGTTAAACGGGAAGTGATATAACAAAATAAACATATAATTTTTGTTCCACTAATGATTTATAACAAAAACCGCTGTAATCCGCCATTTTGATTTTTTCAAAAAAATAGTTTTTTGGTCAAAACTTATATTTTTTGCTCGATTGTTTTTTCTTTACTGCATTCGGTTTCTTGGAAAAACTACACAAGTTTAGTTTTTGAACCATCAACTTCAGAGACTTGCCATCAATAGACTGCGCGTAGCGTACGGTTAGCTATAAGCCGCTGTTGTCAAGATAAGATAGGCAACCAACTGTTCATTGCGGGGCAGAAGTACGCTCTCGCCGCTTGCTTTAACACATTCATTCAATAGATTTTAGCGACAAAAAACAATATAAAACTATTTTAAATGGGTTGTAACTGTTAATGGTCTTTCTAAGACCACTGATAACCATTTTGTTTACAACGGGATGGGGTGAGGATTGGATGAAAAACCTGAAAACATTTTCGGCAATTTGGCAATTTTTTATGACATCGCTTGAGGCGTGCAACAATCCTCCACGGTTTTTTCTAGTTAAAAGCTTTGAATGACTCTCTGATGCGAATACAGCATCTGCACATATGGAACATTTAACAGACTTAGCTATTTTTCTTGCAACAAAACCTGAAATGTACGTAGTTAGGTCTAGTAGGTAAATATGGAGACCAATTTGGAAAAACTAGTATGTCTTCATTTTCTGCATAATGTTCTTCATTATCTATTAAATCAGGTAGATCATCAACATGCTGTTCTTTCCTACATCCACTACTTATTGTTAGAATAGACGTACCTATTATCTATTTGTACAGGGTGTCCCAGTTAAGGTGATAAACCCGATTTTCTATGTATTTTAAAGATAAGTTCATGGTTCGAAAACCAGACTTGTGTAGAATTTTCCGAGGAATTCGAATGTGACGTCAAACTTAACAGACCGGGTTTGGTTAAAAAGTTATATAAAAAAATACCTTTTTCCAAAAAATTGTGAAGTTGGATTTTAACACGAAATGTTAGGAATGAGTATACGGAGTAGTGAAAAAGTGTCGGTTTTCATTTCTGATTTCCGATCTCACCGGAAGTAAGCATCACTTTGTCAGATTTTTGAGACAACCTGTATATTTTGGGTTTTTAAAGTTCCTTTTGTTCTCCTAATTCCAACCATATATATTTTTATATAGTTATCTCTAAAAATAACCAAGAAGTAAATTTTTATTTTTTGATAAATTTCGTTGAATACCTATGACAAGTTCACATCTTTGCATGGAATGCTAAAAATATATAGTTAGAGATAACTATATAAAAATATATATGGTTGGAATTTGGAGAACAAAAGGAACTTAAAAGACCCAAAATATATAGGTTGTCCAAAAAATCAGACAAAGTGATGCTCACTTCCGGTAAAACCGGAAGTCAGAAATGAAAACCGACATTTTTTCGTTACTACCCGTATACTCATTATTACATTTCGTGTTAAAATCCAACTTCAAAATTTTATGGAAAACTGTATTTTTTTAAATAACTTTTTAACAACACCCGGTATATTCAGTTTGACTTCACATTCGAATTCCTCGGAAAATTCTACACAAGTTTGGTTTTAGAACAATTAATTTATCTTTAAAATTACGGAGAAAATCGGGTTTATCACTTTCACTGGGACACCCTGTACACAATTAGCGAAAGCAGAGGATGAAATTTCTGTTTTAAGCAAAAGTCTCTCGTAGGCGTCCTCGAACTGCTTAGCTGTTGGGTTATTATGATCTTGACTTACTTTGTATGTCAAGAAATAATCCAAAATTTTTGTGTTTATCAGATCGTTCATTATATTCTGAACACTTATCATAGATATAATGAGACCTTTGATACCCGTCTTTCTACATGTCGCTAAAATATTTTGTGCATCAAGAGTATGAATATATGATATATTGAATGGAACTTTTAAAAAACGTTGTAAAGGAAGCAATATTTTCTAGAGTTAACGGTTTTCCGAAACTACTCATCTTTGACAACAAATTTCTGGAATTTAAAGCGTCAAATAGGTATATCATTAATTTTTCGGCAAAAATTTGAAGTTCGTGAGAATCTTTAAGTTAAGGTCTTTGTTGCAGTCTGCAGAAATCCAGAGAATCTGCTACACTTATGCTAAAAATCTGGGCCGCTAATCTCACTTTCATAATTATTTCTGGTCTGAAATTAATGTGTTTTGTTCGACCTTCAGTTTGTTGTAAAGAGACCAACGTTTTAAAAAGTTCCCATTTAATTGGTCGTCGCGTGTTCATCTTTTTTAGGACCTAACGAAGTAATAACTCGCGACTCGCTGACGCCGGACACGATTTATTGCCCCGCAGCGTTTTGTGGGTTGCATACTGTGTCGACAACACCTTAGATGCGTTACGCGCAGTCTATTGATGGCAAGTCTCTGATCAACTTAGCCTAAAAACTGCTGAGATAATCGAGCGTAACGTAACGTCTTATCTGACTTGTCACCTATACACTCTGTATAGGTGACTACTATATCTATCTGGGAAACTCTATACCTATGCCACTTCATACACATACATAATTTTTGGGCTTGGGTGGGGACTGTTTATAAGAAATGATTGCGAAATTTTCACGTGAAACTTTCATTAAATTTCATAAATTTCAACATCACATTGAAAGTTTCAAATATTTCAAAGTTTCACGAAAATTTCTATAGGAAATTATTGCGAAATTTTCACGAGAAAATTTCATTAAATTTCATAAATTTCAACATCACATTGAAAGTTTCAAATATTTCAAAGTTTCACGAAAATTTCTATAGGAAATTATTGCGAAATTTTCACGTGAAACTTTCATTAAATTTCATAAATTTCAACATCACATTGAAAGTTTCAAATATTCCGCGAAAATTTCTTTAAATTTCATAAATTCCGAAAGTTTCGTGAAAATTTCATAAATTTCGAAGGTTTCGCGAAAATTTCAAAGTGAAATTTCACTTTCCCTGGAAAAGTGAAATTTGCCCATCCCTAACCACCGACCTGTTGAGCTGCCCCTGGTCGAGCAGTATCCCGAAGTACTGGAGCAGCGGGCTGTTCTGGCCGGGCTGCGTCGGCACCTGCTGGAACATCTGGATGGTGGCGGGCGTGCGCAGGATGCCCTTCGGCGCGTTGGCCGCCACCTTGGCCGCCTCGGCGTACTGCGCGTTCTGGAACAGCAGCTGGAACTTGCTGACGAACAGCTCCTCGGCGCCGGCCAGGTCGTTGCGGGTGGCGAGGCGCAGCGCCAGGTCCGGGTTGTGCAGCACCTGGTTGACGTAGCGGATGATGCTGTCCTCGTCGACGCACACGCTGAGCACCTGGCCGCGCCGGTTCACGCCTGGAAAGGTTTATCGGGTTCTAGGTGTCGGTCGACGGGTGACTAAAAACACCCGTTTAGTGCGTTTTCAAAATATTTTTCGATATATTTTCTTAAATAATTATCACGACTACTTCCTATGGTAAAAGTGACCAAAAAGCAATTTGTCCATAATGAAAATAACTACAAAACGATGCCAGTCTGATAATAAATGCAATAAAATAAAATTAACTTGCAAAATAATTGATCAATTAAATTAAATGAAAATCATGTAAAATATACTTCAACATACAGGGTGACATAGAAAAAAGTACATTACATAGTGCCACACCATAGAGGACACTAAAATAAGAAAAAAAGTTCCTATGAACATGGGTCCGCAAGGCCTTCGGTTAAAAGATACGGGGTGTTGAATTGTAATTTTTTTCGTTTTGTTTTTTACAAATATATTTAGCCAGAGACGCAAGAAATGGATAAAATGTGGTATACAGGTTTTTTTTATCATGCTAAATTCAAATACGCTCTACATTACAGGGTTCCATCTCTATTGAATCGGTCCTAACTTTTTTGCTATAGAGTGTATGTTATTTTCGACTGAAAAAATGTTATCCCATCTTTTATACTTACGAAAGGTATACCTTGTCCAAGTCGCTAGAAGCAATGGTTCCAGTACAAATGCATCTAAAGCCGACAATGCATGCAAATTACTTATTTAAAAAGCATCAAAGTAACCTTTGCAAAAACAATGATAAGTAACAATGAAATAATGTGTCATAATGACACTTGTCAAACTAATTTAATAATTGTTATTAGGTAGTAGGTATTTTGTGTTCTTGTTTAAGTTTTTTATTGGTTTTCTCTTTGATGATTCAAAATTGATTTCAAAAATGGTTCACTATACTTTTGAAGAATACAGGGACATGATTATGTGTTACGGCGAAGCTAGATCAAATTCTTACGAAGCTCAACGTATCTATCGAGAAATATATCCTTTAAAACAAGTTCCTAATGTTCGAACATTTATTGATGTGCATAGGCGTTTGGGAGAAGATGGCTGTTTTAGAAAACCAAAAGTGAATAGTGGGGTTTCCAGAACTCCTCGCACTGTGCAAAACGAAGAAACTGTTTTACGAATGGTAGAAAATAATCCGAGAACAAGCACCAGGAAAATAAGTTCAGCGGTGCGAAACGTTAACCGTGAATCAGTTAGACAAATTTTGAAAAACAACTTCTTCGCCCATACCATTTCCAAAAAATTCATTCACTATTGCAACATGACTTTTTTCCTCGTGTACAATTTTGCGAATGGTTGCAAAACCAAAGACAAAGCATTATTTCATCAATTTTGTTTACTGACGAAGCTGGTTTTAGTCGTGATGGTATTCTGAACCTACATAACATGCACTATTGGAGTGATGAAAATCCTCATCAAACTGTAATTCGAAGTCACCAATATGGGTTTTCTATTAATGTGTGGGCAGTTATAATCGACAATTACTTAATTGGCCCATTTCGATTGCCCAATCGATTGACAGGTGCACTGTATCGAAATTTCTTGGAGAATGATTTAAACACATTATTAGAGGATGATGTCCCATTGGCCATTACTGGAAGAATGTATTACATGCATGATGGGGTGCCAGCTCACTTTTCTCGCCAATGTCTGTGGGCAGGGTTGTAAGATTTTCCACTATTATTCAGGCAATCTAAGGCCAACCTAACAGCGCCGAATTTACTGTTTTTCGCACTGTAACTGGCAATGTCGCGTAATAAGATGTTAGATTTGCCGTCACTTACGCCTTTGAGGTTATGGCTGGCTTTCAAACCGCAAGAGGGGAGGGGTAATTGCAATGTTGTCAGTTGAACGCCTTTGTGACCACACGTATAAATAATACTATCATTTTTTATTTGTGTTTCCCAGTTTTAAGCTACTGACACTGCTACTACTACTACTACTACTGATGGATTTGTTATTAGTGCTTCGTTTAACCTCTCTGAATAGTGGCAATTGACATCTGAACTTTCTGAAGAATCTGATATGAGTTTGCTAGTGTTACTGTTACTAATTTCTAGTTGTTTTCTAGTGTTTTTGCACACGCATACTCGAAAAATAAAGGCTAATTACGTTGAAATTCCGGGATCTAATATTTTAATCCTGGGACCCCGGAATAGGGTACTTGACGAAATTTTACAAACTTGATAAAACAATTCCTGGACACTTGCCTAAAACCCTACGATTATTTAAAAAATATATATTTACATAATTAGTAAGTTATTAGACTTTCTTTGAAATTTGGCGGGAAAGCACTTATCACGTCACAAGTGTTTTATAACGGCAATTTGGCAACATAGCGATATCACTGAAGTGTTCTGAGACATAACCTTATTCGGCAGTGAAAGTTGCAAGGGAAGTTGAAATTTCAAAATTCTAACCTCAAACTCCCAAACTTATGATGTCCCGTGAAACCACTTTTATTAGCGTTGATTGATTCCTTCCTCCATCGACGATTTTAGTCAAGAAGAGTTTTTTTCGTAAATACTTATTCAATCGTTTTTCTGTAAATTTTTTTGGCTAGGTTGGGCCTAAAGTCCGGAATTCGGGCTCAGTACTTGTAAGCACTATGGCGTCTTCATAAACGCGCCTTCAAGATGGTCCCTAATCTGAGGTTCTCTCTTTATTAATAACTCATAATCCTGTATTCTTACTACAACGTAGTTACAAACCTTTGCAGTTTTATCCCATGGATTTCGGCAGACGCTAACAGCATCCAATTTCGGCAAATTACAGATTATCCTTTCAGGGTCCATGTCCATGATACCTTACCTTACACATCTAACAACACGATAACTAGGTCCGCGAACAATATATAATAGTAAATATCAATAACAAACTATAATAAATGGCACAGATATTATCTACTAATATTTTGATTTAGCGAGATACTAGATACGGAATGACAGTTGGCATCACGGGATGTCATCTGCCGATCAGAAAACCATACGTGTTAGATGACATGTGGATATATGAATATGGTTAGATGCCTAGGTGGGCAGGTAACGTTGCCAAATACGCGAATATTTCCCCCATTATTGGTACCTGAATATTTATAGTATGTTCCGTATAAAGATATTTTAACTAAAGTGTTACGTGGCAGAGATGAAGGATATAGTTTCCAGCATAAACAGACACCAAAAAGTCTTTGTGTGACAAAATTTGTGTGTGCAATTGCGTTAGTTAAAGCTCAAAGGTTTTATTCATAGGTAAGCTGGAGATACTTGAATAGAAAACTGCAATTTGCCTTTGTTCCACGAATGATTGCAAACGGGCACCGGCAACGTTACAGTTCCGTTTCTCCTGAGAGGCACAGAGTTGCCACGTTTGGCGTTCTGGACAATAGAACGACGAAACTGTAGATGAACAAAATTGTGCAACTTTGTCTTTAATTATCATAAAAAATAAGGCTTAAACGCCGTTGTTTCATTTATTACGTGTTATGTTGGTGCATCTACTGTAAACAGGGTACAATTTTAGAGCAATTAAAAATATTGTCAAGTACCCTATTGGAAAAATCATTTAAAAGAGGCCAGGATCCCGGGATTGGATTCCCTAATACTGACGTAAAATATTACATATATCTAGAGATGGGCAGGCGAATGCATCTGGGAACATATGAATGTTCCTAAATGGGTACATACCCAGGGTGCATAATGGTTTGCACCGGGTACTTATAAAATTTCAAATTTGGCGCCATTATAGTTAGGGTTTTTGCAAAGCATTTTATTTCTCGATAATTTTGTGATTAAAAAGCTGTGACTTAGACTTACAACAAAAAGAACACGCTTTGTAAGAAGACTGTTTTCTGCTCCATGATGTACCTAGAATGTATTTTTATATTGTTTTTTTTTATTTTTAAATATTTTATTACACGTTATGTAGCAAAGCAACATATTTATTTTTATGAATAAAAGACCAAAAATGCTTAAAACTGTATTTTCATTCTAATTTTCCAGTTAATTCCATTCAAATATCACTTATTTGGTAGTGCCAAAAAGGACTTTTAATGACAAATTCAAAACTGCAAAAAAAGCAATGCACCCAGTACATTCAGGGTAAATATGAATGTTTCCAAGGAGCAAACGAATGTACCCGGTACAAACCCATCTCTACATATATCAGGATCCAAGCATGAAAAATTAAAGCGTTTTATTTTTCAATTATGTGTTTTATCCTCAGCTACTCGAATAATTATTAAGTATTTATACATGTAAAAAACTATGTGTCTGTATAAAAAGTCGTCAATATTGCAAAATAAACAAAATCAAATTTTGCACAAAGAATTCAATTCATAACACTTGCCCTCATCTTTCGCGCCATATTTAACAGACCTGTACCTAATTAATAATAATAATAATAATAATAATTTATAATAATTTAGTTCATTAATAATTGTACTATACTACTATATCCATTTTTATTGTTTTCTGGTGACTGTTAGTAGGTACAGGCGCGGCCCTTGAAATCGTTCCAATACGTGCCATCGCAAAGGCATTCAACTGGCAACATTGCAATTGCCCCTCCCCTCTCTCACGGGTTGAAAGCCAACCATAACCTCAAAGGCGTAAGTCATGGCAAATTTAACATCTTATTACGCGACATTGCCTTACGTGACATTGCCAGTTACAGTGCGAAAAACAGTAAATTCGGCGCTGTTAGGTTGGCCTTAGATTGCCCGAATAAGAGTGTAAAATTTTACAACCCTGCCCACGAATATTGGCGGCTTTTGTTGCAAAAGTCTTTGGACAACCTCGAATAGAGCCGTTCTAAAAATCAAAGGAGGTGGTAAATCTCTTAATTGGGTGTCTTACTTTCCTCCGGTACCAAAAAGAATCTCGAAAATCCGATATCTAAAAGAATTTTCCGATTCACGATTAACCACTTTCGCGAAAGGGGACGGCTGTAGAATCAACGAAACCGACGGAAAATCCTCTGAAACCTCTCTTGGAAATTGTGTAAGTTTCTTCTTCTTTCTCGATTTTTCGGGGCCCCGGCAAGCATCAGAACCTCACCCGAAGACTCCAGGGAAGCTTTAAAAATTCAAAAAAATCAAAGTTTTGGTTCGCGGTTAAGATAAAGAAGTGTAATAAACCAATGTAAAAAAACACTTATAAATTATTATAATAATAATGCAGTGATTTAACCTATTTTCGTTGACTGGTGTATTAAAACGTCAGTCAATGCAATTTTTATTTTCTACGGGGAGGAGCGGGGTGGTACGAGGGAATGTAGGGTAAGTTGTTGATTTGAGAAGCCCTAGAATTGGCGCACTTACACAAAATTCTTGATTTCTTGCTCATTTCTCGTGCCTAGTGGAAACATTTATGAGGCCGCGCGTGTACTTATCAGTGGCATAACGTATTATGAGTACTTAATTAATTTATTTAAGGACAAAGGTGTCCCTACATAAAATGTATATATTTTTTGGGACTAATAAAGGAATTAAACAACATATGGCTTCGCTATCAAAAGCGACAGCGCAGAAGCGTTCAAGTTGAATCACCTGTTATACAGTGTGTCCACGGATTGATGTCGGAATAGGTGTAAATGACAAAAAAATTTCGAGTTCAAATTTGACCATTTGGGGTTCAGCCCTGCTTGGATAGAAACTAATTTGTGCCATATTAGTAGTTTCGAAAAATCAAGTAGGCCTTGACAGGAACGATTTATTTATTTTCTGTGTAGGTTAAGTGCCTTTTCTGAACAAGATATCGAAAAATGTTATTAGAAAAAGTTGCTTAGAATTCAAAATTATGTCCCTGTGCAGATTTTCAAAATAATTGGCCTACTTTGATTTTAATCCATTTCATTTAGGTAGTTGAACTTTTATATTGCCGAACACACATTTTCAGTCAAGTTGGCATTCTAGCAATGGAGTTTAAAAAAAATAATAAAAACATGCCAACTTGACTGAAAATGTGTGTTCGGCAATATAAAAGTTCAACTACCTAAATGAAATGGATTAAAATCAAAGTAGGCCAATTATTTTGAAAATCTGCACAGGGACATAATTTTGAATTCTAAGCAACTTTTTCTAATAACATTTTTCGATATCTTGTTCAGAAAAGGCACTTAACCTACACAGAAAATAAATAAATCGTTCCTGTCAAGGCCTACTTGATTTTTCGAAACTACTAATATGGCACAAATTAGTTTCTATCCAAGTAGGGCTGAACCCCAAATGGTTAAATTTGAACTCGAAATTTTTTTGTCATTTACACCTATTCCTACATCAATCCGTGGACACACTGTATATAGATGATTTAAAACTGATGGCTGCAACCAAGAACTAACTAACGCAAATGCTTAAAATTGTAGAGGAGTTCTCCAGGGACATCGGAATGCTGTTTGGACTGGACAAGTGCCGCACCCTTAACATCGTCCGGGGAAGACTCGAACAAGGCACGAGATGCAGGATGGCCAGGAGATCGAAGCAATGAGCATGGGAGATGCATACAAGTATCTCGGGATGAAGCACGCTCAAAGGATAGACCATCGAACAATGAAGACTGATTTAACGAGTGAATTCATCAAGAGAGTAAGACAAGTAGTGCAAATCTTGACAGCAGGAATTTGTTTAAGGCCCTAAACACATATGCGTGCTCTGTACTCAGCTATTCCTTCGGAATAGTGAATTGGACCAACACGGACATCAACAACCTGCAGCGAAAAGTTAGGACACTACTGACAAAAGCTCATAAACATCATCCCCGTAGCGCCGTAGAAAGAACAACTCTGCCACGTCGACTAGGAGGAAGAGGATTGGCAGACCTCAGCAAGCAATTGGACCAACAAATATTAAATCTGCGAAATTATTTCCACAGGCAGGCCAACAGCTCCACACTACATAAAGCTATATGCGGAGGAGACGTCTCAACACCGCTACGTCTGACGGAACACGAGCGTCAAAATCATCACCGAACCGACAACGATAAACTGCAGAGGTGGTTGGAGAAGCCGCTGCACTGGAGGCATCCTAATGAGGTTAACCAAGAACATGTTGACAAGTTAGTGTCGAACTATTGGCTGACCTCGGGACGAATGTTCCCCGAGACGAAAGGCTTCTGACTGGCCATACAAGATCAGGTTATACCAACTCCCAACTACCTAAAATTCATTGTAGGAGATGCATCGGTAGTGGATGACAGATGCAGATATGGGTGCCCAACTTCTGAAACAATCTAGCACATAACAGGAGGATGTCAGATGTTCGCATCAGCGGAATATAAGGAACGACACAATTCGGTTGCCAAGATCTTGCACCAGGAACTGGCGGAAAAACTGCTGCTTGTGCAAGCAGAGAGGGTCCCATATTACAGCTACACACCGGAGCCGGTTCTTGAAAACAGCAACTACAGATGTACAGTTCTGACAGATCAACGAGTTGCCCATAACAGACCGGACCTTATAATATTTGATAAAATTTCAACAACAACCTGCGTGTGAAGCAAGTCGAGAAGATCGCGAAGTACAGAGACTTAGAAGAACGGATTAGAAGGCAATGGGAAATGGAGAACGTTCAGACGGTTCCAATCATCGTGTCAACAATTGGTGTTGTACCAAAAAGTTTGGTGAGAAACATCAAAGAGCTGGGTCTAACTGATAATCTTTACAGGTCCATCCAGAAAGCGGTACTACTTGCGACAGCCCGAACTGTCAGGAAATTCATGGGAAATGCAGGAACCTCCAACAACATCAATGTCACCTAAGACCCGATAACATGGCAAGGGTCTCGTCCGAACCAGATCCTTATGGTATCCGGGATACCCGGGATCTGAGTGAATGTCACACACAATATTTATGCACAACCCAAATTACTATGGCAAGCTTGTGTTGTATTGTATTTCAAAATGTTTTGCATATATCTGATATTGGAGTTTCAGGAACCTACTTACTGTAAGCAGTTTGAAGTATATTTTACATGAATTTCATTTAATTTGATCAATTATTTAAATTTTCACAACAAATTAAAAATAACTCTTAATTATTGTGTAGAGACTGCAGTCTTTTTCAATTTTGAAAGTTAATTATTGGATTATTGCATTTATAACAGTCGGACTGGCAACATTTTGTAGCTATTTTCATTACTAACAAATTACATTCGGTATATTTTTACCATAAGAAGTCATTGTGATGAGTTATTTAAGAAACATTAAATTTTTTTTAAAAACGGCTATTTTTATCTTAAATTGTCAATCACATCAAAAAGAGGGAAACTTCCCTATTCGTTTTAAGCTTAACGTTAACCCCAGTAAATTAATAAAGAAAATAAGCACACACATGGAATTCAATATAAAAAGATCGTCTGACTCAAACAAAATCTTTTCCGTGTGCAATTCACCAGTAATTTTCAATTCTCCTCAATTTATCCATCTCGGCCAATAACATCAACCTACAAACTTCGATGTTTGCTCACCGATAATCCCGCCCGTCGCCTCGTGCGGCGCCGTCACGAAGATCGTCTCGCTCGAGATCCTGTTCATGTAGATGCAGACGGCGCTCTCTATGTCGTACATGTGGATGTAACCGAACTTCGTGATCAGATATATGACGTCGTACTTTGTCGACACCTGCAAGAAACCCCACCATACATAAAGTAACCCGTGCACCGCGGAACGCCCGGTCCTCACCTGCATCGCGACGGGAAAGTCGTTCTGCGCCTCCGGCGGGAAGAAGACGTCGACGGCCCGCTTCGGGAACGGCTGGTTGCCGGGCGGGCTCTGGCCGACCTCGATGACGTGCAGCTTGCCGCCGCCCTGGGCGGCGCGCGCCGCGAAGCAGAACAACGTCGACGATTCCGGGTTGCCGTCCATCTTGAACTGGGCGAACGAGGCGGCGTGGCCCTCGATCGGCTGGGAACACTGCGGGAAGGAAATTAGGTTTTTTTTTCACAACGATTTTCTCAAAACTCGGACTTTCGCCTGTTTCGAACGGGGACGTGCGAAGTACCTTTCTCTCGACAGAGTAGAGTTGCATGGCGCCAACGACCCTGGACTGTTGGGCGCTGATACCGACGAGGAGCAGCCAGTTCTGTTTGGGATCGGTGCGGTAGTTGATTATTTGACAGCCGTTGAGAGACGAATGTCTAAAATGATTAAAACAATACAGGGTGAATCATTTTTTTGTAGCAGGACTTTAACAGGCGGTAGATCTTCAAACAATAACTGCACTTTTTCGTATAAACTATATCTTTCTAAGGCCTTAGAAAAAAGGTACAGCCAGTTCTGTTTGGGATCGGTGCGGTAGTTGATTATCTGACAGCCGTTGAGAGACGAATGTCTAAAATGATTAAAACAATACAGGGTGAATCAGTTTTTTGTAGCAGGACTTTAACAGGCGATAGATCTTCAAACAATAACTGCACATTTTCGTATAAACTATATCTTTCTAAGGCCTTAGAAAAAAGTTACAGCCAGTTCTGTTTGGGATCGGTGCGGTAGTTGATTATCTGACAGCCGTTGAGAGACGAGTGTCTAAAATGATTAAAACAATACAGGGTGAATCAGTTTTTTGTAGCGGGACTTTAACAGGCGATAGATCTTCAAACAATAACTGCACTTTTTCGTATAAACTATATCTTTCTAAGGCCTTAGAAAAAAGTTACAGCCAGTTCTGTTTGGGATCGGTGCGGTAGTTGATTATCTGACAGCCGTTGAGAGACGAGTGTCTAAAATGATTAAAACAATACAGGGTGAATCAGTTTTTTGTAGCGGGACTTTAACAGGCGATAGATCTTCAAACAATAACTGCACTTTTTCGTATAAACTATATCTTTCTAAGGCCTTAGAAAAAAGTTACAGCCAGTTCTGTTTGGGATCGGTGCGGTAGTTGATTATCTGACAGCCGTTGAGAGACGAATGTCTAAAATGATTAAAACAATACAGGGTGAATCAGTTTTTTGTAGCAGGACTTTAACAGGCGATAGATCTTCAAACAATAACTGCACATTTTCGTATAAACTATATCTTTCTAAGGCCTTAGAAAAAAGTTACAGCCAGTTCTGTTTGGGATCGGTGCGGTAGTTGATTATCTGACAGCCGTTGAGAGACGAATGTCTAAAATGATTAAAACAATACAGGGTGAATCAGTTTTTTGTAGCAGGACTTTAACAGGCGATAGATCTTCAAACAATAACTGCACTTTTTCGTATAAACTATATCTTTCTAAGGCCTTAGAAAAAAGTTACAGCCAGTTCTGTTTGGGATCGGTGCGGTAGTTGATTATCTGACAGCCGTTGAGAGACGAATGTCTAAAATGATTAAAACAATACAGGGTGAATCAGTTTTTTGTAGCAGGACTTTAACAGGCGATAGATCTTCAAACAATAACTGCACTTTTTCGTATAAACTATATCTTTCTAAGGCCTTAGAAAAAAGTTACAGCCAGTTCTGTTTGGGATCGGTGCGGTAGTTGATTATCTGACAGCCGTTGAGAGACGAGTGTCTAAAATGATTAAAACAATACAGGGTGAATCAGTTTTTTGTAGCGGGACTTTAACAGGCGATAGATCTTCAAACAATAACTGCACTTTTTCGTATAAACTATATCTTTCTAAGGCCTTAGAAAAAAGTTACAGCCAGTTCTGTTTGGGATCGGTGCGGTAGTTGATTATCTGACAGCCGTTGAGAGACGAGTGTCTAAAATGTAATAAAAAAATGTGTAATTATAATGGACCATTATCTAGATAGACCGGGAGATAGTGACAGATTTTCAGTATGCCTTTCAAAGGGCTTCAAACCTCTACTTTCTGCGAATCTTTCTGGAGGAACACCTTTGTTCGACCACTTACTTCTGGTCCTTCGAAACATTTTGAACGGCAATATAGAGAAGTTGTCTGACACTGAAGAAACAGGAAATAATTTTGAAGCACGAAGAAGTAAGCGGTCGAGCAAAGGTGTTCCTCCAGAAAGATTCGCAGAAAGTAGAGGTTTGAAGCGTGTCGCCCACAGAAGTATTAATGCGCTAAATAATAATGGTTCGGGTGAACATAAAAACTATAGAAAAACGAAATCTGTTGATAATTTTGGCATTAAGGAGTATAAGGCAAGAGTTCTTCCTTTAAAAAAGTGTGCAGAGCAAGAAAAAATTAGTTCACATGTTACAAGAAGTCAAGTAAACACTCTTGCTTCGTCGAAGAAAACTTGTGGTGTTGGGAGAAATGAAGTACATTCAGAAAAGTCAAGTGTCTCAAAGTTGGATCTAGAATTACAAAAATTGAAGCAGCACAGAGAATATGAAGAAGAGAAGCAAGAAATTGCAATTCAAGAAATAGAAGTTCGAAAAAAGTGCTGAACAGAAAAATATTGTAAAAATTTGTCAGAAAAATTTTGTTTTGATTTTGCTACTGTAGTAGAAATATTCTACAGTTCTGTATGTTGCAGATATTCTCACAATAATAAGGTATGAATCAGAGAGTCATCCTGGCTTCTTCATATGGAAAAGTGTGTTTTCATTTATTTCAAAAATATGCGTTTTGATATGATTTTAGTCAGGTTGCCATGTATTTGTAATGAAGTTCAAAATAGAAAGCCATAGGCATACCGTTAACATAGACCCAAAGGGCTACTAGTGTCACATGAACTTGTATTTTAATACTTAATTTTTCCACGTTTCTGAACAGGCTGCCAATGATAAGTATGCGAGTTCTGTAACGAAGTTCGTTATTTTTTTAAGAGAAAGGAACGTATTTTTAATTTTTTCTGCCGACCGCACCACGCCGAGTAGTTTTTATTATTTTCATGAATGCATAAAAAGCAAGTAAAATGTTTTAATTTGAACAAAGTCTTATTTTCCGTATTTTCGCATTTTATATACCGTGTTTTAAAAGTCGCTATTGATTTTAGGCGGGTAATGCTTTTGTAAAATATATTTAGTAGGAAGTAATCATTATTTTTAAGGCTAGAGACGCGTTTCTTTTTGAAAAACCGATTCAATCTATTCATACTATTTAGTCTTATTACCGGAAAATGCGTCGCATCGCCGGCTATTGGTGTATGAGATTTTTCTAGTTTTTTATGTATTTCGCACAGCGCACCAAGCCTCGATGCCGGCATAGCAACCGGGCTCTTTTTTCCGACCCCACCAGCCCGGCCGGACTCGGGTATAAGTATAAAAGGGGAACCGAAAAATACGAATTTATCAGATTTTGATTGACAGCCGATTTAGCCGTATAGGTAAGAAACTCTTGTATGATAACCATTTCATTTTGCTATAGTGTCCAAGGTATTCTCTTTGATTGAACATTATTATTTATAAAAAGGTGATATCAGGTTTAACTGCCGTCCCTTGCTATTGTAGAGTACTTGTACTGCCAGACAAGAGGCCAGGAACTTTGCAAAACCCGAGATCAACAGATAAATAGTTTGTACTTGACGTCAGGTGTAACTGCCGGCCATTGTCCGTTGAGAGCCAATTTTTGGTACTGCTAGACAAGTGGCCAGGAACTCTACAAAGCCAGAAGTCAAACTAAACTATTTCTCCGACTAATTCCAGGTGTATATAAGTATTCGTTGCTGGCCATTGCTATTGTAGAGTACTTGTACTGCCAGGCAAGCGGCCGGGCCGTTACGTAACCTGAAAAGTCGACTACAGGCTATTTTTCCACTTGATCTCAGGTCTAGCTGCCGGCCATTGCTCATTGAGTGCCAATGTTTGGTACCGCTAGACAAGAGGCCAGGTCCTTCTAGAAATACTGGGAATTAAAGAAATAATAAGCGCTTGTCAGAGGGGGCACTGAATCCGTTTTATCTATTTTTCTTTTCTAAAATCTGCCGCCGTCACCTAAAGGCCTATAGTAAGGTGTTATGGGCCACATTGTTTGATACGGAGAGTTTCTTGGTCTAGTTAGAAGCATACTTGAGTACTGCTCTATTGTTTGGCACACAAATTATTCAAGTCATATTGATAGAATTGAGAGGGTTCAGAGAAGGTTCGTAAGATATACAGTGCTATTCATATAGTTTGCACTAAATGAGAAAAATTGGTATTATTCTATTTTTTTTAAATCTGATTTTGGGATATGTTGGTGCGTTTTGTTTACACTTTTGCGCCTAGAGACAGAGGGTCGTGACGTCACAGCCCATGCCTGTCAAATTTGACATTTAAAATAAAAAAATTGGAAAAAATCAGGTTTGCCTTGAAAATATCGGAAAAAGTAATTACAAAATAGTATATTTCATTACGAGTCTAGAAATAAAGATTTTTCGGCTGCGCCTCACACGGGAAGTCATGCAAGCACGGAAAAATCTATTCCTGGACGTGTAATGAACAATATTTTTTATTATACTTCTTTGAAAACGGAAACTTAAAACATTTTATCGGCATATTATAATAAATTTAATTGACAAAAAATAAACAATGCAGACAATATAGTGTTTGGTATGTATGATGCGTTTCCATGGTTACTCTCAAATTATTTCAAAGGTGCTTTGTTGTAAATTAGTTATTGTCAATTAAGGTGAATAAAACGTCAAAAATATTACAGAAATGTATCTAAATATTAAAACACTTATGAATTAAAATACAAAATATAGGTACATGTTGAATATCAGAGACCATATAGTTTCTTAAATTTAGTTTACTTTGCTGTATATTTCTATTTTAAAGCCATATATTCGGTATTTTTATTCAGCGCACGGAAAGTTTTTCCATGCGCTGTTTCCGTGCGCTAGCCCGAAAAACCCCATCTTTCATTATTGCTAAAACAGATGAAAATAAGGTGTTTTCAAAGAAGTATAATAAAAATGTGTTTGTATTGCATTGCATTATTGTGCCCCTATGCAAATATCACAATGTTCGTTTTTTCTTAATTATCTCTCTGCAAATTGGTACTCGATATTTTTCCCCGCAAATAACCGAAGAAACTTATTTAGTGATTGCTCTCTTACTAAATCATAACAATACCAATAAATTCCAATGCAAAGTTAAGGAGAAACATGAGATTTTTAAAAATGGCTATTGTGTAAGAACACAATTTTGGTGCAAAGACTCTTTCATTTTAAGATAAGTTTATTCCCTGGGCCAGTGTTGTAATATTTTTTACATAAAATACATCCATATTTTGAAATTCAGTGAAACAAAATTATAAGGTACAGTTTTGTATAGAGTTTTATGAATTCAGTTTCAATTCCAGAAATATCAAGAAACACGAATACGAATATTCTTATATCCTTCTGAAAATGTGCATAGGGGCGAAATAATGCAATACAAACACATTTTTGTAATAACTTTTTCCGTTATTTTCAAGGCAAACCTGATTTTTCCCATTCTTTTTATTTTAAATGTCAAATTTGACAGGCATGGGCTGTGACGTCACAACCCGCTTTAGGCACAAAAGTGTAAACAAAACAAACATGCACCAACATATCCCAAAATCAGATTTTCAAAAAATAGAATAATACAAATTTTCCTATTTGGTGCAAGCTTTCTGAATAGCACTGTATGCTATGAGACAAGGTTGCTATTGTGCGGTTTACAGAGCCTAGAAAATGGAAGAAAACTTGCTCTTTTTTTTCTTTTTAAGTTAGTTAATGGTGTCATCAACTGCAGTGCATTTCTTGAACGGATTGACTGATTGATTTTGTCAGCAAAAAGCCTATAAAAACAACACTATCAAACTGTCTAAGATCACCTTACAACACAAAATTGGAGTTAGTTACTCATTAACCAAAAATGCTGTTACGTCTGTAACCAAAGTCATCTAACTATCCAGCACTTACCTGTCAAACATCTTGACGGGTTGCGAGTCACCTTCCATCGACCAATGAAAGACGGAGGTTTCGGTAACGAGAGCCAGGGTGTTGGGGCTGATCCATTTCCAAAAGACGACATCCTCCGACATGGTGTGCGCCTTCATCTTTGATTTCATCTCGATGTTGAAGATCTGCAACGTTTTTTGGGCCTCCACGCCGGCTTTCCCTGAAAACGATGCGCAATATTCATTAAAAAAATTAAGAGATGGGCAACGGAAACTTTCCAAGTTGGGAAAGTTTACATTTTTGGAAACTTTCCGGGAAGAAACTTTGAAGGTTTAGGAAACTTTCCCTGAGAGTTTCGGAAACATTCCTGGGAAACT
The DNA here is from genome assembly GCA_963920635.1 of Pseudeuparius sepicola. Classification (NCBI taxonomy): domain Eukaryota; kingdom Metazoa; phylum Arthropoda; class Insecta; order Coleoptera; family Anthribidae; genus Pseudeuparius; species Pseudeuparius sepicola. Next base: position 5,287,991 of record OY987307.1, read on the forward strand.
ATCCCGGAAAGTTTTCCGGGAATTTATGTAGAAATTTGAAAATTGCCGCCATAAATGCCTGGCCAACATTCATGACATAACCTAAAAAATACAAAAAAAGAACAAAGAAGAGTCATGAACAACTGTGTGCTTGTGCTATAGACCACAGATAAAATATATTTTATTATATTCTATATACTTTTTGACAGAAATTTAATAAGTTTAAATTTATTATATATTCTTTCATATTTTTTGGTTTTATCTTTTTTGTCTTTTTTTATTTATCTATCTTTTTTCAGTTCTCTATTTTATTATGTTTACTTTTGTACAGGGTGACACAATTAAGATGTTACTAGCGATTATCTCGGTAATTTTTAAGATACACTGGCTGTTCAAACACTAAACTCTTGTTGTTTTTTCCCAAGAAATTGAATGCCGCCAAGAAAAAAAAACAGTTTAATTTCAAACAAAAAAGTTATCCCCAAATTACCATTTTTTTTATTAAGATGGCGATTTTTTTGCAATTTTTCATCAGACTAGTAGGTAAAGTGAATAAAAAAATCTGCACAACACGGTTGCATATCACTTTCGGTTTAGCGGAAGCAATGTTTTTTTTGCCCCAGCTAAATCTGCAAAAATAATAGTATTTTTTTTTAACAAAAAAAAACGTCTCTTCCTACGTTTTTTGCTGTAGGTAGTAATTAAATAATAATGATACTAATAATTTAAAATCTGAAAGTGGAATTTTGAATTATGATCATGAAATACCAAGTATACATTTTGTGATATTATACTTTTTCTGCAATATCTTTAACAAATTTCACTCAAAATAGTATAGTATATTTCTTTATTAGATCCTTACAATAATCATTACAATTATAACTATTGTTCATACCCTTCACGGGTGTAGATCGTGTCAATAGAAGTAAAATTCGATATTAAAAGTACAACACAATTTAAAACTCAAGTAAGTAACAACAAGATACACATTGGGACAACTATGCTAGAAAGCAATCACTAAAAGATCATGGATCACAGAACAAAGTCAGATATTAAAAGTACAATGCAACTCAAAACTCAAGTAAGTAACAATAAAGCATTCACTTAAAGATCATGGAAGCCTTTCTCCTCAAGAAATTCATTGATACTATAGTAGCATCTCATGAGAAACTTTTTTAGTTTTGCTTTTTGTAGGGTAACATTTAATGTTTTAAATGATATGGGTAAGAGATTCCAGATCTTCGCTATCATGTAAACTATGTTTTTTTGTAAATAAGAGAAATTAGCTCCATTAGGATATGACATATTTGGTATTTTTGGAAAGCTCTAAGTGTGACTAATTAAACTAAACACTAAAAAAAGAAGACTGGAAACTTTCCGAAAGTTTCGGAAATTTTTGTTGGAAACTTTCCGGGAATTTTCGTAAAGTGGAAACTTTCCCATCTCTAAAAAAATTACAGGATGTAAACAAATGTAAATATATGAAAAACATTTGAGAGTGAGTTTTAGGATATTGAGAAGTTTTTTCTTTTACTTCGTTATTTTTCTGCAGTTAGTCCAAGACCCGGCCGCATGATTTCAACTCTCATAAGATTATAGAATAAGATGTTATGTAAAATGTAGAAAGTATATTTCTTTACTTGAAGCGAGTAGGTTGCCTCAGATAATATGGGCCCGATCATTGATGTTTAAAGTAGTTGTGGTTAATTTTCAATTTTTTAATAGGTACAACCCGTCCCACGGACATATTTACTACCTTTACGCAAAAGTCTTTTGATAAATTCGAAATGTGCCGTTCTAAAAATCGAAGGCGGTGGTAAATTTCTTAATTGGGTCTTGTACTTTCCTCCAGTACCGAAAGAAACCTGGAAAATCCGATATTTAACCAAATTTACCGATTCCCGATTTTCAAGTTTCGAGAAACGGGACGGCCGTAGAATTAGCGAAATTGACGGGAAATCCTGAGGAACCGCTCTTAGAAATTGCATGTTTATTCTCATTTTTTGATTTTTCGGGGGCACCGCAAGCATCAGCACCTCACCTGAAGACTTGAGGGAAACTTTACAAATTCCGACCCCAGAGCCCCGAGCCGAAATAACTTAGCTGTAGCTCGGCAAAAAAGGGCAATTTCTCAATCACATAAAAAAGATGCGTCCCACCTGCTTTGGTCGTTTTTTTTTGCCGAAAATCGTTAATAACTTGAAAACGGGAATTAAATTTACCTGAAAAAGTTTCGTTAACCCTTTCGCTACCATCGCCGTATATATACGACAGAAGGAAGCGTGCCACCGCACCCACTGCAAATGGTTTCTAGAATGGTCTAAACAACCGATGTCATATAGATGCGATAGTATTTTTTTCGTAAATATCCAACACCATTAACGTACATCCAGACCCAGTGCCTTACATATCTGGCACTGATAAAAAGCCTCCACACCCAATGCCATATTAATATGTCATTTAGCCAGCGCCTCTAGCGGATGAAACCCTTACTTTCGCTGTGCTGCTGGAATTTCGTAAGTCATGTTTCTATCCTATTCTGTTGTTGAGCACTGCATAAGTGTGGAGTTTCTTTGTTAAAAACATGTGAATTGTTAAAAAAGATAGAAAGAGAAATAAAAATTTATATTTAAAAAGTAACAGCTGTACTTTTCAGCATTTTTTTATGCCTGACATATATATACGACAGTGGGTCTGTAGCCATGTAAACTGGCTGGGAATGATGACACTAAACATTTGAAGCGGGTCGGTAGCGAAAGGGTTAAATATGTTGACCCGTTCTCCGGCCATCTCGCTGTACCGTCAGATCTCCCGAAAAACGCGTTTGAAAAAAATGGTTCCTGTGCATCAAACGGTATATGGCAGTGGCTGTATAGCGGGACTTCGCACACAACTCGCGTCCCCGAAGTCCAGACTTGCCCCCGTCTTTCGCGCCGTATTTAACAGCGGAGGATTTTCGGGGCCCCGAAAATACGCCTATCGGATTTCTAAAGGACCAAGGGACCCTTTTTTATTGTTGCTCCATGGGCCTTCTTTCCTATTTTGTTCTATAATCATATGAGGGTAGATTTGCCTAAAAATTAACCACAACTTCTTTAAATACCAATGATTGGGCCCATATTAATTGAGGTTAGGGATGGGCAAATTTCACTTTTCCAGGAAAAGTGAAATTTGCCCAGGAAAAGTGAAATTTCACTTAGAAATTTTCGCGAAACTTTCGAAATTTATGAAATTTAAAGAAAGTTTCACGTGAAAATTTCGCAATAACTTCCTATAGAAATTTTCGAAATTTAAAGAAATGTTCGCGAAATATTTGAAACTTTCAATGTGATGTTGAAATTTATGAAATTTAAAGAAAGTTAGTTTCACGTGAAAATTTTGCAATAATTTCCTATAGAAATTTTCGAGAAACTTTCGAAATTTATTAAATTTAAAGAAATTTTCGCGAAATATTTGAAGCTTTCAATGTGATGTTGAAATTTATGTAATTTAAAGAAAGTTTCACGTGAAAATTTCGCAATAATTTCCTATAAACAGTCCCCAGCTAAGCCCAAAAATTTTGTATATATATGAAGTGGTATAGGTATCGGGTGTCCCAGATAGAGATAAGACGTTACGTCACACTCGATTATCTCAGCAAATTTTAGGCTAAGTTGATGATTCAAAAACTAAACTTGTGTAGTTTTTCCAAGAAACCGAATGCCGTAAAGAAAAAACAATCCAGCAACAAATATAAGTTATAACTAGGCCTGAGACAAAATATCGATAAAATCGAAAGTATCGATACTATCGATTTTATCGATACTCGGTATTCAATTTCGATAAGTCGAAATATCCATCTTATCGATATTTTCGATCTTTTCGATTTTATCGATCTTATCGATTTTATCGATCTTTTCGATTTTATCGATATTTTCGATTTTATCTATATTTTCGATTTTATCGATCTTTTCGATTTTATCGATATTTTCGATTTTATCGATCTTTTCGATTTTATCGATATTTTTGATTTTATCGATCTTTCCAATTATATCTATCTTTTGAAATTGTTTGCGAAAATAAAGGAAATTGCTGCACCCATTGCGTCCAGACCGCGTCCGCAGCAAGCCGATCGGCCTTTTTTTGTTTAGGTTCTTAAATCAAATTGATTATATCGATTTTATCAATAAGATCAATTATATCGATAAGATCGATTTTATTGATAAGATCGATTTTATCAACATGATCGATAAGATGGATAAGATCGATTGTATCGATAAGATCGATTGTATCGATAAGATCGATTTTATCGATAAGATCGATTATAACGATAAGATCGATTTTATCGATAAGATCGATTATATCGATAAGATCGATTATATCGATAAGATCGATTTTATCGATAAGATCGATTTTAACGATAAGATCGATTTTATCGATTTATCGATTTTATCGATATTTTTTCAGTATCGATTTCCGATACTGAAATTCGGAGATCGAACAGCCCTAGATAACCAAAAAACTATTTTTTTGAAAAAATCAAAATGGTGGATTATAGCGGTTTTTGTTATAAATCATTACTGGAACAAAAATTATATGTTTAATTTGTTATATCACCCGTTTAACAGCCGGTGCGTGCGCGTCCAAATTAAATGAAGGGATGGTCGCATGCCGCATATGTTTTCGCGAAACTTTAATGAAATATATGAGAAAGTTTCGTGAAATTTATGAAGTGAAACTTTCGCTTGAAACTTTCAAAAATTTCACTGAAATTTCACTTCATGCGATAAGCGAAATATTTCACTTTTGAAAGTTTCAAATGTGAAAATTTCAAATGAAACTTTCAAACGGCACAACTCTAATTGAGGCAACCTACTCGCTTCAAGTAAAGAAATATACTCTGTACATTTTACACAACATTTTACAAATCATGCGGCCGGCTCTCATACTGAGCCATTGTAGCCGTGTTCGACTGTACTCAAAATGGCCTCGGGTGGACTTTTACCTTTCAAAGCGATGACCTTGGAGGCCGGGTTCATGATGGCGCTCTCCGCCGTGATGGGGCGGCGGATCGGGTTGGTCGGGTCGCCCATGTCGACGATGACGACCTGGGCCGCCCCGTCGGCCCCCTTCTCGCGCACGCAGATGAACTTGTCGCTCTCCATGGTAAGGGTCGCGAACGAGATGTTCGCCACGCTGATGCCCACATTTGTTAGCTGAAACGTGATGTAGAATTAGATTGTTATCGTACAACAATGATTTTAGGAAATAGAGAAAAAGATACTTTGTTTTTGTTGCTTTCCTTTTTACAACCGATTTTTTTATTGGTGGCTTCTACAAGTATAAATTTAGTTATGTCGTGAAAAAAAAATTGTAAAACATTGAAACGCTATGTGCAATAATCTTCCTTTAGTAGCCGAGGACTCGCACCACCCATCCATCATAGTGGACTTTAAAGCGGTACAAGATCACGTGAATAATTTTCCAGTGAGCACAAATGTTTCCAAGGCTTATAATTTTAGAAAGGCTAATTATCCTCTGTTATATGCAACCTTATGTGAGACAGATTGGACCCCTCTCTATGAGCATTCCGATGTAAATTTAGTATGTGAGGCCTTTTACAACATTTTGGGAAATATACACTTGTGTACCTTTAAAAGTTAATAGACGGCGCCGCTTTCCCCCTTGGTTTTCGAAAGACATCATCGACAATATTTATTTAAAAGAAAAATGCTATCGAGATTTTAAAATCCATAAATCTAAATATTTTAAACATAAATATATGGACCTCCGCAGAACAGTAAAACAAAAAATAAATGTGGCTTACAAGCAAATTCTAATTCGTGCTAGTGATCCTTCTGTGTTTTGGTCGTTCGTGAGGGGTAAAAGAGGTCATTCAAGAATTCCCTGTGCTATGTCAAATGGCAACATGACATACAAAAATCCCCAAGATATTGTAAACTATTTTGCAACTTATTTTAATAGCGTATACAAAGTCTCTCACATACGCATTAAAAAAAATGAATCTAACTTGAATGTGTCTAATCTACTGCATATCCCTAGGTTTACTTCAGAAAATGTCGTTTTCGCAAGCAAAAAACTAAAAAATAAGATGACTGCAGGAGTTGATGGTATCCCTAGTTTCTTGGTAAGGGACTGCGCTCGTGTTCTGGCCGAACCACTCTCATTTATTTTTAACCTAAGTCTAAGGGAATGTAGCTTTCCAGAGTTGTGGAAAACTGCGAGAGTATGTCCCGTTTTAAAAAAGGGCGATCCCACTCAGTTGACCAATTATAGACCGGTCTCAATTCTTTGCAACTTTTCTAAAATATTTGAAATTTTAATTCACGGCGCAATTTATGCTGACGTAAAAAACTCTGTTTTTCCTGAACAGCACAGTTTCATCAATAAAAGATCGTGTTTGACAAATCTTGCCTCCCTGTCACAACAAATATGTGAAGTTTTGGATGACAAGGGGCAAGTCGACGTTGTGTATACGGATTTCCAGAAGGCCTTTGATCAGATTGATCACTACGTTTTGCTCTCAAAATTGGAACAGTTTGGTGCAGCACTTAATCTCGTGTCTTTCTTGTGTTCGTACTTGATCGATCGCAAACAATTTGCTGAAATAGAAGGTTTCTCATCTCACTCGTTCACTCCCACTTCTGGGGTGCCACAGGGGTCCAATCTTGGTCCACTCCTATTTCTGATATTTATTAATGACTTGATAGGACAAATTGAGTGTGAAAAGCTGGTGTATGTGGATGATCTGAAACTTTCCAAAAATATTAGAACCCACGATGATTGTGTTTCTTTGCAGGGGGATATAGACGTGGTCGTTAACTGGTGTTACAATAACAGACTGTCCCTTAACGAGGGAAAGTGTAGTGTAATCAGCTTTACAAGAGTAAAACATCCGATAACTTACAGTTACAAAATTGGAGTAACTGCTTTAGATCGATTGGATATTATCAAAGATTTAGGTTTTTACTTTGACCAAAAATTTACATTTGTACCTCACATTCAATACCTGGTTTCTTCAGCTGCAAGGACACTGGGATTTGTTATAAGGAATAGCAGATTATTTGAAAATCCACAGACACTAAAGCTCTTATATTACACTTTCGTCCGTTCAAGACTGGAATCCCGCACTTTAATCTGGTCACCCATATACAACTGCCACATAAATAGTATTGAATCAGTACCGCGAAGATTCCTTAAATATCTTGTTTATAAAGAAGACCTAGTGTATGCACCCAGAGGTTATGATCACGATCTACTGTTGTCACGTTGTCGAGAGACCTCACTGCATGAGAGACGGAGATTAATCGCTGTAAAATTTCTATATAATATCTTACATAACAATATCGATTGCCCATTTCTGTTGCAAAGCATTAATTTTATGGTACCGCCTTGTGAGTCCCGTCATACACCAGTGTTTTACAATCCCTCAATCAATACAAATGTAATGTATATGTGTCCTGTGTATGTTTTATGTAGGGAGTTTGATAGCTTGTGTAAAGATAGGGGATATACATCACGAATCTCTGGAGGCTATTTTGAACAGCATCACTTTTTAGAGTATATTTATTTTGATGTATAATATTTTGGTATGCATGTATAGTGCACATTGTTTGATTTCTTTTTCTTTTGTATTTCCTATAATTGGGTGTAATCCTGTTGGAAATAAACGTCTTCTTTTCTTTTCTTAAAAGCTCCATACATTTGTTTTGACATTTGGCATTATTTTTTTTTAACAAAAAAATATCTCTCTGCACCAATAAATTCTACGAACAAAATAAACAAAAAAATGTTTTCCCTGAGAATTCAATGCCTGCCAATATGAACCAATGAATGGGGAACTTGAACAATTTTTTTTATTTCTTTAATATATTTGCCTATCTATAGAAAGATCACGTACCAAATATCAGCCCTCAAATCGCAATATTTAATTTGCAATAAATAATTAAAGTTGTGACCGCAAGCTATTCATTTGAAACGACACGAAAAGCGCGGGAATGTTTGTGACGTCACACCGCTCGATCGATCAGAAGGCAGTGACAGGAGTGACAGCTACACAGAATCAGAGAAGGAAGAATGGAAATTGAACGTTAAAATAAACAGTTCGGCGACCCATTTCCAGGGGAATCTGATGTAGGTCAAAAGTAAAAACCACCTCGAAGAGAGTTTTAAGAAACGAGGCAACACGGCCATTAAACAACCTCCTCGGCCAAAAAAGTGTGCTTACCTTACCTACGCATCTCGCAATGTAAATAATTATTTAATACAGCACCACACTCTTCTCACACATTATCAACAATATCAAGACTGCGATAGACTATAATAAGACGGATAGACAAGGATGGGACGTTCTCGTTGATCTTTCTAAACAAAGCTTGCGTGGTGCTGTAGTTTTTATACATGTGCCGCCCATATTAGTTGATACATGGTGCCGTCGCCCACCAGAGGCGCCACCACCAACGAGCTAGTTGACATCACAACCAAGGAGGGCACGTTATAAGAATGATTTGAATTATGCAGTTTTTAATTGCTTATATTTATTACATAAAAATAAAAAATGAGTTTTTTCTGAACTGTGATTCATTTAATGCCAATAAATTACGTTTGAAAGCATAATTTTTCAAACTTAATTTTTGTGCAAGTTCCCCATTGACATAACTTTTAAAATATTAACCAATTAGGTGATGATTTCAGCGATAATACCACTAGTGATAACTCCAATATTGTGGCAGTTAAAACTGATAACCCGATAGCTTCTTCACATTACCAAATTTAATATAGGACTAGAAGGATATGTTTTCATCGTGATCGTTAAGTATCTATTAGCACAAAAAACATAATAATTCAGAACTGAAAGCTCAACCTAAATGACAGCTGTCAAATGGACTTTAACTTTTAAGCACGGTAATTAAATTTATACACTCAGGTGCAAAAAAAAACCGGGCCATATATAAACTTCCAAAAATGGAATAGAATTCTTATGTAAATATTTTTGTTGTTGTCAAAAAAATATATTTACATAACAATTCTATTCCATTTTTGGAAGTTTATATTCATTAGAACCATAACTTTTCAATATTCATCTCAATACCCTGACGAAGGCCAAAAGTATGGCCGAAAGCTTGGTTTATTGTAGAGGCCCTGTATGACACGAAAAGTGACAGTTATTCGTTTTAACAGAGGTTGGACAACAGATTTTGGCAGATCTAGTAACATTGTTTTTATTATATTCTTATCTTGGCGGGTGCCAGTTTGTCAACAAAACTGTCGACAAATTATTGAGCGTGCTGATTTTCTTTTGCAAAAAGGAATGTTAACAGTTAAAAGTGACATCTTGTGTAATAAGAAACTGCAAGAATTCTGAGCAGGACAAATTTTTCATAACACCCTTTCCAAAAAGCGCAGAAGGACGAGCACGATGGTGCAAATAAAATACCCTAACATGAGAGTTGGAAATGATACGAAAATTTGCGAGGTAAGTAAATTTAATGACATAAGTATCTCTAGTTCCTTTTTATTTTTTGTTTGATCTGTGATTTTAATCTGCAGAATAATTTTCTTAATCTGCATCAGCAACATAACATAAGATACCTAAATGAATACCTATTAAATATTTGTACCTACCTATTTATTTTCAATAAAAGTCCATGAGGTTCTACAAACCCCTTATTAGAATTCTTATGAAAATTTCCCAATGTTAAAGAGATAAAATTAAAATGTTTGCCCTTCAAGGAGGTAAAACCTGTTAGGTATATTTACTGGACCGGGATAGGCATTTTTCGTTTCATGGAATAATACAAATGTAAGTATATGTATGTGTTAGAGAGAGGCAGTTTTGAAGGAGCATTATTTTACACCAAGACCAACAAAATCGAACAAAAAAGAAGTTAACACGGGTGGGAATATAAAGAACCCTTTTTGTGAGCTTATATTCCATTACAAATTTCTTGCTGATAAAAAAATAGCATTTGATGGCAGCGTTTTATTATGTTTAGGTAGCTTAAATTTATAGTTCTTTAGCTTTCACAGGTTCACTTCTCCGACATGGATTTTGAGTGTCAGGTTGTGCTGAAGAAAGGATCATCTCCTGCAACGTTTGATGAACGTGACTTTAGCAAGAAAGAACCATTATATAAATTTCTGAGAACTTGTACTAGTTTGATTTTTCCTATTTACTTACAATATATCTTTGAAAACAAAAATACTGTTGTCTTCTTTATTGAAATGTAGATGATCTCTCTTGCATTAAAAAGTTATTAACTTTTATTTTACAAAAAAAAGAATGAGAGACTAATATATCGATATTAAATACCTAGGTACTCATTTTTTTATTCAGCCTAATTCCTATTATTATTGGTTGATTCATATTACCAAAACAAACTTTCCAACTTTTTGTTCCGTACAAATTTCAGTATTAATTATCTTAAAATTATGATGGTAGGTATAAGAAGAGAGTTGAAGAAACAAAACCATACAGTAAAACCATTTAGAAGACCTTTTTTTATTTTTAAATGAACGGAATAATAATTATTATTGCAGCTACGATTCCTATTGAAGAAATATTCGAAAGGTATGCTAGAGCCTTACATACCTATCTACATATACCACCCTCCTACAAAAATTTAATAAATGTTTCTATCCTGATATCCTAAAATTTCTGTTTTCTTGGAACAAATTATATGTTTCTTCACTTTTCCATTCAAACTTCAATAAGTATTATTAGTGAAGCTTTGCAAATAACATACTACTACCTAACCTATTTACCTATTTATTGGTTTTATCTATATTTTTATACATTTTAAACTGTGCCCTCATCTACCTACGCTTATGGCAGCTAACTGTCGTTAGCTTAACCTTAAAATCCAATTTTGATACATCGTGCTGCTAGGGGAATGTTAGAAAGAGCGAAAAAATATATGTCTGTTGCACAAAATGAATTTCATAGGGAAAATAAGACCCTCGCCAGAGAGAGAGATCCGATCGTTGTCCAACCTCTGTTAAAACGAATAACTGTCACTTTTCGTGTCATACAGGGCCTCTAGTTTATTGTAAAGAATAAATAAAACATAATTTTGGCTGAAATACCCGTTATTTTACTTCATTGATATATAAATACAGCCGTTATTATTAAAGAAGATCTATTATTTGATAAATTGATGCTTAAAAAACTAAGGTTGTGTAGAATTTTCCAAGGAATTAGAACATGTGAACAGACTTATAATAAACAAGGTGTTGTTGAAAAGTTTATTATTTTTAGCATTCCATGCAAAGATGTAAATTGTAAAAATATGTAAATTTATCGTTTTTTATCAAAAAATGAAAATTCACTAACTAGGTACTTACTTGATTATTGTTAGAGATAACTATATAAAACTATATACAGGGTGTCCAACTTTATTACTGTACAAATCAGTAAAATCTTTATTTTTGAAGTTTCTGCCATTTTCAAAATGCAAATACAGGGCCGGCTGCGATTTTTTTATACCCACGATTTTCACAAAAACCATTTAGCGATTTTTTTTTTTAATCTGACCCCACAGCGTTAAGAACATCCCAAAACCCTTTTATACCAAATTTGAATAAAAAAATATACAGGTAGTTCCACTCCGCAGGGTGTCAAAGTTGAGCAAATTAGGAATTTTAAAGGCATTTGCCAAGTCAAGTGTGCCATGGAATCCCCTCAAAATAGTTGAATGGTCAATAGAACCACTCAAGGTGTTGATGTGTAAAGATCCAATACAAAATATACAGAGTGTTCTTTTCTGTGCCATCTCAAATTACTGAATTTTTGGAACTTTGTAGGGGTAAAAAATTGTGTATAACAAAACCGCTCCACACAAAACGAACTAAATCTAAAAAATACAGAAGCCTGCCAGTCAGTAAGTCCATATCAGTTAAGGTAGCTGGTGTGCCATAATAGGAAACGCACAGAAAATCTATCATCTTAGGCGACTTTGTTGATAAAGGTCCAATAATTTAAATTATTTTTATTTGTTGGTTGGCATTTTGTAAAGAAATAAATTACTTTTGTGTTTATTAATATTTTTTCAATGATTCCAGAGCACTCCTGACCAGTATAAAGTTTAATAAAATTCAGAATTTTGAGATGACTCAGAGAAAAATACCCTGTATATTTTTGTAGTAAATCTTTTCACATTAACATTTTGAGTGGTCCTGTTGACCATTAAACTGTTTTGAAGGGATTCCATGGCACATTTGACTCGCCAGATGTCTTTAAATTTTCTATTTTGCTCAACTTTGAATGGAACTCCCTGTATATTTTTTGTTCAGATTTGGTATATGGGGGTTTTGGGGTGTTCTGATTAACGCAATGGGGTCAGATTTTAAATAATAAAATCGCTAAATGATTTTCGTGAAAATCGGGGGTATAAAAAAATCGCAGCCGGCCCTGTATTTGCATTTTGAAAATGGCGGGAACGTCAAAAGAAGCGATTTTTGAAGGCCTTTCAAACATAAAAAAGTTTAGGCGATTATCTCCAATACTGAAGTTTTTACTGATTTGTACAGTAATAAAGTTGGACACTCTGTATATGGTTGGAATTGGGAGAACAAAAGGAACCTAAAAACCTAAAATTTACAGGGTGTCTCAAGTCTCAAGTGACCAAGTGACGCTCACTTCCGACTTTTCCCTATAGAACTAGGATAGCATTCGCTCAAGTACTATGGAAAAACCTAGAAAACCGTAGTAATCCCAGAGAGTGTAGGACAATTGGTAAATCACACTGATAAAGCTATATAAATAAACTAAATTAGAAAATAATCATATTTTTTTACCCATCCTATATCTTTTCGCCGTCCTGACATTTTGTGAAATGATTTGAAAGTCGCTTGTTGTTTCCGTTCCCTTATCTTTCACTGACCGCCGATACCTAGTATTTTTTAGAAATTGCGTTGACAGGTAATAATTTAAAACACAAACAAATCCCTTGCATACCTACTTCACGAAATTTCACGAGTCATTGGCAGGAGACTTGCTCTTATTTTTAGCGATATTTTAATTTTAAACCTATTTGTTTTGGTTCAATTTAACAGCTTGTAAGCCACATAAAGGGGCAACGGTCTTATATCTGCATGTCCGTTGAATATTTTAGCTCTGGCAAAATGTAAATTGTTCACGGTTTTATGGGCAGAAACAAAGATGGCACAAATAGAGCGATCAAATCCATAAATTTATTCGAAGTTTTACTCCATATATGAATACTTTAGGATCTTAAATAAAAAATAAAATATCTCTAAATTGAAAAGGGGTTTTGAATTCTGTAAATTAACATTGGTAATTGGTCGAAAACAGTTCTGGAATTACTTTTCTAAGTACTAAGTATGTGTTGGAACAAAGCAATTGACAATTATCAAGACAATTATAATTTTGATCTGGTTCGGGATTGTTCCGCGCTCATCTTTTGATTAAAAATTTGTGGAACTTAAAATAAGACAACTACATATAATGCCGTTTCTATTATTTTGTACTGTCACTCTTAACCTCACTTTTAATTTAACCAGTTAATTTTGAACTTTTTTAAAAGTGGTTAATTTTGGTTAAAACGCTGATTAACCTAAGTGGTTAACCAACTCGACCCAACACTAAGTTTAAGTATTTCGGTCACTGGTTCACAGATGTCACTTTATTGACGAAAGAAGCAATAGTAATCCAGTTTCAGTCACAGAGATTTGACCACCTAATCATTACAGATAGGTATAGAGGGTGCCCCATTACTAATAGCAGAGCATATAAAACAACCAGCAGTAAAACTACCTATGGCGGGAAAATTCTGCGCACCTGTTCGCGCAGCCGCCACTGGGGAATAGATTCTGTCAAATGGATGCAGTGTCGGGGCGATTGGGCATTTCTTTTTTGGCTATATGAGTGATATTACAGTGCCGTGCGGAGTGTGCTTTTTTTTGTAAATTGTGCTTTGTGTTAGTATCTTTGAATAAAGAATCCCAGGAAGGACTCAAAGCTGCTTGTGCTTACCACATACTATATACTTGACTAATACTACTCTGTATTTCTGAATTGATTTTCCCGACTACACCTCTGACTTCTATTCCCCCATTATGGCTCAAGGTCATTGAATTTGCGGATGATTTCTCAAGAGAAGTTATACTGCTGGTTGTTTTATATGCTCTGCTAATAGCACATAGAGAAACTGCATGATATGTTTTATGTCAAAATATTACGATTAAGCTTAACATCTAAAAGTCAAATCTCAATAGTTAATGGTTACCTACCGATAAACTCAGGGTGTAGAAGTTTTTTTTTAATTGGAGATGGAGAATAAGCTGAAGATGTCAATTTTTATTTCCTATGTATCGTAACTTTTTTGAGGTTATCTTTGTGGTCTTTGAGCTTCATCATTCTATTTATAGTGCATCTTTTCTTTGAAATTGGAAAAATGTGCTCCAAAACACCTGTTTATTATATATTAATAATATAATAATTAATACATAAATGTAGTGGAAAAAGTCAATTTTACCCAAAAGTGGACTTGTCCGGTTTTTCTAAAAAAAAAACATTTTTTTCTTGTTCAGGGATTTGGAAAATTGTGAGGTACCTAGTTAAAAAAAACGAGGTAAGGTAGGAACAGGGATGCCCAGTTAAGACGTTACGTGCGGTTATCTCGGTAAATTTTAAGATAAATGGTGGTTCAAAAACTAGATTTGTCTAGTTTTTCCAAGGAATTGAATGCCGCCAAAAAAAAAATTTTCGAACAAAAAAAGTTACTTATCGCAAAATAACAGTTTTTTTTTTTTTAAATAAGAAATCATATTTGATGAAAAATCTGCACCGCACACTTGATTATAATTTCCGGTTTAGTCGGAAGTGACTTTTTTATTCCTTAAGACATTATATAGCGATTGTCTCGGTAATTTTTAAGACAAATTAATGGTTGAAACTAGGGATGTACCGGATCGGGTATTTGGCCAATCCGGCCGGAACCGGAATTCCGGACGCTAGCCGGACCGGGCCACCGGAATTCCGGCCGGACCAGGACCTAAATAGAAGTAAGTATTTCAAATTTCAACAACTCAACGTTATTTTAAAATTTTTGAACAAGTTTTTTCAAATTTCAATTTTGTTCTATACCAAAATATTTATAAGAGACTATTTTCGGAAATTGGTAACATACAGAGAGCACTTAAAGGTTGGAATAAATTCGGTAAAATGTTGTACTGTTCGATTAAAAATTAAGCCTGCTTAAAAATGGAACTGAGCAAAAAATAACCACTACAATGTAGATACAGTCGTCTTATAAAGAAAATGTCTAAAAACTTAATAATGTTTGTTAAATTTAAAATTTATGAAACATTTTTTTATGTAATATATTATTATTAATTGCGTACCGATACAAGGAAAGTGCGTTCTTTTAAATGACGCTATCAAAAATAGTGGTTGCCATTTAAAAAATATATAGATGACATCATAGATTGGTTAGTAATGACGTCAGAAAAACGACAAATATGTCAAAATATGCGCCTTTCAAAATTATGTTGGACGTGTCGAAGCGTTTTTTTTAATCGCACAGTACAACATTTTACCGAATTCATTCCAACCTTTACGTGCTCAATGTATATGTTGACAATAAGTGTAGGCTTAATTCTGAAAATGCAGAAAAGCTCTTATTTATTCATCACAATCTAAATAATAGTATATTATACACCTAGGTTGAGAAGTGAGCCATTATTTACCGAGCATTTTTATATCCTGAGGCGCGTAGCGCCGAAGGATATAATATGCGAGGTAAATAATGGCCTTCTCAACCGAAGTGTATATAGAATTTTTTTACTACTAACATTGAAATATTGCCATATTTTAGTCATTTCTCGCTTTTTTCAAATACTTCAAAATATCAAGTAGCCTGGGAGTTCAGTTGTCAAGCTGATAAAATGACACTAATTTTTAAATGTCACATAGAAAATTTCTCATTATTTACCTAGGTATTTTTTATTATCATTATTTACCTAGGGAGAGCAATATTACTTCGCCGCTACGCGCCTCAGGATATACATAGATATAGAGAAATATTACTTCTCATTAGAGGAATGAGGTAAATAATGCTGATTTCTCAGGTAAGTAGTAAAAAAAATAGATTATGAATATTCGTTTTTTTACTACTAACCTGAGAAATCACCATTATTTACCTCATTCCTCTAATGAGAAGTAATATTTCTCTACCTAGGTAAATAATGATAATAAAAAAATACCTAGGTAAATAATGAAAAATTTTCTATGTGACATTTAAAAATTAGTGTCATTTTATCAGCTTGACAACTGAACTCCCAGGCTACTTGATATTTTGTGAAGTATTTGAAAAAAACAAGAAATGACTAAAATATGGCAATATTTCAATGATAGTAGGGTAAGTAGTAAAAAAAATTCTATATACACTTCGGTTGAGAAGGCCATTATTTACCTCGCATATTATATCCTTCGGCGCTACACGCCTCAGGATATAAAAATGCTCGGTAAATAATGGCTCACTTCTCAACCTAGGTGTATAATATACTATTTTGATTTACGGGATTTTGATTTTTTTATGTACCTCGGTTTAGAAAATATGTACCTATATTATTGCCTATACTTCGTGCTGTTTTTTTTATTAGGACCTAGGTATAGGTAAAATGTAAAATGTTACCAGAGTTTAATGTTTATTTTTATAAAATGCATTTGTTAGAAAATATGATTTGATAAAGTAGAAATGTTTTTCTTGCTTTTTACTTATGTTTAACCTATTTCAGAATTTTCGAAAATTCCGGCCGGATCGCTATAGCGATCCGGCCGAAACGGTAGCTCCAGCCGATTGGCCGTATCGGCCGGATTTAGTGGTACAGGGTGGCCCATCCAAGCGGAAAAAGTGTGCTACTTGGAGACAGGTTAACATAAAATCGTCATTAAAAAAATGAGGTTGTAGTAAAAATTAAGGGGAATTCGAGGGTGTACCCTAATTTTGTATACGGGGGTCGGTAAAAAAGTTATCGCGAAAAAACATTTTTTGCAAAATAAAAAAAATATATTTTTACCTACACATTCATTAGAGAACCTTTAAGTAGTATTCCCGAATATTCGGTTTTTTAATATAACTTCCGGTTATAGCGGAAATGAAAGTGGTTTTCTCTATTTTACAACTTACACATTTCTCTTAACCATCACAGGATTCCTTTTTTAATTCTGAATCCAACGATATATAATTTGACCTATTTATCTCCAACCGTTTCCGAGATATTTACCAGAGAAGCTCCATCAAACTAGATACATGGTCTCATGGTCGGTGTCTGATGTTCGATCTGAGTAGGCCAAACAATAAAACCAAATTTATGACAAATCAAGTTAGCCATGATAATAAAACTGAGAAAAAAAGAGAAATGTGTAAGTTGTAAAATAGAGAAAACCACTTTCATTTCCGCTATAACCGGAAGTTATATTAAAAAACTGAATATTCGGGAATACTACTTAAAGGTTCTCTAATGGATGTGTACGTAAAAAAATATTTTTGTATTTTGCAAAAAATGTTTTTTCGCGATAACTTTTTTACCGACCCCCGTATACAAAATTAGGGTACACCCTCGAATTCCCCTTAATTTTTACTACAACCTCATTTTTTGAATGACGATTTTATGTTAACCTGTCTCCACGTAGCACACTTTTTCCGCTTGGATGGGCCACCCTGTACCGCCGGAATTCCGGTACATCCCTAGTTGAAACAGCAAACTTGTGTAGTTTTTTCCAAGGAAATCAATGCCACCAAGAAAAAATGCAGTTGAATAACAAACAAAAAGTTATCACCAAATAACCCATTTTTTTGCATAAATGAAGATGGCCATTTTTTCATTATTTTCATTTATTTTCACACTGGTTAATGTCATTTCCAGTTTAGCAGGAAGTGAGTTTTTTTTTTGTTAAAAATAATATTAATTTTTTTGTAGTCTTAGCTGAGACAAGAGTCGCTTCCGCTAAACCAGAAGCGATATTCAAGCGTGCGGTGCAGATTTTTTATCCAATTTACTAGTCTAACAATAAAATGCAACAAAATCGCTATCTTGATATTTTCAAAACAAAAATCGGTGGCGATAACTTTTTTGTTTGAAATTTAACTGCGTTTTTTTCTTGGTGGCATACAAAGTATTTGAAAAAATCTACATCAGTTTGGTGTTTCAATGTATCTTAAAAATTACCGGGATAATCGCTTGTAACGTCTTAGAGGAACGTCACTTCAGGCTAAACCGGAAGTGATAAGTGATAATCAAGTGTGCGGTGCAGATTTTTATCCACAGCAGTCTAATGCAAAAATGCAACAAAATCGCCATCTTGATTTTTTCAAAAAAATCGGTTATTTTGCTATAACTTTTTTGTTTGAAATTCGATAATTTCTTTCTTAGCGAAATTCAATTCCTTGGGAAAAACTGCACAAGTTTAGTCTTTCAACCACCAATTTATCTTAAAAATTATCGAGATAATCGCTCGTAAAGTCTTAACTTAACTGGGACACCCTGTACATCATACGAATTAATTACCATCATTATGAAAGAAGTATACCCTTTTATTATTGGAAAATGAAAAATGACTATAAAGTATAAAGTGATGAACCAATTTTTTATTCTAATCTAAAGTGCAAAAAGAAGATAACTTCAAAAATGTTATGAGTAAAAGCAGCAGGAACCAAAAATAGCGCAAGTGGCGCCCTTCTTTCTAGAAGATGCGTAGAAAATGTAGAAATTGACATCATTTTCAATATTCGGCTTATATCAATCTGATCTCCACTAATCTCCAGTGATATTTTAAAAAAAGAACTTTAACTTCAGCATATCAGTAACCACTGAGTATTAACTATAATTTCATTTTGGCACAAATCATGCAGTTCCTCTATGCAGCATTATTTATGGATCACCCTGTATTTTTTGCAGATTTGTATATTTTTTGAATAATAAATAATATAATAAAGGAATTATTATTAAATGGAAAATGGGAAGAATAAAGAAAACAAGTAGTATGCACATTAGGTTTTAAAAATGAGTCATGCATATGGGTAATTTTTTTATCTTATTTTTAATCACTACATTCCATAATCATATTAATACTGGAAGGCGGTTAGGGGAATACTCAGGGGAGTACATGCAATACAAGTCTCATCTGTCCCCCCACCATTGCTGTGACCCAATTTCCTGCCCCTGAAAAAAATCCGCGGAAAATCAAGGATAGCCATGCGAGACGAAGTCAACTCGTCAAATCTCATTCCACTGGCCGAAGAAGACCCCGACAAAAAACAAGTAAACGTCGGCAAGTACGCCCCCGCATTCTAGATCTTTTTATTAGCCGACGAAGAAAACGCGAATCATCAAATGCCGGCCTAAAAATTACCACCCTATCGATTAGTTGGAGCAATAAAGGGCAAATCCGGATTGATAATAGATTAGGGACGGGGCTGGAAGACACGTACGCGGCGGAAAGGGGCGTATTTAGGCTCACCTGCAGGTGCTCCTGGAACTTGATCGGCAGCAAAGTCGGCGCCGACATTGTCGCTTGTTTTTGCCCGGCCTGCTGTTACGAAAAACGGAAATACGTCGCGTAGGGAAAAGTCCGAGACACGCCGTGAACTTGAGTGCACTCGCGGCGATAGCAGGAGTAATCGCTTCAGGCGAGTTCTGGCGCCGCGGACTGCTGACAGATTTTGATGAGACACCCAACAAACATGGCCGACGTACGGGTCGGCTGCGTCGGTGACGTTGGAGCGTTCGCGAAGCCATAAAAAAGCGCGGTCGTTTAGCCACACGGGTTACAAGGTGGTCACGTCGCGAAATTCCGTCGTTTTATTAGAAATTCCGTCGTCGTATGGGACGAGAGTCGAGAAGACACATAAAAACACAAAACACACTACTGTTATGTGTAAAAAAAATAACCAAGGACAGAGGGAGTAAGAACAAAAACAAAAAGTAAACAGGGCCAACATCTTTTTGAATGATGTACCTACTCCATTGTTTACAGCATTTCATTTATTTCAAAATAGAAGGGTTTAATAAATGGGATTAAATGAAGGCACACCTCCCATAACGCTAAATTAACAAATGTAGTTATTAATTTCTTGTATGTAACAATTTTAAACTAAAACTAAATTGCGCTGTAATGGGGAACTTGCACAAAAATTAAATTTGAAAAATATTACTTTCAAACGTAATTAATTGCCATTATATAAACCACAGTTCACAAAAAAACTCATTTTTTATTTTCATGTAATAAAAATAAGCAATTAAAAACTGCATAGTTCAAATCATTCTTGTAACGCGCCCTCCTTGGTTGTGACGTCAAGTAGCTCGTTGGTGGTGGCGGTGGCACCTCTGGTGGGCGGCGGCACCATGTATAAGCCAATATGGGCGGCACATCTATAAAAACCAGGCAAGGTTTGTTTAGAAAGATCAACGAGAACGTCCCATCCTTGTCTATCCGTCTTATTATAGTTTATATTCTAAGTATCGCAGTCTTGATATTGTTGATAATGTTTGAAAAGAGTGTGCTGTATTTAAATAGTTATTGTTATTTACATTGCGAGATGCGTAGGTAAGCGCACTTTTTTGGCCGAGGAGGTTGTTTAATGCCCGTGTTGCCTCGGTCTTTAAACTCTCTCCGAGGCCAAAAAGAGCTTACGCATCGAGCAATGTATTACATTTTTCCTTCTACTGACAATTTCATATTAGGTAGGTAAGTAGATACTTTGAATTTAAATACACAATGGAGTAGATTGTGTAATAATCTTCATAATAACCATTGTCCAATTATTACTAAAAATGATAATTAGTGATATAAGAGAGAGAATGCAGTGATAATTAAAAAAAACTTCTTGTGCGATTGAACCCGAGACCTACGAATTATTAGTCCTGTGTCCTCACCATTCAGTTAAAGAAGTGCTTGTTAAATTTGGACTTTTAGGCGGTTTTTATTTTTGACCTATATCAGATCCCTCTGGAAATGGATCGCCGAACTGTTTATTTTAACGTTAAATCTCCATTCTGCCTTCCCTAATTCTGTGTAGCTGTCACTCCTGTCACTGCCTTCTGATAAATCGAGCTATATGACGTTACAACCATTCCCGCGCTTTTCGTGTCGTTTCAAATGAATTATTTTTTGCAAGTTAAATATTGCGATTTGAGGGCTGATATTTGGTATGTCATCTTTCTATAGATAGGTAAATATATTAAAGAAATAAAAAAAAAGTTCAAGTTCCCCATTATAGTAGCAAGTAGCAAGGGCGTCGCCAGCCAATGGGTCAGAGGGGGGCAAGATGATATGTACCCCACTTTAAAGTGGTACACCCCGGCAAAATTTTTATTGATGACTTTTGCATACTAGTCGGCGTATCGATTATTTTGAATCCCCCAATAAGTAGGTACAAGAAAAAACTTAATTAAATATTAATTTTCCTGTGAATTTCTCGATTTCTATTTAAATAATAACCTGGCTTGCATTTGGTAAAAAAAATCCGGTCTCTAGGGGGGGGGGGGGCAGATGCCCCTCCCTGCCCCCCCCCCTTGGCGACGCCCTTGTATAGTAGCTAATTATCACTTTAATACAATCGTCACAGATACCTCAAACCGCCCAACATGGCAACGCCGCCGTTGCTGCCGCGAGCGCCGCGTTCGTTAACTCGGCGGTATTTGTTTTGTGTTTGCCCGTTTGCCCAGCAAGTCAAGTTTTCCGATTGTTTACGTATGCATTTTTCGTATTTTCAATCGTTTTTCTGTTAATCTATAAACTATTTATTAGTATTTAGGATACATAGTGACTGATTTTGTATACAATGGTACGCAGAAGGTGTGTGCATGGTGTGTGGCCAAATTGATATTTCTCAGGATATAACGTATCTCAGGTAAACGTTGTACACACAGGCCTAATGTTTGTTTACTTCGGTAAATTTGCATAAGATGTTGGTTGACTAGAAACGTGTAACGTGTGTGTATTTTGATGCTGTTGTTCCCTCTATCCTTGGTTATTTCTCTGAGGGTTGGCTACGTCGATGACGTTATGAGCGTTCGCAAAGCCATAAAAAAGCGTGGTCGTTTAGCCACACGGGTTACACGATGGTCACGTCGCGAAATTCCGTCGTCTTATTAGAAATTCCGTCGTCGTATGGGACGAGAAGACACATAAAAACACATTACTGTTACTGTTATGTGTAAACAGATCAACAACCAGCTGTTTTTTTTTAATATCCAATCAAACCAAACACCCTTTTGAAATCCATAACAGATTTCTTAAGCCTTTTTCAATGGTTATATGGATTTCAAAAGGGTCCATATACGAACATACACATTTCCGAAGTTAAAAGTTGAGATTTATCGTTATGTTCCCAAATATAAAAACAGGGTTCTAATTTTTCCCATATCAGCAGCTGCTGCAGCTGATGTCCACTGTAGAGTTCAGTCGAATTTTTTTGATAATCCATAATCTACGATTATTCATCAGATCTTAAGTACTTGGGACACCCTATATGAAGTGTTCAAAAATCCACTGTTGCTATCGTTGTTAAGGGTTAAATGACTTCAAAACGCTTAGACAGAACCACCACAGAAGAGACATGCGCAGAATACAATGACAAATGACAATTGCTGTCAAGGTCAAGAGTGTCACTCAAGTCCTGAAGTGTCAAATTACTTTTCTTTACAAAACTTTTTTGGTGGTGAGCATACTCGTTTCGCGTCTTACGACTTAAAAGTGAGTAAAATTTTATTTTGAAAGAAAATATTATCTTACTAATTTTAAAGCAGATGTGCCCTATAGGTAGCAAACATAATTTGTATCCAATATGCAATGATCTTTGAAATAAAATAGGATAAAATGGGTAGAGGTTATCTGACTCCCTTTACTATTTTCTTTTTCATGTTGGTTCCTATATTTTGCATTCATTTTCCCACAAACTGATAGAACATTGAAAATATTTTAACTTGTTTTTTTTTTGCAAGCAAACTGTTTTTATAAGCCACTATTTTCATGTCTCTGAAGCACATAATCACATAATGATTTTCTCTTATAAACATGTTCATTATCTTTTAGATGCGTTACGTGGCTGCTTACTTATTGGCTGTCCTTGGAGGCAAGCCATCTCCAGGAACTGGAGACATCGAGAAGATCCTTAGCTCCGTTGGTATCGAAGCCGATGGAGAAAGAGTAAAGAAAATCATCTCTGAACTCAATGGCAAGTCCATTGACGAACTCATCGCTCAAGGTACGTAGAATATTTTTTTGTTTCTGTATCAATATAATTTTTAAGGCAGTGGCTATTTATACGTCCGACGTATATAAAAGTCGGTATACGTCTTGCGCTCTCATTGGCGAGTTGAGTCACGTGACTTCTTTGGACGTACATTTAACTCCGTACACGTCCGAAGTGGTCCGAAGTGAACGGAAATATGACGGAAGTGCATTTTTCTCAAGCATCTTTGCAATAAGGAGCATATTATGCCCTCCTTTTTGGGGGATAGGCGCTGCCATATGAAAAAAGAAGGGGGCATTCGCATCATATTGTGGCAGTCGGCAGCGATGCGCGCTACCCCCCAATGTCGGGGTAGCCAAAATTTCAAGAAAATCGGGGCGTGGGTTACAACGCCGAACGTCAGGCGAAAATAGGGGGTACCTAGCCAAAATTTCAAGAAAATCGGGGGTGGGTTACACCATTGGAAATGATTACCACTTCATTTTTCATACCGCAGCGCCCATCGCCGAAAAAGGAGGGAATACACAATATAAAATATGAGACAAGATAGGTCTGAATCTCAGAAAAATAACCAAGGATAGAGGGAGTAAGAACAAAAAGTAAACAAAGCCAACATCTTTTTGAGTGATGCCGCGTACTCCATTGTTTACGCAGCATTTCATTTCAAAATAGAAGGGTTTAATAATGAGATTCAATGAAGGCACACCTCCCATAACGCTAAATTAACAAATGTAGTTATTAATTTCTTGTTTGTCACAATTTTAAACTAAAACTAAATTGCAGTGTAATTATAGTATCTAATTATCACTTTAATAAAATCGTCACAGATATCTCAAACCGCCCGACATGGCAACGCTGCTTTTGCTGCCGCGGGTGCCGCGTCCGTTAACTCAGCGATATTTGTTTTGTGTATGCCCAGCATGTGAAGTTTTTCGATTGTTTACGTATGGATTTTTCCTGTTTTTAATTATTTTTCTGTTAACTTAAAGGCTATGTATTAGTATTTAGGATATAGTGACTGATTTTTTATACAATGGGACGCAGAAAGTGTGTGGTATGTGACTAAATTGATATTTCTCAGGACATAACCTATCTCAGGTGAACGTTGTACACACGGGCCTAATGTTTGTTTACTTCGGTAAATTTGCATAAGATGTTGGTTGACTACAAACGTATGTATTTTGAGGCTGTTGCTCCCTCTATCCTTGGTTATTTCTCTGAGGTCTGAATAATCTCGGACCTCATCCAATCGACTTAGTAAACAAGCCTATTCATCATCCGTCGGACGGTAGAAATAAGGTTATGTGTCATGAAAGCGCAAGACGTATACCGACTTTTATATACGTCAGATGTATAAATAGCCACTTTGTTGTTTTTAAAGGCAAAAATAAGTGAAAATATTTGCCTTGTTTATAGTGAGCTAGGCAACCACATATATACAGCAAGGTTCTTATTCTGTTTCTAAAATTTAAGTAGTAACATTATAAAATCAATATTATCAAACTTTAAAAAGGCATAGGACATATTGTGCATTAGTATGTTTGGTTTAGCATTTACATATTATATGTGTCATGAAAGCGCAAGACGTATACCGACTTTTATATACGTCAGATGTATAAATAGCCACTTTGTTGTTTTTAAAGGCAAAAATAAGTGAAAATATTTGCCTTGTTTATAGTGAGCTAGGCAACCACATATATACAGCAAGGTTTTTATTCTGTTTCTAAAATTTAAGTAGTAACATTATAAAATCAATATTATCAAACTTTAAAAAGGCATAGGACATATTGTGCATTAGTATGTTTGGTTTAGCATTTACATATTATATGTGTCATGAAAGCGCAAGACGTATACCGACTTTTATATACGTCAGATGTATAAATAGCCACTTTGTTGTTTTTAAAGGCAAAAATAAGTGAAAATATTTGCCTTGTTTATAGTGAGCTAGGCAACCACATATATACAGCAAGGTTCTTATTCTGTTTCTAAAATTTAAGTAGTAACATTATAAAATCAATATTATCAAACTTTAAAAAGGCATAGGACATATTGTGCATTAGTATGTTTGGTTTAGCATTTACATATTATATGTGTCATGAAAGCGCAAGACGTATACCGACTTTTATATACGTCAGATGTATAAATAGCCACTTTGTTTTTTTTAAAGGCAAAAATAAGTGAAAATATTTGCCTTGTTTATAGTGAGCTAGGCAACCACATATATACAGCAAGGTTCTTATTCTGTTTCTAAAATTTAAGTAGTAACATTATAAAATCAATATTATCAAACTTTAAAAAGGCATAGGACATATTGTGCATTAGTATGTTTGGTTTAGCATTTACATATTATATGTGTCATGAAAGCGCAAGACGTATACCGACTTTTATATACGTCAGATGTATAAATAGCCACTTTGTTGTTTTTAAACGCAAAAATAAGTGAAAATATTTGCCTTGTTTATAGTGAGCTAGGCAACCACATATATACAGCAAGGTTCTTATTCTGTTTCTAAAATTTAAGTAGTAACATTATAAAATCAATATTATCAAACTTTAAAAAGGCATAGGACATATTGTGCATTAGTATGTTTGGTTTAGCATTTACATATTATATGTGTCATGAAAGCGCAAGACGTATACCGACTTTTATATACGTCAGATGTATAAATAGCCACTTTGTTGTTTTTAAACGCAAAAATAAGTGAAAATATTTGCCTTGTTTATAGTGAGCTAGGCAACCACATATATACAGCAAGGTTCTTATTCTGTTTCTAAAATTTAAGTAGTAACATTATAAAATCAATATTATCAAACTTTAAAAAGGCATAGGACATATTGTGCATTAGTATGTTTGGTTTAGCATTTACATATTATATGTGTCATGAAAGCGCAAGACGTATACCGACTTTTATATACGTCAGATGTATAAATAGCCACTTTGTTGTTTTTAAAGGCAAAAATAAGTGAAAATATTTGCCTTGTTTATAGTGAGCCAGGCAACCACATATATACAGCAAGGTTCTTATTCTGTTTCTAAAATTTAAGTAGTAACATTATAAAATCAATATTATCAAACTTTAAAAAGGCATAGGACATATTGTGCATTAGTATGTTTGGTTTAGCATTTACATATTACATACACGTAACTTTTTCACTATCTGGGAAACAATTAAAACCACTCTGTTCAGTGAATGAATTATGGACCTAAGGATCGGTTTTAATTATTTGTAGAATACAAATATGTATCTGATTTGTTTTTCTCACTAATCTATTATATTAGCCTTGTTCCATAAATCGTGAGCTCTATCATACTGATCCGCATCAGCTTTTAGATTTCGTGCATTTTTTTTGAGAATAATTCATCAACCTCTGTATCTTTCAAAAAAATGTGAACTTTGAAATGTTTAGAACATATTGTCGCTAAAATTATGTTGTAGTATAACAAATATTTAATAAATTAATATTACTACACAATAATTATTTTGTAACAGATAATGGTTAAACCCGTGTTTAAATAATTCATTATAAATTTTCGCCCATAAAAGCCTGAATCCATCTCTTTGTTAATTCTGGTCGTTTGGGAAAACTATAAGAAACTTTACCACACGAGTCAGCATTTTATTTCCGGAACATCAAAATTCTGAAGTATGTCGGTATTTTTTATTTTTTATAAGTGCATATTGTGAGCAACACTAACGCTCCTAGCAACCAAACTAACTTGACATATTAAACATCTGAATTAATTTTGTGTAGGTACTTACCAACGATGTAACTGGAAAAATTAATGTGACTTGTTGATTGTTGCCTAATTTCTACAGACTGTTTTAAAGTGACGTGTCAAAGAAGTTTCTTTGAACATTAATTGTAAAGAAGCACATTACAGTTTTAATATTGAGTTTTTACAGTAGAATCCCATTGCAACATAAATTGTTCTTGTAAAATAGCTTTCCATTAAGTTTCAAATTTGGTATTAAATTAGGAAGTGAACTTTCGTCTGAAATATATATTGCCAAGGAACTACCAAATCTTAATATTTTGTTCCATTGATCAACATAAATTTGTTTTCTGTTCAATTATGTTTGACACTTTATTATTTTTCTTAATGATGAACTTAAACATACCATCTTTCGCATGAAATACTGTGATTCGAACTATCCAACTGATGTTTTCGCAAGATTTGTAGTACAAATGAAAATTTTTATAAGTTTGAAAATTAAAAAATATCTATTTTTTCCAGGACGTGAGAAACTGAGCTCCGTCCCAGCAGGTGGTGCTGCTGCCCCTGTTGCGGCCGCCGCCGCTCCAGCTGCCGCTGAAGAAAAGAAGGGTAAGTTAAGAGTGTCTGAAATGTTACGAACCTTGTACTGAATTCGTAGTTAAAAAACTAGTGTGAAGTAGGGAAGGAAAATAGTCCAGAAGTTGGAGAAATAAACTGCTTTCTTATTAGAAAAAGTCGATCATTCTTGATTTTATCAATTTACTTGAATTAATTTCACAGAAAATGAAGAATTTAAACTCATTGATTTGAAAAAAAAAATCATAACTCATTCCAACCAAATTTGGTGCACCAAATGAATGCCGGGTTTCATAAAATATTGTAATTTGCAACGTCAAGATTCTCGACCGGTAGCATAGATGTGTGAAAATTTCTGTAAAATTGTGGAAATTTTAAGTTTTGTTTTGTAAGAATTATATATTTGTGTTAGTTGTTGTACAAAGATTATTTTGTTTTTGCAAAATTATATCCCAACTTTTTCTGCATTTTCGCCTAAGGCGTTGACTGACATATTTTTAAGACTTCCCACGGCTACAGATTCATGTGATGGAAAAAAGATGGCGCTGATGGCTAACGATGTGTTTTGCATTGTATTTTGTCTCCGGAAAGCGCATGGTGAGCCAAAAAAGTGACAGCCGTGAGCAGCCTTCATTAATACGTCAGTCAAAGCCTAAACCCTCACTTTCTTGGTTACTATTCTCAGCTCTGAACTATCGTTCTGGTCCAAAATTTAAATTTCATAAATTTTCGGTAAGAAAAAAGTTCCTACACACTAAAATGTGCGTATCTTTAACTGTGCATGGAAAATTAAACATTTTTTTCTTATCTAGAAGATAGTTTCCTCTAAAAATCTAAAATTTTGTATACTTTAGTGGTTTTTCATGGAGAAGCTAGCACTTGGAATGCCGTTAATATGACACTTGTAGGTGGTAGTTTTTTTATGTATTGGGAGATTTTTTCATCATACCTTTGTCGTTTTTGAATATTTCACCCTGGCTATATTCTGCGGAACGTTTGACATAAAAAAAATCATTTCTTTGCGATACTGCTGCCGTTTTTGAGGAAATAGCCTTGAATTGAAGTTGAGGCTGTAATAATAAATGTGTAATGGGTTTGGTCATTTTTAATATGTTTTTTTTATTTAGAGCAAGAGTCATGGTAGGTATTCAATGTGTCGTAGCAAAACATTTTTTAGGCATTAAAACAAAAGTGTTTAATTTTTCATGCATATTTAAAGTGATACCTAGGGAGGTATATTACAAACTATTTAAAAAATATATTATGTATATTATACAGTGACCGGCAGAATGTATGCAACAAATGTTTTTTTTTATTTAGCGCCGAAATAAAACTTGATTATTGAGCTACATTGGGCATATCCTGAAACCAAAATAGGGCCCGAAAAACTTGATGTAGATGTCACGAAATGCGCGGATAGTCAAATATTGAAACGTGTCACAAGTACCCTTATTTTGCATCGTAGAGAAAAATCATTTAAGAGAAAGTTATTTGCAATGAAAAAGTATACATAATACAAACTCACGACATTCTATTAAACGTTTTTTTGTTGTTGTTTTTTTATAATTAGTTGTAGTTAAAAACTAAAAAACTAATAAAAATGGACCTAGTGATTGATATAATTTAAAATACCACACCAGGCACATTCTGCAGACTTTTATGCGTAAAAAGCCATTCACAAAGTCTGTTATGAAACTTGGACACTATTTTGTGTAGTGCAACAAAAAGAAATGCTTGTTCAACATGTTTTCTTTTTTTAAATATTCCCAATTAAATAGTGTCAAATTGTCAGTTTAAAGCCAGAACCTTATTGGGCGCGAAAATGTTAAATAATTGTCAGAATATGGTGGCGTAATATTTCTTCATGGCCAAATAAGAAAACTGCAACAGCTAAGAAAAAAATCTTTTTTTAAATAGAAGGCCATGGATTTGTATTGTCACATTTTCATTGAAAACAACTTTATCTTATACCATTTTTCTCTGCGATGCAAAATAAGGGTACTTTACTCTTGTGAGGCGTTTAAATTTTTGACTCGCCCTCATATACTGCGATATCGGCATGAGGTTTTTCAAGGCCTATTTTGGTTTCAGGACATGCCTAATGCAGCCCCATAGGCAGTTTTTTATTTCGGCGCAAAATAAAAAAATCCTATTTGTTGCCTATATTCTGCTGGTCACTGTATAATAAAAAATATAACTTTTTCTGTCAAGTGATCTACCTAAATTCTGGCCATTTAAAAACAACTACTCATTAGGAGGGTTTCGAACTGTAATAGAATAAAAAATAAGGTTATGTAATTCATGATGATTTCATCTTTTATCACCATCTTTCGACTGAGAAAGTCATGCTGCTAACTTATGTTACTGATGTTTTTCGAAATCTAAAAAGTGGTATATTTTAATTTTACTAAGAATATTAATGTGTACATTTTTGTTGCAGAGGCGAAAAAAGAAGAGAAGAAACAGGAGTCGGAATCAGAAGATGACGACATGGGCTTCGGTCTGTTTGACTGAGCTGGGTATTCCTATAAGTACAAAGACTCTGTTTTTTTTTTATCAAAGTAAACACGTTTTAAAATAATGTTTGGATTTTAATGATTTTATTTTGGGATGCATCAAAGTAAAATCTGAATATCGTGTATTACAACAGGCTGTAACAATAAGTTTTGATAACTTTTTTACCCAACAAAACTACCTATAGGTGAACAAAACACGAAATATGCACAGACCACAGAAGGACAAACAAATCATTTTGTGCATGACTACCCGCAGTATCATAATTGACAGTTTTACAATATTAATGGGTGGCTTTTCCAAACGCGCAATTTGATATTGCATTGCACACTAGTGGAATGCAAATAGTATTACTATTTATAATATCGCTAACTTCAGAAGGGTATAAAGGTGGGAATCTGTCAAACGATATTTTCGATATTTAAAGGGTAAATCGCCAGTTAAGGTATGTATTCACAATAAACATATAATCTCAACTTTAGCAACAGATTTAATAATTAGTAAAATGAGTATATGAATTGCAATAATTAGAATGGATTTTATCTTATTTTTAATAGTGTCTATCGAATATAATATTGGTGATACTTCGCCAATACAAAGTATTATCAAGGGCAGAAAAGCAATGTTGGCATGACCAAACTAATTGTAGGTCGTGTGTATATTGTACAATTCGTAAAGCAATGCATATTGGTTGGTTAACTTGTTGCACAATATACTATTTTCTGTGTTATTTGGTTTAATTTCCCGGAAAATAAAATTACTTTTTTTATTAGAAAGGGAGTACCTTAGGCCCCATTTAAATTTGAAGAAAAAATTCCACCCCTAAGGGTGGAGAAATAGGGGATGTAATTTCATATTGGACCGATTTCGATGATTCTTTCTTTACTGGAAAGGGGGTACAAAATTAAATAATTTCGATAATTCTTAATAATTCACTAAAAAATAAGAATAACAAATTTTAAGAAAAAAATTAAAACAGACTTCAAAAATTTGCCCCTATGCACACCACTAAAAATTAAAAATAATAATAATAAAAATTACACCGACTTCACAATTTGCCCCTATGCACATTTCAACTAAAATTTTAGAAATATTTTCCCTTTCTAATAAACTGAGTTATCTTTGGAGTCTGTGACAGTAAGTTATGATGTATGATACACTGAACTATATTTAAACATAGTTCGGTGGTGGGATATGATGTATATATCTAATTCCTTGCTTGACCAAAGTAAATAAACTCTGGCTTGACCATATAAAATACAAATGCTTGACTGTGGGTCTGTGGTGGACTGTGCCATGTAAAAATGGACTGTGCCCTATTCGGTGGTTTGGTAACAGAATAGGGTTTGGTGTTTGGTGATAGTATACAGAAAATATAATGGTTAGATTAGCACCAAATTTAATAAAGTTAGATCGAGTATGTGGTTAGAAGCCGTGCCACAACGAAAGGCGTTTCATTCCACTTTTCATTGGTCGACTCAAGGTTACATGAATTTGAACTTTGTACTCTTGCGAGGTTGTTCAGAATAACATTGCAATAGTTCCTTCCAGCATAACAATAGCTTAGTTATTCACTTACCCCCCATTTTCGAGGTTCCTGAACACGAATCTGACCTCTATAATCGAGATGGATTTAGCTTAAACTGATCACCACCCTATTATTGCACCTTTTGCAACATCGAAACTTCGCGAATAGCCGCGGAAAAACCGAAATTTGGAAAGATTTGTGCCGTGTTCACGTCCGGCCCGGCCGCTGTTTTCGTTTTCGCCCGACATTCGGCATTCGACGCGCGCCGAATGTCGGGCGAAAACGAAAACAGCGGCCGGGCCGGACGTGAACACGGCACAAATCTTTCCAAATTTCGGTTTTTCCGCGGCTATTCGCGAAGTTTCGATGTTGCAAAAGGTACAAATAGGGTAGTGATCAGTTTGAGCAGCATACAGTAAAATTTCATCCGGATTTGACGTTATTTCTTAATTCATTTGCATAATTTATGTTACAACGGGCTATTGAAAACAAGCCGCTAGGCTTTAACATTCATGTAACCAATGACTATAGTAGTCACTGATGTAACCTAGAGTCGACCAATAAAAACTTGAAATACAAAGTGGGTTTTAACATCTCGTCTTCCACCTAAACTTTTTGTGTTCTGTGACCTAACCTTATTTTTTTAACACCTAACCTCACTTTTGGCCTGCGGGATTTGAGAAGGAAATTAAAGTAGAATGTTATTCTTCAAGTATTTTAGTTTGACTGTATCATATTCGTGCAGACACAACAGTACATTCATTCAAACACTGCAAGCATCTCGGCTATTTTCTAGAGGTACTCTAATAAACGATGCAAAGTCACAGAATCGTCTACCAATTA
Source organism: Pseudeuparius sepicola (assembly GCA_963920635.1). Lineage (NCBI taxonomy): Eukaryota > Metazoa > Arthropoda > Insecta > Coleoptera > Anthribidae > Pseudeuparius > Pseudeuparius sepicola. The sequence goes on from OY987307.1 coordinate 5,320,368, forward strand.
AATACCTTCTCCGAAGTTTCACCAGCAATACGCACGATAACATTTATTCCATACAAATGAAGAAAAGGCCGATGAGAAAGAAGAAAATTATGGAAGAAGAGGCTTTGAAACCGGGCCTTTTTAACGTTGTGGCATTTGCAACTGCGGAGGAGTACAATCTTGAAAGGCTATGCAAGGGTTTAGAAAAGGAAGACTTATACGAGCCCAGGACAATAGAAAACAACAACGATGTCATACATGCGGTAAGACATAGGTAAAGTCAATCTTTATTATTACTTTTGCCTTTGCTTTACTGAGAACTTCAAGCAAATACTAGAACTCTACTTAATACGCGACTGAATTTAAGATGCCAACGCCTCGACGGGACTATGCGAACCAGTGTTGCCACTACCAAATTTTTTTTTCGGTTTACTTCGGTAAAAATTCTTGAAATTTCAGCACTAAAACACCATCTCAGTGGGCCATGAATTTAACGCACGAGGCACCTGAATTATGCATTTAATGCCATTTTTAAAGCTCTACCCAACAAAAAAAGTTTATAAAAATCGAGCTATTAATAAAAATTTTACGGGGGTGGTCAGGCCTTAAGTGTGGCAATAAAAATTTTGAAACTCCCTGTAGAGCTACGGCAATACAAATTGGTACGTTTGGGTTTCGAACTATGCTGAATAAGAATCCGGCATTAATTTTCCTCTAAAAAAATCCTTAATAGTACCTACTTCTCAAAATTTCAGCACAAAAACACAGTTTCAGTAGGCCATGACTTTAACGCACGAGGCACCTAAATTATGTGTTTAATGCCATTTTTGAAGCTCTATCCGACAAAAAAAAGGTTATGAAAATCGAGCTAAAAATAAAAATTTTACAATGGTGGTCACAATTAAGTGGGGCACTAAAAATTTTGAAACACCCTGTAGAGCTATGGTAATGCAAATTGGTAAGCTTGGGTTTCAAACAACGCTGAATAAGAATCCGGCATTAATTTTCCTCTAAAAAAATCCCTAATAGTACTTTTCGAAATTTCAGCACTAAAACACCGTCTCAGTGGGCCATGAATTTAACGCATGAGGTAACTGAATTATGTTTTTAATACCATTTTTGAAGCTCTATCCAACAAAAAAAGTTTATGGATATCGAGCTATAAATAAAAATTTTACAGGGGTGGTCAGTCCTTAAGTGGGACACACTGTATATTGGAAGAAAGCTCGTAAGAAAGATTTTGGTCTTATTTATTGCATTTTAGAGTAGCTAAAATTCATTCAACCGGCATATTTTGGTCACGTAGGTACTATTTTGAATTAATAATCGTCATAATTAAATAAATACCTACTTAAAATCCTATACCTACCGAACAATGAAAATCGGTAGAAAATAAGGTCTTTTCGGTAGATTGGTAGATGGACTGCCAAATCGGTAGATCTACCGAAAAATCGGTAGAAGTGGCATCACTGATGCGAACTAATATATGGGTCATCTTCACCATGTGCTTTGTGCTAGTCTTGGGTCTACACTGCGTTGTTCTTGTTCATTGTTGGCATGGCCCATAGACTAGTTTCATATTGAGGCTATAGGGGGCGTATTTCTTATATTCAATGGCGTATAGAGTTGCATAATGATTTGCGCTAATTCTATGCTCTACTAGCATCTTAACCTTGCCATAAAATGGTTGTAATATAGGTGGCCTTAGTAGTCATGTCGATGGGATGATGTCCGAGATTATTCAGACCTATTTTGTCTCATATTTTATATTGCGTATGCCGTCCTTTTTCGGCGATGGGCGCTGCGGTATGAAAAATAAAGTGTTAATTATTTCCAATGGTGTAACCCACCCCCGATTTCTTGAAATTTTGGCTACGTCCCAACATTCGGTGCCGAATGTCGGTGGTAGCCAAAATTTCAAGAAAATCGGGGGTGGGTTACAACGCCGAACGTCGGGCTAAAATAGGGGGTACCTAGCCAAAATTTCAAGAAAATCGGGGGTGGGTTACACCATTGGAAATGATTACCACTTCTTTTTTCATAAGGCAGCGCGCATCGCTGCCAACTGCCACATTATGGTGTGAATGCCCCCTTCTTTTTTCATAGGGCAGCGCCTATCCCCCAAAAAGGAGGGCGTACGCTCCTTATTGCAAAGATGCTTGAGAAAAATGCACTTCCGACGGCTTCCGACATATCTAAATAATTTACTTCGGAACGTATGGAGTTAAATGTACGTCCAAAGAAGGTCACGTGACTCAACTCGCCAATGAGAGCACAAGATGTATACCGACTTTTATATACGTCTGATGTATATAAATAGCCACTGCCTAATTTTTAATTATAATAATAATAATTACAAAAAGAAAGTTAGCGGCTTTATGGGACTATAAATTTTGGCAACTGGTAATATCATACCAACATCCAAGTTCTAATGGATGTGCCGGTGCTTTCATATTTGAATCGTTCGAGAAGGTAGACTACGACAGCTGTTTCCCCTTATTAGGTTCATCAAGGCAGCCATAACCTTCCCGAACGACTCAAACCGAAACGGTAGCACTTATAATAGTGTAACTTGCACTTGGAGGTGAGAAACCAACCAGTGGCGCCATCTAGTATCAAGCTGATAGTACCAGAGCCGAAATTTCACAAAACATAGTAAACACCAACAAGAAAAAGTTAGGTTGGTGTTGAATCCAGAAAACTACAAAATAATGTGAAGAAGAAGCGACACAGGAAACAGGCTCATTGGCCATTCACCACTGTATCTTCCAAATTTGTGGAAATCAACAAGGATCTGGCAGGGAGCCCAATCCTTGTGGAACTTACATCTTATAGCCGTAGAAATATTAAAGATGATAAAATTTCACGTCCCCAATAGATTTTTACAAAAAGAAAGTTAGCGGCTTTATGGGACTATAAATTCATATATCCATTAGAACTTGGATGTTGGTATGATATTACCAGTTGCCAAAATTTATAGTCTCATAAAGCCGCTAACTTTCTTTTTGTAAAAATCTATTGGGGACGTTAATAATAATAATAATAATAATGGGATTATTTATCAGAGTGGCTACTGAATACATTTTTTTGTAGTCATAATTTAAACGAAAACAGTTTCATTATTATGTTTGCGTGTTACCCCAAATATACAGGGTGTGGTGCGAAGACCGTGCAGTAAAAGTATCTGGAGAACCAAACCGAATAAAAATCTAAAATTTTGCATACTTAGGTTATTGGACCCGGCCACTTGAACTAAAATATTTTCAACTTTCTGCAACTTTGGTTTATACTAGAAGTTGACGGCAACTTCCCTGTATATTATTATTCGGATTCCTTGCTAAATTTTAATGTCAGTTTGTCTAATGAAATGCATACTTAAACCTCATAGTTTCTGAGATATTCAACCTTTTTTGAAATTTTTGACATTTGCGGGAGTTGTTAAAATTCTCCCTAACTTCAAGACAGTTGCAAAATTTCAAATTTTGTTCAAGCTTTATTATAGTTGGAAGGTTGGTTGCTACTACGAAGGCAGTCATTTTCATTTTGATTATACAGGGTGACTGAAGATTAGTCTTCAACTCTCTTATGAAAAAATATAAAAAGAAACTAATTTTTTTCAAATGGAACACCCTATAAATAGTATTAAAATTGATTTCCTTACTAAATTTTATGTCGACTATCTAAACATCTACATACCTAAAATCAATAGTTTTGAGTCTATTTGCATTTTTTTTATTATTCATCATTATTCTTGGCTGAAGCATACCATCCAGAGTGCTTTGGAAATTAAATAAGGAATATTTTGGTAAACACATGTTATTTACACTTACGAAGAAAAGATCTCTCTCATACGTACCCAAATATTATTTAAAATAGTGGGTACATTTTACTTTTAAACTGACATACCGCTCTTGTTGACAATTTAAAGTTGAATTATCTAGGATGCCTTGGAAAAAAAAAACAGAAAACCATTGTGACATATTGGGCCCGCTGTTAGGTTTACAATACCAAATTTGAGAGGGATATTTTAAATTTGAATCATGTCAAATGAACGAGGGGCGTGGTTGACCGTGGTCAAATGTCATTTTGTATCGCCACCACAAATTTCGCTTCTCTCCTAGAATGCACACTAAATCCCCTAGACTAGGCCCAATGTGTAGGTTGTGAAGAGCTGGCCATAGACGGGCGTAATTGTCTTAAAACATCAACGCGCATTCATCGACGCCCATTCAACAACGTCCGTCTGTGGTGATAATACCGCCACGTACTTGAATGCGCGTTGAAGAAGTACGACGCACTTTTGAACCTGGCCTCGCTGAAAACATGTGTGTGCATTGATGAATGCAAGTTGATGTTTCACTGTGTGTGTTAACAAACGCGCATCATTGCCGCGGTTTTCTTCAGTGAAGTAGGTTTATACTATTTTAAAATTCCTTTTGTCAGCTCGAGTTTATTAAATATTGATTATTCCGGATTTATTACAATAAACACTTCAAATTTTGTTTATTATCGCACTATAAATATATTTTCTCCTCGGATATAATAAATGTAATTAATACTTACCATTCAGTTTTTTTTTACATAGAAGTTTTATTATTATTGGTACAGAGTAATATAACAATCATGCAGACTCAAGAAATTTAACTCGAGATCTATTAAGAGAATTTATTGAGTTATATCGAGGTTATCCTTGTTTATGGAAAACCAAGTCAAAGGAGTACCTTGACAAAAATAAAAAAAATGCATCCTATATATTTTGCTGAAAAAATTAAAAGTTGTACAGCCAGATGCGATCAAGAATACAGTTGTACAAGAAATTAACACTGCCTGATGGATTCAGAAGAAAATTTAAAAAAATAGCGCACGCCACTGCAATTAAATGCAACTCCGCCGACATAGTTCTGCAAAGAATATACGTTCGCGTATGTCGTTTACCGCGAAATGATGTGTTAAAACATCAATCAAGGTCATCAAAATAAAAGTTGACTGTCATATCTTTGTCCAGGGAGGCTACAAAAAAAATGCGAGGTCATATTTAGATTCCTTGTAAAAAAGTCCCTTGATAATGTTCAACTTAGAAATGTCCAGTGCCATTCGTTTTTGTTTAAAAAAATAAAAACGAAAACGACAATTTTCAGTTTTTTAGTTTTTTCAGCATTATTTTCAAAACGAAAGGGGCCAGCCAAAATTTCTTTTTACCATGTTACTTGGCATCCAATTCCTCAACTTTGCCCCAATTTAACCGACCTCGTATCTCTTAAGATAACCAAGGTCCCCATGCATAGACTCTAAAATGGTCACCCTGTATATATCGCTAATTAGTAGGGAAACTTTTATACGATACTATAGTTATTGGTTATCAAACGCACAGTAAACATTTTAGGAGCACGCTCTTAAACTGTTATCCTATAAGTATGTTTGGTCAGTATTTTTGTTCTAAAAATCAGGAGGCATTTAAGGTGGTTTATTTTGAAATGAAAGCGCACTCTATGTTACTATTACAATACTTTTTTTTTTCAGGTTGCTAAATACAGGGTGGACAAGGAACCTAGAGAATTGTTTTTCTTTCGAGAAGGCAGTGTGGTGTTGTGGAACGTTACCGACCTAGAAAGCAGCAATATTTTGAATTTTCTTCGAAAGTACGAGCAAGACAGCTACTCAGAAAGGCTAATACAATCCGAAAGTGAGATTATGAACTACAAGTACCACGAAGGAGAAGGGTAAGCCGTACTCTTCGTATTAATTATGCCAGGTTATGTTAAAAATTGTTTCTTTAGAAAGTGTCTGCTAGACAAAGAAGGTAATTTTCTGTTAGCGGGAGAGAAGAACAGTCTCACATTGGAAAAATACACATTTTCAAATGCTATGTTTCTATCGGTAAAGTTGAGTATATGGGAAGCATCGTTACAAAACTATATCGACGAGATTGAATATGTGACGGAAGATCTTAAACGGTAGGACCCAAACATCAGAAGCAAGATTTGTGTTTAATTTTAAATATTTTTAAAATTGATCCATGAGAAGTCCGCATGTTCATTATAAATTGACACCACCCTTAAATTGCTAGTTTTTGAGGTTAGAAAAAAAGTTTTTTTACAAAAGTTTTAGATACTAATACAAAGTTTTTTGTGACGCTATTGGAACTTATACAGTGTGTTCTAGAAAGCCGTGGCAAACACAACTTATGTTTTTTTAAATGGAACACCCTATATATTTTTGTATTTTTAAAATCTGCTCCTCAAGGCAATTAAAATGATATAAAACTTTGTGGCATTATCTTTTTCCGTTTTTGAAAAATTCTGTTTTCAAATTTTATACTAAATTTATTTAACTCGAATTTATGGATCTCGTGATAAAGATAGATGATCGATGTAATAACAAAAAATATTTGTTTTAAACAAGAGAGTAACATAGTGAAACTCCAAAATGTTTAGGAGCCTTTTCAAATTTTACTGATTATAATCTCGAAATAAGAATTTCAGGAAAATCGTAAAAGCTCCTAAACATTTTGGAGTTTCACTATGTTACTCTCTTGTTTAAAACAAATATTTTTCTTTATTACATTCATCGTCTATCCTTATCACGAGATCCAGAAATTCGTATAAAATTTGAATACGGAATTTTTCAAAAACGTAAAAAGATAATGCCACAAAGTTTAATATTATTTTGATTGCCTTGATGAGCAGATTTTAAAGATGCAAAAATATATAGGGTGTTCCATTTAAAAAAACATAAGTTATGTCTGCCATGGCTTTCTAGAACACATTGTATAAGTTCCAATAGCGTCACAAAAAACTTTGTGTCAGTATCTAAAACTTTTATAAAAAAACTTTTTTTCTAACCTCAAAAACTAACAATTTAAGGGGGGGGGTGTCAATTTGGAATGAACCACCCTGTACACCATATTTTTTTGCAGGGGAAAGAAGATAAAAATGACAAGGGAAGAGGTGCTAAGAAAGCACGGTGAACTTTTCGCTTTAAGGCATTACCTCAATCTGAGTTCGGACGTTTTGGATACGCCAGATTTTTACTGGGAAAATGAACAGCTGGAAAATCTCTATAACCAAGTTTGCGCGTACTTTGGCATCAGTAAAAGAACTAAGGTTTGTAAATTCCGTGATTTTGCTGACCAAAATATGTCTCGTTATCTTGATCGGAAACTTCTCCTTCCAAGCTTTCGTCCTCGATTGCACGAGACATCCTCAGGACACGACGATCACACTGAGACTGTCGACCAATCGAGGACGAAAGCAGCGAAAGTTAAACGAGAAGTTTTGCCGATGCGCGGTTCATCCAGAACAAACTCGTATTCATATTTCCGTTTGCTTATTCTGAAATAAGCTGTAGACTCGACCAAAAGACTAGGATGTGTTTTATAGGTGATGAACGAGAAAATTAACCACTGCGAATCACTCATCGAATTGCTATCGAGTCACTTGAGTGACAAGCACCACGTGAGGTTGGAATGGATGATAATTGTGCTCATTATGGTGGAAGTAGGCTTTGAAATCATCCATTACGTGGATAGGTACATGCATTAAGGGCCTGCATTTAATCGTTGCATTTCTGTTGACCCTTGAACTGACATTCGTTTACAAGGATACAAAATGGTATAAGTTAGGTTCTAAAAATGTTTGCTTTTATTTACATAAGATGGTTTTAAATTTTGTAAATAAATTTGTATTATATTTGAAATATTTTTTTCTCTTATACATACCCACTGGAAATGATGCCAAAGTGCCATCATCAAAGCAAAAATTCTCAAGGGTTAAGAGCTTTTAATTTTAGTTTACTTTATGTGCATTTTTAAAAGAAGACTGCAATTATACAGGGTGTTTCATTAAGGGTGAAGAGGTACCATATACCTCAGGAACTAATAGTCCTGGAGCTTTGGGAAAAAATCTTCTTAAGTAATGTGGTCACGAAAAATCGCTGGAAATTATTTTTAAGTTTGTAGGTTGACCGCTAAGGGGCGTATTCGCAACAGTAAATTTGAAAAATTAGGTTTCTCAAAAAAATTACTAATAAAGGTATATCAAAAATAATTTTATTGCACTCTTCAGTAAATTCCGAACAATTTTCGTTATGGATATTTTGCTCTAGCTCTTCAAATAGAGGTGAAACGGGCGGATAAACCTTTACTTGAAAAAATGCTGCTAACTCCGGTTTGGCTTAACCGAATTGGTCGAATTTGGGCTTGTTGAAGAGTGCTTTCCTTCTTCTATCAAATGATTGTCCAGTAAGGTCATTTCGAATTTCGTGGTCACCGCATGAGGGCGCAATTTGAAAAATTTTACAATTTTCTCCGAAATTTTAAATGCAATTACATATTTATTCTGTTATAATCGAAAAGTAGATTAAATTCTCAACAAAAAATACCAAAGGTTCAAATCGATATCTTCATTAGTTTCGGAGTTATCGCCAAAAGAATAGTTATTAATATGTTACTTGAAAGAAGGTAGGTATTTGTTGTCAAAGATTTTCGTGGTCAAGCATGCCATGAAATAAATAAAAATGTGCTTTACTTTACTTACCTTACCTAATAATAACTTTGACGCCCTTTATATCGAAAACCGTTAAGATTTAGATACATGTTTATAGGAAAAAATCTCCTTTTTTTGGAATTTAAAGTATTGCTGATAAAGTTTGGACCACCCTGTCTAGCCTATCCTAGAATAGGCCCAATATGGCGTCTATCCAGGCAGACGCCAGCGCCTTCTGGCGGATGGCTAAAAATTGGTGGAGGGACTAGGGTGCAATATGGCGGTCCAGTTTATTTTAAGAGGGCCGTGAATGCCTTATACGAAAGTTTTAGATATGGAAAGTAGAGATAAGGAGGACCATCTTACATGGGTGTTCGACTCAAAAACTGTCGTTTAAAAGCATTAAATAAGGATGGCGCTCTTGTTCTCTCCGGGTATGACCCGAACTTAGCGATTGTAGTAGAGATTCGTTAATTTACTACGACCAAATCGATCGGTGACAGATTTCATAAAAGATCGAATCATTTCGTTCGGTCTTAATTCTTTCGATGTGTAGACTGGAGTGTCGGTAATAACCGACTGCTTTATGATTGGATCGTTTCGAAATGTTGAGATTCGGTCAATCAATACTTTAAAGTAATCGAATCACAGTGATTCACGATTGGCACATCTCTAGCAGAGTGGAAAGTAGCAAAGTTCGGAGTGTAGATTTGGTAACCAGGGGCAACAGCAGCGCCATCTTAATGGTTTTGACGGACAATTTTATAACACAGGGATGGTCCTCCTTACCTCTATCCTCCATAGTTTTAGATTTTTATTTTTTTAATAGCTACAACGTTTGTGTAGGACATTTTCCGTCACTTCACCGAAAATTGCAAAAAATGTTTCAACCCCTAAACAACACCCTCATTTCACCATTTTCTCTTTGTTATGACCTTATCTAAATTTTCCGGCTGGTCCTAGAGTGTTAAAAATTTAATTTTTCCAAAAATGTATTGGCACTACAGATAGTACAGATGGCAAATGTCCGAGCATTTATGATTTTGAGAGACACTTTTAAAAATGTCCGCAGAAATCTCGAGCATTTATGGACATTTTTGAAAATGGTGCCATTCGATTGCTTGTGAAAATATCTTTAAAACAAGAGCCCATATTATGTATGGCTTTTGATTAAAAAAGTATAAAATAAAACAAAAATAAAAAAAATTAAAATATGTAAAATTAAAAAAAAAAGTTTCTAGTTACAGACTGAAGACAGATTTAGACGACCGAAAGCGTAGGTACATGTAGGATCGAGGCCAACGATAAAGACAGGCCACGGCGCCAACGCATAATCGCGTAGTCACGTGACCAACTTCTATATAATGAAAGGCATTTTTGGAGATAAGTAGAAAAAACAAATTTCGTAACAATTTAGCAAGTTTTCTTTCATCTATTACATTATTGGATTTGTGCATCCAAGCTTTCTCTAATTATTTTTTTTCAAAATTTTCAACCTGCCTTAGCTGTTTTAGGCTGAGAGTTAAACGGCACTGCACTCACAAGTGTATCTTTCTATGATTTTAATTACATATCAAATTGTATCAGTATAAGCTATAATAGGCATTTTGATAGAGTCAAACTTAGACAGATTAACAAATTCCGAAGATTAGTTGAGGAAAAGCATAGCGAGTTATTCAATAAAATAGACAATGATTTTGTCAACAGAACAGTAATTAATTTATCTAACAGAGAACTTACCATTTCAGAAAAGTTAGTTTTGGCAAAAGGGTTAAATTTTTCTGTTGTTGACAACAAAATTTCTAAGCTTGACCTGAGGAATTAGGTCAAGAATTTAGAGTCAGGTCAAAAATAATCTTAGAAAAAGATTTTAAACCAAAGTCAAATATTTCAAAGGAAGAAAAAGTAGCCATTAGATCACTTAAATCAGATAGGATAATTAAAATATTACCAGCAGATAAAGGAAATGCAACTGTTATTTTAGAAAAAACTGTGTATGATAATAAATTAAATGATTTATTAAATGAAGGAACTTACAAGAAGATAAACAAAGAGCCTACAACTTCAATAGAAACTAAAATATACAAAACACTGTATAAATACCGCGAACAAATGACACAGAGACAAAGGACACTCTGAACTCCGCATCATTCAAAACCTCCACACTTATACGGATTACCAAAACTAACATTCCTCTTCGCCCCATTGTAAGTTCAATAAATTCGCCATGTCATTCGTTAGCAAAATATTTACTTAAAATTGTTAATCCGTTAGTAGGACACTCAAATTCATTTATCAGAAACAGTAATCATTTTCTAGAAAAAATTAGGGAACATCAATTTCCGGATAATTATATATTAGCTAGTTTTGATGTGGTTAGTCTTTTTACAAATGTCCCTGTTGACAAATCATTGAATATTTTACGCAGAAAGTTAGAAAGTGATCAGACTTTAGTAGACAGGACACATTTGAATATAGATGCAATATTAGAACTAACAACACTATGTGTTAAAACCACTTATTTTCAACTAGGAAATGAATTTTACCAGCAGGAATTTGGAATGGCTATGGGGTCTCCTTTATCACCATTCATAAGCAATTTATTCATGGAAGATTTTGAACAAAATGAATTGACTAGATATGTTCACCAACCTAATGTTTGGTGGAGATATGTAGATGACATATTTGTTATATGGGAACATGGAATAGATGAGTTAAATTCATTATTAAATTTTATAAACTCTCGAGAACCTTCTATTAAGTTTACCTTAGAAATTGAAAATAATAATGAATTACCTTTCTTAGATGTTTCTATACTGAAATCAGATAATATAGAAACTAGTGTCTATAGAAAACCAACACATACAAATAGATATCTCCATTTTAACTCCAATCATCATATTAGTGTTAAAAAAGGAGTAATTAAAAGTTTGTATGACAGGGCTAGAACGATTTGTTCTAATAACACAAAATTTGAGGAAGAAATTAAACATATAAAACATGTTCTTGAGAAGAATAGTTATCCTATTGAATTTGTTGAGCAAGTTTTTCAGGATTGCCAACAAAATAACAATGCTAATAGAATTAGAGAAATAAATCTGGTGGACCGACCAGTAAATTTAATAATTCCTTATATTCCTGGACTGTCAGATAAGCTAAAACGTATAGGCAATCGTTTTAATGTGAGAACAGTATTTAAAACCAAAAATACATTAAGATCGATGCTAGTGAAAACAAAACCATTTAATGAGTTACAAAGTTCAAAAAATTGCATTTATAAAATTCCTTGTGAATGTGGAAAGTTCTATGTTGGGGAGACTTGTAGGCCATTTAACGTTCGTTTAAAAGAACATAAAAATTATATCAGGCAAAATCAAATTTCGAAGTCAAAAATATGTGAACATTCCTTTAATAACAATCATAGGATATTGTGGGATAGTTCCAAACCAATTCTAAAAGAAGAAGTAGGAAATAGACGAAAAATTAAAGAATCTGCATTTATTCTAGGAAATACGGGCAACTGTGTTGCTGAATGTTCAGTGGAATTCAGTAAAATATTATTGCCACTTATTCAAAGAGAAGTTAGTATAGATAATTAGATAAAACACAGGGTACAATATCAGGCAGGTGGCTAGGCTATTGTTTCTGTTGTCATGACATTTTAACCTGAAATTTATTAATCTGTCACTTCACTTTGAGGTGACATGATCTTCGAGAAAGGAGGAAGATTTATCCTCCGAAAGCTCAGAAAACAAATTTGTTGAAGTTATTTTTTGAGTTACACGTTTAAAGTTTCGTTCGTTCAGTGTTAATAATTTATGAATTTTCGAGGCAACTTGAAAAAGTTGTCTTTCAATCAGTTTGGTGGCGAAAAACCCAATTAAAAATTAAATGGATCTGTTTGCGCCACAAATAAATTTTAGAAAATATTCTCAAAAATTGTTGGGATTTCACCTTCCTTTAGCCTTAGATGATATTCTCTATAGGTATTTTCCTCCCACAACACATTTGTCCACTTTAATTATTGTTTCACTTTCTTGAAAATGTGTTAGCCACACATACTTACTTAAGGGTTTTTTAGAAATTAAATCTCAGTTGGGATTTGACGAATCAATTTTTGGCGGAAATTTTCATCCCGAGGCAAAACAAATGTTTGTTATGGCGACACTTTCTTCCTGGCTTTTGTAATATGTATAAATATAATATAAACAGACCCAATATTTGGTATTTAGGTTATTTTTTACGAAATAAAAATGAAAACTAACCTCGGTAGGTATACTGTAAATATTGACGAGGCCTCGGTTGATCGGCAGCGTGAAAGACCATATCAGGGCGTAGGTCGACAACGAAAATCCTCGAGTACGTTACAACACTGGTTTATTTCGCACAAGGTGAATGGTGAATACAATAAATACACAAACCCGAACGTGGTCAACGGGAACGGCTTCCAGCCACCCGGACCGTCTGAACTCGCGGATCTCCCGTAAGCAGTTCACTCCTCTGTGTCTCAGGCTCCACTGTCCAATAATAATACTGTCCCATGTCCATAATAGTTCATTCCTGGTTCCCTATTCTGTGGTTCGGGCGTCGCGTCGGTGCGAGCGGCACCAATACTCTTGGACGGCACGACTCCCACCCAGACACTCAGAGGCCATAATAACACCTGGGCGGTTCCCCTCCGCCAGGACACACGTGCACTAGACACAAACTTATTTCTAAAATATAAACTAATACGTTTAAAACCACTTTAAACATTGAAACCTTCTCAAAACCCAAGCTGCCGCTTTCAGTTATGTGACAAATGACATGTAACGTCTGACTAAGATGGTCACGTGATTTTTGTGCGCCAGGGCCTGTCTTTATAGTAGGCCTTGATGTAGGATGTAGGTTAGTTAGAAATACTTTTTATATTTTTGTTACTAAATCTAAATAACTTCTTTATCTGTACTGGAGCCTTTGAACATTGAATTAAATGTGTTTTCTCATTCTTCCTGCATGGGCAAAATATTCACAAATACCATATTTTAATTCTTGGTTACTTATTTTCTTGAAGTAATTCCAGACTATTGAATTTTGTTTGACCATTTTGCAAAGTAGGTACACAGTTCGCATTCGCAATATTCTAGGTTAGAATTAGAAACGGTTTTGTAGTTTTATAGGTTAGAAATGGAAGGGATTTTTTTATAAATGACCATAAATGCTCACAAGTGACCAGAAATTCTGACTGACGACATTTATATAAATGATCATAAATGCTCAAAATGCTTCTGCTCACAAATCCTCCAGCCATCTATAATTGGCACCATTCTAAAACTAAACTGTCAAATTTTAAATTTATCATGGTCATGGCAATCTTTGATATTGACCGAATATTGGTTATGACCTTGTATCGTAATTAAAAAAACTCGGAATTCTAAATAATAATGAATATCATCATCAAAAAATGTCTAAAAAATAAAGTATGGGAGTAGAAAAACATAGTTATTTAGAAAAACATTTATTCTCCATACATAAAAATAGTATAACTTAACAAAAGTCTCTAATCGTTTTATAGTTATATACAATATTTTACAATTATTGTTAGCATGTGGCACAACAGCGTGCCACTTTTTGTTAAATTCCAAATTTTATTAAAGAGAAAAACATGACTGGAAATTCACTCCGATTTATCAGGTAGGTAGTTAATTTTTTTTTGGTGATTCATTAATCAAATAGCAGACCCGTGTCGGCACAGTCTGTCAAACATAAATTAAATCTACGAGATAACGGGTTCAATCTATTTAAAATATAATTTAAATAACAACTAAACATGATCACATTTAAAAAAGATAATATAATAATAATTACAAAAACATCCATTATAGTATAGGTATAATAAATTAGAATTTATTTACACAATCAGAGAACAACGATATTTTGAGTAATTTGCCTTAAAAAAAAACCTGTTTCCAACGATGTACAGGGCGTTCCCGTATATTTTGTGCCTGTCTGTTTTTTGGGTGAGAAAACATATTTTAAATAAAGGTTGTAGGACTTTTTCTGATCTGTCAAAATCTGTCACCAGAAAAATATACACTTAACTTTTTACACAGAACACCCTACATATTTTGCATTTTTTGAAATCTACTCAACATTGCGATTAAAATTCGTCTTTAAGTGTTTTTAAAATAATCCGTTTTCAAATTGTACAAGTTTAAAATAAAGGTTTATATACTTTTTCTCAACTTTTCGACGTTATTTCATCTGTTGACAGAATATGTCAGTTCAGAAACGTCCTTCAACTTCATTTCAATATTTTTTCTCCATCTAAAAGTAAAGGCTGCGGGCGAGGGCACTAAATATATGACAACACCCTGTACGTATTTATTATTTCTACGTTTTCGACAAAATCCTACCATCGCAAATTAAGTCTTAAATGTAGGCGCACGCGGAGCTATCAAATAAGTTCGATTCCTACTTTTAAATGTAGTTTAAAATTCAACTACCGATTGACATTATTTCGAAAGTAGTTCAATCATCGACAACTTTTAAAAATTCGCTTATGCTCTACTGGCAGCCAAGAAATAAAAAAAATACGATCAAATGGCGGCAGTTCAACTGCCCGCTCCAACTGCAGCGCACATTCGAACTATTGACAGCCCTCGGGGGCACGTCGGAAAATTAACCATAGGAAATTATGCCACGTAGCTGTACTCTTCGCTGGAGTGTGGCGTCCTCTCGATGTACTGTTTGTCGATCAACGATTCTATGCATTTCTTTATCAGCTGGACGCTAGGCACGAACGACACCTTCGACTGGGCGTACACCTGGAAAAGTTGGAACCGCCATCAGAAAATGCGGATCGTATTCTTTTGTAGAGATGTGCCGAGGGTTTATTCCATTAAAGGTTTTTTTTCCCAAAGTAGGGTTTATACCGGGTTGGGTTTTTTCATTAATTCCTTTGGGTCCTTTGAGGGTTTTTTCGAAAATGAGGGTTTAAACCGGGCCGCGTTTTTTTCGTTAATTCCCTTTTTTTTGACTTTCGACAGGTTTGACACATGACATGAATTTTGACAGTACATAGTAATACATAGTAATACATAGTATATAGAGCGAATCGCGAATGTAAATTATAGTTTACGAGTCAGTTTCAGTTCTTAGAAAACATTTCCACTTTCCACAAATTATTTCCCAGTTGCATTACCAAAGTTATACTAAATAAAATATTAAAAAGATGCGAAGACATTGTGCCGAAGAATGGACACATTTTAGAATAATAAAAAATAAAAACAAAGAGTAATGATAATAAAAAACTTAAAATAAAAAAGTAGCAAAATGTAAATATTGCAGTAATAGTTATTTATGTACCAAGGCACCGAAGTTCAACTTTTTATGACTCCTGTGGAATTTAGTTGCCGAGGGTTCTGGCCGAGGCAAATAAACCACAAGAGTCATAAAAAGAACTTCAGTGCCGAGGTCCATATTATATATTTTTTTAAATCGGAAAAAAAAATGTTTTATTAGACAAGAAAATAATAAATAAGGGATCACCCGTCCATGAACCGACTACGTGCGGCGTTGCTTGACTTTGACGATCGCTCTACCTAGATCAAGTAAGACAAGACACGGCATCTTCGTACAGAAAAACCAAACTGCTGCCTCTTGTGCAGCCTACGCAACAAATCTATTGATATTCAAATTTACTAAAATATGTATACTGAAGGATTGCGCTTCTATAGGAAACAATTTCGCAATGTGTACGAAAAGTTAAATGGGCCTTTATCAACCAGGTTTTGAATATTTGGCAACTTTTGACGGGCGATTTCTCCGCGTCTGACGTTTGATGTTTACATCTCGCCAAGGTCTACTTATTGAAAAAATTGTTCAATAATGTAGCCCATTATTGTACGATTTCTGTGCTTTTAATGACGATTTTGGGACACTTTACTGCCGATTTCAAGAAAACAATATTTTTCTATTAGTGGCCAAATTGAGGATACATACAGTCTGTGCACACTAAGCTGACATGCGAGAACCTCAGTCTAAGCGCCACACAATAAGCTGCTTATGGATCGCTGGCGCTTAGACTGAGGTTTTCGCGTGTCAGCTTAGATTGCACAAACTGTAAAGCATGTAGGTACCTATTTTCCTATTTATAAAATTCGTAAAATCCCAATAAAATCCCAAAGCGGGAAAAAGGGAAAAAACCCTTGAAAAAACCCAAAAAGCAATAAATATTTGAAAATAATAAATTCTAAATGTAGGGTTATTTGGTATCAAAATAATCGTCTTTTAACAAGTAATTTTAAAATGAAAGAAACCAGAAATTTGACATATGTATAAAAACCCTACCTGGAAAAAACCGGGGAAAAAAAGGGTTTTTTTCTTCAAAAAATAAAAACCATTCTTTTCCCATCACTATTCTTTTGGAAATAAAATTTCTTAATAGTTATTTACATTGCAAGATGCCTAAGTCCACATTTTTGGCCGATGAGGTTGTTTAAGGACCTTAAAAACCTCCGAGGCCAAAAAAGAGCTTACGCATTGTGCAATGTATTATATTTTTCCTGCTTCCGACAAGTTCCTATTATAACAAAGGTATAGGTAATTTTAATTAAACGCTATGGAGTAAATTGCGAGTAATAATATACAAAATAACCATTACTCAATAACTAAAAATTAAAATCAGTAATAAATATAAGTAGAATGTAGCGATAATAAAAAAAAACTTGGGTTTTGTGTGCGACTCGAACCCGTGACCTACGGTTATTATCCGGACCCTTTTAACTCAGCGCTACGTTCACTGCTGCTTGACTTTGCTGATAGCTACGTTATTTGACACTGACACTAAATATAAGTGAGGTTATAGACGGGTAGTAGTATGACATTTCTCCTTGGTTATTCACCTAAATTACTTTTGGGTTAACCATACACGTTTAGGCGAGTTTCAATGGTGACATTTTTGTTGGTTATTCAAGGGCTAAAACCAAGGACAACCAGAAAGATGACTGGGGTTAAAACCAGACGATCGCCTAAAATCACCTATAGTTTCCAGCATGTGCAGCATAAACAGACACCATTTTGATAAGAACAGATTCATAATAAAAAGCGTTTAAGTGCAAAGGGTACTTGACAATATTTTTTATTGCTCTAAAATTGTACTCAGTTTATAGTAAATGCACCAACATAACACATAATAAATGAAACAACGGCTTTTAACCCTTATTTATTTAGGATGATTAAAGACAAAGTTGCACAATTTTGTACAGGCTGAAACTTGCTAACTACATAATTTTTTTTAAAAAATCGTAGGGCCTTTTCTATAATTTGGATCAGATATCAGCACCTCTGGGCCTAAAGGAAAAAAATGAAAAACAAATAGTATACAATTTTCGATCCTGAGTACTTGCTTCCTGGACTATAGGATGAAACAATGAGCTAATACACTAATGAAAAAAAAAAAATGTTCACTTGGATATTATGAAGAGCCTGTAGATATATAGGAAACGGCAGTTATTTGATTTCTTTAGCTTTAATTAAGCCAAAAATGAAAATAGTAATAAATTTCCGTAATAGTGACGTCACTCGTCCGGTCCACATGAGGGCTTCTATAAAGAAGCAATTAAAACCTATTATTAAAAAGAATAATCTGTGTAAATTTTAAATAAGTACCTCAATAAGACTCGACTTATTAACTTCACGATAATCCTCTTCAAACTGAATTTTTTCACTTTTTGAAATTAGCCTTTGGGCACTGACCCTGATAGATCGCTTTTATCAATAGTTTTCTACTCTCCGTTGGCATTCGGCACGTCACCTTTTGCATAAAAAAGTCCAACCAGTCTGTGTTAGACCTGGACCAACACTATATTAAAGACCCGAGCATGCCGTCATATTTCATTGTTGTTTAAGGATTGGGGTGGCGCAACACGACGAAAAAAATGGTGACTTATTATAGGTTATAGGGGGGTATTCTGTGGCTTTTGGAATGTCAGTTTCTGACGTTTAAAAAATCCAAAATTTTAAATATCCAGCTTTATTACGATTTACCTTCTTTTTACGGTAACGAATTGTCTTTGCGTCCAGTATTTGGCAGTTTTATCCTATTAATACGGCTTTTCGAGGTAGATTTGTTTGTGATAACATGAAATTTTCGCGCACATGAAGAAAATGGTATGCACAGACCATTAGGTGAATTGCAGAAGAATAAACACTATTTTGGAATTATGGTATGATCTGATCAACCAGCTGAAGAAGCGAAAATTAAAGATATTATTTTGGAAGTGAATTTTTTAATGTATGCAGGAATGAAAATATAAAATTTTGTTTATAGCTTCAAAGCGAACCAATAGTCCTCCATATAAAGAAAAAATCTAATATGCGTTTTATGCTTTCACATACTACAACTAGCCATGGACTGCGTTTCAAACCAAAAGGTATCAAATACTCTTGCTTACTTTTTAGACTCGCTTTTCTTAAGAAAATGTATGGAAATATGCCATGTGAACTTGTCAAATTATAGGGACATAAGAAACAAATATTTTATATTATTTTGAATATTAACTTCGTTGTAACAGACATATTTGCATGTTTTTATTTTATAAAAGATTCTGCAATAATAGTGTTTTAACTAAAACCACCGTGTAAATTTGTTTCGTCGTGTGGCGCCAGTGGCGATCGCTTGAAACAGCGCGATGCACAGGTCTTTAATATAGTGTTGGTCCAGGTTAGACATTTCAAACCGTAAATTATTTATTTCATTGTGAAACTTATGGGCTGGCTTTCTGCGAAAAAGGAAGACGGATTTGTGAAGCCATGTTCTAATAACTAATTGCCATATTTCAAATTCAACATGGCATCGCGTTGACTAACAAAAATCAGAAACACGAATGTGAATGTGGAAGTTATTAAAGGTTTGAAAAACTAAAAGCTGAGCTTTAGTATTGCAAAAAAGAAATGGTAGAAGTGTTTGTCACATCACAATAATGATTCTCACAATCGAGAACACCTTAGTCACTTCTTGAACCCCACAAAGCCTTCCATTTTGGGACACCCCTAATCAATCAATCAATCAATCAAATATGCTTTATTGTCATAAGTATAAACTTGTTGACAAAGCTGGGCTTAAGAAAAAAACACAAATACACCAATCATACATATAAAATACAAAAAATATATATACATAAAAAAAAGGAAGATAAACAGCAAGTCAAAGTCGTCAAAAGTTAGAATTTAAAGTGAATCGGAGAAATACTCGTCAAGGTCATAATATGCCTTGTCCGCCAACAGACTCTTCACTATTCCCTTGAATCTTTTTTCGCAAGTTAGCATTCTTATATGAACAGGCAAGTGATTGAACATCTTCCTGGAAGTATATACTACCGACTTTTTTATTAGACTAGATGAAGGAATCGGCATGCCAATGTGACCATTTTGTCTCGTAATGCAACGGGGGTAACTGGTATTCTGGGTAAAGCAGTTCGAAATTTTTTGAACATGAGACACACCGTTTCGAGTATGAATATACAAGTAAGAGTTAGGAATTTGTGGGACTTAAATAAAGGACGACAGGAATCTCGGTGTCCAGCTCCTAAGATACAACGCAGAGCCCTCTTCTGTAGTACAAAAACAGAGTTCAGCAGCACCACTCCACAATTTCCCCAAAAGCAAATGCCGTACCGTAAATGTGACTCTATAAGTGCAAAATATGCCTCTCTTCTGGCGGTCATGCCCAAATTCGCAGAAATAGCTCTCAAAGCATAGCCGCCTCGGGCTAGTTTATTGCACAATTTCAGAATATGCTCCTTAAAATTCAATCTGCCATCAATGTACAGACCTAAGAATTTGGAACATGGTGCCAGATTAATAATTGTCTGCTCAATTGCTACCTGTCCAATTGTACACTTAAACGTTAGCATGTTAGTTTTTTTAATGTTAAATGACAATAAATTTGAATCACACCACTTTTTCACCTCATTAATATCATAATCAACTGTCTCACCCTACCGATCTGGATCCTCATTCAGCCACAGAATTGAGGTATCCCTGCGGGACGCCACACCTGACATCCGCCACCCTCGACTTCCTCCCATTAACAGAAACAACCTGGTTACGCTCCGTCGGATAAGATTGAAACCAATTCAGAGATACACCCCTGAAACCGTAATGCTCCAACTTCTTCAGTAACACTTTGTGGTCAACACAGTCAAATGCCTTAGACAAGTCACAGAAGACCGCCGCAGCCACCTTACCCTCATTTATACCCAAATAAAGT
This sequence comes from Pseudeuparius sepicola, assembly GCA_963920635.1. Classification (NCBI taxonomy): domain Eukaryota; kingdom Metazoa; phylum Arthropoda; class Insecta; order Coleoptera; family Anthribidae; genus Pseudeuparius; species Pseudeuparius sepicola. Next base: position 5,341,083 of record OY987307.1, read on the forward strand.
TGCTCAAGCAATGAGTATATTGCATCCCCTGTGCACTTATTACTTTGAAATCCAAACTGAGATGAAACCAGTATGCTGTTACTAGCTAGAAAAGATAAGGCCCTTACTTTGACTAGTTTTTCGACAATTTTTGAAAGGGTAGGTAATAATGATATAGGCCGAAAGTTTGCCGGATCCCCGTGACCGCCCCCCTTATGAACAGGGATAACGACACCCGATTTAAGACAGGCAGGGAATACACCATCAACAAATGACCTATTAATAACCTCTGCCAACACTTCAAGGACTACGGGAGGAAGACTACTGAATATTTTTACTGACATGCTATCCCAGCCAGAAGCGTTCTTGTTCTTTATCTCAATAAAAACTCTCTCTACTTCGACGGCATCTGTGGGAGCAAGGAAAAATGTATCATTCACATGATATTTTGTCATATACACAAGGGGGTCATCAGACACTGGAATATCTTTAGACAATTTAGATGCAACTGAGCAGTAAAACTCATTGAGAACATCAACCGAAGGAGAGGAGTCAGTAACCTTAACCATATTTAAACCTCTCAACATTCTCTCTGTGTGTTTCCCGACTCCAATATTCTGCTATTATAATACAGTTGTTTTGCAGACCTCACAGAATTTCTATAAATCCTTTTATAGGTATTGAAATACGAGAGGAAAAAACTGTCCGGTGCAACAAATTTTCTGATATAATGTAGAGAGCGCAAGTTTTTGGAGGATACTTTAAGGCCCTTAGTTACCCAAGGTTTCTGAAATTTATTTTTTAGTAATCTGCAATTTATTTTTTTTATTAAGAAACCTTTTTGAAAGAAAATATAAAAAAATATAATAAAGACATTAAATGATCGGGAAAATGGCAAAATGTCGCTCACCTCCTGGATGAGCAGGTTGTGCTTGAGCACCTTGCGCGACTTCATGATCCGCACGATGGCGGCCTGCAGGTACATCTTGCGGTCCTCCTCCACGCTGCTCATCGTCTGCTCGGCCTCGTGCGGCGTCTCCTTCTGGACGGCGGCGGTGACGCGGAACCGCGTCCTCTTGTTCGTGTAGTCCAGGTTCAGGCGCAGCACCGCGTCGTTCTCCTCCACGTCCTGGCCGGGGACAGTGTCGCGGTGAAAATTCGGACGAGTCGCGCCGGAGACGGGTGGCCCGTAACGACGTGCAGATATTCGGGGGAAGTGTTCTACAGATTGTTCCGAGGCGGGAAGGGGGGGGGTGAGTCTTTCATGTAAAATGTTACGATTTGAGCCTCCCCTGCAGTTATTCCAGCCTTAAGATGGACAACAAATCTGGTTGATTTTGGGACACATTACCAGCACTTTAACGTAGAATGGGGAACTTGCACAAAAATTAAATTTGAAAAATATTTCTAACAAACGTAATTTATTGCCATTAAATGAACCAGAGTTCACAAAAAACTCATTTTCTATTTTTATGTACCAAATGTAAGCATAATTCAAATAATTCTTGCAACGTGCCGTCCTTGGTTGTGACGTCAAGCAGTTCTTTGGTGGTGGCACCACTGATGGGCGGCAGCACCATGTATAATAATTAATATGGGCAGCACATGTATAAAAATTACAGCACCACTGACACTTTGTTTAGAAAGAGCAACGAGAACATCCTATCCATCCGTCTTATTATAGTCTATCTCAGTCTTGATATTGTTGATAACATTTGAAAAGTGTGTGCTGCATTAAATAGTTATTTACATTGAGAGATGCGTAAGTGTACTTTTTTGGCCAAGGAGGTTGATTAATGCCTGCGTTACTTCAGGCCTTAAAACTATCTCCGAGGCCAAAAAGAGCTTACGCATCGAGCAATATATTACCTTTTTTCCTCCTAGCGACAATTTCATATTAGGTAAGTTGATACTTTGAATTTGAATACACTATGGAGTAGATTGTGACTACTTAACGCTTTCACTACCAACCCGCTTCAAACGTTTAGTGTCACCATTCCCAGCCAATTTACATGGCTACAGACCCACCGTCGTATATATACGTCAGGCATAAAAAAAATGCAGGAAAGTGCAGCTGATACTCTTTAAATATAAATTTTTATATTCGTTTGTATCTTTTTGAACAATTCATATCTTTTTAACTAAGAAACTCCACACTTATGCAGTGCTCAAGAACAGAATAGAATAGAAACACGACTTACGAAATTCCATCAGCGAAGCGAGAGTAAGGGTTTGTATCAGTGCCTGGATATGGAAGGCACTGGGTCTGGATGCATGTTAATGGTGTTGGATATTTATGGCAGTGGGTGTGCAGGCACGGCAAAAAAAAAATACTGTCGCATATATATAAAACATCGGTTGTCTAGGCCATTTTAGAACTGAACGTATATACAGGGTGTTCGAAAAATAGACGGAGATATTTTAGAGGGTGATTCCCTGTTAAGAAATATGAAAAAAAGTTTCTATAAACATGGGTCCGGAAATGCAGAGTTTTCAAGATACAGGATGTTAAATATATTGCATGTCACTGGACAAAATTGGTTTATCAATTTTTGCAAAAAAAATCACAAGTGCCTTGGAAAACAAATAATCAAAAGCATTTCTAGGAAAGAGTGTTATTGCAACTTTTCCAATATCATAACATAAAGTACACTACAACCAATTTTGTCCAGTGACATGCAATAAAACGGTTTTTATTTTTTTTCTCTCGAAAGCGAAGTGAGATAGGAAAACAATACAAGAGGGAAAGAAGTTGTATTTTTAGATGCTTAATCAAACAAAAAATATTAAAGTTACAAAAAAGGTAGTGGCGTACATTTTTTTGATAATAATATTCGCTAAGGTGCCCCCCGGGACGCCACTGGACTTAATAAATTTAATCTAGTTAGGGCGAAATTAGCCTCTTAATACAACAAATAACATTGCCAAATTTCAACAGAATCGAGTAAATAATTTTTAAGACATTAATAATTTCATGTTTTATTTTTTTTTATTTAACATCCTGTATCTTGAAAACTCTGCATTTCCGGACCCATGTTTATAGAAACTTTTTTTCATATTTCTTAACAGGGAATCACCCTCTAAAATATCTCCGTCTATTTTTCGAACACCCTGTATATTCGGCAGTGGGTGCGGTGGCACGCTTCCTTCTATTGTATACAGTGTGTCCCAATTTGATACTGGACACCTCAGAAATATATGAAGGGCAAGGAAAACAAATGGTCTTTATTTTTTTATTGGTAGTACCAAGGGAGAGTATCTCATAGGCGGTGGTATTTGGATGGGGTAATTATTTCATGGCCTGCTATGATTTTTTGAAATAGCTAATTTTCAAGAAACCCTATTAGGGATTTTTTTTTACGACAAAATGTTATTAAGAAAACTTGTTCAGAATGAAAAACTGAGTAGAATTGCAAAATTTCAAAAGTCTAGGCCTACTTTGATTTTTAGCTTTTTCTCCCACTTTTTTCTTAAAAATGTGTCCTTTCTGGAGCTTTCACGTCAAAATATTATTAGGGAAACTAGATCGTGATTTTTAATTTCTAAATTAATCGGACTGCGAATTGTTCTTTTTCAATAAACTAACTTAGAAAAAGTTCTGTAAAAAAAAAAGACGAATACGCGTTATAAGATGCATCTCAGACTAATGAATAAAGGGGACGAATTTGTTTACAAATTTAAGTGAATTGTTGACAGGCACAGTTTTTATTGCTATCCCCATGTTTACAAATATTGGTCCTTTACTGACCTGCCCCAAACATGTTGTCACATTTAAGAGTAACAATAACTAGGAATATCATAAATAAAACGGGCAATTTCTTTAGTAGATGCATTGAACGTAAAATTGCCCCCACTTATAAAATTCAGACAGAACAGTAAAGTAAAACAACCTTTTCGTGTTCAAGAAAGATTATGTAGGTGTTTTATTATTGACAAAATGGTTATAGTAGAGAACGCCCATTACTCTTCGCGCTAATCGGCAATGTTGCGGCAGTCTGACAGGGACCAAAGTTAGCGCTTGCTCAACTTGTTTGTTTTCCATTTTGTTTGTTTTGTTGTGTGCTTCGGTATTTGCTTAGTTTTAAAAGAGAACAAACGCTAAAATCGAGTTTTTTGTGTGGTTCCACGTTTAAAATATAAAAAAAATTGTAAAAAGATGCATAAAGTGCAAGTGTCTTTCCTCTAAAGTGAAAAAAGAGAATATTTCGTTCCGTAGGTAGTATTTGTAAATACATTTATCTCTTTCATAAAGTGAGAAGGTTAAGCTTACTGTTTACATCTGTATAAAGACGCTATAATGCGCTGTCCCCTTTATTCGTTAGTCTGAGGGATGCGTAGTGCGCAAAAGGTAATGGGTCGTCCAATGGGTCCTAAGGACTGAATAACATTGCAGGGCAGGCTTAAATCGGAAAATGTTAGACAAACACTCCTGCCGAATACTTGCACATCGTTACGGAAACACCCGCCCCCGCCCCCCCCCCCCCCCCGGCGCGGCGTCCCCGCTCACCTCCGCGTCGGCCAGCAGCAGCTTGGCCTCGATCAGGCTGACGGCGTGCCTCTTGAACTGGTCGGCGTTGAGCTGGAGCGTGTCGCGCAGCTCGCGGCACGTCAGCGCGTCCGCCCCCTCGAACAGCAGCAGCACGGCCATCTGGAACGTCTGCACCGTCACGACGTACGGCTTGCGCAGGTAGCCGAGCTTCAGCTCCGCCTGGCACAGGTGGTGCAGCCACGTCAGCTTGCGCCCGTTGAAGCGGTTGTGGTAGAACGACTCGAACTGGGGGGAGATCGTGTCGAGGTTAGAGCAGCGCCCCTAATCGGGTTAAGATGCCATCTTAACCGTAAGTTACGCTTTAACCGCTGACCGACGTATTAATAAAGACTGCCCACGGCCGACACGTCTGACACCTTCTGGTGACAAAATACAATGCAAAATACATTGTTAGCCCCTCTGTTTTCCAGGACACGAAGGCTATAGCCATGAGAAGTCTTATAAATATGTCAGTTAACTCTTAAACTGCGAATTTGGTTTGTACTTGAGGTGAACTTGTTGTCTATCGCCAGCCATACACGTAACGATATACTTGCTCAAGTTTAGACTTGCACAAATATACAGTAACGTGTGTTGGAAGATTTTTGCGCAAATTCTAGACTTGTAGAAGTCTTCAGAAAGTTTCAATTTTCGATTCCAGACTTGGGCAAGTTTATGTTTGCACAAGTTTACTTGAACGTGTGTGGCACCATTACGCAGATGAACTCATTGGCGTTCGTATGCACGTCTGTTTGGGTTTTTTGCGCCAAAATGAGTGACGAGACATGTGGAGTGCGAGAAAATTTGGAAGATTTTATAAATATCTAGAAATGAACTATGCCTCTGGCAAGTAAAGAGCAAAGATTACCACAATAGAATAAAAAAACAACCGCTTATAACGAATTAGTTGAAGTGTATTATAAAAAAAAAATAGATCCAAGTGGTGATATGGCTCTTCACATAACAGTATCTTGCTTTATAATAAATGGCGTAATCATCGACAGAACCTTCAAATAGGTGTCTTCGTCCATACGCAGATAGTTGTTATGCCAGTCTTTGGGTGCAAATTTCAGTTCAGTCAATAAATTGATGTATGAATAATGTTCTCTTTTCATTAACCAGTCTTTACACCATATAGTTCGGTGTCTTTTAAAGTCTTTTCAGATTTTTTGTAACACAAAACACAACTGCCTTTTCCACTGACTTTCTCATCAAAAATGATGTTGTTCAAGTACACTTGTGCCGTCTGTGCTCTCTACCGAATGATGTGTGTTTGCGCAAGTCTAAACTTGCGCAAGTATATCGTTACGTGTATGGCCGCCATAAGGTGTATGACTGCTTGGACTATTTATCAAACATATCTCAGAAAGTGGAAATGATTTGTAATATCATAAATAATATTAGTCGGATGTACGGGATATCACACTTGGTGTACCACAGTCAAGTATCATGGGACCAATCTTGTTTTAGACCCGGAGATAGTGACAGATTTTTGGACGTGATTTTACTTAGTATGCCTTTCAAAGGGCATTACAGTTTGTTCAGCGAATGTTCGGCCCTACGTCACAACTCCAGTCCTTGTCTTACTCGTGAATATACTATGGATATCGGTCGTATAATCACGAGTCAGACAAGGACGGTAGTTGTGATTTAGGGCCAAATATTCGCTGAACAAACTGTATGTTGCGTATATTTTCACAATAATAAGGTATGAATCAAAGTCATCCTGGGTTCTTCAGTATGAAAAACTGAGTTTTCATTTATTCGAAAAATATGCGTCTTGATATGATTTTAGTCAGGCTGCCATGTGTTTTATAATGAAGTTCAAATAGAAAATTCCTCGGAAAACCATAGGCATACCGTTAGGGTGGGTCCAAAGGGCTATTATTGCCACGTGACCTTGTATTTTAATAATTAATTTTTCCACGTTTCTGAACAGGCTGCTAATGATAAGTATGTAAGTTCTTGTCATAAAACTGCCGAAGAAAAGACGGTATACCGTTTGCGCATGTCCAAGTACACTTTACACCGAATAAATCATTTAAATGATTAAATAATATTCAATGTAAACTGTACTTGGACATGCGCAAACGGTATGCCATCCTTATTCAGCAGTTTCATAACAAGAACTTGCATACTTCCCATTGACAGAATGTTCGGAAACGTTTAAAAATTAATTATTAAAATACAAGTTCACGTGACAAAAATAGCCCTTTGGGCCCACGCTAACGGTATGCCTATGGTTTTCGGAGGAGATTTCTATTTTGAACTTCATTATAAAACACATGGCAGCCTGACTAAAATTATATCAAGACGCATATTTTTCGAATAAATGAAAACTCATTTTTACATATGAAGAACCCCTGATGACTCTCTGATTCATACGTTATTATTGTGAGTAAAATCACGTCCAAAAATCTGTCACTATCTCCCGGTCTATTTCTTATTTACCTAAATGACTTACCAGGTAGTCTGTCACATGGACAATAGGGCAGTCCAACAAACTGTAATGATCATCTGATAACGGCCGCCGGAGGACAAATTTTTACATTTGTTTGAAATGCTAAATGTTTACATTTAGCCTTATGCCTTATTTGTTGTGTTGTCAATTGAGGGAGTAGAGGAAGTCGAGATAACGTTAGTTTTGCCCGAAAGCGTTTTGAATTTTAAACATAAAAAAAACGCCGATGCAAATTTTTCTCTATCAGAAGGCATAAATGGATAATTGCTATAAAAAAGCAAATTTCTTAACAAACACACAAACATAAACCAAAACTTCAATTTTTACGAAATGTTCTAAAATAAATCAAAACTATGCAAAATTAACACAAACTGGTTTACCAACCAAGCTTTATTTGACCTCCAGATGCCATTTTGGATCAGCCCTTTTGTTGGACTGCCCTATGTTTGATTGTCGACTATGCCGATGACACAAATCTATAGACCGTCAGATAGTGACAGAATTAGGTGCCCCATTTTCGCATACAAGCCTCGAAGAAGGTTGAAAAGTACATCGATGCTGAGTATAATGAAGGGAAATTTACGAGTGGCCCCTGGGGATGACATATGGAAAATCGAAAAAAATTCTGTCAAATTTTCCTACCCCAAAATGTACTTATCCATTCGCGCCACTCAGGCCAATATGTTTTTCGGGCTAGTGACGATTAGGGCTGTTTGATCTCCGAATTTCAGTATCGGAAATCGATACTGAAAAAATATCGATAAATCGATAAAATCGATCTTATCGATATAATCGATTTTACCAATAAAATCGATCTTATCGATACATTCGATCTTATCGATTTTATCGATAAAATCGATCTTATCGATATAATCGATTTTACCAATAAAATCGATCTTATCGATATAATCGATTTTACCAATAAAATCGATCTTATCGATACATTCGATCTTATCGATAAAATCGATCTTATCGATAAAATCGATCTTATCGATATAATCGATCTTATCGATAAAATCGATCTTATCGATAGAATCGATCTTATCGATATAATCGATTTTACCAATAAAATCGATCTTATCGATACATTCGATCTTATCGATCATGTTGATAAAATCGATATTACCGATAAAATCGATCTTATCGATATAATGGATCTTATTGATAAAATCGATCAATTTTATTTAAGAAGCTAGACAAAAAAGGCCGATCGGCTTCCTGCGGACGCGGTCTGGTCGCAATGGGTGCAGCAATTTCCTTTATTTTTGCAAACAATTTCAAAAGATAGATATAATTGGAAAGATCGATAAAATCGAAAAGATCGAAAATATCGATAAAATCGAAAAAATCGATAAAATCGAAAAGATCGTTAAAATCGAAAATATCGATAAAATCGAAAAGATCGATAAAATCAAAAAGATCGAAAAGATTGATAAAAATCGAAAAGATCGATAAAATCGAAAAGATCGATAAAATCGAAAAGATCGATAAAATCGATAAGATCGATAAAATCGAAAATATCGATAATATCGATATTTCCATTTATCGAAATTGAATATCGAGTATCGATAAAATCGATAGTATCGATACTTTCGATTTTATCGATATTTTGTCTCAGGCCTAGTGACGATGCATGTTTTCATACTTTCGATGGGCTTGTGTGGAAAAATCGGTCAAAATCTCGATTTTTCCTTACAAGGTTACGCCCTTATTTCAACCCCTTAGCCACCTGCAACACTCAAGCCTTTGACTTTCCGAAGCCAGGTTCAATTAATTAATCATTTAGTGAACACGGCTTGCAGGAAAATATTGAATCAAATTGTGAAAAATGAAAAATCAATTTTTCCATATGTTATCCCCAGGGGCCATTCGTAATTTCCCTTCATTATACTCAACTTCGATGTACTTCTCAACCGTCTTCGAGGCTTGTATGCGAAAATGGGTCACCTAAATCTGTCACTATCTGACGGTCTACTAGTACTAGTACTGAACTGATATCAGTTTTCAATATCGGGTGCTCAGAAAATTTGACTGGCTTTTTAAAAATTACTTGATATTGAATAAAAACAAAACTAACTTTAAAACTGATGTGTCTAACATGGGAAACAGTGGTATACTTTAAACGCTACAGTTGATCTTTAACATTTGAAAGCCGTAGGTGAAAATGTTATGTTTCGAATGTTGAAGTTAACCGGTGTTTTGGGGTACGTTTTGCTAATTTCGATGCAAATAGTTGACTTTGTTGTTAGGGAACAAGACTATATTTTTGTTGCACTATGAAAAGATGCACTAAAATGATGGACATGCAAGACCAAAAAGATAACCTCAAAAAAGTTACGAGTAAAAGAACAATCCAAAAACAGCACAAGTGACACCCTCAGCTTATTCTCCATCCCCAAGAACATAACAGTGGCAAATTTCAGTCTAGCTGCTTGATTATTTTGAAAGATTTAGCCATTGAAATTTGACCGGTGGTTGTTAAGCTCAATCGTAATATTTTGGAACAAAATATATGAAGTTGCTGTAACTCAGGAGGATGTTTATCGTATTTCTTTAATGCTTTTAATGTTGTTTCAAAATGTAACGCTTTTGATTTTTATTACATTAACTTCAAAATTATCTGTTGACTCTATAAGAAAAAATGTGCACAATAGTTAACTTAATTGTTTATACAGCCTGTGGCCATGCAACGTCCCCGAATGTTCATATTGTGACAATGTACTACGAAAGTAGATGTTAATCCTCATAAGGCCGATGTTCATTTTATGACAATGTACTACGAAAGTAGATGTTAATCCCCATAAGGCCGAAACGTAAAAACGCGACCAAATTTTCCCCGACTAGATTTTTTTTGTTATTTTTCTGACAGAGGTTATTTACGTTTTGGTCATTTTTTTTTTCGTGCTTTTTCACATTTTCATGGAACATCAACGCATGAAAAAACATGAAAAAGTTTAAATGAAACTTCGGCGAAAGGCAAAACATTAACGAAAGTCAGACTATGGAAAATGATCTCTGTCAGAAAAATGAAGAAAATCCAAGTCACGGAAAATTTGGTCGTATTTTTACCACGTTTCGGCCTTATGGGGATTAACATGGGGAAAGTGGGCTTGTAGCCCGGGAGAAAAATATTTCTCAAAACTCCCCAAATCTATTAAGTTCTCCCTTTAGGTTAGACAAATTATGAGAATGTGTTTGCAAATGACTCATACCAAATTTGAGCTCGATATTTTAAAAAACACAATTTTGGTTTTATGGGGTCAATCCGAATATTACCAAAAAAAATCTGAATAAATCGCCAAAAAACTTGCAGTATCTCGTAAAGCAAATCCTAAAAGAAAATTTAAATTTATTTGAGAAACGCAAACTAATTTTTCAGACTAATTTTTTAGGTTATGTTATGACTGTTTGTTTCTTTATGTTTATATTTTAGGGTATATTTAAAAGTCCCTAAATTTCCGAAAAACTAAATAGCAAGTATATAAAATAAGCGCGATTTGCGATTCGCGACTGTATGTACCTAGCTTAAAACTTTACAATTACAAACTTCGAAACTCTGTAGTTGATTGGAATGGGTATACTTTCTAATGCGTGCTTAAACAATAAAAATAATTTGGGTTTGGAAAGCCCTGTTTAGAGTCGGCAATTTTTATTGCCATTTTTGTTGCACGCAATGTTTGTTGCAAAGGTGGTATCTGTTTACAATTGGAAACTTATCTAATGCAATTCTATTTTTTGGTGAATACTGCCAACCAAATATTTAGTAAATAAAATATTTGAAGCTTTTGCGGTGTGTAGATTGTATACGTAGTGTTTCGGGTTATAGTAATTTTACCAAAGATTCTAATAATAACATAGAAAGATCCTAATAGTAACATAGAAAATGAAGTTTTATGTAGTGTTTTTTATTACTAAGGTTGTTAGCACAAAAATCTCTAAGAAAATACTAGAATTGCCATTGCAATTGCAATAAAAATAGGTCTGGAGCTACTTTTTGCAATGCAATAAAACTTGCCACAGATGACTCAAAACGGAGTTAATGCGCGTGCGCACAACAAAAATGTCAGCAATTTTTATTGCCGGCAATAAAAGTTGCCGACTCTAAATAGGGCTTAACAGGACTATAAACAGAAATTTCTGTTGCTAAATAAAAAAATTACGATGAGAAAGTAGAAGTTCGTTGTTTCTCGCCGTTGTTACGTCCACTCACCATCTGCACGCTCCTCTCGAGCTGTTGCGGCAGCGCGAACGGCGTGACGGTGGCCTGGCCGAGCGGCCAGGCGCCCGCCTGCAGCACGTAGATGCTGAAGTTGACGCCCAGGTCGATCTCGTCCTGCTTGAGGAAGTCGCCGAACTTGGCGTTGAGGTCGGCCGACACCGACATGTCGGTGAACATGCGGTGCAGCTTGCTGGTGAACTCGTAGCCGCAGGCCTGTCGACGAGCAGAACAACAATCGATAACTCAGAACGCCACGGCTTTTTACGATGTTCGGATTATTCGAATGTTTAAGCTAACTGCCAATTTTAAAAAAAACGATATCTGGAATGACTTCTTTGTTTGGAAAATGTTGTGGTTTGTGACATTCAATTCCTAGGAAAAAATAATTTTTTACCTACACAACCATTAGAGAACCTTTAAGTAGTATTAGTGAATATTTAGTTTTTTGAAATAACTTCCGGTTATCGCGAAAATGAAAGTGACTTTCTTTATTCTACAACTTACAAATTTCATTTAACCATTACAGGATTCCTTTTTTTAATTCTGAATCCAACGATATATAATTTAACTATTTGTCTCCAACTGTTTCCAAGATATTTATCAGAGAAGCTCCATCAAACTATAGATACATAGTCTCATGGTCAGTGCCTAATGTTCGATCCAAGTAGGCCAAACAATAAGAACCAAATTTATTTCAAATCAAGTCAGCCATGATAATAAAACTGACAATCTAGTAGGCTGTAAATTCAATATTTCCATTTATAGTCAAATTATAATTAAGAAGTCCTTACTGGGACTGTCAATTGGTAATTTCGCCATCCTAAAAAATGCAACCGGGTCATAAGTCCAGGTCAGTAACGAGCCCATTTGCACAATGGATAACTACTAATAACACAAACAAGAACAACACAGATAACAGTAAAAGTCACGAAACATACAAAACCCGCAAATATTTTCACTGCCGAAAGTTTGAACCCTTTTGGGCAATCCGGAAAATATTCACCGTCACTTTCACAACACATAGACGCAGCCGCAAGTAGCTGATTATACCAAAATGAAAGTGTTTCCATGACATTTGAAATTATTATTCCTATTAGTCATAGTTATTTTTATTTGTAGCGGTATAATCATGATTGCAATAGGGTTTTATTTTATTATGTTCTTTTTTTCGTATCACTTAGGTAACTTTTCACATCATAAATCAATGAGTGACGTCATTAAGAGGGGGTTGCCGACAGCGAAAGTGACGTCAGATTTTGTATTTTTTTAAGTTGTATAGTATAAAATCTAATAACATTTTACCTGGCAAAAATTTAGTACAGACATCTCTGTCTTCATTTTAATCATATGATATTACACGCAGTGTTTTGATTTATAGGTTATGAAAACCTTGGGAAAAATAATAATTCCAGTGCATAAGCTTTTAAGATCTTATGATTAAAATGAAGACAGAGATGTTTGTACTAAATTTTTGCCAGGTAAAATGTTATTAGATTTTATGCTATACAACTTAAAAAAATACGAAATCTAACGTCACTTTCGCTTAACTGGTTGAGACACAAGATATACCAATGTTATACCCATGGTGGAGAATGTCATCTGACAAAATCGGGACTTCCTACAGTAATTGGCGTATACCTGTCAGATTAGTCTAAAATTTTGTTTGTTTTGTTTTTTGCTGAAGCTGTTACTAGTTTCAGTTTAAAAAAATGTTTTTGAAAGAAGAATGGTGTGATATTTTAGAGGTCTTTATAAAAAATGATAACAGATACATATAAACGTAGTATTCTCGTAAATATCCAAATAGAAATGTTCTGAGTGCTTCATTTATTATATTATGTAAGCTGTATCGAATATTCAGATCGACAGGAAGTGTGATTAGCAAGAGAAAAAATGGGTTTAGTATTAGTGAGGACGAGAGAGAACGAATTTTAAATTATTTCAATTATTTCAGACGAAATAACGAAAAATCACAGAGAGATTTAGCGATTCAGCTTGCTAGAAAATCAGTTTGTCCGGTAATCTTCTAGACACCTTTATTGAACATTTGCCTTCGGCAGTCCCAAATTTTTCTGTAGGTCAGATTATCGAATTTGCGATTGGTAAGTTGTTCGTACTACTGGAGTAAACTGTCGATTCGGATTATTGGAGGTTCGGAATATCGTGTGTTCAGATTATGGAGGTTGCACTGTACTATATTGGTTGATATTTTGTAAAATAAAAATAAATTAATTTTGCGTTGATTAGCAGTTTTTCAATAATTCTACGATGCTCTGGACCCCGATAAAGGTTATAAAAATTCTGCATTTTGAGGTGACCCAGGTACAAACATCCTGTATAATATCGTATTAAATCTTTGCACACCATCACTTTGGGTGGTCCTGTTGACGATACACTTATCCACGGTATGTCACTAACGAATCCGAAAACAAGGCAACTGTGCGCATCTATGTCAGTTGCGAATCACGAATTCTAAATAATGCATGGTGTTTAATGGCGGCTGCGGTTGTGTTTTACGATTTTTTATAGTTTACAGTTTAATGTGTCAAGAAAAAAGTGTAAACAACTGACTGATCGTTAGTCCAGCTCGACAGTGCTTTGAAATAGGCCAAAAATGCCGGGATGTGCAGTCAGCGTATGTCCAAATAATAATAGAAACAGTAAGGGAACGGATTATTTATAGAACAGAGCATTAAAAATAGGGGACTCAACAGAGTTTATGCGTGGTTTATATAAAAAATTAGCCTTGTTATGGTTAAAGGAAATAATTATTTGATCCCTATTTCACTCACTATTTATTATGTTGTTTAACTATAAACTAAGCATTAGTTGTGCAGGTTGTGCTTGTGTCGAGGCTTTAATTGACATAAACCGACATAAACACTGGAAGGAAAAAGTTATATTTTTTGTTAAGGCTTTGAATTTTATTCATCAATATCTTTACCTATAACAAGTCATCTGTAAAATACTTTTCTCGATGGAGAATTTGTGTCGATAGAAGCCAAAACTTAGTTCAGGATTACCTTACTTACAATAAATGTATTATTTAGATACCTATATATTTTTTTATCGTCTACCAATATACGGTCTTTTAAAAGAAAAATCCTGTTAATTTAACAAAATATACATCAATTTTATTTGCATGCCTACGATTAGCTAAAACGCAAAGAAAACAAATTATTTGTAAAATTATAATTATCAAATTAAATGTGTTTTTTATCAACAGAATATTCATTCATTTATCTGGTAATATAATCGACATATTTTTAACAACATTTATTTAAAAGAAAACGTTTAAAGTGCAGTGTAAAACATATGGAGCAATTTAAATTCTGATTCGCAACTGACGTCACAAGGTGCGACAGAGATAGGCATATGGATGCGCAATGACATACCGTGGGTAAGTGTATTGTGGTCCTGTTGACTATTCAAATGTTTCGAGGCAATTCCATGGCACACTTGATTCACCGGATGCCTATTTTTTCCCAACTTTGACACCCTGCAGAATGGAACTCCCAAATTTGGTCCTGAATACGGCTGTGGGGTCAGATTTTAAATAAAAGAAAAATCGCTAAATGGTTTTCGTGATTTGCATTTTGAAGGTGGTAAGAAGGTCAAAAGAAGGCAGTTATCTCCAAAAATAAAAATTTTATAGCTTTGTATATGTTTGAAAGTAGACTTCCCTGTAGAAAACAGCAAAAAAAAATTATTTTTAATTTTTAGCGAAAAATTATCGTTTAATTTTTGACGAGCGAAATAGTCATCAACATTATCGGCACTCACCTGTTTCAGTCGATTGATCATGGCCTCCTCTGCGTCCATGCTCTGCGTCTGCTGATGGATCAGCCTCTTTGCCAGCATCCTCGAGTAGAACTTCTGGAACACGTCCTTGTCATCTATGTACTTGAAGATTATTATGCTTTCCGAGAGCTTCTCGTCCACCTAAACATCGATAATTAAACTTAATAGTCCGGCAGCGGAACCGGTTTTTTTGCCTGAAGTGCAAAATTTGGGATGAAGTTCTTTTTTTAATGGATTCTTGCAGATTTGTATGTCTATTAACCATATCCGACTGATGACATGCTGGCGTCATTGAGCAATTTGATAAACAGGGTATCTCAAATATTAGACAGTAAATATTAGATAATATATGGAATTTCTTCTCTAAATCTTACTATTTAGCTGTAAAATTGTTGTTATTATTATATTATTGTATAAATTATTTACGTTACAGTTATCATTAATATACAAGGTGTTTTAAAAACATGTGTTATGAATTTAAAATATTAATGAATTCCTCTGTATTAGAACATTTCGTATCTAAGTTAAAAAACTAATAAAATTATAAAAATAGGTATGTTTAGAGATAAAGCTACATGACATGTACAGGGCGTCTTAAATTTGATGCTCTGTCCACTCTGCAGCCAAATGAGCATTTTGTCTAAACTCAAAGTTGTACATTAAATTACGTATTTTTCCTAATTGTGTGTAATTATAGGTACACTTCGCCACCAATATGGGCATTACTACAATAAAAAAATTACGACTTTTTACTTTAGTGTAATTTAATGTACTTAATTTAATGGCATTCTCTACTCGGTATATTATAATATCCAGAAATGAGATGAGAATTATGGGGAAGGACTAATAGCAATTAGGCCTATGTATAAAACCATTTATTGGTTGTTAAACATTTATTTCCTGTATTATATTACTAGTAGTCCCTCATCCCCTTTCCAAAAGTCACCTTCTCAGTTTGCGTTTACTAATTTTAGTTTTAGTGCTTAAGAAGAATGCTTTTTTAATTTATTATATTTATATTAAGAAACAAAAAACACGCTTTTTCTAAGACTCTAAAGAAATTGCCTCATTGCATTGTATGTTCGTTTTTAATTGATAAATGTAAGTCATTGTGTATAATATCATTTTAGCAACCGGTGCGGGAATGTTATTGTGCACTGGTTGCCACCTCAAACTGTGCGGGAGTGTCATGGTGCAAAAGAAGTAGTTGGAGGCCTTGGAAAACAGCTCCTGTCTAGTCGTTTATTGGGGAATTAACGTAGATACTTAACTGATTTGGAATTTCATCAATTATTCTCAAAAACATACTAAAACAGCCTTATCGTGTCTTGTGGCACAACTATAATAGTGTTTTGTTTCTCAGATTTTAAATTTTAATAAAAGGTTATTAGACATGAGTGATAAGAAGTGCTTTTTTGAGTGAAAATATGGTTGTGAAAAAAATGAGTCTTTCAGTTGCTATGGTATTCAGCGTATAAAAACAATTTAAATTGTAGTAAAGTTTACGAGGACAACATGTTTAGAGAATTGGAACACTCACTGCTAGTAAGGATTTTTTTAATTTTGTCATAGAAGTTGCGTATCCACATATATTTCCAAATGCCAATTTTAGAGATCAAGCAGGTTTGTACTGTGGACAAAAGTGCGATTTAGAAAAAATAAAAAAATCTTCAACGATGGCGATCGTTCAGAGTCGGGGAAGACAAGAATACGAAAAAGCAATGAAGGAAGCTACCTATTTTACAAACATGTGTGGAACAGAATGATACCTGGGCTGCTGATGTTCAATTATGGATGGGTTGCTGTTACAATGAATAGTAATGAGTAATGAGTCACCTAAAAAACAGACACTTTGTATACCAGGGGGTCCATTTAAAAGTGGTTAGTGATATATACCTTACAAACGCTTGAAACAAACATATTATTACATGTGTATACATCATTGCAATTGTGACAATGAGCAGATTTCAAATATCTAAAAATATGAAGGGTATTCGATTTAAAGAAACAAAAGTTTGGTTTGGCACCGCTTTTCTGAACACCCTGTATAAAAATAAATAAACGCTGAAAAAATCTTGCTTTGGCTTCTACAACTTGTATCTGAAACTTTTTTCCCAACCTCCAAAATATATAAAACAAGGGGGTGTAAAAATATACGTGATCCAATGACGTCAGAACCTATAGACAGGTTTGTTTTGATAAATATTTGACGCCCAGAACTAATCACAATCTAAGCGCTCCATTAAATTATTCCGAAAATGTCAGAGATTGTCAGAAATTGACCCTTTTTGTCGAGCCGTAGCGAATTTATTTCGACTCTGGGCTCGGAGGCTGGCGTCGTTAGACCATCCCCAGAGTCTTCAGGCGAGGTTCCGATGCTTCGGGCGCCCCCAAACAAGAAAGAACACGCGATATCTAAGTGTGATTCTGGAGGAACTATAACCGGGAATCACCGGGTGTATAGTTGGTTGATGGTTGACTTTCTGTCTTTGTTTGTAGCATGCTTTTAGAGTAGTATGGATATATTTAATCTTGGAGTCAAAATAAAGGGCACTTTAACAATGGGGCACCACGTCTATAGGTTTTGATGTCATTGACGTGATCACATGGTATGTACTAAAAGGATACCCTGTATCTCAAATTGCTCAAGGATGACAGTTTGTCATCACTTGGATATCAAAACTAGGAGTCCTAGAGATATCAAATCCGTTTTGAAAAAAACTTCGTCCCATATTTTTGGGTTTACCCCCGTAGCTACCGGACTATAAGTCGTTTAGTCTTAAAACCAATCGTTAACTGTACTCATCAACACCGATGAACTGTATTTTGTTATAACGTAGACAAGCTGTGCTTACTTCGGTCTCGCTGACCCCCTTGCTGCTCTTCTTCAGCAAGGTGTCGCAGTACTTGGCCAGGAGTTCCGGACTGCGGCACGGAAACTGGCCGTCGTTGGGGCGATGGTTGATCACCGCGTTGCAAGCCTTGTCCAGGGCGCCCAGGAAGTTCTGGTCCGATTTGAACACCTACGAAACGGGGGCGACGGTGAAAACAAACTCAAACGAACGACGACGGAACACCCGTACCTCCTGTATCAGCTGTTTGTACTTCTTGTACACGGTGAGTAGGTTATCGACAAAGTTCATGTGAGTCGACTCGCCTTGGAGGTTATGTATCGCCTGAAAATTTACATATAAAGGGCGATTTGACGTAAAACGTTTTTGTAAAGGGCTCGGCAAGGGAAATACTGCATTGGCATTAACTTGGAAAGTGTCAAATCTGTGCCTTCTTAATCTTAATTATTTTTTAAGCGTACATAACACCTCAGTTATAGGTAGAAAGCTAAAAAGAAACTAGAACGTGACTTTTTGTTTCCACTAAACAGACTCAGTCCGTAAACACGTCAAAACTCTTTGATCTTACCACTTCCGAACAGGGCATCGACAGCAACTGTAGTAAAAACCTCGAGTCTTCAATAAGTTTGTGAAAAGTTGCAGTTTGTTTTTTCGACACGAGTTTTGGTCATGTTTTTGTTTGGTCCGTTTAATGAATAAATGGCATAAGACTTGCTGGCAACACTTTTTGTACCTAACAGCTCGAAAATTTGACTTACGCTTTCGGGCATGTTTCTGAGTATGTAAAGCGTTGTAATAGAATTTTTTGTTAAAACTCCATTACCACGTTTTTAAATAACACAGTTTTGAGTATTTTGTTTTGAAATCGCAAATTCAAACCTTAATTCAGTCGAATAAAAGTTCTCTCAACTAACTTTGTGATATCGATTTTTAGAGTGACAGCGAATCCGTTTTTAATAATATGTACCAGTTCAATAGGGTACACTGATTCACGCTTGGTAGGTACAGTTTGGTTCGGTCATGGATCTATTGCGGTCAGTGCTCAGATTCGAGTAATAATAAAACAACTGACTGGGTCTGGTTCTGTGACCTGGTAACCTTTTTATGGTTCAAGTTAGATTTTCTGTCAGAGCGCTGACGTCATTAGATCAAGAACCTAATTTGAGTATTTTGTGAAGATTGTCAAAAAGGAGCATCAAAGACGTCGTCCTGCTCTCTGTCCGATTTGGTCTTCGAGAGCGAGAGGTTCAGGTATCAAGAAAAGTAGCATCGGGTGCCTTTGTTTTCCGGAATTTAAATCCAACTTTATCCCCGCCCCGATACTATTTTTCGGTAATCTTGTGTGCTTATTGGATCACCAAATTTTGTGAGTTTGGGATTTTCGAGGACGTCGAAAAGGACGGCCATTTTGTGGCTTAAGGATGCGTGTGTAGCAGTTGCGGCCGACTGCGTTGACTGCATTTCGTTTTTGGTACTTGGGTGGCAAAGGCACCGGACAGGACTGAGCAAAAGGACAGGTGAGTTATTGTAAAATTATATCCTTATAATTTTTGGTAAATCCATACTTGTATAACTCACCTGTGCCTGTCTTTTTGGCACGCCTCTTTCCTGATCGCAATCAGGAAATAAGCGTTGCTGCCGTGTCCTGCTCTGTGCTGCTCTATTGAGTTTGCGTATTTTGTCGGTGATCACATAGTTTCTATTTTCAGCACACAAGGTTCGAATACCTGACCGCCTTTCTTTTTGGTTTTGTCGTAATATTTTTATAGTTTCATTAGTCGAGGACCAAACCAGAACTATTTCGGGTTTATTGAATTAATGTTTTTGCAGATTTAAGTCATTTCAAAGGTATCGTGGCCTCACTTAGTCGAATTTTTTTTGTTGTTTGCAAACTTGCAATATTTTTTTATTAAGATAAACGGCAAATATTTCATTATTTCTCTTTGGCTCGCAGTTAGTCACGTCAAGTTTGTATTTTCCGGGGGGGAGTGTATTCATGAATATACTTTATAGTATCTATGGGATTTAATTTAACTAAAACTTTTATATATATATATATATTTATATAATTTTTATAAATTTTAAGTCATAATTATTATTCTGTGAATTTCCTTTGTAAATAAGCAGCCTCTGACTGTATACGTACAAGGTTTTAGCACTGTCTAATCCATCTGAAATTCTTTGATGCTAACTGCACATGGAACACGGAGCACCTAAACGATTGACGAGTCGTTAAACCCTGAGAACATTTGGCAGACCACAAGCTGACACAGTAGCGGCTGAACTTGGCAAAAACTCCGAGAATCTGACCTAGTAATATCTACGCCACCGTCACAGCTGACAGACTGTTAGGCTGGGTCGCCGTCAAACAGGACTTTGTCGAAAACCACAACGGAAGTTTGGTCGAGGGTTGCTAGCCACTCCCAAGTGCTTCGAACATACATGTAAGGTGTTTTCCTGTTGAAACGTTCCAAAAGTAAGATCACGTGCAGAACGTTGTCAATTTTGAGTTTATCGAACTTTCTCATATAAAGGCTTAGCTGCTTTGGACTTTCAGTTTTTCTCTTAGATCCATTTCAATCTAGTTAACTTTAAATTTGTATTTAACATAACCTTGGAGGTTTAATTACCAAAATTGTAGCTTTCCTCATTGTGAACGAATTCAAGTTTTCCAAAATAAACGATCCTTGTGACTGCTTTCAAATGTGTGTTTTATTTCAAGTATCATAATATCGAGTCATATAACCGGTTTCGATAACCGGGCCGAAACTGCCGTTAGAGCGTATTTACGGAGGAGCAAGAAAAAGATTTTGGGATCTTACATCCCTGAGTCACTGATTTGCAACCCCTTTGAGGTTATGATACAATACAAGGATGACGATAATATTAGAGTTCCTGGATTGAGAGAGTTAGGACAATAATGTCACTTTTGAACAGAAAAAATAATTTTTCAAAAGTCACATCAATTTTGTGGATGAAAAATAATTTGGATTAGATTCTATGGGTGTAATAAGACCACAGGAACTACATTATGTATTAAAGTTGGTCCGTAATACACACACGCCATCTATGAGATGAGGAATGTACTAAACAAATAGCAGGTTATTTGAAAAGCTCCTCCTATTCATTTAATTACTATTATTGTTACTATTTCTAAATCGTATTTGTTGGCAAAATCCACAGTATAATTATGAAGAAGTAAAAAGTGTAATGAAGGTCACAATAATTACGACTTAGTAATAAAATTGAAGATTCAAATGCAAATTTGTTAAAATTAATGTATTAAATTTATACAAGGTGTAAATTAAGGGAGGATGGCTTAACAGCCAAAAGTGCTTTACCATGATTTTTAATTAAATTATTTGCACGGAAATACATTTCTTTCCCTTTTCATCTATATATACGTGCACACAGCCCCACACTCCTTTGTATTAAATTGCGATATGGCAAATCTGGCTGAGAAGTACAGGAAATTGTCCACCAAGAGAGCTAACCTCGACGTAGATATTTGGTTTCTGAACTCTTGTTTGAGAGAACACGTTACTCCTACTTTTGCACGAGTGAAAACCTCCAAGAACGTCCCACTTAAACACCGAGAGGAACTGGAAATCAGAATCATTAAATCACAAGTTCGTTCCCATTATTCTAAGCTCAATTTTGTAAACTGCGAAATGAAAAAAGTTTATAATGATTTGTTAAGCAACGTCGAAGGTGAGTCACTTAATTTTCTTCTTAACGACATAACCGATGAAGTTTCCTTCAGTAAAAATGTCAAATTTCAAAGAGTGAGATCTAAACTTAACAATTTGATTCACCAACGTAAATGTTTTTTTAGAGATCGTTGGCATAATCCACAAAAAAAAAATATTCCAATTTTATTTTCCATGATAGGATCAAGAATCTCTCGGACGTGACTTTTAACGAGGATGAGTTGGACATGCTGAGACTTGGCCTCAAACATACCTTTTCAACACCTTTGTCTGAGAGTGACCTCTTGAGTTTTTCAGTCGAAATCGACGTTCTTATTGAACAATTAAATATATCTTATAATAAGAAAAAATCTATTCGTAATGAATGTTATATCTTATATCGTTTTCAAAAAAGTCTCTCTAAACTTAATTCACAATTTTCTTTCTCATTCCTTAAATCTTTAAAAAAACTTAAAAATAAAATAACAGATCATAATTTAATAATTTCCAAAGCCGACAAGGGAAATTGTCTGGTTATTTTGAATAAAGCTTGTTATGTGGACAAGGTTGAGAGTTTTTTTACAAGAAAATATTTTTTCTACATTAGCCTCTAATCCTTTTAATACCTTTGTTAGGAAAACTACTAAAATCATAAAACATTTCAAAGATTTTCTTTCAGACCACGATGCCTCGAGAGTTTTAATGTCTAGTAACCCTACAATGCCTCGCTTATATGGCTTGCCTAAAATTCACAAAGAGGGCATACCGATTAGACCAGTCGTAAGCTTTTCTAACACTCCAGTTTATTTTCTGTCCAGCTTTGTTCTTAAACTACTTAAACAACTCACGGACTTTTCGCCCAAATTTGGGCTGAATAACACTCTTAACCTAACAGAAAAACTTGGTCAGATTACTTTACGTGAAGTTTCCTTGATGGTTTCTTTCGACGCAACTAATTTGTTTACAACGGTCCCCAAATCGGAAGCTGTTGACATGGTTGGTGATTTGCTCAGGGAAAAAAACATTGACATGTTATCGTCTACATTCTTTTTTTACTCAATTTTTGCCTTTCTCAAAATTTCTTTGTTTTTAATAACAGGACATACAAACAACCAGACGGACTGGCCATGGGCAGCTGTCTCTCTCCTTTTCTAGCTGACGTGTTTATGGACTCACTCGAAAGGAAACACATCATGACCAACAACGACGAGATCCTTCACTGGTTTAGGTATGTTGATGACTGCCTATGTTTTCTGAATTGTAACAAGCCCAAAGCTCAACATCTTTTAACTAAACTTAATAATATACATCCTAAAATCTCATTTACTTTAGAAATTGAAAAGAATTGTTCGATTAATTTTCTTGACATCTCTATTTACAAAAATCAAGACATTTTACAATTCTCTATATATAGAAAACCTACTCAAACGGACCATTCTATCTCCAACTTGTCAAATCATCCATATCAACAAAAAATGTCAGCTTTCTATTGTTACATTCATCGCCTTCTCAATATACCAATGTCCCAAGATAACTACAAAAAGGAAATCAACATTCTCAAACAAATTGCATATAATAATTTCTATAATCCTTCTATCATCGATTCCCTCATAAATAAAATTAAATATAATAAACTAAAACGTGACAATTCTCCTTATATCACTAATTATCATAATAATAACAAAAAATATTTTTCACTTCCTTTCATACAAACAAGTGTTAATAATAAAGTATCCCAGTGCATTCACCAAGAATGCGACAACATCTCGATATGTCTAAGAACTAATAATAAGTTAGCTCAGAGCTTGGTCAATTCTAAAGATAAAATAGACCACTTAGCCAAAAGTGGCATCTATAAACTTTCTTGCAATTCTTGTAATAGTACCTATATAGGGAGAACTTGTCGTCCCCTAAAAGTTCGTATAAATGAACATTTAAATAAAGTAAATTCAACCTTTGGAGAACACTTGCATACTTTTAATCATAACTTCAGTCCTCACTCCAATTCAAAAATTTTACGCAATGTCACATCAAAGAATTATAACAGACTTCCTTGAAGATATTCAAATAAACAGAGAATTATCCAATAATCCAGATTGTTTAAATGTTAAAGTTAATCTTAACAGATCTTTCATTCCTTTACATAGGAGACTCACTCAATGATGAAAAAATTTTTCTTGGCCTTCATCTTACAGGGTTGTCCTGTTATCTCCTCTTTTCGTGTCGCGTTTTTGGGACTTTGTGGGGGGGCTTTTTGGGCTTATCATGTAAACAAATAATTTTTCGAATTTCTATTTCTATATAATTTTCATTACCATTAATTAAACATTTATTAAATATAAATTCTTAACTTATGAATTAAATTTCTTCAAATCCTTCACATTCACTCTTCATAAAATATTTTTACCCGCCTATGACATTTTGTTTTCAAGTTTAAATCTCGCGCGCTTTTTCGACTGACATCCAGTTCCTTCAACGGGATGTCGAACAGGTTATGTCTCAAATTTCACTTCCACCTTCCACGATGCATTTGGCACTTCGACTGGTCTTTTGTTTAAATAATTTGGGTATCTTGGCTGCCCACAGTTGTATAATTTGTTAATATTTTAAAGTTTTTAAAATGTGACTTGGTGTGACCTTCTATTTTATGGGTTTTTTACTGTTGTATAATGCTTTATGCTCCAATTTTCCTGTACACTCTTGACAAGTGAGTAAGACATGACGTTAAAACAATTTAGTTTTTCCACAGTTAACTTTTTCCAACCCCCTATTTTATGTCATACTTTCTTTTTAGGTGGTACTGAGGATGGCTTAACAGCCGAAAGCGCTTTACCATGATTTTTAATTAAATTATTTGCACGGAAATACATTTCTTTCCCTTTTCATCTATATATACGTGCACACAGCCCCGCACTCCTTTGTATTAAATTAAGTACTTCGACAAACTTCAGCAAATGATTCTTTCAGTGATTTTAAGTCAAAAAGTTCATGTAAACATAGGTCCAAAAGTGCTTCGTTTTCAAGATACAGGGTGTCAAGCTTTGAAAAAAAAATCGGTTTTTCGTAAATATCTCAATATTCTTTAAGCCGATTTTATTGAACTTTGGCAGATGTATTAATGATAGTAAGAGGCTAATTTAGCTTTAATTAGATTAAAATTATTAAGTCCAGTGGCGTCCCGGAAGGCACCTTCCCCACTATTTTTGAAAAAAAAAATGTGCGCCACTAACTTTTTTTATATTTTTATTTTTTTTAATTCACCAACTAAAAATACAACTTTTTTGTCTCTTGTGTTTTTTTCGAATCTTGCTTCGTTTTCGAGATAAAAAATAATTAATTTCGAAAAATAAGCAAAAAATGTTTCTTTTATAGATTGTATTATCAGGTAAAAAACTTAAATTATTTACAAGACTTAAACTAAACTAGTTAATAACATTATTTTACAATAGTTGTTGAAAATGACCACCGCCTACTTCAACGCATGCAATAAGTCGTCTTAACATTGATTGCCGAACTCTTTCGAATATACCTGGCGTCTGATTAATAATGGCACAAGATTCAAATATCCTATTTCTTAGATCTTGTTCATTTTGGACTGGACTTTTATAAACTAACGACTTCAAGTGACCTCACAGAAAATAATCCAAAGGGTTCAAATCTGGTGATCTGGGAGGCCAGGCTTGTGGTCCTGCTCTTCCTATCCAACGGTTAGGGTAATTCTCGTCCAGAAATTGACGCGCAACAACACTAAAGTGTGGCGGAGCTCCGTCGTGCATTAACCACATCCTGTCTCTGGTTTCTAAATCAACTTCTTCTAAATGGTTGGGAAGTTCATGCTCCAAAAACCTTCGATACTCTTCGCCATTAAGCCTTTGCGGAAGAATGCAAGGTCCAATAAGGTGATCACCGATAATGCCTACCCAAATATTGAGAAAATTGCACTTGAAAATGATTTTCTACGATAGCATTCGGATTATCCTCAGCCCAGATATGGTTGTTATGAAACTTAATTATGGCATTTCGAGAAAACGAGGCTTCATCTGTGAAAAGCACATGGCTTAAGAAATCCGGGGTTCTTACTAATCTATTAAGCAACCAAACACAAAAATCGACCCTAAGGGGAAAATCTCTAGGTAATAGAGCCTGCACACGTTGCATATGATAAGGATAAAGTTGTTGGACCTTAAAATTTGCCAAACAAGTGTGTGTGTAATATACAATTCACGACCTATTTTCCGTGTATTACTTTGCGGGTCTTCTTCAATTCTGTTTAACACAGCTTCTTCAATAGCAACTGTTCGAACTGTCGCAGGCCTTCCCGGAACATCTGTTGTCCTTTTACAACTGCCAGTTTCACAAAGTCTTGCGTGAATATTAATAAAAGTTTGGACGTCTGGCACCACTCGTTGAGGAAATCGCACCTGATACATTCGTCTTGCCGCTCGTGCATTACCGCGAGCCATTCCATAAGTAAAAATGAATGTCTGCCATTTCTGCGTTTGTGTACATTTTGGACAAAACACACGATAAATTATTACTTATAACGTCAAAATGATAAAGAACTACTACCTGTTTTCTTCTAAATCAGAGACCCTTTAAAGTAAGGGGACCCAGCATTATACTTTCCAAAGTGAGGCCGTTTCTTTCCCCATTCTAATGGTCTCAATGATGCCAACTATGTCATTTTATTGGAGAATCTATGGATATAACAGGTACTTTGATTGTTAGTAAAAATTAATATGATTTATAAAAATTAGACTTGACAATGTTCTGTCAACAAACACAGAATATGGCAAGTGCCAAATGAATCAAATTTATATTATATTTGAATTTGGCTTCCTGCAATTATTTCCAGGAATTTAAGTAATATAAGTAAGGTAAGTCAGTGCTGATTTTGCTTATTTGAGAATTTGTCGCTATTGCACCTTGTTACCAGGTTCCTCAAACCATTTGTAATATGTAGGTATAATAGGTACGTACTTGAACTTTCTTCCCTTGTTGAATGTATCTACCCAAAGAACTTTCACAGATTTCGGGATGGACTAATAAGATTAGGTCTTGTACTTAGTTCTAATCATGTAGTTTTTCTCGGTGCTCATTTTTGTAATTTTATTTCTCTCCCAAGGTACCTCACAAACGTAAAATGAACTTATAGTTGTAGATAAAAACTGTTTAAAGAAAGACCTGACTGAAGCTACCTGCTTAATAATTTAATATTTAGGAAATACCATTTTTGTTTTGAACTATTTACTTATATGTAATGCCCACGTAATGGGAATTGTAGGATTACTAAAGGTGAGACATGAAAAATCTGGTTGCAATTATTGGGACTACTAAATAAATACAAATATTTTGCCTCCTTTGGAATCTATGGCACTGACATGTCACATAAAACTTGATGGCAGTTGGACACTGACATATATAACATAACCTTGTACCAGCCCACTTATGTGGTCTCCTTGGAGATATACAGAAAACAAGGCTTCACTTCTCCTATGTGATAGACTGTGGCATGCTGGGTCCCCTTATTTTAAAGAGTCCCTGTTCTAAATCAACTGCCATGACTGATTCTGCTACCATGGAAACTTCTCAATTGTTTTCAAAGGCTACTACTTTCTTGTGTACTGCATGCCCCGGAAGTATGCAATAATTAATTTAAAAAAAATAAAAAATTAAAATTTCACAAAATTTTGCTTAAAAATTCATTTTTGTTGATTAGCTGCTGTCAATAAGACAAATAAACGCAAAATAATTGCGAATTTTGCCAGTGCAGTGGCGCGAAAATAAATTATTTTATTGCGTTGTTTTAGGGACATGTAATAAAGTCGTTTTTATTTTTTATCTCGAAAACGAAGCAAGATTCGAAAAAAACACAAGAGACAAAAAGTTGTATTTTTAGTTGGTGAATTAAAAAAAATAAAAATTTAAAAAAGTCAGTGGCGCACATTTTTTTTTTTCAAAAATAGTGGGGAAGGTGCCTTCCGGGACGCCACTGGACTTAATAATTTTTATCTAATTAAAGCTAAACTAGCCTCTTACTATCATTAATACATCTGCCAAAGTTCAATAAAATCGGCTTAAAGAATATCGAGATATTTTTGCATTTTTGGACCTATGTTTACATGAACTTTTTGACTTAAAATCAATGAAAGAATCATTTGCCAAAGTTTGTCGAAGTACTTAATTTACACCCTGTATACTCCGCTCTAGTTTCTGTCCAGTTCCAATAATTTTATCAGCTATAAAGATTGCATGGTGTGCATAAATGGGCCTTGTTCACTCAATCGAATTTCGATATTTCTTACTACTAGAGTGAAATTAATCACATAACTCTTTAATAAAATCCCCCTCAGCATCTTTCTCATCAATACCCAATTTTGCTATTAACTAAAAAATATTTTAAAATTTTAAACTGCGCTCCTTAATTTGGAGCAATGAACCTGTCGTGCATGGGAAATGCCTGTTTTCTACATTCGTAATGCAACATATTGTATCATCAAACGGGCATTGGTCAATTATGGAAAGGTTTAATATTTCCAATTTTCTGTCCATTTTTGGCTACTATACAGGGTGTTATTTAAGTACGTAGCCAAACTTCAAGGGCTGATTCTTTGAGTGATTTTAAGACGAAAAGTTTACATAAACATAGGTCTGGTATCGCTTCGTTTTCAAGATACAGGGTATCAAACTTTGTTAAAAAAAGCTTTTTTCAAGAACATCTTAATAATCCTTTAGCCGATTTTGTTTAAATCTGGCAGTGTTATTTACGGTAGAGGGGGGTTAATTTAGCCCTAAGTAGATTCAAATTATTAAGTCCAGTGGAGTCCCGAGGGGCACCGTGACCAATATTTTTGAAAAAAAAAAGTGCGCCACTGACTTTTTTAAAACTTTTATATTTTTCTCGCATTAAGGACCTAAGAGTACAACTTTTTGGTCTCTTGAATTTTCTTCATATTTGGCTTCGTTTTCGAGAGAAAAAAAATAAAAACCACTTTATTGCGTGTCATTGCTTTGTTGTTGCATTTTTCCTTTCTCGAAAACGAAGCAAGATATGAACAAGATTCAAGATACCAAAAAGTTGTATTCTTAATTGCTTAATGCGAAAAAAATATAAAAGTAGATTACAATAATTATTATCAAGTCCAGTGGCGTTCCTTAACCAATATTTTTGAGAAAAAGAAAATGTGCGCCACATACTTCTTACAAACTTTTATATTTTTTCGCATTAAGCAACTAAGAATACAACTTTTTGGTCTCTTGAATCTTGTTCGTATGTTGCTTCGTTTTCGAGAAACCAGCAAT
Organism: Pseudeuparius sepicola; assembly: GCA_963920635.1. Lineage (NCBI taxonomy): Eukaryota > Metazoa > Arthropoda > Insecta > Coleoptera > Anthribidae > Pseudeuparius > Pseudeuparius sepicola. The sequence continues at coordinate 5,369,914 of OY987307.1, forward strand.
GCAACAACAAAGCAATGACATGCAATAAAGTGGTTTTTATTTTTTCTCGAAAACGAAGCCAGATACAAAAAAAATTTAAGAGACCAACAAGTTGTACTCTTAGTTCCTTAATGCGAGAAAAATATAAAAGTTTTAAAAAAGTAAGTGGCGAACATCTCGTTTTTTTAAGTATTGATCACGATGCCCCCCTGGACGCCACTGGACTTAATAATTTGAATCTACTTAGGGCTAAATTAACCCCTCTCTACCTTAAATAACACTGCCAGATTTAAACAAAATCGGCTAAAGGATTATTAAGATGTTGTTGAAAAAAGATTTTTTAAAAAAAGTTTGACACCCTGTATCTTGAAAACGAAGCGATACTGGACCTATGTTTATATAAACTTTTCGTCTTAAAATCACTCAAAGAATCACCCCTTGAAGTTTGGCTACGTACTTAAATAACACCCTGTATTTTTGTTAATACATACTATTATTAGTTGTAAATAGTTTTTTGATTCTTTACAAAGAGAATGAGGCTCTTTAAAAATAGCCCTGGTAATGTGAGTATTTGTAATTCTGGAAAGTGTGGCCTGCATGATGCTCGAGGATGAAGTTTTTGTATGCAATGAATTATTCGTTTTTGAGCCCTAAAGATATTTACAGCATTTACTGACGATCCCCAAAACAATATGCTGTAGTTTATAACTGATTGCACGCACAGCAGAAAAATAAACTTTCTATTGTCGCAAATCGTATTTCACTTAAAAATATCCTGCCACTAATTTGATTCACGACATCGCATTAAAAAAACTCACCGCCAAGCCCTGCGTCTTGATATGGTCGAGGACGTGGTCGACGAGGACGACCAGAGCGTTGGGCACGCTCCTCAGCAGGTTGTACATGTTGGTGTATTTTTGTTAATACATATTATTATTAGTTGTAAATAGTTTTTTGATTCTTTACAAAGAGAATGAGGCTCTTTAAAAATAGCCCTGGTAATGTATTTGTAATTCTGGAAAGTGTGGCCTGGTGGCCTGCATGATGCTCGAGGATGAAGTTTTTGTATGCAATGAATTATTCGTTTTTGAGCCCTAAAGATATTTACAGCATTTACTGACGATCCCCAAAACAATATGCTGTAGTTTATAACTGATTGCACGCACAGCAGAAAAATAAACTTTCCATTGTCGCAAATCGTATTTCACTTAAAAATATCCTGCCACTAATTTGATTCACGACATCGCATTAAAAAAACTCACCGCCAAGCCCTGCGTCTTGATATGGTCGAGGACGTGGTCGACGAGGACGACCAGAGCGTTGGGCACGCTCCTCAGCAGGTCGTACATGTTGGTGTATTTTTGTTAATACATATTATTATTAGTTGTAAATAGTTTTTTGATTCTTTACAAAGAGAATGAGGCTCTTTAAAAATAGCCCTGGTAATGTGAGTATTTGTAATTCTGGAAAGTGTGGCCTGCATGATGCTCGAGGATGAAGTTTTTGTATGCAACGAATTATTCGTTTTTGAGCCCTAAAGATATTTACAGCATTCACTGACAATATGCTGTAGTTTATAACTGATTGCACGCACAGCAGAAAAATAAACTTTCCATTGCCGCAAATCGTATTTCACTTAAAAATATCCTGCCACTAATTTGATTCACGACATCGCATTAAAAAAACTCACCGCCAAGCCCTGCGTCTTGATATGGTCGAGGACGTGGTCGACGAGGACGACCAGAGCGTTGGGCACGCTCCTCAGCAGGTCGTACATGTTGGAGAGGTCCTTCTTCCTCTCGAACTTGACCATGCTGAGGCACTCGCTGTAGAGGAACTGCAGGTGCTCCTCCACCATGTGCACCTCGCACCTGTGAGACACCTGATCGCGGAAAGCATATTAAGTCCAGTGCACATACCTGCATATTAACATATACCGCCTTTGGCCCTATTGCGCACGGCAAGGCGCAGGGAACGAAAAGAGATGGAATTCGCCGCCATTTTTAACCCTATATTGACAGTTTGGATGGTGGCTACTCTGTATGAATGAAATTGCAATGTACGTTTTGAAAGTGCCGGTAAAATCATAAAAGTCAACGTGACATGCCTTTTTGAGAGACGCGTTTTTAGTTTTTAATCGCGATTTCTTCTTTATACTTTGTACGGTCAATAGCTTTTCGTTTTCATATTTACGAAATAAAAAATGACTTGATAAGGCATTTTAAAAATGCGAAGAAACTTTTACATCCAGATTGTGAAAATACATTCCATAGGTAATAGAATAGAATATTTCTTTATTTCAAATTTCACTCTGTCATACAACCATGTAATAGACAAGGGTACAAAATGAAATGACGTCGCAGCTTTGGTTTTCTTGATTACAATTCTCATTTGATATTATTAGGAAGTTTATTAAAGAATTTTATACAACTATATTGTGGGTTTTTCTCCCTTACCGCCAGCCTGTGTTTAGGGTAAGTTATATTTACATTTCTTTTCTGTTATTTGTGGTCAACATTATTAATCATGAATTGATCCTTGTGATTGAATAAATACATTAAACATTCATATACATATTACATACAGTGCATGTACAGGGTGGTTCATTATAAATTGACAACCCCCTTAACTTGTTAGTTTTTGAGGTTAGAAAAAAAAGTTTTTTTATAAAAGTTTTAGATACTAATACAAAGTTTTTTGTGACGCTATTGGAACTTATACAGTGTGTTCTAGAAAGCCGTGGCAGACATAACTTATGTTTTTTTAAATGGAACTCCCTATATATTTTTGCATTTTTGAAATCTGCTCATCAAGGCAATTAAAATGATATTAAACTTCGTGGCATTATCTTTTTCCGTTTTTGAAAAATTCCGTTTTCAAATTTTATACTAAATTTAGTTAACTCGAATTTGTGGATCTCGTGATAAAGATAGACGATCAATGTAATAACGAAAAATATTTGTTTTAAACAAGAGAGTAACATAGTGAAACTCCAAAATGTTCAGGAGCTTTTACGATTTTCCTGAAATTCTTCTTTCGAGAATATAATCAGTAAAATTTGAAAAGGCTCCTGAACATTTTGGAGTTTCACTATATTACTCTCTTGTTTAAAACAAATATTTTTTGTTATTAGATCGATCATCTATCTTTATCACGAGATCCACAAATTCGAGTTAACTAAATTTAGTATAAAATTTGAAAACGGAATTTTTCAAAAACGGAAAAGATAATGCCACAAAGTTTAATATCATTTTAATTGCCTTGATGAGCAGATTTCAAAAAATGCAAAAATATATAGGGTGTTCCATTTAAAAAAAACATAAGTTTTGTCTGCCACGGCCTTCTAGGACACACTGTACACGGACCAATAGCGTCACACAAAACTTTGTATTAGTATCTAAAAGTTTTGTAAAAAACTTTTTTTCTAACCTCAAAAACTAGCAAATTCAAATTATAATGAACCACCCTGTACAGTTAAAATACCATTTGCCCGGAAAGTGCCCCTGCACGTTTCTCTAAAGCCTAACTTATACAATATTCTCATTACTCTTTTTTGAATACTAAAAACCCTGCACACTCTGCCACTGTAGCGCCAGAAAATTATTCCATACTTCAAAACTGACTCAAAGTTTGCATAGTACACTACTTTTAAGACTCTCTACGACATGTATTTTCCAATTACTATAATCCCAAATGTTATTTTATTTAACTTTTTGCAGAGTTCTTCTATATGCTGAGACCAATTTAGGAACATATCTATTTGGATTCCTAGGAATTTTGTACATTCGGATACTTCTATTTGTGAAGTCAATATTTTGATATTTGGTGGTTTTTCTATTTTGGATCTATTTCTGCTAAATACAACAAGTTTGGTTTTATCTTGGTTAAGAACTAATTTATTTTTTCAAACCACATTTTTGCTTTGTTAAACATGGTGCTAGTTTCTCCTATGATTTCTTCTATAGTTGGTCCTCCAGTTAGTAAGTTTGTGTCATCTGCATAATTACAGATTGTGGTTTTGTTTGTTTGTGATAAAAAGCTAAGGTCATTTAAGAAGATAATAAATAAAATCGGCCCTACTATGCTGCCTTGCGGCTGGGAGACCGTTACAGATTTTTTGACGTGATTTTACTCAGTAAGCCTTTCATAGGGCATTATGTTGCGTATATTCTCACAATAATAAGGTATGAATCAGAGAGTCATCCTGGGTTCTTCATATGAAAAAATGAGTTTTCATTTATTCGAAAAATATGCGTTTTGATATGATTTTAGTCAGGCTGCCATGTGTTTTATAATTAAGTTCAAAATAGAAAATTCCTCGGAAAACCATAGGCATACCTTTATCGTGAGCCCAAAGGGCTATTATTGCCACGTGAACTTTTATTTTAATAATTAATTTTTCCACGTTTCTGAACAGGCTGCCAATGAGAAATATGCAAGTTCTTGTTATGAAACTGCTGAAGAAAAGGTGGCATACCGTTTGCGCATCTCCAAGTACACTTTACATCGAATAAATCGTTTAAATGATTAAATAACATTCAATTTAAACAGTACTTGGACATGCGCAAAAAGTATGCCATCCTTTTTTCGGCATTTTCATAACAAGAACTTGCATACTCCTCATTGGCAGCCTGTACAGAAACGTGGAAAAATTAATTATTAAAATACAAGGTCACATGGCAATAATAGCCCTTTGAACCCACGCTAACGGTATGCCTATGGTTTCTATGGAATTTTCTATTTTGAACTTCATTATAAAACACCTGACTAAAATCATACCTTATTATTGTGCAAATATGTGCCACATAATGTCCGTTGAAAGGCATACTGAGTAAAATCATGTCCAAAAATCTGTCACTATCTCCCGGTCTATAAGTAAATAGGTATAATTTTTTGCCAAATAATAATGTTTTTTTCATTGATATTTTCTGATTTCTTGCTAATTTTTTAGGTTTTCAAGAGAAAAACTAAATTTAGAAAGTGGCTTAGTCCTCTAGGTGTCATCGGCAATAATATTATCTGGAAGGACTCTATGTATGCGTGTTCTATTCATTTTGATCAACAGGATTTTTTAATGCGACACGAAGCAACGCGAAAAGTGGCGCTCTACCATCTACAAACAAGGAAACCTAACCGAAGAAGCAGTGGCGTTAAAATTGGTAAGACCACCAAAGAAATTCATACCGGTTCAAGAAGTAGGTAACTCATGAGGAAAATGGAGACATTGTAATCTCGATACGACGAAGAGAGCCGCATTTCTGGAGCAAATACAACCAAAGAAATGCAAACAGCAGCAGGCAGCAGCAAGTAAACCTGTTAACTGCAGACCACCGCCAGCAAAATTACTGAAGCTTATCAAAGAAGAGCGTAATTAGAAATCACTTCACTTGCATTTTTGAAACAAAGATTGAAGTGGTTGAAGTTGAAGTTGAAGTTACCAGGTTTTCTTTTGCTTGTATTTTTCAAACAAACAAAAAGAAAAAGTTCTAAGGAATAAAACTAGCCGCCTAAAAATTTAGAAATAGGTATAGATATATGTTCCTGGAAAATAAGTTATTATTATTAAAAGTATTCAAAATAATTATCTCAAGTAATATTGTATGAAAATTTAGGTAATAAAAAATATTTTCATGTTTTTTTTATAAGTAATTATTTACAATGTAGCTAATGTATAAGGTATAATGTACAATAGTAATGAAATTAGTTCTCTCTATGATGATTAATAGATATTATACACTTAGATTGAGAAGTGAGCCATTATTTACCGAGCATTTTTATATCCTGAGGCGCGTAGCGGCGAAGGATATAAACCGAAGTGTATATAGAATTTTTTTTTGCTACTAACATTTAAATATTGCCATATTTGACATATTTGATTAGATTTAGCCTGGGAGTACAGTTGTCAAGCTGATAAAATGAAACTAATTTTTAAATGTCATATAGAAAATTTTTCATTATTTACCTAGGTATTTTTTATTATCATTATTTACCTAGGGAGAGCAATATTACTTCTCATTAGAGGAATGAGGTAAATAATAGTTATTTCTCAGGTTTGTAGTAAAAAAATATGTTATTTTGATTAAGTGGTATAATTTCTCAACCTACAAATCCAAAAACAACAAAAATCTTGCGGACCTATGTTGTACTTTGAACTAAAATAATTTCCATTCTACACAAAACGACCACCGAGACATTACATAATTTATGGAACCCACCCGTATAAATCATTTCATTTAGGGTTAAAAATGGCCGCCAAATTATTCCCCCTGGTCGGACGTCTCTCTTGCGCGGTATAGGTTGCTATAGGTATATGGTCTAGTGTGCAAAATCAGAAGCTTCTATGAACGAGCCCAAAAAATTTCATTTATCATACCCAAGATTAGAGATGGGTTTTGGGTTTACATCCATCGATGGGTTTAAACCCTTAATGGTTGCCAACCTATGGGTGCCAAACCTTTGACACCCATAGGGTGTTTTCATTTTTAAAATAAAGGCTGGATTCAAAGGGTGTAAACTAATGACACCCAAAAATGGGTGTTTTCAATGTCACCAAAAGCCAAAATATATCCTGGAATGGATGGAATTTTTGCAGGGAAGCAAAGTCACTGGATTTGGAGCAAAGAAGAAGAAACGCGATTTTTTTTTTGTCAATGAACACTAACTATTATATTTTGTAAATATGTCAAATATAAGAAATATTAATGGAATAATAAACCCTATATGCGTTGACTGACATATTAATAAAGACTACTCACGTTTATATGTCATGTTTGACAGTTCTCTGGCTCACCATGTGCTTCCCGGAGACAAAATACAATGCAAAATACATTGTTGACCATAAGCGCCATCTACTTTTCAGAGTATGAAGCTATAGCCGTGAAAAGTCTTATTAATAGGTCAGTCAACGCTTTATGGCTTTTAGATGAGAAAGTGGAGAAAATTAATTGAAAGAAAATACTCCATGCAATAATAATATAAATATATAATATTTTAATATTGTACACATACATATACAGGGTGACCGTATTTCGAGTCTATGCATGGGGATCTTGGTTATCTTAAGAGATACGAGGTCGGTTAAATTGGGGCAAAGTTGCGGAATTTGATGCCGAGTAACATGGTAAAAAGAAATTTTGGCTGGCCCTTTTCGTTTTGAAAATAATGCGAAAAAACTGAAAACTGTCGTTTTCGTTTTTATTTTTTTAAACGAAAACGAATGGCGCTGGACATTTCTAAGTTAAACATTATTAAGGCACTTTTTTACAAGGAATCTAAATATGACCTCGCATTTTTTTCTCGCCTACCTGGACAAAGATATGACATCAACTTTTATTTTTCTTATGGGCGCCATATTGGATTTTTGCATTTTTGAAAAGATATATAATATCAAATTAATCGCTTTTGCATACAGTGCCTTGGAAACGTAAGCCCCATCAAGTTTGACGTTTTTGCATAGAGTGCCTTGGAAACATAAGCCCCATAATGTTTGACGTTTTTGCATAGAGTGCCTTGGAAACATAAGCCTAGTTACCCATTGTTGCGAAGTGTGCTTTGGAATATTGTTTAACGGTTCAGTAAAAATTCAGTTAATGTTGAATTAATTAATTAAATAAATCATAAACGTACCAAGAGAGTATGATCTGAGACCTTTTTATTTATTCGTCATTTGCCATATAACACATTAAGACTAAAATAGTCAAAGTGGAAACACAAGAACAACAAAAACCTAGACGAGTAGACAATCCTGTTTTACTATAAATGTTCAATTTGTCCTCTTTGTTCCTCAAGGCACAATGCAGCACGTTTCCTCAAATTGTTTATGGCTCATCCAATATCCCTTCAACATCATTTATATTTGAATAATAATAAATTTGAATCATGTCACGCTTTTCTTCATGTGAAAATAATATTTTTCAGTAAAATAAAGTATCCGTGACGGTTAAAATTGTACTAAACTATCAAACGTTATATGAGGCTTATGTTTCCAAGACATTCTATGCAGAAATGTCAAACATTATGGGGCGTACGTTTCCAAGGCACTCTATGCAAACACGATTAATTTGATATTATGGCAAGAAAAACAAAATAAAGCATAATGTGTGATATATCATTTTAACCAGAAAAAAATCCTCTTTTCAAAAATGCGAAAATCCAATATGGCGCCTATATATATAAGAAAAATAAAAGTTGATCGTCATATCTTTGTCCAGGTAGGCGAGAAAAAAATGCGAGGTCATATTTAGATTCCTTGTAAAAAAGTGCCTTAATAATGTTTAACTTAGAAATGTCCAGCGCCATTCGTTTTCGTTTAAAAAAATAAAAACGAAAACGGCAATTTTCAGTTTTTTCGCATTATTTTCAAAACGAAAAGGGCCAGCCAAAATTTCTTTCGCTATGTTACTCCGCATCAAATTCCGCAACTTTGCCCCAATTTAACCGACCTCGTATCTCTTAAGATAACCAAGATCCCCATGCATAGACTCGAAATACGGTCACCCTGTATACTGATGAAATTTTTTTATTTCTCGTTAACTAGTTTATTAAAGTTAATAATGCAGGATGAATCTTGTTTTTTTATGCCCTAGAATACATTTATTCATTTATTTAATATTTAGTCATCGTTATTTTAATTTAGGATAATGTAATAGATAAACGACTAAATTTCTAATTTGCCTGCAACATATTTTTTACTTTTTATATCTTCTTGCAATGTTTTTGTTGTTTATAGTTTTTAGATATGAGTATTTGGTATTAAGTTAAACTTCTAGATGTCACCAATGAAAATATGCCAAAAACTAGTGTCACAATTTGACACCCGGTGCCAAAAAAGGGTGGGAACCTTGACACCCTTTCCAAATATGAAAAAACCCGGTGTAAACCCATCTCTACCCAAGACTGATACGGACAAAAAAAATCGTTTACCTTAGGCAGCGAGCTGGTATGCAGGAACCTTCTCGCCCTCATCAGTTCCTCGTCGATCTTCACCCTCACCCGCTCCATGTAGAGGCTGACGTCGCGGCCCTCCAGCAGCTGCGCCGCCACGCGCTTCAGGTGCTCCCCGCTGGCCTCCAGGAACGGCTCCTCGAACAGCTCCTGATAGAGCTGCAGCTGGGACTTCTTCCGGTAGCCCTGTACCTGAGTTTGGGAGGCGGACGCACTGTATAAAGCATTATTTCCTCCTCATCCGGAGACCAGTTCCGTCTCGCCAATCGAATTGGCCATATTTAATCGAGCAAGCGATTCCGTTTGAAAATACTCAACTGCAAATCCGGCAAATTTACTCAACTACTTGGGTTTACACCCATCGATGGGTTTAAACCCTTCATGGGTGCCAACCTATGGGTGCCAAACCTTTGACACCCATAGGGTGTTTTCATTTTTAAAATAAAGGGTGGATTCAAAGGGTGGAAACGTTTGGCACCCAAAAATGGGTGGTTTCAAAGGGTGTAAACTAATGACACCCAAAAATGGCTGTTTTCAATGTCACCAAAAGCCAAAATATATCCTGGAATGGATGGATTTTTTTTAAGGGAAGCAAAGCCACTGGATTTGGAGCAAAGAAGAAGAAACGCGATTTCGCCAAAAATTTTCTCTAATTTACCCACCTAAGACACGGCACTGACGAATAATGTAAACTCGGTCTCAAAATACTATACTAGTTGATGATTTACCATTTTCTACTCGGTTGTTGGCAGGGCGCCAGTGCCGTGTTTTCATAGAGGGGGGATTTTGAGGGGATGAATTATAGAAAAATCTCGGCGCTAGGAAAAAAAATTATTAAGAGAGGTGGTTCAGAATGACCATCTCTATTACCCAAAAAAGGATGCCAGTTATTTCAGACTCACCCGGTATAATACTGATGACATTTTTTTATTTCCCGTTAACTAGTTTATTAGAGTTAATAATGCAGGATGAATCTTGTTTTTGTATGCCCTAGAATACATTTATTCATTATTTAGTCATCGTTATTTTAATTTAGGATAATGTAATAGATAAACGACTAAATTTCTAATTCGCCTGCAACATATTTTTTACTTTTTATATCTTCTTGCCATATTTTTGTTGTTTATAGTTTTAAGATATGAGTATTTGGTATTAAATTAAACGTCTAGATGTCACCAATCAAAATATGCCAAAAACTAGTGTCATAATTTGACACCCGGTGCCAAAAAGGGTGGAAACCTTGACAGCCTTTCCAAATATGAAAAAACCTGGTGTAAACCCATCTCTACTTTTTTTAATGCAGTGGGTTCGTTAGGTCCAAAAAAATTCGTTAGCATTTTTTTTCAAAATCATTCAAAATATGTATCCGCGCAAAAAAGTTAACGTATTAACACGTTGAAATTCTCATTTTTCAAAACAACGATGGTTTCTTACATTACAGGATGTGTATTTCTTTTTTATTAATAGAAATATGTTATTTCGATTACATGTAAATGATCTACTACGTTTTTTCTCTCGTTAACATTACCATCTCTATTCTATTTTACTTTTGTGTGCGAGGTACCTATTAAAATATTAGATCCCGGGATTTCAATGTATTTTTTAGGCTTTCTTTTTGGAGTATGCCTGTGCAAAGTCTAGACTAGAAATTAGTAACAGCACAGACTAACGAGTAATACAGACAATTCCTTAGCGGCATGTGTCAAAAGGACTCACTTTATAGCGAAATTTCTTCTAAATACATGAATAATGTGCATTTTATTTAATTTTACGTTAATCTACATAGCAAAGAGATTGTATTAGAGCCAAATTTATGCTTATAATACTGTCTGTCATTCTGGAAATTTATATTTTTGACACATGACCCTAAGGAGGCTTCTGTTGCAAAGCTATATTTATTCTGTGGTAACAGTAACACAAGCAAAATATCAGATGCCTCAGAAAGTTCAGATGACGATTTGTCAATTATTGACACTATTCAGAGGCAGTGTCAGTATTCAAATAAAAACAAGTCACTTTCAGAGAGATTAAACAAAGTACTAACAAGAAAAATGTCAAATGCATCAGTAGTAGCAGTAGCGTCAGCGACACTAGCAATAATTCAAAAGTTGGAATGACCAATAAAAAATGAAACAAATAATATACTTTTTGTTTCTAATAAATAACGTTGATTTCAATAAAATGTGCTTTAATTATTATTACTATTCTGACACTAACATTAAAAAAATATATCGCTCTAATGAAAATGTCGAAATCTCAGATACTTTCGGAATTGGATTCCCTAGTAACCTCCTTCATGTTGAATTTCGTTTTTTGCAATTAACGCTTTAAACTAAATATTAAAATTTTCCCCAAAAATGCACGGTTTTTTCTACAATTTGAAAAAATGTTTAAAAACTCTTCTTTTTAAAATGTTTTTTTTTAATTGTAGAAAAACTATGCATTTTAGGGAAATTTATATAAGATAGTCATTCCTTATTTTTATATGGGCGTCGGAAGGTTTTTTCAAAATTTAAAATTTTGTATTAAAGCGGTAAATTCCAAAAAACGCAATAAACTCAGAGGCTACTCGACTCCTCTTAAATATTGAATGCATTTTTGTCATTTTTTTTTATCTTATCTAAACTTTAAAAATTCAAAGTAAGCTTTAAAAACTTAAATTGCTGAGTGAAATATGAAGATATTTCAGTAAATACAACATTTTGTTATTTGAAATATAAGGTAAATAATTTAGAGTGGCCTCTAAAAAAATGTTGCAAGTGAAACATTCTCAAAGAATGCCACTGCTAAAAGTGTAGACTGCATGTAAAAAGGATGATGGAAGTATTTAACAAAAAACCTTATCAGGATGCAAATTGTCTTCCAATTTTGCAAGTTTTTCCATAAGTAGTGCATAAAGTGTATAATAAAATGTATGTACAGGGTGTCCCAAAAAAGAAGGCCAGGCCATTAACCGTAGATTGTTGATGTCAAAGTATGGCGATTTAACCACACTTACCTGGATGTAAAAATGTTTCCCTTAAAAGGTATATATAATAATAACTTGCTGACACAAAAGGTAACCAAAAACCCAGAGAGAGATTGAGCCGTAATCTCCTGTATCTTTTAAGGGAAGGATTTTACATACAGGGTGTCCCTGGATAGGTGACATTAAGAAGTGTGAAAGACAAACAAAATTACTTGAAAGTTGACCATTTGGGGTCTTGCCTCGCTTGAATTTAAAGTAATTTATGTTACATTTTCAGTTTGGGGAAATCAAAGCAGACCTTGACACGAGAAAAAATAGTAAATTATGTTACAAGGAGTAGACGCGAGTCTTTTTGTACTTCGCCCAGTTGTCGGCTTCACCTTTGGTTCCCCGTCAACATCTGGCCACAGCACAAAAAACCTTCTACTTCGAGTAACACTATTTTATCTTCAAACGCATGAAATAACAAGAACCAAGTCAATTCGAAAAACTACTAATTATTTCAATGTCAGTGTCATATTAACCTAACCGATAAAGACGCTTGCCTGTGAAAGGGTCATTTATTTTATAGGTATTTTATTATCAAGCCATAGGCGGCTCGTCTAACATTATTGGCGCCCCCTATTAAAAAAAAAACTATAATATACAAGGTGATTTATTCATAAGTACATTAATTTTAACAGTAGGTAGGGAAAAATACCGTGAAAGTAAAATCGCAATTAAATAATTCTAGCTTTTTGTAAAGCGGGAATTAATTTTTTTCTAAGCCTCATTTTTACCTGTTGGCACCCTATTTACTACCACTGACTTGCGTCAAATGTGTATGAGGCATCGGACGACGCTTGCCGAGATGCACGTTAGCTTTGTTGCCAGATGTACGAAACTTTCATAAATTTAAAGAAATGTTTTCAGTACAAGATTATTTTGTATTGTAGGCGAATGTTGTGCAAAATGCATGCGTAAATTATGGACAAATGTCAACGATTAGTTAGTTAGAGAAATAACCAAGGATAGAGGGAGTAAGAACAAAAAGTAAACAAAGCCAACATCTTTTTGAGTGATGCCGTGTACTCCATTGTTTACAGCATTTCATTTCAAAATAGAAGGGTTCAATAATGGGATTCAATGAAGGCACACCTCCCATAACGCTAAATTACCAAATGTAGTTATTAATTTCCAGTTTGTAACAATTTTAAACTAAAACTAAATTGCAGTGTAATTATAGTATCTAATTATCACTTTAATAAAATCGTCACAGATACCTCAAACCGCCCGACATGGCAACGCTTCTTTTGCTGCCGCGGGCGCCGCGTCCGTTAACTCAGCGATATTTGTTTTGTGTATGCCCAGCATGTCAAGTTTTCCGATTGTTTACGTATGCATTTCTCCCGTTTTTAATTGTTTTTCTGTTAATTTAAAGGCTATTTATTAGTATTTAGGATATATAGGGACTGATTTTGTATACAATGGGATGCAGAAAGTGTGTGGTATGTGGCTACATTGATATTTCTCAGGACATAACCTATCTCAGGTAAACGTTGTACACACGGGCCTAATGTTTGTTTACTTCGGTAAATTTGCATAAGATGTTGGTTGACTACAAACGTATGTATTTTGAGGCTGTTGCTCCCTCTATCCTTGGTTATTTCTCTGAGGTTTTGACCGTACCCACCTTAAGGGATAAATACCAACGAGAAAAATGAATGAAATGACTGCTTACATGACTACGACTTAACCATATTTGTAAAAAAGCAAATGCATTGCACAAAGAGTCCCGAATAAACAGAAAATAGAGAACTGACAGTTTTGTATTACCTGTGTGGTGCCAACATACAGAGTGGTTCAGAGCTTTTTAGTAAATTCGGAGACCTTAATAACAATTATTAGAAGAGATGGCGCCACATAGAAAACGGCGAAAGCTCCTTGACAAGTGACAAGTTTGAAAGTAATAATAGCTGTGGAAGCAATGGGCGCGTTGTTTTTAAAACTTTTGTATTAAATCTCCAAAGTTACTGAATTTTGGAAACAGTTTCAGTATTTTCCAATCACATCACTGTTTGCCGACAGTCAACACTGTGTGCGTCTCATGCTTGTAATTGCGATGGACGAAAATTGCCTCTTGTACTCTTGTATTGTTAGAGCTCGTGCTGTAAAAAGTGTAATGAGATAATCGAGGAATATGTGTCAGTTAGATGCTGAACGCGGAAAGTCCAAGGTGTGCTAACACTCTGTTATTGTCCCATCAACCAGGTAAATTCATAAACTCCGTTTTTTTTGTTTCACAGTAATAATAGCTGCGGAACCAATGGGCACGTTGTTTTTAAAACTTTTGTATTAAATCTCCAGTCTACAGAATTTTGAAAACAGTTTCAGTATTTTCCAATCACTGTTTGCCAACAGTCGACAGTGTGTGCCTCTCATGCTTGTGATTGCGATGGAAAAAATTGCCTCTTGTACTCTTGTATTGTTAGAGCTCGTGCTGTGAAAAGTGTAATGACATTCTCGAGGAATATGTGTCAGTTAGATGCTGAACGTGGAAAGTCCAAGGGGTGCTAACACTCCGTTATTGTCCCATCAACCAGGTAACCAGGTAAATTCATAAACTCCATATTTTTTGTATTTAAATTATGAAAACTTAACGGCAACGTTGCAGCAGGCACCATGTCCTCCACCAGAATGCCTTTTTCAGGTGCGCCTCGTTACGTGAGAGTAGGAATAAATTGCCCCATTATTTAAACATGCAGCAAACAATTTTTTTGCGTTTTCTGCATATACAGGGTGTGTGGAAATTATGCGTCAGGATTTCGGAGGGCGATTCTACCTGAAAAATTATTTCCACAAAGTCCTATAGCATTTTTTCGATAGCTCAAAATTGACGGAGATACAGGGCGCAAAAAAAAACCTTTTTTTTTTTGTTAATTTTTTAATAATATTTTATCAAGTGGGCCGATTTTTGTCAAAGTTTGCATACATATCACTAGTGTTCCTCTATTACTATAATAATTTGACGCAAATCGTCAATGCCTAAGGGCCCAAACTGTCCTTCACTTTAAGAAAATGACTTAAAACTTTTTTTCTTGAATATTTTTATAAATTTGGATTGTAGATTATTAAAAAGCATCAAAATCTCTTTAAAAATGGCCCCCTTATTGCATCACGTGAAAATGAACCGTTTCCGAGAAAAACCACTTTAAACATAAATAATAAGAAATTCTTGTTTTATTTAACAAAGCAAACCTTTAGTTTCCTGACAACAAGAACATGACATTATGTTATAAATTTTGAGATGTCAAAATGTTAAAAAAATTAACAAAAAAGTGTTTTTTTTTCGCGCCCTCTATCTCCGTCAATTTTGAGCTTCCAAAAAAATGGTATAGGACTTTGTGGCATTAATTTTTCGTGTAGAATCACCCTCCCAAATCCTGACGCATAATTTCCGGATACCCTGTATGTACCTCCCGGATGACATGGTTCAAATTATTGTATTTATGAATAAATCACCCTGTATTATTATTTACTAATAATTATTTCTTTTCTTCTCTCAATCGGAATGAATGGAAAACGATCATTAAATATTTCCGGCATACGTTGATAGATGAGTCGTGATTTCTGTATAAAAAATATTTCAACTATCCTTATTTTTTTGACGAGCAGCCCCTGAAACCAGTTTGGGTGCCATGGCCTTTTTGTGATTTTTGTCTGCCGGTATCAAAGAAAGACGCATTTGAAATTTCAACTGTTTCTAGACAGAAACATAAGCATGCTATTTATGGCCGCTTAAAGATGTATGTCTTTTGATAGAGGAAAGTTCACGTCGGCGTTTTTTTATTAACAAAAGAAAACCCTTGGCATTACAAGCAAAGCAAACGTTTGTCATAGAGCTGATCGTGCTGCCCTAGGTTTTAAGACCGCATTCCCTACCTCAACGAAACTCAGGATCGTGCCCCGCACGGCCTCGAGCGGGATCTTCAGCGGCCGCCCGGCTCGGTCGTCCGCGATGGTGTCCAACAGTTGGTAGAGTATGCGTGTGCCCAGCGGGGCCACCATTCCGCTCTGCCACACCTGCAGCGCCAGCTCTCCGATCTCCATCTGATCGGTACCTGTTTTTTTTTTTAATTCATTTCCGAAATATTAGTCGAGACACCACCCACAATTTGCGAGTTTAATAAATAACTTATTGCTAAAAAATATGATAGTCATCAATAAAGTCGGCGTTAAGTGGTATTTTTTTAATTAATTCATTAAGGTAAATTTTGACTCCGACAATAGGGTACTTGACGAAATTTTACAAACTTGATAAAACAATTCCTGGACACTTGCCTAAGACCCTACGATTATTTAAAAAATATATATTTACGTACTTATCAAGTTTTTAGACTTTCTTCGAAATTTGGCTGGAAAGCACTTATGACGTCACAAGTGTTTTAAAAAGACAATTTGGCAACATAGCAATACCACTAAAGTGTTCTAAGACATAACCTTATTCGGCAGTGAAAGTTGCAAGGAAAGTTGAAATTTCAGAATTCTAACCTCAAACTCCCAGACTTATGATGCCCCGTGAAACCACATTTAGTCAAGAAGTGTTTTTTTTTTCGTAAATACCTATTCAATCGTTTTTCTGCAAATTTTTTGGCTAGGTTGGGCCGGAATTCGGGCTCAGTATTAAGCACTATGGCGCCTTTATAAACGCGCCTTCAAGATGGTCCCTAGGCCGAGGTTCTCTCTTTATTAATAACTCATAATACAACTGTACTATTACTACAACGTAGGTAGGTACAAACTTTTGCAGTTTTATCCCATGAATTTCGGCAGACGCCAACATCGGATTATTAGAAAAAATTTGTGCTACTTAAAAAGCATCCCAATTTCGGCAAATTACGGATTTTCCTTTTAGGGTCCATGATATCTTACCTTACACATCTAACAACACGATAACTAGGTCCGCAAATAATATATATAATAGTAAATATTAATAACAAACTATAATAAATCGCACAGATATTAATATCTACTAATGTTTTGACTTAGCGATATACGGAATCGGAATGACAGTTGGCATCACGGGATGTCATCTGCCGATCAAAAAACCATACGTGTTAGATGACATGTGGATATATGCATATGGTTAGATGCCTAGGTGGGCAGGTAACGTTGCCACATAGGCGAATATTTCCCCCATTATTGATACCTGAATATTTATAGTACGTTCCGTATACAGATATTTTAACTAAACTGTTACGTGGCAGAGATGTTATCGGCCTATAACCGATCAGGGTTTAATGGCTTTGTATGATTTATTTGATGGCTACGATTGGGAGTTCTTGAATGATATAACAGTTAGTCCTATTACGCAGTTTGATAAGTTTATAAGCATTCTACAGAACGCTTGTGATATAGCATTTCCCGAAAAGAGCAAAACTGTCAATATTAATTCTGACAACTCATTTAAGATACATTGGTTCACTGATGAAATACGACAAAACAGGGAGAGTCTTAAGCTCTTAACAACTATTCACCGTCGTAATTCTGAAATAGTGAGTAGTGGTGCATTGAGGAAATATAGGCGTTTTTATAGGTCTCAAGTACATAAAGCTAAGAAAAACGCAAATGACATGCATATATCCAATTCTAGAAACAAAAATAAGGCAGTGTGGGATGTTATCAGGAATAACAATCCTAGGTCAAAGGAACAATCGTCGCCATCTCTTTCTGCCCAAGATTTTAATACACACTTTGCTACTATTGCTGATACTGTTAGACAGACTCTACCTAATAATGTCAGAGATCCACTCACCTACCTCCATGGAATTGATGGAGCCGTTTCAAGTGCGGGCTTGACCTTTTCTTTTGATTCTGTTAGTATTAACGATGTAAGAAATGCTATGGCTGGGCTCAGTAATAGCCCTAGCAGGGATGTGTATAATTTCAACATTAAAATTGTGAAAACGTTAAAAAACTTAATTGTCTCTCCTCTGTGCAGATTGATTAATCAATGCATTGCTGGAAATGTTTTCCCTGACTGTCTTAAGATTGCTAGGGTTGTGCCCATCTTCAAAAAGGGGAATGTCTGCGAAGTTAACAATTATCGCCCAATCTCGATTGTGCCCATTTTTGGTAAAATCTTTGAGCATCTATTGAACACACAACTGGTAAAGTATTTTGAGAATAACAACCTCTTTGCTCCAAACCAGTTTGGTTTCCGAACAGGAAAGTCGACTTCGAGGGCTGTTCTAAGTTTGGTACAGCAGGTTCAGCGATCATATGATGACAATAAGTTTGTACGGGTATGCTTTTACGACCTGACTAAGGCCTTTGATTGTATTGACCATCAACTCTTGATTGAAAAACTGACCAGTTATAGCTTTAGCAGAGACAGTTCTCACTTGATTGGATCCTATCTTGGGGGTAGAAAGCAATATGTCTCGGCCAATGGTAGTAAGTCTGAATTGGTAGGTTTAAAATATGGAGTTCCCCAGGGCTCTATCCTGGGCCCAACACTGTTTTTAATTTACATAAATGATATCACATTTATAGATAACCTCAATCTCGTCTTGTATGCAGATGACACAACTTCCATAAACATATCGGATGCTCCCAATACTGTCAACCAAAACGTTGATGATTCTGGCTTTCGTATTGAGCAGTGGTTTCTTTCAAATCGCCTCTGCATGAATGCTGGTAAAACACAAATTCTAGATTTTTCCTTGAAACCTGCAATCACTAACTTCAGCCCTGTTAGCTTTCTTGGATTGTATCTGGACAGCAGATTGTCGTGGGAAGAGCAAGTTAATCAACTTATTAAGAGGCTGAATAGAAACATGTACCTGATTCGTAATCTCCTAAACAATGTCTCAACCAAAGTACTTATGGACACCTACTATGGACATTTTCATTCTCACATAATGTATGGCATACTGCTGTGGGGCCATTGCCCACATGCCACAAGAGCGTTTGGTGTGCAAAGAAGATGTATCAGATTGATGGCGGGTATTGCATTTCGTGAACCTTGTAGAGACAAGTTTATCTCTTTTGGTATTCTTACTCTACCTAGTGTGTTCATACTCGAATGCCTTCTCTACCTAAAAAGCAACATTGATGACTTCAAAACAAACTCACATTTTCATCATTATAACACTAGAGGAGGTGAACACCTGTGCATTCAATACCACAGGGTCAATAAAGCTAGAAGTGGTCATAATTATCATGCCATTAAATTCTATAATGTGCTCCCCGAAGTTGTCAAAGAGCTACCCACAAAATTATTTAAATCTAAACTGAAAAGTTACTTAAAGTCTAAAGCTTTCTTTAGCATGGACGAATTCCTTGTTGCAGACTTCAGTGATTTGTCGTTGTCAGTCATGGCAGGCTAAAATGTGATGTGTGAGGCATCTGTATGTTGGTCTCCTTTTAATGTGTAATCTCCACTAGTTTATATCCTATTCATTTTTTTTTGTTGGATCATATTTATATAATTAACTAGGTTTTAGTGTGTATGTGTCATTTACTGCTTTTATCTTATTTTATTCTCATTATTTTATGAATCTGACTTGTGAAAATACTACTATGTATGTATGGCATCAATAAATTATAATATAATATAATGATATAGTTTCCAGCGTGTGCAGCATAAACAGACACCATTTTTCTATAGAGGAGTCAATATGCGGAATAAAAAAGTCTTTATGTGACAAAATTTGTGTGTGCAATTGCGTTAGTTAAAGCTCAAAAGTTGCAATACATTAAGTAACAGATATTCATAGGCAAGCTGGAGATATTTGAATAGAAAACTGCAATTTGTCCTTGTTCCACGAAATATTGGAAACGGGCACCGGCAACGTTACAGTTCCGTTCCTCCTGAGAGGCACAGAGTTGCCACTTTTGGCGTTCTGGACAATAGAACGACGAAACTGTAGATTTCAGCCTGAACAAAATTGTGCAACTTCGTCTTTAATTATCATGAATAAATAAGTGTTAAAAGCCGTTGTTTCATTTATTACGTGTTATGTTGGTGCATCTACTGTAAACAGAGTACAATTTTAGAGCAATTAAAAATATTGTCAAGTACCCTATTCTTGATAAGCCTTTGAAAATGTCAAAAAGTGAAACAAATTTAGAACAGTATGAAACCCATTGGAAAAGGAAGAAAATACAGCAAAATATCAGAAAAAATAATTTAAGGGCGATTTGAAGTAAGGGGGTGGAAGGGGGTGAAATTTTAGGGGTGGAAAACGGTTTAATACGATTTCCGGCAAAACTACAACTCCTATTGAAAAAAGTTAAATGGCAAAGTTGTAGATAATAAAAAGATCTACAACTTTTGTATTTACATTTTTTTCACATAACCTCAAAATATCCACGAAAAATCGAAATAACCGATTTTTTGGTTTTAAATTTTTTTGGTTTTAAATTTTTATCTCCCACAAAAAAAAATACCACGAAATTTGGTGGAAACTTACCTTCTTATGTCCCGAACACGCTGGATTTTTTTTTGGAGATTTTGAAAACACTTTTCATTCCAATTACCATGATATATGACACGAAATATTTTCAAAATGTTTTGAGACAATTTAAATTATATTGAAATAGTATATTTCATTACAAGTCTGGAAATAAAGATTTTTCCGTGCGCGTGTGACAAATTCCCGTGTGAGGCACAGCCGAAGTCATGCAAGCACGGAAAAATCTATTTCTGGACGTGTAATGAACGATATTTTTTATTATACTTCTTTGAAAACGGAAACCTAAAACATTTTATCGGCATATTATAATAAATTTAATTTAATAAACAATGCAGACAATATAGTGTTTGGTATGTATGATGCGTTTCCATGGTTACTCTCAAATTATTTCAAAAGTGCTTTGTTGTAAATTAGTTATTGTCAGATAAGGTGAATAAAACGTCAAAAATATTACAGAATGTATCTAAATATTGAAACACTTACGAATTAAAATACAAAATAGGTACATGTTAAATATCAGAGAGCATATAAAGTTTCTTAAATTTAGTTTACTTTGCTGTATATTTCTATTTTAAAGCCATATATTCGGTATTTTTAAACAGCGCACAGAAAGTTTTTCCATGCGCTGTTTCCGTGCGCTAGCCCGAAAAACCCCATCTTTCATTATTGCTAAAACAGATGAAAATAAGGTGTTTTCAAACAAGTATAATAAAAATTCCTTTTTTCCATTTAAATACAGGGCTGCATTAGAAAAAAATTAGTGGAAAAAAAAGGATTTGTCAGTATAATTGTCTCAAAACCTTTTAAAAATATTTCGTATCATAGATCATGGTATTTGGAATGAAAAGTGGTTTTTCCTCTCTGTGATAACTTCAGAAAAAAATAAAATCGAAAATGCAAAAAATTTCACTTTATTCAAAATAACTCAAAAACGAAAAAAAGATATTAGAAATTTGTTTGCACCATTTTATTGACCTCAAAATTGCGCAACTTTTACCCCATTTAACCGTTGTTCTATCTCCCACCGTTTGCAAGATCCCCATGCTATTCATTCTTATCCGGGACACATTGTATATCGATTTGCAATTTCTTGGTTTATCAATATAACCTGGAATCTTAAATTTTTCAAGTGATTAAAGTGTAAATTTCAATAAATAGCGTAAAATTTTAAACAATTTTGAGGTTATGTGAAAGAAAGTGTAAATACAAAAGTTGTAGATCTTTTTATTACCTACAAGTTTGCCATTTAACTTTTTTCGATAGGAGTTGCAGTTTTGCCGGAAATCGTGATAAACCGTTTTCCACCCCTAAAAGTTCACCCCCTTCCACCCCCTTACCTCAAATTGCCCTTAAATTATTTTTTCTGTCATTTTTGCTATATCTTCTTCCTTTTCCAATGAGTGTCATGCTGTTCTAGTTTTGTTCTCAAAAATTATCTACCCTGGCCTATGAAGTGATATGCCAAATATAGACCGTCAGATAGTGACAGATTTAGGTGACCCATTTTCGCATACAAGCCTCGAAGAGTGGCCCCTGGGGATAACATGTGGAAAATTCGATTTGCTATATATAATGTATTATATAATATATTATATCATACAAAATAAGTATTTAGTGTCCCCAGTATGCTTTGGTAATTGGCAACACCAAACTAGTTTCCAATATCTAATGGAAATTGTGTATGGGTCTTTCGGAGGTGTGCAGACCACGACTAGGTCTGCCTGATGAGGGCCAACAAGCCCGAAACAGGTACCTATCGTGGTCTGACAATAAATGTTCAATTTGTTCTCCTTGGTCCTCAAGGCACAGTTTCCTTAAATTGTTTATGGCTCGTCCAATATCCCTTCGACGTCATTTATATTTGAGGAATAATAAATTTGAATCATGCCACGCTTTTCCTCATGTGAAAATGACATTTTTTCAGTAAAATAAAGTATCGGTGACACTTAAAACTGTACTAAACTATCAAATGTTATATGGGGCTTATGTTTCCAAGGCATTCAATGCAGAAATGTCAAACATTATGGGGCTTACGTTTCCAAGGCACTCTATGCAAAAACGATTAATTTGATATTATGGCAAGAAAAACAAAGTAAAGCATAATGTGTGAAATATCATTTTAACCAGAAAAAAATCCTCTTTTCACAAATGCAAAAATCCAATATGGCGCCCATAAGAAAAATAAAAGTTGATCGTCATATCTTTGTCCAGGGAGGCGAGAAAAAAAATGCGAGGCCATATTTAGATTCCTTGTAAAAAAAGTGCCTAATAATGTTTAACTTAGAAATGTCCAGCGCCATTCGTTTTCGTTTAAAAAAATAAAAACGACAATTTTCAGTTTTTTCGCATTATTTTCAAAACGGAAAAGGCCAGCCAAAATTTCTTTTTACCATGTTACTCGGCATCAAATTCCGCAACTTTACCCCAATTTAACCAACCTCGTATCTCTTAAGATAACCAAGATCCCCATGCATAGACTCGAAATACGGTCACCCTGTATATTATATAATATATTATGTATAATGTTTTTTGTATATTTTTCGGGCTAGTGACGATGTACATTTTCATACTTTCGAAGGGCTTGTGTGGAAAAATCGGTCAAAACCTCGATTTTTCCTTACAAGATTACGCCCTTATTTCAATCTTTTAGCCACCTGCAACACTCAAGCCTTTGGTTTTCCAAAGCCAGGTTCTATTAATTAATCATTTAGTGAACACGGCTTGTATGAAAATATGGGCAACAGACAACTTTTATTTCTGTTAAGAAAAATCCCATCAAACTTGATGCAAAATTGTTCTAATTTCAACAGTACTATGAATTTATTTTTAAGTAGGCATTCAATCAAGTGAATCATTTTTCGGAGTACTTTCTAAGAGAACTATCCATTAACCAAGAAGGGTACAGTGTAAAATATATTATTCCTAGAATATTTCTATTATATCAAAATCTGGCAAGGCTTTTAAGAAACCTACCACACAAATTGAATAATACAGTTACGGATTTAAACCATCGTTTAAACTACTTTTGGTTGTTTCCACACTTAGTCTAGCTTCCATTTTATTATAGGTATGTTTAAGTGCAGTTTTCTTAAAAAAATATTATTTTTAGTTTTTTATTTTGCAGGAGCCATAACAACTGTTCAAACAAATTAATTTTTGTGTCATTGTGATTATAAATAATAAATCCTCTCTGAAATGGGACTGGCATATTAAATATAGTGGTTTTATTTTCTATACGGGGTAAATCATAAGAAATGCCGAAAAGGTGTTTTATGGAGTAGAAACTTGAAACATCATTGTTGGGCCTATCTTTTAATTCTAAACAACTTATTCATAATACATGTTTTTTCGAAAATCAAAAATAAGGGTGTTTTACTTTTGAGCCTTTTTCATATTTTCGAACCTCCCCCATATACGAAAAGAGATTCAAATTTTGAAAACTGCATTTTGAGTTTGCAGGAATGTACAAACTATTATCAAGAATAAAATTTTGTGGTAAATCTAAAATAAAAAAAAATTCAAATGGTGCATACTTTCTGCCAGACACTGTAGAAAATTCTAAAAATTTGTGAGATGCCGATTCTTCGCAGCAAATTTCAAAGATTTGCAATGCAGTGTGTTGTGAAATTTATGAAATCGATAATTATTGTAGTTTATTTAATCAAGCTTGATATAAAATTTCCATTATATCAGTATCGTTCAATCCTTACTTATTATTTTAATTCTCAATACAAGTTTTGCAACAAACTGGTACAACTAGAACAGCTTTGCATTTAGTTTGATGTAAAAATTATGAGAAAATAAAAAAAAACAAAGAATAAAGTTAGCCCAAAACAGATGTCAGTTTTTGCAAAAAAAATCCAAACAGGATGATTTGTCAGGGTTGCTTGGGGACTGCTGATTGTTCAACCAAAAGATAACACTCGAACTCCTAGTACGAATTGAGCTATAGGGTGGTTTCCTAAACAATATTAGTGGTTTCCTAAACATTTTTTAGAGCAAAATGACCCTAATAAAAGTTGTAGTATCAAAGTATGAACAACATTTCCACATAATTATTTTTTCTAGTACATAACGAGTTACAGCACATTACTTTTATACAGGGACCAGCAGAAAGTTGGACACAAAAATTTAATATTTTTAAACTCTGATTTCGATTAATTTAAATTTCTAGGTGCTAATCGAACAAAATTAAAGTTTAGTAGCAAATTAATGTGTTATCCGATGAGAAGTTGCGCTTGTGGTATTTTGTTTTTTGTAATACACAGGGTGGTCGAAAAAAAAAATACAAAAAAGTTAAATTCCTTTTTTTTTTTCACTAGGTGGCTCTGACTTTAAATCTGTCATCCACCTTTGATTCCAAACAACTTTTTTAAGTAACTTTTTGCCGTATTTTAAAAAATAAGGGTACTTTACTCTTGAGTTATTTTGACATTCTTGAATCTACCTCGTATCCAAAAAGAGATATTTAAATTTTGATAGGTGCGTTTTGAGTTTGAAATGATGCACCAACTTTTATCAAGAATAAAATTTTCTGAGAAATTAATAATAAAAAAGTTTTCCATTCGTGTCCAACTTTCTGCCGGTCACTGTATGACAAAAATTCCTTACGCTGCAGGGGTACACATTTTTTTTACAAAAAATGACCTTAATAAAAGTTTTCGAGGATGAACTTCTCGTCAACTTTTTCTTATAGTTTTTTGGTGTCTCCAATATTTAATGATTATATGATAAAAATTAATTAAAAAATAGAATGCCCTGTCAATCATTAAGTAGTGGAGACACAAAAAAAGTTTAGAAGAAAAAGTTGACCAGAAGTTCATTCTCTAAAACTTTTATTAAGGTCATTTTTTTGTAAAAAATGTTTACAAGTGCACCAGTGCAGAAATTTTGTCATATAAGTAATGAGCTGTAACTCGTTAGATTATTTTCTTTATACTGTTATTTATCTGCCCATGTGATATATTAGTATTTTAAATTATGTGTATTATTAGATCTTTCATATGTCTACCTGTTGTCTTAGACTTAGATGATAAACTATCTTGACTTGCAACAAATGTATACTGATGTACGTAAAGTTGTCAATAAACCGTATCTATCTATCTAGGATACAAAACAAATTATGAGGAAAAGTTGTTCATACTTTGATCCCCTACAACTTTTATTAGGATCATTTTGCTCTAAAAAATGTTTACGAAACCACCCACGTTTAGGAAACCACAGTATAGCTTAATTCGTACCAGGACTTTGAGTGTGATCTTTTGGTTGAACACTCTGGAGGCAGTCCCGAAGCAACCCTGAAAAATCATCCTATTTGGAATTTTTTTTCTGCGACCCCTATACCCCGATTACTGTAAGAAGTCCCGATTTTGTCAGATGACATTCTCCACAAAGTCCCTAGGAATTTTTTCTTAACCATGGGTATAACATTGGTATATGTGTCTCAACCAGTTAATGACGTCACTCATTGATTTATAATGTGAAAAGTTACCCAAGTGATACGAAAAAAAGAGCATAATAAAATAAAAACCCTATTGCAATCACGATTATGCCGCTACAAATAAAAATAACTATGACTACAACTCATTTTAATAATAATTTCAAACGTCATGGAAACACTTTCGTTTTGGTATATCAGCTGCTTTTGGCAGCGTCTAGGGGCGGACTCAGGCAAATTTAGCTTCGGTGTGTCAAAGTGACAGTGAAGGTTTTCCAGATCGTTCAAACTGGTTCAAACATTCGGTAATGAAAATATTCGCGGGTTTTCTACGTTTTGTGAGTTTTACCGTCATCTGTGTTGTTCTTGTTCATGTTACTTTTCGTGTTATTAGTGCAAATGGGCTCGTTACTGAACTGAACTTATGACCCGGTTGCATTTTTTGCTGCATTGATGCCAACTTAGGATATCGAAATTACCAATTGACAGTCCCAGTAAGGACTTCTTAAAATAATTTGAGTATATTAGCCGAGCATATTTTTATTGGACTAAGTTGTTTTTCAGCATAAAGGAAACCACTGAGTTGCTTTAGCGTCCCTTTTCAACTATTAGCTGCGGCAAAAGTCAAAATTTACCTGAATGGATTAGTATATGGTGCAAACTTTATCACGATATATTCCTACCACAAATAACTGGGCAAGTTCTTGCTTTACATACCAGACGCAGAGGACCCATCGCAACTTCCATATATAATTTCGGCATCGGAAAGGCGCTGGGTACGTATGTGCTGCTGGTTCAGGTACAAGTACAGACTATGTAAATATTGGCTGCCCACCGAGTACTGCGACCAGTACATGAAGTAGTTCTTCACCAAGTTGGCCTTGAAACACAAAAACAAATTTGACGTCTTCAATTCTTCCTCTTCGAAGAAATCAGACAAACCTCTCCCTCATCTTGCACCTTTTCGAGCAGCCTCGAGACGTGGTCGATCAGGTACTGTTTGGTCTCTGCGTATAATCGATCCGCCATTGGTTCAGGGTGGGCGACACATATTGAGTAAACATCGCTGGAATAAAATAATATTTTTTCGACTACCATACTTTAATTGATTTATTAGACATGTACTACCAGTAGAATAATGAGGTTCATTATGACACAGATTTTTAATTATGATACAAGTTTATAACCAATAGAAAAATCCAAAACCACAATTTGCAGCCAATATAAACACAGCATCACAGCAATATTCGGTTAATATCTAGATTGCCATGACCATGACATTTCTAAAACTTAGGCTTAGGCTTCTCTTCAAGGCACCCTTTGCTTTTCGTCGCATCTATATCTAGAAAACAGTTATTTGTTCTAACCATTGAATTGACAAGTAGATGGAAGGAGTGTAGAGAGAGAAACTGGCAGCCAAATTTGAGTAAGTGAAATGGTAAATAAATCCGGTGATTCCGGCAAAAACCACATAACACAAAATAGGTAAAACATCAAACTGTGAGTCCTACCTTCTGTTTTTTGTGTCCTGTGCTTCAAATGAGTTCCGTTGTCAAACGTCATTTTCCTTCTGTCCCAATAATTATTATATTTAGATTTGATTTGAGTTTGTATCGTGGTGGTAGTTTGTATAAAACGGCGTTGAGTTTTGTTAGTTGGTGTGTGGTTTAATATTTTTAGATCAGAGAGAAAATTTAATTTAGCTATGTGGCTATATCCTCTCTGTTGTAGTTGTCGGTAGTTGTAGTTTACAAAAAATATGGTTAACTCCTGTTGTGTATTTGGATGTACCAAACGGGGCGGAAAGAATAAGAATAGTGTTTTTTTTTATTCGTAAGTGTTATTATTAAATATATAGTTTTAAAAATCTTTGCTAATAACTTTGCAGTTTTCCAAGAGACGGTGACATTAGACAAGTGGACTGTAGCAATAAAAAGGAATAATTACAAGTATTTACTTGCATTTGTAGTCAACATTTTATTGAGAGCGATTTCATAGAGAATTTTGGGAATTGCAAACTTAAAAAGTATGTAATTACTACAGTTTTTTATTTTCCAAGTCATCTTATGATAGAAACTCTATCAAGGGAAAAACTGGCAAAATATTGTGCTAATGAACCTAGCTCTTCGTCGTCAAAGATGGACATTGAGGATCTGGTCCCTTTAATAAGGTACTTATTTGTAGGTAATTCCTTTTGTTATATGCCTAAACAATTAAAAATTATATAAAAATATGTAAAAGCTGCCTGTCTTAGATGTTTTTCCTATTAAATAGAATTAAGATAAGTAATTAAAGATGAAAATGTACAGCTTATCCCAGATATTTTGTCGCCTTTATTTTAAAATAAACTTTTATTTTGGAATTTGTATTTGTCTCCATTTACTTCCAGGTATACTTTCCATGTATTTTTTTAAAATTAATTCACTACTTTTTTCTGTGCAATTTTTACATGTGGTTGTAATTATATTCAAAATGCTGTTGAAAACATCGAATTGAACTAGGAAAAAATTCTCATTCCTACAAACAAGGCCCGAATTACGGAATACAGATAATACAATAAAGAGATCTACGGAACATGTCCATTAAATTCGCCCATTAATATGCCATCCCTTTATACCTACATTCTTTGCCTGAATCAGCCGACACGTTCATTACCCGTCCTTGTCTTACTTATTGCCATTTGAAACCTATCTCTCTCTAGAGAGATAATGAGAATCACACCTGTGCGACTTCCATAGTACTTATCAATTCGATGGTTCAAACCTAGTATAAAGGGTGTTTCCGCACGCTGAGAAATGCAGGAGGCAGGGGTGATTTCCCCATTGGCTCCTTTGTGCAGTGAATACCCAATTAAATTTCATAAAAACACAGTTATTTAAAATCACATTAAAGATAAAAATTTAAATTCAATTTTAATATTTTTATTGATTTCTTGCCAGCTGGTTGGTCAGTGTCGATGTGATATCCAGATTGAACGCGAGAGGTTTCCACGAATGCCTGTGGTTAGAAAGAGAGGTTATCAAATCCGTGAAACAAGCAGTGCGGCCACGTGAACTTATGCTATTTTTAGTATCATTTTGTGCAGCACACGTAGCTTACGACAGAGGACTTCGCGTGTCCGGCATGGCGTGTTTTTGTGTTTGCAATTTCGGTGTTTGTAGTTTTGGCATCTTTTAATAGTTTTTTTTATATGTTTGTAAATGTAAAATAGGTTGGAATCGTGTTCAGTGGAAATTATAAAAGAAAATGCCCATAATTTCTAGAATCAAGTGCTTATAAAAAAGAATGGACCACCTCGGTCAGAGATAAACACTGTTCAAGAATGTGCCATAAGAAACAAAAAGTTAGAACGTAGTTTTAAGGTTGAACAATACAAAAAAACTTCGTGGTTGTGCGGGTGTGACAAACTACATGCTTTGTTTTATTTTAATCAATGAAAAGACTACATCAGAATGGTCAAAAATGGGCAATAGGGACTTATTTCACTTCTCAACAAAAAATAAAAAACATGGATCTTCTCAAATTCATTTAAGAAATGAATTGCAGCTCTCGAATATTGGCAATGTCAATGTTTGTCAGTTATTAGATTATGGTTATAGAAAAGCAATAAAAAAACTTTAACGACCAAGTAAAAAAAACCGTTAGATCTTATCCTGTCTTATTTTATTGATTGTGTAAATGTTGTGGCGTATTTGAGCTAGCATTGCAAGGACATGGCGATCATCGGAGAGTTTAAATCCAGGAATATACAGGGGACTTATTTATTTTGTATTAGAAACCGATACGGCTATGAAACAACATTTGCAAGGAAATACTATTTTTGAAGGTACCTATGTCAAAATCAGTTAGCTATTTTAACAGTTTGTCAAGAGATAAAAACAGGTTTCAGAAGCACGGTTTGTAGCGACTGATGAAACTACTGATGTTTCTACCCACCCGCAACTTATTATTTTAAGATATGAACAAAAAGGCAAAATTCACAAATGTTTTTGGACATTTTTGAAACCTGCATTACAGAGTGACAATGACAGCCACAGATATTAAAAAAGGGTTTGATGTTTATTTCTCGCACTGTATTAATCGAGGTATTAATATTGTATACAATCGACATTGAGTAATTATATTTTTTTGTTTTAGAGAACCAAATTAAAAATTGAACACCCATTTTTAAATTACCATGAGCCGCCACTGCCAGGAGGTTAATCCTTGGGCAACAATAAGAAGAATTTGTCTTACTTATTAACCTATATATTAAAACCTTTCCCTACCAAGTTATACGCTTCTAAAGAGATGCTGAAATTGAGTTTTTGTTCATTTTTTCAAAGTTGAGAAATATATTAAAATTTGAATTCGGGTTGCTTAATCTACTGATAGAAGGGTTTCCTAAAATCATTCTTGCGATCCTCTCTAATAAATATTACAAAAGGATGAAATTCGCAACTCTCTTTGGTATTTTAGTTATAACTTTTAATAAGGTAAGAAAATTTCACTCAAAAATATGAATTGTGAAGCATAATTTATTTAAAAAAAACTTCGCTTGTATTTTTTCCGTCCATTAAACAATAATAATAGTTTCACGGTAAAAAAAATTAAAATTAATAAGATGTCCAGCTATATGGAAAATGAAATTTTCATTAAGTATATTATCTTCAATGATGCAACATTCTGAATGGAAAATGAAATTTTCATTATATTATTATGTTCGGTAAGAATAAGGCAACATTCTGTTTTACCGATAGGCGATAAATAATCCAATATTTTCATTGTTCCAATCCATAAGAATGTATCCATAAGAATGTATAAGTAATTGCATAATAATTACATAAGATAATAAATAGATAAAAAAATCTATCGCTTGTATTGTTTCCGTCCGTTAAACAATAATAATAGTTTGACGATTAAAAAAAAACAAAATTAATAAGATGTCCAGCTATATGGAAAATGAAATTTTCATTAAGTATATTATCTTCAATGAGGCAACATTCTGAATGGAGAATGAAATTTTCATTATATTATTATGTTCAATAAGAATAAGGCAACATTCTGTTTTACCGATAGGCGATAAATAATCCAATATTTTCATTGTTTGAATCCATAAGAATGTATAATTGCATAATAATTACATAAGATAATAAATGCCTCCTATATTTTTGGAAGTGGCTATTTATACGTCCGACGTATACAGTGTGTCCCAATTTGAAACTGGACACCTCAAAATTATATGAAGGACAAGGAAGACAAATGGTCTTTATTTTTTAATGGTAGTCCCAAGGGAGAGTATCTCACAGGCGGTGGTATTTGGATGGGGTATTATTTCATAGATTGCTATGATTGTTTAAAATTGCTAATTTTCAAGAAACCCTATTAGGGACTTTTTTAAGACAAAATGTTATTAAGAAAACTGGTTCAGAATGAAAAACTGAGTAGAATTGCGAAATTTCAAAATTCTAGGCCTACTTCGATTTTTAGCTTTTTCGCCTTTTTCTCCCACTTTTTTCTTAGAAATGTGTCCTTTCTGGAGCTTTAACGTCAAAATATTATTAAGGAAACTTGATCATCGTGAAAAAATACAATTTTGACATTAAAGTTCCAGAAAGGACACTTTTCTAAGAAAAAAGTAAGAGAAAAATCTAAAAATCAAAGTAGGCCTAACCTTTTGAAATTTTGCGAATCTACTCAGTTTTTCATTCTGAACAAGTTTTCTTAATAACATTTTGTCGTAAAAAAATCTCCAATGGGGTTTCCTGAAAATTTGCTATTTTAAAAAATCATAGCAGGCCATGAAATAATTACCCCATCCAAATACCACCGCCTATGAGATGCTCTCCCTTGGTACTACCAATAAAAAAATAGAGACCATTTGTTTTCCTTTCCCTTCATATATTTCTGAGGTGTCCAGTATCAAATTGGGACACGCTGTATAAAAGTCGCTATACGTCTTGCGCTCTCATTGGTGGATTGACTCACGTGACACATAACCTTATTTCTACCCTCCGATGGTTGATGAATCGGCTTGTTTACTAAGTAGATTGAATGATGGCTGAGATTATTCAGACCTATCTTGTCTCATATTTTATATTGCGACCCCTCGACATTCGGCGCTGCGCCGAATGTCGGGGAATAGCCAAAATTTCACTAAAATTGGGGGGTGGGTTACAACGCCGAACGTCGGGCAAAAATATGGGGTACCTAGCCAAAATTTCAAGAAAATCGGGGGTGGGTTAAACCATTGGAAATGATTACCACTTCTTTTTTCGTAAGGCAGCGCGCATCGCTGCCGACTGCCACAATATGGTGCGAATGCCCCCTTCTTTTTTCGTAGGGCAGCGCCTATCCCCCAAAAAGGAGGGCGTACGCTCCTTATTGCAAAGATGCTTGAGAAAAATGCACTTCCGACGGCTTCCGACGCAGCTAAATAAGTTTACTTCGGACATGTAAGGAGTTAAATGTACGTCCAAAGAAGTGTCGTGACTCAACTCGCCAATGAGAGTGCAAGATGTATACGGACTTTTATATACACGTCGAACGTATAAATAGCCACTGCCTATATTTTTACACATTTAAAACGGCTTAGGTTTTGTTGCATTACATTATGTCAATCTACAAATCCAGCATAAAAACCTGAATAAAAACGTAAACTACTTTTAGCTGGTTACATTACATGTTTGCGATGACGTTTAGTTTCACGTTTGAGGCAATGCCGCAGCAGAATTTGCATTTGTAATTCAGCAAATCCCAACCTAGATTCCTCATACTTACGAGAACCTGTCGTTCCACACAGTCCGGGGCACATGATCCAATGTAATCACCCCTTTAATCGTGTCTCGGATGGCCCCCCAGGTGGCATTGAAGTCCACCTGCCTCGGCTTCAGGGACATGGCGTCCTAGGGCTCCTAAGCGAAACCGAAATTTTACGATGACTCCGCGTTTATGGCTGTTTCCCGTGAAGCTTTTGTTTATGTTTAAATATAGCAATCGCCACACGGTCCTAGCCAATAATGAACCACCGTAATTGGCGGGTCTTTTCAGCGATTATTCTTTGTTATAGCACTCATTTATTATTTCTAGAAGAGGACCCAAGCAAGTGGTTCGGATATTTTTGGAATTTGCAGATGGTTTTTTTAAAACGCAGTAAATTTCCCGAAAAAAGGCTGTGAGTTGCACAAGTTCACCAAATATAATCAAGGAGAAAAACTGTCAACTGTCAACCTATGACGTATGACGTTCAGTTGACGGCAGAGGATTTGACAAGGTCGGAGTCACAAAATAACATAAATTAGGTTAAGCTGTAGGAGGAGAATGCAGTTTGAACAACTGCGCGTCATGATTTGCGTCTACAATCTGCCGGCCATTTTGAAGACACTTTTGATATTTTGCCAGCTGGTGCCTTTTGATTAGAGACCTTGGGCTGGTGCCACAGAGTAGAGTGCTGGACGATGTTTTTTATACATAGGATGCGCGGAAAATCTTTGACGAATTTAAAATAATAAAATAGTAAAAATAGCATAGAATTAGGCCTAGTGGACATGCGCATTTGCAATTTGAGGTAGTGTTTTGTGAAACTTGACACTCTTCGACAGCCATTTGACAGCGACAAACTAAGTATAACCTACCGTTGTTTGCATCATAGACGCTTTTGTGGCATAATTTATTCGATTTTCAGCTAATTATTAATAGTTTCTTCGCGTTTTGTTCGTGTTTGTGTTTTATATTTTATTGTTATTATTAGTTTCTATTTGTTTCAAAGACTTCTGCAGAAGCATGGGTAAATGTCACAGAGATCATTGATCTCTGTGGTAAATGTGATTCCAAAACAGAAGGATTGAGTTTCTACAAGTAAGTTACCTCTATTCATAGGGCTGTAGTTTAATCCTAACAAATTTTAATATACTTATGAATACGTCGCCCAGATACATCACTTTACTTTACTTGGGGCGATTTTTAACCCGTATAAGAAACTATTAGTAGCTTATTTGTTTTAGTGTTAAAGTTATAAAGGTAGATGAAAACAAGTCAAGTTCTAGCATCAGTGAAGCAAATTCTATAGTAGTTTTAGTAGTTTTATTTTGCCACAATTCGTGCGCATTCGAGCTGTTTTGAATTGCGCGGTCTGAAGGTCTAATGCGCATGTTCCATAGGCCCAGGCGCAGATCCACAATTTGCCTTAAAAAGGAACTTGTCCAGCACTCTACCTATATACAGGGCATATAAAACGACTATATGCTCTGCTATATACAGTGTGTTTCACTTTAAAACGGACAATTCCGTATTGGTGGTAGCTTCTACTAATGCTCCTTACAACCTGTACACATTTCTCCAACCTATTTTGCAATTAGCAGTAACCCTCTGCAGCTGTTCTTCTGAAATCGAACGACACACATTCCAATCAATTTTTAAGGGGAAGAACAGCAAGCTGCAGAGGGTTACTGCTAATTGCAAAAAAAAAAATGTTGGACGAGTTATAACGAGGATTGGTAAAAGCTACAAATTCGCTTTTTCTTTCCGAACACCCTGTATGATATAGACATACCAAATCATTTGTAATAGTACCTTGAGAAAAACCTTTTCGATTTGTAAAAAAACATTCACAAAATAAAATTGAAACTGCGGAAATAGGGATCTGAGCTAAGCTGAATTCGATGGAACTGATTATTTTTTAAAACACAATTTCGTGATTTTTGGGGTCTTCGTTTGATTGCAGTAGGCCATGGAATGATCGTATATCAAAACACTGCAGCCCAAAGGATAGAGCTCTTTTAATACAATATGTTAAAAAAATAATTTTGAAGATCGACCAATATTTCGAAAAATACGGAATTGTCCGTTTTAAAGTGAAACACACTGTATATTATATATGATCTCTGTGGCTGGTGCGGAGTGCTTCCCTGTTTTTATTTGGAGTGATTTCGATTGATTTTCCGGTAAGAATTTTCCAATAGGTTTGGCTACTTTTTTCAGTTCTCAGTGCCGTACCTTTCTATACCAATTACATTTATTAATATACGTATGTACCTATATAAAGTGGAAGTAGGCAAAGTGTCTTCAAAATGTCGCGAGACAAAATTAGTCAGTTTCTCGTAGTTTAACACTCATTCTCTCCACCTCAAACTCTGCCCTCGACTCCTAATCATTTTTTAGTTTTTTGTGACTTTTTTATGGTTATGTTGTTTGTTGGTTTTTGTTATTAATAACACAGTGTCTTGCTTATTATTTATTATACTCGTGTTATTAAGAATTATTTGCGGTGTTCCGTTTTGCAGTTTTGCATATTTTTTACTTTATACTCCATCCCATTATAAATTTTCGACTATTCTTATAACACAGCATACCTAAGTATTAAAATATTTAAAGTATAAATACTAAGGTTATTTTACTTCTGTATTATTATTGTGGCTAAAAGCTTAACAAATGTCTGAAAAAGTGGAGAAAATTGTTGATTTGGGTTTCGAAGTTGGAGAAACTTTTAATACGTTTTACGAGTTCAAAAGTCAGCTTGAGAAGGTCACCAAACAAAAATGCGTGCAAATGTCGATCTTTCAATCGAGAACCGTGGAATCAGCTCGTAAAAAAGTAAAAAGACATTTAGATGATAATTTGCTTTTTTATTCCGTTCAGTGGGCTTGCATTTACGGAGGCAGATCATTCAAGAGCCGTGGATTGGGCCTTAGAAAAACGACGTAAGTTTCATCTGAATCACAATGTGGGTATGAAAGTGCGGTGATCTCACGTGATGTTGTGAACACACCAAAATAACACATTGATTCTACACTAAATTAAGTTCCTAAATTGGAAACTAGGTGAACTATTTTTAAACTGAAACAAGTACTTTTCCAGGTATTCTGAGAGACTGCGATACAAACCCTTACTATCGATTAAAATATTATCCCACAAGAGGAACAACAGCTGCGGACAAATTAAAGATAGTTCATTCTCACAGGAAACGTCGCTTTGTTCGATTAATGAAAAATGATAATCAGTAATGAAATAGAAGAGGTAGAATGCTGTGTAAATAAAAAATAAAAACAAGTTGCGCTTTGTGCGGGATTTGAATCACCGACCAACGGATTTGTAGACGAGTGCTTTGACCCGATAGCAAAATTTCTCTTTGTTGATCGCCACTTTTCTTTAATTTTTGAAAATTTTGAATTTTAATTACCCACCAAATAACTTTACGGTTTGACTGGAAGTGATCATTACATGGTGATGTTTTTGAGATACACTGTAGATTTTTTAATAATAATGGTTGTTTTGGTTGTTGTCTAATAATAATAATAATAGTTGTTTTTATAGATAATTATACAAATTTTTTTATCTTGGAATTAGAAATCAAAAGTGATATGGAAATGGAAACCAAAAAATATAGAGGGTCTCACAACTTGAATTTGTACATATTTTTAGTTTTGAGATAAAGTGACCATTCAAGAATCACAATGAGGCAGTTTTTTCTGGAAAATTCGAAATTAGCTTCAGAATTGACTATTGAAAGTCTATGGCAAAAAACAGATTATTACATTTTTTTAACTTTGAAAATTAAGTCAGCCTACTAATAGTATGAGAGCCGGCCGCATCATTTCAACTCTCATAAGATTATAGAATAAGATGTTATGTAAAATGTACACAGTATATTTCTTTGCTTGAAGCGAACAAAATAAGAAAGAAGGCCCATGGAGCAATAGTAAAAAAAGGGTCCCTAGGTCCTTTAGAAATCCGATAGGCGTATTTTCGGGGCCCCGAAAATCCTGCGCTGTTAAATACGGCGTGAAAGACGGGGGCAAGTCTGAACCTCGGGGACGCGAGCTGTGTGCGAAGTCCCGCTATACAGCCACTGCCATATACCGTTTGATGCCCAGGAAAAAATTTTTCAAGCGTGTTTTTCGGGAGATCTGACGGCGAGATGGCCGAAGAACAGGTCAACATATTTAACGAAACTCTTTCAGGTAAATTATTTCCCGTTTTCGAGTTATTAAGGATTTTTGGCGAAAAAACGACCAACGCAGGTGGGACGCAAAGTCCGAAAACTGTCAGAAATTGCCCTTTTTCGCCATGCTACAGCTAAGTTATTTCGGCTCGGGGCTCTGGAGTCGGAATTTTTAAAGCTTCCCTTAAGGCTTCAGGTAAGGTGCAGATAGTTCCGGTGCCCCCGAAAAATCAAAAAATGAGAAAAAAAACACGCAATTTCGAAAAGAGCGGTTCCTCAGGATTTCCCGTCAATTTCGCTAATTCTACAGCCGTCCCGTTTCTCGAAACTTGAAAATCGGTAGTCGGAAATTTTATTTTCGAGGTTTCTTTCGGTACTGGAGGAAAGTACAAGACCCAATTAAGAAATTTACCACCTCCTTCGATTATTAGAACGGCACTTTTCGAATTTGTCAAAAGACATTTGCGAAAAAGTAGTAAATATGTTCGTGGGACAGGTTGTACCTATTAAAAAATTAAAAATCAACTACAACTTCTTTAAATAACAATGATCGGGCCCATATTATCTGAGGCAACCTACTCGCTTCAAGTAAAGAAATATACTCTCTACATTTTACACAACATCTTATTCTATACTTAATCTTATGATAGTTGAAATCATGCGGCCGGCACTTGGACTATAAATAAATACATTTTCAATTAGTTGTAGTTGCCAGGGACCTTTCCGTATTCCATGCCAACTGAGAAAACCTGGATTCTGCTTTCCCGTAAAAAAAAATAGTTTTTTAGATAGTGCTTTTACCTTAAAACCAACTACATACACTGAAATAATATAAGATTTTCATATTTTAGGTCGTTCCGAAAAAAAGACTTATGTCCTGCCCACATACAAATTAGAATTTCAGATGCCGGGAATGATTTCGTAGTTGTGTCTGTGGATAATCGTCACAACCACATTATTTCGGAGGTATGTAAGATATATGCTCGGATATACAGGGTGAGTCACATCTAAAGGCAGAGCCGAAAACACAAGGTAGAATTCGGTAAAATAAGCACATATGCTTAATAAACATTAGCTCAAAAACGCTTGGTTCTCCATATACAGAGTGTTGAATTTTCCCTAAAAATAACATATATTTTTTTTATTTCTTTCGAGCCCGTTTAGGAATTCCAACAAAATTTGTTACATATTATGGGTTGTCATTTTGTGCAATAATTTGGCCCTGTTCAGATGAGCAGCGGCGTAGATACAAATAATTTTATTTAAAATGCCAGCATAATCACCTTGGCACTAGTTTAAAAAATCCGAAATTACGAAGAAACTGTGCCAGAAATAGAAAAATACCAAGAGGCGCTTTTTGTTCCAAATTGAATGGGCTATCCAAGAAAAGGCAAAATTTTTGGTTTTGCACAGGACCGTACTACTTTTTTTACAATTATTTACAGTAACACTCGCAGTAACTATTTGTATCTATGTCGCTGGTCATCTGAACAGGGTCAAATTATTGCACAAAATGGCAACCGTCCAATGCATAATGTGTACCAAATTTGGTTGGAATTCCTAAATGGGCTCGAAAGAAATTAAAAAAATATGTTATTTTTGGGAAAATTTCAACACGCTGTATATGGAGAACCAAGCGCTTTTGAGCTAATGTTTATTTTAGCGAGTTCTACCTTGTGTTTTCAGCTCTGCCTTTAGTTGTGACTCACCCTGTATGTATCGATGCAGCAGTTGTCAGTTGTAAAGGTGTAGTGTGGCGAACAATGTGTAAGAATATATCCATAATGAGAAAAATCAAGTAAGTAGAAAAGGGATAGGTATAAATGCGATGTTGCTATTACTAATAAAACCAGAAACTAAGGTAGGGAGAGACACAAGCGAATAGCAAATGAAATATTATAATCAGGGAAGGAAGTAGTGGGAGGATGGGGTGAAGCACAGGCATGGGATACCCCACCTAATCGATTAGTAGGAATAGGGAAAACTTACTTGCGCTTAGTGCCCGTCCACCGCGATGGGTTGAACCGTTTCAACTGCGTTAGGAAGTAGTAGGTATCAACCTCACCTTCATACCCATCTTTCTTTTGCTTATTCGATTTCTTATTATGGATATATTCTTAGAAACTGTTCACCAGGCGACCCCTTCAGCACTGACAGATCAGTATTTACATTCAGTAGGATTTATGCATTATTTTGATTTTTTTAGAGTTTATTCCCATTAAAAAAAAACAATGCTTTTTACCAAAACTTGATTTTTAAGAATAAACTTCTTTTTGAATGTTTATTTAAAAAATCTGTGATTTCCCCCTCAAATATAAAAACACGGTCAGTCCTAGTCCTAGAAAAAAGCCCACTAACGCATTAATTAATTTTTTCAGAAATTATACAAAGAGTTGCCACACTGCAGACAGTTACCCGAAGACATTAGAGCTGACACAAAAATATTATTACGAAGGGGCGTAAAGAAAAGCATAGTACAGGCTAATTTAAGGAACGAACTTGGGTACCATGTTACATTAAAGGACTTAAATAACCTTAAACAAGAAAAGGATAAAAGAAGATACGACGTAGAAAAACTCAGCCGCAGAATTCAAAACAAATTTGGTGAGGCATAAGGCACAAAACAGGTTGTCCCTTATTCAATTGAAAATTTGACCTGCTTGATTTAAAAAGTACCTAATGAAATATGGGGGGGGGGGTAAACCCCTCAGAATTTTATAACCTAAAGAGAAAATGTTCCATTACTTATTTATTTTTTCTCGTTTCATTCATTTGGAATTTCCTGGGCAAAATTTATTTAACAATTTACCTAAGTACTAGAGAGACTAATAACCATACTAATGGACTATTGCAGTAAAAAAATTCCCTTTTTTGTGTGCATCACACAGGTAAGAGCTGTAAAGTCTCTTAAGAGCTGGCTAGCTTGTTTTTCCTTTAATTAAGTCAAAAATGAAATTCAAATTTCCGGTTCTTTGTGACGTCACCAAGAATATATTACATAATAACAGATCAAATAATGTATAGTATTTATAAAGTCACTTGAAACAACATAAAAACTCTAATTGGGGTCGCAAAAAGAGTATAGGACATAAGCGTCACGCAGTTTTAAAAAATATACATATTCTACAAGCACCATAATATTTCACTTTTAAGGTTTTTTAAGGTTGTCGTCAAACACAATGTAAAGGTTAATGCACCATATAATATGGTCAAAAGGTCTCTATAAAGCCATATCGATTATAACTATTTATGCAAATATATCCCGAGATCTGTGAAATTATGGCACGCGTATCCACCGCATTTCGCTGCACAAGTGGCTAGCCATCGAACAGTGTAACCCATGCAAGTTTTGGTGATATTATATTAGGCGAGCATGCAGTCACTTGTTTTTACTACAATATCTATCTTCTCTGTCTCCTTCATCTCTTTTTACTACTAATAGCAGGTTCTGTTTAATATGGTTAAAAAAGTGTTTTGTCTCCTATTTTATTGCCGAGGCGCCTGTTCTCGAGCTACCCAGGTAAAGTATAAATGAATTCGCTTGGAACACAGTGATATACGGGGCGCGATCTATTTCATAGCATTTATCTTACTCTGCTACTGGTAAAAATACCAGACATATCAGCGGAAATCACCCGTATAAAATTCAATGGTTTTTATATGGTTGACGTCGACCTAGTCAAAGAGGCAGCCAATAAGAAAGCGAGCGTAGCGATTGGATTGGTCGGCGATTTTGAGATCCATGGAGCAGTGCCGTGCACGGAAATAAGGATTGCGCTTTATTTTACGGATTTTGGTTTTATGTATAGATTTTTGTGTGGTGTTGTTTTGTGTGAAACAAAATGATTGGTTTGCTTTGGTTTGAATTATTTCAA
This sequence comes from Pseudeuparius sepicola, assembly GCA_963920635.1. Taxonomy (NCBI): domain Eukaryota; kingdom Metazoa; phylum Arthropoda; class Insecta; order Coleoptera; family Anthribidae; genus Pseudeuparius; species Pseudeuparius sepicola. The sequence continues at coordinate 5,410,493 of OY987307.1, forward strand.
AGTAGTTTATTTTATTCTTTTTTAGAGCATTTAAATAAAAATTTTATAATATTATTAAGGGCCACGCGCCGCCTAAGACTCTGTCTTCTTTTACAAAGCAAATGCTGCCCAAGTGTTTTTATGCTGTTCCAAGTGATTTCATTTATACCACATTTGAATTATGAATCCAATAGGTAGTTTTAGCCTATATTTATTGTTGTTTATTATATATTTTATGATAATCTCTATAATAAACATATTGGTTGCGTTCAATGCAGGCCGAATTTTTCTAATCACTAGGTAGCGCTATCGGTCAATCTTTGACAGCGCTGTAAAAGCTACCACGGTACGTTGAACGACCAATTTATAACTTGGTCAGATTTTTTTTGTAGGTTACGTTTATGTGTTCATTTTCGGCATTTTCTATTTTCGTTTTTAAAATAACTTGATTTTCTGTGTCTATATTTTACCATTTTGGCTAATTTTTATAATGACGACCAAGAACCAAGAAATAATAAACAACTGCACAGAATTAATGATACAAGAAGCAGTTATAACCACTTTTCCACAATTGTCGCTTACGATTTCCCAACCTTCCATTTTTTATTTATTTATTACGTGAATAATTATTCTTTTTTTGGAATAATAAACAAAATTAACCATACCCCAACAAGAATTTCCAGGACCTTAGTATGTCCCATTTAAAAACCCCTCTTCAAAATTTTATTTTCAGTTTTCGTGTTCTCTCAGTAGGCCTGGGGCGTCAAGTTTGGATCACCCTGTACAGCACGTACATGGTGATTCAATATTTTGACCCATAAAATGGCGTTTTTCGATCTGTAGTGAGCAATGCGCATAATTTTTAACTTTTGGTGAATACAAAGTTTAAGTTGGATTATTTTCATGTACCTATGTATACCGGTGCTTTAGATAGGGTGTCCCATTTTCGATAATTTTGCGAGGTATCTCTGTTATTGTTAGAAATAGGGGTTTTCATATATACTTTTTCATATAAAGAAAGGCCCATATACAGTGTTTTCATGCGGCCTCCTTAGTTTTTGAGATACAAGGTGATTTTTAAAATTTGCCATTTTCAGCACCTCCCCGTATATCCATTATGCGCTAAAACCTGTTGAAATGGTAAACGTCGACTGTTATAGATTTTTTTACGTAGAATTCAGTCGCGTACATGGGTTTTTTCTAAGAGGTAAGAATTTCAAAATATAAATATAACTTGCAAAAGTATCGAAAATGGGACATCCTGTACAATGTATGTCATTGGTAAAAAAATCACGGGTCCACCTGAAATTTTGAACACGGGCGTACTCTTCCGTAGTGACAAATCAGTCAATCTAATGAAAAATTGTATGTATGTAATACTCTATAAGTCAAATTGAATCTAAAATTATTTTTTTTTATCCTCTTCATACCTCACAAATATTGGGATACATTCTGCACAAATACAGGATCTCCGCGGTTTTTGCAGGCAAACTTTGTAGAAAAAGTCATTTTAGAACAAAAAGTTCTTATTAATATGGGTGTATAAACTCTTGGTTTTCAGGATACAGAGCATTTTAAAAAAATATTATTTTCATATTTTAATTTTTTATCTCTGGAACAAAAAATATATAGAGTTTAAATTCGGTAACAAATCTTCAAGACCAACAAGTACGTGGAAGTACTGCCCATTTATATTCACCAGAGGCATGCATGACAAAAAGTTAAAAAAAAACTCTAAACACACCATCTGGCTAATTTTGGGATTCCACTAAAAGCCATTGGTGTAGAAATTATGTTTGAAGAACCCCTCGCATGCCACTGGTGAATCTAGATGGACACTTCTTCATCATACTCTCTGTTTCTCGAAAACTAACAGTTTATGTTACTCATGGTCTAAAATGACTTTTCCTACAAATTATCAAAGTTTGTCTACAAAGACCACGGACACCCTGTAGATATTATTAATATATTTTTTTATAAATATTTCATTTTGTAGGTACAGATTGTCATCTATTACTAGACAAAGATGACTCGTTGAGAGGACTTGTTTTGTGTACCGAAGAAATGGTAAATTCTCTCACAGCATATCCGGAAGTCATATGCTTGGATACAACCTACAAACTATTAAATGCCGAAGCACCGCTATACATGATTTTGAATGAAGATGGGAATGGTGAAAGTGCCGTCATCGCCATTGGTATCTTAATAGAAGAGGATAGCGACAGTTTAACGTGGTTCTTTGAAAAATTCAAGAGCGTAAATCCATCTTGGCGTGAAATAAAACACATCGTGTCTGACAAAAATATGATAGCGAGGGATTTTCTCATTACAAGTTTTCCAGATGCAGAGGTGCAAATTTCTCCATTCCACATACTTAGAATATTCCAACACGAAATTAAAAGCAAAAAATATGAAATGTCCGCCACAATAAGGAAGAGCATTTTAGAAATGTGTCAAAAGCTTGTTTTCTCGAAAAGCGACAATGAATTTGACTCTTACATCAGCCAATTAGAAGAGAAATGGCCTGAAATTTATAACTATTTAAGACACAACTGGCTGAACATGAGAAACGAGTGGTGCCCTTATCTAGGAAATAGAGTTTTGAACTTCTTAAATACCACAAATAATAGGGTAACGAGGATTGACGCAAAATTTAAAGAGGTATTGCAAAACGATAGTAGCTTGGAAGATTTTATAGATCATCTCTTTATTGCGTTAGAATCTGTAGAAAAAGAAAAGCTTTCTAGAATCGCTTCAGATTGCATCAACAAAAGAAAAACACTAACCTACCCTGACGACTACAAAAGTAAATATTATAAACATTTGACACCGTATGCGTTTGAACAATTGGAGACACATTTCACGTTCAATCATTTAAAATTCACTGATAACGTCGCCAACGCGAATTATATTTTTAACACGAAATATCTCGACATCATCACAACCCCAAACACTTGCAGTTGTCACTTTTTTAAATCGATGGGTCTGCCGTGCAGGCACATATTCGCAATTCGAACTAACAACTGTCAAGAATTGTTTAGTCTCGACCTTATTATAGACCGATGGAAGATGAGTTACTATTTAAAACATTCGTTGTTTTTGCGCGAATTGATAACGGAGCAAGAGTCAAATCCGCGCGTCGTTGCCGAGAAACAAAGCGTTAAAATGTCGACTGGTAAAACGACCGATACTTTGACAGCTCAGGATAAACGCCATACGCTGCTCGCCAAGGCCAAAGTAATTGCCGCGTTGGCATCGGACCTGAACGAAGACGGTTTTCTGAATGTGTGCGGTGCTTTAGATTCGATCATAAGCGGACTGCGCGACACCAAGGATGAAATTAAGGTCGAGGAGTCGAGTAATGGCGACTTGGTCGAATACGAGCACATAGAAGACGATTTGGAGTCGTCGATCGACGACCAAGAGGAACAAGATGTAGATATTTCATCCAAAGCGGCGATTGGTACAAGCAGCGAAGACAGCAACCACAGTTTGGCCGGTGCTGTACGTGATACAGATTTAAAAAACGTCGTGATTATAAAAAAGAGGGCGCACGAGTCTGGCGACGATACGACCGATTTGTCGCCGACGAAAATAAAAAGGAAGCCGTGCGATTTAAAACCGTTCGAGAAGTTGTTGCTAAACGACAGGGTCGGCGTTGTGTTGGAGTGGATTCTGAAAGAGCCGAAGGTTGTCAACGTCAGACAGTTGGAGATGTCCGATTTGGTCGACGTCGACGAGGCCGACGTGAGAATTCTAGAGGTGGACCTGGCGATATTGAAGGAATATTTCGCCGAAGGGGAATGGGGGGCGTTTGAAGATTACAAAAAGCGAGTGGAGGAAATTGCGTCGTGGAATTGTCTGGCGTGTGACGAGAATGTTGCGGAAGAACCGAGCGTGAGGTGTGATTATTGTTTGCACTGGTACCACTTTGAGTGCGAGTCGCTGGGACCTATAACGGAAACTGGTTTTAAGTGTTCTAAGTGCACGTCCAATAGTTAAGCTGATTTACTAAGTAAGTGTACATACGAGAAATATCGCAAGACAGAAGAAATGTTGAATCATTAAGAGGTTAGTTTTATTTTTTTCCTAACAGAGTACAAAATGATGTGTGTTGGTTGTATTTATTCATTTATGTACCTAAATACATTACAAGTGTCATGAAAGCATCGATTTATTAACTTCAAAATTCACAAATTTTTAAATATGTGCTTAAAAAGTGTGTTGCTTGCATACAGGGTGTCTACTTTTATACTTATAGAGGGTGTCTACCAACCTGGAAATGTCAGGGAATTATTTTTGGTCAGGGAAATCAGGGAAGTCAGGGAAATCCATGAAATACCTGGAAATTTGTGGTTTAATAGATACAAAAATAAATTCTTACAAAAACTAATCAAAATTATATCTTATATTCATTTTGATTCTACTCCACAGAGATCACATTATGTTATTTATTTATATGTGATCCCTGTACTCTACTATACTCCAAAGATAATCTAACCAAATAAGATTTTACGAACCAATAGCTTCACAAAAAACTTTTTATTAGTAGGTATCTAAAACTTTTGTAAAAAAAACTTTTTTTTCTGACCTCAAACACTAGCAAGTTAAGTAGGTTGTCAATTTATACTGTACTTTATTAACCTCGGTAGCAACAGTTTCTGCCAAAAAATTGAAATTGCAAGCCACTTTATAACTTTCTTCGAAAACATAATAGGACTTAATTTGCACATTTATTTAATTGGTGTCAGATGACATCACTCAAAATTGATAGTCCGCTTTTGAATTTTTTTGTTAGTAAGCACGATCATTCAGAGTAATTTCATCCTAGCGGATCTGTTGACTCTTTAAGATCTATATACAGAGTGTTCTTATCTGTGCCATCTCAAAATGCTGAATTTTTATGAAACTTTATACGGGTCATGAGTGCTGTGAAATCATTGAAAAAATATTGATAAACACAAAAGTAATGTATTTCTTTACAAAATGCCAACTAACAAATAAAAACAATTTAAATTATTGGACCTTACTCAACAAAGTCATTGTCTAAGATGATACATTTTCTGTGCGTTTGCTGTTGTGGCACACCAGCCTCCTTAACTGATAGGGACTTACTGACTGGCTGACTTCTGTATTTTTTAGATTTAGTTCGTTTATAGTGTGTGGAGCGGTTTTGATATACTCGATTTTTGACCCGTATAAAGTTCCAAAAATTCAGTAATTTGAGATGGCACAGATAAGAACACTCTGTATATTTTGTATGGGATCTTTGCACATCAACACCTTGAGTGGTCCTATTGACCATTCAACTGTTTTGAGGGGATTCCATGCCACTCTTGACTTGACAGATGCCTTTAAAATTCCTATTTTGCTCAACTTTGACACCTTCCAGAATGGAACTCCCTGTATATTTTTTGTTCAAATTTGGTATGTGGGGATTTGTGGTGTCCTGATTAACGATGTGGTATCAGATTTTAAATAAAAATCGCTAAATGGTTTTCGTCAAATTCGTAGTAGGCCTTGAAAATTGTGATTAAGACGTGAAATTTTGCACTAACATAGAGCTTTTTTATGGCCTATTTTCAGGAAAAAAACGGCTAAAATCGGATGAAGAATAAAAATTTTATAGAGGTGTCTCCATTCCAAACGGGCCACACTGTATATATCCTATATAGAATATATATTCTGGACTCAATGCCGGCATATTTCGACCTCAAATGACTAAATAATTGCACTAAAGATAGGAAAAAATAATTCTGCATTAAAATAGTATATTACATAGCGAGAGTTGTAAACAGCTTATTACGTATGAGTGGAAAAGTTGCGCACGAGCCGCGCAGCGGCGAGTGCTGTAATTCCACGAGTATGTAATAAGCTTACAACTCGAGTTTTGTATTATAATTTTTCTTCGACGAAAGAATAGTTATTTATGTACCAAGGCACTGAAGTTCAACTTTTTATGTGGTTTATGTGCCTCGGCCAGAGGCCTCAGCAACTAAACTCCACATGAGTCATAAAAAGAACTTCAGTGCCGAGGTACATATTATATATTTTTTGAAATCGGAAAAAAAAATGTTTTATTAGGCAAGAAAATAATAATAAGGGATCACCCGTCCACGAACCGACTACGCGCGGCGTTGCTTGACTTTACCGATCGCTCTACCTAGGACAAGTATAATGACGTACGGCACCTTCTGACAGAAAAACCAAACTGCTGCTTCTTGTGCAGCCTACACAACAAATCTATTGATATTCAAATTTTCTAAAATATGTATACTGAAGGATTGCGCTTCTATAGGAAACAATTTCGCAATGTGTACGAGAAGTGAAATGAGCCTTTATCGGCCGGGTTTTGAATATTTGGTCACTTTTGACGGGCGATTTCTCCGCGTCTGACGTTTGATGTTTACATCTTGCCAAGGCCTACTTATTGAAAAAATCGTACAATAATGGGCTACATTATTGTACGATTTCTGTGCTTTTAATGACGATTTTGGGACATTTTAATGCAGATTTCAAGAAAAAACTATTATAATAGATAAACTATACTTCTGATTATCTGTCAGGCAACAATTAGTATGTTGGTTAGTTGCTATGGTGACGCGGATGCGGCGCTAATAAGGCATCCGTGATAATTGCGTTTTATTAATTAAGAACAGATACGTAATTTTTTTATTACGTGTCAGTCATTACGTATCAGTGTTCGTAACAATGAACTTACTTATAACCTAAACCGTCACTTAATAGGTATGTTACTAGCATAGGAGTAGAAAAATGTTTTAAAACAGTATGGAATATATTTTTAATTGCAGCCCTGAAATTAAAAAAAAAACAATTGGTAGACGAATTTTAGTAAGAAAGCTTATTTTCCCAAAATAACTGCTCCTTTGAACATATAGTCCTTTGGGTTCGTATATCCAATAAAACACAAATAAAATTTACAAAACATTTATTTAAAGAACTTAGCACATACAATATACAACCCACTTGTGGGGCAATAAACACGTTAGTTCTTTATCTTATTGCATAGTATCAGAAATTTTGTTATATTAATTTATGGTTAACATTAAATCTTTGAGATTGCCAGAATAACTTATAGCAAGTGATCTACCAGTTTTATTCCCAGTTAAAGGTACATTTTGTGGAATATTTGCATTATCCTGATATTTAAAATGCATGACATACTTATACCCCTGAGTTACTTCTATTTCCATAATATTGATATTAAGATTTTTATTGTTATATATACTATGTTGTTGTGAACATGTAAAATTTACTAAGAACAATTCGCTGTCCGCCAACCAATAAAAACTGTTATTCTTGCATTCCAAGCCGACAGAATTGCCAGACACGAGCGGATAATGCTGATGCCAGTGCTTCAGCAATTGGGACGATGTGGATCTAAACATGCATCCGGAAACGACACACTTGTACGTCCTCAACTGGCAGACCCGCTTGTGATTGTTGTAGTCCAGAACCGTGACGACCTCGTCGCACGCGCAAGTGATGGTGGACTCCAGATGCTCAAACTCCGCCCATGCCAGGGCGTCTTTCATGCACTTCTCGCAGACACTACTGCCATCGTATAAATATAGAATGCCGGAGGATATTCTCGTCTTGCATCTCGCGCACTCCAAATCTTTGTTTTCCTCCAGGTATTTTTTCTTCAGAAGACCGTTGTCTTTTCTGGGCGTCAGATTGCCACGGTTTTCTACGCACGGGCCTTCGAGATCTTTCAGTTTGTCTCCTTGGAACCTGAATATTTTCGGTTCTTTTTGGAGTTGCTCTTGCAATAGGGTCACCCTCTCCCGGTAAGCCCTCTCCGCCTGCCATAGTTGTTTTTGTAAGAGCAACTCCCGATTGTCATCACTGCCATCCGACTCGACACTTTTATTCTTCAATTCCACCCGACAACTTATCTCGTCAAGATTACACAGATAGTATTTCAATTCTTCAGTGTAGATTGTTAAAGGTTTCTCATCTATGCCATATTCCGTCAGATCTATGTCGAAAGTGAGGCTGCAGTTGTTTCTGTTGAACCCGATGCGAAACTGGCTATCTTTCGAACGTTGGTTGAAATAATAAGCGGAGATCTTAAAAACTTTGTTCATAAACATTTTTAATGCCAAAATATTATTGTCATCATAGTAGATCATATGCAGTTCGTTCTCATCTTGCTCTTGGGGAAACCTGAATGTGTTTTTTTGTATAACCTTCTCAGGATGGGTTTTTTCATAATGCGAAACAATCTGACTGCCATTTGTAGCTGAAAATAAAAAGATCAATAATTGCAAAATAATTTTGTTGCTCTAGGTCCCATTAAGTGTCAGACATGACAACTGCGGTCAGTCTTTATTAATACAACACTCAACGAAATTATGTTGGTTGCTGAAATTTCGCGTAATTTTTCAGACACATTTTTACAAAAGCCCAATTCATTAAACACACCATTTTTCAATGCAAATACAAAATGAATACACAATTTTCCGAGAGCACAATTATTCGAAATCTGCGGGTGAAGTCTTGATTCTAGATAGCAGTATTTTCCTTTGAAAAATCATACATTTGAAGAAATATGTATTCGAGAGATTGCGTTTGAAAAATTGCGTTTCGAATAAGTGTGTTAGAATAATTTACAGTCCTCAAAATTTCGCACTAGAGAATCACAAGAGCGAATCAACCAAATTTCATTAAACAATATTTATTTATACAGGGAGAGTCATTAGTAAAGGCACATAGTGCAACCGCATATATTTTAGGCCAAAATATTATAATTGAGGCTAATATGCCTTATAGAAATGTTGTTTGTTTAAGAGATACAGGGCGTGAAAGTTCATTTTTTGAAATTGAATTATGGCTACATCTCCCGAAATAATCAAGCTGCTGAACTGAAATTTGGCACTGCTATGTTTTTGGGGATGGAGAATAAGCTGAAGATGTAAATTTCCGTATCTCACAGAGGGCATTGTTTGTTTAAGAGATACAGGGCATTAAAGTTCATTTTTTGAAATTGAATTATGGCTACATCTCCCGAAATAATCAAGCTGCTGAACTGAAATTTGGCACTGCTATGTTTTTGGGGATGGAGAATAAGCTGAAGATGTAAATTTCCGTATCTCACAGAGGGCATTGTTTGTTTAAGAGATACAGGGCATTAAAGTTCATTTTTTGAAATTGAATTATGGCTACATCTCCCGAAATAATCAAGCTGCTGAACTGAAATTTGGCACTGCTATGTTTTTGGGGATGGAGAATAAGCTGAAGATGTAAATTTCCGTATCTCACAGAGGGCATTGTTTGTTTAAGAGATACATGGCATTAAAGTTCATTTTTTGAAATTGAATTATGGCTACATCTCCCGAAATAATCAAGCTGCTGAACTGAAATTTGGCACTGCTATGTTTTTGGGGATGGAGAATAAGCTGAAGATGTAAATTTCCGTATCTCACAGAGGGCATTGTTTGTTTAAGAGATACAGGGCATTAAAGTTCATTTTTTGAAATTGAATTATGGCTACATCTCCCGAAATAATCAAGCTGCTGAACTGAAATTTGGCACTGCTATGTTTTTGGGGATGGAGAATAAGCTGAAGATGTAAATTTCCGTATCTCACAGAGGGCATTGTTTGTTTAAGAGATACAGGGCATTAAAGTTCATTTTTTGAAATTGAATTATGGCTACATCTCCCGAAATAATCAAGCTGCTGAACTGAAATTTGGCACTGCTATGTTTTTGGGGATGGAGAATAAGCTGAAGATGTAAATTTCCGTATCTCACAGAGGGCACCACTTGTGCTGTTTTTGGATCGTGTTTTTACTCCTAACTTTTTTGAGGTTATCTTTTTGGCCCTGCAGGCCCGTCATTTTAGTTCATTCTGCAACAAAACGGTACTCTTGTTTCCTAACGACCAAATCAACCGTTTGCCTTTAAATAAAATTTTCACATACTACTTTCAAATGTTACAGATCAACTGTCTACATTGAAAATGAAGAAAAAATGCCAAATGAACATTGGTCGAAACTAGGGCTGTTCGATCTCCGAATTTCAGTATCGGAAATCGATACTGAAAAAATATCGATAAAATCGATAAATCGATAAAATCGATCTTATCGATAAAATCGATCTTATCGATAAAATCGATCTTATCGATAAAATCGATCTTATCGATATAATCGATCTTATCGATAAAATCGATCTTATCGATATAATCGATTTTATCGATCATTGATAAAATCGATCTTATCGATAAAATCGATCTTATCGATATAATCGATCTTATCAATATAATCGATTTTATCGATCATATTGATAAAATCGATCTTATCGATAAAATTGATCTTATCGATATAATCGATTTTATCGATCATATTGATAAAATCGATCTTATCGATATAATCGATTTTATCGATCATATTGATAAAATCGATCTTATCGATATAATTGATCTTATTGATAAAATCGATATAATTAATTTTATTTAAGAAGCTAGACAAAAAAAGGCCGATCGGCTTGCTGCGAGCGCGGTCTGGACGCAAAATGGGTGCAGCAATTTCCTTTATTTTTGCAAACCATTTCAAAAGATAGATATAATTGGAAAGATCGATAAAATCAAAAATATCGATAAAATCGAAAAGATCGGTAAAATCAAAAAGATCGATAAAATCGAAAAGATCGATGAAATCGAAAAGATCGATGAAATCGAAAAGATCGATAAAATCGAAAAGATCGATAAAATCGAAAAGATCGATAAAATCGAAAAGATCGAAAATATCGATAAAATCGATAATATCGATATTTCGATTTATCGAAATTGAATATCGAGTATCGATAAAATCGATAGTATCGATACTTTCGATTTTATCCATATTTTGTCTCAGGCCTAGTCGAAACACATTTGTTTTCTTACAATGGGGTGTCCAAATTTTGTCGAGTTTCAATCTGTTCCATTTTGAAAGTGAACATTTTTTGGGACGTTGTTCATATGGGTTTTTTGCTCGCTTTAAATGGTACAGTCGTTGTGCAATATTTGAAAGCAGTAGGTGAATATTTCATTTTTCGAATCTTGAAGTCAACAGGTGTTTTGGGGCACGTTTTTGCAATTTCAAACGGTTGATTTGATCGTTTTGAAACAAGAGTACCTTTTTGTTGCAGAATGAAAAGATGCACCAAAGTGATGGACCTGCAGGACCAAAAACAACAGTAATATTTTTGCCCAAAATATATGCCATTGCACTATGTGCCATTACTAATGACTCACCCTGTAGAAACTGGGAACATTTTATCGGGCAATTAAACTGCCAATGGCAACGGGTAGAGCTGGAAGCTCAAGAGGCCCTCACCTTTGTACGAGCAGAAGAGACAGTTGTATTCTCGGCCCGGGCAGGAGACTTCGTGGGCGGCGACCTCGTCGAAGGCCAGCATGGCGTCGCAGCCGTCGTAGTGATTGACGCAGCGGAAGAGGCACTCCCGCGCCACCAAGTTCACCAGCGACTTGGCCAGACGCACCTGGAAACACACCACGGGGTTGGGGACATTTTAGTTCAGGAGCATTAATGTATTCCATGGGACCTTTTGTGAAGGGATGTTGAGACTATGTGGCATCTTTTTGTTGTGTGCTACGTAACGGCGTAGTACCGGGTGTTTACCTTCGAGTTGCGCCGTTTGGTTTTTATGACGTCATAAATCCAAGATGGCCGCCATACAAGACATTTATTCATTCCATCAAGAATAACTCCTTCCAGAGGGCTCATACGCAAAATGTGCATAGAACATTTTCTAGTCTGCATGAGCAGACGAACAAATTTAATAATTATAAATTTTTCCATATCTTCTACCGTTTACGAGTTATGATCCATTATATATGTCACCATCGGTTTAGAACCATCGGTTATTTATTAAGGGTGAAAAAATATTATTGTGCTGCTATTTACTCACAATAACTTTGATATTACACTTATATGCAACAAACCATTACAAATAGAGTCATTACAATGGTATGAAACACTTTAATAATACATACAGGGTGTCCGGTTAATAATTGTCCAAATAGCAACTTACACATATTTCGGGCCAAAATATAACGATTGAGGCTAACATGCCTTAATAGTTAATAATTGTTTAAGTGATACAGGGCGTTGAAGTTCATTTTGTAAAATTGAATTATGGCTAGATCTCCCAAGATAATGAAGCTGCTTAACTGAAATTTGGCACTGCTGTATTTTTGGGGACGAAGGCGTCCCTTGCACTTTGAATCGTGCTTTTACTCGCAACTCTTTTGAGGTTATCTTTTTGGTCTTACAGGTCAATCATTTTAGTGCATCTGTTCATTCTGTAACAAAAAGGTACTCTTGTTTCATAACGATAAAATCAACCCTTTGCGTTGAAATTGGCAAAATGTGCACCAAAACACCTGTTGACTCCAACATTCGAAAAATAAAATTTTTACCTACCACTTTACAGATCAACTGTACCATTTAAAGTGAGAAAAGTCCTTATGAACAATGTACCAAAAATGTTTCGCTTTCAAAATGGAAAGGATTGAAACTCTGCAAAATTTGAACACTATTCCAAAAAAACCAATGGTGTTTTCACTAATGCCCATTTTGCATTTTTTTTAATGTACAGTTGATCTGAAACATTTAAAAGCGGTAGCTGAAAATTTTACGTTTCGAATGTTGGAGTTAACATAGGTGCTTTGGGGCACATTCTCCAATTCCAACGCAAACAGCTGATTTTATCATTATGAAACAAGAGTACCTTTTTGTTGCAGATTGAAAAGATGCACTAAAATGATGGATCTGCAACAACAAAAAGGAAACCACAAAAAAGATACGAGTAAAAGCTCCATTCAAAAACAGTGCAAGTGACGCCCTCTGTGAGATACATAGAAATTGGCATCTTCAGCTTAGCTGCAAATGGCAACGAAGACAAAATAATAGTAATTGCCCCCCCCCCCCGCACAAGCATGTGGTTGCTTCTGGGGTACTCCTAGTTTGGAGAATTGTGAGGGTGAGAATTATTATTAATATTCGTCCCCAAAAATTACAATAGTGCCAAATTTCAGTTTAGCAGCTTGTTTATTTTGGGTGATGTAACCATAATTCAATTTCAAAAAACGAACACACAACATTTCTATTAAGGCATATTGGCCTCAATGGTTATATTTTGGTCCGAAATATGTATAGTGTAGTTGCTATATGGACAATTATTAACCGGACACCCTGTATGTATTATATTATATTATTATGTATTTCATACCATTGTAATGACTCTGCTTGCAATGTTTGTTGCATATAAGTGTAATATTAAAGTTATTGTGAGTAAATAGCAGCACAATCATTACTTTTTACCCTTAATAAATAACCGATGGTATTAAATCGATGGTGACATATACAGGATGATTTTTTTAGGTCTACCACCACGATTTTCTCGCTCATTTTGCGGCCTACAAAAAAAAACGTAAGAAACAAAAATATGGCAATTTTGGACAGCTAAGTGGTGCTTCAAAAGAAATCGGCATCCATGGCCAACTTGTCGCGCAATATTAAAAAAAAACCTTAAATTGAGCAAAACTATTAATGGCCGTGGAATGTTTATTTTAAGAGACAGAGAAAAACTTTTATATTGAAAATTGATGGCACTAAGAAGCTTTATGCAAAAGGCTACTCAGATAGTTTCAGAAAATTACACAGGGTCTTCGGCTCTCTTGAGGCTATGAATTTTTTGTGTTTATTTCTTATTAAGCGATTTTCTCGCGTATTTTGGGCCGCACAGAAAATATGTAAGAAAACAAAATATGGCAATTTTGGTCAGCGAGGCGACAATAAAAAAGGAATGGGTCGCCATGCCCAACTTTTCGCACTGTACTAAGAAAACTTAGAATCGACAAAAATTTTCATGGACTCAAGAGAGCCGAAGACCCTGTGTAATTTGCTCAAACTATCTGAGCACCTGGGTGGATAAAGCTTCTCAGCGCCATCAATTTTCAATATAAAAGTTTTCCTCTGTCGCTTAAAATAAACATTCCACGGCCACTAATAGTTTTGCTCAAGTTGAGGTTTTTTTAATAATGCGCGACAAGTTGGCCATGGATGCCGATTTCTTTTGCAGCACCACTTAGCTGTCCAATATTACCACATTTTTGTTTCTTACGTTTTTTTTGTAGGCCGCAAAATGAGCGAGAAAATCGCGGTGGTAGACCTAAAAAAATCATCCTGTATAATAGATCATAACTCTTAAACGGTAGGAGATATGGAAAAATTGATAAGATCAGAATTTGTTCATCTGCTCATGCAGAAAAGAAAATATTTATAATTTAGAAATTCTGTGATTTTGTGCGTATTTTTAAGAATTTTCTTTGTTTTCAAGTTAGGCTCTTAGTTTTTACTTGTTATTGTTGTGGATTCCTTTGCTCTAAGTTTTGTAATAATAGTTCGGCTTTGGTAATATCTGTTACTGCGTTACGGGTTTGTGAATAAACATTTCCTAATAATCTTAAGATGCCTGGCCACAGACTATTTAATTTGCAAGCCAGAGAAATTGTAGCGAAGTTATTAAATTATTTCAAAGATGAAAAACGCAACGGAGGACCACTTGTACCAGTTCACGCAGTCCAAGAGGTAGGTAAATTGCAAACATTATGGCAGTAGATAGTGGTTACGGAATCAACTATTTTTCAGCGTGTTTCTCAAGCTTTGGGCATTAGTTTATGCACTGTTTCACGCATTTCCCACGAAGTGCAGAGAGCAGAGGGTCGAGATGGTCCCCAGGAAAATCCAACTACTTCTGCCGCGAAATGTATGGACCTCGACAAAAAAACAAGACCACGGATTTGCCACAGGAAACGAAAGTGGAAGTCAGAAATGTTATTATAATATGTATTCAGAAAGTAAGTCTGCATTCTAGTTGAATTTGGTATGTGTGTAGTTAAATGTTAAATTTTCTTTTAAGTTTCTACATTGCTATAACTAGATAGTCAGACTATCACTTTACAATTTCAAGGCACGGTAAAATGTATAATTATAATATATAAAAGTAAAACCACACACAGACCTAATATTATAACTTATCTAAAAAGGTGGATGATGGTAAAACGCATTATTTTACAGTTGATCTATCTATCTATCTATCTATCTATCTATCTATCTAAAACATGTATGTAAATGGAATCTTGCAACGTAATTTTACCCACTTTCAAGACGTCTAATTAAATTGAATATTTGCATAGGTATTAAGAACCGATGACAACACAATAATTTGACAACTTTGTCCTGAGATGTCCTCACTAGGATCACCAGGATACAGGATAGCTGGTTGGTTGAAGCAGTCACGAGGTCCCGCTAGTCACTTGTAGTAAAAAAAAATTCCTGGGCTTCTACCATTTATTGCAGATTAAGACACAATTAGGGGTTCTTTTTAACGACGTAACTTTCGGCCTTTTTTTTGGGCCATCTTGATAAAAAAACCTACCAGGAAAACACTAAGAAGCTAGTCACTTGTTTTTCCACAACGTAAATTTTTACAGGAATTCACCCAATCCAATACAGAGTGAGAAGAATGATAATTTCAGGCATATAAAAATACGCTTGCCGCTTTTTTAGTCTTAGTGTTAAAAAATATACCTAAAACTAAAAAAACACGCTTTAATAGCAAACCCAACTAATAAGTAAAAAATAAAAACAAACCGAATTTCATTGTAAAAAAAAGCGTGGGGTGCATGACAACAATTGTTATAAATATTTCATTAGTATAGCTATTGATAAAAGTAGAGTTATCATAAAAATACAGTAAAAAGCACCCATGCTTTTTTTACAATAAAATTTAGTTTGCTATTATTATTTTTTACTTTTTAGTTTGGTTTGCTATTAAAGCGTGTTTTTTTAGTTTTTCTAAACTATATTTTTAAATTTATTTTTGGTTTGATGTATCTGTTATTAATATACCTATGTACTTTACCTGTGTTCATATATTTATTTCGAAATTTGTTTATTTACCCTGGAGGGGGTCAGCTATAGTTTTTATTAAATAGTCAATATATTTATATTCTTTGTGTTTGATAAATTCTTAAAAGATGTGGTCAAAATTTTGATTTTGGATTTATTTGTATCTACTTATCTTTTGTCTTTATAATATCCTTTTAGTTAGCTACGTACATACATAGTTAGCAACATACCAACATACCTATACCTATCTACATTGCTATAACTGGATAGTCAGACTATCACTTTACAATTTCAAGGCATGGTAAAATGTATATAACATATACATTTATATACAATATATAAATTGGTCTGTGATGGTAAAACACATTATTTTACAATTAAAATTTGGGTGAATTCACCGGGTAAAACGCATTATGTTACAATTAAAATTTGGGTGATTCACTGGGGTGAAAGAACTGAGTATCTGGTATGTCTGGTTGCGTTTACAAGTGTAAATTTTCCCCATTTAAATCTACGGCACTGGAGGATGCAGCCTCGATTTGCTTGATTCAGTGACGTAAATTTATGACGTGTACGCCATAATTCGTGAATCGTACTTTAGCCGCAACTTCCCTTCACAAAAAAAACCACGGAGTAGGTAAATGTGCATTATGCTCCTCAACTATTTCATACGTTACATTTGACACATATTTTCCACTTGGGAGCGATAACAACATTAAATCGACGCAAAGAATTTTAAATAAAAAAAGGTATTAGTTTGCCTTGTTTATGAATACCAGGCCATATACGTATGAGCCTACTTTCCCCATGTTAATCCTCATAAGGCCGAAACGTGGTAAAAACGCGACCAAATTTCCCGTTGGTGGCGAACGCAGGAACGCAACATTAAAAACATCTAAAAAGCATCTCAAAAACGTTAAAACCTCTAAAAAGTGACTCAAAAACGTTTTGGCCTTAAGCCCTGTTTAGAGTCGACAATTTTTATTGCGGGCAATAAAAATTGCTGACATTTTTGTTGCATGCAATGTTTGTTGCAAAGGTGGTATCTGTTTACAGTTGGCAATTTATCTAATGCAATTTTATTTTTTGGTGAATACTGCCAACCAAATATTTAGTAAATAAAATATTTGAAGTTTTTGCGGTGTGTAGGCGGTATACGTAGTGTTTCGGGTTATAGTAATTTTACCAAAGATTCTAATAATAACATATAATAACATAGAAAGATCCTAATAGTTACATAGAAAATGAAGTTTTATGTAGTGTTTTTTATTACTAAGGTTGTTAGCACAAAAATCTCTAAGAAAATACTAGAATTGCCATTGCAATTGCAATAAAAATAGGTCTGGAGCTAATTTTTGCAATGCAATAAAACTTGCCACAGATGACTCAAAACGGAGTTAATGCGCGTGCGCACAACAAAAATGTCAGCAATTTTTATTGTCGGCAATAAAAATTGCCGACTCTAAACAGGGCTTTATGGGGATTAACATAGGGAAAGTGTGCTAGTACATACATAGCCTATCTACTGATCTTAATGAAAACTAGTAGGTAACGATTGGGCGATGTTAATTTTCCGTGCCAGCTGTCTCTGATATCCAGTATTCCTTTCATATCCATATGGCACTGTGGCATATTGGCTAACAGGAATATACATAACTTAGACAAGGAAAGAGAGAGGAAGCCTAACAGCGCTAATAAAATAAATAATGCACGCCCATATTTTATGAAACTATCATAATCAATTTAAAAAATTTCAATAAAAACTATGTTGAAAAATAATTATATTGGTCCTATGTCCTATTTACAAACAAATCAATGCACTTTATCATACTAAAAGGTAGAAGGAATTTGAAGAAGTTATATTGAGAAAAAATAAAGTTTTACGGTATCTTTCAAAGGTAGCTTGTTAAATATTTACCTGTGAAACGAAATCCCGGGCTCTTGCTTTTCACTTCTGCTTTGCAACCAAACGCTAAACAATTCGCAATCGTAAGAGTTAATTTTCCCCTTAATCACTGTTACTTTTAAATCACAAATTCACGAAATTATCTCACAACGTACTCGCTTTTTCTGCCACATATAAAATGGCCGCCGTTCGAAACGAAGTAACAAAATCTATACACGGCATGGTAGGCACGCTCGGTGTCCTTCTTTCCTTGTCTAAGATCCATAGACAGAGGTGCTCATGGAGTAATTATCGGTAGTTAATGTCTTTTTGTATTATTATTATGAGCACAAAATTATATCAAAACTTAAGGACAATAATAATTCATATTTGCCGCCATTTCAACAACCAATGAAACAATACTTCATGTCATAGGCGTTGCCAGCTGTTAGTTATTCCCTAAAATTGACATTTTCAGAATCGATTAGATTCACTTAACCTTAAAGCGTTATTCTTCCTGCTTTGTTGTTAACCTGGGATTTGGTGTTGTTATATTTTTGGGACTTTATTGTCATTTTGATCTTTAATATAGATAGGTATCTCATGCCCTTTTTGAATTAGAATTATATAAAAGACTTCTCAGGTGGGTAGATATAATAAATATTGATACATTTTCGCCAAAACATCGTAAGTCTCATTTAATAAATTTTACAGTTCGGCAGTTTTTTCAATAATCCTGTTTAGAAATGTCCCATTGAAGTGAAAATTGGCATCGGTACTTATTATGATGTTTTTTTGAAGAAAATTAATAACTTTTTTCCAAAATGATTTCAGTTTTTTTGTAGTTGGACTTACGATACTTTGGCAAAATTAAAAATAATTTCCCAATGGAGTTTTATCGTAAATATAGCACTTACGATAAAAATAATATTTAGACACAGCCACTTAATGCATCATAGAAATAACCAAAAATCATTCTTTTAAGGTAATTTATTGGTGAAAAAATATGAAAATGGCATTTAGCTGAACAGAAATCTCTTTGTTTATAAAGTAAAACAACAATTTATAACTCTTATGTTTCTACATATTTGTGTTATAATAAATGTATTATAGGTAGTCCCCCGTTTGAACGGTTAGGGCTGAAAGTTTTTCAATTACCGTATGAAATGCGAAAAAATTATTTAATACAAAAGTTGTCCCGATTAAATATTGTTGACTATAAGGTATTAATGGTTTGCCCTGTACCGCATCCAATTTTCTTATTTTAAATGGAGCACCCTGTATATTATTGCATTTTTTAATTTCTTGTCACATTACAGATTATTTTCTTGTACCTATACGTACAGAACATGATGCATGAAATCACTCTAGAATCTTACTAGGGGCCGCGGTGGCGTCGCTCGTACCGGCGCTGACTTTTTAGACTGCATGTTTTTCTGCCTTCGATCGACCTTTGTTCGAGGCGGGCGCATGCATATGTCTTTAAAGAAAAACACCGCTATGGCCAAGAACGCTGGACAAATGTGGGTTCACGGTATTGCTCCTAAATAGCTTTACCCGTGTGATTCACTAATTGTCCTACACTCACTGGGATTACTACGGTTTTCTAGGGTTTTCCGTAGTACTTGAGCGAATACTATCCTAGTTCTATCGGGAAAAAAGTCGGCCCTAGCCGCAAATGGCAACGAAGACAAAATAATAGTAATTGCCCCCCTCCCCCGCACAAGCATGTGGTTGCTTCTGGGGTACTCCTAGTTTGGAGTATTGTGAGGGTGAGAATTATTATTATTATTATTATTAAAAACTGAAATAATATTATACAGGATGTTCTATTTAAAATATTCAAGTTTGATACATTACGGGACAAACCATCAACATCGTATATTATTTTCCAAAAGATTTAAAATGCACAGTTTGTAAAACTTGACAACTTTTATATTAAATATTTTTTCGTATTTCTTTCGGTAATATGGAGTTACTGAATAAATACGCTAGCGTGAGACACCCTACAGATTAAAAATGTGTCAATATCCTATAAGAAGAAGAAAATTCAGATTTCAATGCATTGAAAAATAATAAATGGGGACTGTAGTAAAATAGTAAAGAAAGATCAAACCAAAATAAGCAGTGCACAAATATTCTAGTTTACCGCCAAACAGACAGGTATAAAAAGAAGTAAAGGGGTTAGGTTGGTACAGCAAATTGTTTTCTTTTTATAAATAAAGAAGAAAATGAATAATTGCATGTTCCACGTTAAGTATAATTGCAGTACCTAGGTACTCACCATGAAATAATACAAAAAGATACGACTCACTTCAGATTAAATAAATTATTTAGCAATGGTTATATATCACACCAATAAAATTATCTACTTATAAACCCTTATAACTTATAGAAAACTAGATAATTTTGAATTAGAACTACATTCACACAATGTACAATTAAAAATTATAATAAATTACTTACATAAGAAAACATAATTTTGTGGTACTTACGTTCTAACTCCGCAGTGATACACAATGAACTAAAAGGTCGTAAAACACTTCGCCGCATCGTAAGTAGCACTTTTTGTACCACGTGACTTGCACCTTACGATGTTTTGGAGACCATGCGATGTATTCGCATATACAAATTAAATTTGTTTACATTTTTACGTGACTTACGTTACACTTAATTCGGTTTTTTCTCTAAGACTATGCTATTCTACTTTACGATAATTTGCTGGAAGGTGCTCGACTGTTTGTTAGTTACGATAGTTCAAAAAACCCATTTTCTCAAAATTTGTCACTTTCGATGTTTTGGCAAAAATGTATCGATATGTATTTTATTGTTGGTAAACTAAAATGTACAAAACTGAAACATATCGTATAAACGTCACTAGTGTTTTTTTATGATGTGAAGAACCGGGGAAATTATATTGTCAAAATATACTGTGGTGTGATTTAACTGCAAATATTCCAATTTTTGTACACATAGCTTAGACACAGATTACAGGACAGATGCGAAAGCAAGCGGCGGCGCCGATTTAAAGCCCCTTCTCCTGAGAAAAAATAAAATAAAAAAGGAAACAGCTTGGTCTATTCAAACACTTTTAAAAAGACAAATAAAAAAATAGGTGAGACAAGCCCATTGCCCACAAACCAGTTGCTGAATATATTTTATATTTTTAGTACAAATTAATATATATTCCTGGATATTTTGGAAAAAACAACTCTTTTTAGAAACCAACTTTTTGTTAATTTCATAAAAGTTTGAAGCCTCAACGAATGCTTTTATATCACTCTAAGGCATTTTCATGTTATTTAGTGAATGATTATACAGGGTGTTCGAAAAATAGACGGAGATATTTTAGAGGGTGATTCCCTGTTAAGAAATATGAAAAAAGTTTCTATAAACATGGGTCCGCAAATGCAGAGTTTTCAAGATACAGGATGTTAAATAAAAAAAAATAAAACATGAAATTATTAATGTCTTAAAAATTATTTACTCGATTCTGTTGAAATTTGGCAATGTTATTTGTTGTATTAAGAGGCTAATTTCGCCCTAACTAGATTAAATTTATTAAGTCCAGTGGCGGCCCGGGGGGCACCTTAGCGAATATTATTATCAAAAAAATGTACGCCACTACCTTTTTTGTAACTTTAATATTTTTTGTTTGATTAAGCATCTAAAAATACAACTTCTTTCCCTCTTGTATTGTTTTCCTATCTCACTTCGTTTTCGAGAAAAAAAAAAATAAAAACCGTTTTATTGCATGTCACTGGACAAAATTGGTTGTAGTGTACTTTATGTTATGATATTGGAAAAGTTGCAATAACACTCTTTCCTAGAAATGCTTTTGATTATTTGTTTTCCAAGGCACTTGTGATTTTTTTTGCAAAAATTGATAAACCAATTTTGTCCAGTGACATGCAATATATTTAACATCCTGTATCTTGAAAACTCTGCATTTCCGGACTCATGTTTATAGAAACTTTTTTTCATATTTCTTAACAGGGAATCACCCTCTAAAATATCTCCGTATATTTTTCGAACACCCTGTATAAGAGCTACATCCAAACACAACTCTAGAAGACTAAAATTGCTACCTTTTTCTACTGTTTGTTCAGAATGTCACCATCGATAGTCTATTCATTCTGAACTACGAACTTATGAGAGAAGGTGAGTCCGGACCAGGGACTGTTTAAAATAAGGGGACCCAGCATGCCACAGTCTATCACATAGGAGAAGTGAAGCCTTGTTTTCTGTATATCTCCAAGGAGACCACATAAGTGGGCTGGTACAAGGTTATGTTATATGCCAGTGTCCAACTGCCATCAGGTTTTATGTGACATGCCAGTGCCATAGATTCCAAAGGAGGCAAAATATTTCCCATCATAGTTCACAATTTTTAAGTTTTCTAACTTCCAGATAGTCAATTAAAGGTAATGCGGCCGCCTGTCGTAGTAGTCCCAATAATCGCAACCAGATTTTTCTTGTCTCACCTTTAGTAATCCTACAATTCCCATTACGTGGGCATTACGTATAAGTAAGTAGTTCAAAACAAAAATGGTATTTCCTAAATTTTAAATTATTAAGCAGGTAGCTTCAGTCAGGTCTTTTTTTAAACAGTTTTATCTACAACTACTTATAAGTTTATTTGTGAGGTACCTTGGGAGAGAAATAAAATTCCAAAAATGAGCACCGAGAAAAACTACATGATTAGAACTAAGTACAAGACCTAATCTTATTAGTCCATTCCGAAATCTGTGAAAGTTCTTTGGGTAGATACATTCAACAAGAGAAGAAAGTTCAAGTACGTACCTATTATACCTACATATTACCACAGACATATATGTCTGTGATATTACAAATGGTTTGGTAACAAGGTGCAATAGCGACAAATTCTCAAATAAGCAAAATCGGCACTGACTTACCATACTTATATTACTTAAATTCCTGGAAATAATTGCAGGAAGCCAAATTCAAATATAAAATAAATTTGATTCATTTGACACTTGCCATATTCTGTGTTTGTTGACAGAACATTGTCAAGTCTAATTTTTAGAAACCATTATTAATTTTTACTAACAATCAAAGATTCTCCAATAAAATGGCATACTTGGCCTCATTGAGACCATTAGAATGGGGAAAGAAACGACCTCACTTTTAAAAAATATAATGCTGGGTCCCCTTACTTTAAGAGGGGGTTGCCGACAGCGAAAGTAACGCTAGATTTCATATTTTTTAAGTTGTATAGCATAAAATCTAATAACATTTTACCTGGCAAAAATTTAGTACAAACATCTCTGTCTTCATTTTAATCATAAGATCTTAAAAGCATATGCGCTGGAATTATTATTTTCCCAAGGTTTTCATAACCTATAAAACAAAACGCTGCTTTTAAGATCTTATGATTAAAATGAAGACAGAGATGTTTGTACTAAATTTTTGCCAGGTAAATTGTTATTAGATTTTATGCTATACAACTCAAAAAAATACGAAATCTAACGTCACCTTAGCTGTCGGCAACCCCCTCTAAAAGGGCCCCTGGTCAGGACTAAAGTCTGATCTAATGACAATGTAAGACACCAAGGTATCATAAACTGCTGTAGATTTAGACCAAAATTGTGGCAATATGCTGGATACTATGGATACCATTCGCATTGGTCAATTCTTAAAATTGTCATTTGGGGCTTCGAATTGCCCAGTTTCAGAAGCACGGCTCACCTGTCCTTCGACGGCACCCGAGCAGCGGCCGCACAGGGTCTCCCTATTGGCGGTGATCGCGACGGGCCCCACCGACAGGTAGTTGAGGCACTTGTCGCAGCGCAGCTCCCGCTGCTCCACGCGTCCCAGGAAGAGGGACTGCCGCGGCAGAACTGCCCGGTCCTCCGGCGTCGCCATGGCCTGAAAGCGGGCACCGAGAAGTGGTCAGGGTCCCCGACACGGGTGTAGCCAAGGGGGGGGTTTCGGGGGTTCAAACCCCCCCGAAATAAGCAAAATATTACCTAAAAATACAAGGAGTGAAGAGTTAAATTATTATTACGTTTGAATATATGTAGTAATAGTAGCGCCTAGCGCCATCTTTTGACGAGAGGCAGACGCAGTTGCAGCCGAACTTGCCTACCCCGAAATCTAGTTTGGAATGCCTAGATATGTGCGATAAAAACCTTTATCCTAATATTTACACATTACTACAAATCTTGGCTACCATTCCTGTATATCCACTGCTACCCCAGAAAGGTCTTTCTCGAGCCTAAGGAGACTGAAAAACTATTTACGAAACACTACAAGTGAAAACAGACTTAATGATTAATGAACATTCACTATGGAACAGAAATTCATGCAGATGAAGTAGTGGATATATTTAAAAGAAAAAGCCGAAGATTTCTTCTTTAATGGTTTTAGATTTAGCGCAGAGGAACGAAATTAATTTATCCATTTCATTTAAAGTTAAGAACTTTATAAATATGTCGTAGTTTTTCGGATGAATATATAGATATTAAATTTCATGTAAGTATATTTTTGTTGTTTTATTTACTTCTCAAACTAAACCCCCCCCCCAAAACTAAATCCTGGCTACGCCCGTGGTCCCCGAAAACCACACCACTGCTCGATATTCTTTTTTTCGCTTAGTGGATGGTTAACGTTCTAACACGGATAAGATAAAATGATAGTAATTGCCCCCCTCCCCCGCACAAGCATGTGGTTGCTTCTGGGGTACTCCTAGTTTGGAGTATTGTGAGGGTGAGAATTATTATTATTATTATCATTAAAAACTGAAATAATATTATTATTTAAAATATTCAAGTTTGATACATTACGGAACAAACCACCAACATCGTATATTATATTCCAAAAGATTTAAAATGCACAGCTTGTAAAACTTGACAACTTTTATATTAAATATTTTTTCGTATTTCTTTCGGTAATATGGAGTTACTGAATAAATACGCTAGCGTGAGACACCCTACAGATTAAAAATGTGTCAATATCCTATAAGAAGAAGAAAATTCAGATTTCAATGCATTGAAAAATAATAAATGGGGACTGTAGTAAAATAGTAAAGAAAGATCAAACCAAAATATGCAGTGCCCAAATATTCTAGTTTACCGCCAAACAGACAGGTATAAAAAGAAGTAAAGGGGTTAGGTTGGTACAGCAAATGTTTTTTTTTTTATAAATAAAGAAGAAAATGAATAAGTGCATGTTCCACGTTAAGTATAATTGCAGTACCTAGGTACTCACCATGAAATAATACAAAAAGATACGACTCACTTCAGATGAAATAAATTATTTAGCAATGGTTATATACCTGAAAGCGGGCACCGAGAGGTGGTCAGGGTCCCCGAAGACCACACCACTGCTAGATATTCTTTTTTTCGCTTAGTGGATGGTTAACGTTCTAACACGGATAAGACAAAATGAAATAATACGTGCTATTATTTCAGGCAAACGTTTCGCCATTTATTTTTTGCACACTTGACTTGCCAGACGCCTTTAAAATTCCTATTTCACTCAAATTTGACATCCTGCAGAATGGAAATCCCTGTATATTTTTTGTTCGAATTTGGTATAATGGGGGTTAAACGGTTTTCGATATAAAGAAAATCATAGTCGGCCCTGGATTTGCATTTTGAATATGGTAGGAAGGTCAAACCTGGACCAACACAATATTAAAGACCCGAGCATGCCGTCATATTTCATTGTTGTTTACGGATTGGGGTGGCGCTACACGACGAAAAAAATGGTGACTTATTATAGGTTATAGGGGGGTATTCTGTGGCTATTGGGATGTCAGTTTCTGACGTTTAAAAAATCCAAAATTTTAAATATCCAGCTTTATTACGATTTACCTTCTTTTTACCGTAACGAATTGTCTTTGCGTCCAGTATTTGGCAGTTTTATCCTATTAATACGGCTTTTCGAGGTAGATTTGTTTGTGATAACATGAAATTAATAGGTGAATTGCAGAAGAATAAACACTATTTTGGAATTATGGTATGATCTGATCAACCAGCTGAAGAAGCGAAAATTAAAGATATTATTTTGGAAGAGTATTTTTTAACGTATGCAGGAATGAAAATAGAAAATTTTGTTTATAGCTTCAAAGCGAACCAATAGTCCTCCATATAAAGAAACTGAAAAATCTAATGCGTTGTATGCTTTCACATACTACAACTAGCCATGTTCTGTGTTCCAAACCAAAAGGTTCCAAATACTGTTGCTTGCTTTTAAGACTCGCTTTTCTTAAGAAAATGTATGGAAATACGCCATGTGAACTTGTCAAATTAGAGGGACATAACAAACAAATATTTTATTTTATTTTGAATATTATAACTTCGTTGTAACAGACATATTTGCATGTTTTTATTTTATAAAAGATTCTGCAACAATGGTGTTTTAACTAAAACCACTGTGTAAATTTGTTTCGTCGTGTGGCGCCAGTGGCGATCGCTTGAAACAGCGCTATGCACAGGTCTTTAATATAGTGTTGGTCCAGGTCAAACAAAGCTGTGTTTGAAGGCCTTCCCACAAACAACAAACAGGTGACCACCTCCAAAAATAAAGATTTAGAAACTTCTACAGGCTGAATGTGACGAATCACGAGTTTCTTCCGGATGGATCCTGCGTCACCGCAACTTCCTAGTTTCAAGCTTTCGTCCTCGATTGCACATTGCACGGGACATCCTCCAGGAGACTGCCTCCTGTGATCGTCGCGCCCTGAGGATGTCCCGTGCGTAATACTTAATTTTACCGAAATAATTTTCGCGAAAAACCGATTTATTTATATATTATTAAGCTAGTGGACATACTGCAACCATTTTGGTGCACGATATGACCATGCTTTTTTCAGATAGGTATTTGCCAAAAGGACGAGGCAAGGCAAAATGCTTTGTTTTTCTTACCATATATTTCTTTAAAATTTTGTCAATCTTCGGAAAGAGTGATGCAAACTGAGGTAATTATGAAACACACCGTATGCACGGCCCGATTTTCTTGAAATTTTGGCTACCCCACTATTTTCGAGGGGCCTCAGTTAGTTTGTGGCGCTCGGACGTAGTTTCCGAGAAAATGAATTTTCAAATTTCCTTTGACACCACTTTTCACGGCGATATTTGTGGTTATAATCACAAAATATATAGGTTAGGGTTATAATCCTTATGAATTTTTACTGTATACAGCCACAAAATAATCCTATTCTGTGATGCAGCTCAAACTGATCACGACCCTATTTTGCACCCTTTGCCACATCGAAATTTCGCGAAAACCGGAAAACCCGAAATTTTGAAAGATTTTTGCCGTGTTTACGTCCGACCCGGCCGCTGTTTTCCCTAGGAATTTTCTGTTAACGATGGGTATAACAATGGTATATGTGTCTCACCCAGTTAATGACGTCACTCATTGATTTATGACGTGAAAAGTTACCCAAGTGATACGAAAAAACAACATAATAAAATAAAAACCCTATTGCAATCACGATTATACCGCTACAAATAAAAATAACTATGACTACAACTCATTTTAATAATAATTTCAAACGTCATGGAAACACTTTTATTTTGGTATTTTGTTAAAATCAGCCACTTGCGCCAGCGTCTATGGGCCGGACTCAGGCAAATTTTGTTTCGGCGTTGTGAAAGTGACAGTGAAGGTTTTCCGGATCGTTCCAAAGGATTCAAACTTTGGGCAGTGAAAATATTCGCGGGTATTGTACGTTTCATGAGTTTCACCGTTATCTGTGTTGTTCTTGTTCGTCTTATTATTAGTTATTCATTGTGCAAATGGGATCGCTACTGACCTGGACTTATGACCCGGTTGCATTTTTTGCTCCATTGATGCCAACTTAGATGGCGAAATTACCATTTGACAGTCCCAGTAAGGACTTCTTAAAATAATTTTACTATATATGTATGGACTATATAGGGACAT
Organism: Pseudeuparius sepicola; assembly: GCA_963920635.1. Lineage (NCBI taxonomy): Eukaryota > Metazoa > Arthropoda > Insecta > Coleoptera > Anthribidae > Pseudeuparius > Pseudeuparius sepicola. Next base: position 5,438,213 of record OY987307.1, read on the forward strand.
ACCCAATCAGTTGCAAATACGTTTGCTTTGAAGCGTCGATGGAGGTTCCTCAATCAACGCTTTGAAGTAAATAATGGTAGATAAAATATGATATTTTAAATATCATATTTATGTATTGATGAGATAAGGTCTGCCTGACTAATAGGTGGATCTAGTATTTATAATTATCTAGGCAGGATTTCTATACTACGTGTAGTACTTTAATCTGTGATACAAGATCACATACCTATACAGGGTTAACTATCACTTAGTACAAAAATTTTTATGGCAGATAAAGAAAAATTAGACTTGCTAAAATAAATTTTCAAAAATTTTCTAACATTTGTCTTAAGCCTAAAATATATATACATATACGGCGCAAAAAAGACGACCGACCGGGGTAACTTTTCAATCAAGGACGGCGGCCATTTGTACCCTTATTTAAGGCGGGAATTTTAAAACGCTTAAAATTACTCACAGAAGAAAGCAAAACGTAAAAAAAGGCAGCTGTATAAATTATACAACTTCAAGGTAGAATTATTTTTATTAAAAAAACGCAATAGTTACTCTGTAAAATCTAATGCAGCAAAAATACCTACCTAGATATTATTTTGTACAGAAGTAATAACTTACCTGTAAAATTTAATATAACTTTCAGGAGGCACCAGTCTTTTGAGATTTTTGCAATTCTTTACAAAGCAAGCCATTGTTCTCGTCTAGTCGTAATAATCCACTACCTATAGGTATGTGTAATAATCACAGCAAAACACTTTCTTGTATGTAAGCACTACACTGTCACTAAAAAACGGTTAGTAACAGGCTATTTTCGAAATACCTAGATAACAAAAACTTGTGGGAAAACCGAAAACGAGCAGGGAAAATGAATAAACACAAAACAGCTGTTCCGATAAATGTCAATATAAGGGTACAAATGGCGGCAGCATGCATCCTTTACTATGACCCGCGCACTAGCGTGCGCAGACGGTTAAAAATCGGTATACTCAAATTATTTTAAGAAGTCCTTACTGGGACTGTCAATTGGTAATTTCGCCATCCTAAGTTGGCATTAATGCAGCAACCGGGTCATAAGTCCAGGCCCAGAAAAGGACGAATCAGAAGTGGCACTTGCTTTCGGCGCCTTTGATGTCGCAGTTCCAATTTCCCCTCTCGCGCATAGGAAATGAACTCTCCGCCGTTGACATCTGCGCATTGGCCACGCCCACCGTATTTTGGACAGAGTAGAACTTGCCCATTGCGTTGGCACGATCAGGTCCGGGCTATAGAAAATTTTGTGTTTTATATAGCAAAATTAATTTTTAGAATAGTAAAGTTTTTTTCTGGGATTAGATCTAGTTAAATTTGAATCTCCAGAAGTGATTTTAAGTAGGTATTTTACTGACGAAAAAATATAAATATTAATATTTTACTAAAGAGAAAAATACATTTTTTTATTGTACATGGAAATTTCACAATATTTCCTCTTTATTATTTTATACTTACCTATATTAATTAGAAACAACTATGATTTAGGTTCAAGTGAACTATTCTACTTGGGTGGTTGAAATATTACAATATTTCAATCGACTTGCGTCCAAACTCATAGCTTGGCAATTAATTTGTTTTTTTATATAGATCCATAACAATTATTATTTGCAAAACTGGTTGACCTTCGTATCACTGGTAGTAAAAAAAGGTTATTTATCAAAAATGTTTATTACTAAAATCTATAAAAAAAATTCAAAAACAATAGCACATATGAAATATAATACCTATAAATACAAAAGATATTATAAACTACTTACGTACTACTTACATGCACACTATACATTATCAACTTAGCCTAATTTTTAAAAATAATGACCCCTGGCAGCACTTATAAATGTAAATTTCGAAGTTTATAATTTTTATTAGTTTTATTAGAAACAATATCACGATTTAAAAATTTTAAAGAAGAATAGATTCTAAATCTTACATAAAGGGATAATAAATAGGCATGATTAAAACTAGGGCATGGATGTTGATATGAAATGTTTTGCAGCTTATTTTTTAATTTCACACCAACATTTTCTTCTAAAGCAAACTTTGGAAAGAGGGTACAAAAATTAACTTCGAGAGTTTCAATATAATTGAGGAAATTATAAGGAGGTGAAAATAAATGTCCAAAGGTTTCGTTACCACTTGATTTGTATGCTTTAAAATAAGTAAACAAATCAGTATCCCCTAATGTATGACGTTTACAATATTTAATACAAACTTTACATGAATGTTGTTCCAAGCACTTTCTTAATAAATATCCACAAACATATGATATACTATTTGATTCATGTAGTTCAAAATCAATATAATCTGGTGCCACCGAACTTAAATCAGAAAAAATAGATCTTGCATTTCCCACAACAACTTTGTTGTAAATTTGTGTATGTTCGGTGGTTACGTATGACAATAATGAATCAAAATCCTCAATACAATTAGCCCCATCCGCGTGTTGGAAATAATTTAAACAAAATGATTTTTTGAAAGCCCTTTCGCATTGGATGGGGGTTGGATTCAAGCAATTTCCCCCTTGCTGCCTAATAGTGCCGAAAAAATTTTCGAGACAATCTTGATTTAAGCGTCGAGTGTATAAGGAACTAAACTCTAAACAATGAAATTTTTCCCAAAGACCTAAAAATGAATTTATTGTGATTTGCCACCCTTTCAAAAATTTAACTTTATTGGTAACCTCTATATTTTGTTTTAAAATTTTAATATTCTCAAAATATGTAAACATTTCCTTTAAAAAATCGACTTGGTAATCTGCTCCTTTGAAAGGTCTATTGTACTTGTATTACTGCCTGATATTTTTGAGGAATTTAAGATATCAAATAATTTATCAATTTTTTCTACAAATGACACTGTAGCGTTTGCCGAAGGGGGGAATTGTCCGAATTCAATAAAGGAATTAAGTGCCGCAGCTACCATTGCGCTGAAAACTTGGACGGCTAAACTAACCTTCAGTTTTTTAAAAGGATTCGAATTAATGTGTTCATCTGTAAATTTTGGACACAGCCGAAGAGCCAAAGGCTTATGTTTTTGTTTATTATAAATTTGGTCAATACCTTTTGAAAATTGTACAAAATTTGATCCTTGATCAGACACTAACGCACTTACTAGTAATCCTACAGATTTAAGTTTCCTTATTGCTTCAAAAATAATAAATTTTAATTCCTCCCCTGAACAAGTATCAATAAAGAAATAAGCAACTGGTTGCTTCCACTTAGCAAATATTGCTCTAGCCATAATAGCTAAAACATATTTAGCAGGAGCATATCTTTTTTCCTTCAATGTATTATGAAAGCCAACAATGGTATCGGAAGATCTATTGTAAAATAAAAACATTTTTAATGACATTTCGTCAATACAAAGAATGCACTGTTTTGAAGAACCCTCTAAATTTGAAGCTTTTCATTTAATAACCTCAAAAATGAAACTGTTAAGACCTGCAGTTATACGCCATTTGCTAGTTATTCTTTGAAGAGTGCTTTTAGATGGCAAATAAAGTGGTTTCATTAAAAATCTATAAGCATTTGGGCTTAGAAAATAAATTGTTAAGGAAAATTGTTTCATATCTGAAGAGTAACGATATCCCTGTGGATCTTTTTTGGGATTTTCTAAATAATGCCTTACAAATGCCCTTGAAGCAGACAGTTTTTTCTCACAAATGGCAAGAAATTGTTCGTCATTTATTTTAGTGTCGGCACTGTCGACAGCTTGCTCCAACTTCGGATGCCACTTTCTTTGGAGTTTTTTTATTTGTAACTTTAATGAATGCTTTCTCGGACTATGTGCACTCAAACTAAGAGAAGTTTGTTGACTAGCATCTAAAAATAGAATTATTCAATAACAAAATAAGTAATACAAAAAATTACAATATATGTACACACACCCAAACTTATAATATGGAATCACTTAATATTTATTACAATTTATATTGTCGGGTTTTTCACATTTAACTGTTTTTGTTAGTAAACACTTTTGACTTTCCATGACATATAATTTTTTTGACAAAAAAAATTATCGCAAATAATGCGTGATGTCATATAAGTTTGGGTGTGTATACTATAATAACAGTTTGTGAATATATATCATTACCTTTTGATGCAACTGAAAATTCGGTAATGCTGTGGAGATCGCCTATAGGTGACTGTGACAGATGGGGTGTACTTGGTTGATCCAAAGGTTGAGCGATCGAGACTGGTTGATCAAGTTCTCGTTGAGGTTCTAACAAAGTCAAATTGCTGCATACAGACACAGAAGGACTCTGTGAAGAAGCCTCATCGATATAACCTAGTAAAAAAAATTAAATGCAGCAAAATTACAAGTATCAGCAAAAAATACATATTATTATCTAATAATGAAGGGGTAATTATGGGGTCAAAATGTCAAGAAAATCGGGCGGTGCATACACTAATTTCCATAGTTACCAATGAAGGTACTTACATGATGAGAACACAGTTGGTATTGCTGTTTTCTTTAGCCCAGACTTCGACTGGTTTGCACACATACTATTTTCAAAGTGCATTGAACAAACTTTATAATTAATAAAAAGCTGTGTGGGTGTTTTTTCTAACAAATCCTGCCTTCCACACTTTCTCGTCCATGCATAACACCTTGAAAAAAAATTAAAAACCATAGTTAGGTAGGTATTATCAGTAGGAAACCATTTGTGGGTTTTCTGGGGTAGGTAATACTCCAGTAAAAGGGGTAGTACCTACGTAGGACATAAAATTTATAATACCTAAGTATATAATAATGTGGTAACAAGGTAGGGACAAACTACACATAGGTACCTACCTGTTTTCATCAGCAGGTATTTTGAAAAAACTTTTCCCAACATTCCTCGTGTTGTTAGAACATTCACGAACACAGCAATAATTGCGGGGCCATTTCGTCACAAAACCTAAGCACAAAGTGGGTTTTCTGGGGCACAATGCACTAGTGTAAATACAGCAACGAAGTATTCGAAGTAACAACACAAGCAGTCAAGTTGAGCTGAATACATATTGTACACCTTATCTGGTCCCTGTTTTGGATACTTTTATCACAGTCATGATAATAATACTGGGCTTTTTTACTTAGAAATTGGTAATCGTTTTTCGTTTTATTGTTTACGTTTTATAAGGAGTTTAACCTCAATTGAACATACTGACGCTGTCTGGCGTCTGGCGTTAGGTGGCGCGTCAGTCGTAGGCCACGAACGACGTTGCCGGACTTCGTCAGCTTTTATGCCTGACAATTTCCTTAAATTCATTTAGCTATTTTTATCGCCTTCAATTTAATATCAACCAAAATACTATCAAGGACTAACATTTTTATAAGTAAATTATCATCGATTTCATTTTATACTAAATTAATTTGCATTATATTTTTGTGGGTTGCCTTGGTTACCGGCTCCCGACTGGACGATCTGGCAGTACCGCAAGAACGGAATCTGTGGCGCCGCGCCGCGCTGTTGTCAAGCATTCCGCTTTCATAATCAAGTCCCAGAAAACAGGGGTCAGGTTGTGGGTTTTCTGGGCTCAGATAAATAGAATAAATGGTTCGTAAAACATTATAATTTTACTACCGGCACACATTAGATAATATTAATTGCTTTCATATTAATTTTATTGGTATACCTACCCAAAATGAATAAATGATAGTGAAAAATATGTTGACATGTTTTAACCTTTCTAAGGATCTGGCGGCCTAGCAATACTCTCCGTCCCCACCACCTCATAAAAATACCCCTCTGCCCTCTTAAATTAGCCAAGTGCCACTTCTGATTCGTCCTTTTCTGGGGTCCAGGTCAGTAACGAGCCCATTTGCACTAATAACACGAAAAGTAACATGAACAAGAACAACACAGATGACGGTAAAACTCACGAAACGTAGAAAACCCGCGAATATTTTCATTACCGAATGTTTGAACCAGTTTGAACGATCTGGAAAACCTTCACTGTCACTTTGACACACCGAAGCTAAATTTGCCTGAGTCCGCCCCTAGACGCAGCCAAAAGCAGCTGATTATTACAAAATACCAAAACGAAAGTGTTTTCATGACGTTTGAAATTATTATTAAAATGAGTTGTAGTCATAGTTATTTTTATTTGTAGCGGCATAATCGTGATTGCAATAGGGTTTTTATTTTATTATGCTATTTTTTTCGTATCACTTGGGTAACTTTTCACATCATAAATCAATGAGTGACGTCATTAACTGGTTGAGACACATATACCAATGTTATACCCATGGTTAACAAAAAATTCCTAGGGACTTTGTGGAGAATGTCATCTGACAAAATCGGGACTTCTTACAGTAATCGGGGTATATATGTATTATATAGGTATGTGTACAAGATACAACTAAGGAAACAATACACACAACAATTACCAATGCCAATCGCACAATCTGACAAACGCGCAAATCGGTCAAGAGTGCGCCTCACCTTGTGTTTGACGTAACTGGTGTTGAGTCTTTTAGAAGCAATTTTTCCTGTTTTTAAGTGTTTCTTAAGTCGGTTTAAAATGCTTATATAGACAATTAAGTTATACGTTATGGGCAGTGGCGTAACTACGGGGTGTTCAGAGTGTTCAGTGAACACGGGCCCAGAGCTGCTAGGGGCCCACCGCCACCAAGATTCATGCAGGACAACTCAGAATCTCTAATCGGTTACACGACGCCCCAGGCCCAGGCCTACTGCGCAAATGACAACGAAGACAAAATAATAGTTATTGCCCCCCTCCCCCGCACAAGCATTCATTTGCTTCTAGCTTGGAATATTGTGAGACACCCTAATTTCTGACTCAATTGTTTCCAAACATCAAAAAAGCAAATTTTCGGTCATAATAATTGGACCTTGGTATGTCTCATTTAAAAACCCTTGTTCGAAATTTTATCTTCAGTTTTTGTGTTCTCGCAGTATGCCTGGGGCGTCCAGTGAGCAATGCGCATAATTTTTACTGTTGGTCAATACAAAGTTTAAGTTGGATTATTCTCTATGTACCTACAGGGTGTACCATTTTCGATACTTTTGCGAGCTATCTCGGTTATTTTTGGAATAAGGAGTTGCGGTTTTCAGGACACTGACCTACATTTTCATAAAAAGAAAGGCCCGTATACAGAATTTTCTTAGTTTTTTAAATACAAGATGGTTTTTAAAATTTGCCATTTTCAGGCACTCCCCTATATCCGTTATACGCTAACTTGTTGAAATGGTAAAAAATCGACCCTTGTAGATTTTTTCACGTAGAATTCAGTGGCGTACACGGTTTTCTTCTAGGAGGTAAGAATTTCAAAATATAAATATAACCTGCAAAAAATATCGAAAATGGGACATCCTGTACAATGTTTGTCATTGTTACAGCACTTTCGAACATAAAAAATCACAGGGGCCCACTTGAAATTTCGAACACGGGCCTACTCTTCTGTAGTTACGCCACTGGTTATGGGCAAAAAAAGTGTATTGTTTGCAAATCAAGCAACTCGCCAAAGGAGGTTACATATCATGCGTAAGTACATAGGCGTACCTAGTTCGGGGCACGGTAAAAGATACCTTTGCCACCAGAGGGAAAATAATTCTCAACATGGGTATCAAACGAAAGGGCTCGACGGGTAGAAAACAATAAGGTGAATGACGTCATAATAAATCTAATATGGCGGCCTCGATCCCCAAGACGGCGGATTGCCTAATTCTTCACAACATCCTCGACATATGGGTATCAAATGAAAGGATTTGAAGAGTAGAAAACGATAAGGTGACTGACATACTAAATCCAATAGGGCGGATGCGCAATGCCCCAAGATGGCGGACTAAATTTCTTTACCACCTTTCTGAGATGGGAATCAAATAGATACTAAAAAAGCACAAAATAAAATAAATAATAAAAAAAACCTTTTTAAAAACAAACTTTTATTTAAGTAAGCCATTTAAGTACTAAAACGGATAAAATAAGTTTAGGTTTTCGTTAAGATAATTCAATGCCAAACTGCGACAAGCTTTTTTAAATCAAAAAGCTTGTCGCGCAAACTGTAAAGAAACTATATTCTTGCTTATCAACCAATCACTGTCCGATAGACTTAATTGGTACCTACTTTTATGAACATTTCGCGCGACGAGCTTTTTAAAAAGCTTGCCGCATTGTGGCATTGAATTATCTTAACGAAAACCTAAACTTATTTTATCCGTTTTAGTTCATGGCTTAAATAAAAGCTTATTGTTTTTAAAAAGTTTTTATTTTTTATTTTTTTATATTGTGTTCGCCGAACAATCCCCAACTAGTAACTGTCAATAACATTGATAAGTTTGAATTTTAGAATTGACGCGTACTAGTTGTACCTGGGACTGTGGTTACACTTCAATTTTTATAAAAAAAATGAGATATAAAGGCAAATATATTTTTTTCCTATTTTTATAACTATTTAAAAACAATAAGAGGTACGCCACTGCTTTGTAATCGTTAGCACCAGATCTGTCACCCGAACTGTAAACATTGTTTTTTTTATTATGGGAACAAACTTGCCAAAAACAAAGCCAGTAGTTCTACGTTTTTTATTTTTCTGAGATGCTCTGGTATAGCTACTCAATAAAACTTGGTCTATGATTGTATTCGGTAGCAACGACCATTATCCATGCTCATCCCATAAAAAATCATGACCATTTTTTGTTCGGGGAATAAAATGGCGTGTACCTGGGGTGCACGTCTGACTTGTGTCATACCACTTTTATCCTCTAATATTATTTTGCAGCTTTGTCTATGGTGGTATACAAACTTTTCTCTTCTTATGGAATCTTTTTAGTAAAAATATTGTTAATTCAGATGGCGTGCATAGATTATTTTGTCAAAATCTTGACTTTCTTGGTTGTATCTCTTGTGAGATTCGAATGTTATCTTCCTCGCTTCTACCAGGTCAATATTTTCATTTTTCGATTATGGACTTCTGAGGTAATAAGTAAGGGTTTCCGAGTTCTGACGTAGTAAATAAGAAATTCAGAGTTGTGACGTCAGAACAATGAATTATTAGAACTCTGAAGACGGATTGCACCACCGGGCTTCCGTACTACCCTACTACTAGTTCAATAATTTCGATTTATGAGTCGAAACGTTAAAGCTTCGAGTTATAAGTCAAGTTGAAATTTTGAAGTTTCAACTTATACCTAAGCCAAAATTTTAGGAGCGTATCTAGAAAAAAAGGCGAGGGTCTCTTCCAGGCCTTCGTTCCTTCGTTTCTTTAATAGTAATATTTATAAAACTAATGTAAATAATAACATTATCCCAGCCAATAAACCTAATATCCGTTTTAGAACGTATCCTATCCACTCATCATATTATCATCATATACATATATAACTCTTCGAAATTCCTTAGTCCTGTCCTGAACAGCACTGAAAGCGTCGATGCAGGAATCAATCAACGCCTCAGAAAAATAAAAAACGTAGAACTGGCTTTGTATCGGCAAGTTTGTTCCCATAATAAAAAAATAATGTTTACAGTTCGGGTGACAGATCTGGTGCTACCTATTAGAAGGCAGTGGCGTACCTCTTATTTTTTAAAATAGTTATAAAAATAGGAAAAAATATATTTGCCTTTGTATCTCAATTTTTTTTATATAAAAATTGAATTATAACCCCAGGTACAACTAGTACGCGTCAATTCTAAAATTCAAATTTATCAATGTTATTGACAGTTACTAGTTGGAGATTGTTCGGCGAACACAACATAAAAAAATAAAAAATAAAAACTTTTTAAAAACAAGCTTTTATTTAAGCCATGAACTAAAACGGATAAAATAAGTTCAGGTTTTCGTTAAGATAATTCAATGCCACCCTGCGGCAAGCTTTTTTAAATGAAAAAGGTCGTCGCGCGAGATGTTCATAAAAGTAGGTACCAATTAATTTTATTGGACAGTGATTAGTTGATAAGCAAGTAAATGCCAAAGAATATATTTTCTTTACAGTTTGCGCGACAAGCTTTTTGATTTAAAAAAGCTTGTCGCAGTTTGGCATTGAATTATCTTAACGAAAACCTAAACTTATTTTATCCGTTTTAGTAAATGGCTTACTTAAATAAAAGCTTGTTTTTAAAAAGGTTTTTTTTATTATTTATTTTATTTGGTCCTTTTTTAGTAGGTACTTACCTATTTGATTCCAATCTCAGAAGGGCGGTAAAGAAATTTAATCTGCCATCTTGGGGCATCGGGCATCCGCCCTTTTGGATTTAGTATGACGTCAGTCACCTTATCGTTTTCTACTCTTCAAGTCCTTTCATTTGATACCCGTGTCGAGGATGTTGTGAAGAATTAGGCAATCCGCCGTCTTGGGGAGGCCGCCATATTAGATTTATTATGACCTTATTCACCTTATTGTTTTCTACCCGTCGAGCCCTTTCGTTTGATACCCATGTTGAGAATTATTTTCCCTCTGGTGGTAAAGGTATCTTTTACCGTGCCCCGAACTAGATACGCCTATGTACTTATGCATGATATGTAACCTCCTTTGGCGAGTTGCTTGATTTGTAAACAATACACTTTTTTTGCCCTTAACGTATAACTTAATGGTCTATATAAGCATTTTAAACCGACGAATACTTAAGAAACACTTAAAAACAGTGAAAAATTGCTTCTGAAAGACACAGCACCAGTTATGTCAAACAACAGTCAAACACAAGGTGAGGCATACTCTTGACCGATTTGCGCGTTTGTCAGATTGTGCGATTGGTATTGGTAATTATTGTAGGTATATTATTGTTTCCTTAGTTATATCACAGATTAAAGTACTACACGTAGTATAGAAATACTGCCTAATAAGTGTCTAGATAATTATAATTACTAGATTCACCTATTAGTCAGGCAGACCTTATCTCATCAATACATAAATATCATATACCTATTATCTACCATTATTTACTTCAAAGCAATATTTGCAACTGATTGGGTATGTCCCTAGTCCCTACATACAACGGAAACCACTGTTGCAAAACTATTATTTGCAATTTGATCTTGAAGATTATCTTAATTTACCAGAGAAATAAGTTTTTCATTATGAATTATTGGCAACGCTGTTAAACTTTAACTAGTAAATAAATAATAGAGTATAAAAAGTGCTACCCCTTACAAACATTTCAATCTATAGATGCCATTTCTATGTTGTTTATTTTTCTGAGATCAACGCTGAAAGCAAAATGAAACGTGCGTGTACGTCAGAGAAATGAAGTAGGGAGAACGCGCTTTGACCTTCTGCGCATCCTATTTCCATGCAAATGTAATGTCCGGCATATTGTCCCCAGTTTGACGTTTGCAGTTTGTTTTCAGCGATAGTTGTTGTATTTTCAGCAGACAAATGGTCATTGTTTTTGGAAAATGTCGTTGTGCAGTACCAAGCTGTAAAGGCCGCTCCACGCTCCACATTCGCGGCGCGAAACCCCGCGAAGAGGCGCGAACGTGAGTGTGGAGGTTGTCGGCTTTCGCGTAGTTTTCACGGCTTCACGTTCGCGCTTTCCGGTGTTCCCCGATCGGAGTCGGTTTTTTGTACCGCGACAAATGAATCCAGGAGACCTCCGGGAGTATCATTTTTTCGGTAAGTTTAGTAAAGTTGTAGTAAAGTTGGTTTAATATGGCCGCCACTTTTATTAGGCAGTTCGCCCAGCTTGTAGCGCGTTCTTCTCCCTACTCCATTTCTCTGGTGTACGCATTGAATTGGCAAGTAGCAATTCGATGGATGTACGTGTACCATGCCCAAGGTTTACCATACCCGCCAGTAACGCCCTCTGGAAATGAGTCGCCGAACTATGGAATTTGAGATTCCATATGCATTGTCCATTCTCCCGTCTTTAATTCTGTGGTAATAAAAATTAATTATAGCAGAGCATATAAAACAACCAGCAGTATTACTCCCCATGGCGGGAAAATTCTGCGCACCTGTTCGCGCAGCCGCCACGTGGGCATAGATTCTGTCAAATTGATGCAGTGTCGGGGCGATTGGGCAGTTCTTTTTTGGCTATGTGAGAGATATTACAGTGCCGTGGAGTACGCTTTTTTGTAAATTGTGCTTTTTGCTAGTATCTTTAAATAAAGAATCTCAGGAAGGAGTAAAAGCTGCTTGTGCTTACCACACACTATATACTTTACTAATACTACTATTACTATGTATTTCTGAATTGATTTTCCCGACTACACCTCTGACTTCTATTCTACCAATATGGCTCAAGGTCATTGAATTTGCGGAAGATTTCTCAAGAATAAGTTATACCGTCGATGGAGGAAGGTAAAGATTAGTTTCCTAATGCGAAATACCGACTGACTCAATACTCTTCGGAAGAAGATGGAGCCACCGTGAATACTTCTCGGCGCGGTGGGGGAAACGAGGCTTCCCAGTCCGACACGGTTGTCCGGTAGATGGCGCACTTGCACCATCCTCGGATTACGTCTCGGCGTTGAGGTGGAAGAGAGGCTTCTGTCCGGTAGATGGCGCACTGCGCACTTGTAATGCGGCTTCCCAAGACGAACTTTTGTTCGGCAGATGGCGCGCTTCGCGGCTTGCGAAATCTGGTGATTTGACCTTGGTTGTTTGCGTTTTTTGTGCTGGTACGAATGAGTCATCGCCATCGATCCACGGCTGGAAGATATATTTTAGATTTTGTATTCCAGCGTTCGATTCGAGTCGCCCGGCCGCGGCCCCGCCCGCGCCCCCCTCTTTGCCTATGGAGGCGGTTTTTTTAAAGTAGCGAGTAACGTTATTAATTGTTAATAACAAATGTCTCGAGTCTTTTTAAAATAATCTTTTTATAATGGAGTTATAACGTTGATTGATTCCTTCCTCCATCAACGGTTATAATATTCATATACAACAAGGTGACCAACTCCTAGGGCTGACGAAAACCGGGACAGTAGTTAGGTACCTAGCCAGGGGCGGATGGAACCACCGGGACACCGGGCAAATGTCCGGTGGGCCGGTCATTCGAAGGGCCCCGGAGGGCCGCCGCAGGCTCGAAGGCTCACCGGCCATCGCATCTTAAATTTTAAGACGTCTTAACTACTTGACAAAACAAAAGGCAATCATTGTTACAATAATTGTTGTAAGTAGCTAGTTAATTTAAGATAGGACGGTGCAACTGGCCATAATTAATTATTTTTGTTTTGTTATTTTTTGTTCTATTATTTCTTTACGTGTTTTACGGAAACGTAGAAGGGGCACACCATTATTTTATTTTTATTGAACTCGAAATTTCGACTTTTAAAGTCGCAGTCCGACTTTGAAGTCGAAATGCCGATTTTGAACGTAAAATTTTGACTTTGAACTTCGGCTTTGAAAGTTGGAAGTTCATAAAGTCGAAACTTCGAGTTCAATGTCGGAATTTCGAGTTCAAAGTCGGATTTCGAATTTCAAAGTCGAAATTTTGAGTAAAAAGTCGGAATTTCGACTTTATAAAGTCGGAATTTTGACTTCAAAGTTGGCCTTCGACTTTAAAAGTCGGAATTTCGAATTCAATAAAAATAAAATAACGGTGTGGTCCTTCTACGCTTCTGAATGTTTTGTTATTTTTATATCTTTATATTTAGAGAAAAAAGTTTTATTTGTTTTACGAGAGTTATGATTTTATTTATGTTTTCATAAAACATGTATATTTTGTTTTATTAAAAAAATACATTATCTACATTGTTTTTTTTAATTGTTATTATGATAATAGGTAATTAAGAAAAGAAAAATCTAAAGCCAAATGAGATGTTTAGGGGCCGCTTGGGAGACAAATGCCCGGGCTGGTTAGGTAAAGCCCATCCGCCCCTGTACCTAGCTATTTTTTACCTATAATACGCAACTGTCAAGTTTTGTAGTTTAATCAACTTATGATTTTGTTAGAATTTTTGATCTAGTTCATGCTTTTAACCAATAAATACCACCCAAGGGAAACAAAAAAGAATTTGTGATCAAGTAATAATATAACAAAAATAAAATTTAACACAAAGCCACGTACACAAATTAAAAAAAAACAAATACTGGCTGTTTACAATATACAGGGTGGCCCAGGATAAGTGAGCCAATATGTGTAAAAGAAAAAAAATTCGCATTTAAATTTGATTGTTTGTGGTTCTGATTTGCTTGACTAATGACTGGAAACTAATTTTTAGCATATTTTCGTTTTTGAAAAATCAAGATGGCGTCGACAGCGACCATTTATTTATTTTCATTGTAGGTGAAGTGCCTTTTCCTTTAAAGATAACAAAAAAATTCATTAAGAAAAGTTGTTCCCAATTAAAATTACCCCAGGGTACCAAATTTTGGAAAGATCGGCCTACTTTGTTTTCCCACTTTTTTTTCTAAGGCGCTAAAGAAAAAATGAAAAAATTAAGTAGGCTGATTGTCTCAAAATTTGGTACACGGCAATAAGTTTTAATTCTAAACAACTTTTTCTCATAAAATTTTTCGATATCTTGTATTTAGAAGCCACTTTAGCGCGTTAGAAAAAGGAAAGAGTGAGAAAAACAAAGTAGGTAGGCCCATCTTTCCAAAATTTGGTACCAGGTGGTAACTTTTAATTGGGTTTTAACAAATTACATAGGGTCTTCGGCTCTTTTGAGGGCATGAACATTTTTGTCGAATTGAAGTTTTTTCAGCACAGCGTGAAAAATTGGGCATGGAGGCCCATTTCTTTTTTAACGTCACCTGGCTGGCCAAAATTGCCATATTTTATTTTCTTATCTATTTTCTGTGCGGCCTAAAATAACCGAGAAAATCGCTTAATAAGAAATAAACAAAAAATGCATAGCCTCAAGAGAGCCGAACACCCTGTGTAATTTTCTGAAACTATCTGAGTACCCAGTTGCATAAAGCTTCTTAGTGCCATCAATTTTCAATATGATAGTTTTCCTCTATCTCTTAAAATAAATATGCTAGGGCTATTAAATTGTTTTGCTCAATTTGAGGTATTTTTTATATTGCGCGTCAAGTTGGCTATGGCTGCCGATTTCTTTTGCAACACCACTTAGCTGTCCAAAATTGCCACATTTTTGTTTCTTCACGATTTTTTATTGTAGGGCGCAAAATAAGTGAGAAAATCGCGGTGGTATAGTTCTAAAATAATCATCCTGTATATAAAAAATAAGTTGATCAGTTATATAAAATTTATAAAAAATATTACAAAAAGTAAAGTATGAAACAAACATTTAAAAAAAACTATAAGTTTTAAGTACAGGGTGGACCAACGTTTGGCGCCCTGCCGGAGGGGTCACCCATGGGGGCCCTGGTTATGATGTATGTAGGATATGATGTATTCATATCTAAATAGATGTAAATTCTTTGCCTTGACTGTCACCAAATCCAAAGGTAACTCAATTTAGAAAGAGAAAAATATTTCTAAAATTTTAGTTGAAATGTGCATACGGGCAAATTTTTGAAGTCGGTTTTAATTATTTCGTTAAAGTTTTGTTATATTATTTATGCTGTAAACCGTTGATTGAATCTTCCATCGACGTCTAAACGAAATTTTCTGTATGAATGACAACTATATAAATTTAGCTAGACATCATATTTTTTATGCTTAGGTATGTCAGTGTTAATACTTATGCTTATGAAATATTGTGTATAATAAACGATATGCTTTACTAGGTATGCTATTTCAGTACCTATATCACATAGATAATCGAATAACAAAACATGAAGATAATATTATAGGTATATTCCGTTGTTTGAGAATCGGCGATATAAACTTTGATTATATACCTATTATAAACAAGGATTAAAGGTATCAAAGCGTTGATGTAGAACTTTGGAGAACAGATACGTCGTTGTTCCCTTCCTCCATCGGCTGCGAATATGAAAAAATACTTTTTGTTAAACATTTTTCTGAAGTAATAAATTCTAATAACACCCTGTATCTCCGCAACTGTGAGCCTCAGAAGCTTCATTTCAACCTTAAGTTCGACGGCTCATCCGATCATGTGACACGCCAAGTTTGAAGAAACTATCTCGTATAATTCTAGAGATACTAAAAAATACGTGTATTTTTCTCTAAACTTCTATGCTCTGTATAAAAAAAAAACTAAGGCCCGTAGAAGAAAAAAATATATGAAGAAGTGCCCTTATTTTGACTCCAAGAATACGTGGTTTCATTTTTGACCATCAGTTCAGTTACACCCTGTATACAGTGTCTTAAGACTATTTTACGGTATAACTTTCCAATACCGCCCTCTGTTTTCGAGATAATAATAATAATGACAGAAAGTTGGACACAAATGGGAATTTTCTTTATTTGAAGTTTCTCAAAACAAATTATTCTTGATAAAAGTTAGTGCTTGTGCTTAAACTCAAAATCGACCTGTAAAAATTTTAAAATTTCTATTCGTATACAGGGAAGGTTGAAAAATATGAAAATTCCTCAAGAGTAAAGTACTCTTATTTTTAGAACTACAGCAGTATAGCACTAAGAAAAGTTGTTTGGAATTCCAAGAAAATGTCAAATATGAATTCACAGCCACCTATCCAAAAGAAGAAGAAAAATCACACTTTCGCATTTTTTATTCACTGTATAATAGATAATATTAATATTAGCTATGCATTTTGAAGCACATCTTCAAGCATGACAGTACGATACCAACGATTTTTATTAAAAGCTTTTATTTAACTTGCAATGTATGTATGTATGTATGTATGTAATTTGTTCGGGTGGAATCTTGCAACTCAATTTTGAAGCAGATATCTTCAACCGATCGAGCTGAAATTTTGTACACACGTTTAATTTGGATGACAATGCATGATTATATGTGTGACGTCATTCTAAATCCAACATGGCGGATCACCCAAGATGGCGGATTAGTTAAATTTCAACCGATCGAGCTGAAATTTTGTACACACGTTTAATTTGGATGACAATGCATGATTATATGTGTGACGTCATTCTAAATCCAACATGGCGGAACACTCAAGATGGCGGACTAGTTAAATTTCAACCGATCGAGCTGAAATTTTGTACACACGTTTAATTTGGATGACAATGCATGATTATATGTGTGACGTCATTCTAAATCCAACATGGCGGAACACTCAAGATGGCGGACTAGTTAAATTTCAACCGATCGAGCTGAAATTTTGTACACACGTTTAATTTGGATGACAATGCATGATTATATGTGTGACGTCATTCTAAATCCAACATGGCGGAACACCCAAGATGGTCATTAGAAGGTCTCCTCATTGAAGAGCTAGACTGTTCTAAACTAACCGGCAAACGACCTTGCAACAATGATGCGTTAACTGAGATGAATAGACTCAGACACCTGGCCAAACTAAAAATTACAAAATAAATTAAAAGTAAAAAAATATTTTTAAAAAAAGCTTTTATTTAAATGCGCTAAAAAGAATAAAATAATCTTTTCTTTTAAAACTTTTACTATCAACTTATAACGTCATTCCACAATTTATATGATATAAAAGCTTGTCGCGAGATTTAAGTTTTCAAACTAAGTAAATACCACTACTTAAATCTCGCGACAAGCTTTTATATCATATAAATTGTGGAATGACGTTATAAGTTGATAGTAAAAGTTTTAAAAGAAAAGATTATTTTATTCTTTTTAGCGCATTTAAATAAAAGCTTTTTTTAAAAATATTTTTTTACTTTTAATTTATTTACGTTCAACTAGCATCTTAAAAACACTTAATTACTGAAACTTCTGCAAAGTTTGTCGTTTTTTTGTGTCCAGGTAAAATACTACTACAATTTCAAACATAACTTAGCAACTGATTTGTGGAACACAAAAATATTTTAATATAGCAATAATTTAAGTTATTTAATAAATGACAATTCAACAATAAAAATATCACAACAAAAAAATTATTACGAGAATAAACATTTCAGTGACTACTCTACATGTGACCCTTCCTTCGCTTCCTTTCGCCTTCAACCAGCGACTATCCCACTAGGCAATATAACAAATTTTTGAGGTAATTATGGAACGTAGTGTATGCACCGCCCGATTTTCTTGAAATTTTGGCTACCCACCTATTTTCGAGGTCCCTGACCAAGAATCTAACCTTTTTTTAGGCCGGACGTAGTTTCCGAGAAAATGAATTTTCAAATTTCCTTTTGACACCTGACACCCCATTTTTCACGGCGACATTTGTGGTTATAATCCAGATAAATTTTTAGTGTACGCAGCTTAAACTGATCACCACCCTATGCTGCAGAAGGCGCAAAATATGGTGGTGATCAATTTGAGCTAAATTCATCTCGATTATAACCAAATATTACCGTGAAAAAGTGGGGCGTCAAAAGGAAATTTGAAAATTCATTTTCTCGGAAACTATGTCCGACCTCAAAACACTGAGGTCAGATTCGTGTTCAGGGACCTCGAAAATAGGGGGGTAGCCAAAATTTCAAGAAAATCGGGCGGTGCATACACTATGCTCCATAATTACCATTTTTGAATAGGCTTCTTCAATGTTTGAATACGATTTTGCAGACTTCTAAGCTTCACAACTCACAACGCTTTCGGCTACGGCTTTTTCAACCTGTCCAAGTTCAATTTTTTGTTTTTTTTTTTATTGGGGACCTTCCCTACGACTCGTGCTCGATTTGGACAAATAACTTGGGCAACCTGGTAACTTACAAGGTATTGCACCTAAAAAGTAAGTATATTTTGTAAAAATATAATGAAATTAACTAGCCATGAAAATTTAAAACCTTTAGCTAAACGTGGAATTTTTAAAGGTGCACGCAGGGTTGCCACCTTTTCAATTTTAAAATACGGGACGTGACGGGCGTTCGGGGGGGGGAGGGGGGCTACAAAATGTTTTACTGAAAAAGGCCAATGAAAAGGAATAAAAGAAAACCACTATTTTTTGTTTTTGTTTTTTCTTGAAGATAACACAAAAACAAAACAAATTATGAAACTAAACTAAATAGATTCTTTAAAAATAAAAAAAAAACAGAACATTTTTTGTTTTTTTTTTCTTGAAGGGATAAACTTCCAAAAACAAATTATCATGGCTGGCTAATCACGACTAACCGAAAATAAATAAATCCTTTAAAAATAAAAAGAAATCACAGAACATTTTTTGTGATATATCACATAACACACAAGAAATTGACATTTACGAAAATTGTAGTGTGGCGCCAATGAAGGCATGAAGGACTATAATTTAGTAAATTTTGTGTTCACATGTGAGTCGCGGCTTGGACTCTAGATGGTGGTGATTGTGCAAATGCCGTTCGCATGTAACATTTTTAATTTTTCACCTTAAATTTCGAAAATACGGGATTTATAGCGTCCCGTATGAATGTTTGCCGGGACACGGGACATTTTACTTAAGGAAGTGGCTATTTATACGTCCGACGGATACAAACGTCAGTATACGTCTTGCGCTCTCATTGGTCGATTGAGTCACGTGACACATAACCTTACTTCTACCGTCCGATGGATTATGTATGAATCGGCTTGTTTACTAAGTCGATTGGATGATGTCCGAGATTATTCAGACCTATCTTGTCTCATTTTATATTGCGTATGCCCTATTTTTTCCGCGATGGGCGCTGCGGAATGAAAAATGAAGTGGTTATTTTATTATTTACAATGATGTAATCCACCCGACATTCGGCACCGCGCGGAATGTCGGGGGTAGCCACAATTTCAAGAAAATCGGGGGTGGGTTACAACGCCGAACATCGCATCGGGCGAAAATACGGGGTACCTACCTAGCCAAAATTTCAAGAAAATCGGGGATGGGTTACACCATTGGAAATTATTACCACTTCTTTTTTCATACGGCAGCGTCTATCCCCCAAAAAGGAGCAGTGCATACGCTCCTTATTGCAAAGATGCTTGAGAAAAATGCACTTCCGACGTATCTAAATATTAGTTTACTTCGGCTTCGGACGTGTACGGAGTTAAATGCACGTCCAAAGAAGTCACGTGACTCAGCCCGCCAATGAGAGCGCAAGACGTATACTGACGTTTGTATCCGTCGGACGTATAAATAGCCACTTCCTTTACTTAAATACGGGACTGTCCCTTGAAATACGGGACGGGTGGCAACCCTGGGTGCACGTAAAGTTTCATCAGTCGATTCTACAACACACCGTTGATTGAGGACCATCGACGAACACACGTAGTCTCCCTTTCAATGTCTTGTGTTAAAAGTGTTGTTCACAGACCTACAATAACCCAAAGCTTTATGAAAAATATATAAAAATGTAACATGTAACTTACCTTAGAATGTTTCTTGACTACAAAGTCAACCCTTTTTATGGCCTGCACCCATTTTGCGCTCAAAACCGGATCCTTAGGAAAGGCAAAAACGGACACTTTTGGCTTTGGCTCGGTTAGGTTAGGCAATTTGGGCGTCGATTAATTCGTTCCTTCATCGACGAATTTGGGACACAACACTTCTCGGGCATGGCTGAGAAAACACAAGAAAACACCCATTTTGATATTATACATACAACCAGAGACTTGCCTTGATGGCAAGACTTGCCTTGATGGCAAGTCTCTGTATACAACAAAACACACTTTCACTTCCTAACCTCCGTATTTAGGTATCCTTTATCTGATGGCTCAAAACATGAAATGTTTTTGATAGGCACACACTAATTATCGGACTAGAACACCACTGGTCCTCTGCACACTACTGTATCCACCAAATACACGTAATAACAATCACAGATTACCCAGTAACGATAATATAAGTGGAAATAAAAATAAGTAAACGAGGAAAACGAGGAACAGATACAGATCAAAAACAAAAACAGCTGGACGTCGTCGCGTCGGACGACAGTAGTTGTATGGCCTTGTCCATAGGTGGCGGTGCGCTGACCGCGTAGTTTTCTGCGCTCTTCCGTCGTCGATGGAGTGACCTTTTGCCCGAACCGTTGATTGAAGATTCCTTTCTCCATCGACCGACTCGAATGGTGGTTTCGGAATTTGGCGCCACCGTACGGACGCGTGTCGGTGAAATGTAAGAGAACGAGACAGAAACATTTAGTAACAAGTGGGAATGTGACAGACAGACCATAAGTATCATATTCGCATGCCACCCTAAGGGAGGATGTCTTCCCCTTCTTCAATCAACGGTTATACTGCTGGTTGTTTTATATGCGCTGATTAAAGTGTTTTGTGTCTTGAAAGGAATTTGACAAATTTCGTCTTGGCGGTTGGCGCGCTTATTTCTCTTCAGGTCTTCAGTAAAAAAATCAGTTTGCCGATCCGGATATTCATTAAAAAAAGTAAGAAAAAGTTAGTTTTTGCCATTTAGAATTATATATTTGTAACAAAAACAAAACCGTAGATGACGGAGAAAAATCAAGAAGGCGAGGCGCAAACCGATGGGGAAATGTCCGTATATAGGAAGAGTGCTCTGAGCGTTGTTTCTTTTAAAACAGGTAGGTGGACTCTATAGCAAAAAGTGCTATCCTATTTGTATTTTTGTCTTTTGTAGTTTACGATAAAAATGATGTTGGCGAAGGTGGTGTCTTCTACAAACCTGCCATGGCACATCAGATATTTGGCGACAGGTGACAAATCTTTCAGATATTACGAAGTTATTCAAAATGGAATGGGGGATATGTGATACGTGTGCTGTGATTAACATAATCTCTGTTCAACGAATGTTCATACCTACGTCACAACTCCCGTCCTTGTCTTACTCACGAATATACGATGGCTATCGGTCGTATATTCACGAGTCAGACAAGGATGGAACACTAAGTATATTAAAGACCCATGCATAGCGCTGTTTCAAGCGATCGCCACTGGCGCCACACGACGAAACAAATTTACAAAGTGGTTTAATGTTAAAACACCATTGTTGCAGAATCTTTTATAAAATAAAAGCATGCAAATGTGCCTGTTACAACGAATTTAAGATCCAAAATAAAATAAAATATTTGTTTGTAATGTCCCTCTAATTTGGCAAGTTCACATGGTGTATTTCCATACATTTTCTTAAGAAAAGCGAATCTAAAAAGCAAGCAAGAGTATTTGGTACCTTTTGGTTTGAAATGAAGTCCATGGCTAGTTTGTAGTGTAAGTAAGCATAAAACACATTAGATTTTTCAGTTTCTTTATTTGGAGGACTATTGGTTCGCTTTGGAGCTATAAACAAAATTTTCTATTTTCATTCGTGCATACGTTACAAAATACTCTTTCAAAATAATATCTAGAATTTTCGCTTCTTCAGCTGGTTGATCAGATCATCCCATAATTCCAAAAAAGTGTTTATTCTTCTGCAATTCATCTAATTCTGTGCAGTGTGCATACCATTTTCTTCATGTGTATGGAATTTTCATGGTATCACAAACAAATCTACCTATAAAAGCTGTGTTAATAGGATAAAACTGCTAAATATTGGACGCAAAGACAATTATCGTTACCGTAAA
Source organism: Pseudeuparius sepicola (assembly GCA_963920635.1). Taxonomy (NCBI): domain Eukaryota; kingdom Metazoa; phylum Arthropoda; class Insecta; order Coleoptera; family Anthribidae; genus Pseudeuparius; species Pseudeuparius sepicola. The sequence goes on from OY987307.1 coordinate 5,460,574, forward strand.
AAGAAGGCAAATCACAATAAAGCTGGATATTTAAAATTTGGGACATTTTAATCGTCAGTAACTGACATACCAATAACCACAGAATATCCCCCTATAACCTATAATAAGTCGCCATTTTTTTCATCGAGTGGCGCCACCCCAGTCCGTAAACGACAATCAAATATGACGTCATGCTCGGGTCTTTAACATAGTGTCGGTCCAGGTTGAACAGAGTTTATATTTTGGGGTACTTTGCATTGTAGTAGGCCATGAAAAAGCGAAAAATACCGTTTCTTCGAATTTGGTGTAAAACCATCGTAGAAATGTCAAGCTGGACAATTATTTTATATTCAGGCCATGGTTATGGGTCCACCAGTGGTGGATCTCTATCTTAATAAGGTTCATCAGTGGGAGTCAGGGACTCTTTAAAATAAGGGGACCCAGCATTTCGCAGTCTATCACATAGGAAAACTGAGGCCTTGAGGGGAAGTTTGTTTTCTGTATACTCCAAGGAGACCACATAAGTGGCCTGGTACAAGGTTATGCTATATGTCAGTGTCCAACTGCCATCAGGTTTTATGTGATAGATAGTGCCATATATTCTAAAGGAGGCAAAAAATTTCCCATCATAATTCACAATTTTTAAGTTTTCTAACTTCCAGATACTCAGATGTGACAATTAAAGAATTTCAACTATACAATAAATTGGTTCCATTTGACAGTTACCATATTCTGTAATTGTAGACACAACATTGTCAAGTCTAATTTTTAGAAATCATAGAAACCATTATTAATTTTTACTAACAATCAAAGTACCTGTTATATTCATAGATTCTCCAATAAAATGGCATACTTGGCATCACTGATACTATTAGAATGAGGAAAGAATAGAGGCCTCACTTTAGAAAGTATAAAGCAATAAAATGGCATACTTGGCATCACTGATACTATTAGAATGAGGAAAGAATAGGCATCACTTTGGAAAGTATAATGCTGGGTCCCCTTATTTTAGAGTCCCTGGTGGGAGTGCAGACCTACTGTATAAAATGTTAAATGTGAGAAAGTTAAAAAGAGAAACCTTCCTTTTATGTTCGGCAATGCCCAATAAATAGTTGTCCTTCCAAGTCTATTCTGATAAAACTAAGTTCAAACGAACGTTAATTTTTAATTTATAAATTTTCTAAATGTGCACTAATAACATACAAGCAACTAATGGTTATTGTTTGCCCAATATATTTCTAACTTCTGACCTTAACATACATCCAGAGTAAAATAATAGTCTGGGAATAATTTTTTAGTCAATATTTTTTCCATAACATCCACTGTTTTTAGTGAATCGATTTTTGGCTATCGTTCCGTCTCCATCTCGGTGTACTACCTTCACAATTCTTGCAACTGTTACGTGAGAGTAAATACCAGCGGACCGATCGAGGATGACAACCTGAAGCCAGATAATATAATGGAAAAACTGGAACCCTGGTTACCAAACGATTTTTGCACCGAACAAGCAGACATGCTGAAATTCATCGAACACGAGAATCACAGTACGATGTTTGGAAAAGTCATAGATGAATTTAAAGATACTACAGTGTGTAAGTCGAATCAACATTATAGTAACACATGATTTTCTAAAACAAATCATAAATTTGATATCGGGGTTTAGAATACCCACAGGGTGTTTCGCATTTCATGGACTGATAGGATGACCAGAATAACAAAATATTACCTCAGTAAAAAAATCGTTAGTTTTCGAGATTGTAATCAGTTTCTCTAGTACCACAGCTAAATACTTCCATATTCTAAGATTCTAATTTTTGTTATGCAACAGTGAATAGCCCTGATCACAGTTCAAAATAAAACTAATAGCGTTGTAACTCATATGAAAATGAATAGGGTACTTGATGAAATTTGACAGACTCGATAAAACAATACCTGGACATTTGCTTAAGACCCTACGATTGTTTATAAAATATACAGTGTCCTCCAAAAAGTTCGCACCATAGGGGGGAAATGTTTAATTAATGTTTTATTTTAAAATTTAATTTTGGGGTTACCTTTTGCTTTAAAAAAGATGAAAAATGACCCACTCAAACGTGGTCATGTGAGTTTCGTTATCTGTCAAAAATGACATTTAAAAAATATATCGCCAAAAAGGGGTTTAGTTGTTAAAATATCAAAAAGTATCACTTGAAAAAGTTGTTTTTCAATTTTACTAAGTGTACCAAATTCGAACGCTCTACTAAAATACATATTTAGTTTTTTGCCAATTTTCAATATTTATGAAATTTCTGAAAATTTTAAAAACTCGAAACTTCGTAAAAACTATTTTATATCACTAGCTTTATCATTCTATTAATTTTTTATTACTAATTACCGGTAAGAATAGGTATTTTTCAAAAGAAAATAATATTTATGCTTTAAAATTCTGTTATGTTTGTTGCAAAGTTGATGTATCGTCTAGCATTTGGGGTATAAATTTAATTACATTACGTTTCCCAATTCTAAATTGATGCCAAAATAATAATAAATTAAAATAACATCAAACTATTTTACGTATCTAAGCAAAATTCTTGACTTTTATGGAACAAATACCTAATTATTACCTTTAAGTTTAATTTCACATTAATCGATATTGATGAGTAGGCCATGGAGAGAATATAAGCAGTTGTTTTTATTTGACAGTTATCAAACTGTCAAATAAAAACAGTTAAAAAAGTTATCAAACTGTGAAATAAAAACAATTGCTTCTATTTTCTCCATGGCCTACTCATCAATATCGATTAATGTGGAATTAAACTTAAAGGTAATATTTATTTGTTCCATAAAAGTCAAGAATTTTGCTTAGATACGTAAATAAGTTTGACGATATTTTAATTTATTATTATTTTGGCATCAATTTAGAACTGGGAAACGTAATGTAACTAAATTTACTCCCCAAATGCTAGACGGTACATCAACTTTGCAACAAACATAACAGAATATTAAAGCGTAAATATCATTTTCTTTTGAAAAATACCTATTCTTATCGGTAATTAGTAATAAAAAAATTAATAGAATGATGAAGCTAGTGATATAAAATTGTTTTTACGAAGTTTCGAGTTTTTAAAATTTTCAGAAATTTCATAAATATTAAAATTGGCAAGAAACTAAATATTTTAATAGAGCGTTCAAATTAGGCACACTTACGTAAAATTGAAAAACAAACAACTTTTTCAAGTAAAACTTTTTGACATTTTAACAACTAAACCCATTTTTGGCGATATATTTTTTGAAATGTCATTTTTGACAGATAACGAAAGTCACATGACCATATTTGAGTGGGTCATTTTTCATCTTTTTTAAAGCAAAAGGTAACCCCAAAATTAAATTTCAAAATAAAACGTTAATTAAAAATTTCCCCCCTATGGTGCGAACTTTTTGGAGGACACTGTATATTTATGTAATTAGCAAGTTATTTTCAAAATTTGGCGGAAAAGCACCTATGATGTCACAAGTGTTTTATAATGGCAATTTGGCCACATGGCGATACCACTGAAGTGTTCTGAGACATAACCTTATTCCGCGATGCAAGTTGCAAGAAAAGTTGAAATTTCAAAATTCTAACCTCAAACTCCCAGACTTAGAATGCCCCGTGAAACCACATTAACTCGAAGTGTTTTTTTCGTAATTATTCAATTGTTTTTCTGCATTTTTTTGGCTAGGTTGGGCCTAAGTATGGAATTCGGGCTCATTACTTCTAAGCAAGATGGTTCCTAGCCCCAGGTTCTCCGTTTATTAATAACTCGTAGTACTTTACTATTACTTCAACATAGGTACAAATCTTTGCAGTTTTATCTCATGAATTTTGGCAGAAGCGAACCTCGGATTATTAGAAAAAAATTGTGCTACCAAGAAATCATCCGATTTTGGCAAATTACGGATTGCCCTTTCAGGCAATCCTTGCCCATGATAACTTACACTACACAACTAACAACACGATAACTACGCAAACAATATATTATAATAAATATCAGTAACCAACTATAATAATTCGCACAGATATTATCTACTAATGTTTTGATTTAGCGACATACGGAATGGGCACCGGCAACGTTGCAATTCCGTTTCTTTTGAGAGGCACAGAATTGCCACGTTTGACATTCTGGACAATAGAACGACGAAACTGTAGATTTCAGCCTGAACAAAATTGTGCAACTTCGCCTTTAATTATAATAAATAAATTATAATAAATAAATAAGGTTGGTGCATCTACTGTAAACCGAGTACAATTTTAGAGCAATTAAAAATATTGTCAAGTACCCTATTACCGCAACAACTGATCAATTGCGACCGAACATGGGACTAGTCATTACTGAAGGTAGTGACCACAGCACAAATTTATTCTCTTGTAGAAAATCTTATTTTAATTCTAAGCAAAATAGTTCATATGAACAAAGGGCATTGCAAATGACAGTCTAAGTACACATTTTGTGTTACAAATTGTTTTTAATTGTCATCACAAGCAGTCTGTTATTCAGAACAAAGCAAAATAAAGTAGATGATCCAGTTTCTTTATGCCTCAATAATAAAAAAATTAACATGTCGAATAACACTAAATTTTTAGGAGTACAACTTGATGAATTCCTGGACTGGACTCCTCATATCGAAGCATTAAGCAGAAAATTAAGTTCTGTTTGTTTTGGAATCAGAATAGTATCCAGAAAAATGAATGCACAGTCTCTTAACGTAACATATCATGCTAGTTTTGAATCCCTAATAAGATATGGTATAATCTTCTGGGGATCCAATAGTATAGTACAACAACTATTTGTAATTCAGAAAAGAACCTTAAGAACAATATTGAAACTAAAATATGACACGTCATGCAGAGGTATCTTTAAAGAGCAGGGAATTCTATCAATATTTGGGCTATACATTTATGAATGTTTGATATTCTTATTTAAACATAAAGATTTATTTAACCCAACCGCAACAAACCATAATTATGAAACAAGAACAAGAGACCTAAACTATCCAATACATCGCCTAACGTTAACCGAAAAAAGCCCATGTTACATCTGCCTAAGACTCTTTAACAAACTTCCTAATGAAATCAAACAAATAAGTACTCTAAACAAATATAAAAAAAAATCAAAAATTTTTTAATTGAAACATAACCCTATTCTTTACAGGATTTTTTGAATCCTACAGGTGGATAACAACTACATGAGATTGTGTCAATAATAAGGATTCCAAAAATAGTTACAAAACTTATGTTACTGACGTCACTTCACTTAGTTCTGATTATAGTGTCACACTGTCATCATCATTACTATTTTGAAAATAAATTATTATTATTATTATTATTACAATTAACTTCAAATAAACTCATTTTAAGCAGAAAAGTTCATATGAGTACGAGTCAAAAAATGCTTAATAAGAAACGTACAGGTTAGAAAATTAGCCAAGCGGCAGGTTTTTCGGGAGCAACCAATCAGTTTTCCTGTTTTACATAAAATCTAAATATTCTAGGACGGTGCAAAAAACATCTTTTATTGAATGGAGATTATTTTTGACCAGGCCCAAGGTACTTATGTTTTGTGTGAATTTTTTAAACCAAAATAGTGGTTTGGATCTCCATTTATACAGGGTGTCCCAATAAGGACTCGTCGCCGATATCTCCGGAACTGCTAAGCGTTCATTTTGATATTGGTGTATAGATGGCGCTGCGGTGCAAAGAAACTTTTCGATCCTAGCAACGTTGGAGCGTAGCTCATTTGGAAGACTGGGTAATTTGGAGAAACTTTTGTTTTATGGACTATTTTGCTACTGTTACTAGTTTCTGAAATAACCGCTCTAGACGGCGACAAACTTCGGTCTTAGTGACCTTTCTTAATACATCTGGTGTTATTTGCCAACAGGCAACTTCTATTTTTTCTAGTAATGATCAATATTCCGAGATGGAGTTTTGTAAACAAAGTTTATCAGAAATCCCCATAAATGGAAATCTAATGGTGTTAAATCTGGCCATTTTATGGGACCATTTATTCCAATCCATTTGTTTCCAAACTCACCATTTAGAAATTCTTTTACAATGTTGGCCTTGTGTGGTGGAGCTCTGTCATGTTGAAACCACATAGTTCTTCTTAACTGCAATGGCACATTTTCCATGAGAACTGGCAGCTGTTGTCGCAAAAATTGGAGGTATGTTATGCCAGTTAAAACTCCTTCGTAAAAATATGGCCCAACTAAATGATGACCGATTATGCCACACCATACATTGATTCCGAATTGGATTGTTTGCCCTGGGGCGTCGATTTTCGGACACCCTGAACATAGGGTTAGTAGGAAAAAATGGAGACCCAAAAATTCTGCTTGTCGGACATCAGATTCAGCAGTTTTGCGTATATGACCTATGTTCATATGAACTTTTTTGTTTAAAATGAGATTTTTTTTTTTATGATGTTTAGAACTGTATACCTGTTTGCAGTGACCCGGCTTGGCAAGGACATAAATGCAAAATACAAAATCACGAAACCCGACATATCATCCGAGGAATTTCAACAGTTGCACAGCAAATTTGAGACCTACATAGTTTGGTACATAGATGGGGCAAACAGTATCGATCTGACAGATAGCAGGTGGTTGCTGTACTATGTGTAAGTACTCTTTAACTTATACTTATAGCGTTGACTGATGTATTAATAAGAATTCTCACACCTAGAGTTTCATGTCCTGGAAAGTAGATGGCGTCTATGGTCAACAATGTATTTTGCATTGTATTTTGTCTCCGGGAAGCGCATGGTGAGCCAGAGAACTGTCAAATATGACAGCCGTGAGCAGTATTTATTAATACGCCAGTCAACGCTTATAGCATAGAAACAAGATTTCTATTTTTTTTTGGTTTTGTTTAGATATGAAGAATTTGAACACCCGGATCGTCCAGGCGAAATGTATCGATCGCCGATAGCGTTCTGTTCCGTTTACAAATTCTTTTTGTATCCGGAACATTCGAGGGCGAGGATCAGTCAGTTCTTTGTTCTGCCTTCGCACCAGCAACGAGGTATCGGGTCTCGACTCTACGAAGTCGTGATCAGCGAGTTGAGGAGGATGGACGACATTGTCGACATTACCGGTAAGTTCTTATTTCTTGAAATAATCTGGTTTCTTTAAATAAATTTTCAATGTTTATTGAACAATGGACCAATACACTATTTTATTTATTTTTTTTGCTTCAGCCAAAACAATATGAATGAAGATTAAATTTGGATTGTTTCTAGGACATCACTACTTAAATTTTGCTTTAAAAAGTATTATAATTGATCCAAAGTAAGGGCATTTTTTTAATAAATTGAGATTTGTATTATACCAAATTTGAACGCTTAAAATTTCTTAAAATTTTAAATACTTGTAATTACATAAAAACTATTTTATATCACTAGTTTTCCTTCTATTCACTTTTTATTGCTAAATATCGCTAAGAATACTGAGTTTTTCAAGAGAAAATGATATTGACGCTTTAAAATTCTGTCATGTTTGATGCAAAGTTGATATACCTTCAAGCATTTAGTATAAATAAAGATACATTACATTTTGCAGCACTAAATTGATGCCAAAATAAGAATAAATTAAAATATCATTAAACTATGTGGGGCGTATACTGGGGTCTTATAAGTTATTATAAACATTTTCGGTCGACTGTGTATTAACTAGTTATTTTAACAAATGCAAATTAATAACTCCCACTAATACATGATTTTCTCATTAATAACAGATTTTTCAAATCAAGTCGGCCGAGGCGTTATGTTTTCATTTTTCAGTATACAGTGTGTTTCACTTCAAGTCGAGACAATAGGGAACTTGACGATTTTTCAAAACTATTTTTAAACTATACCTAAGTGATAGTGAAATACGAAAAACGCATTAAAACATTTTTTTTAGTTACTGTTACTGAGATATGAATTTTCTAATTTCAATTCCTGTAAAACAACCGGTGACGTCACTTATATGGATATCGAGTAGATTTGGCAACATTGTAAATTTATTTTTATATCCATGATTTTAAAATCCTTTTATTTAATGGGACTGGCCGAATCCTTCTCGGTTTCCTTCCACAAAATGAAGAAGAAGAGCTGAACTTATAACCGTCGATGGAGGAAGGATCCTCAATCAACGTTATAACCTGAAAAGTTGTTTTCTGCTGGATTATAATTATAAACATATTGATTGTCAAAATATTTAGTTGTGTTGTCTTCTCAGTGTTGTGTACTTTTAACTGGAGTTCTACTTGCCTAAAAGAGACTGCGAAATGTATTATTATTGGCATTGGTGGTAAAATCTTGTGAGAATACGTCTTTAATTTAAATTCAAATTAAACATTTGTACAAGTTCTATACAGACTCGCCACAGAAGAACAAAATTGTTAAAAGCTATAAAACGTAAAAATAATTTTTCCACTAAAACTCATATTTGTATGTGAAGATCATTTTTATGTAAGTCATAGCCAGGTGATATTTTATTGGTTTGCGTTTATATAATGCTTTTTAGCTAAAAGAAGACATGGAAAAATATATATAATAGTTCTTATATAAATTATTTATTAGGAAAATTAGAGTGGTTTCTCTGAACATATTGATACGAATGATATGTATGATTCAACTTTACAAGACTTCTTAAATAACTGTAGTGCGTTTAAATTTGAACGTAAAAGTTACGAATCATGTGTTGGCATTTTAGTTTCATAATAATTACATATTGTTAAGGCGCTACGATACCCCCCATTTTCAAGGGTTTCGTAGTTTACATCTCCTACTTGCATTTCTTAATATTTTCACTTTATTTTTTTTTTTGTGGCTTAGATAAAACTACGAAGAATCGTCGTTGTGTATCACGAACTGTGCAGGACTAATGCGACACTGTGAAAAAAAATGCCAAACATACCCGAAATTCGACTATATTCGGTTAAGAATTTCGAGTATTTCCACCGCTCAAAAATAATTCGAAAGACACAACGACGATTGAGGCATTCGATAACATTATTTTAAGACTACTTTCAAGTCGATACGTTTGTTCGTTTGGCTATGATTTGAAAACTACGAACCCATTGCCCGGCAATAAAATGATCCGTGAATTGGCCATTCGAGCAGGAATTAGACGTACGGAGATAGGCGGGCGGGCGGGCGTTCGCTGGAACTCGTGGTTCCCCTACTTCCCCCTACGTCGGCGTACCTCACCGGGCTCGGAAACCACGTCAGGGGAACTTTCAATCGATATCAGATGGTTCATTTTTCATTTTATTACTCTCAGTCTCCCTTATTTGTGTTTCGCTTGATTTGAATGTTAGTATGTTAGCAAATATTTATATTTCCGAGTAGCCGAAGAAAATATTTTCTACCGCGACATTATGTATGTCGACTGGCATATAATAATACTCATTATTATTATTCCTCCAGGAATTATAAATAAATAATTATTAATCCATTTAATTTTTAATTGAGTTTTTCGCCACCAAACTGATCGAAGGACAAGTTTCAAGTTGCCTGGAAAATTCATAAATTCTTAACAGTGAATGAACGAAACTTTAAACGTGTAACTCAAAAAATAACTTCAACAAATTTGTTTTCTGAGCTTTCGGAGAATAAATCTTCCAATCTTCCTCCTTTCTCAAAGATCATGCCACGTCTGAAGTGGCATGATCTTTGAGAAAGGAGGAAGATTTATTCTCCGAAAGCTCAGAAAATAAATTTGTTGAAGTTATTTTTTGAGTTACACGTTTAAAGTTTCGTTCATTCACTGTTAAGAATTTATGAATTTTCCAGGCAACTTGAAAAAGTTGTCCTTCGATCAGTTTGGTGGCGAAAAACCCGATTAAAAATTAAATGGATCTCACAAATAAATTTTAGAAAATAAATAATTATTATTCACAAAGTACCTACTTTTTGCTTTTGTGTAAAATGGTTTAATCCCTAGGGCATAAAATGGCCTGGTCGTGCAAAAAGAGTAAATTTAAATTCTAGACCAAATTGTGCGCTTGATTTTTACTTTAAAAATGTGATAGGTACAAGTAATAATTTTGCCAAATAAATGGGTCATGTGAAGCATTTTTTGAAAACGAATTCCTATGTAAATCGCTGCATGATAAAAGCTAATTTATATACTTTCCAGAGGGAACGATAATAATTCTGACATCCAGTCAGTTTTAGAAACTTCTTCGTTAGAAGATTGTTCGAAAGTTATTGGAGTTGAAAATCGGGCAAAATAAAAATAGTACATTTTATTGTTCCAGTCTGTCGAATTTATGACATTTTAATACATTTTCTAGGATGTTCGATAATTCAGATTTGTCAGAATAAGGTTCTGAAACTGAACCGCAGTCAGGGCAAGAATACCTATAATGTTTGATAATGATGTCACAATAGTCACATGGAGTGAAACCAATAGGAGTAATTTGTGGGCTTGAGTGCTTTTATTCCCGTAGGTACCTAATATGGTTTCCAGAATTTGAGAGAGGGGTACCTACATATTTTGCATTTTGCACACTTATTCGGATTTAGGTATAAGTAGTACTGCAGGTGCATAGGGTTTGGGAAACAAACTTTCTGGGAAAAACAGGGCTTTGAATGGAACATTTACAAGGGATTAGAAATTAATAGCTCCAATTAACTCACAACTATTACTTTATTTAAAAAGGGAGACCAGTTTCGTAACTCTATAAATTAGTCCTTGAGGATGTAATTTTATAGATTAACGAAACCGTTGTGATATAATATGGCCTATTCACTCTAATCCCTCTAAAGTGAACTCTTACAGTGTAGAAAGTTTTTAGTTAGATTTATTTATTATTACACAAATGTAAATATGGAATACCTACTAGTTATATAAAACATTTTAAAGAAGTAGACTTTAGACGCACTTTTTTAGTCGTAGCAACACTATTATGCAGAACAATTATCCAATCAAACATTAATAGATGTTCAACTGACCCTAATGTGGTTCAAGAAGAATTCGGTAATCGAATCGTTAATTTAGATTTTATAATTGAGCAATTACAGAAGTTTTTTTATACACGAACCCTTCATAGCATGCACCTTTGCTGATATGAAAAATAATAGTAAAATTGCTTCGACGCCAAAAAGCTATGCAGTGTGTTGCCAACGAAAAGTGAACGCCCTGAATAACTCCCAAAAAATATCATTTTTGCAATAAAGCAAACAGCCCACCGCCGTTTATAAAATATATATTCGCGCTTCTTCGTCGGCATCGGCGAGACTCGTGTGACCCGTCGGCGGCCGGCACCCGAGTTATTATTTCATATTATCTACACGTCTACACAGGAAAAAAAGACTGTTGTGATTTTAGTGAGTTCGTGTATATAGTCACATTTCCATTACCTACTTTAAATATACAAGCAAATCCATGTGGTCCCAACAATATAATCTATACTTTTGACGTAATTGCAGATGAACCAATAAGTTTAAAATAGTTTGAATTTCCGTTAAGAAGACGTATTGTCACTTCGATACTAAAATTGGCACACTACAATGAAAGCATAACCTCGGTTTTAAATTATCTCATGTTTTATTTAAACAATTAAATTTATTTTATTTGAATAATAATAATTCTCACCCTCAGACTACTCCAAACTATATAAGAGTACCCCAGAAGCAACTGAAAAAACATTATAATTCATTGGATGAACAAATTAACTTAATTGCAACTTTTATATTCATCAATGTAAGTAATCATAGTCCACGAAAATTGTCATTTTTTTATAGAGGTAGAAAAAAAAAGATTCTTAACAGGTAGATATTTTCAGGGTTGGTTGTGGGTAGCGTCCTGAGTATAACCCCAAAAAATCACCGTCGAAGTCGTGTTACGAACCCCGCAATAGGAGTGGTTTTGCAAACATTTTTTTGCAATTTTTTTTCTTCTCATGTGTACAATTTTTTTTCTTCTTATGTATACATTATTACGTTCTCTACAACTTTCCCTCATGAAGTTTTTTTTAACTTCAATACTTCACGAGATATAGGTAAAAGATCACCACTATCTAAAGTGCTTTAGAAGGGTAAAAAAAAAAATTCTTTAAAACAAGCTGATTTTTTCAGGGTTAACTGGGGATTAACTTACACAGTGATCGCAAATTAAAGGTTTTGAATCAACCCTACACTCTATATCGTTCGTAGTCATACTGAACACTGCAAGTGAATGGCTATAATTGATATTAGTACCCACAATTAAGTATTACAAATCCAGCAAAAATTCAGTGACAATAGTTGTAATTTCAGTATAATGAACAGTTAAATGTATCCCTATTCAATTCAACACCATGAAACGTTATGTTGTTCTGACAAAAGAATGTGCTTAGAAAAGAAGTATTATAGAATCAATTCCAGAACACGCTATTTATTGAAATAAAATATTACATTTAAATTATTCATTAGAATTCAATATCAATTGAAATTGAATTGATTATTGTTAGTTACAAAAAAGCTTCTGCTTGAGTTTGAGGAATAATATCTCATATTGAATTAAACAGGGTTTTTTTACAAAGTGCCAGATTTTTCTCAGTGTAGTACCCACGGCCGGCCTGCCCCTCAATCGTAGCACTATGAAGGGGCAGGCTGGAGTGGGGAGTCGTGGGGACCAGAGGAAGGAAAAGGATAGGCATATCTAATTGAGCGACGTTTGTCCTGAATTGAGTCGGGCACTTCGGGCGGACTTCATAAGTATCGTAGCCTCTTAAGAATGCGATTTTATTCTAAGCAACGAGATATACACCTTGCGAAAGAGAGCAGAGAAAAGAAAAAACTGTCTAGGTAAATTATGTTAAAAATAAACATTGATTTGTAACAACTGCACTATTTACTTCATGCCTAGATATGCCTTAAGTTCAAATTACTTCAATATTCAGTAAAATACCTGAATTGGCCACCTTTATTTATAATTTGAGCACTTTTCGTTACCTATAATCTATAATTATTATACAATTATTATTATCATTACACTGCCCACGCCCGTAAATATCGCTCGAACGCTCGGCCTAGTTCTCCCACTCCCGGCCGTCAATAACATTTCATTTTCGTCACCCGACGACCACATGGAGTGGATAATGGATACACTTGTCTCATTCACTTTGGCTATGCCTATGCAGCCACGGAATGTATGCAGCCTCCTTGGGACGCTGCGCAGTCTAGACATTGCGCTTGAATGATCTTCTCGGCCACTTCATCTATTTCACAAACTACTGCATAATTTTTGGAACGAACCTTGTGTTCTGGGCATATTTTGGTTTTTACAGTATACTTTCCTGAGTGTCTCTTTAAGTGCACGTAACCAACAGCTGAATCATCATATCTCGCATATGCCGCACTGAAAGAAATATTATATATTAGGTACTTAATTAATCAACAATATTGTTCTTTACCTTACCTCTGTGTCTTAACTCCACGAATCTCTGCTGAGTTATAGAGCTTGCTATTTGTAAAATAATATATGCCACAATGAAGACATCAAGCTTTGGCAAATTATTTGATTATAAGCTTTCACAAAATTTGCTTCCATTGTTGTATCACGTTCAAAATACGACAACAACACTTCCTATAACGGGCATTAGTATAAGATATTTGAACACTGAATTTCCAAATTGCAAATAATCATCTATCAGCATCCACTAATAAGGTTATGATTATAGTTTGACGCCTGAGTCTGACACTGACAGCTGCTATTCCATAAAACACAAGGTATTTCAGCCAAAACCCCATGTTGCCAAATTTACCATGTTTAGATATAAGTGACGTCAGAGCTTTGTTTAAGCGCGCATTCAAAAAGCCATTTTCAGAATCAGTTTGCCAAAAAGGAAACAATTATTTTGCAGTTTTTACTTGAGGAATGTTATCCTGCATACAAAAACTTTTCATTAAATATAAATTGAACAAGAAACAAAATTTGTGCAAGTACCCTATTCATTATGTTTTTACAGGTTGACCGATTTTCAAAAACTTTTTTTTAAATATAGTGCTCCGAAAGATCTACATTTTGACACTAATGTTTTTCAGATTTGTCTTTTCCATGACCTACTACGATCAAAATTATACCCCCAAAAACTGCAAAAGTACATCAGGCATTTTTTTAGGAAAAAAATGAATAGCGCAGTCGTATTGGTCATACCCGAAAACCCCACACACCAAGTTTCACGGTCATAACTTTTACAGGGCGTAAATAGCATCATCACATAGCAAAAGTACGGTTTTTCGGTGTACTCTTTACAAACACCAGAGATATTTTAAAATTATTTCTTTGCAGTTTGATTAGGGCTCACATAAGCCATCAATTCCCACGATTTCATGGCCCTGCCTTACAAAAATCGAAAAAAATCAATTTTTCTCTTGGTGTTTTTTTACATTTTTTTGTACAATTTTAACTACTATTAAACTATTAAAAAACATAAACAATATTAAATTTTAGAGAGTATTTTCAAGAAAGAGCACCCTGGATACGGATACCAATCAATTTTTAATTTTTTTCAAATTAAGAAAAGGGTGCTTTTTATTGAAAATACTTTTTAAAATTTAATATTATTTATGTTTTTTAATAGGCATAAGTTAAAATTGTAAAAAAATGTCCAAAAAAACACCAAGAGAAAAATCGATTTTTTTCGATTTTTGTATTTTTAATGAGAACGCCCTGCATAAGGCAGGGCCATGAAATCGTGGGAATTAATGGCTTATGTGAGCCCTAATCAAACTGCAAAGAAATAATTTTAAAATATCTCTCGGTGTTTGTACAGAGTACTCCGAAAAACCGTATTTTTGCTATGTTTGAAGCTATTTTTGAGAACGCCCTATATAAGTTAGGACCGTGAAACTTGGTATGTGGAGTTTTCGAGTATGGCCAATACGGCTGTGCTAATCAGAGTAGCTTTTTGAATGTTGAAACTGGCTTCAGTTTCCAATCGCTGGGAAGAGAGTTATACAACGTAGCAGTAGTGTACAGAAAACTCTTTCGAAATAGATTAGTTTTAAAAGCTGGTATGTGGAGAATGTGACAGTTACCGTAAACCGGGGCTACTTTGACCTAGTTTAGAGAGTCTTATTTCGTAACTTTTTTGTTAATTATCCGAATCAACAAATTTGTGTTTGTCTTAACCAATTGATATCTTGACAACATTGCCTGTAACAGATAACTTTCTAAAAGCAATCTTTATTATAAAAAATAGTTATTTATGTACCAAGGCACTGAAGTTCAACTTTTTAAGACTTATGTGGAATTTAGTTGCCGAGGCCTCTGGCCGAGGCAAATAAACCACATGAGTCATAAAAAGAACTTCAGTGCCGAGGTACATATTATATATTTTTTTAAATCGGAAAAAAAAAGTTTTATTAATCGAAAAAATGATTATACTGGATCCTGGATCACCCGTCCATGAACCAACTGCGTGCGGCGTTGCTTGACTTTGATGATCGCTCTACCTAGGTTAAGTATGATGACGTATGGCCTCTTCGAACAGAAAAACCAAACTGCTGCTTGTTATAACAAATCTATTGATATTTAAACCTACTAAAATATGTATACTGAAGGATTGCGCTGCTATAGGTAACAATTTCGCAACGTGTACGAAAAGTTAAATGGGCCTTTTGTGGCCGGGTTTTGAATATTTGGTCACTTTTGACGGGCGATGGCTCCGTGTCTGACGTTTGATGTTTACATCTCGCCAAGGCCTACTTATTGAAAAAATCGTACAATAATGGCCTACTTCAGTGCCGATTTCTGAGGTTTTAATGACGATTTTCTGAGCTTTTAATGCCGATTTCAGGAAAATAATTATTATTTTGGTGTCAAAGTAGCCCCATGCTCGGGGCTACTTTGACACGACACTGTTTTGTGTCGGAGGTCAAAGTAGTACCGCTTGGGGGCTACTTTGACACCAAACTAATTGTATTTTTTTTATTTTACAATATTTAGGGGTTGTTACACATTAAAAAACACAGGTGTTTACCATGCTGGAATTTATTTATTGAAGTTTAAACTAAATACAAATATGGTAACGTTAATAAAAACAAAAATAATATATTCTTTAAAAAATGATGCTTGCTTTTACATATCTTCATCTTCCTTACATCTTGGACATTCATACACAGGATTCGAGGTGCCCTTGTTGCAAAAACGATTGCAAAAACGGTTGGATGTCCGGGATTACCTTCATGATAACCACTAACTTTGTCATTCTGTTTATATTATACTTGTCAGCGGCCGTTTTCTCTGATAACCTACCGCTATTAAGTTAATTTATAACTTTTTCTAGGTTTTCTTTAGTATACGTTTTGTACGCAAGCCCTCCTATTTTTTTTGTAGATTATCTAACCATGTTTTTAAATATTAAAGGTACAGTAATACTTCAAAACCCAGCGGAATACTGAAACACACGGTTAGAGTAACAATATAAACAACAAACTTCAAATTTGTACCCATTTCTGCTTGTACGAGGGACGTTGTCAAAGTAGCAAGTATCCCCAAAAAGTGTCAAAGTAACCCGCAGTGTCAAAGTAGCCTCGGTTTACGGTACAAAGATTGCGCGAACGAAGTGTACCTCTTTCTAACATGAGTCTTTTAATATACAGTGTGTCCACGGATTAAGTGCACGTGGGGTGTAAATGACAAAAAAAATTCGAGTTGAAATTTGAGCTTAAATTTGAGCTTCTGGGGATCAGCCCTGCTTGGTTTTAAACTAATTTGTGACGTAATTTTACTTTCGAAAAATCACATATGCCTGGGGAATTTTGAAAAAACTAATTTTCCACATCAGTAAAGTGCCCTTTCTGTAGCTTTTACGACAAACTTGGAAACTTGTTCAGAATGAAGAACTGAGTAGGTTTATGGAATTTCGAAAGTCTAGGCCTACTTTGATTTTTGGGCATTTTTTCCCACTTTTCTTTAGAAAAGTCCACTTTGTGTAGCTTTCACATGAAAATGTTATTAAGAAAACTTGTTCACAATGAAAAACTGGATAGGTGTGAAAGAATTTCAAAAGCCTAGGTATACTTTGATTTTTTTCTGCTAAAAAATTTAAAACTCTTAAAAATCAGAATAGTAGTAAGCAGGCCTAGACTTTCGAAATTTCGCAAACATACTCAGTTCTTCATTCTGAACAAGTTTTCTTAATAACATTTTAATGTGAAAGCTACACAAACTGCACTTTTCTAAAGAAAAGTGGGAAAAAATGCCCAAAACTCAATGTAGGCCTAGACTTTCGAAATTTCGCAAACCTACCCAGTTCTTCATTCTGAACAAGTTTCCTTAATAACATTTTATCGTAAAACCTACAGAAAGGGCACTTTACTGATGTGGAAAATTAGTTTTTTCAAAATTCCCCAGGCATACGTGATTTTTCGAAAGTAAAATTATGTCACAAATTAGTTTAAAACCAAGCAGGGCTTATCCCCAGAAGCTAAAATTTCAACTCGAAAATTTTTTGTCATTTACACCCCACGTGCACTCAATCCGTGGACACACTGTATAATGGAATTGATGTACGAATTGCTCGATGAGTGAAATTTGCCATTAAAAGCTTCCTTCTATTTTCCATAGTTAACCACGACAGTTCTTTCTTTTGCAGACACATGGTCCTATTTACGGAGACCAAAAATGTACCTATCTGCCACAATTATTTTGAACACGTTGGATTCGGGTTCATTCTCTCTCGTTCTCACTAGATCTAAACCATTTTTTCTCTTGCTAATCACACTTCGTGTCGATCTGAATCTTTGATACAGCTTACATAATCATCATATAAATGAAGCACTCTGAACATTTCTATTTGGATATTTACGAGAATACTCCCTCAAACTTCCAGCAATATTTCAGTCAATCCTGCTCATGGCCCTAGTGGGAAAGCGAATAATAACATTTTTTAGACATTTCTTTTCCAAAAAAAAGCTAACAAAATTTTTTTTGTTTAATCGACCCCGTACATAAAAAAAAACACGAAAAGGACCTGTCGACATCTAAAACATTTCCAGTGGAAGAGCCAACGGAGACATTCCAAAAGATCCGGGACACCGTCGACTGCCTGATGGTGCACAAGAGGTTGACGGCCGAAGGTGCGGAACTCCGCTCCGGCAAGACGAATGACGTGATGAAAAGCCTGAAGATATGCGGCCGCCAGCAGAGACGGTTGTACGATCTGCTGAGCGGTTCGTACGCCAAGGAACGGGGAATCGCGGAGTACAGGAAGTTTTCCAAACGGTTGAGGGACAGGATCGCCGCCGAAGTTGAGGTGAGTAAAATATCTGCCCTGGAGACACGAATCGGCCTTCAATTGATAATTGTTACTCTTTGACAAAAACCAGCAGGAATCATTAATTAAAAAAAAGTAGTTTGCTAGATGGCTTCATTGGTGGGTTTTCTCTATGTACAGGGTGATTCAAACTCGACGTCCCAGGCCTACAGCGGGAACACGAACACTCACAATAAAATTTCGAAAAGGGGTTCTTAAATGGGACATACTAAGGTCCAATTTTGACTGAAAACTCAGAGAAATAACCAAGGATAGAGGGAGGAACAAAAAGTAAACAGAGCCAACATCTTTTTGAATGATGCCACGTACTCCATTGTTTACAGCATTTCATTTCAAAATAGAAGGGTTTAATAATGGGATTCAATGAACGCACACCTCCCATAACGCTAAATTACCAAATGTAGTTATTAATTTCCAGTCTAAAACTAATTTGCAGTGTAATTATAGTATCTAATTATTACTTTAATAAAATCGTCACAGATACCTCAAACCGCCCGACATGGCAACGCTGCTTTTGCTGCCGCAGGCGCCGCGTCCGTTAACTCAGCGATATTTGTTTTGTGTATGCCCAGCATGTCAAGTTTTCCGATTGTTTATGTATGCATTTCTCCCGTTTTTAATTGTTTTTCTGTTAATTTAAAGGCTATTTATTAGTATTTAGGATATAGTGACTGATTTTGTATACAATGGGACGCAGAAAGTGTGTGGTATGTGGCTACATTGATATTTCTCAGGACATAACCTATCTCAGGTAAACGTTGTACACACCGGCCTAATGTTTGTTTACTTCGGTAAATTTGCATAAGATGTTGGTTGACTACAAACGTATGTATTATGAGGCTGTTGCTCCCTCTATCCTTGGTTATTTCTCTGAGACTGAAAATTAGCTTTTTTGATGTTTGGGAAAATGGCCGCTGTGACGTCATCGATAATATTTTCCCAGAAACATACCAGTTTTTCTCTATATATTGAAAGTCCTTCTCTACAGGGTCAAATATGTAAAACAACATGGAATTTTTTCTCATAGTTTTTCGAAATCTAGATAGCTATGGAAACAATTGATAGTCAGAAATTATTTAAGAGTATGTTAGGATGCCTTGCGCATCCTTAAAGTTATTCAACTGGAATATTTTTTAAATTTCTGAATTGTGCTTGTTACTAATTTGTTTGTTATTTATTGTTTGTTACAAAAAAAAAATTAAAATATTCCAGTTGAATAAATTTAAGGGTGCCCAAGGCACCCTAACATACTCTTAAATAATTTCTGACAATCAATTGTTTCCATAACTATCTAGATTTCGAAAAACGATTAGAAAAAAATCCATGTTTTTTACATATTTGACCCTGTAGATTTGGAACGACAAAAGATACAGAACATTTCTTTCTACAAAAGTTGTTGAAAATGATAAGGACTTTCAATATATAGAGAAAAACTGGTATGTTTCTGGGAAAATAATATCGATGACGTCACAGCGGCCATTTTCCAAAACATCAAAAAAGCTAATTTAAGAACCCCTTTTCGAAATTTTATTTTTTGAGTTTTCGTGTTCCCGCTGTAGGCCTGGGGCGTCGAGTTTGGATCACCCTGTACAAGTTACACTATTCTATTATAATATTCTAAAAACGCTCTTTAATTGTACACTAGAAATGACATTTGTTGAGTTGGTAATCCAAGGTTGGCAGCATTGGTTGCGTTTAAGACTCCCAATCAAACCAAGCGCTTTGATTGCAGCGGTTTCTAATTTCGTTTGCTAGCTCTAGCATTTCGTTAAACGGCTATTTTGACAGTAAAGCTAGCGCCCGAAATGTCGAGATATAAAAATAAAATAAGCTCAAAGACGGCCTCAAAAAAGTAAGTCACGAAATCGAAATTTTACAATGGCATTCACCACACCAAAATAATGCAAAAAATAAAGCAAATAAAGGGAACTGACAGAACAAAGTAAGGTTAGAATAAACTGCTATAGCAATCGCGAGCGACCAAGCGCAATATTTTTACGCAATCCGCTGAAATCCAGCGATACCGTTCAAAGGGCACAAGCATCAATTCGCTTGCAAGCAATTGCAATCGCTTTGTCGTCTTAAATGCACCCATTGTTCTGGGTGCCTCCAGGGGCGTATTTAGCATGTCTGGCAGAAATGTCAGAACTTGTGACAGATCCCTAACCTTAACCTTGATATTTAATTCTAACCTAACTTCAAACACAGAAACTATAACTATCCTTTTTCTGTGCTTCAAAGAACAGAGTTTAATCAATAATATCAATATGGCCGCCGCTTACGGAATTCTAGGGACATGAAATATTTACCTGTCACAATCTAGTATACAATTAATGAGCGTTTTTAGGTTAGCTACCATTTTGAATTGTCCGAGGAGGGTTATAGTTGCCTTGATGAACCTAAAAGGGGAAAAAAGTCTGCTGACCAATATTCAATATTATATTTTCTATGTCTCATATTCAAATCTAAATGAAAGAGAATTCTTTGTTATAATGTCCACATATACTTAATATGCACATCACAGAAAATATGAAGGATACTGAAGAGAGACTAAAGTATAGTAATCGAAAAACGCTCTTTAATTGTACACTAAAAATGGCTTTTCTTAATTTGGTAATACAAGGTTGGCAGCATTGTTCTGGGCTCCTCCAGGAGCGTATTTAGCATATTTGGCAGAAATGTTAGAACTTGTGACAGATGCCTAATCTTCATATTCTGTGGCTCTAACCTAACTTCAAACACAGAAACTGTACCTATAGTGTTTTTCTGTGCTTCAAAGAAAAGATACAGGATTTCATTGTTTTCAGAGGGGAGGTCGAGTTGGGAAGAGATTCAAGCTTATCGAAAAATCCATATTTATCGACCAGGCTGAGAAAGGCATTCAGATCGAATCCGAACACAAGAAATACCTGGAGGACATTGAAAACTCGATAGAACGTTTCTGGAACCGCCTGAACCCCACAGCATAACCGAGCTCATTTTAAATTGTTTCACTGTTATCAGCTACAACTGTGTTCTGTTAAATTATTTTTTTAATGTAACTTTTTTTAATTTGTAATGAGTTAATATTAAATGATTTTTCTTATATACCTATTTTCAATTTTTTACTCGTTCACTTTTTCCTGATGAAATTGACACCAGTATTTGAATTTTTCGCGTCAAAAAGTTAATATTTTTGGTGTTCAGCGAAAAACGTGCATAATCATACGGGGTGTCTATTTTTAAACCTATGCAAATCCATAAAATCTTTATATTCAGAGTAAATCGCCTGAACTATTTTTTTTTAAAAGCCTTCAAAAACCGCTTCTTTTGAACTTCCCGCCATTTTCAAATGCAAATCCAGGGCCGGCTATGATTTTTTTGAACCCCGATTTTCACAAAAACCATTAAGCGATTTTTTTTTATTAAAATCTGATACCACAGCCTCAGGACATCCCAAAACCCCATATGCCACTCAAAGTGTCAGTGTGCCCTCACCATTATAATCTCGGTAACTACAAGAGATAGAGAGTCGGTTAAATTGGGGAAGTTTTAGATAATTTTATGGCCAATCTGATGCCGCTGATAAATCAAAGCTAACTGCGATTGTTTTCGAGTTATTTCCAAAAAACTGAATGTTTCCGTTTCTGTCAAAGAATATCTTAAGAAACCAATGGTTGTTCAAAGACAGTGCTTCGACATTAATAAGGCACTTTTATTCGGCCCTTCTAACGGTAATGTCGGTTTTTAAAAAAGGTTTTCATTTTCGATGTCCCACGACTTTTGGTTTCCTTAACAACACCATCTTGGATTTGTAAAAATTTGAAATCTACAGTGTTCAAGTAGAGGCAATTCATTATTTTTTTACGGGTTGACCGATTTTCAAAAAATTTTTTTTTTTTTGAATATAGTGCTACGAAAGATATACATTTTGACACTAATTTTTTTCAGATTCGTCTTTTGCATGACCTACTACGATCAAAATTATACCCACAAAAACTGCAAAAGTACATTAGGCAATTCTTTAGGGAAAAAATGAATAGCACAGTCGTATTGGCCATTCTCGAAAACTCCACATACCAAGTTTCACGGTCACAACTTATACAGGGCGGCGTTCTCGAAATAGCTTCAAACATAGCAAATATACGTTTTTTTCGGAGTACTCTGTACAAACACCGAGAGATATTTTAAAATTATTTCTGTGCAGCTTGATTAGGGCTCACCTAAGCCATCAATTTCAATTTAAAAATACAAATATCGAAAATAATCGTTTTTCTCTTGGTGTTTTTTTTACATTTTTTCTACATTTTTAACTTATGCCTATTAAAAACATAAACAATATTAAATTTTAGAAAGTATTTCCAATAAAAAGCACCCTTTTTTATTTGAAAAAATTTAAAAATTGATTGGTATCCACGTGTCCAGGGTGCTCTTTATTGAAAATACTTTCTAAAATTTAATATTGTTTATGTTTTTAATAGGCATAAGTTAAAATTGTAGAAAAAAAATGTAAAAAAAAAAACACCAAGAGAAAAATCGATTTTTTTCGATTTTTGTATTTTTAATGCGAACCCGTGTCTAAGGCAGGGCCATGAAATCGTGGGAATTGATGGCTTCTGTGAGCCCTAATCAAACTGTGAAGAAATAATTTTAAAATATCTCTCGGTGTTTGTACAGAGTGCTCCGAAAAACCGTATTTTTTGCTATGTTTGAAGCTATTTTGTGAACGCCCTGTATAAGTTATGACCGTGAAATTTGGTATGTGTGGTTTTCGGGTATAGCCAATAGGACTGTGCTATTCATTTTTTTCCTAAAAAAATGCCTAATGTACTTTTGCAGTTTTTGTGGGTATAATTTTGATCGTAGTAGGTCATGGAAAAGACGAATCTGAAAAAAATTAGTGTCAAAATGTATATCTTTCGTAGCACTATATTTAAAAAACAAGTTTTTGAAAATCTGTCAACCCGTAAAAAAATAATAAATTGTCTCGACTTGCCAAAACAAAAACTTCTGGCTCAATCGATATCGTTCTAAAATGGACTTTAAAAAATGGAAAGGAATGGTGGTCGGAAAGTGAAGTTGTATAACTAGTTGAATAATAAAGAAAGTTCTAACAAACGTTTATTCATAATGGTCCTTTACTAGCCATCATACAATTATGTACACTGAAGTCGTTATAAACATCTATGATACACGCAATTTACAGTGAGACTTGTACGGCGAAGTTGGACCATACAGTCGTCCATGTAGATTTAGCTCTTAGATTGAAACATTTTCACAATCATTCATCCGCACAAAAAATAAATAAAAAAGAAATACTAGGTTTATTGCTTACAATTAAAAATACTCAAGAGCTTATAAGTGGAATTAGGTTCATACAATAAATTAAAATTCGATTATTCGGATACCCAGCAACAGTATGTTGAACCATTAAGTAAAGGGATAATGATAATATCTTTGCTCAGTGGTTAACAAAAATGAAATGGTCATTTCACAAAAATGAAATGGTCATTTCATTTTTGAGATGTTTCCTCATTTTATGTGAATCACCTTGTATACATCAATTATCCAAGCTACTATTGCGGAGTAAAACTATTTGGTGTTCAATATATTAATAAGGGAATTTGAGGCAGTTAAGTTAAACGGTCAAAAGAAAAAATTGCATACCAAACGAAACAACCACATTCACATTTAATTTTACCCTGTATTACAAGTTTAACAGAAATATCATACTATATAATTGCATGTTCTGTAATAATAATAATAGTGAATTCCAGGTCAGTTGAATTCACTATTAGTTGGTGATGTTACATTTCTTCTTCGTATACATATAAGTGTTTTCACCCCCACAAAAAATGTTCGCAAAATATTTGTCTGCCTCTTCCCTGCCGCATAAGTACACGTTATTTGTTATACGACTTCACCGCTCTACCGCAGCAATATCTAGAGTGCCCGTTCACACCTGTAACATTGGCTTCTTAAAACTTGGACTGATTGGTCTTTTGCTTGATGAAAATCCATACTAACTGTACGAAATGAAACACTTTTGTAATGTACTGATTTTCACTGTAATATGTCAGTTTCAATAACACAGTGGCTCCTTCAGATGTGGAGACTTTTTTGTTTTGTCTATAATGGGGAACTTGAACAATTTTTTTTTATTTCTTTAATATATTTGCCTATCTATAGAAAGAGCACGTACCAAATATCAGCCCTCAAATCGCAATATTTCATTTGCAATAAATAATTAAAGTTGTGACCGCAAGCTACTCATTTGAAACGACACGAAAAGCGCGGGAATGGTTTTGACGTCATATAGCTCGATCGATCAGAAGGCAGTGACAGGAGTGACAACTACACAGAATTAGAGAAGAAAGAATGGAAATTGACCATTAAAATAAACAGTTCGGCGACCCAACGCTTCTTTAACTGAGGCCACAGGACTAGTTATTCTTAGGTCTCGGGTTCAATCGCACAAGAAGTTTTTTTTTAATTGTCACTGCATTCTACCTCTTATATTTATCACTGATTATTATTTTTAGTAATAATTGGACAATGGTTATTTTGAAGATTATTACTCACAATCTACTCCATAGTGTATTTAAATTCAAAGTACTTACCTACCTAATATGAAATTGTCCGTAGCAAGGAAAATGTAATACATTGCTCGATGCGTAAGCTTTTTTGGCCTCGAAGAGAGTTTTAAGAAACGAGGCAACACGGTCATTAAACAACCTCCTTGGCAGAAAAGTGTGCTTACCTACGCATCTCGCAATGTAAATAATTATTTAATACAGCAGCACACTCTTCTCAAACATTATCAACAATATCAAGACTGCGATAGATGGATAGACAAGGATGGGACGTTCTCGTTGATCTTTCTAAACAAAGCTTGCGTGGTGCTGTAGTTTTTATACATGTGCCGCCCGTATTAGTTGATACATGGTGCCGCCGCCCACCAGAGGCGCCACCACCAACGAGCTAGTTGACGTCACAACCAAGAAGGGCGCGTTACAAGAATGATTTGAATTATGCAGTTTTTAATTGCTTATATTTATTACATAAAAATAAAAAAATAGTTTTTTCTGAACTGTGGTTCATTTAATGGCAATAAATTACTTTGAAAAAATATGAAAAAATGCTCTGAACTATTTGCAATAAATTACGTTTGAAAGCATAATTTTTCAAATTTAATTTTTGTGCAAGTTCCCCATTTTCTTAGTTATTAACCAATTTTAAAAAACGATGCATCTCTGCTTGCGGCAAAGAACGGATTATGGAAAATTATAAAACCAAAAATGTCGGAATAATACAATAAATTGAAAAAGTTAATAAAATGTCCCCCTTCTCTACATTTTAAGACCACTGTGAGGAAAATCAGTCTATTGGGATAGGAGCTAAGAAAGCGCATCATTTTCATTTCATAATAATGATTAAAATTATGCTAAAGAGGGAAAAACTGTAATTATACAAAAAATGTTGAAAATAAATAAAATTATAAATTCAATAAAGGAGGGGAGTTCATTTATTTTGGTAAAATTATGTGCATAGAAAACCTTAAGTTTCAAGAAAACTGGTGACACACACACCAGATATGCATCAGGTGCCGATAAGATCCTTTTTAGTTTATATAAGGAGCTAAAGTTGAGGTTTATACTCATTCATCATCTTGTAGTCGCTTGAGACGTATTGTGCTTGCAGTCCTTAATAAATAAATTTTATTTACTGGCACAGTAGGTAGGATTGTAGCCCAGTTTTCGCCATTTTCTAGTTTAAAGGGACAGGATCATGATATAATGGAACGGTTCATCTTAAAGCTGCAATACCTTCGCCCTGTAAGCCAACCCCGTCATCGAGCAAATTCCCTTGTATCATCATAACTAACCATTTTACATCTTTATTGAATTGCCCTGTATATCTTAGGCCAATCTCCACAAGTAAGCTTATAGACACTTGATTTACAATTGTTTGGAATTTTCTGATTGCATTTTCCTATTGAATTGTTAGTTTTAAATGCGATGTTGATATCCCTTTTTTGTTTTTGACAGTTAGGAAACCGTCTTCAATATTTCGTAGTAGCCTGATTTTGCATCCATTAAGTACCATATCCATCAACTTGGCATTGATTTGAGTTGCAGAAATGCAACGTAAAAGCCTTGAAATTCCGAAAAAAAACTTTCAACTATGAAATTCACTAACCTTAACCTACTATGACCTGTGCAACTGACATGCCATAATCATGAGTCCGATGATTCTAGGGAGTGCGCTATCAGTGCCATCTATTAGGCAGTGGCGAATACACCGTCCTGTCATTGAGGTTGCTTCTTCTGTCACTAGGTGGCGCTATACCGTTATTATTATATTATAACTTCCGTAATAGTCCTCGGGCCCACCAAATCAGCTGTGAAATTTTGTGACGTCATAACTTTTCTATGTTAGCCGCAGCTGATTTTTCAGGATCGTTTAATAAAAATATTTGAAATCAAGTGGTAACCTTGACCGACAAAAATTTTCGGGAAATTCCATTGTCGGAGGTCCTTAAAAGTTTGAAAGGGTCCCAAAAAAGCCGCCCTGCTACTGAAAATTTTCTTATGTAAGAAGTTGTCCAACTGGACGTAAAGGACACATATACAAAATCTCAATGGTGGGGTAATCAAAAATTTTTTATAGGCATGAGCCCGGAGACTGAAAAAGTGTGTAAATTTAGTATATTATAATGTACTCCTCACCTGAAGAAGCCACTATGATGGCGAAACAATTATCATGTCGATCAATTACAGTGAAAATCAGTAAACTACAAAACTGTTTTATTTCGTACTGTTTCTTAAAACAATCAAAAATAAAAGATACGGATTGACAGACATGTCATAATCACCCAATGGCAAAATATAATACCAAAACCGGCAAGTAATAATAATTATAAATAAACATGTAAAAAAACAAGAATGCTGAACTGCTGCCTAGATTTTTTCCAACGTCCCTTAAAATTTTCTTAGCATTGTCAAAGTGATAACACGACCACAAAATAAAAACAAAAACACTTTTGGCAAATAATTTTTCATTCTTTCTGTAAGTCTGCATTGTCACGGTATAGAGAGTAAAGAAGTCACGGTAACTTACTGACAAAATACCTTAAGACAAGGAAAGAGAGAGGACGCCTAACAGCGCTCGCGGCAGTCTTACCGACTGCCGCATAGTACGACCAGCCAGTGGCGTAGCATGAAACGCGTTCTTAGCCCATATCACAAAAATGTTAAAAATGAAGAGGTTGTCAATTCTGACTTACATGTAATTTGAAATATTGGTATTCATTTGCAGATAATGTCCCAAATTTAAAGCTACTGAAATATATTTATTTGTGGCGATCAATCAAAATAAAATAAATAATGCACGCCCATGGAAACCAGCCCATATTTTATGAAACTATCATAATCAAATAAGAAATTTTCGATCTTAAAAAATAATTGTATTGGTCCTATTTACAAACAAAACAATGCCCTGTATCATACTAAAAGGTAGAAGGAATTTAAAGAAGTTATATTGAGAAAAAATAAAGTTTTAGGGCTTCTTTCAAAGGTAGCTTGTTAAATATTTATCCCCGGGCTTTTGCTTTCTTTGCCTAAGCAAAATACAGACATTTCCTAAAATTTTTTATATTTTAATATTTAAATAACACACTCTTAGAGGGTGTACAGGGTGATTGAAATTGATTGATCTGTTAATATTTGTGCTAGAAAAAAACCAGCTATGCATCCCTGTCTTCTTTTTTCAATGGTGCTTGTAAATGTTTTCAATAGGGTACTTGACGACATTTTACAAGCTTGATAAAACAATTCCTGGACACTTGCCTAAGACCCTACGATTATTTAAAAAATATATATTTACGTACTTATCAAGTTTTTAGACTTTCTTCGAAATTTGGCGGGAAAGCACTTATGACGTCACAAGTGTTTTAAAAAGACAATTTGGCAACATAGCAATACCACTAAAGTGTTCTAAGACATAACCTTATTCGGCAGTGAAAGTTGCAAGGAAAGTTGAAATTTCAGAATTCTAACCTCAAACTCCCAGACTTATGATGCCCCGTGAAACCACATTTAGTCAAGAAGTGTTTTTTTTTCGTAAATACCTATTCAATCGTTTTTCTGCAAATTTTTTGGCTAGGTTGGGCCGGAATTCGGGCTCAGTATTAAGCACTATGGCGCCTTTATAAACGCGCCTTCAAGATGGTCCCTAGGCCGAGGTTCTCTCTTTATTAATAACTCATAATACAACTGTACTATTACTACAACGTAGGTAGGTACAAACCTTTGCATCCCATGAATTTCGGCAGACGCCAACATCGGATTATTAGAAAAAATTTGTGCTACTTAAAAAGCATCCCAATTTCGGCAAATTACGGATTTTCCTTTTAGGGTCCATGATATCTTACCTTACACATCTAACAACACGATAACTAGGTCCGCAAATAATATATATAATAGTAAATATTAATAACAAACTATAATAAATCGCACAGATATTAATATCTACTAATGTTTTGACTTAGCGATATACGGAATCGGAATGACAGTTGGCATCACGGGATGTCATCTGCCGATCAAAAAACCATACGTGTTAGATGACATGTGGATATATGCATATGGTTAGATGCCTAGGTGGGCAGGTAACGTTGCCACATAGGCGAATATTTCCCCCATTATTGATACCTGAATATTTATAGTACGTTCCGTATACAGATATTTTAACTAAACTGTTACGTGGCAGAGATGAAGGATATAGTTTCCAGCGTGTGCAGCATAAACAGACACCATTTTTCTATAGAGGAGTCAATATGCGGAATAAAAAAGTCTTTATGTGACAAAATTTGTGTGTGCAATTGCGTTAGTTAAAGCTCAAAAGTTGCAATACATTAAGTAACAGATATTCATAGGCAAGCTGGAGATATTTGAATAGAAAACTGCAATTTGTCCTTGTTCCACGAAATATTGGAAACGGGCACCGGCAACGTTACAGTTCCGTTCCTCCTGAGAGGCACAGAGTTGCCACTTTTGGCGTTCTGGACAATAGAACGACGAAACTGTAGATTTCAGCCTGAACAAAATTGTGCAACTTCGTCTTTAATTATCATGAATAAATAAGTGTTAAAAGCCGTTGTTTCATTTATTACGTGTTATGTTGGTGCATCTACTGTAAACAGAGTACAATTTTAGAGCAATTAAAAATATTGTCAAGTACCCTATTGTCATTTGTTGCCTAATATTGGAAAAAAATGTTATATATAGGCATTTTTTAACACCAAAGAACCCACTGCCACAGTCAGATTTGTTTACCTTTTCATATTTGTAATTATAAAGAGGTAAAAAAGCCGACAGCGAGTGCAAGTATTAAAAAGTGCCTCTATAATGTTCTTACAGCTTCTCGATACCTCCAATATTAAGAGAAACTGCAAGCCATTATCGGATTTGGCAAAAATGATGATTGAAAAAATTACGAGCACCATTGAAGTCGTCTCAAAAAAGATAGTTTTTTTTTCTAGTGCAAAATATTAACAGATATCTTAAGAGTTGATACCTTGATTTGTTTTTCTCCAATGGGGCATAACTTTTTTGATTGTGAATATTTTTGATTTCAGTTAAAACATTGTTGTCCATTATTTATGTAGAATTCATTAGAGTGGCAAAAATTTTTGTTTTTTTTCTATAGTATATTTTATAATTTTTGTAATCTACGTAAAATTACCTTTCCAATGATATTTTCACCAATTTTATTTCAACTGTTGCGGAAAAAAATAATCAACTAGGGCTATGGACGATATCCACTTGCAGTTTAATTAAAATAACGAAATTATAATAATAACATAAATTATGTATTTAAACACAAGAATATCAAACAAACATTTTCTTTATGTCTCAAGGAAATAGTAGAAAAAAAAAAGAATTTAAATCACCCTGTATTATTTCCTTCTAAGAGCTGCCTTCTGCTTCAGCTTTTTGCGGGAACTTTTTTTCTGTTTACCAATCATATTTTGAACAATTTGACTTGTTTGCAGAAAGCTGAAGGGGAAGGAGTAAAGGGTAGAATTTTGAAATGATACTAAGATATTGCCAAGATTCAAATAGCTTGGCATCTCTCATAAATTTTTTTAACCTTTCCTAAAGTTCATTGTGTGTTTGCACTATAAAGTTTGGTATTTCCTATTTCTTAGTTAATTATCATTCAAATAAAAGTTTAAAATCGACTAAAAATGAAAGTGTAAAAACCACATAACTTATTTTTGGTAGATTCAGTTTACATGCAATTTCGAAAGTGAAAGTAAAATAATAGAAAAACAGCCATCTACCTAAGGAGAAGATTGGGCCACAATAAGGGCACAGCATGTAGAAATTACAAGGTATATCAGTAAAGGAACAAGTTCAAATGATTGAGCATCCCCACTAAAAATCTTTTTGTTTGCCGTTTTCTACAAAAAACGTTAAATAATTAACATGCTAAAGTTAATTTTTTTATTTTTCTCACATATTTCTCACTTTTTAACTTATCCTTTCCGTTCTGGTCCCGTCCGAAAGCAAAACGACCAGGTCTCGAACTCGACACCGTCAAATTCTGCCGCACCCCTGCTCCACCAAAGAAAACGACGTCTCAAAATCCACGTTTACTTCTCGAACCTTCACCGATATACCTCGTAACGCCAGAGAACAAGGAAGGGGAGAATTTAAACTCAAGGGGGCGGAGCTAGCCTGCATATCTGGGCGGCGCAGCCTATATCAGCCATGTTTTCAGTTTAGACAGAGGCACCACTGTCAGTTTAGCATTTCGAGCGAACGGATCTCCAATGGCGGTGTTAATTTGAAGTTTTCTTCATTGCGAGTGTGTTGTTTTGTTCAGTGTTTTGTCTTATGATCATGAGTAAGGCTGTGTGCGTGAACAAAAGTTACAACTGCAGGTTATCGTTCTTCTCCTTTCCAAAAGAGCATTGGTAGATAATTAATTGAGAAATCTCTGGGAATTAGTTGCTGTTCAGGTGCAATTTACTGTATTATCATAACCTTCCACCTAAGTATCCAAAGGCAAACTTAATTTAAGGATTTAATTTAAAAATCGTAAGTTAAAACACTGAAAATGCATGGTGTAGTTCACGCGAATAAGTTAATATCTTAAGTCATTCGTAAATAAAATTATCGAATCTACATGTAATTTAAGAGAAAAAGGCACAAAACGACAAAAACCTTTCAAATCAAAAATATGTTTTTTGGGTTAAATTAAATCATAAATCCTGTCCTTAAATGAAGTCTGCATAAACAGGCCATACGTTATTGTTATCTGTGTGGGTTTACTCCGTTTACCTGTGTTCATACCTACGTACCTATTATGAATACTAATTGCGCTTAGTTTTTTTTATCAAGAAGTTAGGCACCCTTCTAAAGTACATAATAGCGACAAACAGCGTGTGTGTAATATAGTACGTAGTGCGTAATGGCATTAAGAATTATAGACAGAAATTGAAAATGTACAAACAAAAATAAGCTTATTATATGGAAACATCAATAAAGTTTATTTTATGGAAAAATAGATTTTTTTACTAAGTATATCTATTCGCATACAAATGTCCAAGTTTTTTCGCATAGTCGTAGGTACCTACTGATTTTAATGAAGGTGACAAAAACGAAACTGTTTTAGAACTGGGTAGGTATATTTAATTCATCCGATGAAGACAATATTCTAATACATACAGGAGGTTCACTTTTAAGTGGACACAAATCAATAAAAAATTGATTTGTTGGGATATATTCAAAATTTTTTTTTTGATACAAAGGTCTTCAAAATGCGCAACTTTCTACGTGAACACATTTGTCAAATTGCACTTCCAGGGCCGGCTAAGATTTGTTTTAAACCCCGATTTTCACAAAATCTATTTAGGCATTTTTTTATTTAAAATCTGACCATACAGCGTTAATCAGAACACCCAAAAACCCTCATATACCAAATTTGAACAAAAAGTATACAGGGAGTTCCATTCTGTAGGGTGTCAAAATTGAGCAAAATAGGAATTTTAAAGACATCTTGCGAGTCAAGTGTGCCATGGAATTCCTTCAAAACAGTTGCATGGTCAACAGGACCACTCTAAATGTTGGTGTGAAAAGATTTACTACAAAAATATACAGGGTATTTTTCTCTGAGCCATCTCAAAATTCTGAATTTTTATTAAACTTTATACTGGTCAGGAGTGCTCTGGAATCATTGAAAAAATATTAATAAACATAAAAGTAATTTAGTTCTTTATAAAATGCCAACCAGCAAATAAAAACAATTTAAATTATTGGACCTTTCTCAACAAAGTCACTGTCTAAGATGATACATTTTCTGTGCGTTTCCTGTTGTGGCACACCAGCCACCTTAACTGATATGGACTTACTGACTGGCAGGCTTCTGTATTTTTTAGATTTAGTTCGTTTATAGTGTGTGGAGCAGCTTTGATGTACTTGATTTTTGACCTGTATAAAGTTCAGTAATTTGCGATGGCACAGATAAGAACACTCTGTATATTTTGCATTTGACCTTTGCACACCAATACCTTGAGTGGTCCTGTTGACCATTCAACTGTTTTGAGGAGATTCCATGGCACATTTGACTTGGCAGATGCCTTGAAAATTCCTATTTTGCTCAACTTTTGACACCCTGCAGAAAGGAACTCCCTGTATATTTTTTATTCAAATTT
This sequence comes from Pseudeuparius sepicola, assembly GCA_963920635.1. Lineage (NCBI taxonomy): Eukaryota > Metazoa > Arthropoda > Insecta > Coleoptera > Anthribidae > Pseudeuparius > Pseudeuparius sepicola. The sequence continues at coordinate 5,493,525 of OY987307.1, forward strand.
GGTATATAAGGGTTCTGGGATGTTCTGATTAACGCTGTGGGGTCAGATTTTAAATTTAAAAAAATGCCTAAATAGATTTTGTGAAAATCGGGGTTTAAAAAAAATCTTAGCCGGCCTTGGAATTGCAATTTGACAAATGTGTTCACGTAGAAAGTTGCGCATTTTGAAGACCTTTGTATAAAAAAAACTTTTGAAAATATCCCAACAAATCAATTTTTTATCGATTTGTGTCCACTTAAAAGTGAACACCCTGTATACCTATGTTTTGTTTTTCATTTGTATTCTACAAAATGATTGCTTAAAAAATATTGCTCGGGCAGTCATCAAATTTTAAGATCAATAAAATTTTAAATTTTTGGAATAAGATAAGAAAAATCGCCTTTTCATATACATACCTACCTACTATAAATATTTCAGTTATCTAACTACCTTAAATTAAAAATATTCCTTCAAAATCCAAACATTTTTGCCTGTTGCAATCATCATTTCAGTATGAATTATTTGTTTTGTGTTTATAAATGAATGATTTAGAATATCTGAGTACAGACCAGGGACCCTTTAAAGTAAGGGGACCCAGCATTATACTTTCCAAAGTGAGGCCGTTTCTTTCCCCATTCTAATGGTCTCAATGATGCCAACTATGCCATTTTATTGGAGAATCTATGAATATAACAGGTACTTTGGTTGTTAGTAAAAATTAATAATGATTTCTAAAAATTAGGCTTGACAATGTTCAGAATATGGCAAGTGCCAAGTGAATCAAATTTATTTTATATTTGAATTTGGTTTCCTGCAATTATTTCCAGGAATTTAAGTAATATAAGTATGGTAAGTCAGTGCCGATTTTGCTTATTTGAGAATTTGTCGCTATTGCACCTTGTTACCAGGTTCCTGAATCCATTTGTAATAATATGTGTACTTGAACTTTCTTCCCTTGTTGAATGTATCTACCCAAAGAACTTTCACAGATTTCGGGATGGACTGATAAGATTAGGTCTTGTACTTAGTTCTAATCATGTAGTTTTTCTCGGTGCTCATTTTTGGAATTTTATTTCTCTCCCAAGGTACCTCACAAATAAACTTATAAGTAGTTGCAGATAAAAACTGTTTAAAAAAAGACCTGACTGAAGCTACCTGCTTAATAATTTAAAATTTAGGAAATACCATTTTTGTTTTGAACTACTTACTTATACGTAATGCCCACATAATGGGAATTGTAGGATTACTAAAGGTGAGACATGAAAAATCTGGTTGCAATTATTGGGACTACTACAGGCGGCCGCATTACCTTTAATTGACTATCTGGAAGTTAGAAAACTTAAAATTTGTGAACTATGATGGGAAATATTTTGCCTCCTTTGGAATCTATGGCACTGGCATGTCACATAAAACCTGATGGAAGTTGGACACTGGCATATAACATAACCTTGTACCAGCCCACTTATGTGGTCTCCTTGGAGTATACAGAAAACAGGGCTTCACTTTTCCTATGTGATAGCTGGACCAACACTATAGTAAAGACCTGTGCATAGCGCTGTTTCAAGCGATCGCCACTGGCGCCACACGACGAAACAAATTTACACGGTGGTTTAATGTTAAAACACCATTGTTGCAGAATCTTTTATAAAATAAAAACATGCAAATATGTCTGTTACAACGAAGTTAATATTCAAAATAAAATAAAATATTTGTTTGTTATGTCCCTCTAATAATTTGACAAGTTCACATGGCATATTTCCATACATTTTCTAAGAAAAGCGAGTCTAAAAAGCAAGCAAGAGTATTTGGTACCTTTTGGTTTGAAACGCAGTCCATGGCTAGTTGTAGTAGATATGTGAAAGCATAAAACACATTAGATTTTTCAGTTTCTTCTTTATATGGAGGACTATTAGTTTGCTTTGAAGCTATAAACAAAATTTTCTATTTTCATTCCTGCATACGTTAAAAAATACTCTTCCAAAATGATATCTTTAATTTTCGCTTCTTCAGCTGGTTGATCAGATCCTACCATAATTCCAAAATAGTATTTGTTCTGAAATTCACCTAATGGTCTGTGCATACCATTTTCTTCATGTGCGCGAAAATTTCATGTTATCACAAACTAATCTACCTCGAAAAGCCGTATTAATAGGATAAAACTGCCAAATACTGGATGCAAAGACAATTCGTTACGGTAAAAAGAAGGTAAATCGTAATAAAGCTGGATATTTAAAATTTTGGATTTTTTAAACGTCTGAAACTGACATCCCAATAGCCCCAGAATGCCCTCCTATAACCTATAATTTTCTTCGTCGTATAGCGCCACCCCAATCCGTAAACAACAATGAAATATGACGGCATGCTCGGGTCTTTAATATAGTGTCGGTCCAGGTCCAGGTGAAATGCTTGGTCCCCTTACTTTAAAGGGTCCCTGGACCTCCACCATCCCTTCACTAAATTCTAAATACGGCCCTGTCTTCTAAACAGAGAACGTGGCGACCACCGGCTGCCAAAGATCAAAGGCGCCGCCGTCGAGTCTGTATTCTCCCCTTCCTCGTTCTCTGGTAGCGCCGCCCGTCGCCCTCCGAGTTTTGCCCGTCCGCCCCCCCCCCCCCCCCCCTACTCCACGTACAGGTGGCAGGTGGTGGCGTAGGCCGAGCCGAGCGAGCACAGCGGCGGCAGCTCGAGCGTGAGCGCCCGCTCGCCGGCGGCGGGCGCCGACGCGCGCCCCCCGCGCCTCCTCGACCGCGGCGCGCGCCCCTCGTGCGCCAGCAGGAAGCGCGGCTTCTCGGCGTCGCGCAGCTCCAGCCGGCCCAGCAGCTCGGGCCGTCACAACTCGGGGAACCTGCGGATGATTTTCGTGTGTCAATCGGGATCGGCCGCGGCCGGTCGGGGTAGGCGATTCCGTTCAGAAATGCCCGGCTGTGAATTCAGTCGTTTTATTCGTAGAGATGGGCAACGGAAACTTTCCAAGTCGGGAAAGTTTCCATTTTTGGAAACTTTCCGGGAAGAAACTTTGAAGGTTTAGGAAACTTTCCCTAAAAGTTTCTGAAACATTCCTGAGAAACTTTCCCGGAAAGTTTTCCGGGAATTTATGTAGAAATTTGAAAATTGCCGCTATAAATGCCTGGCCAACATTCATGACATAACCTAAAAAATACAAAAAAGATCAAAGAAGAATCACGAACTGTGTGCTATAAACTACAGATAAAATATATTTTATTATATTCTATATACTTTTTGACTTCTGAAATTTAATAAGTTTAAATTAAACTAGGTAAATAATAATCATAATATGAATATGTTAATTTATTATATTCTTTCATATTTGTTTTTTTATCTTTTTTTATTTATCTATGTTTTATCAGTTTTCTATTTTATTATATATAATTAAGATGCTACGAGCACAGACTAACGAGTAATACAGACAATTCCTTAGTGACATGTGTCAAAAGGAGACTCGCTGTGTAGCAAAATATCTTCTAAAGGCATGAATAATGTGCATTTTATTTGATTTTACGTTAATCTACATACCAAAGAGATTGTATTAGAACCAAATTTGTGCTTAAAATACTGTCTGTCTTTCGATAAATTGAAATGGAGACTCGCTTATTTTTGACACATGTCCGTAAGGAGGCTTCTGTTGCAAAGCTACTTATTCTGTGCTACGAGCGATTATCTCGGTAATTTTTAAGATACATTGGTTGTTCAAACACTAAAAACTTGTGTTATTTTTTCCAAGAAATTGAATTCCGCCAAGAAAAAGAAACAGTTTAATTTCAAAGAAAAAAGTTATCACCAAATTACCATTTTTTAAAAATTAAGATGGCAATTTTGTTGCAATTTTTCATTAGATTAGTAACGTGAATAAAAAATCTGCACAACACGGTTACATATCACTTTCGGTTTAGTGTAAGTAATGTTTTTTTTTGTCCCAGCTAAATCTGCAAAAAAATAATAGTACTTTTTTAACAAAAAAAAAACCGTCACCTACGTTTTTTACTGTAATACTAATAATTTAAAATCTGAAAGTGGAATTTTGAATTATTACAAAGCAAACTTTTTTGTGATATTATACCCTTTCTGCAATATCTTTAACACATTTCACTCAAAATATGACATATTTGGTATTTTTAGAAAGCTCTAAGTGTGACTAATTAAACTAAACACTAAAAAAAGGAAAACGGAAACTTTCCGAAAGTTTCGGAAACTTTCCGGGAATTTTCGTAAAATGGGAACTTTCCCACCTCTATTTATTCGGCTTCTGACAGGTTGTCGAATAGCTCCTTTTCAAGTAATCGGAACAACATATTTTCTATTATAGTACAATAAGCAAGGGTTTTATCCGGGAAAAAATGTAGAAGTTTGTCCTCAACAGTTCTACAGGGTGATTCAAAACTATGCGGCACCCTTTCAGGGACGTAATTTACTCGTTAAAATAAGACGAAAAGTTCATATCAACATGGGTCCAAAAACGCTTTGTTACGAAGATACAGGGTGATTATGCTTTCAAAAAAATATCGATTTTTGTTTATACCTTCCAAATCAATAATAATCAAAAACTACCTACTCCTACTGCAATTCCATTTGAAAATCAGTTCGTTTACTTAAAATAAAAGTTACTTCAACTTCAAAGTAAAACCTCCAATTTTCCGCGAAAGGGATAGAGATATGAAAAAAATTAAAGAGACATTTTTTTGTTCCATATTGTATTGTTTATTCAACAAAATAATAAATTTTTGTATTGTACAGGGGCGTACTATTTTTTTTGTTTAATTAATGGTACTGATTATACCCACTGGTTCTTTGGAGACCTGATATTAACATATGTGTTATGTCACCCTATGAGGGTATTATTGTGTACCAAGTTAGGTTTAAATATTCTTATTGGTTTGGAAGGAATAAACAAAAATCGATATTTTTTTGAAAGCTTAATCACCCTGTATCTTCGTAATGAAGCGTTTTTGGACCCATGTTGATATGAACTTTTCGTCTTATTTTAACGAGTAAATTACGCCCCTGAAAGGGTGCCGCATAGTTTTGAATCACCCTGTATATGCTCCTGGGGGTGCTGAATTCAAATCTGAGGTTTGCCACCTCGCCAGGTTGCACATAACCTCATTTTTTCGGCACTATTTTAAGTTTTTTTGGTTATAACTCGAAACGTAAGCATCCATCGATGGTACAAATCATATAGCAAATTAAAGTGGACTGAAACGGTATTTTCCGCAGCACTTACCTTTAATCTGCAGTTTATACACATGTAAATAATAAACTCACTGTGTGGATAATGGGATGTTCGTCAAGCAGGGTCCGACGCCTTGCAAAGTGATTTCTCCTGGTTTTAATTAACATTGCTTCATTAGCAAACCAGCCTAAAAAACCAGCTCGTAATTAACCTTCTGTCTAATTATTATCAAACCAAAACAAATCTTAGTGTTTGTCTGGTTGCCTAAGGGTGATTCCAGTGATACCATGTCTGTGGGCACCCTCCACCGGGGTTTTTGGCAACTTAGCCCAAACCTTTGTAGCACCTTGTGAATGTGCAGTGGTAACTTAATTCCTCTCTCGAGAGATGTCGCTAAGTACCGGTTTAATTGTTTAATTCAAAGTTATTTTTTACATTGTTTTATAAAAAAGGGTTTGGGGATTTTGATAACGTAGAATCGCGTTTGGGAAGCTCTTTGCATTCCACTGTCTTCAAGGTAGCAGCCTTTGGTTAGTTTCCTGCTAATTTAAAGTAAATAATTTTATTTAGGCTGTGAAGACCTGGTGCTAGGTGAGAGGTTTTATATTGTAAATAAATTAACATGGCTAATGCGATGTTTTGCTAGCTTTTGGACATACAAAAATATACCAGTACTCCACACAAGATTTTGCCTGTGTTTGATTTTGTCAAACGTAATTCCTGGCATCTCGCACACCCACACGACCCGAAGTCTCGTTACAAGACTAAATTTCCTTTAAAATGCATATAACAACTCTGAAGTTTGGACAATCCGTAACGCCACTAGTGCTTGTTAAAAAGAATCCATTTCTTAACTCTTCGTTAAGAAAGCCGAAAACGCTATTCTAACTTTGCGCTTGTACCCTACTATCAACCTTATACACCTAAAACCAATTATTTTATGACTTTAAGGAACTTCAGTGGGGTCCATGGTCATCGGGCCCCCTAATTCAAACGAAATTGTGCTACTCTAATTTACAGGGAAGTAGGTCTTTATGAAGGAAACTATTCACGCATCAATTATCTCTTGCATGCGCCCCACGTTTTTCATTTTAAATCTCACAAGTATTTTCATAGCTATTGAAAATTCACAATCACAAATTCTCAGGACTATATGGGGTTAGGAATCTGTATGGGACCAAGAGAAATTATTTTATACTTTTTAGTCCGTTGTTTTAGTTATATATTTATTAATAATAATAATAATTTTATGTTAAACGGAGACCTGCAAGCCTAGCTCTCCTTTTGGGAGCATATACTGCTATTGTACATACAGGCTATTTATAATAATACCAATTTGGACACTGGTCGCGTCTAAGGTTTCCGCTTGCACTTCTTAAACGGTTGAGCTGAAATTCTGCGACTTGTAAGCAGTGCGAGCACAAATAATTTCCGCTCGGTCGCTTGCGCTTATCAGTATAAGGGGTCAATTGGGCTTGCGCAATATTAATCCAGCATTTACAACTAATAACATGGTATAGGTGTATAAGGTTGACAGTAGGGTACAAACGCAAAGTTAGAATAGCGTTTTCGGCTTTCTTAGCGAAGAGTTAAGAAATGGCTTCTTTTTAACAAGCGCTAGTGGCATTACGGAACTTCAGAGTTGTTGTTTGCATTTTAAAGGAAATTTAGTCTACTTTAATTTGCTATATGATTTGTACCATCGATGGACGCTTACTTTTCAAGTTATAGTAAAAAACTCAAAATAGTGCCGAAAAATTGTGGTTATGTGCAATTTTCGTTGTGAAGCCGACACCTGGCGAGGTGGCAAACCTCAGATTTGAATTCAACGCCCCCAGGAGCATATAGAACCGTTGAGAAAAAAACTTCTACATTTTTTCCTGGAAACAAAGTTTCTAGAATAGAATAGAATTTATTTCCTTTTAGACAATAAATACATTGTATAGGATCCGTCAAAAAGAATTAAAATCTAAAAACATGCATGATTGTGACCTACCATAAACAAGACTCATAAAAAAAGCAATAAAAAAAAGACAAACAATTTACAAAAAAGACAAATGAAATAGATAAATCTACATCAGAGTTACATAGACCGGAGTTATGTGCTATTCAAAAAATTCACTCACAGTATAAAAACATTTATTGATCAAGAAAATCTTCAATTGCTTTCTAAATTCTGATAATGTGCTGATTTTCCTCAAAAATTTTGGCAAGGCATTAAATATCACTAAACCAATACGATTTGGAGATTTAAACGCTACCAGACCGTTAGAGCTGGGAACGTAGAAGTCTTGATTCTGTCTGGTATTATAAGTATGTAAGTCATGAGCACGCAAAAAATTGTGCTTATTTTTAAAAATATACAGTGACATCTCCATCAAAAACAAACTTGACAGTGTGAGAATATTATACTCTTTAAAGAGTGATCTACAGCTGAATGTACTGGATTTACCAGCAATACAACGCAAAATCCGTTTATGGGCCAAAAATATGTCCTTTGCATCTGTAGCCCAGCCCCAAAAACATATTCCGTATCTGAGACGTGACTCAATATGCGCATAGTAAAAAATTAACAGCCGTTTCACAGACAGGACAGTTCGTAAGTTCCTAATCATGTAGGCAACGGAACCCATTTTTGATCGTAAATACGCACAATGACCGCTCCAATTCAGATTATTATCCATATGAAGTCCCAAAAACCTCACTTGCGACTTTCCATTCACCCACACCCAGCTGCAGGTCCTCCACCAATCTCTGCCTGTTATGGAAAACCATGAAATTTGTTTTGGTGGTATTCAAAAACAGAAAGTGTGAATTAAACCATTTAGTTACTCGTTCTAAAACCTCACTGCATGTCCGTGGTAGGCTTTCCAAAGACGTTTCGCAAACTATCATGGAGGAATCATCAGCATATAGAGTAAAGAAAGCGTTAGGCGTTACCAATTCTAAACCTATCATATATAATGAAAACAACACCGGGCCTAAAACTGAGCCCTGTGGAACTCCTATATTCACCTCAACTATATTGGAATTACATACTGTCAGATACAACCCCGAAATTGTTGTTTTTTATAGTGACATATTGCTGACGATCTCTCACAAACGACTCAATCCAGTTAAGTGCTGCTCCCCTTATTCCGCATTTGCACAGCTTTTCCAAAAGTATATCATGACCCAAGCAGTCAAACGCCCTGCTGAGGTCACAAAAGATCCCAGCAGGGCATCTACCGGCATCCATGTGTTCCGACACCTCTCTGTATATGGAACGTATCGCAGTATGCATCGAACAACCACCTCGAAAGCCATGCTGGCAGTCCGGTAAAAGCTTCCCGACACATATGTGCTTATCCAGTCTGTCAAGAAAACAATATTCAAGAATTTTAGAGAACACTGATGGCATCGTTACAGGCCTGTAGTTCTCGATGTTGTGTGAATCACCCTTTTTATATATAGGAACTATTTTCCCTTTTTTTCAATATTTTAGGAAAAGCGCCTCTACAGAAGGACAAATTAACTATATGCAACAGAGGTTTAACAATCAAATGCAAAACACGCCTCACCAAGAAAGATGGGACATCATCTGGTCCTGAAGACTTCTTATTCTTGAGTTTACTGATAATAAGCTTAAAAAACTCATGTTCTGTAAAAGGGCAAAGTGCCATATCCTCACCGTCATCGTTTACCGTGAAAGTCGGAGGTTCCCTATCTTTAATTTGGCTGATTATCCGAAGTGGAGCGTCCCTAAAGAAATTATTAAAAGCTTCGGCCACGTTGACTGGATTGTCCGTAACGACGTCACCCACATTTAGTATAATGTTGCTATTATGACTCTTCTCCCTATTGGTCAACTGATCAGTCACTCGCCAAGCCATTCTTTGGGGATTTTCAGCATTGATTATCTTATTATGATAATATTCCTTTTTTCTATCTGTTATTAATTTATTATGTTGTTTCTTTCTTATATTATAGTATGACTTCATGTCTGGTATACATTTAGTTAGGGCATGTAAATTTTTTAAATTAGCACTGGATTGTTTTATTACTAAGTTCACCCATTCATAGCCTTGTCTACATTGTTTAGTTGACTTGGATGATTGAACTATAAATAAAAAAGAAGTAGACATTTTATTGACTAAACTTTGCACGGTATACATCAAATATACCGCAAAATTTGTAGAAAATGAGACCTTGTTGGCATGATTTATTGATCTGTATATTGTGTGCAAATATATCCTTTTAAGCAGAGACTTAAGAAAGGAGTCTAGTAGCCTCCATGTTGAATTCTGATTTTACCAGAAAAGAGAGTTAAGTAAATAAATACTAATGGAAACTATAACTGATAAAAGAAGGAAAGAAAAGACTTTTCTGACTAGTTGAATCATTACCGACTAGGGAATATAATCCCAATAAAAAATTTGATCAGGGGATTTCGGGATGCCTGATTTTAAATCCCGGGATCCCGAGATCCCGAAGTAATTATTACTAAATGGGTAGTTTTTGCATCTAAATTGTTTATTGAAAATAAAACATATAACGTACAGTTAATTATCATAAACTTCAATAGAAGATTATACTAATGCAAAAAAAACATCAACAGTTTAATATACAGTGTGGCCATTTAAGTGTGCAACATATGGGGCTTTTTTATTAATTGCAAAACCAAAATACAAATGGGAGCATTGACTCGAAAACTCCGGGAACATTCCCAAATTTTAAATTTGCCGTCATTAAGCTGTCAATTGTCTAACAGAGAATTTAACTTCAAATTTCGGTTTTGAAAAATAAAACGTTCGTTTTAATGGTTTAATTTTAAATTTTAAACAAAGAACTAGGGCCCCTGAGGTTGCTATCTGCTTGTATATAATGCTTGAGTTGTGTTCACTAATGGAACTAGGTAAGTTTTCAGTTGGAGTTGTTTTTGTTTTGTTTATTTAATTTTAGTTAAATAATTAGTTGAAAAAACTGCTGTGTACGATATTCAATGATGGAAATCAATAACAGAGTTATTAGCAACAGTGTTTATTATAATAATCTTTAATGAACCATAATTATTATATTATGTTCCAAGCTTTCGTCCTTTGATTGAGGGCTTCGTCAGGGAGGTATAAATTATATTAATAGTTCAATTATTATTCCACAAATTATATATATTTGGTGTTTCAATATGCCCAAAAAAGAAGTAATATGGCGGAAGGAATTTGATATTTATGCAATTTTTTTATCTTCACATTTCAGTAGAATCATATATCAAATTCCTTCCGCCATATTACTTCTTTTTCGGCCATACTGAAACACCAAATTTATATGATTTGTGCAATAATTGAACTATAATATAATTCCCTGACGAAGCCCTCAATCAAAGGGAGAAAGCTGATAACCATGTTGTGGATTGTAACGGATTTTTCCATTTCAAAATCCGTTACTCGTTTTTTATTATTTTGTTATTAACATAAAGTCATTATTTTCGAACGTATCTCATAATATCTCATACTTAATAACTAATTTATTCTTCGTACAGTTTCAATTCATTTATAACATTGTATTCAATTTTATTACCACTTTTTCAAATTTTAAAATTTCAAATAATTCAAATTTTCGCGCGCTATATACGGAAATGGCCGTGTACTTTCGCCTAGCCTCGAACCCTGGCATATTCAAAATGCGAAAATTCAAGTGTGTGTTTACATATCAGCAGGTATGTAGTTAAAGATCTGTATTATGAATTACTCGATTTTTCGGTTCTGTTGATGCATAATTTGAACATAAATACTGTTTAGTTGATTAAATGCGTGTCTTGCTAAAACCTGATTGGTGGGATGACGTAGGTCCTGCCAGCGATCGGCCGGCAGGGTCCGACCTGAGGAGAGTTTGCTCCCGTCTTGGTTGGTGTCGAGTCGCGCGGAGGCGTCTGCCCATTTCCCGCCAAATTTTCGGCATTTTCGGCTTTTATCTAGTTAAATTTTTGCCATCGGTGATTTATTTGAGTGATTTTGTATCTTAATATCAGGGATTGACTTCGTGTGACTAATATTTTTGTGTTTTTCTGTTTTCTATGTCCACGGCGTCGTGAGCACAGATTACCCGTCGTGAGGCAGCGACGCTTGCCCGAGGCGTTTCCTTTTTGGCTGCGTAGCTGAGGAATCGCGGGACACAGCAAGCAGGTGGTGGCTGTTTCTCTTGGAAGACCCCACAGGTGAGTAATTTCTTTTGATTTTTGCTTAGTTCAGCAACTTTACTACTCACCTGTGGCGTTTTTTTTTTAGACGTGCTATTTTTTTGAAGGACTCATTTCGTCCAAGGCCCCGGCCATCTTTAACTCAAAAACATAGCATTGTCCTTTTTTGAATACCCACCATCTTGCGGCTGTTATCTTGTTGAATATTTTCAAGTTTTGGTCACATTAGTCACACGTTACTTTCTTATTTTTCGAGTTAGGTCTCGATTCTGTGGTACCGGTCCACTCAAATAAATCTGATACCGATATTTTCACTTTCCTAATAAATTCGTATTGCCTTTAGTTTATCAGCTTTCTTAGTTTCTCTATTTTACCGTTCAAGTCTCAAATAAACTTTTCGCGTTAAATAAGTATTAAAATTTCTTAAATTTCAAGAATTCGGGCTGGAGCATTCTCAAAATTTTTCTTCTTATTAAATATTAAGCACTTTGCTATTCCGGTCAGTTCAATAATATTATCTATAAAATTTAAAAAACTATGCATAGTTCCCCTTAGTTTAGTATAGTTCTAAACGTTTAATTTTTATCATTATTTGTCAATATTTAACAACTTTAGTAACCTATTGGTTTATAAATTTCTGTAAAAGGCTTAGACCTTGTCTAATGCTACTTTCTTTCTGATCTGTTCACGCTTGCAACACCATCGTTGAGGACGCTATAACCACAGCCCGCTGTCGACAAACAACGTAACGAGAGCTGCGTAGACATCGAGAGGAGTTGCGTTGTCATAGGTGTTGACTCCTGGTCAGCTCTACTTCGGCGCAACCCCTGAGAAATTTGCTAGCCACGACATCTGCAACGCCTATTCGAGCAGACAAGGACCGGAGGAAGCCCTAGCCACGCCCCACACTTCTACGAGCCTTGTTTGAGCGTAAGTGACTGAAGACGCAAACTTAAGATTCAGAGTGAATCATAATAGAAGCTGAACAGTCAGTTTAATTTTAAAGCCATTTAATCTTTTTATTTGTTCTCAAACCAATTTTTAACAAAAATTTAACTTGCAATTTGTAACTAAAATTTAACTTCATGCTAAAGTTGATTTAATTATTTATAGTTGTCTTTTAAAAGTTGTCAAATCAAAATTGTGAGTCTCAAATGTGTGCTAAATAAATCTTGTATATTTAACGAAGGTAACAGGATTTTATTGGACTGACCCAAGTATAGCAAACCTAGGATTGTTATAGGATGTCCATCATTAAAATTAAATACTTATATCATATGCATATAATGTGCTCAATGCTGAAACCTAACCTTCAATATTCTATTCATTATTTAATTTATGCAAATTCAGCAGAAGTATTACACTTATCATATATCGATTTAAAGGGAAACATGTAAGGAATACAATTAGAATCGTGAATAATTAATCTGAAAACTTCTGGGTTTTTTGAAAAATCCCAGGAGTTTTTACAAAGCTCCGGGAGTATTGACAGCTAAATAAAATGGTGGATGGAAGGTTTCAGGCTGGGAGGAATGGGAGTTTTTAAAAATCCCGAGAGTAAAGCCATCACTACAAAATACAGATATTGCTGTAAGTTGATGCATGTTCAATAATAAGTATTTATATATAAGTGGACCTAATATGATTATAAAACAAGCACCAACATTCGGGAATATTTGTATTTTCTTTGTGCAATTAATAAAAAAAATCTCATATGTTGCACACTTAAATGACCACACTGTAGATGAAATAAACATTTAAAATTAAAACAACTTACTTCTAAGGAATTAATCCAAATATGGCATTTCACGTTTTCGCACTGTGAAAATTTCTGAAGGCTCATGGAATAAAACTAAGACAAAAATCAACCTCTAATATCATAAAATAATCCCGGGATATTTATTTTATGTAAATCCCGGGATTCTCGGGATTGTAAAATATCTCAAATACCAGGATTGGATTCCCTATTAGCGACCCATTGGAAGTATTTTTTGTGTGGCTAGCAATGTAAATGTTACAGTATAATTATTATTGCGAATAAGCAAATTTCCTATTAAAGCATTTGGAAAAAAATAATGTGTTCAATATCCCATAACCATAACAGCAATTCATTTGCACTTGTCCTGCAAATATTCCACTCATAAACAAAATCGTACATTTCCTAACTGGTTGCATAACTAGCAATTTGGTGTGCCTTAAAATTAAATCACATTTTGTAAAAAAATTCGACAGTAGAAAAGATCCAAAACTCACCTAGTGGGATCCTCTACGTAGTCGGCAGGCGTCTCGAAGTACGAGGCCGGTATATTTTCTCTAAACTCAAACTTCTGGAAGGTGATCTTGGCAGTGACCGTCGGCAGGATCGGTATTTCCACTTTTACTGGGAAACCGGGCGGCAGGCGCGACGTGACGAAGTCGCGCAACTTGCAGAAGTGCTTGAACGGCGCCACCACTTCCAGCACGTCCAGCAGAGTTTCTACTGTTAGCGGAAATGCGGAACTCTGCAAGGAAAACGAGCAGTTATGTGTTGCCACATGGACAAGGCTACACGTAGACTGGCAGAATCATTGTTGAAATTCCCGCACGCTACACCAAATATTTTGCATTAAATTTTATATAAAAACTAACAACTACATTAAAATACCTATACCTCAACTTAGTATCGAGTCCTGAGTATTGTTAAGATATTACAATTTATCTGCTTTCGCTCCAAAATTAAAGCTTGAAAGTTGGTGAAGCGTGATTTTTCCCGAACGTTTTCGACAATGCTTCTGACTGTCTACGGCTTCTTTAATCTATGGTTGCCAGAAGGGAGATATCGAAGAATTTGCTTTTTAATTTTTGACAGGATGTTCATTTATTTATTCGTTACTAGTGGCCCGTCCCGGCTTCGCCCGGGTAAACATTTATTTATATCCCCAATTTAACTCAATTAACAATATAGCCAATGTTACTCAGTTGTAATGTAGCCAGGGCCGTATCTAGCGAAAATTTTTTGGGGGTTCAGGATCGGCTCAAGCTTTTGTGGGGCTGGGTGCCAGATGAAAGTGCGGGGCCCCGACAAGGAATTATTTAATCCATTAAGAACAAATTTTTGAAAATTGATACACCACTAGAATGTTATATTTTTGCATGACACTTTTTAAAAAAAAGTAGGCCGGGGCGATGAGTTTAGATCACTTCAGTGACGTATATAGAAATTAATTTCGGGTGGGGAGGGACAATTTTTGTGAATTTCTTTCAAACAAGTGCATTTAAAATAATTCTGTAAAATCCGCCCCTGGCGAAATTGTTTAAAAATGTTAAGGAAAGTTACTTAGGAAATCCCAATATCTTCAGATTTTCGAGCTGCAGTGAATATTTTCAAATTCTGAAATGGTTTCGGCCCCGCCCTTTTAAATACGTTACTGACTGGATAACCCTGTACAGGGTGTTCCCGTATATTTTGACCCACCCCTAGAGCCTATATTTTTCGTGTTAGAAAAAAAATTACTTAAATGAAATTTGTAGGGTTTTTTCTGAACCGCTACGATCTGTTACTAGATAAAACAAATGAGCGTCGCAAATTTATGAAAAAATATAAACATACTTTTTTTAATGGAACACCCTGTATATTTGTAGATTTTTGAATTGCACGCATTTTTCCGATTCCAACAATATAAATATGTTATATGTTTTCTCTAAGAATTCGCATGATATTCCAAATTGCAGATAAATACGATCTGTATATTTAATCAAGGTTGCCATGGAAAAACATTTCAACTTAGGCAAGGGCATTCCTGCCAATCCATTATTTTTGGGACAATACACCTTGGTACCCTACAACTTTCATTTAAGTAATTTTTTTCTAACTCGAAAAATAGAGGCTCTAGGGGTGGGTCAAAATATACGGGAACACCCTGTACAAGGGACTCGGAGGTGTGGGGCTGGTCAAAACGCGTACGCCGCACCGTTCGCACCCACCTAGAGCCGGCCCTGGAGGGGTTAGACCAGTGGCTGTTGAAGTTGAAATAGCTAACCTACTATAAAAACCTACTATTTTTAAATGTTTTTTAATAAAAAAATGGAACAGGTTTAAATTGAACAAATTTAACATTAAAACTTTAAAAATATTAATTATAATAATAGCTGAATATTCCTTCTCGCATTTATTATACCTATCAATTTTCTACTTATTTGATTTCTCATTATTACGGGTATATTCCTACACATTCTTCGCCTGGCCTGATACCTTTAGAATTGCCAGTAGGTATGGTAAAAGATTTCTTCGCGCCACTTGCCTCACTGAACCTTTCATAAAAAATAATGAATAAATCTTCAAATACAAATTAGTACTACCTAATCTATTCATAAAAGAGAATCTGGGAATCCCCTATTCTCCCAATCCATGCTGCACGCAGCCATGCACCACCGTTCACCGTTTACTGTTGCCCAGTGTTGACGGTTACGTTTTATTTTATTAGAAAGCATTTTCTGATGATAAAACTCGGTACTGCACTGATCCAAAAATTATTTTTTGTTGGCAGTTTTCGGGCGGGATTCCATGCTCTACTAGAAAACCAGTTTAATAAAATATTACACTCACTGATGCTCGGGGAGCTCATTCTAGTGAACTCCCAAACCCCCCCTCAGATACGGCCCTGAATGTAGCATTCTATTAGTGAAAGAATTTTTAAAATTGGTCCAGTAGTTTTAGAGTTTATTCATTACAAACAAAAATACAAATCTTTTCTCTTTATAATATTAGTATAGATTAGTGTTCCTTGGAAAGAAATTCACCAACAGTTGAAGATTTTTTTACATGATGGTGCAGCTTTTTATTTTTGAAAATATGTCCAATTATTGGTTTTTCGCAGGGTTCCTTGGAAACAATAGATAAAAGGTTAAACTCTGGTATGTTTGATAAGGATTTTATGTAAAGTTGGTGTAACGTCAAGCATTTAGGATATAAATTTATTTACATTAAATTTTCCTGTGCAAAATTTATTCCAAAATAATAATAAAATATCATCAACCTATTTCACCCAAATTCAAGATAGACCGGGAGATAGTGAAAGATTTTTGGACGTGATTTTACTCAGTATGCCTTGCAAAGGGCATTATGTGGCACATATTCTCACAATAATAAGGTATGAATCAGGGAGTCATCCTGGGTTCTTCATGTGAAAAACTGAGTTTTCAATTATTCAAAAAATATGCGTTTTGATATGATTTTATACAGGCTGCCATGTGTTTTATAATGAAGTTCGAAATGAAAATTCCTCGGAAAACCATAGGCATACCGTTAGGGTGGGTCCAAAGGGCTATTATTGCCACGTGATCTTGTATTTTAATAAGTAATTTTTCCACGTTTCTGAACAGGCTGCCAATGAGAAGTATGCAAGTTCCTATTATGAAAATGCTGAAAAAATTATGGCATACCTTTCGCGCATGTCCAAGTACTGTTTAAATTGAATGTTATTTAATCATTTAAACGAGTTATTCGATGTAAAGTGTACTTGGACATGCGCAAACAGTATGCCATCTTTTTTTCAGCAGTTTCATAACAAGAACTTACATACTTCAGATTGTCTTGAGAAGAACAGAGTTACTGCGGAAATATAAAAATAATCAAAACTCTGAGTTGAAGCGGCAAGTTGTTTTCCTTGACGAAACTTGGATATTTGCAAGAGGAAACCAAAAACGATCTTGGCAGGATGAATCCATAAAGAGCGTTCGAAGACCTGAGGGATACCAAGGAAAGCGCTTTATAATTTTGCATGCTGGTCATAATAAAGGATTTGTGGACAACGCTTCCCTTGTTTATTCCACTCGGTCAAAACTAGCTGACTACCACGGAGACATGAATGGCGACATTTTTCTAAAATGGGTTAAGGAAAAACTTGTTCGCTAGTCACTGTACCACATGAATGGATTTCTTCATTCTTGAGGTCACGCAGTCAGTTTGTTGCTATCCAGCACATAGATAGGAACACTGCAAATACGTATAATTCTGATAAGTCTAACATAGATATGGGAGTACCACAAGGCTCGGTCCTTGGACCTGTACTATTCATTTTATACGTCAATAGCTTGGAGAGCATCTTGGGTGACGCGTCTTTTGCAATGAATGAAATGAAGAAACGGAAGAAACAGTGTGCTACAGTTTTGGAAAGGGTTTGTGCTTGGTTTTTTCAAAGTAATCTATATTTTAATGTGGATAAGACTCACTTAATTAGATTTCATAACCGTCAAAAAAACTGCAATTCGTTAACTTTACATGTTGATAATTATATTTTGAAGTCTGAGGAACACTCAGTAGAATTTTTGGGAATGAAAATTGACGAAAATCTTAATATGAAAATACACTGCGAGTATCTGATATCACGATTGAGTTCAATGAATTTTCTCATTAGAAATCTTAAACCAGTTTTGACCAAATTACAGTTAATCAACTTTTACAATGCTCAAGTAGATTCTCGATTGAGATACGGAATTTGCTTCTGGGGAAACACTACCCTGTCGCATAATGTCTTTATTGCCCAGAAAAGAATTGTTAGATGTATCGCAGGTGCTTCAATGATGTAAAAATATTTTCCGTCAATATAACACCTTAACATTGGCTTCGCTGTATATCAATGAGATGTGCGTGTATGTTTATTCAAATAAATCAGACTTTACACTTAATAGTGAGGTACATGGTATAAACACGAGGAGTAAGAATGACATTCACGCACCGTTTGCCACCCTATCACTGACTAATCGATCTCCGACAGTTTTGGGTCCTAAGTTATTTAACCGGCTGCCCGCCTCTGTAAAAAAACAGTACAAATTTAATGGCTTTTAAGTGTAATATTAAAAAATTTCTACTTGATAAGTGTTTTTATACAATCGATGACTACTTTCTGTGATACACTTCGATTAGTCCTTTTTCTATTTTTGTGTTGTATTTGTCATATTGTAAATACATTAAGTAGACTATTTTAATAGTATTTAAATGTTTCTCTGTACATTTAAGTGTTCTGGTTTTTGAGAAACTATTGTTCTTGACTATTGCTATATAAATGTATGTATTATCTTTGCAAAATAAATGTATTCTATTCTATTCTTTTTCCACAACGTAAATTTTTACAGGAATTCACCCAATCCAACACAGAGTGAGAATAATGATAAATTCAGGCGTATAAAAATACACCTGCCGCTTTTTAGTCTTATTGCTAAAAAAATATACCTAATTTAAAAATAAACTAAACAAACACGGTTTAATAGCAAACCCAACTAATAAGTAAAAAATAATAATAGCAAACCGACTGTATTGTAAAAAAAGCGTGGGGTGCATGACATCAATTGTTATAAATATTTCATTAGTAGCTATTGATAAAAGTAGAGTTATTATAAAAATATAGTAAAAAGCACCCATGCTTTTTTTACAATAAAATTTGGTTTGCTATAATTATTTTTTACTTTTTAGTTCGGTTTGCTATTAAAGCGTGTTTTTTTGTTTTTAAACTATATTTTTAAATTTATTTTTGGCTTGATGTATCTGTTATTAATATACCTATGTACTTTATCTGTGTTCATATATTTATTTCAAAATTTGTTTATTTACCCTAATATGTTTATATTCTTTGTGTTCAATAAGTTCTTAAAAGATGTGGTCAAAATTTTGATTTTGGATTTAGTTGTATCTACGTATCTTTTGTCTTTATAACATCCTTTTAGTTAGCTACGTACATACATTAGTTAGCAACATTGCTATAACTGGATAGTCAGACTATCACTTTACAATTTCAAGGCATGGTAAAATGTATATAATATATAAAAATAAAAACAAGGACCTAATATTACAGCTTCTCTAAATAGGTCTGTGATGGTAAAACGCATTATTTTGCAATTAAAATTTGGGTGAAGTCACCGGGGTGAAAGGACTGTTATATCTGGTTGCCTACACAAGTATAAATTTTCCCCATTTAAATCTATGGCACTGGAGGATGCAGCCTCGATTTGATTGATTCAGTGACATAAATTGATGACGTGTACGCCATAATTCGTGAAACGTACTTTAATGCCCTTTGCAAGGCATACTGTGTAAAATCACGTCCAAAAATCTGTCACTATCTCCCGGTCCAAGACTTTTTACGGCTAAAATGCAATAATAAGGATAAAAGCAGTAAAAAGTACTGAGTTTTGGTTAGGTACATGAAATAGTTTGGTATTATTTTAATTTGGTATTAATTTTGTACAGGAAAATTTAATGTAAATAAATTTATATCATAAATGCTTCATGGTACATCAAATTTGTTCAAAACATAACATAGTTACACTAATATCATTTTCTTTCGAAAAACACACATTCTTATCAATATTTAGCAACAAAAAGTGAATAGAATAAAAAAGCTAGTGATATAATTAGTTTTTATGCAGTTACAAGTTTTTAAAATTTTCAGAAAGTTAAAATTATTAAAAATGCCAAAAATATCTCTATATCAGCGTATTCGGGACATAAGAAGGTAAGTTTCCACCAAATATTGTGGATCTTTTCATTGTCTACAACTTTGCTATTTAACTTTTTCGATAGGAGTTGCAGTTTTGCCGGAAATTGTGATAAACCGTTTTCCACCCCTAAAAGATCACCCCCTACAACCCCCGTACCTCAAATCGCCCTTAAATTATTTTTTCTGTTATTTCTGCTATATTTTCTTCCTTTTCCAATGGGTGTCATGCTGTTCTAGATTTTTTTGTTCTCAAAAATTATCTACCCTGGCCTACTATAGCAAAACGGTGTATGTTTATGCTGCACATGCTGGAAACTATGTTCTTCATCTCTGTCACACTTTGGTTAAAATATCTGTATATGGAAAATACTATAAATATTCAGGCTTCATTAATGTAAAAATATTCGCGTATGTGGCAACCTCACCCATCCACCTAGGCATATAACCATATTCATATATCCACATTTCATCTAACACATGTATGGTTTTCAGATCGGCAGTTGACATCCGGTCATGCCAACTGTCAGTCCGTATGTCGCTAAATCGAAACATTAGTAGATAATATCTGTGCGAATTATTAAAGTTATTATTATATATTGTTTGCGTAGTTATCGTATTGTTAGTTGTGTAGTGTAAGTCGTAGCGTCGTAGCACATTTTTTTCTAATAATCTGATGTTTGCATCTGCCGAAATTCATGGGATAAAACTGCAAAGGTTTGTACCTATGTTGCAGTAATAGTAAAGTATTACGAGTTATTAATAAATGGAGAACCTGGGGCTAGGGACCATCTTAAAGGCGCGTTTATAAAGGCACCATAGTGCTTAGAAGTACTGAGCCCGAATTCCAGAATTTAGGCCCAACCTAGTCAAAAAAATTTGCAGAAAAACAGGATTGAATATTTACGGAAAAAATTTTTTTTTATTAAATGTGGTTTCACGTGGCATCCTGAGTAGAATTTAGAAATTTCAACTTTTCGTGCAACTTTCACCGCGGAATAAGGTTATGTCTCAGAACACTTCAGTGGCATCGCCATGTTGCCAAATTACCTTTATAAAACACTTGTGACGTCATAAGTGCTTTCCCGCCAAATTTCGAAGAAAGTCTAAAACTTACTAATCACGTAAATATTATTTTTATAAATAATCGTAGGGTCTTAGGCAAGTGTCCAGGAATGGGGAACGTGAACAATTTTTTTTTATTTCTTTAATATATTTGCCTATCTATAGAAAGAGCACATACCAAATATCATACCTCAAATCGCAATATTTAATTTGCAATAAATAATTAAAGTTGTGGCCACAAGCTATTCATTGGAAATGACACGAAAAACGTGGGAATGGTTTTGACGTCATATAGCTCGATCTATCAGAAGGCAGTGACAGGAGTGACAGCTACACAGAATTAGGAAAGTAAGAATGGAAATTGAACGTTAAAATAAACAGTTCGGCGACCCATTTGCAGAGGGATCTGATGTAGGTCAAAAATAAAAACCACCTAAATATCAAAATTTCACAAGCACTTCTTTAACTGAGGCCACAGGACTAGTAATTTTTAAGTCTCGGGTTCAATCGCACAAGAAGTTTTTTTTAATTATCACTGCATTCTACCTCTTATATTATTTATCACTGATTATCACTTTTAATAATAATTGGACAATGGTTATTTTGAAGATTATTACTCACAATCTACTCCATAGTGTACCTATTTAAATTCATAATATGAAATTGTGGGTAGCAGGAAAAATGTAATACATTGCTCGATGCGTAAGCTCTTTTTGGCCTCGAAGAGAGTTTTAAGAAACGAGGCAACACGGCCATTAAACAACCTCCACGATCAAAAAAGTGTGCTTACCTACGCATCTCGCAATGTAAATAATTATTTAATACAGCAGCACACGCTTCTCAAACATTATCAACAATATCAAGACTGCGATAGACTATAATAAGACGGATAGACAAGGATGGGACGTTCTCGTTGATCTTTCTAAACAAAGCTTGCGTGGTGCTGTAGTTTTTATACATGTGCCGCCCATATTAGTTGATACATGGTGCCGCCGCCCACCAGAGGCGCCACCACCAACAAACTGCTTGACGTCACAACCAAGGAGGGCGCGTTACAAGAATGATTTGAATTATGCAGTTTTTAATTGCTTATATTTATTACATAAAAATAAAAAATGAGTTTTTTTCTGAACTGTGGTTCATTTAATGGCAATAAATTACGTTTGAAAGCATAACTTTTCAAATTTAATTTTTGTGCAAGTTCCCCATTGTTTCATCAAGTTTGCAAAATTTCGTCAAATACCCTATTAAAAAAAAACACGAAACACTAAGTCGAGCACGGTCAATTGACAAACGACTTCGGTAGCCATCTTGTCATTAGTACGACCCGTGTCGGCCCTTATTCCAATGTGCGGGCCACAAAGGGAACTGTCAATCACAGAATAGAAAAAAAATCAAATTCACATTTTTCGGCACTGCCCTGCGGCTTGAACTTACCATGGCAACGGTGGCCTTAAAGCATTTGGACGATTCCTTGTAGACTAGATCGCGGCCGAGTCTTGGATGGGCGTTCAGTTCTGCGTTGATGTAGTCCTCCCAGGTGATGTGCTTTTCGGGCGGAGGTACGAGACTCGTTCTTCTCACGGGCTAAAAACGAACGATATATGGATATGGGGCGATCAAACTTTTATCGTTAAAACTTCAAAGATTGATATAAATTGACAAAATAATATTAGTCCAGTGATTAGTGACATTGAAAGTACATTTTCGTAAGGTGGATTACTGTTGGGAACTATTGAGAATAATGTTTGGAATGACATTATGTGAATGCGTATTAGATCTGTGCACTGCCAAAAAGTCAGTAACAATTTAAGATGCGTAACA
Source organism: Pseudeuparius sepicola (assembly GCA_963920635.1). Lineage (NCBI taxonomy): Eukaryota > Metazoa > Arthropoda > Insecta > Coleoptera > Anthribidae > Pseudeuparius > Pseudeuparius sepicola. Next base: position 5,516,227 of record OY987307.1, read on the forward strand.
AAAATTTTATCTAATTTCCGTTACAGCGTTTAAATGCATTATTTAATTCTTATTCATTCGTCACCCCCCGTATAAACGTACCATTCTTATGAATGTTGCCCTGCTATCTGCAACCATCTATACAAGCTGATGCATAATAAGTTGCCTACCTTGGTGTTCTTAAACAAACCATTTATTAAAGGGTATGCGCCGGTCGCAGAAGTGTTTACATTTTATTCATCGATTGAAGGTATGTATTACTAAAACAGTTACATTGTTGTAATCACTGTCTGAGGTTAATTATAAAGATAATATTCACTTTATTCAGTTTGCGATTGACTAAGCGCCACGGTGCTTCCGTGTACTAACATCACTCTTTGTTTCCGACCGTTCTTACTAGTCTAATATCAGTGGTAAAAGTTTGGCATAATTGACAGTTGACACCCTGGCCTGTCATCGTCATCCTAAATGGCGATTTCCAATTGTTTTTCAACATAGATTTGGTTTCCCAAACCTTCTAATTCATTCTAGAAATGGAAGTCGTCGTCATTCGCAAGGGAGGTTATAAGTAGGACCGGCGACAGACACCGGCGACATTTCCCTTTCGAACATTCGTGGTAAAAGTAGGGTGGGTAAAGTTTGGCCTTGAATCTTCTGTATCGAAATTTTCATGTGAAAATCTCTGTTCAAGCCTAATTTCCCACTTTATGGTCAGCTTAAGGGGTTTTGTATGGTGTGTGCCTTTATTTTCGTTGTGCTAATTGAGGTTTTCTGTTTTTACATGTGTCTTTCGAGCACGTGGCATTAGGCTGTGGGAGTGGATGATTTCCACGCATTTTTCGAGTTCAACAGCGACCTGCTGCAGGTGGAGCCACGGGGAGGACCCCTGGAAACAAAGTCTGGGTGAGTAGATGCTCAATTTTTAATAATTTTTTATTAATAACGTCATTTTGACGACTTGAGCTACTCTCACCTAGGCCTGTTACCTCTTTTCTCTGTGGGCTACACGCTGTAGGCTGTGGCCATAATTTGGTCATAAATTTGTTTCATTAGCACAGACGTAGTAAAGCGAACCCTTAAGTTGGCCGAGGCACGTGAATTTTACCGCGATTCTTTTTTGGTTATCTGGCTGTTATATTTTTTTCGTCTTGCGTTTCAATATCGAATGGGGAAGTCAACAAACCTTTTGTGACTTATTAACGTTACCTTTTATCTTGTACATATTTTACAGTAAATTTATAAGGCAGGGTTAGTCAGGATAATTGAACGTTCTCGAATATTATTTTTAAAACTTTAATTTCATCGTCAATTTAATGTCTCAAGGTTTATCATAAGTCAAAGTCACATGCTTTAGTCCTTAAGGTTACTAATTTAAATTTAACAAATTTCAATTGCAAAAATCTGTACAAATTTAATTTGTTTTCAACCTCTAGCCCCAGCTTGGTACCTCCACGACCCAGCCTTGAGTCTCGAGTTTAGCCGAGGTCATAGCAACCACTGCTATGTATAAGAAGCTTGGGGCAACGGTGGCGATTCACCGGTGTCAACGACCCAGAAGTTTTAAGGTACTCTGTAGAACTGTCGTCCAAATTTTCGAAGTGCTCGTAAACAAGACTTTAAATGCTCACGTGAACTTTTCGTGCTACTTGTGTTTTGCTATTAAGCTCACGAACATCTCCGATGTTATATTGTATAAACTTTAAACAGTTTTCAGTTTTTAACAAATTATAAATTGTAAGTATCAAAATTAACTACTCAGTTTACCTACTGCACTTTCTGTTAACCACTACATGTACAATTCCAACTTGTAAATATATTGTAAATAGAAAAATGTGCTTTTTATTTAACCATTAAATAGTTCAAGCTTCTGGCCCTCAAACATAACCATTTTGGTTATAGATGTAAACACATGAAATATTTATCGCAACATTCCCTTAAATAACTCCCCAGGATTAACATAAACTTACCAGTGTCTGACATCTTAAGGATCGATTTATCAAATTTTGATCTATGAAAATCAATGTGGCACGTTTATTGATAATTCTTAATATGGAGTAAGTAGAAGACACATCACTGGAAATAATTACAAACAGCCCAAATAAAATCTGAAATATATTGTTTTGTAAACAATATTTTAAAATTTATATTTTTTTATTTAGTAACTGACAGTAATTTTCCACTAGACCCCTTAGCCTGAATTTGTTAAGCCCAAAACCAAATTTCCAATTTTGGAAATTATTATTTGTTCATATGTGTTATTAAAAATAATGTTTGCGTTTATTTATTTTTATTTTATTTTTCTATGAAAATATTGATCCTCGTAAATGTATTCCCATTTTATTTAGGTAGCTCCAACTGCTTTTTTTTTCGTATTTAATATTTTCTATCTGTTTTCTATTTATTGTTCTTCTCTTCCCCTCCCTCTTTTCTTATCTCATCTTTTTTTCTAAAAATACTGTTTCATCTCTTTCCCCGAAATGACAGATGGCATAAATTCTGTAGAATCGTTTCTTAACTACACATCTTTGAACTTATTTTGAATAATTTGACATGGCAAACTTGTAAAGATCGTAATACTAGTTATTGGCCATGTTCAGCACTTTCGACAAGAAGAAGACATGGCTCAGAATCGTTGAGTGACAAATCTATACATATTCTGAAGACAGTACTCCGAGGTCTGTCATAGTCAGTGCCAAATGTGCTGACACATTGCATAGCCAAAGGCTGACAGGGGTGTCAGGCATTGGAAATATTTAACCCATTGACGTGAAATTTGTACACCATTATAAGGTTTATTGTTAGAGACTTCAGTCATTTTCGCATGACTACAGTTTGTTCAGCGAATGTTCGGCCCTACGTCACAACTCCCATCCTTGTCTTATTCATGAATAATGGTTAATGTGACACCAATGGATATCGGTCATACATTCATGAGTCAGACAAGGAAGGGAGTTGAATGAATATACGATGGATATCGGTCGTATATTCACGAGTCAGAGAAGGACGAGAGTTGTGACTTAGGGCCGAACATTCGCTGAACAAACTGTATGCAAGGCATTGGTTTAGTATAAACATAACCTAAGCCAATAGCTGACACCCCTCAGAATAATAAAAAACGTAGAACTGGCTGTTTTGGCAAGTTTGTTCCCATAATAAAAAAAATAATGTTTACAGTTCGGGTGACAGATCTGGTGCTAACGATTACAAAGCAGTGGCGTACCTCTTATTTTTTTTAAATAGTTATAAAAATAGAAAAATAGTTATTTATGTACCAAGGCACTGAAGTTCAACTTTTTATGACTCATGTGGAGTTTAGTTGCTGAGGCCTCTGGCCGAGGCAAATAAACCACATGAGTCATAAAAAGAACTTCAGTGCCAAGGTACATATATTTTTTTTTAAATCGGAAAAAAAAAGTTTTATTAGGCAAGAAAATAATAATAAGGGATCACCCGTCCACGAACCGACTACGCACGGCGTTGCTTGACTTTATCGATCGCTCTACCTAGGACAAGTATAATGATGTATGGCACCTTCTGACAGAAAAACCAAACTGCTGCTTCTTGTGCAGCCTACACAACAAATCTATTGATTTTCAAATTTACTAAAATATGTATACTGAAGGATTGCGCTTCTATAGGAAACAATTTCGCAATGTGTACGAAAAGTTAAATGGGCCTTTATCGGCCGGGTTTTGAATATTTGGTCACTTTTGACGGGCGATTTCTCCGCGTCTGACGTTTGATGTTTACATCTCGCCAAGGCCTACTTATTGAAAAAATCGTACAAATATGGGCTACATTATTGTACGATTTCTGTGCTTTTAATGACGATTTTGGGACATTTTAATGCCGATTTCAAGAAAAATATATTTGCCTTTATATCTCAATTTTTTTATAAAAATTGAAGTGTAACCCCAGTCCCAAATACAACTAGTACGCGTCCAAGAACGTTAAAGTTTAACGTTCTTGGTACGCGTCAATTCTAAAATTCAAACTTATCAATGTTATTGACAGTTACTAGTTGGGGATTGTTCGGCCTGGACCAACATTATATTAAAGACCCGAGCATGCCGTCATATTTCTTGTTGTTTACGGATCGGGGTGGCGCTACACGACGAAAAAAATGGCGACTTATTATAGGTTATAGGAGGATATTCTGTGGTTATTAGTATGTCAGTTTCTGAGGTTTAAAATGTTCCAAATTTTAAATATCCAGCTTTATTACGAGTTGCCTTTTTTTACGGTAACGAATTGTCTTTGGGTCTAGTATTTAGCAATTTTATCTTATTAACACAGCTTTTATAGGTAGATTTGTTTGTGATAACATGAAATTTCCATGTGAACTTGTCAAATTAGAGGGACATGACAAACAAATATTTTATTTTATTTTGAATATTAACTTCGTTGTAACAAACATATTTGCATGTTTTTATTTTATAAAATATTCTGCAACAATGGTGTTTTAACTAAAACCACCGTGTAAATTTGTTTCGTCGTGTGGCGCCAGTGGCGATCGCTTGAAACAGCGCTATGCACTAGGTCTTTAATATAGTGTAACTAAAACGGATAAAATAAGTTTAGGTTTTTGTTAAGATAATTCAATACCACACTGCGCCGAGCTTTAAGCTCGTCGCGCGAAATGTTCATAAAAGTAGGTACCAATTAAGTTTATCGGACAGTGATTGGTTGATAAGCAAGAATATATTTTCTTTACAGTTTGCGCGACAAGCTTTTTGATTTAAAAAAGCTTGTCGCAGTTTGGCATTGAATTATCTTAACGAAAACCTAAACTTATTTTATCCGTTTTAGTAAATGGCTTACTTAAATAAAAGATTGTTTTTAAAAAGGTTTTTTTATTATTTATTTTATTTTGTGCTTTTTTAGTACCTATTTGATTCCCATCTCAGAAGGGTGGTAAAGAAATTTAGTCCGCCATCTTGGGGCATCGGGCATCCGCCCTATTGGATTTAGTATGACGTCAGTCACCTTATCGCTTTCTACTCTTCAAATCCTTTCATTTGATACCCATGTCGAGGATGTTGTGAAGAATTAGGCAATCCGCCGTCTTGGGGATTGAGGCCGCCATATTAGATTTATTATGACGTCATTATTCACCTTATTCTTTTCTACCCGTCGAGCCCTTTCGTTTGATACCAATGTTGAGAATTATTTTCCCTCTGGTGTAAAGGTATCTTTTACCGTGCCCCGAATTAGGTATGCCTATGTACTTACGCATGATATGTAACCTCCTTTGGCGAGTTGCTTGATTTGCAAACAATACACTTTTTTTTGCCCATAAAGTATAACTTAATTGTCTATATAAGCATTTGCAACCGACGAATACTTAAGAAACACTTAAAAACAGCGAAAAATTGCTTCTAAAAGACTCAGCACCAGTTATGTCAAACACCAGGTGAGGCACACTCTTGACCGATTTGCGGATTTGTCAGATTGTGCGATTGGTATTGGTAATTGTAGGTATATTATTGTTTCCTTAGTTGTATCACAGATTAAATACTACACGTAGTATAGAAATACTGCCTAATAAGTGTTTAGATAATTATAAATACTAGATTCACCTATTAGTCAGGCAGACCTTATCTCATCAATACATAAATATCATATATTATCTACCATTATATACTTCAAAGCAAACGTATTTGCAACTGATTGGGTATGTCTCTATAGTCCATACATTCAACACTGTTGCAAAACTATTATTTGCAATTTGATCTTGAAGATTATCTTAATTTACCAGAGAAATAAAGTTTTTCATTATGAATTATTGGCAACGCTGTTAAACTTTAACTAGTAAATAAATAATAGAGTATAAAAAGTGCTACCCCTTACAAACATTTCAATCTACAGATGCCATTTCTGTTTTTTATTTTTCTGAGCTGACACCCCAACCAAAATCTTCTAAAACTTAAAATACTTCTAAATTATTATCTTACCTTGTTTGCTTCGAAGTATAAATGCCACAAGAATTAAGACTTAAGAAAAATCAACACTAAAAACACCTAATTGCACACTATTTTTTTTACAATGCTGCACTAAACAATTTTGCTAAGAAACTACAATGAATATAACCTCTATAAATTGAAGTCAGTAAAAAATAGATAAACTAAGACGACTAACTTAGGAACATACATAACTTATAACTGTGACTTCTATCAACATAAACATATTGATAGAATGGATTTATATTTGGTTATTAGCTTATTTTTCAATTAAATAAAACATGTATCAGGTTTAGGCAATGTGTCAGGCAATGGTACGTTTACGTTACATTCTATGCTAAAATAATTTCAATAAGGATGTAAGATTAGCGAGTGTAAATGTAATAATTACAAGGAAAGGTGATAATGGGCAAATACTCATTTGTTGCTTCCCAAATCATGCCTATCTTTCGATTTGGTTAATGTTACAACGGTGACATGCTATTTGGCAATCATCAGTACGGACTGATGATTGCCAAATAGCATGAAACACGTGTACGCGGTTACTAGTTTTTTCTTTTTGTTAACTTTGAGTGTTTGCCCATTTTCACCTTTTCTTGTAATTATTACATTTACACTCGCTAATCTTACATCCTTATTGTCATTGTATCTTGGGTTATGAAGATTTCCACGCAGGTCGCTTTAGCAGCCTCCGTGGCGATGTTAGTACAAGCCCCAAAATAGGGGATGTGCTGACTGAAGCTGCAAATGTGCTGTTAGCTCCTGCCTGGACTTCATTTGTTGCTTCCCAAATCATGCCTATCTTTCGATTTGGTTAATGTTACACCGTACTGATGATTGCCAAATAGCATGAAACACGTGTATGCGGTTACTAGTTTTTTCTTTTTTTTAACTTTGCCCATTATCATTTTTTCTTGTAACTAAAATAATTTGTTCGTAATGAAAGTAGCCACAAAATGGTGCCAGTTAGATTGTTATAAATACAATAATTAATTTGCAAAATTGAAAAAACTGCAGTATTTACACGAAAATTAAGAGTTGTTTTTAAGTTGCTGTGAGAATTTAAATGACTGATCAAATCTGGACCAATACTATATTAAAATTGTTGTTTGCGATCTGGAATGGCGCTAGTAGACGACAATAATTGCGAGGTATGTCAGTTTCTGATGTTTGGAATGTCCCATATTTTAAATATTCAGATTTCTTACGATTTACGTTCTTTTCACGGTAACGAATTGTCTTTGCAGGCAGTATAATATCAGTTCTGTCATATTAACACAGTTTGTGTAGGTAGATTTGTTTCCCATAACATGAAGTTACGATGCACCTGAAGAAAATCATAAGCACAGACAATATTACCCGAATTGCGAAAGAATAAACACTATTTTGGAATTACGGGATCACTTGTCCAACCAGTCGAAGAAGCAAGAATAATTATAGATATTATATTTTGGAAGAATGAAAACAGAAAAATGTGTTTAAATCTCAAAGCAAGCCAGAAACTGAAAAATCGAATGCGTTCTGAGCTTACTTGCACTGCAACTAACCATGAACTTCATTTTAAACCAAAAGTTACCAAAATGTACTCTTGCTTATTTTTAGGCAAAACTTGTCAAATTAAAGGGACATAAACAAGCATTTTATCATTGACTGGCATATTAATAAAGACTGCTCACGGCTGAGCTTTCCGGACACAAAATACGATTTTAATTTATTTTGGATGTTAAATTTGTTGCAAATATTATAAAATATTTTGCAACAATGGTCTTTTTAACATTAAACCACAAATTTAACGAAACTCATGCAAATACACTTCAAAGTATTTACGATAAGTACCCAGAACTCCAATATCAGATATGCAAAACTTTTTGTTTATTAATGTTTGTTTTATTGTGTCCGCCTAAAAGATCGCACCATGGGGGGACAATTTTTAATTAATGATTTATTTTTAAATTCAACTTTGGAATTACTTTTTGCTTTAATAAAGATGAAAAATGATTCAAGGTGGGTTTATGCAAGACAATTTAACGTAATTTAATATTAACATAATTTATCCTAACATAAGAATTTAGTATCCCGTTTATGCAAGGACTATTTAAAAATTACGCCTGCGCGATAACAGAGGAAATGTTAAAATGAAATTTTTGCACAATATCTATAAGTCCTCGATTTTATATCGGAGATCCCCTGGGCGACGTAGGCTTCGCCCCTCATCACAAAAATACAAAACGTAACCGATATCCATCCTAAATAATGAATAATAAACAACCAGTGCTAGGAAGTTTTTGTTCTCACTAGTTTTGAGTTTGTTTCTTACTGTTGGCAATGAAATTACGAATGTGTAAACTGACATGTTCTTTAATTTTAATGCAAAAGTTAAAAGTTGGTTAACTTTTACGTTATGTTGCGTCTGGACCGATGCTATATGCTATATGCTATGCGAACTGGGGTGGCGCTACATGACGAAAAAAATGGCGACTTATCATAGGTTATAACAGGGCTATTCTGTGGTTATAGGGAGGAATATCTAGCTTTATTACCATTTCCGTCCTTTTTACGGTCACGAATTCTCTTTGCGTCAATATTTCGCAGTTTTATCATATTAACAGAACTTTTATAGGTAGATTTGTTTGTGATAACATAAAATTTCCATGCTCATGAAGAAAATCATATGCGCAGACCATTATATCAATTGCAGAAGAATAATCACTATTTTGGAATTAAGGGATGATCTGTTCAACCAGTTGAAGAAGCTAGAATTCTGGATATTACATTTTGGAAGAGTATTTTGTAACGTATGCAGAATGAAAATAAGAAAATATATTGTTTATAGCCCCAAAGCGAACCAAAGGTCCACTATAAGAAGAAACTAAAAAAAATATGCTTTCTATACTTACACTAAAACTATAGCCATGGACTTTATTTCAAATCAAAAAGTAGGTACCAAAATACTCTTGCTTGCTTTTTAGACTTAAAATCTATGAATGTATGCCATGTAAACTTGTCAAATTTAAGGAACATAACACATAACAAACAAGCATTTTATTTTATTTTGGAAGTTAAATTCGTTGTAAAACTCATTTGCATGGTTTTATTTTATAAAAAATTCTGCAACAATGGTGTTTTTAAAATTAATCCACCCTGTCGTTTTTTTTTTCGTCATGTGGCACCAGTGGCGATCGCTTGAAACTGCGCTATGCACAGGTCTTTAATATAGTGTTGGTCCAGTTTGCGTTAAATTGTGCTGCATAAACACTCCCATTGAATAACATATATTTTAACTTCTCTCTTACGTTACGTTAACGTTAAATTATGTTAAATTGGCTTGCATAAACCCACCTTCATTCAAACATGGCCACATGTCAAAAACGACATTTAAAAAATAAAATCGCTGAAAATGAGTTCGTTTGTTAACATTTCAAAATGTTTTACTTGAAAAAGCCAAGGCTCATGAAATAACAAAACTAGAGGAAAAACAATCTGTAATATCATAAAATAATCCTGGCATTTTTTTACGTAAATCCCAGGATTCCTCGGGATTGTAAAATATCTCAAGAGAATATGGGATCCCGTGACCCCGGGATTGGATTCCCCACTATACCCCATATTGAATAACATATTTTAACTTCTCTTTTACGTTACGATAATGTTAAATTATGTTAAATTGGCTTGCATAAACCCACCTTCATTCAAACATGGTTACATGTCAAAAATGACATTTAAAAAATAAAATCGCTGAAAATGAATTCGTTCGTTAACATTTCAAAATAGTGTTGCCGGACACTTATTTGTGACCGGACATAAATGTCCGAGCATGGACATTTATGGACATTTGGCAACTCTATTTCAAAATGTTGTACTTGAAAAAGCCAAGGCTCATAAAATAACAAAACTAGAGAAAAAGCAATCTGTAATATCATAAAATAATCCCGGCATTTTTTATGTAAATCCCGGAATTCCTCGGGATTGTAAAATATCTCAAGAGAATAAGGGATCCCGTGATCCCGGGATTGGATTCCCTACTATACCCCATATAAAACGTCACTGAAATTACAATAATTAACGAAATCAAATTTTGCAAAAAGGGCCTGATTCCTAACTTAATTATAGGCGTACCAGATGTATAAAACCAATGATCTATATACCTAGATCCATAATCCAATATACAACTTCGTCGTCAACATTTTGGTGTTAATTTACAAAATTTTTCTGCAGAGTTGCAACTTCCCTAATGTGACAAATAATGAAAGCACTTATTTCTTACAATGTAAATATAGCAGTCATCAGAGATATATAATTATGTTAATATTATCTCTTCATTATACAGGGTGGCCCACCACGAACTGCATCGATCTATATATGGAAAACTAAAAGTAGGAAAATTCTGAAAATTTGGCACCTCACCAATGCCGATGGGCGCTGCTCAACTAAAATATATTGGTGAATCTGGCACTTCCGGTTATACCGGAAGTCGATATCAACTTTCTTATTTCAAATGGAACACCCTGTATATTATTGCATTTTTGGATTCTAGGCATCATTTTGGAACAAAAACATGCAACATGTCCTATGTCTAAATCCAACCGTTTTTGAGATATTTGCATTTTTCCGAAAAAAAATGACAGGTGCAGACCTAAAGTCAATTAGCAATTTATATGAGGAAACCGCGAAATTTCAAAACGAATTTTTGGCATCGTGTAACAGAAGCCCTGACCTAGTGATCTCTGTTGAGAAATAAATCTGTTCTTATACAGGGTGTTTACAAAATATGAATAAAAATTACATTCAAAATGTGCTTAAATCTCGAAATTTTCAAATGGAAACCCCCATTTGTTTTAATGCGATCTTATTCACCACTAAAAGTAACGACAACTTTGTGTAAGGTTTCCTATACCTAAATGCCGTAATTTTCGATTAATTTACGAAAAACCCACTTTTCGTCCATAAAATGCGGGGTTTGCTTAACGCTTGGAAAATTATATTAGCCGTGGACGTTGAAAAGACAATCGCGGCTGAGGAAATGTCACTTGGTTTATAAATTATTGTGGACAATAATGCTGGCGCGCTTAAATTACCTACACAAACGAAGATTATTTTCATTTGTTTATTATCTACGGAGAATGCAACATAAAGTAATATCAAGAACGTGCGATACATTTGGTGCTCGCTCTGCACAAAAAACAAAACAATCGATAAACACAAGTACAAAATTTTGAACTGCATGGACGTGTCAGAGAAAAATCACTTAAAAATAAGCCTATTGTTACTGGCTTAAATTACACTACATTAAAACACTAAGAGACTAATAGTTAAAGAAATAACAAAATTTTAAACAGTAAGGATGTATCAAAGCAAAAATACAGTGTTAAAGGCAAGCAGAGGCTAGAGAAGAAACCTTCCTCTTGTTCGTGTTAATTTAATAAATGTTCAAATTGTCTTCCTTGAACTCCTAAACACTTTTCACATCTCCGAAGTAGTTCTTCATGCGTAGCCCTTCTAATAGAGAGTGGATTTAAATTGGCAAACGCATGTCGCACTCTGTCCATGCAATCTTCCATTGTTATTAATGGAGTACTGTAAACTTGATTCTTTATTGTGCCCCAAATAAAGTAGTCAAGAACTATGGATAGCGAGCCCCAAATGTATCGCACTTTCTTGATATTACTTTGTTGCATTCTCCGTAGATAATAAACAAATTAAAATAATCTTCGTTTGTGTAATTTAAGCGCGCCGGCATTATTGTTGACAATAATTTATACACCAAGTGACATTTCTTCACCCGCGATTGTCTTTTCAACGTCCATGGCTAATATGATTTTCCAAGCGTTAAACAAACCCCGCATTTTATGGACTTATGGGTTTTTCGTAAATTATTCAAAAATTACGGCATTTAGGTATAGGAAACCTTACACAAAGTTGTCATTATTTTTAGTGGTGAATAAGATCACATTAAAAAAAATGGGGGTTTAAATTTGAAAATTTCGAGATTTAAGCACATTTTGAATGTAATTTTTATTCATATTTTGTGAACACCCTGTATAAGAACGGATTTATTTCTCAGCAGAGATCACTAGGTCAGGGCTTCTGTTACACGATGCCAAAAATTCGTTTTGAAATTTCGCGGTTTCCTCGTATAAATTGCTAATTGATTTTAGGTCCGCACCTGTCATTTTTTTCGGAAAAATGGAAATATCTCAAAAACGGTTGGATTTAGACATAGGACATGTTGCATGTTTTTGTTCCAAAATGATGCCTACAATCCAAAAATGCAATAATATACAGGGTGTTCCATTTGAAATAAGAAAGTTGATATCGACTTCCGGTATAACCGGAAGTGCCAGATTCACCAAAATATTTTAGTTGAGCAGCGCCCATCGGCATCGGTGAGGTGCCAAATTTTCAGAATTTTACTACTTTTAGTTTTCCATATATAGATCGATGCAGTTCGTGGTGGGCCACCCTGTATAATATATCATATTATAATTGGTAATATTAAAATACACATGTTGAAAATATATTAAATTATGTACTAAGCCTGGTTGCATAGAAGGAAAACTGGGGCAAGCGTAATAGATTTGGCAACGACGAGGCAGGACCGAACGCCTGTTTCTTGTTGTAGTGCGCGCCGAGTACAGGTTAAAAACGCTAATAAACTCTTTACATTTGTTTAACTATCAACCTATTATAGTGAATAGTGATGGGGCGCTTAAAATGCGTCGTGTGTGTCCAATTGCTCCTGGTGCTATAGAAATACTGGATCAAACCGAACTTTCCACTGGTGGGCGATATACGGATCATCTGTGCACCACTACAGGGTCTTTGTTTTGATATTTTATTGTATATCAACGTGGATTACAATGCCATTTGAATGGGTCATCTGGGTATACAGATCATTGTATAAAACCTTGTTAAACAACAAGTTTTCCATATTTGATATAGGAGTTCCGCGTACTTATTGTAAATGGGTTGAAATACAGTTTGTATGAGTTTCGTTTAATTTTATAAATTATTTAATTTTTACAAAACTTCACACCTTTTAATTTTCATGTAAAAAATGCAGTTTGTTCAATTTTGCACATTAGTTACTAGATTTATAACAACTATTCTTAACAGTAAATGAACGAAACTTTGAACGTATAACTCAAAATTAACTTCAACAAATTTGATTTCTGAGCTTTCGGAGAATAAAGCGTCCTCCTTTCACAAAGATCATGTCACATCAAAGTGAAATCGATTAATGTGAAATTAAACTTAAAGGTAATAATTATTTGTTCCATAAAAATCAAGAATTTTGCTTAGATATGTAAAATAGTTTGATGATAATTTAATTTATTATTATTTTGGCATCAATTTAGAACTGGAAAACGTAATGTAACTAAATTTATACCATAAATGCTAGACGGTACATCAACTTTGCACCAAACAAAACAGAATTTTAAAGCATTCATATGATTTTCTTTTGAAAAATACCTATTCTTATCGGTAATTATATTATCAATAAAAAGTTAATAGAATGATAAATCTAGTGATATAAAAAAGGAAGTTACAAGTATTTAAAATTTTCAGAAAGTTCACAAATATTAAAAATTGACAAAAAACTAAATCTTTTATTAGAGCGTTCAAGTTTGGTACACTTACGTAAAATTGAAAAACAAACAACTTTTTTAAGTAAAACTTTTTGATATTTTAAGTAATAAACCCATTTTTCGCGATATATTTTTTTAAATGTGATTTTTGACAGATAACGAAAGTCACATGACCACATTTGAGTGGGTCATTTTTCTTCTTGCTTGAAGCAAAAGGTAACCCCAGAATTAAGTTTCAAAATAAAACGTTAATTAAAAATTTCCTCCCTATGGAGCGAACTTTTTGGAGGACACTGTATAATGCCCTTTGTCTCCAAAATTAAATATATCCATACCACTCTAAAAACAAAGATAGAAAGTCGACCATCACCCAACCTTTCCCGGTGATATTCCAATCACTCCTGGATATCGCGTGTTTATTCTTATTTAACTATTTTTTGGGGGCGCCGGAAGCATCAGAACCTCACCTTAATGACGCCGGTCCCAGAGCCCCGGTCCGAAATAACCGGTACGGCTCGAAAAAAAAGAGCAATTTCTGACAATCTCGCGACATTTTCGTAATAACTTTTAGGTAGAGAACGACACATAAAAACGATCCGATTTCTCGAGGGACAAAAGCTCAATAACTAATAATTGAGATTGAAAATGTCCTCTTTGAAAATCCGAAAAAGTGTTAAATCTCTTAGACGGACCTTCCTCTCGCTTCCCATCGTGATTTTCCTCGCCCCACGACCCTATTTAAGAATATCTTTCAACTTGCCCACTGCGGAGACAGTTTTCAGTAGCTACTGTACCATCCTGAAATATCTTTGCCTCTTTAGTTCTGGGTGTCAAACATTTATCAAAACAAACCTGTCTATAGCTTCTGAGGTCACTGGCTGCGTGATATTTATTATACCATAAAAGCGTTGACTGACGTATTTATAAAGACTTCTCATGGCTATAGCTTTATGTCCTGGAAAACAGATGGCTCTGATGGCTAACAATGTATTCTGCATTGTATTTTATCTCCGGAAAGCGCATGGTGAGCCAAAAAGGTGTCAGATGTAACAGCCGTGAGCAGTCTTTAATAATATATCAGTCAACGATAAAAGCCTTGTTTAGAGTCGGCAATTTTTATTGCCGGCAATAAATATTGCTGACATTTTTGTTGCACGCAATGTTTGTTGCAAAGGTGGTATCTGTTTACAGTTATGCAATTCTATTTTTTGGTGAATACTGCCAACCAAATATTTAGTAAATAAAATATTTGAAGTTTTTGCGGTGTGTAGACTGTATATGTAGTGTTTCGGGTTATACAGGGTGTTTCAGACCTAAATACAATAATTTTAACCACATACTCAGAAAGGTGTCTAAATGCGGAAAATCGAAAAAAAAAAAAATCGGAAATATTTTAGAAATAATTAAATAATTTTAATATTTCCCATAACGAGCCGCTCAGTTTTATTATCGGGTAGACGCGTACCCAAGGCGCGAGGGAGAGGCAAATTTGTTTCAGGTCTCCCTTACAAATAATTATAGACCTATATCAGTTTTGCCTGTATTTTCGAAAATTTTGGAAAAGATAATGAGTAATAAATTAACAAATTTTTTGAGTAAACAAAATTTGCTTTTTGATGGTCAATATGGTTTCCGCAAATGTAGGGATACAGAAATAGCTGCAATTGATTTAATTACCAACATACAACTAAATATTGACCAGAATAAGAAGTGCTGTTTATTATCTTTAGATTTGCAAAAGGCTTTTGACACAGTAAATCATAACATACTAATGGAAATTCTTTATAATTTTGGTATTCGAGGGAATATACACTCACCGGCACGAAAAACGGAGCACTTACAATTTTTATTTAAAAAATGTGAAATTTTAATACTTTGCGATGGTTTATTATTATAATAAGTTAAACGCAAACAACAACATGTTTTAAGTAATTTCTAATAACAATTGGGCGCTTTTTTTTAATTAAAAACTTTTGTTACAATTTAAAAAATTAGAACGATAAACCCACATTGGTGTTGTGGCAAAATGTCCTTAAATGAATCAAAACTTAAACGATTTTTTTAGCAAAAACTAATGAGGAGCATTTTTAATAACGGGTATTACCCCCGCGAGCTCGAATGATTGCATGCATTCTCCGTGGCATGCCTAAAATCAAATGGCGAATGTCCTCTTGAGGAATAAGGTCCCATTCCTCTAAAAGAGCTTGTTTCAACTGATTTATGGTTAAAGGAGCAGGAACACGACTTCGCATTCTTCGCCCAAGCATGTCCCAAACATGTTCAATCGGGTTCGCATCTGGACTTAACGCTGGCCACTCCAAAACAGGAATGTTTACATCATTTAAATACTGTTGAGTGATTCTTGCGGTATGAGGTCTGGCATTATCATGCATCAGAAGAAAGTTATTTCCAATAAAATCAACATACGGGACAACAAAATCTTGGAGAATTTCATCAATGTACCTGGCAGCAGTTAAGGAGCCTCTTGGAACGATGTACAACTCAGTGTATGCCTCCAGAGAAATTCCAGCCCACACCATTACTGAACCTCCTTGGTATGCTACTCTAGGACTGAAGGTACATTCTGCAAAACGCTCTTGTGGTCTTCGCCATACTCTCTCGCGACCATCTGGAGATCGCAGGCTAAACCTGAACTCATCAGTAAATAAAATTCGCCCCCAATCATTTTCACCCCAGTGCTCATGATTTCTGGCAAACCGAAGTCGCGCAACACGATGACGCCTAAGAAGCTCTGGACCTGTTGCAGGTCTACGACTGGTAAGATTGGCTTCTCCAAGTCTTCGTCTAACTGTACGTTCGCTTACATTGGTATTCCGAACATGATGAAGTCTATTTCTGATTTCTACAGCTGTAGCACGACGATCTCGTAGACTTTGCAAGAGGATGAAGCGATCATCATGAGCGTTAGTTTTTCGTTGGGGACCAGTTCCAGGTCGTCTGGTGTAAGCTCTAGTTTCCAAAAGACGTGTATAAATACGGTGCACAGTGCTATTGGATACGGCATATTGTTGGGCAACATATCGCTCAGTTCTTCCGTCTTGAAGCAACGCAACAATAGCAGCCGCTGTTTCAGGATTAACAGCCATATTTTTACCTTAAATAAACGCAGTACAGCTTTGAACTGTTTCACTTCTTTAAACTCAGACTTGTCAAAACAATAAAAACAAAAGAAAAGTCATGGCCAACTAAGACTTGTGTACTTTTTAATTTTTGGAAATTTTTATTCAAAACAGTCTAGTCTTGCTTTTCAAATAAACGTTTAATTGTTGTTAGATATTACTTAAAACATGTTGTTGTTTGCTTTTAACTTATTATAATAATAAACCATTGCAAAGTATTAAAATTTTACATTTTTTAAATAAAAATTATAAGTGCTCCGTTTTTCGTGCCGGTGAGTGTATATTTGGTCTCTCGCCGTGCTGGCGGATTACCAATAAGCCTTTTCTCGTCTCTGCCGGATGGTAGAATAAAGGTACTTAGTCTCAACAACGTTCTTTATTCACATTCACACACAAAAGACTAATTAAGGCGCGACATAAATTATTATGCTCTGCACTCGACCCGCTATACGTGACTGCCCCTCGGAAATCGCCCGCTCGTGACAAGATGGCAGACTCGACATTTTCCCCTCGTTCACGCCTATCTGGTTGCCTACCTTGCACCCAAAATAATCCCGAAACGTCGACTCTACCATAGAACATAAAAGCCGCTGACCTCACTCCGGCCGCGGAACCAGTTGCTGCTTCCGTCGACTACCGCGGTTGGCGGAGGGCGCCACATATATAATTGGTTTAAAAATTATTTGACTGGTAGAAAACAATTTGTAAGCATTGGAAACCATGCAAGTTCGCAAGTTGGCATTGTTTGTGGAGTTCCACAAGGTTCAAGTCTTGGACCAACATTATTTCTGATGCTCTGCACTCGACTCGCTATACGTGACTGCCCCTCGGAAATCGCCCGCTCGTGACAAGATGGCAGACTCGACATTTTTCCCTCGTTCACGCCTATCTGGTTGCCTACCTTGCACCCAAAATAATCCCGAAACGTCGACCCTACCATAGAACATAAAAGCCGCTGACCTCACTCCGGCCGCGGAACCAGTTGCTGCTTCCGTCGACTACCGCGGTTGGCGGAGGGCGCCACATATATAATTGGTTTAAAAATTATTTGACTGGTAGAAAACAATTTGTAAGCATTGGAAACCATGCAAGTTCGCAAGTTGGCATTGTTTGTGGAGTTCCACAAGGTTCAAGTCTTGGACCAACATTATTTCTGATGCTCTGCACTCGACTCGCTATACGTGACTGCCCCTCGGAAATCGCCCGCTCGTGACAAGATGGCAGACTCGACATTTTTCCCTCGTTCACGCCTATCTGGTTGCCTACCTTGCACCCAAAATAATCCCGAAACGTCGACTCTACCATAGAACATAAAAGCCGCTGACCTCACTCCGGCCGCGGAACCAGTTGCTGCTTCCGTCGACTACCGCGGTTGGCGGAGGGCGCCACATATATAATTGGTTTAAAAATTATTTGACTGGTAGAAAACAATTTGTAAGCATTGGAAACCATGCAAGTTCGCAAGTTGGCATTGTTTGTGGAGTTCCACAAGGTTCAAGTCTTGGACCAACATTATTTCTGATGCTCTGCACTCGACCCGCTATACGTGACTGCCCCTCGGAAATCGCCCGCTCGTGACAAGATGGCAGACTCGACATTTTTCCCTCGTTCACGCCTATCTGGTTGCCTACCTTGCACCCAAAATAATCCCGAAACGTCGACCCTACCATAGAACATAAAAGCCGCTGACCTCACTCCGGCCGCGGAACCAGTTGCTGCTTCCGTCGACTACCGCGGTTGGCGGAGGGCGCCACATATATAATTGGTTTAAAAATTATTTGACTGGTAGAAAACAATTTGTAAGCATTGGAAACCATGCAAGTTCGCAAGTTGGCATTGTTTGTGGAGTTCCACAAGGTTCAAGTCTTGGACCAACATTATTTCTGATGCTCTGCACTCGACTCGCTATACGTGACTGCCCCTCGGAAATCGCCCGCTCGTGACAAGATGGCAGACTCGACATTTTTCCCTCGTTCACGCCTATCTGGTTGCCTACCTTGCACCCAAAATAATCCCGAAACGTCGACCCTACCATAGAACATAAAAGCCGCTGACCTCACTCCAGCCGCGGAACCAGTTGCTGCTTCCGTCGACTACCGCGGTTGGCGGAGGGCGCCACATATATAATTGGTTTAAAAATTATTTGACTGGTAGAAAACAATTTGTAAGCATTGGAAACCATGTAAGTTCGCAAGTTGGCATTGTTTGTGGAGTTCCACAAGGTTCAAGTCTTGGACCAACATTATTTCTGATGCTCTGCACTCGACTCGCTATACGTGACTGCCCCTCGGAAATCGCCCGCTCGTGACAAGATGGCAGACTCGACATTTTTCCCTCGTTCACGCCTATCTGGTTGCCTACCTTGCACCCAAAATAATCCCGAAACGTCGACTCTACCATAGAACATAAAAGCCGCTGACCTCACTCCGGCCGCGGAACCAGTTGCTGCTTCCGTCGACTACCGCGGTTGGCGGAGGGCGCCACATATATAATTGGTTTAAAAATTATTTGACTGGTAGAAAACAATTTGTAAGCATTGGAAACCATGTAAGTTCGCAAGTTGGCATTGTTTGTGGAGTTCCACAAGGTTCAAGTCTTGGACCAACATTATTTCTGATGCTCTGCACTCGACTCGCTATACGTGACTGCCCCTCGGAAATCGCCCGCTCGTGACAAGATGGCAGACTCGACATTTTTCCCTCGTTCACGCCTATCTGGTTGCCTACCTTGCACCCAAAATAATCCCGAAACGTCGACCCTACCATAGAACATAAAAGCCGCTGACCTCACTCCGGCCGCGGAACCAGTTGCTGCTTCCGTCGACTACCGCGGTTGGCGGAGGGCGCCACATATATAATTGGTTTAAAAATTATTTGACTGGTAGAAAACAATTTGTAAGCATTGGAAACCATGTAAGTTCGCAAGTTGGCATTGTTTGTGGAGTTCCACAAGGTTCAAGTCTTGGACCAACATTATTTCTGATGCTCTGCACTCGACTCGCTATACGTGACTGCCCCTCGGAAATCGCCCGCTCGTGACAAGATGGCAGACTCGACATTTTTCCCTCGTTCACGCCTATCTGGTTGCCTACCTTGCACCCAAAATAATCCCGAAACGTCGACCCTACCATAGAACATAAAAGCCGCTGACCTCACTCCGGCCGCGGAACCAGTTGCTGCTTCCGTCGACTACCGCGGTTGGCGGAGGGCGCCACATATATAATTGGTTTAAAAATTATTTGACTGGTAGAAAACAATTTGTAAGCATTGGAAACCATGTAAGTTCGCAAGTTGGCATTGTTTGTGGAGTTCCACAAGGTTCAAGTCTTGGACCAACATTATTTCTGATGCTCTGCACTCGACTCGCTATACGTGACTGCCCCTCGGAAATCGCCCGCTCGTGACAAGATGGCAGACTCGACATTTTTCCCTCGTTCACGCCTATCTGGTTGCCTACCTTGCACCCAAAATAATCCCGAAACGTCGACTCTACCATAGAACATAAAAGCCGCTGACCTCACTCCGGCCGCGGAACCAGTTGCTGCTTCCGTCGACTACCGCGGTTGGCGGAGGGCGCCACATATATAATTGGTTTAAAAATTATTTGACTGGTAGAAAACAATTTGTAAGCATTGGAAACCATGTAAGTTCGCAAGTTGGCATTGTTTGTGGAGTTCCACAAGGTTCAAGTCTTGGACCAACATTATTTCTGATGCTCTGCACTCGACTCGCTATACGTGACTGCCCCTCGGAAATCGCCCGCTCGTGACAAGATGGCAGACTCGACATTTTTCCCTCGTTCACGCCTATCTGGTTGCCTACCTTGCACCCAAAATAATCCCGAAACGTCGACTCTACCATAGAACATAAAAGCCGCTGACCTCACTCCGGCCGCGGAACCAGTTGCTGCTTCCGTCGACTACCGCGGTTGGCGGAGGGCGCCACATATATAATTGGTTTAAAAATTATTTGACTGGTAGAAAACAATTTGTAAGCATTGGAAACCATGTAAGTTCGCAAGTTGGCATTGTTTGTGGAGTTCCACAAGGTTCAAGTCTTGGACCAACATTATTTCTGATGTATATCAATTTCTAAATTACAGATTAATGGAAATCTAAAATTGTATGCAGATGACACAACAATAATTTATTTTGGTGATGACTTTAATATTATAAAATCTAATGTTCAAGAAGATATTAAACTAATTTCTATTTGGTTACAATCTTATAAGCTTTCATTAAATACAGAAAAATCTTCATTTATGTTTATTTCAAAGCAGCAATTGAATTATACAGCACAATCAATAACTTTTAACAATAAAATTATCAAGTACTCAAAGTCAATAAAATTTTTAGGACTATATATAGACGAAAAACTAAATTGGAAAATTCATGTGGAACACATAAGACAATCGGTTTCTCTGCTCATAGGTATACTCTTTAAAATTCGTTACTATGTACCAACAACAATTTTAAAAATTATATATTATGCACTAATTTATTCAAAACTACAGTATTTAATTTCTGTTTGGGGTTCTGCCAGCATTTCAGTTCTAAATCCTTTAAAGAATCTACAAAATAAAGCCATTAAGAGCAATGGCACTGCAAATAGTACAGATAAACGCACGGAATTCCGCTAGCTTTCTACCGTATACTTTACATGGAATTAGTCCCAGGACGTCCACCAAAAATGCAAAACAAAATTTGAAACTTCAAAATCTATCTCCTCTGTTATACGTAAACTGATTTCTGTCAAACCTGTCTCAAACTGTGGCGAAAATATAGGTCTACGATTCGTATGGACAATTTTTTTGTTTTTAATTGTAGTTTTTTAATGGTAACAAAAATACTCCTTCAAATACTCCCGAGAAAATGAAACGGTAGCATTTTTGTAAATTTTACAAGTACCAACAATGTTTTTTTAAAAAATTGTCCATACGAATTGTTCCTCCATCTTTAAGTTACATTTTGGTAAAAAAATCGAATTTCTGGAACTGAAAATAAAAAAGTAGATCGACTTCTAGAAAAACACTGCAAAGCCGAAATCAATATGAATACACCGTGCCCCCACTCCTGCCTTCTCCTCAAGCGAGTTTCCGTAGAGGGGTCACTAAATAGACAAAGATAGGTACAATATGTTCGCCCGTTAGCCGTCGCACTCTTGTTTCCGCTTATCGTATTTTACAAGCTTTTTTATTTAATTTCACCTGTTAGCAGCGTCCAGAGAATACTACTGTTATTGTGTGGGTCGAATCTTGCAAGCTGAATTAGAACCACTTGATGACATCCGATTGAGCTGAAATTTTGCATACACCTTTAGTTCCGGTGACAATGCAATATGCAATACTCAATATTGTAATACTTTCTACTTTCTAATACTTAATATGGGTATCAAATGAAAGGGGTTGACGAGTACAAAATAATAAGATAAGTGACGTCATACTAAATCCAATATGGTGGACTAAATTTCTTTACCACTCTCCTGATATGGGAATCAAATATGTACTAAAAGCACAAAATAAAATAAAAGATAAAAACCTTTTTAAAAACAAGCTTTTATTTAAGCCATGTACTAAAACGAATAAAATGAAATAAATCATGTACTACATCGAATAAAATAAAATAAAATAAGTCTAGGTTTTTGTTAGAATAATTCAGTGCCAAATTGCGCCAAGTCGTTTTTGTAATTTAAAAAGCTTGTCGCAAGAAATGTTCATAGAAAGTAGGTACCAATTAATTTTAATATACAGTGATTGGTTGATAAGCAAGTACATACTTGCCAAAGTATGTATTTTCTTTAGAATTCGCGAGACTAGCTTGATTTACAAAAATTTGTCGCAATTTGGCATTGAATTATCTTAACGAAAACCTAGATTTATTTTATTTTATTCCTTTTAGTAGATACAAGACGTAGATATTTTATTTTATTCCTTTTAGTACATGACTTAAATAAAAGTTTGTTTTTAAAAAGGTTTTTTATCTTTTATTTTTTATTATCTACAATAGTTATCTAGCCTAATCTTGATTGAAGGCTTCTATAGGCTGAATTTGATGTTTCTGAAATTCTTCCCAATGGAATTCACAAGTATATAAAACCATAAATGCAATATTTTAAATTTTGGTTGTGTTAGTTCGTCTTTATGTACAGGGAGATCATTTTTATACGCCCAGCCTCTCTTAGTGGAAAACGGTCGAAGATATGGAGATATTATATTATATGGGAGATGATATAGGGTGTATAAAGGAATAAATTGGCCTCATGTAGCGACTCTCTGCTAATACGACGCTAGGCGTCGCGTTGCGGCGCCAAGAAATATTTTTTCCCACCAACATACCATTTTTGTTACATCATTCAAAATCCCTTAGGGTAGTTTATTCATTTCCACACTGCCCTAAAAAAGGGTAGAAACTAACAACTCCTATTATTTTTTTTCCTCGAACTTTTTTGTGGGTCATTTTTACATATAACAAAAATATGATTTGTGTAGCCCTTTTATTATGGACATATCATTTTGGGCATCTACTGTAACATTATATTTTTGTTTTTTTAATGTTCAATAATAGTACATTATACACTTAGGTTGAGAAGTGAGCCATTAAATAATGGCCTTCTCAACCGAAGTGTCTATAGTTTTTTTTTACTACTAACATTGAAATATTGCCACATTTTACCTATTTGATTAGATTTTGATATTTTAGTCATTTCTCGCTTTTTTCAAATACTTCGAAAGCCTGGGAGTTCAGTTGTCAAGCTGATAAAATGAAAATAATTTTTAAATGTCATATAGAAAATTGTTCATTATTTACCTAGGTATTTTTTTATTATCATTATTTACCTAGGGAGAGAAATATTACTTCTCATTGATTTCTCAGGTTAGCAGTAAAAAAAATAATTAAATTGTTGACGCCCGTCTACTATGAATTTTTACTTGATTTTCTGTAGCCAGGGGAATGGCATTTATCATGAAATAATTTTTTTGTAGGAAAAATATTGTTTTCGAGAAAAAATGTACAGGGAAAAAAGTTTCGTAAATAAAAGGGCTACGCAAATCATATTTTTGTTATAAGTAAAAATGACCCACAAAAAAATTCGAGCAAAAAAATTAATAGGGGTTGTTAGTTTTTACCCTTTTTAGGGCAGTGTGTAAATCAATAAACTACCCTAAGGCGTCTTCCCGTAAGTAGATAACACATACCAAATTTCAAATTTTTAAGTAGCGCCGGTATTGAGATAAAAATAAAAAATATTTGGGTCACCCTGTAGACCCGAATAACTTGGCAAGGAAAGCCCAAATCGAAAAATTTTATATGAAAGACCCCTTAAAACCACCTGCCGAACACCCCTTTAAAGTATTTACTATACATTGTGACTCACCCTGTATAATATCTCCATATCTTTGACCGTGTTCCACCAAGAGAGGCTGGGCCTCTAAAAATGATCACCCTGTACTTTTTTTTGTAGGAAAAATTAAACTTTTAAAATTTTTATAAATGGTATTTTCAAGTACAGGGTGGTTCATTATAAATTGACTTTTGAGGTTAGAAAAAAAAGTTTTTTACAAAAATTTTAGATACTAATACAAAGTTTTTTGTGACGCTATTGGACCGTGTACAGTATGTTCTAGAAAGCCGTGGCAGACATAACTTATGTTTTTTTAAATGGAACACCCTATATATTTTTGCATTTTTGAAATCTGCTCATCAAGGCAATTAAAATGATATTAAACTTTGTGGCATTATCTTTTTCCGTTTTTGAAAAATCCCGTTTTCAAATTTTATACTAAACTTATTTAACTCGAATTTGTGGATCTCGCGATAAAGATAGATGATCGATGTAATAACAAAAAATATTTGTTTTAAACAAGAGAGTAATACAGTGAAACTCCAAAATGTTTAGGAGCCTTTTCAAATTTTACTGATTATATTCTCGAAATAAAGAGTACACGGTCCAATAGCGTCACAAAAAACTTTGTATTTATCTAAAACTTTTTCCAAAAACTTTTTTTTCTAACCTCAAAAACTAACAAGTTAAGGGGCGTGTCAATTTATTATGAACCACCCTGTACAAGGGCAACTAAGAGTAGCCAATAAAAGTGGGGTGCCTTTTTGGCATTTGGACTGGGAAAAATTTTAAAATGAAAATTTTATACCTAAATTTAGACGTCGCGATTTTTTGGAAAAACAGATGGAGCCAAAATTGACGAAGTTATATTTAAAACGTTTGCTCCCGGAATTGGTAGATCCGACCACAACACATCTAAAGAGGCACAAAGTAGTAAAAGAAAAAAGTAATAGAAATCCAAAATACCACATAGATATAGCATAACCTACCTACCTACTGTGGAAATAATAATTTATTGAAACACTGTTCTACTTTGGCTGTTTGATTGATAGGAATAATAATTTCATGTCAGAAAAAATTGTAAAGTTATAAAAAAATTTCTTTCCAATTCAGTGCACTTATCAGAAAAACAATTATTATTGCATAGAAAATATCGAAATATACAGACAAAACTTATGTTTTTTTTATTAATTTCTATAACCCAATTTTCCGCAAGGCACTGAAGAAAAAAACAGGGTTAGTAAATAACAAAAAAGACCCGAAAAGATACTTTCGGAATTCGTACAAATAGGGGTAGGTATGTGTTTAATATTTACATATGTGTTTAATATTTATATTTTTTCAACAATAGCCCAACAAATACACAAACCGAGTCAACAACAAAACGCCATGAAGTAGTCAGGTTGCAGCCCTACAACTTTTGTATTTGATATTTTTTTTCTAAGTTGATAAATAAAAAAGTTATGAAGTGGCCTAATTTCGCGGAATCACCCTGTACACCGGCGCCCTTCCGACCGATTCAGCTCTCGGCTGCCTGGCGGCCCGACTCATTTTTATATGGTCCGACTCCGGACTCGCTCGGGTCCAAAAAAACGTCGTCCGTCGCCCGACACCGTTCCTCGCGCTAAACGCGCTGCCGGTGAGAGGGGAAGGGACGAGAGTGCGTGGTGAGGGGTGACGAGAGGAGAATATTCCTGAGATTGGAGCCGGTCGTCGCGACCGTTAATTTTAGATCTTTTAGAATAAATTTATATAAACCTGGATGATATCTTAATATTGAAAATATTTATAAATTAAAAATTTGCATACTAATACATTCCATAAATATCGGAACTAAGGCCTCAACTATAATATCTCAAAAAGTTAGTAAACAACATAAACATGATACTAGACAAACTGATCTCCTACAAACGATAGCAATTAAAAGCAATATTGGCAGAGGGTGTTTATTATATAAGGGTATTTTATTATATAATGCTTTGCCAAACTATTAAAAAAAAAAAATAACATTTATAAATTTAAAAAGGTCTGCAAAGACTTAATTAGAAATTTATGAAATAGTTGAATTTTGACTTTTTTGTTGTTGTTATTTTGTTTTACTTGAATTTGTAAATAGTTTTAAGATTCCCTGTAATCAACTTTTAAGTTGGCTGTGGAATAAACAATATATACAATACAAAGGTATCTACTGATTTATCTAAATGTGCCTACCTTTTATTATCCTATAGGATAATAATCGCTGATAGCAAATGAAAGGTGGTTTAAAATCTATCCTCCTCTGGTAACACCTCGGTAAGACACGCACTCACATTCGCACTTGCCATATTATCACAAAACTCCCGGTTTCGAAAAGAAAGTTCGGCGGCACGGCAGCGCCCGGACGATATGGTACTGCGGTTTTCCACGGCGTCTACCGACGGAATTTAGACCTCAACTCGCCCTGCGTCTGAGGGGAATTGTAGTACCTTCTCCACATGGCGCGTACCTTTCCGCGTTGTTGGTTTCTTGGTTTCTGATGGCCGACTGCCCTGCGCGGTCGCGCTCTGCCTCTGCGCTCCCTCTCGATGTGGCGACTGTCGTTTTGCTCGCGGTGCGACATTGCCGATACAGTTCATTCATTGTCTGATTTTTACTACTAACTAGATTTACTATTTACGTATTTATTACTATGTACAGTGAGTGTCCTCCGACAACAGGGATAATCTTTAGCAAACAAAAAAATAAAGGCACAAAACACGGCGCTTAGTTAAGGTTTTATGTTTTAAAAGGCGACACGATAACTAAAAACTAAACTGGCATACGGCAGATAGATACATGATCGTCCCCTCTCCTGCCATGCGGAAGGGCCGCCTCCACCGCCTGATTTCATTAGTTTAATTGAATTGGCCTTTCATAAATGCATAAATGGTAAAATTACTTAAAAGTATTTTCTAAAATTTATTTGTGGCGCAAACAGATCCATTTAATTTTTAATTGGGTTTTTCGCCACCAAACTGATTGAAAGACAACTTTTTCAAGTTGCCTCGAAAATTCATAAATTCTTAACACTAAATGAACGAAACTTTAAACGTGTAACTCAAAAAATAACTTCAACAAATTTGTTTTCTGAGCTTTCGGAGGATAAATCTTCCTCCTTTCTCAAAGATCATGTCACGTCAAAGTGAAGTGACAGATTAATAAATTTCAGGTTAAAATGTCATGACAACAGAAACAATAGCCTAGCCACCTGCCTGATATTGTACCCTGTGTTTTATCTAATTATCTATACTAACTTCTGTTTGAATAAGTGGCAATAATATTTTACTGAATTCCACTGAACATTCAGCAACACAGTTACCCGTATTTCCTAGAATAAATGCAGATTCTTTAATTTTTCGTCTATTTCCTACTGCTTCTTTTAGAATTGGTTTGGAACTATCCCACAATATCCTATGATTGTTATTAAAGGAATGTTATATTTTTTTATTTTTGACTTCGAAATTTGATTTTGCCTAATATAATTTTTATGTTCTTTTAAACGAACGTTAAATGGCCTACAAGTCTCCCCAACATAGAACTTTCCACATTCACAAGGAATTTTATAAATGCAATTTTTTGAACTTTGTAACTCATTAAATGGTTTTGTTTTAACTAGCATCGACCTTAATGTATTTTTGGTTTTAAATACTGTTCTGACATTAAAACGATTGCCTATACGTTTTAACTTATCTGACAGTCCAGGAATATAAGGAATTATTAAATTTACTGGTCGGTATACCAGATTTATTTCTCTAATTCTATTAGCATTGTTATTTTGTTGGCAATCCTGAAAAAACTTGCTCAACAAATTCAATAGGATAACTATTCTTCTCAAGAACATGTTTTATATGTTTAATTTCCTCCTCAAATTTTGTGTTATTAGAACAAATCGTTCTAGCCCTGTCATACAAACTTTTAATTACTCCTTTTTTAACACTAATATGATGATTGGAGTTGAAATGGAGATATCTATTAGTATGTGTTGGTTTTCTATAGACACTAGTTTCTATATTATCTGATTTCAGTAAGGTAAACTTAATAGAAGGTTCTCGAGAGTTTATAAAATTTAATAATGAATTTAACTCATCTACTCCATGTTCCCATATAACAAATATGTCATCTACATATCTCCACCAAACATTAGGTTGGTGAACATATCTAGTCAATTCGTTTTGTTCAAAATCTTCCATGAATAAATTGCTTATGAATGGTGATAAAGGAGACCCCATAGCCATTCCAAATTCCTGCTGGTAAAATTCATTTCCTAGTTGAAAATAAGTGGTTTTAACACATAGTGTTGTTAGTTCTAATATTGCATCTATATTCAAATTTGTCCTTTCTACTAAAGTCTGATCACTTTCTAACTTTCTGCGTAAAATATTCAATGATTTGTCAACAGGGACATTTGTAAAAAGACTAACCACATCAAAACTAGCTAATATATAATTATCCAGAAATTGATGTTCCCTAATTTTTTCTAGAAAATGATTACTGTTTCTGATAAATGAATTTGAGTGTCCTACTAACGGATTAACAATTTTAAGTAAATATTTTGCTAACGAATGACATGGCGAATTTATTGAACTTACAATGGGGCGAAGAGGAATGTTAGTTTTGTGTATTTTTGGTAATCCGTATAAGTGTGGAGGTTTTGAATGATGCGGAGTTCAGAGTGTCCTTTGTCTCTGTGTCATTTGTTCGCGGTATTTATACAGTGTTTTGTATATTTTAGTTTCTATTGAAGTTGTAGGCTCTTTGTTTATCTTCTTGTAAGTTCCTTCATTTAATAAATCATTTAATTTATTATCATACACAGTTTTTTCTAAAATAACAGTTGCATTTCCTTTATCTGCTGGTAATATTTTAATTATCCTATCTGATTTAAGTGATCTAATTGCTACTTTTTCTTCCTTTGAAATATTTGACTTTGGTTTAAAATCTTTTTCTAAGATTATTTTTGACCTGACTCTAAATTCTTGACCTAATTCCTCAGGTAATGCTTGAGCTGTTTCCTCTACCGATGCTACTATGTCAAGCTTAGAAATTTTGTTGTCAACAACAGAAAAATTTAACCCTTTTGCCAAAACTAACTTTTCTGAAATGGTAAGTTCTCTGTTAGACACATTAATTACTGTTCTGTTGACAAAATCATTGTCTATTTGATTGAATTCCTCACTATGCTTTTCCTCAACTAATCTTCGGAATTTGTTAATCTGTCTAAGTTTTACCCTATCAAAATGCCTATTATAGCTTATGCTGATACAATTTGATATATAATTAAAATCATAGAAAGATACACTTTCCCTAACATTTTCCTGTATTTCATTTATATCCCCTCATAATTTGTTTATGTTACTTCTTTGGTTCTGTATTCTTTCTCTTATCAGCATCATACTACATCTGAACAATATTTTGCTACATTTCCTACTAGATAGTTCCAAACCAATTCTAAAAGAAGAAGTAGGAAATAGACGAAAAATTAAAGAATCTGCATTTATTCTAGGAAATACGGGCAACTGTGTTGCTGAATGTTCAGTGGAATTCAGTAAAATATTATTGCCACTTATTCAAAGAGAAGTTAGTATAGATAATTAGATAAAACACAGGGTACAATATCAGGCAGGTGGCTAGGCTATTGTTTCTGTTGTCATGACATTTTAACCTGAAATTTATTAATCTGTCACTTCACTTTGACGTGACATGATCTTTGAGAAAGGAGGAAGATTTATCCTCCGAAAGCTCAGAAAACAAATTTGTTGAAGTTATTTTTTGAGTTACACGTTTAAAGTTTCGTTCATTTAGTGTTAAGAATTTATGAATTTTCGAGGCAACTTGAAAAAGTTGTCTTTCAATCAGTTTGGTGGCGAAAAACCCAATTAAAAATTAAATGGATTACTTAAAAGTATTTAAAATCGGGGAATACCAGCTAAAACCGGCAACATTCCACGTCGCCCAATAATGTAGCTGCTGGCCGGCCAACTTCGCGGACGTTACATCGCCAGTGGCGTCGTTATTGTTTGTAAAAAATAGCTTCCTTAAAAAAAATTTTCTGGCTTTATTATTGACTTTTAATTTTTTTTTAATTGCAGATTCATATTAAGCTCAATTTTCTCCGCATGTGGTTAAAATTATTGTATTTAGGTCTGAAACACCCTGTATTAATTTTACCAAAGATTCTAATAATAACATAGAAATATCCTAATAGTAACATAGAAAATGAAGTTTTATGTAGTGTTTTTTTTTTTTTAATTCTAAGGTTGTTAGCACAAAAATCTCTAAAAAAATACTAGAATTGCCATTGCAATTGCAAAAAAAGAGGTCTGGAGCTACCTTTTGCAATGCAATAAAACTTGCCACAGATGACTCAAAACGGAGTTAATGCGCGTGCGCACAACAAAAATGTCAGCAATTTTTATTGCCGGCAATAAAAATCGCCAACTCTAAATAGGGCTTAAAGTGGCCTTAAGTATTTCAACCAACAGTTGCAACTTACCGCTCCATTTTGGTCGAGATTCTGCAGGTTACCCCCTTTGGTGAAACTCTCCAAGATGGCCTTGTTCTTCTGTAAGTCATCCGACGACAGGTGTTCCCTCCTCTTCCGGCTCTCCAACGTCAAACCGTGCACGGTGTAAAGCTCCGCGTCGTACTGCCCCGCCACCAGTTCCTAAACGACCATTTTCGTTGATAAAAAGAAAAGTTTGACTAATGAAAAGTCCCGCTAACCTTTCTGTCCTCGCGGAATATCCAGCCACTTTGGGCCCTGGCGAATGATATGCTTTTTGTTGAAATTTGGGCAGCTAAGATGTCCGTCGACATCAGCAAGTCTACCTCGTCCTCTATCTCCATTTCATTTTCCTGTAATCAAACGAGCAATGTGGAAAACCAAGAAAATTAGGATTCTTTATTGCAAGTGAAAATGAAGTCCATTGACACATTAGGGGTTTCACCTCGGAATGAGAGATAATATCGTCGTCGAGCGTGTAATACCTCCAATATGACAATTAAGGCGAAATTCAGGTTTTGACACATTTAGGTTTATTTTAACATTGCACGTCTATGTAGAATACCCACAATGTGAAATAATAGTATTTACCCCTACCTATACCAGATATTAACATCTCTAATGTGCCGCGGTACTACAGAATGAGATAAAAACATCTCTTATGTGCATTTATGTAACACCGTTTATATTACCCCTTCTAAAAATATCTCCGATGTGACGTCTGGCTGTCACATTGGATATATTTTGATATTTCGATTCGGTACATCAGAGCTATTCTGCGCCAAATATTTGTAGAATGTAGAATATTTTTAATAGTTTTAAGTACCTACTTGCATATTGTAAATTTTCTTACCATATGTGACTGTATGAACCTACAGAATATTACTATTACTGTAATAGGTAGATAAGTACTGTCTTGTTTGCCAGTTCGCCCACGCTTTATATTTGGCCATAATTTAAAAAATCGTTTATAATCTTAGTAAACTCTTTTTAATAATTCCCTACCAAAAAACAAACAGTAATAATAATATTTATGCAAGGCATGGACGTAGGTAATGTTTCGTTTGAGGAGGCGAGGGCTGCGTACCTAAATTAAAATTAAGGTTTAATTCTTTGAAACCACTTTAAAAAAGCAAAATACAATTTATAAAATCTAATTTTCACTTTGCTCTATAAAAAGAATGTTCCCGTGTTACATTTGGATCACACGCACATTTAGGTGGAAGCATTGAGTAAACGTATTCCTTTACTCAATGGTGGAAGGTAAGGCCGGCGCTAATGTTTTGTAATAGATATGTATTGCGTTAACAATTTCTTATATTATTGGAATTTATTTCCATCGATCATGGAAATTATTCCCAGAACCCCCTCCTGTTACATACTATTACAGAGAAGACCAGAATACAGAGAGTCACACCTTGTCAAATATGTCAAATAGAGCCCAACTTTTGCGTAATTTTTCACACACCCCATAATCGTTCAGATAAACTATGAAGTAGACTGTGTTCTTCATTTATATCCACAGTGACCTGCAATGGATTAATTACCATTTAAAGTTCGTCTCCATCAATAGCTCCATAATTTTTATAAGTAATACGTATTTTTCATTATTAAACTTATTCCTATTTTGCTCATCTTTATCACCTTGTAGAATGGAACCCTCTATTTTTTTTTGTCACATTTGGTACATGGGGGATTTGGGGTGTTCTGATCAACTCTGTGGTGTCAGATTTGCTAAGTGGTTTTCGTGAAAATCCTTTCAAACAGAAAATTTCAGGCGCTTATCTCCGAAAATAAAGATTGTATGGTTTTGTTTATGTTTAACAGTAGAACCCTGCATGCCGGTAGTGTAATTTAGTGATAATCTAAAAACGATCTTTAATTGTACACTAGAAATGACATATCTTAATTTGGTAATACAAGGTTGGCAGCATTGTTCTGGGCACATCCAGGGGCATATTTAGCATGCCTGGCAGAATATCAGAACTTGATACAAATGCCTAACCTTAACCTTGATATTCTGTGGCTCTAACCTAACTTTAAACACATATAAACTATAACTATAGCCTTTTTCTGTGCTCCAAAGAACAGAGTTTATCTATTCAAATTTAGGATTTGTGTGCGTAAAACGTAAAAATTCTGTTGATTACGGCCCTGTCCTCCGTCACCTATCAATAATATCAGTATGGCCGCAGCTTAGGCAATTCTAGGGATATGAACTATTTACCTGTGACAATCTAGTGTACAATTAAAGAGCGTTTTTAGATTACTATATCCACTTATTATTTCGAAATTGGGGAAATTGGGGAAACTGCCTTATCAAACACACTAAAATCACATCCATTGTATTTTAATTGGGTTTTTCGCCACCAAACTGGTTAAAAGACAACTTTTTCAAGTTGCCTGAAAAAGTAATAAATTCTTAACAGTAAATGAACTAAACTTTGAACTTTTAACTCAAAAAATATCTTCAACAATTTTTTTTTTATTTTTTGTTTTTGTTCCTCTAATTGAATTTCGAAATAAGTGGATATAGTAATCTAAAAACGCTCTTTAATTGTACCCAATTAAAATTCAATGGATCTGTTTACGCCACAAATAAATTTTAGAAAATACACTAAAATCACTGAAAATTGTTACTCACCTCATATCGGACCTTCTGGTACACTTTCCCTATGTTGTCCAATACTGTTAGACTCTCGTTGGGCTTGGCGTCGCCGTTAAACAAAAACGATATGTCCCCCCTCTCCCACCGCATGTCCGAGAAATCCACCAGGGTCGTGTCTAACCGGATGTTGGCGCCGCTCTTGTATATCTTGCACACGTCCGACGGCAATATCCGCGACACCAAGGGCACTGCAACAAATTGTAGGGTTGGTTAAGTTAGAAGACGACAACTCCATGATATAGGTTAGCAATAAAAGAGATGATTGCAGACAGCCAATTTTATGCGGGACTTTCCCCAACAAAACAGCCGATCGAGTCCAAAATATTGTCTGCAGAACATGCACCTGTCCCACATTTTAAACGTTCATGCTCAGTTTTGTCATATTAATACAGTTTTTGTAGACAGATGCACCTGGAGAAAATCGTATGCACAGACGATTACATGAATTGCAGGAATTAAGTACGGAATGATCTGTTCAACCAGTTGAAGAAGCGAGGATTCTAGATGTTATATTTTGGAAGAGTATTTTATAATGTATTCAAGAATGAAAATAGACAAATTTGTCCCAAAGCAAGTCAATAATCTGCTATATTTTATTTTCCATAAAGTAGAGGCATTGGGTTTTCAAGGCCATATTATACTGGAGTGAATTAAATCATACTTTGAAGATCGCTCTATGTTTGTTACGCTGGAATTGGCAGGAATTAGGGAGTGCTGCAGGGCTCAACCCTGGGTTCTCCATGTTCTTCATAAATGATCTACCTCTACAAGGTACATTTCAGAGGACAGAGAAACTAAGTTCGCTTAACTGTAATACTAAACTCTGTTCAACGAATGTCTTACTTATGAATATATGATGGATATCAGTAGTATATTCACGAGTCAGACAAGGCCGCGAGTTGAACATTCGTTCAACAGAGTTTAAGAGCTAAAACACCTCGGGAGATAGAAAATATGGTAAAAACAATCGAAAACGAAGTAAATCAGTGATATTCTAGAAACAGACTATCGACAAACAATATTAAAATAAAACTCTCTAGCTTTATCAGTGGGAAGTCTACAGCATAATGATTATGGTACTAGAGGTCAGGAAATAAAAATACCAAAGCATAAAACTTATAACCTTATACTTATAACAAGTTGCCAAAACACATTAATAAAAAGAATGCTTGCCTTATGCAAAATTTAAAAGCTTGACAAGAAAGTGGCTTTTAGAGAAAGTTTTCTACAGCGTAAATGAATTTTTGAAATTTAAATAGCAGTAGACTGAAGGAACACCAGAATTCAATATCATTTAAATTAAATTTTTGATTTATTTTAGACTGTTTCGCCATAAAAATGTTTCAACGAAGGAATCCAATCAGCAAATTGTCTTACTATAAGCAGTGTACAAAACTGCATAGGTCTCGTGCACGTCTGACAGACCCTTGAGGTAAAACGAACACATTTTTGTTGTATTAAGTGTATCTTGTTTAATTTCTCTAAATTCTCTAAGCTGGGCTAAGAGCTTGTTGTGTATACTTTTATGAGTGAAATAATCACAAAAATGTAGGTACCATATTTTTAATGATTTTTGCCATTGGAAACATGAATTGCACTCCAGACACAACAAAATACTAGTCCCAACTAAAACAATTTCCCAATGAATTAAACAAATAACGAAATAACCATTTACTTAATCCAACAAAAAAGGTCTTAGCAAATATGTTTTAACATATCTACCTATGCAAACTTTATGATCTGTTTATAGCAGGTATTTATTTATTTAACCACAGTTCACAAAGAAACTCTCTTTTATGTAATAAATGTAAGCGATTAAAAACTGCATAATTCAAATCATTCTAGTAACGCGCCCTCCTTGGTTGTGACGTCAAGTAGCTCGTTGGTGGTGGCACCTCTGGTGGGCGGCAGCACCATGTATAAACTAATATGGACAGCACCATGTATGAAAAGTACGCTTTGTGTAGAAAGAGCAACGAGAACGTCCTATCTTTGTCTATCCGTCTTATTATAGCCTCTCCCAGTCTTGATATTGGTGATAACATTTGAAAAGTGGGTGCTGTATTAAATAGTTATTTACATTGAGAGATGCGTAAGCGCACTTTTTTGTCCGAGGAGGTAGTTTAACGCCCGCGTTGCCTTGGGCCTTAAAACTATCTCCGATGAAAAAAAGAGCTTACACAATGAGCAGTGTATTAAATTTTTCCTGCTACCGATAATTTCATGTTAGGTAGGTAGATAGGGATAGATTATTTTATTTAACCACATTATACATTTTTTATAATGCATTTGTAGCAAGTCGTAAAAACTAAAATAAAACAAATACAGATTAAAACATATTAAAACATTACATGTAGGTACCTTCACATATTCACACAAATTAACAAAAAACAACAGGCGTGCAGCGGGACAAGTCTCTTTAAAATTTAAATTTAAAAAAGTCATCTAGACTATAAAATGAATTGTCTATAAATATCTTTCTCAAGGTTTTTTTAAACTGATTATTATTTAGTTTCTTTAAGTGCAAGGGTAAAAAATTGTGTAGATTGAGATTATTTTCAGTCCTTTTTAGTCGATATTTAACTGTTCTTAAATTGTTCGCATTTCTTGTCTGAAAAGAATGAATATCAGAGTGCGACGTAAAATCCGACCTATTTGTGTGTATCTCCAACAAACAGCAATATATGTGCAAACTGGGCAAAGTCATAATTTCTAATCGCACAAAATGTTCTCTGCATGATTCTCTAAGTCCAAGATTCAGTATTATACGTAAAGCCTTCTTCCGGAGTTTGAAAACTCTGTGGGATTGACTAGCATTCCCCCACAGGGCGACGGCATACTGGATTCTTGAATGAAACAATGCAAAATATGCATTTCTTAGAATATCAAAATTAAGAATGTGTTTCAAATTCCTAAGCATAAACAACACTGTACTAAGTGCTTTACATAAGGAATTAATATGAACTGACCAGTCCAACCTGTCATCTATCATCACGCCCAGCACGTTAACGCTATCACCAGTCGCAATATTATTGTTTGTTGAAATAATAATTCTTTGTGTTTTATCTTTATTCAACAACAAGCCGTTAGCAGAGAACCAGTCCTGAGCCCGCTCCTCCATCTCACGAGACTTCCCTTCCAGAGCGGATACCGAAATATCGGAACATGCCAAAGTCGCATCGTCCGCAAACAAAGTGCATTTTTCTGGAAACAAAAACCGTGGAAAATCATTAATATATATGAGAAAAAGGAGCGGACCCAGGACGGAGCCCTGGGGAACTCCGTGTGGTGTAGGTAGGAAAGAGGAAACTTTTCCCTCCACACACACGCTCTGATGTCTATTGGCAAGATATGATCGAAAGAAGACCAGCGCTTCTTCCCCAAAACCTGCCCCAATCATTTTTTTTCAGCAACAGGTTGTGACTAACACAATCGAAGGCCTTGGAGACATCACACAGTGTAAGCATTACATGCTCACCTGCTTCCAGGCCATCAACCACATCCGACACAATTTTTCGAATAGCCTTTGTTCTTGAACGTCTTGGGATGAACCCGTACTGGCAATGACTAAAAAAGGATGAATCCACCAAATAGTCGATAATCTGTTCCTTCAATATTTTTTCAAAAATTTTTGAGAATATTGGAATTATAGCAATAGGTCGATAGTTTTCAACATTGGATCTGGCGCCCTTTTTAAAAAGAGGAATTACTTTCGAAAGCTTAAACTTGCTTGGGAATGTTGATGAAACCATACACACATTAAATAGGTATGTCAACAATGGTACCAGTGTCTCACTAGTTTCAAGGACCAATCTTAAATTTATATTATATATATCCAAACAAGGTGACTTTCTTAGTGATTTAATTGCCCTCTCAACCATCGACTCACTAACAGCGGAAAAAGAAAACTGTTCGGTTCCAACCGAATTTGAAACACATATTTCTTTGTATTTGTCATAAATTGGATTTACTATTGAAGGAATTTTCTTGATCAAAATATCAGGCAATGCAGAAAAATATTCGTTAAACTCCTCACAATCAACCGCCAAAGGTTGAGTATCCGGGACTCTTTTCAATGAGTGATTAATTAATTTCCAAGCGTCCCTTATTTTGTTGTCCGAGTTAACAATATAATTATCAAAAGAGGCTTTTTTAGTAGTATGAATTTCCTTACAATATTCTCTTTTTAGAGATTTATAAGTCTCATAAAAGGACGGGTCTTTCCTCGTATCACTTACTGTTTTTATGCATGCAACCAATTTACCGGGGATTTATTTTTCCGTTTCACGGATTTTTTCAATGGAAAATAGTGATCAACCATGTCAGTATAGGTTGTACAGATAATGTCCGACAAGTGCTCTGCATCGGCGATTTTAAAGTAATAGGACCAGTCTACAGCTCTAATTTTAAAAATCTGGGCTTTATGGTCTGATAAACAGGGTTCCACTATTTCCAATCTAACGCTATTACGTGGTAAATTAGTTATAACATTATCTAAACAAGAACTGGATATTTGATACTTTAAATACTTTGAATTTAAATACCCTATGGAGTAGATTGTGGGTAATAATCTTCATAATAACCACTGTCCAATTATTACTAAAAATGATTATCAGTGATAAATATAGGAGATAGAATGCAGTGTTAATAAAAATAATAATAAAAAAACTTGGGCTTCGTGCATGGGATTGAACCCGGGGGACCTACGAATCACTAGTCCCGTGACCTCACCATTCAGTTAAAAAAGTGCTTGTTAAATTTAGACTTTTAGGCAGTTCTTATTTTTGACCTACATCCCAAGCAGCATTAAAGTTGCGGTAACTGAGATGGGAACTTTGAATAAGTAGATATTACGTAATTATTACTTAAAAAATGACTTATTAGTTTTTATTACTTATATTGAGAAAGCATGAGTAAATACGTAGTAATTATTACTACAAGTAGGAACTTTATGGTTTCAGTACTTCTAAGTAGTTTTTGAAGTATCTGGAAAGGAATTGTTACTATGCAAATTTACGTTAAAGTCACGTTATCTAAAAAGTTGTATTCAATGGTCACAATTACTTTGTCGTGTTACTTGTTTATCACTTTAAAGTTTTTATTACTTTATGGTAACGGTGAAAGTAACTTCTACATCTTAGCGACTTTAGAAATACCTCCAAAGTTACGGAACTATATAGTCATATTTAAAGTGAAATTAACTTTCACTTTGAAAATACTCAAATTTTGGGAATGCAAAGTAATTACAAAAAAAAGACTTATTAAGGAAATGGTTAATATTAAGAGATACAAGAATAGTGTAAACAAGAAACAAGACATTGAACAATTAAGCACTTCGTATTTTAATATAATTAATAAGTTAAGATCACAGCGATGATATTCTACCTTTTTATATCTAACAACATAAAATATATCGAATTCTACCAAAAAACTAAATATGTGTTAAAAAAACCATTGGGTTGCCCAGACTCGACGCAGAAAGGTTCTAATAAAGACAAGACACCCATTTAGTACACACCAATTTTAAATAACTTTTATTTATGGGTCCCTACAAACAAATGTTTTACTACATAACAAAGAAAAATTCGTTATACATGTAAGTACCTGTTGCCTCATAATTATTTTTTTTATATTGAAAGAAAAAGAAAACTTATATATATATCAGATAGTAATTAGTTATAACTTAAGAACTTTTTAAACCTATGTACTTTTGTGTCTGTGTGTTTTTATGCTTCTTAACTAACTTATTTTAATGTAAAAACAAAAATTTATCGTACCTGTTGTTAACACCCTGTTTTTTTTTAAGTTTCTATTATTGTAGTGTCCTGAAGAAGACTGAATAAAGCAGTCGAAACGTAGACAAATTGTAAAAAAAGAGTTTTTCTGCAATCAGGCGTAAATACCAACCAACACAACTAATATATTGCTAACTAACGCCACGAAACCTTTTTAAAAATTAACTTTCCCGCTACTCGAGAAAACTACTGTATGGTAAGTTTTACTTCCCACTCCATTTTAAAATTACTAGAAAGTTCCAATTACTACAAAAAAATACTTTAAGGTAACTGTCACTTCTATAGGGACCAAAATGGAAACTACATTTAGTTTCTTACAATCGTTTGAAGGATTGGGTCGTTTTTGCGAAGTGATGAAAATGTCAGCCATTAGAAAGAAGAAAAATTATAGACACACATTCACATTTTATAGAAAATTAAAGCAGCAGTTCGATGAAACGGATCGAAACAGGAGCACTTGTCTTCAATACAAAATTACAAAACGCTTGTCTTGAGTGGCTAAAATTTTAAATATCAACATTTCGAAATATAGCACAAAACATACCGGCTGAAAATAACACTCTCATATAAAAATTATAGGTTAAAGTTCCAAATGAGACCTAGTAGTAGCATTCGGAACTTAAACGAGGCTTCTGGAACTTTGAAGTTCTCTTGTAGTAATTGGGACTTTAGAGTTTAAAATATCTAAAACTAATTTTCGTCTTAAAGGTAGGAATTACCTTAAAGTGAAAAAAGTCTAGTTGCGGTTACTACCAGTTAAGTGGCAATGCCTTCAAACACCCATTTTAAGGTAAATACTTAGAAGTAATTACTGAAAATTACGCCATATTTT
This sequence comes from Pseudeuparius sepicola, assembly GCA_963920635.1. Taxonomy (NCBI): domain Eukaryota; kingdom Metazoa; phylum Arthropoda; class Insecta; order Coleoptera; family Anthribidae; genus Pseudeuparius; species Pseudeuparius sepicola. The sequence goes on from OY987307.1 coordinate 5,556,047, forward strand.
CTTATAACATGATAGACGCCATTAATATCAAATGTCAATTTCCTTTGGTATGTACTGAAATAGTTATTTCTTCAAAATTGTCCCAAAAAAGATAAAATTTAGCAAAAATGAACTCGTATAACTTATAGAAATATTAAAAAAGCATTTTTCAGCATTTTTAGGTAATTTCGCACATTTTCGTAATTTATCCTCCCGATAAAAAAGTGTTAAAACATGCATTTTGAGAGGGCGCGTTGTTACTTTTCAATCTATCAACGTCATATTTGACAGAAAATTTTCAATCGTTTTAGTTTCTTGAATCTAGCAACGAGAAATAAATCAGCAAATTAATACCTTTCTTATACCTACCATTATTCATAGATATGAGTTAAAAATAAATATTAGGTACTTCCATTTTCCACGGTTATTGAAAAATGACGGAAGATGCTGGGCTAGAATACTTTTTTAATTATTTAGACAAAGACAAAGCGAGGACGCGAATGTAAAGAAGCAAACAAATCCAACAAAGTAGCGGTGACCACGCTGCTACGTCTCCACCACGTTGCCGGAACGTAAGCGCGTCGTAGCGGTGTAAGTTGCTAGGTGGTCGCCGTTATGTATCTATCACCCTCAAAATGTTCCCCATTTTGGTCGCAGGGATGTAATAGGAACGTAGTAATTACGTTCCTATCAGTAGTAATCACAACTTTAAAGTTGCAAACAAAAGTCGCCGGAACGTAACGGCGACTAAAAATGCTGCTTGGGGTTGTTCTGGATACATAGAAAAATGTTGCCAGTAAAGAATATAAGGTAAATATAATAGGTATGTCTTATTTAGAAGTGCCCAAAATCGGCAAATTGATTAATTAACCATATTTTAACTTACCCCAACTCTGAAAGTCCCACTTGAGTTCCATATAAAAATCGTTTATTTTATTTAAAGCTTCCACTAAGTTGGGTCTACGCTCCTCCATTTGCTCCCTAGATTGCTGTCGAAATTTTCGAACCAATGTAGAAACTGCAAAATGAACATTTAGAAAAAGGTTTCAAAGGTACGAGAATTTCTTACTTGTGGGTCGGTTGCCATAGCTAACTGCTTCAGACAAAACGGTCCAACCCAATCCGTTTTTTACTTTTACTGGTGCATCGTGTTTAAGTAGCAGTTGTACACATTCTGCAAAAGGTAATAGATTCGTACTCAATTCTTGGTACAGATAAATATCATAACAAGACAGCTTCCTTATTATCCTGTTATCGATAATAAACTGTTTATTCAGACAAAGATAAGGAGTATCCAGGTGTGGTGAATAGTGTGTGTATTATTGAAACCTTGCCGATTTGCATAATTATTTCGCAATACAATTGTACAAAATCTTCCTTACCTTTCCTTCCAAGCATAACAGCCAAGTGCAGCGCCGTATTACCTGAAAACCAACACCATTTAATACATAATTTCCAGGTAAATTCGAAAATTGCACTTTTTAACCAAACAAATGTTGCAAATATGATATTTTAGGTTTATATAAAAATTAGCCAGGTACTTTTATCAAAATTTCACCTACCGTGTTTGTCCTTTGACGATACATCAGATTTTCGTAATAGTCGGCTTAAAGACTGCAAATCATTCTCGAAAACTGCTTTGTGCAACGGATATTTGTCAATATCGTCCGACATTTTCAAAGAAAATCGGTGGCGAACTAGGGGAAAACCGATTTATCACCAAAACGTCAAATTGATTGCTCTGAAGTTAGTAGCGATTTCTACTTCCTTATCTTTTCTGTTGTGGTGTTTTCGTTTATTAGCAACACACCTTGAATACATATAGACAAAGAATTATTGCAAACCAAATTATAACCAAGATATGTCTGCCCATAGACAAAGGAATTCTTTATGAGTCTGCCTGCGCTCGCCGAAGCGTTAGGTTGCCGGTGACCGGTCCATCCGGCGATAAAATGGGGGGCCAGGTGCCACGGGGAGTCTTGTGTCGTTAAAAAAAGTAAGGTATCAAGTTGGGCGGGAATAGCAAAATCTGGACATACCCGACCCAACGCAGAAGAGGCGAAGGCCCCGAGTGGCTAAATTGCTCGGAAGGGCAGAGGCCACAGAAAGATAGGAAGAAGAATAACCTGCCGAACCGTCGCACTCAGAAAAATAAAAAACCGTGGCACAGTCGCATATTGCGACGGTGCCGGACCAACAAGGTTAGTAAACTTGGGTGACCTAAGGAACCCTAAGGTGACCAAGATCTAGATCAGAGAAATGGACCTCCATATCTCTGGTCTAGACACCTTGGTCGGTGACCGGTTAATCCAGAGATAAAATGGTGGTGCCACGTAGCGCCACATGTCATGTCGTTGCCGTTTTATCTGAGTCGGCGGGCGGAGGAGGACTCCGGAAAGGGAAGTGTAATCTCAGTCAGTCGCACTTTAGGGTGCCTTCCCAAAAGTATAAAAATTACCGAAGATATTAAAGAGGTGGCGTTTGCCCCATATTGGCTAAATTGCGGAAAGTCAGAGGCCATTAAAAGAAGGAGAGGAAGATAACCAGGATATTCGGGGGGCGGCGGTTCACGAGTGGGTTTTTAGTGGTCCTCACGCTTAGGCACCGTACGTCGTGGGCTCGATTCCCACCACGGCAGTGTCCTGGTGGCGAATGCCCCATAATGGCTAGATTGCTCGAAAAGAGCAGAGGCCACGAAAGGAAATAAGGATATTCGCGGCGTTGCCGCATATACTTGTCTTCTTCTTCAATTTAAATTCCTTACAATGGCCTTTAAAAAGCACTTCATTTTTTCTTATAAAAGAACATTTTGTAGAATGTGATCCCGATCGTCTGCTACGCTGAACCTAAAATAATAATTTGATTTTGGTCGAACAAACAAGTTTGTGTCTATGCGCGTGTGTCCTGGTGGAGGGGAACCGCCCAGGTGTTATTATGGCCTCTGGGTGGGAGCCATGCCGTCCAGGAGTATCGGTGCCGACGCGTGAGCGCTGTAAGGGGAATTCTCCCCCCGGAATGGACAGTGGAGCCTGAGACACAGACGGGCGAACTGCTTACCGGAGATCCGCGAGTTCAGACGGTCCGGGTGGCTGGAAGCCGTTCCCGTTGACTACGTTCGGGTTTGTGTATTTTGTATTCACCATTCACCTTGTCCGAAATAAATCAATGTTGCAACGTACTCGAGGATTTTCGTTGTCGACCCACGTCCTGATACAGTCCCTATTCGGCCTTTCACGCTGCCGATCAACTGGGACCTCGTCAATATTTACAGTGTACTGAGGTAAGTTTTCATTTTTATTTCGTAAAAAGTAACCTAAATACCAAATATATTGGGTATGTTTATATTATATTTATACATATTACAAAAGCCAGGAAGAAAATGTCACATAACAACATTTGCTTTGCCTTGGGATGAAAATTTGCGCCAAAAAAATTGATTCGTCAAATTCCAACTGAGATTTAATTTCTAAAAAAACCCTTAAGTATGTGTGGCTAACAAATTTTCAAGAAAGTGAAACAATTATAAAGTGGACAATTGTGTTCTGGGAGGAAAATACCTATAATGAATATCACCTAAAGCTAAAGGAAGGCGCTGTCCTAACAATTTTTGAGAATGTGCCAAATTATTTGAGTGCAGTGCCGTTTAACTCACAGCCCAAAACAGCTGAGGCAGGTTGATGATTTTGAAAAAAACAATTAGAGAAAGCCTGGATGCACAAAACCAATAATGTAACAGATGAAAGAAAACTAGCCAAATTGTTACGAAATTTGTTTTTTCTACTTATCTCCAAAAAATGCCTTTTATTATACAGGGTTAACTATGACTTAGTACAAAAAATTTTACCACGTGCGCAGGATGGCTTAAGAAAACATAGAAAAATATTTTTAGATTTTTTTTACGATCTTAAAAAAAACGGGTAAAGACCCCTATTTTCCCTGTAAATCCCCGCCTTTAATGACGTCATCCAATTTGGCTTCTGAAGGTACTGACAGCTGAAGTGATTTTCCGCGGTGTTGCCGTTGATTTAGGAACGGTGAAAATACCTTTTTACTCAAACAAATTTAAAAAATACATAAATAACAATCGATTTGAATCTGTACAGATGCAGCGCTATTAGATTCCCCTTACCTTAGCTCGTATCCGGACCGGTTCCTACTCTCGCGGAAAGCTCATTACCGCGACACCACAAGCCGTCTCCCTTAATACCCCCGGAGCTCCTCTGATGAATTCTTGTCCACCATCTAACCTCTTCTGAAGCATAGATAAAGGATTTATTGTTCTGAAGCCTCGGCGGTATGAATTAAGCGACGTATCGGCCCGGTCGAGTCTATGAAACGTTTTTTCGACTGCTCCGCGTTGCCCCGTTCGTCATTTCATAACTTCCTAGCTAGGCAACTAACTGTACATACAAGGTTTGTTCCAACAGGGCCAATAACCGTGCTGAAGCACGTTCAGCGCATGCGCACTACCCCACTGGCTGTTCCAACTGAATTATGTACCTACCGACACGGGACGATACACGCACTGTTCCAGCCGATTTATGGATCATTTGTGTATCGTCCTTGTACGATAAAAACGGTGCCTGGTCTAAAGCAATAACCGCGTGTACTGACATGCGCAGTGTATGGTCGTGTGACAGAGATAAACATTAACATCATATTTTTGTTTTTACGTAGATAGGTTTAAATCGATGGCTGGGATCGTGTTTTTTATTTCTTGTTGGTTTTTGGCTTGTTGGGTAGGGCGGGGAATCGTTGAACAATTTTTCCGTTCCATCTGAAATTTTCTTTGGGATCATTTGTTCCAACTCGAATTTACGTACCGTCACAGAACTGTACATGAACTAGATGATAACCCTTAAAGAACGCATGCGCTAGTTTTGCACCGTTCATGTGCGATCCCAAAGAAAATTTCAGATGGAACGGATTGTGAATCAAATCGACCAAATCACGTTTTGTGACCGCACCTAACCTGCGTGTTTAATATGTGGCTAACCGAATGTTCGGTGGGCTACCCTCACTCTTCACTCTAAAAAATTATTGTTCAACGATTCCCCGCCCTACCCAACAAGCCAAAAACCAACAAGAAATAAAAAACACGATCCCAGCCATCGATTTAAAACCATCTACGTAAAAACAAAAATATGAGGTTATTGTTTATCTCTGTCACATGACTATACACTGCGCATGTCAGTACACGCGGTTATTGCTTTAGACCAGGGACCGTTTTTATCGTACAAGGACGATACACAAATGATCCATAAATCGGCTGGAACAGTGCGTGTATCGTCCCGTGTCGGTAGGTACATAATTCAGTTGGAACAGCCAGTGGGGTAGTGCGCATGCGCTGAACGTGCTTCAGCACGGTTATTGGTCCTGTTGGAACAAACCTTTTCAAGTTTGGCTAGTAGCCGACGGAGGGCATTTGCGAACGTAACATGGCGTTATTTCCCAGTTTGGTCTTGATTTTCGCGGCAAATCGTTCAGCGTCTTTGTGAAAATGCCGGAGTATTCGAACGCCGAGTTAACGGACATGGTTATAATGTACGGGAGATGCGATGAAAGTGCACATCGAGCTGCAGCAGAATACCGTATTCGTTTTCCTAACAGGGCAAATATGCCTAACCCACGTACTTTCGTGAACATTGTACAACGTATGCGAAACACTGGTGTTTTGCAAGCTCGAAGGGGTGGGCGAGCAACCTTCCATAAGCACTACAGCTATTGCAAGGAGATTGGGAATATCTCAGAACAAGGCAAGTAAAATAAAACCAATAAAACTGACTTCTACCAAAGACTATCCCATGTGATGGGATTGTCTTTGCTTGCACCTAATACCTACATAAAATTTAAAATGTAACAATAAAATTATTTACAGGCATGGAGGATTGTAAGGGAAAACGGCCTTCACCCTTATCACATACAAAAGGTCCAAGCATTAGAAGCAAATGATTTTCCGGTGAGAATGACCTACTGCACTTGGCTACGTGATCGAATCGCCCAAGACCCAAACTTTGTTTTCAACATTCTTTGGACAGACGAATGCTGCTTCACACGTGCTGGGGTTTACACGTATGTAAATTTTTTACTTACTTATAGCTTTCTCTCTTCCATATTATCTTTTTTATTTATTATAAAATTGGCTATGTCAATCCTAACGCCTTCGCCAAAATTGTGAATATTTCTAATTTTTGTTGTTTTTTTTTAGAAACAACAGCCATATTTGGTCCGATGAGAACCCACATGCTGTTCGGCGGTTTAATTTCCAACGTCGGTTTTCCATCAATGTTTGGGCAGGAGTTTATGGAGATCGATTAATTGGACCATACATTCTACCGGAAAATTTAAACGCTGAACGATACTTGTATTTTCTGACAAATGTTTTGTTTGATAATTTGCCACTACAAATACTGCATGACATGTGGTTTATGCACGATGGTGCACCAGCCCATTTTGCGAGACCTGTTCGTGCACTTTTAGACGACCAATGCCCCAACCGTTGGATCGGAAGAGGAGGGCCCATTGCATGGCCGCCGCGATCACCAGACTTGAATCCAATGGATTTTTGTATTTGGGGATTCATGAAGGCGATTGTGTACGAGCAGGAAATCGCCAACGAGCAGCAGTTACGTGAACGAATTGAAGGTGCAGCTGTTCAAATCCGGAATAATCATGGACTTTTTGCACGTATCCGGACTTCTTTAGTTAACCGAGTGAATTTGTGCATCGAAGTTAACGGCGGCCTCTTTGAACAGCTACTGTAGTGCTTTGCATGTGCAATGTGTGCTAGTGCAGTTGTGATTTTTTGGTTACCCTTCGGGGTTTTCCTGGCGGAGGGGATCTACCTCGTCGTGGTCGTCAGGCTGAGTACCTCGCTTCAAACAAAAGGAATAGCAGAGGGAAACCAAGAGATCCCCAACAGATTTAGAAAATGTGAATGTTGTGTTGTGTGACTTTTAATGTAAAAAAGCAAGAAAACAGAAAATGGTGCAAACAATCCTGGAAATGTCAGTAAGGTAGGTGTTTCATAGGCATTCTACATGTTCCTTAGAAAGTAATCGTTTTTAAAAGGAAATCGAAATTTTGTGGTGAATCCTCGGATAAATTGATAGACGTGGCAACGCCGCGCTATTGACATACGCGAAATTTTTAGACATGTCGCGCGGGCGTCCATAGGCGGCGTTTTTTGAGGGGTTTAATACAATTTGAAAAAAAATTTTTTTAGGCTTAAGACAAATGTTAGAAAATTTTTGAAAATTTATTTTGGCAAGTCTAATTTTTCTTTATCTGCCATAAAAATTTTTGTACTAAGTGATAGTTAACCCTGTATAGGACTAAGTTGGTCACGTGACTACGCGATACGCGATTATGGGTTAGCGCCAAGGCCTGTCTTTATCGTTATATTGAGAAAAAAGTAAAGTTTTAATAGGGCTTCTTTCAAAGGAAGCTTTTTAAATATTTACCTGTGAAATGAAATCCCGGGCTATTGCTTTTCACTTCTGCTTTTGCGACCAAACGCTCAACAATTTACCATCGTAAGAGTATATTTTCCCCTTAATCACTGTTACTTTTAATTCACAAATTCAGGAAATTAACTCACAACGTATAGCCGCTTTGTCTGCCACATATAAAATGGACGCCGTTCAAAACGACGTAATAAAATCTATACGCGGCAGATTAGGCCAGCGCGCTGTCCTCTCTCTTTCCTTGTCTAAGGCAGTGGCGGATATGGGGGGGGGGGCAGTGGGGGGCGACCGCCCCCCCTTTTTCTACAACCATTATTACAACCGGAGTTTTATACGGTAATCTAAAAACGCTCCTTAATTGTACACTATAAATGACATTTCTTAATTTGGTAATACAAGGTTGGCAGCAATGTTTTGTCGCCTACAGGGACGTATTTAGCATGTCCGGCAGAAATGTCAGAACTTGTGACAGATGCTAACCTAACTTCAAACACAGAAACTATAACTATAGTCTTTTTCTATGCTTCAAAGAACAGAGTTTAATGTTAATTTCTATCTATTTAAATTTAGGATTCGTGTGTGTAAAATGTAAATTCTGTTGATTATGGCCCTGTCCTCCGGCATCTATCCATATGGCCGCCTTTTAGGGAATTCTAGGGACATGAAATATTTACCTGTCACAATCTAGTGTACAATTAAAGAGCGTTTTTAGTATATTTTCCTTATAGTTTCTCAATAACACCAGTACGAAGTCGCATAGTGACAACGGCAAGAAATTTTTTCAGCATACTTGTCAATTTCCCGATAATATAATCAATGCATCAGCGGAAATAAAATTTTCTTCACTTAAAAGAATTAAAACTTGGTTACGTACCTACCAATATGGTCCAAGACAGACTAAGTAATTTAGCCATATTAAATATACACCGCATAATGTACCCATAAATGAAGAAAATATCAGTTTCCGAGAAAGAAGAGAAAATCGGATAAGTACATTATTTTTTAAATCTAAAGAATAATTGTTTTTGTTTGTGATTTTGTTTTGTTATGTTTATTATTTAAGTTTGTTTTTTATTTTGTTTGGGTAAACATTTTTTTTTTAGATATAAATTATTTTATTTTCACAAAAATACATATTATATTCTACAAGCGTGCGGAAAAGTACACTTTTCACAAGTATACTTTTCCGCCCTAGTGTGGAAAAGTGACACTTTCTAAACTAAAATGAGCGCGAAAAAGTGTACTTTTAATTTCTTTGCTTTTCCGCACGCTTGTAGAAAAAATAGTGTCCCTAACTCTTGCGGAAAGTGTCTTTTCCACAGTCGATTTTTTGGCTGAATTCCGTTACGCGTCGTTCAGCCAAATGAATCGCGTGCGGAAAAGTGGCACTTTCCGCACTTGTTAGGAAATATATCCACCCCCATTTAGATTTGCCTGGATCCGCCTCCTGGGATATCATTATTAATATCATCTCTTTTATCGTATAATAATATAATTTAGGTGTCGGTTCAGGTGGGAATGTTGTCAAATTTACAGGAAACAGGATTATGTATTTCACGATGCAATTATTTGGTCTGAAGTCTATCCAAGTTACAGCGGCAGTGGATATAGATATAAACAAAGTCACATGACCGCCTTGCGATCGATTACCAGGGTCGGACTAATATGAGATTCCAAGTGGATTGTAATTCTGAACTAATTCTTTTGGAAGTTCTAAAAATTGTGTTTCTACCGTTCGTGGATCTTTATACAGGGTGGCCCACCACGAACTGCATCGATCTATATATGGAAAACTAAAAGTAGGAAAATTCTGAAAATTTGGCACCTCACCAATGCCGATGGGCGCTGCTCATCTAAAATATTTTGGTGAATCTGGCACTTCCGGTTATACCGGAAGTCGATATAAACTTTCTTATTTCAAATGGAACACCCTGTATATTATTGCATTTTTGAATTCTAGGCATCATTTTGGAATATAAACATGCAACATGTCCTATGTCTAAATCCAACCGTTTTTGAGATATTTGCATTTTTCCGAAAAAAAATTCAGATGCAGACCTAAAGTCAATTAGCAATTTATACGAGGAACCCGCGAAATTTCAAAACGAATTTTTGGCATCGTGTAACAGAAGCCCTGACCTAGTGATCTCTGCTGAGAAATAAATCCGTTCTTATACAGGGTGTTCACAAAATATGAATAAAAATTACATTCAAAATGTGCTTAAATCTCGAAATTTTCAAATGGAACCTCCATTTTTTTTAATGCGATCTTATTCACCACTAAAAATGATGACAACTTTGTGTAAGGTTTCCTATACCTAAATGCAGTAATTTTCGATTAATTTACGAAAAACCCACTTTTCGCCCATAAAATGCAGGGTTTGCTTAACGCTTGGAAAATCATATTAGCCGTGGACGTTGAAAAGACAATCGCGGGTGAAGAAATGTCACTTGGTGTATAAATTATTGTCAACAATAATGCCGGCGCGCTTAAATTACACCAACGAAGATTATTTTAATTTGTTTATTATCTACGGAGAATGCAACAAAGTAATATCAAGAACGTGCGATAATACATTTGGGGCTATCCACAAAAAACAAAACCATCGCCAAACACAGTTAAAAAAATAATACAAAATTTTAAACAGTATGGATGTGTCAAAGAAATATCACTTAAAAATAAGCCTATCGTGGACGACGGTAATGTTGAAGTGGTTGTTTTGGGATATTTTGCCGCTTTTCCCGAAAATTCTGTCAGACAATGTTCACTGGAATCTGGTATATCAAGAACCTCAATAGAGAGAATACCTACTACATAAACACAAATTTCACCCATATCTACGCCTTTTTTCTGGTTCAAGAACTGAAAGATAATGATTTCATGAAACGGGTAGATTTTTCTGAGTTTATTTTAACATGGTTCCAAAGAGACGGAACCTTTTTGGATAATATTGTAATTGTTGACAATAATTTATAAACCAAGTGACATTTCCTCAGCCGCGATTGTCTTTTCAACGTCCACGGCTAATATGATTTTCCAAGCGTTAAGCAAACCCCGCATTTTATGGGCGAAAAGTGGGTTTTTCGTAAATTAATCGAAAATTACTGCATTTAGGTATGGGAAACCTTACACAAAGTTGTCATCATTTTTAGTGGTGAATAAGATCGCATTAAAAAAAATGGGGGTTTCCATTTGAAAATTTCGAGATTTAAGCACAATTTGAATGTAATTTTTATTCATATTTTGTGAACACCCTGTATAAGAACGGATTTATTTCTCAGCAGAGATCACTAAGTCAGGGCTTCTGTTACACGATGCCAAAAATTCGTTTTGAAATTTTGCGGTTTCCTCGTATAAACTGCTAATTGACTTTAGGTCTGCACCTGTAATTTTTTTCGGAAAAATGCAAATATCTCAAAAGCGGTTGGATCTAGACATAGGACATGTTCATGTTTTTTTCCAAAATGATGCCTAGAATCCAAAAATGCAATAATATACGGGGTGTTCCATTTGAAATAAGAAAGTTGATATCGACTTCCGGTATAACCGGAAGTGCCACATTCACCAAAATATTTTAGTTGAGCAGCACCCATCGGCATTGGTGAGGTGCCAAATTTTCAGAATTTTCCTACTTTTAGTTTTCCATATATAGATCGATGCAGTTCGTGGTGGGCCACCCTGTATATTTCCTTAAATTAAGTAGCAAAATAAAAAATACAGAATATACTGCTCCGCGATACGATCTAAAATATGCAGAAAACTCGACGGAGGGAAGAGTCGGCCCTGCATTATGATCGCCGCGTAAATACTTGATATTTTATGATGGCCAGACCAATAAGAGAATAGGTCACGTCACGTGGTGGCCAATGTTTTGATCCACTGCCTCTGTAACTTGGATAGATTTTAGTTACATTTTTTATAACGCCTTATAATTTGGCTTCCTCCGAAAAAATTTTGCCTAGCGGAAACATGAGCAGAGATAAGCGGATCTCGATTCGTTTATCTTCGGTTTCGGTTTAGTTAGCATAGCGGCAACTTTTGTGTCGGGGCGGTAAATACTTTCGTCGTCCTAAACCTGTCGCCGTCGTAAAAACGTAAAACTGCAATTCGCGCAACGGAACCCCGCCGAACCCTCCGATCCGATCCGTTGCGGAGGTCGCGGCCTCGTCGCCATGGCGACGGGGGCGCGCGGCCCGCCGCGATCCGCCGATCCCGCGACCGCCGACGACCGGCAGTTGTTCGCGGGCCGCTAGACCCGACGGCCGACGGCGGCGATTGGACGGACGGCGCGAGCGACGCGAGCGGCGCGAGCGGCGCGGTGTTGCCGGCGCGCGCGGCACGTCGGGGATCTCCGGAGAGTTTGCGAAAGGTGCGCGACGGGGGCGGGGGGGGATTTGAGGCTTTTAGAAGCGGATTGTGTGTTTATCTCAGAGATATACAGGGTGTCCCAATAACCCAATAAACATTTTTCGTTACCACAAGTGATACCTAGTTATATAAATGTCATATAAAGGTTGCGGAGTTTTATATGAAAGGAACCGCTTATCACCTCCAGTAATTGGAGTTTATAAGGGTTATATAATATCAATATAGGTACTAGGGTTATAATTAAGTAGTGTAAATGTTTCCAACACCATTTTATAGCACTTGGAGTGACCGTTACTATAAGATATATAACATGTTTGTATAAGAGTTTCCAATACCTATATTATAAAACTATGATTTCCCGAGTTATATAACAGCATTCCTAATTACTTCTATAAAACCCTGGAGCTAATTGTGTTTTACTGGACACATTATATATCTTTTGGTTGCCAATTTCGTACCAAAATAACCTTTATAGGCTTTTACAACTTTTAGTGATACAAATTACTCTTATACAAATAATATGTTTTCATTATTTTAAAGATGGCTGATTAAGCACTTATTATTGTTGATACCTGCATGATATAGAGCATTATATTAAAAAACGAATGAAAAATGTATAACAGGAGGAGAGTAAAAATAAGTGAAGTATGTGTTGTTAATGAGAAGAAATTGTTTGAAACTATGTAAAAGTGAAACGGGTTAAAATAAATTGAAAACCATTGTCGATCTATCCACCGCTATAAAGGAGCCCCACGCAAACTCAAATTTAGTTCAGAACGTGAAAATTAGTGTTTAACGGGTTATCTACCGAAGGTTATGAAATTATTGCAGCCCTACATCTCCGAGAGGTCTTTAAAATAGCTTTGGTTTTATTGTAACACTACTGGTAGCCTTATATTACCTTTGGTTTTATAGTAACACTACTGGTAGCGTTATATTACCTAAGGATATATAGGAAACTTATAGTTTTATAAAAAAGTACTAAAGAAGGTTTATAGCATTGTTTCAATTTATGTAACGTTACTCTAAGTGATATTATTGTCGCCAAAGCTTTTAAGGGTAATCTACTAAGAGACGCCATGATGGAAATATAGAACAGAATCGACACGACCCACAATTACGAATTTATTAGCATATTTTATTTTATTCCGCGGAAATTTTAACAAAATATACTTTTAGGTGACACGGGCATATTTTTTAAACTTTTTTTCTCGTAATTTTTGAAAATAAAAAAAATAAGTTTTTTTAATGCAAACAAAATTGCTTATTTAGGAGTACTTCGAAGGACCGTGAATTTTTTGAAGGTACCTTGTTCATATTTGCGGAAAAATTTTCTTGCCACACACAATTTCAAGTACCTACTTATGCATAGAGAAACATCTATTATTATACTTAGCAAAAATATGCACATGCTCTTTGACATCCCCAACCATAACATTTTGAAGTAAGTGGAAAGGATAGGCGCTCAACAATAGTTAAACAGAGATGGAAGTAGGCGTCCGATATCTAAATCCCTTGAAATATTACTAACACCATTATAGGCAAAGTTTATAAGGGTAACTGCAAACCTTATAGAACCAAATTTAACACTGAAAGGAGCGGGGTTGTATAAGTAGGTTATATAAAGGTGATAGAAACATTTACTCTACTATTGGTTATATACTTTAAAGTCGTATAACGGTACTAAAATAGGTGCTGGTGACCTTTATAAATTGCTCCATTTAAGTGTTTTAATGGGTTTATAAACGTAACCGAAATATTTCCGCAACTATATTAAATTACTAACAGTGGTTTAAGTTAGGTAATCTAATAGTTGTGGTTACTCTTATAAAACCAAAAATGTTTATTGGGAAGGACTCCCGTCGCCGATATCTCCGGAATAAAAAGAGATATTTTAATTCTGCAAACGCCGTTTGCTAGGACGTGAAGAGAGCTTTATTCGAAACTGATAAGCCTTCATTTTGATATTGGCGTATAGATGGCGTTGCGGTGCAAAGAAACTTTTCGATCCTAGGAACGTTGGAGCGTAGCGCATTTGAAAGAATGGGTAATTTGGAGAAACTTTTGTTCTATGGAGTATTTTCCTACTGTCACTAGTTTCTGAGATAACCGCTCTACAATGTCATTTATAAAAAATTAACTTTAGAGGAAAAAGTTATTAAAAATATCTTTGTAGTTCACTAGGACAAAGAAAATAGCGACACGTGTCAAATTATTACACATCCGGTTTGACCGGAAGTACCGGAAGTTATCCATTTTTCAGTTCAAAATTAACATACTGTATAATTTATCCCGCAAAAGTGAAAAAAGGTAACTTCCAGTGTCATATAATAACAATAACACAATGTATATAGGTACATATATCATATAGACAACGACAATTTGGCTGAATTTATTTTTATTAACCGAAGGTGGCTCTGTCTCTGTCCATTGTTTCAATATAATATTGAGCTTCAAACGCACAGGTAATTCTCTATCGATGTCAATTTGTTTATTGCCTAATTAATTTATTAATTTTTGTAATAATGGTTAATCATAATAATAATAATGATAAATTAAAATATGGTATAAGTTTATGGAGAATGCAGTAAAAACAGTGCTGTATATAGCCGCTGCTCGTATTTAGGTAAGGAAATAATTTTGAACATATTTATTGTAAACATACATTCTTAATTTCTATAATGTCACCTTCGGTTAATAAAAATAGATTCCGCCAAATTGTCGTTGTCTACATGTATCTACAAAAAGTGTTATTGTTGTTAGGTAGGTATATTTTTTCCAATTTTGAGGGAAAATTTTACAGTATGTTCATTTTGAACTGAAAAATGGGGCACTTCCGGTGAAACCGGATGTGTAATAATTTGACACGTGCCGCTATTTCCTTCGCCTTAGTGCACTACAAAGATATTTTTAATAACTTTTTCCTTTAAAGTTAATTTTAAGCTCATTTTTTGTAAATTACATTGTATAGAGCGGTTATCTCAGAAACTAGTAACAATAGGAAAATTGTCCATGGAATAAAAGTTTCTCCAAATTACCCCGTCTTTCAGATACGCTACGTTCCAACGTTCCTAGGATCGAAAAGTTTCTTTGCACCGCAGCGCCATCTATACGCCAATGTCAAAATGAACTCTCAGCAGTTACGAATAAAGCCCTCTTTACGTCCTAGCGAACGGCGTTTGCAGAATTAAAACATCTCTTTTTGTTCCGGAGATATCGGCGACGGGAATCCTTATTGGGACACCCTGTAGAGGTGGGAGAATGCTTGTCAACGTGCGCAAGACTGCTAATTTTTCTACCGCCATTTTAACCCACGAAAGTGCGACAAATTCAAAATAATTTGCTTTTTCAAATTTTTGTTGCATTTATTTACGTTTAGGTATAATTTTATATCGATGTGGAAGCAACTTTAGTCAAAAAAGTTTATTTTTACCTGGACCGTTTTCGCGAATCTGCCTTGGTGCCTCATTAGGAAAAACCGTTGAATCTGTTGAAGTTGAAGCTTGTGGTAGGCTCGGACCACTTTGTTGTTGGTCAGATTCATTTTCCGACGGTATAGAAGTTGATTGGAGGCATTTCTTATTGCCCACCAATTTGTGCATGTTCTTACACAGCAAGACATGTTAATGAACACAACACGATTACAAAAACACGCCAGCAAAAACGCTAAACATACGAAAAAGACCTTAAAAAAGCAATTAAGAAGTAAGCACGTCAAAACGTAAACAAACTACAAGACAAGACTGGGTTAAAATGGCGGCGATCTAAGCGCCCTCTGTGTAGCCGAAAAATCGGATGCGCAGTAGGTCAAAGCGCATTCTCTTCCTCCATATCTCTGGTTTATCTCTATATGCTTTTACTTAAAGTGGTCGCGAGGGAATAATTTTCTTTAAGGATAATCGTGACGTTTTTTGGATTGAAGCAATGTGAAACTGCGTAAAATTAAAGGCATAGGCCATAGTGTCGTATAGCATCAAACGAGTTCTTGGCCAATATCACAAAAATATTAAAGATGAATAAATGTAGTTAATTTTGACTTACATGTGATTTGAAATATTGGTATTTATTTTAAGATAATTTCCCAAATGTAAAGCTAGTGTGTCAAATGCTGAAATATACAGTGTGTCCGTGGATATAGACTCCCCAAGAGGACAAATGGACCAAAAATTTCATTTTTCGACAAAAAGTCATTCTTGATAAAAGTTTCTGCTTCTCAAAAAAATGTGGTCTACGGAGAGAATTTTGGATTTTTTTATACAGGGTGCCCAAAAAATACAAAAACATGATATACCATCAAGAATAAACTACATTTATTTTTAAAAATATCAAAAACTTTTACTTAGAAAAGTTGTTTAGAATTAAAAAAGACGTGGTAAAACTTTCCCGTGGTGTATGTCTGCCCGATTTTTTTGAAATTTTGGCTTCTCCCCTATTTTCAGGGTTCCTGAACACGAATCTGACCTTAGTTTTCGGCGCTCGGACGTAGTTTCCGAGAAAATGAATTTTCAAATTTCCTTTGACACCTCACTTTTCATGGCGATATTTGTGGTTATAATCCGGATGAATTTTTACTATATTCAGCTCAAACTGATCACCACACTATTTTGCACCTTTTGCAACATCGAAACTTCGCGAAAACCCGCGGAAAATCCGAAATTTTGAAAGATTTATGCCGTGTTGATGCTCGGTCGGTGTTAAAAATAATTATTTTGGTCCTTTTTACAAACAACTTTATCAAACTAAAGGTAAAAAGAATTTGAAGAAGTTATATTGAGAAAAAATGAAGTTTTAAGGCATCTTTTAAAGGCAGCTTGTTAAATATTTTCCTGTGAAGCGAAATCCCGGGCTCTTGCTTTTCACTTCTGCTTTTGCAACCAAACGCTGAACAATTTACCATCGTAAGAGTATATTTTACCCTTAATCACTGTTACTTTTAATTCTCGAAATTAACTCACAACCACGGACTAACGATTCTGTGTCACAACGTACTCGCTTCGTCCGCCACATATAAAATGGCCGCCGTTCAAAACGACGTAACAAAATCTATACATGGCAGGGTACCTACCAGGATAGGCAAGCGCGGTGTCCTCTCTCTTTCATTGTCTAAGTTTAGATACTAATAGCACCTAATAGGGACCATTCAAATAGGTACTGTTTTATAATTAAATTTTTGATGTGAGAAAGCATACTGTGTGTCTACACAAGAATCATTTTCCCCCATAACTATTTTTATTTTTTTGCCTTAGGAAAGTATCCAAGATGAAAATTGTAGGTGGTAATACGGGGCAATTTTTTTATAGATCGAAAAACCATATTGGGAATTTTTTTTATTTAAAATCTGACACCACAGTGACATTCAGGACACACCAAAACTCCCACATACCAAATTTGAACAAAAACTATACAGGGAGTTCCATTCTGCAAGGTGTTAAAGTTGAGTAAAACAGGATTTGGCGCGAGTCAAGTGTGCCATGGAATTACTTATCCAATAAAACTTTATACGGGTCAAAAATCGTGTAGGTAGGTATATCAAAACCACC
This sequence comes from Pseudeuparius sepicola, assembly GCA_963920635.1. Lineage (NCBI taxonomy): Eukaryota > Metazoa > Arthropoda > Insecta > Coleoptera > Anthribidae > Pseudeuparius > Pseudeuparius sepicola. The sequence continues at coordinate 5,573,401 of OY987307.1, forward strand.
CCAGACACTATAAACGAACTAAGTCTAAAAAATACAAGTACTAAATAAGGTCCATCATAGGTATATGAGTTAAAGGTGGCTGGTGAGCCACAACAGGAAACGCATAGAAAATGTATCATCTTGGACTTTATTGAAAAAAGATCCAATAATTTAAATTATTTTTTATTTGTTGGTTGTCATTTTGTAAAAAATAAATTACTTTTGTGACCCGTATAAAGTTTCATAAAAATTCAGCATTTTCAGATGGCCTAGATTTTTGTATTGAATCTTTGCACACCAACATGTTGAGTATGGTCCTGTTGACCATTCGACTAATTTGAAGTAATTCCATAGCACACTTGACTCGCCAGATTCCTTTAAAATTCCTATTTTGCTCAACTTTGACACCCTGCAAAATGGAACTCCCTGTACATATTTGTTTCAAATTTGGTATGTGATTTTAAATAAAAGAATACCTGGGTAATACGGTTTTTCGAGAAACGTACCCCTTTAAAAAATCGCAGTAGGCTAGGATTTGCCAAACCAATAATTATACTTCGCAAATGATGACCTTTCAGGGACATATGTGTATAAAAAAATTGCCCCGTTCAATTCCATCAGTCTACTTAAATTTCCAGGGGTTTTAACATGAAAACCAGACACACTATATATTGACTATAAAGTTGTAGGTGTTTTTAAAATGGAACATCCACTATATTAAAAAAAAAACAATTGAATATATGGGTTATTGACGACTGATCATTAATAAGTGATCGGTTTAATGAGTGAGTGATCATCAAAATAATAAAAACATTGCTTCAGAGTCTCAAATTTTATCCACATTGTTGTTTTTCTAGTGCTAGGGCGCTTGCAATGCCGAGGATTTTTTCATAATAACTTTTCCGTCTTTTTTTGCAATAATAATTGCACTAATAGGTCATAAAAACGTATGACATGATTATCACAAAAAATAATTTTATGTCTACTTATGTAGTAAAACTCGACCAATCTGAATGTGAAGATGTGTAAGAAAAATTTTCGGCTAGCGGGACTCGGGGCTAGACGATCACAATTTTTATTATTGTCAATGATTGTCACTGAGACAATCACTGTTTTTGTGTCAAAAAAGCAGTTTTTTAAAAGCTCAGGAGCATATCTCCAAAAATAAAGATTTTATGAATTTGTACACCTTACTTATAAAAGTAGACAACCCAATGACGTCAAAACCTAGACGTCATTGAGACAACCTTTATACAGTGAGAACGTAAAGATTGGAATAAATTCGGTAAAATGTACTGTGTGATTAAAAAAACGCTTCGACAAGTCCAACATAATTTTGAAAGGCTCATATTTTTATTTGTCGTTCTTGTGACGTCATTAGGTACTATGACGTCATCTAGTGTGTCCCACTTCAGGACTGACCACCCCTGTAAATTTTTTATTTATAGCTCGATTTTCATAAACTTTTTTTGTTGGATAGAGCTTCAAAAATGGCATCAAACATATAATTCAGGTGCCTCGTGCGTTAAAGTCATGGCCCACTGAGACGGTGTTTTGGTGCTGAAATTTCGAGAAGTACTATTAGGGATTTTTTTAGAGGAAAATTAATGCCAGATTCTTATTTGGCATTGTTCGAAACCCAAACGTACCAATTTGAATTGCCGTAGCTCTACAGGGAGTTTCAAAATTTTTATTGCCATACTTTAAGGGCTGACCACCCCCGCAAAATTTTTATTTATGGCTTGATTTTCATAAACTTTTTTTGTTGGGTACACCTTTAAAAATGGCATCAAATGCATAATTCAGGTGCCTCGTGCGTTAAATTCATGGCCCAATGAGACGGTGTTTTAGTGCTGAAATTTCGAGAAGGGATTTTTAGAGGAAAATTAATGCCGATTTCTTGTTCAGCGTTGTTGGAAACCCAAACGTACCAATTTGCATTACCGTAGCTCTACAGGGTGTTCCAAAAAATTAAAAGGAAAGGTAAGGCCGGATTCTTATATGCAGTGAGAGGTTCCAAACAAAAACGTACTAATTTGTAATTAATTTTCTTAATTTCTGGTAAGTTGGTCACTAAAATATTCATGAGGAACTCATATTCTTTCAAAAATTTATTAGCGAACAAAATTTTTATTTAATTTCTTAATATCATCAAATACATGAATAAACGACACAACATAACAGAAACTCAAATTTCAGTCATTTCAATTAGTCCTCCATTTTCTAATGCAAATCGGTACGTTTGGGTTTCCAACAACGTTGAATAAAAATCTATCATTAATTTTTCTCTAGAAAGTCCCTAATAGTACTTACTTCTCGAAATTTCAGCACTAAAACTTCGTCTCAGTGGGACATGAATGTAACGCACGAGGCACCTGAATTATGCATTTGATGCCATTATTGAAGCTCTATCCAACAAAAAAAAGTTTATGAAATCGGGCTAAAAATAAAAATTTTACAGGGGTGGTCACTAATTAAGTGGGGCACTAAAAATTTTGAAACACCCTGTAGAGCTATGGTAATGGAAATTGGTACGCTTGGGTTTCGAACAACACTGAATAAGAATCCGGCATTGATTTTCCTCTAAAAAAATCCCTAATAGTACTTTTCGAAATTTCAGCACTAAAACACCGTCTCAGTGGGCCATGAATTTAAGGCACGAGGTACCTGAATTATGCATTTAATGCCATTTTTGAAGCTCTATCCAACAAAAAAAAGTTTATGGAAATCGAGCCATAAATAAAAATTTTACAGGGGTGGTCAGTCCTTAAGTGGGACACACTGTATATATTTTTTAAATCGCAACCAGTATTTTTGATAGCGTCATCTAAAAGAACGCACTTTTCTTGTATCGGTATGCAAATAATAATATATTACATAAACAAATTTTTTCATAAATTTTAAATTTAACATAAATTATTAAGTTTTTAGAATTCTTTATTAGACGACTGTGCTTATTTTTTGCTCAGTTTCATTTTTAAGCAGGCTTAATTTTTGATCGACCAGTACAACATTTTACCGAATTTATTCCAACCTTTACGTGCTCGCTGTATGTAAGTAGGTATGTATGCGTACTGCTACAAAGTTTACACCAAATGGGACAAATATTTTTTTGAAAATCTGATTTCGGGCTATGTTGGTGCATATTTTGGACACACTATTGCGCCTAAAGAGGTCCTGACATCAGAAACCATGCCTGCCAACATACATTTAAAATTAAAAATTGGGAAAAATTTGGTTAGCCTTGTAATTATCATAAAAAGTTATTAAGAAAATGTGTTCGTATTGTGTTATTGTGCCAGTGTATCAAGAAAGCTCTCAGGATATTCATTTTTCTTACTTGATATTCCTGGAATTGAAATTGAAACCATAAAAATCAATAAGTACAAAATTGTACTCTATAATTTTGTTTCACTGAATTTCAAAATATGGATTTGTTTTATGTAAAAATATTACAACACTGTCTTAGGGAATGAACTTAGCTTAAAATTAAAGAGTCTTTGTACCAATATTTAATTGTTACACGATATCAACTGTTTTAAGAAAATCTTAATTTTTGCGTTGAAATTTTAAACTAATTTAACTTCTTTCCCATTTGGTGCAAACCGAGGTGCAAAGTTTATGAATAGCACTACTGTACATAGTATATAAATTGAGATAAAATAAACACACAATTCGTTTTTATATGTTAACTATGGGAAATTTAGAAATTAAACACGACCTTTATTAATAACGACTAAGTGCTTGACTTTAGACAAATAAATAGGCAGCCATACACTTTTTGTCTTTTTTTTATTATCTAATTTTCTATGATAAAAACAATAAATTCTTAAAGTGAATGGCGGAAAACAACAAACGTTAAAATGGCCACTTTGTTTGTTTGTTTTTTTTTTTCAAAAAAATGTATCGTAGGACGCTGCATATAATGCAACACCACCAATTGTGCAGCGCCTGTAAGACCATGTATAATATTTTATATTTTAAGTATGTATATTAATATATGATATACTCGAACACTATTCACTTGTGCTCTAGTGGCTATACAGGATGTCTCCAGATCGACTTAACAATAATAGGTGTGAAAGGCGATCAATTTTCGAGTTGAAACTTTACCTTTGGGGATCAGCTAAAACCAAAATCGCAAAAATGGAAAAATTAAATAAAAATCAAAGTGTGCCTCGATTGTTTTAAAATTTGGTACAGGGACTTAAATTCGCATTCTGAACAACTTCTTTGAATAAAATGTTTTAATATCTCTTAGGAAAAAGGTAGTTTACCTACCTAAACTGAAAATGAATAAATTGACCCTGTCAAGGCCTGCTTGATTTTTAAAATATAAAAATATGGTGCAAATTAGTTTCTAATCAAGCAAGGCTGATCCCCAAAGGTCAAGTTTCAACTAGAACATTTCTCGCCTTTCACACCTATTGTTAAGCCGATGTGGGGACACCCTGTATAGCTAATGTAAAGTTCAAGACTTTTGTAATGTTGATTGTGACTTCTGACTTGTTTCGGTATTCAACAAAATTAGTCTGATACTTGGTTGGGTTTTTAGTGAGAATATTGACTGGAAATTTCTTATATTTAATGGGATTATAATAATAGCAGAGAACATTATTTTGGTTTTTCTCATTAGAAAGTATTACCTGAGGTATTACAATATTTCTACATAGTTCGTCATTAGTTTATTACCTTTATACCTTCTTATATTATTTTTTATTTTATTATCCATTTATAACTTTTAACTCACACTTTGTTTTTAGGCTTGAAATGACTAGATAAAAAGCTATTTTTATGTAACCAGTTAATAGAAAAAGTACCTATGCACAAGTAAACAGAATGTTCTTCTTTGTGTATAGTATTGCTAGTCACTTGAAACAGCATAAAAGACTCTAATTGGCGTCACAAAAAGAATGTAGGACATAAGCGTCACGCAGTTTTCAAAAATATACATATTCTACGAGCAACATAATATTTCCATTTTTTAGGTTTTTTAAGGTTGTCGTCAAACATAACGTAAAGTAATATGTTCAAACGGTCTCTAAAAAGCCATATCGATTAAAACTATTTACGCAAATATATCCTAAGATCTGTGAAATTATGGCATGGCTATCCACCGCATTTCGCTGCACAAGTGGCCAGCCGTCGAACAGTGTAACAGTGCAAGTCTTGGTGATATTATATTAGGCGTTAGGCGAGCATGCAGTCACTTGTTCTCACTACAATATCTATCTTCTATGGCTCCTTCATCTCTTTTTACTACTAATGCCAGGTTCGGTTTAATATGGTTAAACATGTGTTTCGCCTCGTATTTTATTGCCGAAGCGCCTGTTCTCGAGCTACCCTGGTAAAATATAAATGAACTCACTTCACAGTGATATACGTGGCGCGATCTATTTCATAGCATTTACCACGCTCTGCTACTGGCAAAAATACCAGACTTATCAGCAGAAATCACCCGTATAAAATTAGAAGGTTTTTATGCGGTCGACTTCGACCTAGTCAAGTAGGCAGCCAATAAGAAATCGAGGGTTGTGATTTGATTGGTCGGCGTTTCAGAGATCCACGGAGCAGGTGTCGACGTAGGCCAGTTAGGCCAGTATAACCAGTGCCGTGCCCGGAAATAAGGATTGCGCTTTATTTTACGGATTTTATGTTTGTGTAGGTATAGATTTTTTTGTGTGGTGTTGTTTTGTGTGAAACAAAATTATTGGTTTGCTTTGGTTTGAATTATTTTAAAGTTTATTTTATTCTTTTTTAGAGCATTATTAAATAAAATTTTTATAATATTATTAAGGGCCGCCTAAGTCTCGCTCTTGTTTTACAAAGCCAACACCGCCCAAGCGTCTTTATGCTGTTCCGAGTGACTTCATTTATACCATACCTACTCACATTTATGCTATCTACAGGGCCAAGTAGGCGACGCAATTTATAAATTATGAACCTTTTTTTCATGGTCTTAATAAAATGGATTCATATTATATCAGAAATTCTTACCCCCTTGCGTTCCTCCCTATACGTGTGTATTTCGATAAAGTGCTGGCTGTCTCCTAAGTCAACTTTGTCCTTATTGATAATTGGTGTAAAATCGAAATGCCATTACAGTCTTTCCTATTCTGGGCTGGCAACTCTAAAAGTATTCGTCTGGCAAACAATGACTAAGAAATATATAGATATAATAAGAAGTCAAGTATAAGAGGGATGTGTAGAAAGGTGACCTTCATGTTCATATATGTCTTATATTTGTACCTACTTATTTCTGATTTCTTATTCCGGCCATATTCTTACTCATTGTATGCCTGACGACACCTTTAAATTTGCCAGTATAGTATTTCGAGGTACCTCTACAGGCTTTATTGTTTTTGGAGGTAGAAAAAACTATTTATACAAAAGTTGTGTATTTTTTCTGAATCAAAAGATATTGCTGTTAAAAAAACAAATAAACGTCGAAAAATGAGAAAAAAATATAATTAAACTTAGTTTTTTTAGTAGTTTTTTTATATTGTATTTTTGCACACCAACACTTTGAGTGATCCTGTTGACCATTCAACTATTTTGAGGGGTTCCATGGCACGTGACTCGTCAGATACCTTTAAAATTGGCATGTTGCTCATCTTTGGAACCTTGTAGAATGGAACCCTCCTATATGGGGGTTTTGGGGTGTCCTGACTAACGCTGTGGTGTCGGATTTTAAATAAAAAATCTCCAAATGGTTTTCGTGAAAATCAGGGTTATAATATAGTAGCCAGCCTTGGATTTGCATTTTGAAAGTGGTAGAAAGGCCAAAAGAAGGGGTTTTTCAAAATGAAATATTTAAAATTTTAAAATGAATTTAGTATTTCAAAAACGGTATAAGGTAATAGCATAGCCGAACGAGTAAAACCTAAACACTGGTAATAGTATAAAGTTTTATATTATTTTAACAAGTAGATCTCAAAGAGATGCAAAAATATATACAGTGCGCGCCAAAAAGTTGGAACCATATGGGATTTTTTTTTATTTTTGGGCTAAGATTAAGCTATTCTGGGGCGATCATCTCTGCTTCCAAAAAGATTCGAAATGAGATCATTAAACGTCGTGACGTCATTTTACATACCTGTCAAAAATGACATTTAATTAAATAAATAGCCAAATACGTGTGATTTTATCGAAAAAAGTTATTTGAAAAAGTTGCTTGGAATTTTAGTTTAGCCAGTTTTCAGACAAAAAATCTGACAATGATAAATATTTCATTTTTTGAAAAAATATGAAAATTGCACCTCGTTAGTTAAGTTTTTCTTGAAACTAGCCGATTACGACCCAAAAAGATTCCATAACTAAAAAATATCACGTTTGGATGATAGGCAAACAATTCTAAAGTCAAATATGGCACACCGAAAAAAATGAAATTTATTAGTTTTTATATTTTTTCAAAAAATAAAAATTTTATCATTGTCAGAATTTTTGTCTGAAAATTTGCACATAGGGGTAAAATAAAATTCCAAGCGACTTTTTTAAATAACCTTTTTCGATAAAATCACAAATAAAGCGCATTTTGACCATTTATTTAATTAAATGTCATTTTTGACAGGTACGTCGAATTTCTAATCTTTTTGGAAGCAGAGATGATTGCCCCAGAGTAGTTTCGTCTTAGCCCAAAAATAAAAAAAGTTCCATTATGGTTCCAACTTTGTGGCGGGCACTGTACACTGATATGGCGTTCCATTAAAAACCTATTTTTTCAATTTTGCGAAATAATTTATTTTGTCTGATTTCGATGGTTCAGAAAAAAATCTACAACATTTATACGTACAAAATAGTATATTTCCTAACAAGTGCGGAAAGTGCCACTTTTCCGCACGCGATTGCAGTTGGCTGAACGACGCGTAGCGGAGTTCAGCCAAGAAATCTAGTGTGGAAAAGACACTTTCCGCAAGAGTTAGGAACACTATTTTTTCTACAAGCGTGCGGAAAAGTAAGACACTTTTCCGCACGCATTTACTTTTCCGCACGCATTTTAGTTTAGAAAATGTCACTTTTCCGCACTAGTCCGGAAAAGTAGTGCGGAAAAGTACTTTTCCGCACTAGTGCCGAAAAGTTACACTTTCTAAACTAAAATGCGAAATGGAAAAGTACACTTTTTCGCACGCTTGTAAAAAAAGTTCTTTTCTAGGTCCATATAATAATAAAGCGGCATAGCTAGAAAGACAGAGGGAAAGGCTCTAAGTAAATAAACAGTTTTAAACAATTTTAACGGCAATAAACTAAAATATTTAATACCCAAATATTAAAAACTAATAATTAAACTTAAGTTTACTTCAGTATCATTCGTATGAAAATTGTAGCTACGGGTCAGGCCAACGATATATACGAATAGATGACTCACAACTCACGGTAAAAAATGTGTACCTGAAATGAAATTAATTTTACTTTTATACAGGACACAGTATATTTTTCTCATTCGCACTTTAATTAGTCTTATTTTGATGAGAACAGAATGCCCCTAAAAATATTCAGCATAAATTATGAACCACCCTGTAGGTATACGTCAGAGCAAACAATAAAATCAAACTCGAACTCTATCAATTATATTCAGTTTTAAAGCCTCGTTTTAAACGAAACACAATGATATCCTGACATTATACAGATTAAAATCACCTCATACTTACGCCAGGAACTGGGAAAGTCACAAAATAATATGGGGCCAGTACACGGTATCCCTCTGTATGAGCCTATGGGACCATTTTCAACTTCTGTCTGCACCCGTAGCTAACTTCACACGAATGTCGGGTATCGGTGGTCGGTCGATCCGGCAACGCCGCCTTCACGTATCCTTGATCCCAGCGTTTTCGTTTGACAGATCGCAGATTGCTGGGGCTGGCTGAAAGAATTCCACCGTCAAAATCAAAATCAAGAGTTTTCTAATAAAATCCAATTAAATCCGAGTGTTTTTGTGCATTTGAAAAGTGTCTTGCTAGTGTGCAAACAGCACCGGAAGCAGCTGACCTGCCGACAAAGGGGCCGAGCGGCGCAATTGGTGAGTAGTCCGCGCTTTGAGGTTATGTGCAATATCGATTGTTTTTGTTTTTTTGTATTTTTTTCGAAAACGAGGGCTTCTGTGTTCTAAATTTTAGTTTATTTTTAAAAATATAAACGAATATTGTCTGAGCACTTTCATAATAATATATTATTTGTGCAACTTTTACCATATTTTATCTACTATAATAGTTGATCTACTTAACCCATGTTTATAGATTTTCCTTCGTTTTTGGTGTTATTTTATACATGTTTTAGTGTCTAACAAATTTTGAGAGTGAGTTAACACTCGTTAATATCTCTACTGCTGATGATGTACCTACTTAAAAACAAATTTATCAATGAGTAATGAGTGCGTACCTACATGAAGATATCAATGTTTGTGTTATAATATTGATTGTACCGTACCTAGTAGATACTTACCGAGGTTTAAAACATTATGTACCTATGTAAGTAGTTGGAGATTAGATAAACGGAATGAATTGTGACGAACTTTTTAAAATTTCTCTGTTAAACAAGCGTCGCGTTTTGGTAAAGTTTTCAGTTCTACATACAGATTACACAAACTTTGTTGGTTCTTATTGTATTGTCATAGATCATAGATAGTACAGTTGGCGTCCGATGAAACCTTACGAGGTAAAGCTATTTTCTTGAGACTTTTGGAGTAATAATACCGAAAATCCATTCAACAAACAACGGATTCAAGCTCAGACTGAGGGACGAAGCAACCGACTAACGCGACGTTACCAAATGTCAGAACAGAATCCAAATATCCCAAGGAAATGGATTTTTAGCGTTTGGTTTCGTCTGACCACAGAATATATATAGCCAACGGCAATAAATAGCGCGTAGCGCTATTTATTCTGTGGTCTGACGCCAACCGTACCAGCCAGAATGTGTACAAACATGCCAGAAGTCCGAGCAAAAAAAAAAGCAACAAATACCTAGATAAAAAGAAACTTTCTTGATATTATTGTTACGTACGATATGTCCGAACCAGTTACAGTTAGTGCAGCGCCGTTATTTTGTCATTGTTACATGCGCAAATGGTATGCCGTCCTTTTTTCAGCAGTTTCATAGCAAGAACTTGCATACTTCTCATTGGCAGCCTGTTCAGAGACGTGGAAAAATTAATTATTAAAATACAAGTTCACGTGCTAACGGTATGCCTATGTTTTTCCGAGTAATTTTCTATTTTAAACTTCGTTATAAAACACATGGCAGTCTGACTAAAATCATATCAAAACACATATTTTTTGAATAAATGAAAACTCAGTTTTTCATATGAAGAACCCAGGATGACTCTCTGATTCATACCTTATTATTGTGAGAATATACGCAACATAATGCCCTTTGAAAGGCATACTGAGTAAAATCACGTCCAAAAATCTGTCACTATCCCCGGGTCTAAAAGGATACTTCAAACAACGAAATACGCATGTGAATTTTTGACTTTGACAGTTGTCAAAAGGTTAGATCGCAAATCATCGAAATCTATCAAAGACATATATTTGAATTTCCAACTTGAAGTTGAATTTAAATGAACGCTCATTGCTTGACATAAGCACACTTGTTACAAAAAGCAAATTGACATTCGTCTTTGTCAGGTTGATGCTCGGGTTGATGGTGTAGTGGCGAATTATCGACATTATTATATTCGATATGGAAACTATTAAACTAAAGGAAAATTCATTCTAATTACTGTAATTCATATATATAATCATCATACTTAATTAATTGTCGCTAAAGTTGAGATTAGGTATATATTTGTATTGTGACATTATCATGTTATTTTAAAAAATTTCCTGACTATGGCACTAATAATAATAATTATTATTGTAATAAATTTGCAGTTGCCCTACACATAATCGGTGAGATTTTGGGGACAAGAGTTTTAGTGAACTGGCTATAAAAGAAAACAGCATGTGTGTCTCAGGATTGGTGTTACAAGATGTGTTTTTCATTAACAATTTTTGAATTTGAATTCAATATTTTGAAATACTTACTGCCATAATGCTTTGTCTCAAAGAAATTTTAAGCAGATTTTTAGTTTTTCCAAATCAAGATCAAAAAGGCCTTGACAATTGAGTTAATACTCTTTTTTCCACGCCTTCGAAAAATACATCTTTATATATTCCTAGATACATTTGCAAACTGACAATCAATTGCACCTATTACCCACCAGGAACCAAAATAATCCCACATATCTTGACCTGTAGGTACTTTGTGAGAAAAAGGAATGAAAATGACTCGGAAAATGATTTCAGAGGATAGTGAAAATATGTATACGTTTCCCGAAGTATTGAAGGAGGCAAAAGAAAATATTTAAAAATGTCAGAGTGGTTTAAAAAATATGAATAGACATACAGGGTGTTCAATTTTTTTTCCAGGACATCCTTGTAAAATTGGGATGTGCTGCACGATTTTGATGATTTTTCGTGTGACTGTGTAGGAAGTATCCTTATGCACTTGTGGCACATATAGTCATGGTCGCAGCACTATTCCAAGGCCTGCTATGATTTTTTTCCATAGTACTTGAGTGAATGCTATCCTAGTTCTATCGGGAAAAGTCGGCCCTAGCTGCAAATGGCAACGAAGACAAAATAATAGTAATTGCCCCTCTCACCCGCACAAGCATTCAGTTGCTTCTGGGGTACTCCTATTTTGGAGTTTTGTGAGGGTGAGAATTATTATTATATGTCCACTACACTCTTTTAAATGCAAAATTTAATTTGGAACAAAAACTGTCTCTTGGCTTTTTTATATCTCTTATGATTTAATGTCTAATTTCACTTTTTCGATTAATTGTTTATTCGTAAAGAAAAATTTGAAAATTAGATAAGTCAAATTATTTTTTCCAAAAAATGTGTTGGAAACCAAGGAATACGTAATCGACCAAAATTAATTATATTAAACAGACCCCACACCCGAGCCCACACCATTCAACTCTAATTGGAAATTCGATTTTAATCTAATTTTTTTAATTGCAAATTTTGTCGCTGAAGCTATAGTTATATATTAAAAAAATATTTTGGAAAGAAGAATGCTATGATATTTTAGAGATGTTTATCAGAAATAATAAAATATCCCAAGTAACACAATTCGTTCTCTTATTCTGCTTAAGCCTTCATAAACACTATAATATGGTGACTTATATAGCTCTTCGGTTATATTAAGACTTCATTTGGCGCCAAGTTGCTGGGAAAACTATCTTACGACAATAATATGAAGGTGCTTTATTATTATAGCAGTATTTTATATGGCATCTTTTTACTTCACAAAAGCTGTATTAGCATCTCTTACACAGATAAAATCCTTATAGGTAGGGTAGGGTTATATACACCTTTATAAGTTCTCTATGCAGTTGTCTAATAGCTTTAACTAATCTAAGTTGGCTGGGTAAAATAGATGTTTAAAGGTGTTTAAAGCAAAATTACAGGTAGCCACAATTTGGTTAATTTTTTAACGTTTATTAGTTGTTTATTATACAACTGTCATAGAAATGAAATTATATTTTAAAACCCTGTAGCTGCATCTGTCTACCTCTATAGAACTCTTGCTCAGCGTTTCCAAGACCAAAAATGCCACCTCCTTTCATAACCACAAAAATTTCGGATAAGAGTTGTGTAGATATCACGCTTATAATATGATCTAATTTAATAGTATTCTATGTTTATGACAAGTATTTTAAAAATATAAAGCAAAATGTTAATTTTAAAAGTAAAGTTAAAGAGCACTTACGAAATAAAAAAAAATTTTGAGAAAAATATTTCGTTTCATTTTTACAATTTACATATTTACTTTCTTATGATTCGTCCATTTATTCAATTCGAACAAGAACAGTTAGTTAAAGTAAATGGTAGAAATAAGGCCTAAGAAATGCTCCAATAAAGAAATAAGTTTTTTCGCAAAATTTAATTTTTGACTACTTTTTCGACTTTTTTCCCATATGCAATCATTTGTTGGTGTATTTACTTTAACTGTACTTGTTAGAATTGAATAAATGGACAAATCATAAGAAAGCAAATAAATTGTAAAAAATAAACGAACGAAATATATTTTTTTAAATGTTATGTAACCTATACCAAAACTCATCGTTCTGCATGTAGAAAAATGACGTCGCATACTCGCATGAGGCATTTATATGTCAAAATTTGCGCATTACAAAATTAAGGTTGACGTGTCCGAGCGATTTTTTTGCCTTGCCATTGAGATTTTATTGAATTGGTTCTAACCTTTGTGTGCTCACTGCATAATAAAATATTAATATTAATACAGCAAAGGACAAATTTTGAGGTTCTATAAGGGCTGTATACAAGTGGAATGTAATTCTATAATATAGTACTTATCACCCGAGGTATCACCTGAACCAAGAATCCATTGTACAGGCTCATACTGCCATTGGCGTAGAACTAAGGAATACCAAATAAAGCCGGATATGCAAAAAAACCTTTTTCTAAACTAAAAATACTAATGGAAAAATGGTAAGGAAAAATGTTGTAGGGAATTTTCTTTTAAACATCCAGTATGTCAATTTTTGGAGTCTCCATTTGATTCTATTTAATATGATATTTCACTTTTGGGTATACCCTCGAATTCTCCTTAATTTTTACTACAAGTTCTCATTTTTTGCATTTCGCATAGACAAAGCTACATCTAGACCGAGATCTACATAGACTGTCAGAGATATTGTCACATTTCCGTATGGTACACCAAATATTTTGCATACAGTTTTATTAAAATACCTATAAATCAACACAGTATCCGGTCAGAAAAATTTTAAGACGTTAATATGTACATACCTCTTTTGATTTGTTTTCGGTCAAAAATTAAACTTTGAAAGTTGGTGTATAACAGGATTTTTTGTGGATGGTTCCAACAATGACCTTGTCACCTGTCTCTTTGAATCTATATACTTATTAAGGTAATGCTGCAAAAAAAAACTGACCCACCCTGAATATTAGGCCAGGTAATAGATAGGTATTTGGAGAGGCCAGGTAATAGATAGGTATTTGGAGATAAGACAATAAAGTACTTTAGGAAATTTTATAAATAATTCCTGGACAGTTTTATTACACGATTATTTCTAAAAATAATATTTACGTAATTAGTACCTAAGTTTTTAGACTTTCTTCGAAATTTAGCGGGAAAGCACTTATGAGGTCACAAGTGTTTTAAAACGGCAATTTGGCAACATAGCAGTACCGCACAGAAGTCTTCTGAGACATAACCTTATTCTGCGGTGAAAGTTGAAATTTCAAAATTCTAACCTCAGACCCCCAGACTTATAAGGAGGCCCTGTGAAACCACATTTAGTCAAGAAGTGTTTTTTTCGTAAATATTCAGTCGCGTTTTTCTTCAATTTTTTTTTGCAAAGTTCGGCCTAGGTACAAAATTAGGCCTCAGTAGAATACTTCTAAGCATCAAGACGCCTTCATAAAAGCGCCTTCAAGATGGTCCCTAGCCCCAAGTTCCCCGTTTATTAATAACTCATAATACTTTACTATTTCTAAACATACAAACCTTTTCAGTTTTATCCCATGAATTTCGGTACAAGTGCACATCGGATTATTAGATCCATGAAAACATCAAATGTCGGCTTGCCCTTTCACGTAATCTTTGTCCATGATAATTTACCTACACTACACAACTAACAACACGATAACTAACAAACAATATAATAAATAAGAATAACTCTATAATAAATCGCACAGATGTGTACTAATATTTTGATTGAGCGGCATAGGGAATGACGCGGGCGGCGTTGCCACATACGCGAATATTTCCGCATTATTGAAGTCTAAATATTTATCGTATATGTTCCATGTATGTACATATACACTCACCGGCACGAAAAACGGAGCACTTCCAATTTTTATTTAAAAAATGTGAAATTTTAATACTTTGCGATGGTTTATTATTATAATAAGTTAAACGCAAACAACAACATGTTTTAAGTAATTTCTAATAACAATTGGGCGCTTTTTTTTAAATAAAAACTTTTGTTACAATTTAAGAAATTAGAACGATAAACCCACATTGGTGTTGTGGCAAAATGTCCTTAAATGAATCAAAACTTAAACGATTTTTGAGCAAAAACTAATGAGGAGCATTTTTAATAACGGGTATTACCCCCGCGAGCTCGAATGATTGCATGCATTCTCCGTGGCATGCCTAAAATCAAATGGCGAATGTCCTCTTGAGGAATAAGGTCCCATTCCTCTAAAAGAGCTTGTTTCAACTGATTTATGGTTAAAGGAGCAGGAACACGACTTCGCATTCTTCGCCCAAGCATGTCCCAAACATGTTCAATCGGGTTCGCATCTGGACTTAACGCTGGCCACTCCAAAACAGGAATGTTTACATCATTTAAATACTGTTGAGTGATTCTTGCGGTATGAGGTCTGGCATTATCATGCATCAGAAGAAAGTTATTTCCAATAAAATCAACATACGGGACAACAAAATCTTGGAGAATTTCATCAATGTACCTGGCAGCAGTTAAGGAGCCTCTTGGAACGATGTACAACTCAGTGTATGCCTCCAGAGAAATTCCAGCCCACACCATTACTGAACCTCCTTGGTATGCTACTCTAGGACTGAAGGTACATTCTGCAAAACGCACTTGTGGTCTTCGCCATACTCTCTCGCGACCATCTGGAGATCGCAGGCTAAACCTGAACTCATCAGTAAATAAAATTCGCCCCCAATCATTTTCACCCCAGTGCTCATGATTTCTGGCAAACCGAAGTCGCGCAACACGATGACGCCTAAGAAGCTCTGGACCTGTTGCAGGTCTACGACTGGTAAGATTGGCTTCTCCAAGTCTTCGTCTAACTGTACGTTCGCTTACATTGGTATTCCGAACATGATGAAGTCTATTTCTGATTTCTACAGCTGTAGCACGACGATCTCGTAGACTTTGCAAGAGGATGAAGCGATCATCATGAGCGTTAGTTTTTCGTTGGGGACCAGTTCCAGGTCGTCTGGTGTAAGCTCTAGTTTCCAAAAGACGTGTATAAATACGGTGCACAGTGCTATTGGATACGGCATATTGTTGGGCAACATATCGCTCAGTTCTTCCGTCTTGAAGCAACGCAACAATAGCAGCCGCTGTTTCAGGATTAACAGCCATATTTTTACCTTAAATAAACGCAGTACAGCTTTGAACTGTTTCACTTCTTTAAACTCAGACTTGTCAAAACAATAAAAACAAAAGAAAAGTCATGGCCAACTAAGACTTGTATACTTTTTAATTTTTGGAAATTTTTATTCAAAACAGTCTAGTCTTGCTTTTCAAATAAACGTTTAATTGTTGTTAGATATTACTTAAAACATGTTGTTGTTTGCTTTTAACTTATTATAATAATAAACCATTGCAAAGTATTAAAATTTTACATTTTTTAAATAAAAATTATAAGTGCTCCGTTTTTCGTGCCGGTGAGTGTACTTTAACTGAAGTGTCACATGACAGAGATGAAGGATATAGTTTCTAGCGGGTGGAGCATAAACAGACACCATTTTGCGTCAATACACGGAACACATTCGTAATAAAAAAGTATTTATATTTGATAACATTTTTGTGTGCAATTGGATTAGTTAAAGCTCAAAGGTTGCAATACATTAAATAATAGATATTCATATGCAAGCTGGAGACATTTGAATAGGAAAGCAAAATTTGCCTTTGTTCCAAGAATTATTGCAAACGGGCACCGGCAACATCGCAATGCCGTTTCTTCTGACAGGCACACAGGTTGCCACGTTTGGCGTTCTAGACAATAAAATGATGAAACTAGATTTCAGCCAGAAGAAAATTGTGCAACTTCGTCTATAAAATTATCCTAAATAAATAAGGGTAAAAAGCCGTTGTTTCATTTATTACGTGTTAGGTTGGTGCATCTACTGTAAACTGAGTACGGTTTTAGAGCAATTAAAAATATTAAGTACACTATTACCCATTTTTTAAATTAACTGGGTGCTTTGATGTATAGATTCTGAAATATGTAAAATTATCCGATTCGCTGTAAAATATGTCCTCAATCAACAAAATAAAGATTTTGCGGACCTAAAATAATCCGAAATTTTCTTCTTAAAATCACTTTTTCTATCAACTGTTTACAATAAACGTTTAATTAAAATCGCACGATATCGGCATATTAACGGTTCGTAAGTATATTATTGTAATAATAATAGAACCACCTTCGGGCGGTCTGTTTATGTAGTCTACTAAAAAGCGGAATAGGAAACCTTCGGTGCAACCTTGTTCCGCGAACGTGCGTCCATTCTCGTTCTTCGATCGCTCTGGCGCCTTGGCATTTCGTTCCGAGAGAATAGCGCTGCTGCTGTTAGCCTAGGCATTTTGGACGGAATTTCGGCTTTTGGTAGTTATCACACAGATCGACGTATATGCTGTGTCTCATTAACAATGGGACATAGAGCAACTGTAGGTATTTATTTTGGGCCAAAGTATTACGTAACTACCGATCAAATCTCAATAGTTACAGGGCGTTTCAGTTCTTTCTTTGAAATTAAATTATGATGATGACAATATCTCCTGAAATAATCAAGCTGCTGAACTGAAATTTGGAACAGCTGCATTTTTTGGGGTTATCTTCTTGGTCTTGCAGGTTCATCGTTTTAGTGCGTCTTTTCATTTGCCTACAAAAGTGTGTAAGTACTTGTTTCATAATGATAAAATCGACCGTTTGCGTCGAAATTGGCAAAATATGCCCCAAAACACAAATTTTCATCAACCGGAAATAAACTGTGAATAAAAAAAAATTTTTTTTTTATATTGTTCATAGGGATGATTTTTTTTCTTACTATAATAACGAGTATAATAATTAATCTGTTAAATTTGTGGGGAGCTAGCTTGTGAAGTCTGGTATTGGCCGAATGCCGTATTTTTTCATCTTTTAATTTGGTTCATAGCAAATTAAGAAGTAAGTTGGTACCCAGAAGCCTGCAAAACTTGTCTTTTCGGTGAAATCCGTACATAAAAAATTCTAAGTAAAACGTTTTCATTATTTTTTTTTTATCGTATAAAAAATCAAATATAATTCCCTAATAAAATATACTGTGTTCAAAAGGAATTGATAGCACAGGGGAGGTTCCAGGGCTATAAAATGATCGTAAACCATAGGCGGCGTTATTCTCTTTTATTTTCAATGTGTAAAATAGAAGAATTATCTTAAACATATGGTTGTTGTCTTTGAAATGAGTAGCGTATGCTGAATTTTGTTTTTTTATTTTCAAAAATCTCTTTAAAACAACAACCATATTTTCATGGATAGTTTTCCTATTTACACATTGAAAATAAAAGTAAGAAGTTATCTTTATTAGATTACAATATCAATGCCCCGTGTTGAGGCAATTATGTATTATATTTAGGATGTAGATAATTATCTTAATTCCTCCAAATTTTAATACAGGCAATTATTAAAACCCTAATTAATATGCCTTTTATTACTTTTACATTAATTATGAGACTTAAACTTGTAGGTAGTTACACCTATTTGCCTAAAATCCTTATAAATGGAATACTTATAAAGATGAAATCTTCATTTGACGTTTCGCAGTATAGTAGTATGGCATCGAGTTCATGTTTTATACCAAGACCCTCGAAGTGAGGGAAGAAACATTTTTTGCTTGGATGAAACTTGATTGAACGAGGGACATACTGTTTCAAAAGTATGGAAAGACAAAAATATGTATTTAAAGTTCGTGGCAAGTGGAATGGTGGAGAAGAGGTATAAACCCTCCCTCTGGAATAGGTAATAACACATGTTGGAAGCGAAGATGGATTTCTAGATTTATTAGATTTCTAGATTTATTAGACTCAATCCAATTTTACCCGATTATCACGAGGAAATGACGGCCGATGGATTTGAAGAATATTTTTAGCAAATGATAGAGCGGATACCAAACAAGTCCATACTTGTTATCATTCTAGACTAGTGGAGAAGCTCCCAAAGAGTTCTTGGAAAAAAGCGAATATTATTGAATGGCTGCAATTTGAAGAAGGAATGGTCAAAAAATAACTTTTAAAAATTTCTACAGGTAACAGGTCAGGACTTAAGAAGAATTTTCTGAAGACGATCCTTTATATTTTGAATTGTAATATTATTTTAATAAATAAAATTCTCTATGTGAAATTGTATTGCCAACATTATTATAAATATGAAATAGTTTGTTTTATTAGTGTCTCACAATTTAATATTTTTGCCAAATGGTTCGCTTGGTTTTAGGAACAGGTAAAAAAAACACAAATCTTGGAATTTCTCATTTTAGTATTAGGCGATTGTGTTTTTTAACAACATTTTTTTCATCAACGTCAACATTTTTAAATCCTGAAATGGCCGGGCTATGATACGGCCCCTCTCGCTCCATAGCCTCCCTTCGATCGACATCTGCAAAATTTCTAACTACGTTTCCGTTTTAAGGACGCATTTTCGGAGTGAATTTTAGCGCGACGGAAACTGGTTTAGTGGCTTGGGTTTGGAAAAATCAGTCACGGTTAAGGTCGAATGCAAAGTCACTGGTCGGCCGAGCTTTATGCAATATACAAAACTAAAAATGGGATCCATTGAATTTTAATTGGGTTTTTCGCCACCAAACTGGTTAAAAGACAAACTTTTTCAAGTTGCCTGGAAAATTAATAAATTCTTAACAGTAAATGAACTAAACTTTGAACTTGTAACTCAAAAAATATCTTCAACAAATTTGTTTCCTGAGCTTTCGGAGAATAAATCTTCCTCCTTTCTCAAAGATCGTTTCATGTCAAAGTGAAATGACACTGATGATGATGACATGATCTGTCATTTCACTTTGACATGACACGATCTTTGAGAAAGGAGGAAGATTTATTTTATTTTCTTCCATTTGTGGGCTCACCAGCCATCTTAACTCATATGGACTTACCGACTGGCAGGCTTCAGACTTAGTTCGTTTATAGTGTCTGGGGCGGTTTTAATACATCCGATTGTTGTTCAGTACTTTAAGATGACACAGAAAAACAAACAACAATTTTGTATTAGATTTTTGCTCATCAACACTTTGAGTGATCCTGTTGACTATTCAGCTATTTTGAGGGGATTCCATGGCACACTTGACTTGCCAGATGCCTTCAAAATTGCTATTTTGCTCATTTTTGGCACCGTTTAGAAGGGAACTCCCTGTATATTTTTTGTTAAAATTTCGTACATGGGTTTTTGACGTGTCCTGACTAACGCTGTGGTGTCAGGTTTTAAATAAAAAGCGCTAAACGGTTTTCGTGAAAAACGGGGGTATAAAAAAATTCCTATTCCTAAGAAATTTCAAATTTCCTTGCAACTCTCACCGCAGAATAAGGCTATGTCTCAGAACACTTCAGTGGTATCGCATCGTTGCCAAATTGCCTTTTTAAAAAACTTGTGACTTCAAAAGTGCTTTACCGCCAATTTTCGAAGAAAGTCTAAAAACTTGCTAGTCACGTAAATATTATTTTTAGAAATAGTAGGACAAATGTCCAGGAATTGTTTTATCAAGTTTGTAAAATGTCGTCAAATACCCTATTCTATATAATAAATGATGTTTAGTGGCATATCAGGTAAAGGATATCAATTGAAAAAAATGCACTCCAGCCGGGACTTGAACCCCGGGTTCAATTGATATCCTTTACCTGATATGCCACTAAACATCATTTATTATGTATAATTATTACAGGTACTAAAAATCTTTCTGTGTACCCTATTCTATCTCGACAAATATCATACGGATTTGTATGGTATTATAAATGATCTCACTTGGAACAGCATAAAAGCTCTTGGGCTTTGTAAAAGAAGACCGGCGCGCGGCCCTTAATAATATTTGATAAATTTTATTTAAATTCTCTAAAAAAAAAATAAACTTTGAAATAATTCAAACATAGCAAACCAATAATTTTGTTACACACAAAACAACACCACACAAAAATCTATACACAAAACCAAAATCCGTAAAATAAAGCGCAATCCGTATTTCCGTGCACGGCACTGGTTATACTGGCCTAACTGGCCCACGTCGACACCTGCTCCGTGGATCTCCGAAACGCCGACCAGTCAAATCGCTACGCTCGCTTTCTTATTGGTTGCCTCCTTGACTAGGTCGACGTCGACCGCATAAAAACCTTTGCATTTTATACGGGTGATTTCTGCTGATAAGTCTGGTATTTTTACCAGCAGCAGAGCGTGGTAAATGCTATGAAATAGATCCGTATACAGGGTTTCCCAACGAAAACTTGCCCCCCCCCCCCCAAATTAGAAAACCGAAAAATATTTGAAAATTCGCCGAGACCCGTGGATTTTTGTTCTTGGGGGGAGCTTTTTTTACAGTCAAGCCAACTCGATATGTTCATCCCTCTAATGCCTAGCAACCCCAACTTTTAAATTTCAAATGGAACTACCCGACTTGTGGCGCATCATTTTAAAGCCCTTTTAATTGCGATACACAGTGATGCGTCGTTTTTGGAAATCTGTTGAGATTTGACAGAATTATTGGCTAAAATCGGAAAGTTGACCGTTCACTGTACGCGTAGTAATTTCTTACACAAATGTTCGCCACTAATAAGTTTTTTATCTACTACACACGACCAAGTTTCCTAGTTTTTATTCACGTGTCAAAATTCAAACCTTATATCTTTCTAAAATAACAAAAAGTCACTGTCACAAAAAAGTCCCTGTTTTTTTCATTTTTTTTTGCTTGTAACTACGAAATCGTTAGTTTCAGCCTGGTATTGAAAGTGTAAACGTGTTTTGACATGGTTTATTCTATCGCGGAAAGGTTAGAAATTGTTGCAATTCGTGCTGTAGCTTTAGCGCAATCATGATTTCGATAACAAATTGCAACAATTTCTACCCTTTCTGCGATAGAATAAACAAGCCATCGATTTCGTGGTTACAAGAGAAAAAAAACAGGAACTTTTTTTTGTGACAGTGACTTTTTGTTACATATTTTAAAATAAGGTTTGAATTCGTATGAACTTTTTTTGTTTCGCTTCAGCTTTTTCATTTGTGACTTTTTTGTAAACTGATCGACACGTCAATAAAAACTAGGTAATTTGGTCGTGTGTAGTAGATAAAAAACTTATTAGTGGCGGGCATTTGTGTAGAAATTACTACGCGTACTGTGGATTGTCAACTTTCCGTTTTTAGCCAATAATTCTGTCTGTATTCGCAATTAAAAGGGCTTTAAAATGATGCTCCACAAGGGGGGTAGTTCCATTTGAAATTTTAAAGTTGGGGTAGCTGGGGATTAGGGGGATGAACGATGAACATATCGGATTGGTTTGACTGACAAAAAAGCTCCCCCAAAGAACAAAAATCGACGGGTCTCGACGAATTTTCAAATTCTTTTCGGTTTTCTAATTTTTGGGGGGTCAAGTTTTCGTTGGGAAACTGTGTTCCAAGTGAATTCATTTATACTTTACCATTATTAATGGGATACGATACCTATTACATCACCGAACCGAAACGCTCAACTGATATTTTACAAAACCAATATGAGAAATTAAGAAGGAGTATTTAGGCTTTTATAAAAAAGCAACATTTATTATTCCCTCGATTACCCGATGACTTCATTTTATAAACGGCCGCGAATATTCCGTAGGTCGCGGGCCGCCGGATTTTTTCCCGTCGACCGTCGACGGCGGCCATGTAGCCGCTGGCAAGGCCGCCGCGATCTTGTCTACGGATTTTACCATAATAAGAAGTAAGATCCGCGGGGAAGCTGATTGTTCCGCTGAATTAGTTGCCAATGGAATAATCACCAATTTATTAGTGCCCTTCAGTTAAATCAGTACCTACGGATTTGCAGGAAAAATTCACTGCTATACAGTGGCGCAACGAGGGGGGGGCTGCCGGGCTGCTCGTACCAACCAAGCGAAAAAGCGCTAAACAATGCTAGATAAAAACAAGACCGAATGATTTGTATTTTGTTTAACCTCTATTTTTTAAGTTTATGTTATGATTTATCAAATATATCGGTGGCACACATTAGTAGTTGACATTTAATGAAATATTAGTTGTCTGGCCGGCAATCGGCACAGAACAGAAACCAGTAGCGGTCATAAAGTATCCCGGGCCCCCCTGCGGTGATGCGTCTTGGTGCCCCCCCCCCCAAACTTTCCTTTCTCTTCCTTTTCTATAACAACTACTATAATGGTTTTTTAAAGCAAAATTAAAAATATATATTGCAACTGTAATATAATTTTTTCGGGTCGAAACAATCTATTTAATGTGCCTTTTGGTGCGGTTAAAAAAGACTCCACAATCCGGTCAGTATCCACCTGAAAAGTAGTTTGCGATTCAATAATTAAAAGATCCAGAGAAATTAAGCGGTCCTGACTCATAGTTGTAAGTAAGTAAGATTTAATTAATTTAAGTTTCGAAAAAGATCTCTCGGCACTAGCTGTTGTTACCGGAATTGTAAAATAGAATTGAATAACTGTACACAAATCTGGTAAAGCTGAACATACATATTTGTTTTTTACGAATAAATATTCTGTTAAATCTCTAATAGTTTTCAGATCTCTTAGTTCTTCCTTGTACAATGAACGAAACTGACAAATTTCTGGAATCAAATTTGTTGAAATTTCTTCATTATATTTTTCAATCAATTGCTGGCAATGGTTGGCAATTTCTGTGTCGGTAACATTCAGCAAAATTTAAAATTGCAATATTTGAAATATTTCACATATTTTAAGTAAGCTCGCTCTCAAATCTGTTAGATACTTGATTAATTAAAATGTCCAAAGATGCATTAAAAACTCTCACTTCAAACTTATTACTAGAATAATAATAATAATAATAATAATTAGAATAGTTTCTTCATCATCTCATCTGGAGCTAATTCATCGAAAATTAATTTTCTTTTTTAACTCTCGTATTTTTGAATGTCGTTGTTATTCCCCATTCCTTTGCAATTCGTTCGGAATGTTCTAGTACACATTTATAGTTTGAGCGCAACTCTAGAAATTCTTTCCTTATTATCTTCAATATGTCAGCAATTTTTTCCACATCATTGTCAATATTTTGAATATTTTTTGAGGAAAGGTTTAGTTTTTCAATTATTTGATATTGAAATTGCATCATAATTATGAAGTCAAAATTTTCAAATTTGCGCTTTAGCCCTTGTGCTTCGGTTCGTTCTGCTAGCTTTTTACTGGCTAAACTTAAATATGGTAAACATCGCAAAATACTGGTATAATTTTGATTAATGCTTAGAAGGCTGTCAAATCCGGAAGAGCAACAACGAGTGGGGCAGAGTTTTTTTAAAGTATACAGTTACAGTAGAACTAGATTTTATTTTAGCATTCAATTGCTAGGTAAGCTTTCGCTGCACGGGCGTAGCCAGGATTTAGTTTTGGGGGGGGGGGGGTTAGTTTGAGAAGTAAATAAAACAACAAAAATATACTTACATGAAATTTAATATCTATATATTCATCCGAAAAACTACGACATATTTATAAAGTTCTTAACTTTAAATGAAATGGATAAATTAATTTCGTTCCTCTGCGCTAAATCTAAAACCATTAAAGAAGAAATCTTCGGCTTTTTCTTTTAAATATATCCACTACTTCATCTGCATGAATTTCTGTTCCATAGTGAATGTTCATTAACCATTAAGTCTGTTTTCACTTGTAGTGTTTCGGAAATAGTTTTTCAGTCTCCTTAGGCTCGAGAAGACCTTTCTGGGGTAGCAGTGGATACAGGAATGGTAGCCAAGATTTGTAGTAATGTGTAAATATTAGGATAAAGGTTTTTATCGCACATATCTAGGCATTCCAAACTAGATTTCGGGGTAGGCAGTCTTCTTATCAGCATGCAAGGTAGCTGAAGCTTTGATAGCTAAATCCAAATTTGTTTCTTTATTAGAAACCCCGTGACCTTGACTACACCACTTTTTCCAGTAGTCCATACCTTTAGGTTTATCACCCTTCCTTTTTTCGCCTCCATTTTTTGACAGTAATAATGATTCACGTATCTATCCTTAACAAGGTCATCGAATAACAGTGCACTAAAATTACTCACTTACACGGTACACTTAATTCTCTTCACTATTCGTTCACCACTTTTCACTTTTATTCGCTTCGAGTTCGCATGGAACAATACTGCCGTAAGCGCGGTCACGCGCCGCGGCGCCGCTTATATAGCAGCCCAGTAGCCGTCCAGAAACTTCCACGAACTTTCACAAAGTTCCGCTCATTTCGACCGAGGGGCGTGGCGAATACTCGAGAAACAACGCAAAGTGTCCCTACAATACAAAATAGTTCGACTGCAACTGCGTCTGCCTCTCGTCAAAAGATGGCGCTAGGCGCTACTATTACTACATATATTCAAACGTAATAATAATTTAACTCTTCACTCCTCGTATTTTTTCGGTATAATATTAGGTAATATTTTGCTTATTTCGGGGGGGGGGGGGTTGAACCCCCGAAACCCCCCCCCTTGGCTAAGCTCGTGGTTCAAACCCTTCCCATTGAGAAAAAAAGAAGAGGTAACATATCATGGTGATGTAACTTTCTACGCCTCAATTAAATTGTTTGTCCTTAAAATTTCTAAAAAATTTCGCATCCGGCGTATTTTAATACGCGAGCACCTCATTTTAATTCCTGCTTTTAAAAATCAATAATCATTATGAATAGGTACACAAGGAATAAATATTTATATATTCTACATTAGTTATATCTATATATTCTACATTTGGCCCTTTGAGGGGACAATTCTAACCTAACATAACCTAGCCTAACTTATATTTTTACTTCCACATCACTCAAGGAATTCTCTCTCGGGCTTTATGTAAAAGAACTTCTTACAGTTACTGCATAGTTAAATTATTATTCTTATGGTTCCACAGTTAACAAAAAAAAAATACAATCAGTTGCCTAATATTTTTTGCTAATATTAGGTTAATTTTTTTTTAGTTCGTTAAAAATGTTTGACCTTGAAAATTTGAAAATTTTCGCCTGCGGCGCAATTCTTAACGACGAAAAAAATGAACTTTGTCAACCAGCCCCCCCCCCCCCCCCCCCGACAATAATTTCTGGTTGCGCCACTGCTGCTATAAGCAAAACATCCCGGAATACTTGAATCATTATGGGTCCATAGTTTAGAAAGAAAAAAATTACCACCAGTTGACTTACGTAATATTTTTTGCTAATATATTAGCTTACTCTGAATTTTTTTGCATTATTTTTATATATTTTTGTTTTGCAACCTCCTTCCCCTTCGACAAAGTCCAGCTACGTCTCTGCCCCTGTCTAAATAATTCCACACACAGCCAATATCAATGATATAGTACGATCTGGACCAACACTATACAGTGTGGCATTTAAGTGTCATATGGGACTTTTTTTTTATTAATTGCACAACCAAAATACAGTCATTGCCGAAAGTTGATGCATGTTCAGTAATCAATATATGGTGCATTTAGAATGGTTGCAAGTTAAACAGCATACAGGGTAGGTCAAAAAATATAAAAATTGCACAAGAGTAAAGTACCCTTATTTCAAAAAATTCAGCAAAAGGTTATTAAGAAAAGTTGTTTAGAATTAAAAGCTATGCCTAAGTACCAAAACATAGCCTTCTAAGAAAAAAAATTTTTTTCGTCGATTAATTTCCAGTTTCTTAATAAACATTTAAAATAAAAATTTTGCACCTTAAATGAGAGTTTTTTAATATACACATTATCATTACTAATGTTTTACCTTGTTCAGAAGAATTTTGTCGAAATTTTAAAGTTTTGTTTAATATCGTTGCAACAAACATGAAGTTTGCGATTCCCTAAAAAAATAAAAATCTAAGTTAATTTTACAAATATGATTTTGAAGTAATTTTTGTGTGAGCAATGTAAATATTAAAGTATAATTATTGTGAATAAACAAATTTCCTATTAAAGCCTTTGTCAAAAAATAATGTGTTGAATATCCCATAACCATAACAATTTATTTGTACTCGATGGTTTCATGTTAAAACAACAAATCTTTTATAAAATAAAAACATGCAAATATGTTTGTTACAACGAATTTAATATTCAAAATAAAATAAAATATTTGTTTGTTATGTCCCTCTAATTTTACAAGTTCACATGATATATTTCCATACATTTTCTTAAGAAAAGCGAGTCTAAAAGCAAGCAAGAGTTTTTGGTACCTTTTGGGTTTAAATGAAGTCTATGGCTATTTGTAGTGTAAGTAGAAAGCATTAGATTTTTCAGTTTCTTTTTTTATATGACTATTAGTTCGCTTTGGAGCTATAAACAAATTTTTCTATTTTCATTCATGCATACGTTACAAAATATACTCTTCCAAAATAATATCTAGAATTTTTGCTTCTTCAGCTGGTTGATCAGATCATCGCGTAATTCCAAAATAGTGTTTATTCTTCTGCAATTCACCTAATGGTCTGTGCCAGGGACTCTTTAAAATAAGGGGACCCAGCATTTCACAGTCTATCACATAGGAAAAGTGAAGTCTTGAGGGGAAGTTTGTTTTCTGTATACTCCAAGGAGTACATAAGTGGGCTGGTACAAGGTTATGCTATATGTCAGTGTCCAACTGCCATCAGGTTTTATGTGATAGATAGTGCCATATATTCTAAAGGAGGCAAACAATTAATTTCCCATCATAATTCACAATTTTTAAGTTTTCTAACTTCCAGATACCCAGTATGACAATTAAAGAATTTCAACTATACAATAAATTTATTCCATCTGACAGTTGCCATATTCTGTATTTGTAGACACAACATTGTTAAGTCTAATTTTTAGAAATCATGGAAACCATTATTAATTTTTACTAACAATCAAAGTACCTGTTTTATTCATACTTGGCATCACTGATACCATTAGAATGAGGAAAGAATAGGCCTCACTTTGGAAAGAATAATGCTGGGTCCCCTTACATTAGAGTCCCTGGTCTGTGCATACCATTTTCTTCACGTGGAAATTTCATGTTATCACAAACAAATTACCTATAAAAGCTGTGATAATAGAATAAAACTGCCAAATACTGGATGCAAAGACAATTCGTTACCGTAAAAAGAAGGTAATTCGTAATAAAGCTGGATATTTAAAATTTAGGACATTTTAAACGTCAGAAACTGACATACCAACAACCACAGAATACCCCCCTATAACCTATAAGTCGCCATTTTTTTCGTCGAGTAGCGCCACCCCAGTCCGTAAACAACAATGAAATATAACGTTATGTTCGGGTCTTTAATATAGTGTGGGTCCAGGTACGATTTCAATCTTCTAACGTTTAGAATGACGTTATACTGACGTTTAGAATGTCCCACATTTCAAATATCCAGCTTTATTACAATGCACGTTCTTTTTACGGTAACGAATTGTCTTTGCGGTCAGTATTTCACAGAACATGACCATTAGATGAATCGCAGAAGAATAAACGCTATTTTGGAATTACGGGATGATCTGTTCCATAATTCTAGATATAGGATAGGTGAAACGTCTCTTGTAAAAAAAAAAAAAAAAAAAATAGAGTTAAAATTTGATCTTTTGGGCATCAGCCCTGCTTGGTTTGAAAGTAATTTATGACAATTTTAGTTTTGAAAACAAGTATGTTTTCAAAAAGTATGTTTTGAAAAAACTGTTTTTTACACTAGTAAAGTGCCTTTCCTGTAGCAGTTACGGCAAAATGTTATCTTGGTGTAATGTTATATGAAAAGTTCAGAATGAAAAATTTTGTAATTTCCAAAATTTGAAAATCCTAGGCCTACTTTGATTTTTTGATCTTTTTTACTAGACAAGTGGAGAAGTGTCCTTTTGGAAGAAGAAATATAAAAAAAGTGATAGCGAGAGATTTCTTCTGAAATAATTTACAGTATGTTCTCTCTCGTCCTTACTGATTCTAAACCCATTTTTTTCTCTTGCTAATCACACTTCCTGTCGATCTGAATCTTCGATACAGCATGGTTAAATGAAGCACTCGGAACCTTTCTATTTGGATATTTATACGAGAATACTCCCTCAAAGTTTCTACGTGTCTTATCATTTTTGAAAAAGACCTCTAAAACATTACAGTATTCTTCTTTTAAAAACATTTTTTAAACTGTAACTACTAGTAACAGCTTCAGCAACAAAATTTTAGACTAATATGACAGGTAAATAGAAATATTAAATTTACAGCCTACTTGATCTTCAGTTTTATTATCAGGGGTGACTTGATTTGTCATAAATTTGGTTTTATTGTTGGGCCTATTCGGATCGAACATCAGAACTAACCATGAGGCCATGTATCTAGTTTGATGGAACTTCTCTGATAAGTAACAGTTGTAGATAAATAGGTCAAATTATATATCGTTAAATGAAATGTGTAAGTTGTAAAATAGAGAACATTACTGTTATTTCCGCTATAACCGAAAGTTATTTCCAAAAACTAAATATGCAGGAATAATAAGTAAAGGTTCTCTAATGATTGTGTAGGTAAAAAAATATTTCATTATTTTGCAAAAAATGTTTTTTCGCGAGAACTTTTTTACCGACCCCTGTATACAAAATTCGGGTACCTACACCATCGAATTCCACTTAATTTTTTACTACAAACTCATTTTTGAATGACGATTTTATGTTAACCTGCCTCCTCGTAACATACTTTTTCCGCTTGGATGAGCCACCTTGTACTTACACAAACCACAAACGCATCTGCCACTTTGGTGTATGACCCCAAAAGTTAATATAAATTACAAAATTGCTTACCGATAGATTATTATCCTCAAACATTTTAGTTTTGGTTGTCAGGGAATTGCCACAAGCCGCACAGCTAAGCATAATAACTCGAAAAAGTATGTAAATACCACATACTGACACCTATCACCGTGTCAGATATCAAAATATTGTGTCAATATACATAGAGCTTTGACTCCTTCCTGGGATTCTTTATTTTAAGTTTCTATCGGTTGTAAATTGGAGTCATAATGAAAAACCTGTATAGTATAATAAATGAAGTCACTCTTTGTAAAATAAGACCGAGCGTTTTAGGCGGCGCTCGACCCTTAATAATATTATAAAATTTTTATTTAAATGCTCTAAAAAGAATAAAAAACTTTAAAGTAATTCAAACCAAAGCAGACCAATAATTATGTTTCACGCAAAACAACACCACACAAAAATTTATACACAAAACCAAAATCCGTAAAATAAAGCGCAATCCTTATTTCCGTGCACGGCACTGGTTATACTGGCCTAACTGGCCTACATCGATACCTGCTCCGTGGATCTCCGAAATGCCGACCAATCAAATCGCTACGCTCGCTTTCTTAATTGGCTGCCTCCTTGACTAGGTCAACGTCAACACCTTTGAATTTTATATGGGTGATTTCTGTCTATTATATCACTGTTTTCCAAGTGCGTTCATTTATACAGTCGCCTCGGCAATAAAATACGAGACAAAACATTTTTTTTAACCATATTAAACCGCATCTGGTATTAGTAGTAAAAAGATATGAAGGAGGCAGAGAAGATAGATATTGTAGTAAAAACAAGTGACTGTATGCTCGCCTAATATATTATCACCAATACTTGCATGGGTTACACTGTTCGACGGCTGGCCACTTGTGCAGCGAAATGCGGTGGATAGCCGTGCCATAATTTCACAGATCTTAGGAT
Source organism: Pseudeuparius sepicola (assembly GCA_963920635.1). NCBI lineage: Eukaryota > Metazoa > Arthropoda > Insecta > Coleoptera > Anthribidae > Pseudeuparius > Pseudeuparius sepicola. The sequence goes on from OY987307.1 coordinate 5,604,037, forward strand.
ATACCTACTTGCGTAAATAGTTATAATCGATATGGCTTTTTAAAGACCTTTTGACAATATTATATGATGCATTAACCTTTACGTTGTGTTTGACGACAACCTTAAATAATTTTTTTTACAAAAATATTAAAACCGACTTCAAAAATTTGCCCGTAGGCACACCACTAAAAATTAAAAAAAAAATAACAAAAAATAACACCGACTTCACAAATTTGCCCGTACGCACATTTCAAATTAAAATTTTATAAATATTTTTCTCTTTCTAAATTGAGTTATCTTTGGATTTGGTGACAGTCAAGGCAAGGAATTTAAATCTATTTAGATATGAATACATCATAACTTACTGTCACCGACTCCAAAGATAACTCAATTTACAAAGAGAAAAATATTTCTAAAATTTTAGTTGAAATGTGCATACGGGCAAATTTGTGAAGTCGGTTTTAATTTTTTTGTTTTTTTAGTGAATTATTAAGAATTATCGAAATCGGTCCAATATTAAATTCCATCCCCTATTTGTTCACCCATAGAATTGAAATTTTTCTCTGGACCCCTTTCTAATAAAATAAGAATCATCCAAATCGGTCCAATATGAACTTTCATCCCCTATTTATCTACCCTTAGGGATGGAATTTTTTCTTTAAATTTAAATGGGACCAAACCTAAGGTACCCCTTTCCAATAAAGAATCATTTAAATAAATAAACTTTCATCCCCTATTTATCTACCCTTAGGGGTGGAATTTTTTCTTCAAATTTAAATGGGGCCACCTCTGAAGTAGGTAATTCCTTTCTTATAAAAAAAGAATTATCGAAATCGGTTCAGTATGAAATTTCACCCCCTATTTGTCCACCCTTAGGGGTGGAATTTTTTCGCTCGTGCCGGCGCTGTCTTTTTAGACTGCATGTTTTTCTGCCTTCGATCGACCTCGGTTCGAGGCAGGCGCATGCAATATGTCTTTAAAGAAAAACACCGCTATGGCCAAGAGCGCTGGGCAAATGTGGGTTCACGGTATTGCTCCTAAATAGCTTTATCCGTGTGATTTACTAATCGTCTTACACTCACTGGGATTACTACGGATTTCTAGGGTTTTCCGTAGTACTTGAGCGAATGCTATCCTAGTTCTATCGGGAAAAAAGTCGGCCCTAGCCGCAAATTGCAACGAAGACAAAAATAATAGTAATTGCCCCCCTCCCCCGCACAAGCATGTGGTTGCTTCTGGGGTACTCTTAGTTTGGAGTATTGTGAGGGTGAGAATTATTATTATTATTATTATACCCTTTCAAATAAAAAAAAAAGAATTGTCCAAATCGGTTTATAAATGACCGAGTTCTGAGGTAACAAACAAAAAAAAAAATACAACCGAATTGATAACCTCCTCCTTTTTTGAAGTCGGTTAAAAAAACCTTAAAAGTGAAATATTATGTTGCTTATAGAATATGTATATTTTTGAAAACTGAGTGATGCTTATGTCCTATATTCCTTTTGTGACGCCAATTAGAGTTTTTTTATACTGTTTCAAGCGACTTTAGAAATACCTACTGTACAGGGTGTTCCCGTATATTTTGACCCACCCCTAGAGCCTCTATTTTTCGAGTTAGAAAAAAATTACTGAAATTAAAGTTGTAGGGTACCAAGGTATTGTCCCAAAAATAATGGATTGACAGGAATGCCCTTGCCTAAGTTGAAATTCTTTTCCATGGCAACCATGATTAAATATAAAGATTGTATTTATCTGCAATTTGGAATATCATGCGAATGCTTAGAGCAAACATATCACGGGCGTAGCCAGGATTTAGTTTTGGGGGGGGGGGGGTTTAGTTTGAGAAGTAAATAAAACAACAAAAATATACTTACATGAAATTTAATATCTATATATTCATCCGAAAAACTACGACATATTTATAAAGTTCTTAACTTTAAATGAAATGGATAAATTAATTTCGTTCCTCTGCGCTAAATCTAAAACCATTAAAGAAGAAATCTTCGGCTTTTTCTTTTAAATATATCCACTACTTCATCTGCATGAATTTATGTTCCATAGTGAATGTTCATTAACCATTAAGTTTGTTTTCACTTGTAGTGTTTCGTAAATAGTTTTTCAGTCTCCTTAGGCTCGAGAAAGACCTTTCTGGGGTAGCAGTGGATACAGGAATGGTAGCCAAGATTTGTAGTAATGTGTAAATATTAGGATAAAGGTTTTTATCGCACATATCTAGGCATTCCAAACTAGATTTCGGGGTAGGCAGTCTTCTTATCAGCATGCAAGGTAGCTGAAGCTTTGATAGCTAAATCCAAATTTGTTTCTTTATTAGAAACCCCTTGACCTTGACTACACCACTTTTTCCAGTAGTCCATACCTTTAGGTTTATCATCCTTCCTTTTTTTCCCCTCCATTTTTCGACAGTAATAATGATTCACGTATCTATCCTTAACAAGGTCATCGAATAACAGTGCACTAAAATTACTCACTTACACGGTACACTTAATTCTCTTCACTATTCGTTCACCACTTTTCACTTTTATTCGCTTCGAGTTCGCATGGAACAATACTGCCGTAAGCGCGGTCACGCGCCGCTTCGCCGCTTATATAGCAGCCCAGTAGCCGTCCAGAAACTTCCACGAACTTCCACAAAGTTCCGCTCATTTCGACCGAGGGGCGTGGCGAATAATCGAGAAACAACGCAAAGTGTCCCTACAATACAAAATAGTTCGGCTGCAACTGCGTCTGCCTCTCGTCAAAAGATGGCGCTAGGCGCTACTATTACTACATAATATATTCAAACGTAATAATAATTTAACTCTTCACTCCTCGTATTTTTTCGGTATAATATTAGGTAATATTTTGCTTATTTTAGGGGGGGGGGGGTTTGAACCCCCGAAACCCCCCCCCTTGGCTACGCCCGTGTGCTTACGTCCTATATTCCTTTTGTGACGCCAATTAGAGTTTTTTTATGCTGTTTCAAGCGACTTTAGAAATACCGACTGTACCCTGTACCTCTAACTTGTGTAACATTTCTGATGTGGTCCGCTTTCCGTTGCAGGCAGCCGTAGGGCCGCGGTGGCGGCGGTGGCGTTGAGCGGCGGCGGCAGCAGTGGCGGCGGCGGCGGCGGCGGGCGGAGCGGCGGAGGAGGGCGGCGCCCCCCCGCCGTTCAAGAGGCCGCGCCAGCCGGCGCCGCCGCCCCAGCAGGGGGCGGCGGCGGGGGCGGGCGCCGCCTCGTCGGCGACGTGGCCGGCCACGGTGAGTACCAGCCGGCCCTCGGCGGGCGGCACCGCCATCGGGTGCGCGCGCCGTTTTTATTGGTCGTAAACTTATTGTTGTATTCCTGGTAGATTTTGTTTATTGATCAATTTCCTGGGTTACTACCATATCAAACATTTGAAACCATTCAATAGTTTTTATTTAATTTCTTCTACGTACGTTTCGGCTGATAATAGCCATCTTCAGGTTATACAATATTTATTAAAATTACAAACATTTACAATTTCTAAAAAGAATAGAACACATATTTTTTAGTCTTTTTCTCTATAAAATTAACGTTTAAAATGTATTTCAAAATATTTTTTTAGTTGTTAAAATCTTTATATAATAAAAATCAGAATAAAAGGGGCATGTTATATAATGTGAATCATGTTTAATAGTGAAAAGTTATTTTTTTTAAGAATTGCTTTAAGAAATATTCAGGATTTTTTTTTCCAAAGAATACTTACAAAATCAGCCAGCAACATCTGTTTGTTACGTGTAACATTTTAAAAACATCATAAATGTTGATTTTCTTTCAATTTTTGTCGACCAGTAATAAACTAAAACATGATGCCGAATGCGATGGTCTTTCCGAATTTGCTACATAAAAAGAAGGTTGGCGATTTTTTTATATAATATATAAGTGCAACCAAAAGTTTTCAAGGGACAGTTAAACACTGTGTAACGTTTTAACTGTCCCTTTAAACACTGTGTAACGTTTTAACTGTCCCTTGAAAACTTTTGGTTGCACTTATATATTATATAAAAAAATCGCCAACCTTCTTTTTATGTAGCAAATTCGGAAAGACCATCGCATTCGGCATCATGTTTTAGTTTATTACTGGTCGACAAAAATTGTAAAGAAAATCAATCTCGCATATTATTTATAAAATAAAAAGAACATTTATGATGTTTTTAAAATGTTACACGTAACAAACAGATGTTGCTGGCTGATTTTGTAAGTATTCTTTGGGAAACAAATCCTGAATATTTCTTAAAGCAATTCTTAAAAAAATTAACTTTTCACTATTAAACATGATTCACATGATATAACATGCCCCTTTTATTATATAAAGATTTTAACAACTAAAAAAATATTTTGAAATACATTTTAAACGTTAATTTTATAGAGAAAAAGACTAAAAAATATGTGTTCTATTCTTTTTAGAAATTGTAAATGTTTGTAATTTTAATAAATATTGTTTAACCTGAAGATGGCTATTATCAGCCGAAACGTACGTAGAAGAAATTCAATAAAAACTATTGAATGGTTTCAAATGTTTGATATGGTAGTAACCCAGGAAATTGATCAATTGGTCGTAAACGTTCGCACTTTTTTGCTGGAAATTTGCGGTTTTTTCTCTCTCAGATCAGTCGCAGGGGGATTGCCAAAGCCCCTAAATATCTCATTCGGCTTTAGATTTTTTTCTTTTGTCAATTATTATGATAATAACGATTAAAAAAAAACAATGTAGATGATGTAATTTTTTAATAAAAGAAAATATACATATTTTTATGAAAATATAAATAAAATCATAACTCTCATAAAAAAATAAAACTTTTTTCTTTAATTTCTTTTATTTTTATTGAACTCGAAATTTCGACTTTAAAAGTCGAAGTCCTACTTTGAACTCGAAATTCCGACTTTGAACTCGAAGTTTCGCCTTTGAAAGTCAGACTTCGAGTTTGAAAGTCAAACTTCGACTTTCAATGTTCATAACGTCGGAACTTCGAGTTCAAAGTCGGAATTCGAATTTCAAATTCGAAATTTCGAGTTCAAAGTCAGAATTTCGACTTTAAAGTCAGAATTTCGAGTTCAATAAAAATAAAATGATGGTGTGGCCCTTCTACGCTTCCGTATGTTTTGATATTTTTATACAGGGTGAGTCAGTGCATATATTTTGGGCCAAAATATTACGATTGAGGCTAACATCCCTTATAGAAATGTTGTTTGTTTAAGAGATACAGGGCGTTGGAGTTTTTGGAATTTGCATTTTGTCTACATCTCCCAACATAATCAAACTGCTGACCTGAAATTTGGCACTGCTATGTTTTTGGGGATGGAGAATAAGATGAAAGTGTACATTTTTGGGGTCGTGCTTTTACTCGTAACTTTTTTGAGGTTATCTTTTTGGTCCTGCAGCTCCATCATTTTAGTGCATCTCTTCATTCTGCAACAAAGATGTAGGTACTCTTGTTTCATAACGATGAAATCAACCGTTTGCGTGGAAATTGCCAAAACGTGCCCCAAAAAATCTGTCGACTTCAATATTCGAAAAATAAAATTTTCACCTACTGCTTTCAAATGTTACAAATTAACTGTACATTAAAAACGAAGAAAAAATGCCAAATGAACATTGGTCGAAACATATTCGTTTTCTTGAAATAGGGTGTTCGCTTTAATTGGTGCAATTGTTGTGCAATATTTGAAAGCAGTATATGGAAATTTTATTTTTCGAATAATGGTGTTTTGGGGCACGCTATGGCAATTTCAACGCAAACGGTCGATTTGATCGTTATGAAACAAGAGTACCTCTTTATTGCAGAATGAAAAGATGCACTAAAATGATGGACCTGTAGGACCAAAAAGATAACCTCAAAACAGTTACGAATAGAAGCACGATCCAAAACCAGCGCAAGTGGCGCCCTCTGTGAAATACGTAGAAATTGACATTTTCACCTTATTCTCCATCACCAAAACATTTCAGTTCAGCAGCTTGATTATGTTGGGAGATCTAGCCAAAATGCAATTTCAAAAACAAACTTCAACGCCCTGTACCTCTTAAACAAACAACATTTCTATAAAGCATATTAGCCTCAATCGTAATATTTAGGCCCAAAATATATGCGGTTGCACTATGTGCCATTATTACTGACTCACCCTGTATATTTATTTTTTGATATTTTTATATACCTACCTATTTATATAAAAATATCAAAACATACGGAAGCGTAGAAGGGCCACACCATTATTTTATTTTTATTGAACTCGAAATTCCGACTTTAAAGTCGAAATTCCGACTTTATGAACTTCTACTTTGAAAGTCGAAGTTTGACTTTCAAACTCGAAGTCCGACTTTCAAAGTCGAAATTCCGACTTTAAAAATCGAAGTCTGACTTTCAGAGGCGAAGTTCAAACTCGAAACTTCTAGTTCAAAGTCGGAATTTCGAGTTCAAAGTAGGACTTCGACTTTTAAAGTGGAAATTTCGAGTTCAATAAAAATAAAATAATGGTGTGGCCCTTCTACGCTTCCGTAAAAATGCGTAAAGAAATAATAAAACAAAAAAGAACAAAACAAAATTAATTATGGCCATTTGCACCGTCGTATCTTAAATTAACTACTTAATAACGATTATTGTAACAATGGTTGTCTTATCTTGTCAAGTAGGTAGTTATAGACCGGGAGATAGTGACAGATTTTTGGACGTGATTTTACTCTGTATGATCTACCAGCGATTATGTCGACAATTTTAAAATAAATCGATAGTTGGCACACCAAACTTGTGTATTTTTTTTCCAAGGAATTGAATGCCACAAAGAAAACCGCAGCTGTAGTCTTAGCTGAGACAAAAAACGCAACTTCCACTAAACCAGGAATGATATTCACGCGTGCGGTACAGATTTTTAATTCAATTTACTAATCTAATGAAAATTGCAAGAAAATCGCCATCTGTATTTATTCCAAAAAATTAGTTTTTGAACTCGAAATTCCGACTTCGAACTCGAAGTTCCGACATTACGAACTTAGACTTTGAAAGTCGAAGTTTGACTTTCAAACTCGAAGTCCGACTTTCAAAGTCGAAATTCCGACTTTAATAATCGAAGCCTGACTTTCAAAGGCGAAGTTCAAAGACGAAACTTCTAGTTCAAAGTCGGAATTTCGAGTTCAAAGTAGGACTTCGACTTTTAAAGTGGAAATTTCGAGTTCAATAAAAATAAAATAATGGTGTGGCCCTTCTACGCTTCCGTAAAAACACGTAAAGAAATAATAAAACAAAAAAGAACGAAAGAAAAATAAGTATGGCCATTTGCATATTTTTTAAAGTTGTATAGCATAAAATCTAATAACATTTTACCTGGCAAAAATTTAGTACAAACATCTCTGTCTTCATTTTAATCATAAGATCTTAAAAGCAGCGTTTTGTTTTATAGGTTATGAAAACCATGGGAAAATAATAATTCCAGCGCATATGCTTTTAATATCTTATGATTAAAATGAAGACAGAGATGTTGTACTAAATTTTTGCCAGGTAAAATGTTATTAGATTTTATGCTATACAACTTAAAAAATCTAACGTCACTTTCGCTGTCGGCAACCTCCTCTTAACAACGATTATTGTAACAATGGTTGTATTTTTTCTTGTCAAGTAGTTATATACCGGAAGATAGTGACAGATTTTTCGACGTGATTTGACCCAGTATGACATACCAGCGATTATGTCGACAATTTTTAAAATAAATTGATGGTTGAAACACCAAACTTGTGTAGTTTTTTTCCAAGGAATTGAATGCCACAAAGAAAAACGCAGTTGTAGTCTTAGCTGAGACAAAAAACGCAACTTCCGCTAAACTACTAATCTAATGAAAATTGCAAGAAAATCGCCATCTGTATTTATTACAAAAAAAAATGTTTTTTTGGAGATAACTTTTTTGTTTGAAATCCAATTGCGTTTTTCTTTGTAGAATTCAATTCCTTGGAAAAACTACACAAGTTTAGTTTTCAACCACAAATTTATCTTAAAAATTACCGACATAATTGCTCGTAACGCTTTAACTGGGACACCCTATACGAATTAACGGATTATTTTTGTATGATTTTTAAACAAAATTACATTTTCCAAAGCACATTAAATTTTTAATTATTTTAAAATTTTTGAATACCCTGCATATTAAATCCATATAACTATTTTTTCGCGGGTTTTAAAATAAGCAAAATGTTTTATGAAGAATGACTTTTTCTCGAAAATTTAAAAATTTTGCCTATTTATTTATTCAAATCGAAAGTTGGAAAGTTGTTTTTTTATAATATTTTCCATCGAATTTACATTTTCACTTTTGGAACTCGAACTAGTCATGCTATTCATAATATAAAAATGTACACAACGTTCACACGTCACACAACGATAAGGGGCGTTCAATAGATACTAAGTTTAAGTTTAATTAAAAATTATCAACAAATGTATCTACTAACTACAACTACTCCCTTCGTCACTGGTTGCTGAAGCTGAAGCGTATAGTGTTCTCAGAAATATACAGTGTGGATAGAAATTGTGGAATATTGCTTGTATTTCTTAAAATATTCCTCATATCAAAAACATGTTTCAATAAAAGTGTTAGGGGAAATTATTTCCCGTTTAGTGATATCAAGCAATCTTTCGTAGCACAAAAAATGTTGTTGCCATGGTAACCGATTATTTTTTTTTAAATGGCACCATATACTTTTTTTGGTGAATATTAATACATTGGAACTTTCTGAATACGATACAATACAATTTTAATGGGGTCGCATAAGAAAAAAATACAAAAAAATAAGTTTCTATTATGCTATTGACAATGTTTATTAAAATAATTATTAACATCAAGTTGCCAAAATCAGAACAATGCGAAACTGTCACTAGCTGTGTAAACTTGTACATTGTTACACTAAACGTACTTTTTTACTCAATTTTCTGTGTACTAAGTACTTAGTATGTTAACCTGTATTCTTTCCGTTTCACTTAATTCAAGCACCTTATAACCTACTAAGTACTTAAGTACACAGAAAATTTAGTAAAAAAGTACGTTTACTGTAACAATGCACACAATTACAGGCAACTGACAGCTAGTGACAGTTTCGCAATGTTCTGATTTTGGCATGGCTAACTTGATGTTAATAATTATTTTGATAAACATTGTCAATAGCATAATAGAAAACTTAATTTTTTTATATTTTTTTTCTTATGCGACCCCATTAAAATTGTATTGTACCTATCGTATTCAAAAAGTTGCAATGTATTAATTTTCACCACAAAAAATATATGGTGCCATTTAAAAAAATTAAGTCCGTTACCATGGCAACCACATTTTTTGTGCTACGGAAGATTGCTTGATATCACTAAACGGGAAATAATTTCCCCTAACACTTTTATTAAAACATGTTTTTGATATGAGGAATATTTTGAGAAATATAAGCAATATTCCACAATTTCTATCCACACTGTATACAGGGTGTTCCTTAATGACATGCTAATACTTAAGGGGGTTATTCTTGGGCCCATTTTAAGAAAAAAACTTCATATGAACGTATGTCGTAAACGTCCTAACTTTTGAGATACAGGGCGTTATGGTCAATTTTTTAAAATTGAATTTTGGCTACATCTCCTGAAATAATCAAGCTGCTGAACTGAAATTTGGCATTGCTATGTTTTTGGGGATGGAGAATAAGCTGAAAATGTCAATTTCACCGTATCTCACAGAGGGCGCCACTTGCGCTGTTTTTTGATCACGCTTTTACGCGTAACTTTTTTGAGGTTATCTTTTTGGACCTGCAGGTCCATCATTTTAGTGCATCTTTTCATTCTGCAAGAAAAAGGTACTCTTGTTTCATAACGATTAAATCAACCGTTTGCTTTGAAATTGCCAAAACGTTCTCCAAAACACCTGACTTAAATATTCGAAACATAAAATTTTCACCTACCACCTTCAAGTGTTACAGATCAACTGTACCATTTAAACTGAGAAAAAAATCCCTATTAACAATGTATCAAAAATTATTCGCTTTCAAAATGGAAAGGATTGAATTTGACAAAATTTTGACACTCTATTTCAAGAAAACCAATGGTGTTTTGACCAATGCCCATTTGGCATTTTTTTCAACATTTTGAATGTACAGTTGATCTGTAACATTTGAAAGCAGTAGGTGAAAATTTTATGTTTCGAATATTGGAATCAACAGGTGTTTTGGGGCACGTTTTGGTAATTTCAACGCAAACGGTTGATTTAATCGTTATGAAACAAGAGTACCTTTTTCTTACAAAATGAAAAGATGCACTAAAATGCTGGACCTGCAGGACCAAAAAGATAACCTCAAAAAAGTTACGCGTAAAAGCGTGATCAAAAAACAGCGCAAGTGGCGCCCTCTGTGAGATACGGTGAAATTGACATTTTCTGCTTATTCTCCATCCCCAAAAACACAGCAGTGCCAAATTTCAGTTCAGCAGCTTGATTATTTCGGGAGATGTAGCCAAAATTCAATTTAAAAAAATGAACTTTAACACCCTGTATCTCAAAAGTTAGGATGTTTACGACATACGTTCATATGAAGTTTTTTTCTTAAAATGGGCCCAAGAATAACCCCCTTAAGTATTAGCATGTCATTAAGGAACACCCTGTATATTTTAAAATTTCAACAGTTTCTTCAAATAAAAAAGTTTATACAAACTGGCAATAATGTTTTATGTAACTAACAATTATTGGAGAGAAATCTCAGAAGGTGCTACACATACCATCGAAAGGCGCCAAGTATCAATCCAGGCCTATTAATTTAAAACATATTAGCACAGACATATATAGCGCTATATATGTCTGTGATATTAGTAACTGCCAGAGCCAATAGATTAGAAACGTGCCATAGTGCCAGATGACTGTGTGCGAGCGGTCACGTGTCTAATGATTTCGAGAGTTTTAAAAAGATAACAAAAAGACTAGTGACAGTCTTCTTGCTGTGAACATACATTTTAATTATTTGTTACGAGTTTTGTGACCATACTTTATATTTTATTACAGTAAACTTTTGATTTATTTATTAATATTTGCAGATACAGGTATAGCTAAACATTTATTTATTTTTTCTTCGGAAATTTTTTCTTTTTTTAATTTGCAATATTCTATAATGTCTGGCGGCAAATATTACATAAGTAATACTTTTTTTACCGAAAATCAATCAAGTCTTAAAAATGAACGATGGCACATTTCATATTTGTGGTCTTAAATTTTAATTTGATATATTCCAAAAATTCAAGTTAAATAAATTTAGCTAGTACAAAATATAAATTAAAAGTAAAAAAATATTTTTAAAAAAAGCTTTTATTTAAATGCGCTAAAAAGAATAAAATAATCTTTTCTTTTAAAACTTTTACTATCAACTTATAACGTCATTCCACAATTTATATGATATAAAAGCTTGTCGCGAGATTTAAGTAGTGGTATTTACTTAGTTTGAAAACTTAAATCTCGCGACAAGCTTTTATATCATATAAATTGTGGAATGACGTTATAAGTTGATAGTAAAAGTTTTAAAAGAAAAGATTATTTTATTCTTTTTAGCGCATTTAAATAAAAGCTTTTTTTAAAAATATTTTTTTACTTTTAATTTATTTTGTAATTTTTAGTTTGGCCAGGTGTCTGAGTCTATTCATCTCAGTTAACGCATCATTGTTGCAAGGTCGTTTGCCGGTTAGTTTAGAACAGTCTAGCTCTTCAATGAGGAGACCTTCTAATGACCATCTTGGGTGTTCCGCCATGTTGGATTTAGAATGACGTCACACATATAATCATGCATTGTCATCCAAATTAAACGTGTGTACAAAATTTCAGCTCGATCGGTTGAAATTTAACTAGTCCGCCATCTTGAGTGTTCCGCCATGTTGGATTTAGAATGACGTCACACATATAATCATGCATTGTCATCCAAATTAAACGTGTGTACAAAATTTCAGCTCGATCGGTTGAAATTTAACTAGTCCGCCATCTTGAGTGTTCCGCCATGTTGGATTTAGAATGACGTCACACATATAATCATGCATTGTCATCCAAATTAAACGTGTGTACAAAATTTCAGCTCGATCGGTTGAAATTTAACTAGTCCGCCATCTTGGGTGATCCGCCATGTTGGATTTAGAATGACGTCACACATATAATCATGCATTGTCATCCAAATTAAACGTGTGTACAAAATTTCAGCTCGATCGGTTGAAGATATCTGCTTCAAAATTGAGTTGCAAGATTCCACCCGAACAAATTACATACATACATACATACATACATTGCAAGTTAAATAAAAGCTTTTAAAAAATGAAATACTTACACATATTTCAAAAACAGTAAAGAAGATTTCAAAAATGAAATACAGTGTGCCCGCGTTTGCTTGTGAATACTCTAGAAATCTATGAAGAGCCGAATAAAATTGCTTATATTTTTTTAGAGTGACCTAAGGGAAAATATCCTACAGACACTAATATTTCGACTGGGTGATTATTTATGATTTTTTAAATGACAAATTATTTTCAGGCTACCATATTAGGCATTCTTTTAAGAATAAAATGGTGCCATCGAATTGAACCATAGCTCGAAACCTTTTGCACGAAAGTTATATGTTCACAAAGTGGGGCCAAAGTTAAAAAAAAATTGATTTTCCAAAGTACCTTGTATAAACCACGAGGCACAGTTTGGTGATCTTTTTTACAAATCGATTAAGATTTGCCTACTGTACGTAGTATAGCCAGTTTAGCTCATACAGGGTCTTCTTAAAAAAAATCAAATTTGATGAAAAAATCAAGTATTTCAAAAAATTATTCAAGGAAAAAATTCGGGGTTCTACTGCATTATGTTGATTCCCCTTGGAAAAATCCTTTTTTTTAAACTTTGGCCTCACTTGTGAAGGTAGATCCTATATGCTTGACGGTACATCAACTTTATATGACGGCTTGATGGTACATCAACTTTATATAAAACATATTTAAAAAAGAATTAAAAATTAAGACGTAACAGAATCTTATCGTTTTTTTATTTTTTTCTTGATCTTTTAATTGAGCGTTGATATAAGGTACAACATAATAGAATCTTAAAGCGTAACAGAATCTTATCATTTCCTCTTGATCTTTTAATAGAGCGTTAATATTTGGTACTTGGTAAATTGAAAAAGAAACAACTTTTTTAAATAAATTCAGTGGTTTTTAAATAAGTATATTTTTAGCGATTTTATCTTTTAAATGTAATTTTTGACAGATCGCGAAGGCCACGTGATCAAGTTTGGATGGGCCATTTTACATCTTTTCTAAAGCAGAAGGTAACTCCGAAGACCGGAAAATTTTTGATAAGTGCTAGCAGGGAGGCCATAAGCGAAAAAACTGTACATTTCACATAAAAGTGTACTATTATTTATAACTAGAAAAAATATTGCCATGGACCCCAAGATTCATTTCTAGATACCAAAGCCATGAAGGCAATAACAATATGACGTACCTACCTATAATAAAATGATCCTAGTAATATAAATAAATAATACAGTGTGTCCGCGGATGGACTTAACTTCTTACAGGTTTAAATGATAAAAAAATTAAAGAGTTGAAACCACAGAAAATATACGCTACGCTAGTTTGTGTCATATATCGAAAGTAGCAGCTGTCACAGAAAGTAGGACATGATAACCGCATTGGTGACACTATTCCCTTCAACTTTGGTATTTATCCTTTTTATCTAAAATCAGAAACAACGAAGCTAAATGGATTAGAATAAATATCTAGTGAGCCATGGCTTTTTTCAAAAATCCACAAGGCGCGTTAAATTGAGCCCACAAAGCTAAAATGATTTCCAATTTAACGCGCCTTGTGGATTTTTGAAAAAAGTTATGGGTTATTAGATAGATATTTAGAAAAAAAAACGAAATTTTGGAGATTTATCCTAATCTATCTAGCTTCGTTGTTTCTGATTTTCTGAAAGAATTATCTTTTCCCCATTTAACCTTCCTTCTATCTCCTCTAGTTTCCGAGATCCCCATACTAATCTTAAAAAACTCACCCCGTATATTTATTTCATTACCGAGAAAATTTTTATTCGGTACCTTGTGTTATCAACTGAAAATAAAACGACAGAAAGAGAAATAAAATTGAAAACAAGCTTTTATTTAAGCCATGTACTAAAACGAATAAAATAAGTTTAGGTTTTCGTTAAGATAATTCAATTCCAAATTGCGACAAGTTTTTGCAAATTGAAAAGCTTGTCGCGCGAAATGTTGATGAAAGTAGGTACCAATTAATTTCATTGGACAGTGATTGGTTGATAAGCAAGTACCTATTTGCCAAAGGATGCATTTTTTTCTTTACAATTCGCGCGACAAGCTTTTCAATTTGCAAAAACTTGTCGCAACTTGGAATTGAATTATCTTAACGAAAACCTAAACTTATTTTATTCGTTTTAGTATGGCTTAAATAAAAGCTTGTTTTTAAAAAGGTTTTTTTTATTTTCAATTTTATTTTGTGCTTTTTAGTACCTATTTGGGGCGGCCGCCATATTGGATTTCGTATGCAGTTATTCTCCTTATTGTTTTCTACCCGTCGAGCCCTTTTATTTGATACCCCTGTTGGGTATCAAATAGGTAATCCGCCATCTTGGAGCGGCGGCCATTTTGAAAGTATTACAATATTGAGTATTGCATATTGTATTGTCACCGGAACTAAAGGTGTATGCAAAATTTCAGCTCAATCGGATGTCAGGAAGTGGTTCTAATTCACCTTGCGCAGCTGTGTTTTCGGCAAGCTCAATTTCAATGTATCTCATAAAGTTTTGGATCGTGCCTTTACTCGTAACTTTTTTGAGGTTACTTTTTTGATCTAGCAGATTCATAATTTTAGTACACCTTTTCATTGGTCTAGAAAAGTGTAGGTATACTTGTTTTGTAACAATAAAGTCAACCATTTGCGTTGCCAACTGCTCTATGTACTATCAAAGATCATATATTATGATCTTTGGTACTATTTTTTATGCGTTTTAATTTTTTAGCAGAAAAAAAATCAAAGTCGACCTAGGCTTTTGCATTTTTTCAAACCTATCCAGTTTTTCATTCTGAACAAGTTTTCTTAATAACAATTTGATGTGTAAACTACACAAAGTGCACTTTTCTAAAAAAAAATGGGAAAATGCCAAAAAATCAAAGTAGGCCTAGACTTTCGAAATTTCGCAAACCTACTCAGTTGTTCATTCTGAACAAGTTTCCTTAATAACATTTGGTCGTAAAACCTACAAAAAGGGCACTTTACTGATGTGAAAAATTGTTTTTTCATAATTTCCAAGGCATACCGCATACGTAATTTTTCGAAAGTAAAATTATGTCACGCCTTATGCGAATTCAATCCGTGGACACACTGTATAAACAGTGCCTACTTGTCTGCATTCTAAGCGTAAAAATCAATCTCATTTTATTTAAATTAACTATAATGAATTCGACATTTAACTGGACATCGATCCTGTTGCGTCTTATATTAAAACAAATTAAATCACTATTGTATAATAAAAATGTGCGCGTTTGTAAAATGTGTAGCACCGACGTCATTGCCATTTTCTACACAAGGTGGAATTTTTTAACCCTTTCAAATATCCCATTTCAAAAGGTGAAAATAAGTTTAAAAAAAGGTAGTCCGAAAAAAGTGGATTTCTAAGATTATTTGCCCATTTGAAAATTAGTTGGCCTTATTGTCTGTGTAGAAGATTACACGACTCAAGAGTGGGCCGAGAATAATAAAAAAACATTATAATATACGCTGCCACTTATGTAAGTTTCGTGACTGAGTTTCGTGATTTTTTCATTATCTAAATAAAGCGTTGTCACGATATTTTTAGGTGTACCTACTACATTGAGTACACTTGAATTTGTTTATATTTTAGTTCTCGATTTGTGTGGGTTTTGGCTATTTAAACAATAACTATTACTATTAGCTATTACATATGCAGCATCCAAGGATATGGAGTTTCTCTCACATATACCTGTATACATGTTAACGTTAACAAATAGTGTGTCCAAGGATGGAACAAAAATTATTATTGATTTTACGAGTACAGAAAAATGAAAATGTTTCTAAAGAGAATAGTATATTTCATTACGAGTCTGGAAAAATCTATTTCTGGACGTGTAATGAACGATATTTTTTATTATACTTCTTTGAAAACGGAAACTTAAAACATTTTATCGGCATATTATAATAAATTTAATTGACAAAAAATAAACAATGCAGACATAATAGTGTTTGGTATGTATAATGCGTTTCCATGGTTACTCTCAAATTATTTCAAAGGTGCTTTGTTGTAAATTAGTTCTTGTCAGATAAGGTGAATAAAACGTCAAAAATATTACAGAAATGTGTCTAAATATTGAAACACTTACGAAAATACAAAATAGGTATATGTTAAATATCAGAGAGCATATAGAGTTTCTTAAATTTAGTTTACTTTGCTGTATATTTCTAATTTAAAGCCATATATTCGGTATTTTTATTCAGCGTACGGAAAGTTTTTCCATGCGCTGTTTCCGTGCGCTAGCCCGAAAAACCCCTTCTTTCATTATTGCTAAAACAGATGAAAATAAGGTGTTTTCAAAGAAGTATAATAAAAATACCATTATTTATTATTTTAGACAAAATGCTTATAAAAGAAAGTTGTTTATGGTCCAAAATAATTCATGATTTCATTATTTTTTGTCAAGAGGCACTTTTACTCTTATCGATCAATAGTCCAGTAAAGATGTGCTCGGCTTATAGGGGTCTCAAAAAAATTCCAAACAGGATGATTTTTTCAGGGTTGCTTTGGGACTGCCTCCTGAGTGTTCAACCACACTCGAACTCCTGGTACGAACTGAGCTATATACAGTGTGGCCCGTTTGGAATGGAGACACCTCTGTAAAATAGTCATGTGTGCTCCGATTTTAAAAAACTTTTTTTTGTTAGATAGGTCTCTGAAAATACCATTCGACACACCTTCCAATTATTTTGAAAAGCAAACACCTGGCTAACGGCGACATTTTTTATACCCCCAAAATTAAAAAAATCATATTAGGTAGGCATTTTTTTATCAAAAAAATTTACTAAAAGAAGTTGTTTAGAATGAACCAAAAATCCCAAATCCAAAGTTTTATCAAAATCAAAAAATAAAAAATTTCCGAAAAAATAAATTGAAGGTCCAAAAATCACATTTTAATGAATTTCTACGGATAGCAAAGTGTGCCATGGAAATTTTAAGTTATAAAATTAACTTTGCTAACCGTAAAAATTGATTAAAATGTGATTTTTAGACCTTATATGATTTCTTGAATTTTGGGGGTATAAAAAATGTCGCAGTTAGCCAGGTGTTTTGTTTTAAAAACAATTGGAAGGTGTGTCGAATGGTATTTTCAGAGACCTTCCAAACGGGCCACACTGTATTGTGGTTTCCTAAACATTTTTTTAGAGCAAAATGACCCTAATAAGTTGTAGGGATCAAAGTACGAACAACTTTTCCTCAAAAATTCCGTACGCTGCTGTAAACATTTTTTTTTACAAAAAAATTACCTTAAAAATTTTAAACGACAACCTGTATTACGCATTTTCAGTTCTGTCATTCTAGGTATAGCGAGATTTAGGAACTTAAAAGTTGTGATCGACTTCAAGTTTGCATCTGATTTCGCAAACAGATCCTATCTTCATAAGTATACAAATAGGGGCATCGTCTAAAATAGTTCGCCGTTGTGTAACCCGTTTTGTGAATCCTAATCCGATCCTGGTACCTCATTTCGCATTCTGGAAATATTCATAATATTAGGAAATATTCAGATTATTATGTAAATAACCGGAATATCCAAAGTGGCCTGACAAGGGTCATGATTTGGTTATTTCTAGTTTTTCGACTTGCAAGTCATTAGGCAAAATGGAATTAAGAATTTTGTGTTGGTAAGGCGAAAAGATCGTATTCCTGTTCCTTCCTCCGTAAGTACAGGGTGCGTCCCATTTTGGATGTTTTTCTCAAAAATCTCGGTTATTATTAAAGCTAGAGGGTTGCGGTTTTCACGACACTGTACTACTTTTTTGAGAGGAATTTGGTGGACCAATCAGATTTTAGATAAGTTTTATAGTTTGCGCGCATTGGCGCAGGACTGGAATTTTCGATTTTTTTGAAACCTCTCTCCTGGCTACAACTTATATATATATATCGACAAATTTAATCAACTATTTTTATAGATTTTTTGGCGTAGAATCGAATGGAACAATTAGTTTTTGGGTCGCGTTAATAGTTTTTGAGATATGAACTATGGTTTCCATTAAAAAAAATATATAACTTCGGGTCATATCTCAAAAACTATTAACGCTACCAAAAAAACTAATTATTCCATGCGATTCTACGCCAAAAAATCTATAAAAATAGTTGATTAAATTTGTCGATATATATAAGTTGTAGCCAGGAGAGAGGTTTCCAAAAAATCGAAAATATCAGTCCTGCGGCAATGCGCGGAAACTATAAAACTTATCTACAATCTGATTGGTCCACCAAATTCCTCTCAAAAAAGTAGTACAGTAACGTGAAAACCGCAACCCTCCAGCTTTAATAATAACCGAGATTTTTTAGAAAAACACCCAAAAACACCCAAAATGGGACACCCTGTACATACCCCCACCAAACCTTAGGTTGGTGAACATATCTCAACTCATTTTGTTCAAAATCTCATAAAAATCTGATAAAGGAGACCCCAAGCCATTCCAAATTGCTGCGGATATACTTAATTCATTTCCTAGTCGAAAATAAGTAAGTGGTTTTAACACAAAGTGTTGTTAGTTCTAATATTGAATCAATACTCAAATTTGTCCTTTCTACTAAAATCTTATCATTTTCTGACTTTCTGTGTGAAATATTCAATGATTTATCAACAGAGACATTTGTAAAAAGAGTAACCACATTAAAGCTAGCTACTATAATGATTCGTAAATTGATGTTCCCTAATTTTTTCTAAAAAATGATTACTGTTTTTGACGAGACATTATCTTTGAGAAAGGAGGAAGATTTATTCTCCGAGAGCTCAGTTGTCGTTGAAGTTATTTTTTTTAGTTATACTTTCAAAGTTTTGTTCATTAAATGGATCTGTTTGCGCCACAAAAAAATGTCCGGCAATAATAAAAGGAAACTTTAGTGTCGAGATACATATTTTTTTTAAAATCGAAAAAAAAAGAAGTAGTACGATCCCTCTACCTTCCGCAATGAGGCTGAAACGTTTAAATGATACTTTATTGGCCGGGTTGGCCAAGGCCAACTGATAGAAAAAAAAGAGTGCTATATCGGCTTACTTCAGTGCGGCATTTTGAGCTGGTTTGAGGCTTTTTAATGCCGATTTCAAAATAAAGTATGTAATGTGGCTCGAAGGTGTAGCGTCAACCGCTGGCGGAGATTTGAATTATTGCCCTCAGACAAATAAGCCAACATAAAAAATGCCTACTCAAAACAAAAACAACAAATTTGACACTTAAGCCTGCATCATATGATCACCAGAGGGTACGTTTCCTATGCCACAAATCCAACACTTTACTCTTCCCATCGTTCTTAAAAATTACACTAATTCACTAACTTAACTTATCCAATAACCCCAAAATCTCTTTAAAAAACAAGAATAACGCAAAAGTAAACACTCGAAACACATCAACACAATCCGGCGAAATCTCAACGAACTCTGGATCAGCTGTTGGCGCATAATAAAGCAAATGCGCATCGATGGCAAAGAGCTCGTGCAATGTTGCCACGTCAGCCAGAATAAGCAATTTATTAAGGATATTATTTATAGACCAAGTAGGATCAGTAAATTTATAAAATCAGTAAAATTTATTGTTAAATGATAACTGTCCAAATTTTTACTCTATGTAGATTGTAGATATCAACTATTTGTTCCAAATTGAGGTTTTTTAACGTTGGGTATACATTTATTTCGTAAGTACAGGGTGTCCCAGTTAACGTGATAAACCCGATTTTCTCGGTAATTTTAAAGATAAATTCATGATTCGAAAACCAGACTTGTGTAGAATTTTTCGAGGAATTCGAATGTGACGTCAAACTTAATATACCGGGTGTTGTTAAAAAGTTATTTCAAAAATACCGTTTTCCAAAAAATTTTGAAGTTGGATTTTAACACGGAATGTTAGTAATAAGTATACGGGGAGTAACGAAAAAGTGTCGGTTTTTGTGGTGCAATTATTGCATTGTTTTGTTTTAGATTTATATTACTAACTCAGACAAATAATGTTATTAAACATTTTTTTCTTGAAATCGGCAGTGAAGTGTCCCAAAATCGTCATTATTGTACGATTTTTTCAATAAGCAGGTCTTGGCGATATCAAACGTTAGACGCGGAGCCATCGCCCGTCAAAAGTGACCAAAATAATATTCAAAACCTGGCTAATAAAGGCCCATTTAATTTTTCGTACACATTGCGAAATTGTTACCTACAGCAGCGCAATCTTTCAGTATAAATATTTTAGTTGGTTTGAACATCAATAGATTTGTTATGGAGGCTGCACAACAAGCAGCAGTTTGGTTTTTCTGTTCGAAGGCGCCGTGTCTTGTCATACTTGACCTAGGTAGAGCGATCGTCAAAGTCAAGCAACGCCGCGCGCCGTTGGTTCATGGACGTATGATTATTTTCTTGCCTAATAAAACATTTTTTTCTATTTCAAAAAAATATACAGGGCCCACCACGAACTGCATCGATCTATACTATATGGAAAACTAAAAGTAGAAAAATTCTGAAAATTTGGCACCTCACCAATGCCGATGGGCGCTGCTCAACTAAAATATTTTGGTGAATCTGGCACTTCCGGTTATACCGGAAGTCGATATCAACTTTCTTATCTCAAATGGAACACCCCGTATATTATTGCATTTTTGGATTCTAGGTATCATTTTGGAACAAAAACATGCAACATGTCCTATGTTTAAATCCAACCGTTTTTAAGATATTTGCATTTTTCCGAAAAAAATTACAGGTGCAGACCTAAAGTCAATTAGCAATTTATTGGAGGAAACCGCGAAATTTCAAAACGAATTTTTGACATCGTGTAACAGAAGCCCTGACCTAGTGATCTCTGCTGAGAAATAAACCCGTTCTTATACAGGGTGTTCACAAAATATGAATAAAAATTACATTCAAAATGTGCTTAAATCTCGAAATTTTCAAATGGAAACCCCCATTTTTTTAATGCGATCTTATTCACCACTAAAAATGATGACAACTTTGTATATGGTTTCCTATACCTAAATGCAGTAATTTTCGGTTAATTTAGGAAAAACCCACTTTTCGCCCATAAAATGCGGGGTTTGCTTAACGCTTGGAAAATCATATTAGCCGTGGACGTTGAAAAGACAATCGCGGCTGAGGAAATGTCACTTGGTTTATAAATTATTGTCAACAATAATGCCGGCGCGCTTAAATTACGCAAACGAAGATTATTTAAATTTGTTTATTATCTACGGAGAATGCAACAAAGTAATATCAAGAACGTGCGATACATAATCTTCTTTTGTGTAATTTAAGCGCGCCGGCATTATTGTTGACAATAATTTATAAACCAAGTGACATTTCCTCAGCCGCGATTGTCTTTTCAACGTCTACGGCTAATATGATTTTCCAAGCGTTAAGCAAACCCCGCATTTTATGGGCGAAAAGTGGGTTTTTCGTAAATTAATTGAAAGTTACTGCATTTAGGTATAGAAAACCTTTCACAAAGTTGTCATCATTTTTAGTGGTGAATAAGATCGCATTAAAAAAATGGGGGTTTCCATTTGAAAATTTCGAGATTTAAGCACATTTTGGATGTAATTTTTATTCATATTTTGTGAACACTCTGTATAAGAACGGGTTTATTTCTCAGCAGAGATCACTAGGTCAGGGCTTCTGTTACACGATGCCAAAAATTCGTTTTGAAATTTCGCGGTTTCCTCGTATAAATTGCTAATTGACTTTAGGTCTGCACCTGTAATTTTTTTCGGAAAAACGCAAATATCTCAAAAACGGTTAGATTTAGACATAGGACATGTTGCATGTTTTTGTTCCAAAATGATGCCTACAATCCAAAAATGCAATAATATACAGGGTGTTCCATTTGAGATAAGAAAGTTGATATCGACTTCCGGTATAACCGGAAGTGCCAGATTCACCAAAATATTTTAGTTGAGCGGCGCCCATCGGCATTGGTGAGGTGCCAAATTTTCAGAATTTTCCTACTTTTAGTTTTCCATATATAGATCGATGCAGTTCGTGGTGGGCCACCCTGTATAATATGTACCTCGACACTGAAGTTCTTTTTATGACTAATGTGGTTTATTTGCCTCGGCCAGAGGCCTCGGCAACTAAATTCCACATGAGCCATAAAAAGTTGAACTTCAGTGCCTTGGTATATAAATAACTATTATCTTGGCAGGGTCTGTACTGTATTGAATTATTAGTCTATGTTTATTATTTGCCAGAGAATTTGTCGCATGGACAGGCTGGCCGGCTGCCGCCGCTGCAGCTGGCTTATCGATCGGCTTTAGCTGTGGGGGCACGGGGCCACCCGGAGCCGACGTCGCCCGCGTTCACCCCGCATTTGACGCTGATGCTCTCGATTATTTAGGGGAATTAGAGGTCGGGACTTCCTTCCCCAACGGACGCGCAAAATCAGGATAGTCGAGACGATTGCTTTTTGCATTTCAGCGCTGGAATAGTTATTTTTATTTGTGTGAATGGTGCGAAAAGTACGAATATACTTTTTGCACATTTTTTCTAGGACCAATTAATTAGTTATTTTTATGGAACTGCAGGTATAGACATTTTCGTTGCCCACCATTGTCGCATCGGAAGTGAGGAAAGATACAACATCGGTCAGACTAGACAAAATTGCGCTATCATACTCTATACAATATTCTGTTATGAAATCCCCGATAACTTGATTCGGTCGTGATTTATAAATTCATTTTTCGTCGTATCTTTCGCATCGAATTTAGTGAAACTTTAATAATTTTAGTTAGATACGAAGGAACATTAACAAACCAAGCTGTAACAGTTAAACATTAACTTCAATAACAATTAAATTCTGCTTATAGAAATTCACAGTTAAGATTTTTTTACACCCTTTATTTATGACAAAATCACCGACATACAGAGTGTCCAACTTTAAAACTGTACAGATCCGTAAAATCTTCATTTTTGGAGATAATCCGCTAAACTTTTTTTTGTTTGAAAGGCCTTCAAAAACCGCTTCGTTTGACTTTCCCGCCATTTTCAAAATGCAAATACAGGTCCGGCTGCGATTTTTTTATACCCCCGATTTTCAAGAAAACTATTTAGCAATTTTTTTATTTAAAATCTGACCCCACAGCGTTGATCAGAACACCTCAAAACTCTTATATACGAAATTTGAATAAAAAATATGCAGGGAGTTCCATTCTGCAGGGTGTCAAAGTTGAGCAAAATAGGAATTTTAAAGGCATTTGCCAAGTCAAGTTTCAAAACAGTTGAATGGTAAATAGGACCACTCAAGGTGTTGGTGTGCAAAGGTCCACACACTATAAACGAACTAAATCTAAAAATACAGAAGCCTACCAGTCAATAAGTCCATATCAGTTAAGGTGGCTGGTGTGCCACAACAGGAAAAGCACAGAAAATGTATCATCTTAGACAGTGACTTGTTGAGAAAGGTCCAATAATTTAAATTGTTTTTATTTGCTGGTTGGCATTTTATAAAGAAATAAATTACTTTTGTGTTTATTAATATTTTTTCAATGATTCCAAAGCACTCCTGACCAGTATAAAGTTTAATACAAATTCAGAATTTTGAGATGGGTCAGAGAAAAATACCCTGTATATTTTTGTAGTAAATTTTTTCACACCAACATTTTGAGTGGTCCTGTTGACCATTTAACTGTTTTGAAGGGATTCTATGGCTCACTTGACTTGCCAGATGTCTTTAAAATTCCTATTTTGCTCAATTTTAACACCCTGCAGAATGGAACTCCCTGTATATTTTTTGTTCAAATTTGGTATATGGGGGTTTTGGGGTGTTCTGATTAACGTTGTGGGGTCAGATTTTAAATAAAAAAAATCGCTAAATGGTTTTCGTAAAAATCGGGTGTATAAAAAAATCGCAGCCGGCCCTGGATTTGCATTTTGAAAATAGCAGGAAGGGCAGAAGAAGAGGTTTTTGAAGGCCTTTAAAACAAAAAAAAGTTGATGCGATTATCTTCAAAAATGAAGATTTTACGGATTTGTACAGTTTTAAAGTTGGGCACCCTGTATATTTACATTTTAGGTACAAGAAATATTACTAAATTTACTCAGAAACTAAATCTATTATCACAATAGTAGGTTTGTGCGATTTTATCGTTAAAATGAGAACAACTTATTATCGAAAAATTTGACTATCTAATCTAATGATTATATTTCTTTGCTTCCTCAACATGTTTTTAAATTTCCTCAAGTCCCTCACATTACGCTTCTCGATATTTCTGTATAACATACTATAACAAAAAACCACCAGGAATTCCTAACTGTGTCACTACTAAATTTTACCTCTAAAATATTTATTAAACGCGTGCATTTGTTTATGTCTTTTTCTAAAACCCTCACCAGAAACTTATTTACCCAGTCCCAAATTTCCTTGGAGTTTGGGCACTGTCGCAATCTGTGTTCAATATTTAAGATAAAACACATGACAATATTATTTAATGTGAGTGTCTGTCTCTAACCAAGGATAGAGGGAGTAACGACAAAAAGTAAACAGAGCCAACAGCATTTAATTTAAAAATAGATGGATTTAATAATGGGATTAAATTAAGACACACCTCCCATAACATCAAATTAAGAAATTTAGCCATTAATTTCTTGTATGTGCCAATTTTAAACTAAAACTAATAGACTGGGATATAGTATCAGATTTTTGGAGGTGATTTTACTCAGTATGCCTTTCAAAGGGCATTATGTTGCGTATATTCTCACAAGAATAAGGTATGACTCAGGGAGTCATCCTGGGTTCTTCATATGGAAAAGTGAGTTTTCATCTATTCAAAAAATATGCGTTTTGATATGATTTTAGACAGGTTGCCATGTTTTTTATAATGAAGTTCAAAATAGAAATTTTTTTAGCGTGGGCCCAAAGGGCTATTATTGTCGCGTGAACTTTTATTTTAATAATTATTAGTTTTCTTCAGCACTTTTATGACAAGAACTTACATACTTGTCATTGGCAGCCTGTTCAGAAACGTGGAAAAATTAAGTATTAAAATACATGCAAGTAAAATACAAGTTTACGTGACAATTTGAACTTCATTATAAAACACATGGCAGCCTGACTAAAATTATATCAAAACGCATATTTTTCGAATAAATGAAAACTCGTTTTTCCATACGAAGAACCCAGGATGACTCTCTGATTCATATCTTGTTATTGTGAGAATATCTTATTATTGTGAAAGTCATACTGAGTAAAATCACGTCCAAAAATCTGTCACTATCTTCCCATCTATAAATTGAGCTGCAATTAGGTATAGTATCAAAACCTTCTGAAGCTTACAAGCCCTGTGCAAACATGTGGCAACGACGCAGCGGGACGGTTCAACGGGTTTATGCAGTATAGAGCAGTCATCTGCACTTTGGCTTAGTTTATCTTTTCTAATAAATGTTCAACCCTCTTTTTAATTATAATTATATACAATTGTGAACTTTGTTTTAATAATTGGGTACCTAAGTAACTAAGTACATTTGTTTAACAGACAATAAAAGCAGTAACAAGTAACAAAATATACACAGAAGTATAAGTATTTATAATAAGTACGATTCCTGGTGTGGATAGGTACATTTTCGACAAATAATGTGGTTAATTTGGGCAAATAGAGGGAACTAAGTACATTTTCTTGTAAGTCGAATTTTTGTGAGAATTTTTCGCAAAGTGCGCCATCAGGCAAATGATGATTACCTATCTTCCCTTATGATTAAATTTTCATAAAAATACAAACAACAAGCGAACAGAGAACAGCTTGCTGTGAAGGAGAGTAATCTCTTCTGATTGAAATGGCAGTTAGGGTCGATTTCATAATACATTCGACTAAATTATCTTTTGACTTTAACATTTGGTAAAGAAACTTTTGCAAAAATACTAAACAATGTTTCAATTATCACAAAAACTTCTTTAATTTTAAACGGTACTTTAGTCTGTCTATGCAATTGGCCCTTAATCATTTTATTCTCAAATTTTCGTCCTTTGGAAAGCCCAAAACGAATACAAATTGACCGCTTGCCGTCAAGCAAAGAAAACCTAGCTACTTCAAGTTATTATTATGATTTGACTTACAGCCAGGTACATAACTAAGTTCTAGCTTCCCTCGAACTTTTATAGAAATGTTTCACTTTTGCAAAAACAAAACAAATTTATAAAAAAGCTGTGGCCAGCACTTCGGGCTGTCTGATTCCACCCAGAGACACCTCAAATCGCCAAACTTGGCAACGCCGCCGGCCAATCTCTCTACATTTGTTTTCTTTTTGCCCCGTGTGTTATATTCTCTGTGTGATTTTTCATGTTTTCAAGTGTTTTTTTGTTAATTTATAGACTATTAGCGGCCAAAGTGATATTTCTCAGGACATAACCTATTACAGGTCGTGTTTGTTTGCTTTGGTAAATTTCCGTTAGATGCTGGTTGACCACAAACATGTGCGCTTTGATGCTTTTGCTCCCTCTATCCTTAATTATTTCTCTGAGGTCTGTCTGTAACTCGTGCCAGAAGCATCCTCCAGCAATACCAAACTGCAACTACCTTTAGAAATTGAATAAATTTTGTAAAATTTCCACGTTACACGCTGATTCAGATACCATAAAAAAATTAACCACACATAGGGGGATGTTTACTAATGCCAAGATTTTTTTTGTCGAAGTTTAAAATGTAGGGCGAATCAACCTTAGCACCCGAGTAATTCGACGCTCTTGTTTGAAAGATGATCGCTGTTGTCACGTTATTTCAGTGTTGTATGTTAAGTAGGTATTGCTGAAGATTCGGTGGAAGGTTATGAAGAAATAAGAAATACTTATCTCATATCTCTCATCTGCATTTTATCTTTGTTGTCAGTCAAGTGGCAAGAGTTGTATCGTTGTATTCACATCACAAGCTGCAGCATTTGCTTGAGGACATTTCGCGAATTTCCGCACGCACATTTCTCGTAATTTTTAAATTATGCGATGATGTTCCTGCCGGTCACATTACAATGATCCGTTTTGTACGTTTTCGGCTTTTTAAGTAAGAAATAAATAAAGCTGAGGGTTATGATGACGGGGCACCAAGTCTTGCTTAATGATACTAAAATCCTATCAAAATCATCGCATCCCGTCCAAAAAAATTCTTGAATCCATCAGGTTTTTTTTGCCTTAGTTGTTGGCGCTCGTTTTTCACAAATACGCGACAAAACCAATCGCCTTAAATCCTATCCTCAATTTCCCCCATTTTCGCCTGTACCCTCCATTTTCTGTGTTCCTATAAATACCGTCAGAGGTAATATAACAATCGGTCTCAATGTGATCGTCGCGCCCTGAGGATGTCAATCGAGGACGAAAGCTTGGAAGAAAAAGTTTCGCTGATGTATGACTTAACTTAGATTCATCATATTCTAATTTCCCAGTTTCCCACATACCCTTAAAATTGTTTACATTTTGACTGAATCGCCCTGTTATTGTTGATTAAATTAAAAGTGTAGCCTTTCTCACACCAGTCTTAAAGGCGTCTGTAACAAACTTCATAACTTTTTTAGATTTATCTGGTAATAACTCCATTATTGCTTCACTTGCTGTATCAATTAATATTTGGAGAAGTACGAGTAATTTCTTCTACACAATCAGAATCGACATTTTCTGCAGTTGTAGTTATTGTGGGAAGTGAAGTTTTCCTAAAAAAAAGTTAGACGTTGGACGGGATTATTCACTATAGCGTGGTCGTTTTTGAGGATGATTATGGTCGGGGTCATAATCTGTTTTTAGTTCTGAGAAAGGGATCAGGGTGAGTTTCTGTCTTTGAATAGGTTTTCCGAGAAAGTTCTTTGATAGATTGATTCAAGAATGGGATATTGAGATCACGACGGATGCGACTATGATGGCGGTGTACCAATCAGCACCTGTGATGGTTTTGATTACTTCGTTTTTAACGATTTGTTCACCGCTTTATACAGGTTGATTCAGCCCTGAAAAAAATAGTTTAATATCAATTCGAAATTTAAAAATTTTAAAAGTTAACTAAAAAGGAAACATTATTTTCAGATGTGTATTAAAACCCCTTGTATATATTTACCTTTTCCCAGATATATCAAAAAATTTATGCATAGTCTAAGTGAATTTATTACCTTTTTGATTTTTCAATGTCGATCAACAGTAATTAGTTGGTGTGTAGGAATATAGGGAGTATAGGGAACCCTGCAGTCGGCATTACTGTTCCTATCGCATGCTACCGCCACCGCCACCACCCGCTAGGAATAGTTATTCAACCGCAGTTAGTTCACATCAACGAAACTTTAACGTAGGACTAAAACGAATTGCGACACTTTTTTAATAATACCTTGAAATCATTTTACTGATATGAATTAGCTGCGGTTAAATAACTATTCACAAAAACAATCCCTCTTCTTTCCGAGATGAGTGGAGCCATCGCCATCTATCCGGCGTTGCCTGAACTTGCCTTCCCGTATAAGCAATCTGTGATAATTGAATTACTGGCGCAAATACTGCTGCTTATGATGCAAATACAACATTTTCTTAAAATGTTTGAAGTGTTGTAACGCTTTCTCTTTGTAGAATCAAGACTTAATACACCAAAAATGGTATTTCTTATTTCTTCAGTCTCACCTTACACAAAAAAATTAAAAATTTTTTAGTACTTCTACCCCACTGTGTGGTAAAATTTTTTTACATCATGACTGAATCACCTTGTATAGCAGAAGCTTGCTTGTAAAGCAAAATAGAGCTTTGCTTTCTGTCTGCTTGTGAAGCAAAAGAGAGCTTTGCTTTCTATCTTTGAACTTCCGTTTGTTTAGCAAAAGTCTACAGTTTGTTCAGCGAATGCTCGGCCCTACGTCACAACTCCCGTCGTTGTCTGACTCGTGAATATACGACCGATATCCATCGTATATTCACGAGTCAGACACCGATATCCCGATATCCATCGTATATTCACGAGTCAGACAACGACGGGAGTTGTGACGTAGGGCCGAACATTCGCTGAACAAACTGTAGTTGGACCCCTACCCCTAGATAGCATACATAGGCGAGAAAGCCATTTAGATACTTTCCGTATTTGTTGGTTGCGTCAGGCCAAAGAATGAGAAGTGTGTGGAGAATGTGGAATATCGCTAATGGAGTTGTTATAAATAATTGGACCAAATGATTAACCTTGGGGGACACTTGACTTGGAATTGGCAATCGGAGAGAAACCAGACTATGACTTTGATAATTTGGGCCGTGAGTGCCCGTGAGAAGTTTAGATGAGGTCAGCAAGGTTGGAGATCCTACTTCCAATCTTATGATTTGTTTGTGATTTCTATGTAGTAGGCGACTTTAATTCCCCCCAAATTCTTTATAAGGCTCCCTGTATATGCCCCAGGTCTGTAGACTAACTCCATCGTGCAAAATTCGAAGCTAGTTTCTTCGATAGGAGATATCATTACACTCGCGGGGGTCGTTCGATTCGAAATTCGTTAACGTCATGAAATATGAATTACGTGCTCTAATTTCGATGGTTTATGGGTGTATCAGATTCCTGTGGAGTCGCGGAATGTCGGCATAATGACCATACAGGGTGTCCCGGAAATAAGTGCCAAAATTTTAACCATTACGTCAAAAGCAACAACGTGTTTTAAATATTTTTATTCGAAAACCCAAATTTGTAATCCGGTGTTTTTTCCCAACTAGTTGCTTGTGGATGAAAGACGTCCGAAGTGGGAATGAGAATCGATGATTCACTATCTTCATATTTTTTGCGAGCCATCCGAGGTAGGTATTTATTTAATAGTTGTTATTAAGCGTGCGTTCGGACCGAGTGAAGTTCTGGTTCGGGTGCATTTTGTGACAATTCCGGCTAACGAATTCCCTGTTCATAGAAAGTATACAGAACCCAGACGGACAAAAAATATTTTTTTATGATTAATAATAAACACCCGGTATATTCGTGGATATTTTAAAAGAGCTAAATTTTCGGATTGCAGCGATATAAAGGGTGATTTATTCATAAATACATTAATTTTAACAGTGTATAGGGAAAAATACTCTGAACGCGAAATCGCAATTAAAAAATTCCAACTTTTTCAAATCCGGACTTAATTTGGTTCTAACCGGCAGTTTTACCTATTTGGCCCCCTTTTTACGACTGCCACTGACTTGCTTCCAGCGCGTATGACGCATGGGCGCGTTAGCATTATTGCCAGATGTACGAAACTTTCGTAAATTTAAGGGAATATTTTCAGTACGCGATTATTTGTATTGTAGGCGAATGTTCTGCAAAATGCATGCGGAAATTATGGACAAATGTTAACACTTACCTCTTGTAACAGTTAGTTTTGGCCTTAGACACCTTAAGGGATAAATGCCAACGAAAAAAATAAATGAAACGACTGCTTACCTGACCTTTTTGATTTTTGGATGCTTTATTAAGTACCTACTCAACTAGGGGGCTTGCATGATTTCTCGGACCTTGACAGCACTGAGAACGATCTTTTTCTCGATAGAACGAACTTCACTCACTTTCGCTTGGGGTACTAATTTTTCCGTTCACTGATAATCCTTTTTACTGCACCGAGATGCTCTTAGAGTAAGTGGTTGTGTTCTGTGAGTGTTCCACGCTTCCTCTGAAATAGAACGACAACACTAGTCAATATCTCCAGGGGTCTAATTGCTTAAAATTACCGTACCTACTTTCCGCTTAGGTCGTTTCCAACACCGACACACTTCTCATTCCTTTCTTTCTCGTTATGTTGGAATCCATACTTACAATAGAATCGTCTATGTGGGGTGGTCCTCCCCTGTGAGACCTGTTTAGTCGTAGTCGGCCTTGTCCTTGTCAAGTTTCTGGAGTTTCTGTGGTTTCCTTTCCTTTCCCACTCTCCGCATCACTAATCGCACATATTGGGTACGCATTGTAAATACTTTATAATGATGTTTGGGTTTCTTCGGATTTTTCGGGATATTTGTTTCCCGTATTTCACAGAACACCCTCTCCGTATTTTGGTTTGGAAATTTTTGAAGGTTATATTGCATTCATAGACACCACTAGTTGGCCTTCATAGAAACCATTCCTTTAATGAAACGGATTTTTTTTTGCGTTTTCGGCATATATGTACCTTAAAACAAAGTAGAATTCTTTCAGTCAAAACTCCACTGAAAGCATTCTACTTTGTTTTAATTTTATCTTCTTGCTCCACTGAGGGAAAATGGACTATTTTTTCAATATATGTACAGACCGAGTCATTTTCGATGGTTTTATGGGGTATCTCCGTTATTTGTATAGATAGAAAAAAACAAGGTAGGTGTTCATGAGTTAATTTTTTGAGATATTTACGATGCTCAAAACAGATCTCTGATATCTCCAATACTTTAGGAGATACAGGGCGTTTTTGAAATTTTTGCAATTATCATAGCTCATTTGTTTTTAAACCTATATATTTCGTTGAAAATGCTTTATACGCACTTTTTTACGTAGAATCCATTGGAGTAAACAGTTTTTCTATAAAATAGTTATTTATGTTCCAAGGCACTGAAGTTGAATTATTAAGTTGAACTTCAGTGCCTTTGTAGGTAAAATAACTATTTTTTAGAAAAACTGTTTACTCCAATGGATTCTACGTAAAAAAGTGCGTATAAAGCGTTTTCAACGAAATATATAGGTTTAAAAACAAATGAGCTATGATAATTGTAAAAATTTCAAAAACGCCCTGTATCTCCTAAAGTATTGGAGATATCAGAGATCTGTTTTGAGCATCGTAAATATCTCAAAAAATTAACTCATGAACACCTACCTTGTTTTTTTCTATCTATACAAATAACGCAGATACCCCATAAAACCATCGAAAATGACTCAGTCTGTAGTACCTACCTCCCTATTGACGTAGTTAAAATTAATTCATTTATGAATAAATCACCCTGTATAACATGTTGATATTTGCTTTTTCCTTTAGCAAGACATGTGGACTTAAATTTCCAAAAAAATATATTTAAAAGATCGCAATTAGCCATGAAATTAAGGCGGATTTGTGATGGTTATGCTATAGATTCTTTCTGAGAGATACTTATTTAATATACAGGGTGGCCCGTTAATAATGATTCATATAGCAACTGCATATATTTCCGTAGAAAAGTTGTTTTATTATACTTCTTTGAAAACACCTTATTTTCATCTATTTTAGCAATAATGAAAGTGGGGTTTTTCGGGCTAGCGCACGGAAACAGCGCACGGAAAAACTTTCCGTGCGCTGAATAAAAATACCGAATATATGGCTTTAAAATAGAAATAAACAGCAAAGTAAACTAAATTTAAGAAACTCTATATGCTCTTTGATATTTAACATGTACCTATTTTGTATTTTAATTCGTAAGTGTTTCAATATTTAGATACATTTCTGTAATATTTTTGCCGTTTTATTCACCGTATCTGACAATAACTCATTTACAACAAAGCACCTTTGAAATAATTTGAGAGTAACCATGGAAACGCATCATACATACCAAACACTATATTGTCTGCATTGTTTATTTTTTGTCAATTAGGTTTATTATAATATGCCGATAAAATGTTTTAAGTTTCCGTTTTCAAAGAAGTATAATAAAAAATATCGTTCATCACACGTCCAGAAATAGATTTTTCCAGACTCGTAATGAAATATACTATTGTTTAAGAGATACAGGGCGTTGAAGTTCATTTTTTTAAATTTAATTATGGTTACATCTTTCAAATTAATCAAGCTGCTGAAATTTTGCACTGCTGTGTTTTTGGGGATGGAGAATAAGTTGAAAATGTTAATTTCTATGTATCTCACAGAGAAAGCCACTTGCGCTGTTTTTGGATCGTGCTCTTACTCGCAGCTTTTTTCAGGTTATCTTTCTGGTCTTGCAGGTCCATCATTTTAGTGCATATGTTCATTATCTAACGAAAAGATACTCTTGTTTCATAACGGTAAAATCCACTGTTGGTTTGTATACTAATCTACATAATATTTTTGTTAATCGTCTTCAAAGTTAGCTGTCAGTTGCTGTTAAGAAAAATAGTTTAATTTTGGCAATTTTTTTGGCGTATCCATTTAGCTGATTGTTATTTGAAAAAATACGACAACATTAAGTATACTGTACATACAACGTAGTATTGTAGCTTGATTTATGGATTGCTTACGTGCAACTTGGTAATTTCGATACGGACTTCTTATAAGGGAGTGTATGATGCCAAATTGCGATAAGACACGAACATTTTCTTTTTGGGCACGCCTTGCCGGACTAATTGAATATTTACGCACTCCTTATAAAATTGTTTTTGTTTTAAAAAGAATTTCAGTGCCGAGGTACATATTATTTTTTTTAATCGGAAAAAAATGTTTTATTAGGCAAGAAAATAATAATAAGGGATCACCCGTCCATGGACCGACTACGCGCGGCGTTGCTTGACTTTGACGATCGCTCTACTTAGGTCAAGTAAGACAAGACACGGCATCTTCGTACAGAAAAACCAAACTGCTGCTTCTTGTGCAGCCTACACAACAAATCTATTGATATTCAAATTTACTAAAACATGTATACTGAAGGATTGCGCTTCTATAGGAAACAATTTTGCAATGTGTACGAAAAGTTAAATGGGCCTTTATCGGCCGAGTTTTGAATATTTGGTCACTTTTGACGGGCGATTTCTCCGCGTCTGACGTTTGATGTTTACATCTCGCCAAGGCCTACTTATTGAAAAAATCGTACAATAATGTAGCCATTATTGTACGATTTCTGTGCTTTTAATGACGATTTTGGGACACTTTACTGCCGATTTCAAGAAAACTAAAATATGGCAGTAGTAAAAAAATTCTATATACACTTCGGTTGAGAAGGCCATTATTTACCTCGCATATTATATCCTTCGGCGCTACGCGCCTCAGGATATAAAAAAGCTCGGTATATAATGGCTCACTTCTCAACCTAAGTGTATAATATACTAGTTTTTACTACTAACCTGAGACATCACCATTATTTACTTCATTCCTCTAATAATTCGCTCCCTAGGTAAATAATGATAATAAAAAAAAAACCATCAGGTAAATAATGAAAAATTTTCTATATGACATTTAATAGTATATACACCTAGGTTGAGAAGTGAGCCATTATTTACCGAGCATTTTTATATAATATGCGATTTAAATAATGGTCTTCTCAACCGAAGTGTAAAAAAATTAGTTTCATTTTATCAGCTTGGCAACTCTGAACTCCCAGGCTACTTGATATTTCGAAGTAGGTAAGTATTTGAAAAAAGTGAGAAATGAATAAATTATCAAAATCGAATCAAATATGTAAAATATGGCAATATTTCAATGTTAGTAGTAAAAAAAATCTATATACACTTCGGTTGAGAAGGCCATTATTTACCTCGCATATTATATCCTTCGGCGCTACGCGCCTCAGTATATAAAAATGCTCGGTGAATAAGGGCTCACTTCTCAACCTAGGTGTATAATATACTATTCTTTGCAGCTTTTCCCAGATATTTCAAAAAATGTATGCATAGTCTAAGTGAATTTATTACCTCAATGTCAATCAACAGTAATTAGTGGGTGTGTAGGAGTATAGCGAGCTCTTCGTTTCCCACAACAGATGCACGTTGTTTGCAGAGACTGATGCAGTAGCAGACAAAACACAAAACTAAGCACAAAATGTGCAAATATGCATCAAAGTTGAAACACTCTATCACTGTTTACTTTCAACTTCAATAGGTACAATATGTACACGCCACGGTCCACACACCTGTACTCAGGATATTGACAAGACTGAGTATCGCCTAGGCGCCACAGTCGCTGTAGAGCGCTACAGTCGGTACCGTTCCTTCCTACCGCGTACTACCGCATACCGCCACCACCCCACAATTGCTTTTGTTCTGCAGTTAGTTCACATCAACGAAACTCCGAGGGCGCTAAATTTATTTTATCGAAGGACTAAAACGAATTGTGACTACTTTTTTAAGAATACCTTGAAATAATTTTACTGATATGAATTAGCTGCGGCTGAATAAACTATTCACAAAAACAATCCTCCTACTTTCCGAGATGAGTGGAGTAGGGATGGGCAAATTTCACTTTTCCAGGGAAAGTGAAATTTCACTTTGAAATTTTCGCGAAACTTTCGAAATTTATGAAATTTTCGCGAAACTTTCGAAATTTATGAAATTTAAAGAAATTTTCGCGAAACTTTCAATGTGATTTTGAAATTTATGAAATCGAAAGAAAGTTTCACATGAAAATTTCGCAATAATTTCCTATAAACAGTCCCCACCCAAGCCCAAAAATTATGTATGTGTATGAAGTGGTATAGATATGTATAGGGTGTCTCAGATAGAGATAGGATGGGTAAATTTCAATTTTCCCGGGAAGGTGAAATTTCACTTTGAAATTTTCATGAAATTTAAAGAAATTTTAGCGAAACTTGCAATGCGAAGTTGAAAGTTATGAAATTGTGAGGAAGTTATGAAAAATGAGAAAGTTTCGCGTTTTTAAGGAAATTTCTGAGAAAATTTCGCGTTTAGTTGGGAAATTTATGAAGTGAAACTTTCACTTGAAACTTTCATAAATTTCACTTTATGGGATAAGTGAAATATTTCACTTTTGAAAGTTTCAAATGGGAAATTTTCAAATGAAATTTTCAAGCGACAGAACCCTAGAGTGGAGCCATCGCCATCTATCCGCAGGTGTCTGAACTTGCCGTCCCGTATAAGTAATGTGTAATAATTCCTCGCCTCCAGCATCTTGTAGAATCAAGACTGAATACATCAATAATGCAGATGAAAGGTACGAGTAGGTATTTCTTATTTCTTCACTTTCACCTTCCATAAAAAAAATGATTGATATTTGACAACATAGCTCTCCAGTGCCAACCTTGACGGATGACATTGAAGCAGAAGCGTCGAGTCACTCGGGTATTAAGGTTCACATGTCCCACGTTTTAAACTTTGAGAAAAAAAAATATTTTGCATTTTCCTTTTTAGTAGACCACCCCCACTGTGCGGTTAAATTTGTTTACATCATGGCCGATTGATTCACCGTGTAGATACTATACGTGGTTAAAATTTTGGAACTTATTTCTGGGACGTAGGTATGCGGTCCGAACAGGTTATCGCAGCGTAGCCAAGAACGGAAGATAGCGCGGCTTCCGAATATTCCCGACCCAGGACAAGGGGTGGGGCGAGGCACACACGGGACAGGAGGCCTGCAGACTCGATCGATGACGTCACACACTCAGACCGATTCTAACTTAAGATATTCTATGCGTTGCGGTATTTTGGGGAGTTTTACACCCATTTTTTTTATTTTCCAGATTATTTATTAACACATACCATAAGAAACCGAAACATGTTACGCACAACAAAAAATAAATCATTCTAAACTATTAAATTCGTAGTAATAAACATAATAAATTCAATAAAATTCAACAATAATTATTAAAGGTGGCTTTATGCAGCACTCATTATCACTTCTCTATCACTCCATTATCGTTTTATAGATCAGATTGCAGTAGATTACAAAGATAAAAGTGGGTTATCTTCTAATGAGATTGTAATGAAATTTTAAGGAAATGAAAATTGCATAAAAGCCTTGTGCAACAAGCAACATTATGAACATTTATCTTTTTATCAATGCTAATGAAGCGGCAGTGAAGTAATAATACGTAGAAACAAACCTAATATGCTCAAAGAAAATTAAAACCTTACACGCAAATTGCTTTAGCGATTAAGTACGTAGAAATAAATATAATATAATGAATGAAAATAAGAAATATCACTTACTCGCTAATTTCTTTAGTTTTCTCTCAGCCTTTTGCGCCATTATCCTATCATTTTGAATCTTTCGATAATTATCGAGATATACAGGGTGAGTTTTTTTCGATGCCTACTATGGGGATCTCGGAAACTAGCAGAGCTAGAACAAAGGTAAATGGGGAAAGAATTGCTGTTTTGAATGCTCAATCTAATGCTCCTTTTGGATTTTTAAAAAAGTTGGTGGCTCACTAGATATTTTGAAAAC
Source organism: Pseudeuparius sepicola (assembly GCA_963920635.1). Lineage (NCBI taxonomy): Eukaryota > Metazoa > Arthropoda > Insecta > Coleoptera > Anthribidae > Pseudeuparius > Pseudeuparius sepicola. The sequence goes on from OY987307.1 coordinate 5,641,291, forward strand.
AGTGATTTTTTGCTATTTCATCAGATCTCTGTAGCTCCGTTATTTCTGATTATACAGAAAAACTGTAGGCACAAAATTGTAGATAATTTTCGACTTAATAATATAATCTAATCCAATTTTTTATGTTGTTTGTGATTTTTGAGACATGACATAAACTTGTGTTTTTTTAAATGTAAATCATAGTTGGCTGTGGCCTTATTAAATCGGCCATTTTTTGAGCTTTCCAAAGATATAATACTCGGCATAGTTATTATAAAAAATAAAGGAGATATAGCTAATTTTCAGATTTTTTAAAATTTTCACAGTCAGCCATGGAATATTTTCATAATTACGTTCTATTTTATAATAAGACATACTTCAAACTTTCAAATATTTTATTTTTAGCTGGTAACAAAATGTAACAAAATTAAACAAAAATTATCATGATGGAGCTCCTCGACATAATTATTTGCCCGTAAGAAATTACCTAGATCAGCTCTATCCAAATAGTTGGATAGGGAGAAATAGACCTATTTCCTGGCAGCCCCGATCCCCCGATTTGTCTGTTTTGGATTTATTTTTGTGGGGAACAGTACAAAATAAAGTATGAGACAATTGTTGAATTAGGAGCAACTGTTTTAGAAGCAATTGCCAGTATTGGCAGGCGCTCTCTAAGAAAGGCGACAAATTCAGTTTTAAAAAGATGCAGTATTTGCATAAATAATAATGGTGGATTGTTTGAACACCTTTTTTATTTCAAAAGATGACCTTTTAAAATAATAATAATTTGAATTTGAGTTTTTTAACTTTTTTTTATTTTGTTACATTTTGTTACCGGCTAAAAACAAAATATTAGAAAGTTTGAAGTATGTCTAATTATAAAATAGAACGTAATTATGAAAATATTCCATGGCTGACTATGTGACTCTTTCATTTTTTATAATAACTATGCCGAGTATTATATTTTTGGAAAGCTAAAAAAATTGCCGACTTTATAAGGCCACAGCCAACTATGATTTACATTTAAAAAAACACAAGTTTATGTTATATCTCAAAAATCACAAACAACATAAAAAATTGGATTGGATTATCTTATTAAGCCCAAAATTATCTACAACTTTTGTCTCTACAGTTTTTCTGTATAATCAGAAATAACGGAGCTACAGAGATCTGATTAAATAGCAAAAAATCACCCTTTTCAAAATACCTAGTGAGCCATGAACTTTTTTAAAAATCCAGAAGGGGCATTAGATTGAGCATTCAAAACTGCAATTCTTTCCCCATTTTACCTTTGCTCAGCTCTGCTAGTTTCCGAGATCCCCATAGTGGGCTTCGAAAAAAACTCACCCTGTATGTTTGCCAGTGTAGCCAAACATTCTACAATTAACTGATGATAGGATACATGGTAATAACAATTATTTCCTTCTGTTAACAACGATATATTTTGCAGGATTTTGAGACAAATCTGTAATTACGTATTGCCCCTGTTTTTTTAATGATTATATTTATTTATTTATTTAACTTACTTCACCCTACAGCCAAGGCCATTTAAAGGGTGGAATAACATGTAGATAACAAACATAACATGGATCATTAATAATTACTCCTAACTAAGTATTAACAAGAAACAACTTAACACTAGAAATAACTTAACACTATGCTGTTGCTTGAGATAAGAACTAGCGAAAAGTTGAGGTGCTCATATAATAAAACACACATTCAACCACTTCAACTCATAATTGACCTCAATTAACTTCACCTTACTCCTGCATTCGAATAGAGGAAGTGACCGAATTTATGTGTGATTTGAATATGTCGACACTCGAACAAATGGCGTTATAGTTGTTGCAGATATTGTGCATTGGCGAGAACTTCAGCACATTCAGCCTCGGCCTACCTGGGTAGAAGGTCTGGTCCTTGCGAGCTGAGATTCGAGGCACGAGAAAATTTAAGTTTGCCAGCAACTGAGGGCTGTCCACGACATTTGATATTAATTTATGAAGAAACACAACCGAGTAACCAGACCTTCTCACCTGCAAGCTTGTTAAATTGTGTCTAGACAACAGTTCGTCGCTCGGCGTACCTATCTCCGGGTACCTGTTATCTAACCTGTAAGACAGATATTTGAGAAATCTCCTTTGGACTTTTTCCAAATTATTGACAAATACTTGATGGTAAGGGCACCATACTAGGGACGCATATTCTAGTTTCGACCTTACAAAAGCAAAGTATAATAATTTCATAGTGGAAATGTCACGAAAATCGCGTGAGTTCCTAATAATAAACCCATAGGCCTTTAGGGCACGGGTGATTACCGATTCAATATGATTAGAAAAACTAAGTTTTTGATCAAAAATTACACCTAAATCGGCGATTATGTGAGGACGTGAAAGTGTAATTGAATCTAGTTCATAATTGAAAACAAGGGTCTCGGTCTTTAAAGAGTATGACATAACACTGCACTTCTGTGGATTGAGCGGGAGACGATTTTCATGACACCAAGCACTGACATTGGAAATATTTCTCTGCAGGGAGGTACAATCACGCACGTTCGAGATGGAAGAAAAGATTTTGAGGTCATCCGCGTAAATCAAGTAATCAGCATCTAGGACCGTGGAAATGTCATTAAGAAACATGTTAAACAGAAGTGGCCCTAAATTAGATCCTTGGGGAACTCCGGATGTAGCAGTGTAGACCTCAGATCTAGATCCATTGCAGACGACAAACTGCTGCCTATCAGTAAGGTAGGACCTAAAGAATTCAACTAATGAATGTGATAAACCAAACTCAGATAGTTTCCTAAGCAGGATGGTATGGTCTAATCTGTCGAAGGCTTTACTAAAATCTGTGTAAATAACATCGGTTTGTTCCTGATTTTCCATAGATTCAGCTATATATTGGGTAATCTGAATTAGATTGGTAGTAGTAGAACGTCCCTTCATAAACCCATGTTGGTGAATCGTGATGTATCGTTTCACATGGAAATACAGGTGTTCGTGAAGCAGAATTTCAAATAACTTTGCGAAGTTACAAATAATAGTGAAAGTAGAAGCTGTATGTGCAATTGAAACTTGAGAAGTGAAAAGACCCTTGTATACTTTGCACAGTTATTTATATTAAAAATCCTGACAGAGCGCTTTCGGTTATACAACCATCATCAGTGTCATCTATAATGTATATAATAAAGTGGAGGTCAAATTATTTAAACTAATAGACTTACTTGTCGGATACAAACCCTACAGATGCGAACAACCACATGTTGGTAACATTCAAGGTTAATTACGAACTAAGTCGTGGTGAAAAACAATATTAAAATATTCCAGTTACAACCTGATACATTATAACTTATATAAAGTTCAGGAACATTCGATTGCAAATTAGAAAACTCATTAAAAACAAATTTTTTTAAACAATGGACAAGACGTGGTTAAAATAATTTCGAGACGAGGAAGAGGTTGACGTCGAAATGACGGATGTCAAAAATCAAAAGATTGCTGTCGAAAATTTGCCAGCGCATGGCCACTACAGCACCATGTGAGAAAACAAGTGCCCTACGCGACCTACGTGAACCAAAAGTACTGGCTGGTGAGCAAATAGTACAAAACGCTCTAATTTATTAAATTAGAAGAGAACTAAGTCTTCAGAAAACTGAAATCGAGCAATGAAACATTTGAGATGAAAAGATTTAGAAAATTTGAGAATTTTAGATTATTATTAAATATTATTTATTAACAAGAATTGTAATTTATTAGAAAAATATTCAAGTAAGTAAAGTTAATAATGGATAATCTCAACTTCAGATAAATTACAATGAAAATAAAAAAGATAAAAGACAAGGATGAGTGGGAATTGCAAGTCGGATAATCCATCATCCAGAGTGTTTTTCATCAATGAGAGTTAGTCCAATAATCTACGGTGTAAAGGGATAAAACTTCTATTTAAATTGACTTGTACATTGAGGCAATTATTATTATTTTGTAATTCTTTTTTTATTTCTAAGTCCTCTAGGAAATCTAGTTTATTAAAATTTTTAGTAAAAGTTTGTATAATTATTTTTGAATTTTTATGAGGACTGAAATTGTGATTAGTATTTTTTAAATGATCTCCGAAAACAGAGTTGTCTCTCGTCAAATGTTCGTGAATACGAGTCTTTAAAGAGCGACAAGTTCTACCAATATATGAAGCTGTACAAGACTCACAATTAAGCTTATATGAACAAATAATAGTTATAGGTCTGTAATTGATGACATTGCTGCGATCGGATTTTTTAAATACCGGTGTCACCTTGGAAAGTTTCCAGGTATTAGGAAATCTTCCTGATTGCAGACTAAGATTGAACAGTTTAGCCAAAGGGCTAGCAAGAACACAGGCACAGTCACGCACCAGAAAAGCAGGAATTTGATCAGGCCCTGATGTAATTTTGGGTTTGAGTTTTTTAGACGCACTGAGAATATCCGACTCGGTAAAAACAGGAATCAGAAGGTTAGGGTTGACTGACAAATCAATATTACTAGCAGTCATAGATATATACGGTCTGAATACCTGAATTACGCTAAACACTATATAAGGAAGGATAACTGAATATGAGGACTTGTAGCTGTATATTCACGAACACCGTGCCGTCAAGCCGCGTGCCTCGGTGCGCCTCGACCGAGAACTGAGAGCGTGAACGACGCGTTTGGCGATAGACAGGCCATGGCGCACAAAAATCACGCGACCATCTTAGTCCGACGTTACATGTAATTTGTCACATAACTGAAAGCGGCAGCTTGGGTTTTGAGAAGTTTTAAATGTTTAAAGTGTTTTTAAACGTCTTAGTTTATATTTTAGAAACAAGTTTGTGTCTAGTGCGCGTGTGTCCTGGAGGAGGGGAACCGCCCAGGTGTTATTATGGCCTCTGGGTGGAAGCCGTGCCGTCCAGGAGTATTGGTGCCGCTCGCGGCGACGCGTGAGCGCTGTAAGGGGAATTCTCCCCCCCGGAATGGACAGTGGAGCGGAGCCTGAGACACAGACGGGTGAACTGCTTACGGGAGATCCGCGAGTTCGGACGGTCCGGGTGGCTGGAAGCCGTTCCCGTTGACCACGTTCGGGTTTGTGTATTTTGTATTCACCATTCACCTTGTGCGAAATAAATCAGTGTTGTAACGTACTCCAGGATTTTCGTTGTCGACCCACACCCTGATACGGTTCCTATTCGGCCTTTTACGTTGCTGATCAACTGGGACCTCGTTAATATTTACAGTATACTGAGATGAGTTTTCATTTTTATTTCGTAAAAAATAACCTAAATACCAAATATTGGGTCTGTTTATGTTATAGTTATACATATTACAAAAGCCAGGAAGAAAATGTCACCATAACAACATATGCTTTGCCTCGGGATGAAAATTTGCGCCAAAAATGGATTCGTCAAATCCCAACTGAGATTTAATTTCTAAAAAACCCTTAAGTATGTGTGGCTAACACATTTTCAAGAAAGTGAAATAATTAAAGTGGACATATGTGTTGTGGGAGGAAAATACCTATAGAGAATATCACCTAAGCGAAAGGAAGGTGCTGTCCCAACAATTTTTGAGATTGTGCCAAAATATTTGAGTGCAGTGCCGTTTAACTCTCAGCCCAAAACAGGTGAGGCAGGTTGAAAATTTTGAAAAAACAATTAGAGAGCCTGTATTCACAAAACCAATAATGTAATAGATGAAAGAAAACTTGCCAAATTGTTACGAAATTTGTTTCTTCTACTTATCTCCAAAAATGCCTTTTATTATATAGGACTAAGCTGGTCACGTGTGCCACGCTAAATTTTTTTGGGTAGATTTTTTTCCTTAAAAAAAAGAAGGATAATATAATTGATAATAATTATTGTTACTTACTCCGTTCCCTGTGGCTGTTTAGAATGATGGTAGATTTGAGAAAACTGCCCGTAGTGGTTGCGGGAGCGTTGCAAAGGTGCCCTAGCTAGACTCGGGTCGTGGAGTCGATGAAAGTTACAGATTCTTTAAATATTAGCGCCACTGACTCAAGCGATCTAAGTCAGAAGATCTACCGCTGTTAAGTAAACCACTACCGGCAATCAACTACAACCACTCGCCGAAGGAACAAAAAAAACTTAAACCATATATATTATGTAACGCAAAAAAAGGGACTGTTCAATTCATAACACTCTGTATTTAGCAGATTATAAATTAGGGTGTGATGTACACATCAAGTAAACAATGGAAACGGGTCAGTCGTAGGCCCAAAACTATTATTATACTGATTATAATTGTTATTAATTAAAGAAAGCTTCACTAGAATATACACTATGTGAGCGATATTATACCCCCTTGTGATCACAAATCGGTTTACACGAGATGTAATATATTTTGTATAGTATAATAGTATAATAATTGCGATTTAGTTAAACATAATGCGCATACAGGTGTAGCCTTACGGGCCCAATATACAATTTAAAAAAAAACTACCAACCACAAACGTGTATAAAATGACAGGGAATGGAGCTGTCCCTCATAGGAAGAACAAAATAAAATAAATGGTTCGCGAACACACAAATTAAAAGGTTAGTTTACACAAATAGACGGCACAAACACGGAACAAACTTATCTCGAATTTCTTCCGCGCTGGATCCTCCCAACCAATGACAGACGGTGCCTCTCCTCTAGCCGACGGATGGCGTGTTGGCAAGGTTCACACCAGCGACCAACAACAGATCATAAATAACAGATCAGTAGCAGGATAACTGACTCTATGGACGGGAAAATATGCAGAGCAAAGCCAGGTAGTCCACTACTGTTGCTTCGGCAGATAATCTTAGTCAGAGGGGGGGGGGGGAAGAGAAGGCCTGTAGATCTAGAGCGGCCTTAATGTAATTGAGGCTCCCTTTCGGAATACCCAATCAATCGACTGCTTAATGTCGTTCTCGAAACTTCTCGAAGTTCTTCTGCGAAGGTGGTGGTCAAAAATCCGGCATAAGCCGTAAGTTCCTTCCAAAATCAACCAAAAACGCAACCAACGTACAAGTAACACCAAGCAGCAACTTTAGTTATATGTTTCCACTATATCCCATAACGGATTTCCATGAAAAGGAAAAATACGTGGAGAGCACATATACGACCACTACCGTTCGGAACCTGACTTTACAAAAAATGGCCAGGTTCGAGTGGGTGCCGAAGATACGACAGAAATTAGCGCGAAAATACTGAGGCCAAATAAATATTATTTAAATAATTTTTCTCAATGCAACTCCAATCGAAATAACGTTAACAACAAAAGTTAGATAGTAGAAATATCTAGTGACGATCTGAAGAATAAGGTATTCATGAACAAAACAGAAAATTGCTAAATTGGGGGAAAGTATAATATTTAAAAATATACGACGAAAAGAACCGAATTAACTGCCGATTCTAGTTGATAAAAAAAACCACGGCGAATAACGTGCAGGTAGACTGGCGGGCGGAGCGGTTTGACTTCGAATGACCAGAAATAAATTGCACACAAATGCGCCGCACCAGAGTCTTAGACTCAACAAATAGCCAGGCAAATAAGTAGAAGATATAGATCAAGGAATCTTCTGTAATAGAAAATGCAAATAAGTTCTATAGGACAAGTACCTTGTAAAATAAATTCATAAACCACGCTACCTAAGGTGACATAACCATGGGTAAAATATATGAAATTCTACTTAACGAAGGCAACCAGCAATATACCTTGATAACTGATAGAAGAATATTAAACTAATTAGGAGGGAGATAATACATTAAAGCAACTATGCGAATATTAAATTAAGAGCATACCAATTTGGTAAGAAATCAATATTCCACTTTTAATTACTAAGAACTATTTTAATTTAATTTGTATGAGAGGAAAAAAAAATATACCTATTTAAAATAATCAGAGAGATATAAATAAATGTATGTACCCATTATATTATTTATATGCATACATACAGATATATTCCCATTCATATATTGCTATAGTGGACAATAATACTTAAGGTGGATATGTTTATTATATGAATTACAAGATAACAACACTAAAGGAAAGAAATTGGATACTTTTGAATTTTAGAACGTGACACGTGACTACGCGATTATGCGTTAGCGCCATGGCCTGTCTTTATCGTTGGCCTCGTTGTTCTCTGGTGTGACGTTGCAGCGAAGGGGAGGGGATGGCTGCAGGCCTTCTATCCCGTGCGCCTCGGGTGGGGGCGGTCGATATTCTTCTGCCCCCGTTTGCCTCGTCGTCGCCGTGTTTTTGCCCCCTTTTGTTCCGGCCGACGACGGGATGTTCCAATTTGCGACGCGAAAATATCCGCCCGGCCGAGGTCACATCCAGGACTTCTAAAAACAAACCGCCGTCAAAGGGTTGATAATGTGCTCACCGAACAGTGGCCGCGTCAAGTTCGTTTCATTAGTTTGTGGATTAATGAGGATGTTTGCACCTCGGACAAAATATAACCAGACCAATATAGGCTAGTGCCGAAGCGGATTTTAAAGGCTAAAAAATAAAATTGTTGACAGGCAAGGACCAGCCGCAAAATTTGGTCAGTCGAAATGGTATAATGGGCATGATGCTTATGGGTTTAAACTGGTTTCTGTTTGCGATTTTCGGCGAAATGTGACCTCCTAACGGAAAATGTCCTACACAAAAGTTGTAGTTAAAAAATAGTTTTCGAGATATTCACATTTTACGAAAAAAAATCTTACACGGAAAACTTTATTGGTGTTTTTTGCGATTTAAATGTTCTGACTGCGCTCATTTTAGCCATTGAAATGTCTACTTTAAAATTTTATATACAGTGTGTCCCCGGATAGGTAGATGGATGCTTGGTTTGAAATTAATTTGTGACATAATTTTAGTTTCGATATTTCGAAAAAGCTGCTTTTTTTACACTAGTAAAGTGCCTTTCCTGTAGGAGTTACGGCAAAATGTTTTCGAGAAAAATTGTTGGTTAGTTTGAAATTAATTTTTGACATAATTTTAGTTTCGATATTTCGAAAAAGCTGTTTTTTACACTAGTAAAGTGCCTTTCCTGTAGGAGTTACGGCAAAATGTTTTCGAGAAAAATTGTTGCAAAAACTGAGCAAGTCTCTAAAATTTTAAAATACTAGGCCTGCTTTGATTTTTTGCTCTTTTTTTACTAGAAAAGTGGGGAGAAGTGCCCTTTTAGTAAAAAAAAAATTCAAAATATTACTAGGAAAAATTGTTAAAATGCAAAAATAAATAAGATAGCACAGTTTAAATCAAAGGGGCACTTTCCTCACTTTTTTTTAGTAAAAAGGCAAAAAATCAAAGGCCTCGAATTTTGTACACATACTCAGTTTTTCATTTTGAACGACTTTTCTTAATAACATTTTGCCGTAACTCCTATAGGAAAGGCACTTTACTAGGGAAACAAATAAGTTTTTTCGAAATATCCAAATTATGTCACAAATTACTTTGAAACCATATAAGAGCTCTGGGAAAAAAATTCTTAAATAAGGTCTTTGGGCGACACATTTGGTATACCTAATACGAAGGTCTGCTTAAGAGACTTAACACTTTTTAGGATAGTTAAAGAGGTGATTTCGGGATATACAGGGTGTTTCATTAAGGGTGAAGAGGTACCATATCACAGGAATTAATAGTCCTGGGGCTTTGGGAAAAATTTTCTTAAGTAATGCGGTCATGAAAAATTTCTGGAAATTATTTTTTAAGTTCGTAAGTCGGTCGCTAGAGGGCGTATTCGAAACAGTAAATTTGAAAAATGAGTTATAAAAAAACTACTAATAAAGGTATATAATTTTATTGCACTCTTCAGCAAATTCTGAACAATTTTCGTTAAGGATTTTTTGCTCTAGCTCTTCAAATAGAGGTGAAACGGGCGGATAAACCTTGACTTGAAAAAATGCTGCTAACTCCGCTTTGGCTTTACCGAATTGGTCGAATTTGGGCTTGTTGAAGAGAGCTTTCCTTCTTCTATCAAATGGTTGTCCAGAAAGGTTATTTCGAATTTCGTGGACACCGCTAGAGGGCGCAATTTGAAAAATTTCCCTTTTATTACAGTTTTCTCCGAAATTTTAAATGCAATGATATATTTATTCTATTATAATCGAAAAGTAGATTAAATTTACAACAAAAAATACCCAAGGTTCAAATCGATATCTTCATTAGTTTCGGAGTTATCGCCAAAATAATAATTATTAACATGTTATTTGAAAGAAGAAGGTAGATATTTGTTGTCAAAGATTTCCGTGGTCAAGCATGACATGAAATAAATAAAAATCTGCTTGAGCCTTTGGTAAATTGCTATTTTTCACACTTTTATTCCGTTACCTAAACGTATTTCTAATTTACTTACCTGCCTTACCTGTTGTATCGATATGAAATTATTATCTCGCAAATCATCTAGTAAGCCATGAAACAGAATCGTTTGGTACCTGACAGCCGAGCATGTTCAAAACATTGAAAATATATACGGCAAGCATATCGTGAGCCTCGGCATTCTTATAAGGCATTATTTAATAAAAAATGCAACACACAATTTTAACTCAAAATTTACAAAAATCCAAGATTTGACACAATACTTATTAAAGCTTGATTCGTGTGACGTTTACTTTTTTGCTTCCCTAGAAACTAAACGATTTTCTTTCATGGCTTACTAGATGATTTCGGAGATAATTTCATATCAATACGACAGATAAGGTAAGTAAATTAGAAATAGGTTTAACGGAATAAAAAGTGAGAAAAATAGCAATTTACGAAAAGCTCAAGCAGATTTTTATTTATTTCATGGCATGCTTGACTACGGAAATCTTTGATAACAAATACCTTCCTTCTTCTTTCAAATAACATGTTAATAATTATTCTTTTGGCGATAACTCCGAAACTAATGAAGATATCGATTTGAACCTAGGGTATTTTTTGTTGTAAATTTAATCTACTTTTCGATTATAATAGAATAATTTTATTTAAAATTTCGGAGATAATTGTAATAAAAGGGAAATTTTTAAAATTGCGTCCTCTAACAGTGACCACGAAACTCGAAATGACCTTACTAGACAATCATTTGATAGAAGAAGGCAAGCTCTCTTCAACAAGCCCAAATTCGACCAATTCGGTTAAGCCAAACCGGAGTTACCAACATTTTTTTCAAGTCAAGGTTTATCCCGTTTCACCTTTATTTGAAGATCTAGAGCAAAAAATCCTCAACACAAATTATTCAGAATTTGCCGAAGAGTCCAATAAAATTATTTTTGATATAGGTATACCTTTATAGTAATTTTTTTGAGAAAACTCATTTTTCAAAATTACGTACTGTTTCGAATACGCCTCCTAGCGGTCGACCTCCGAACTTAAAAATAATTTCCAGCAATTTTTCGTGACCACGTTCCTTAAAAAGATTTTTTCCCAAAGTTCCTGAGATAATATGGTACCTCTTCGCCCTTAGTGAAACACCCTGTATATTCCTGGGAGAAATCGCATCGTTTTTCTGTGTCGTTCTCTACCTAAAAATTATTCGGAAAATGTCGCGAGATTGTCGGAAATTGTCCCTCTTTGTCGAAGGGCAGCTACGTTATCTCGGCTTGGGCTCTGGGGTGGGAATTTTTAAAGCTTCTCCCGAGTCTTACTGGCGGCGCCCCCGAAAAATCGAGAAATAAGAAAAAACACAATATTTCTAGGTTGCGGTCGTTGCGGAGCAATTTCGCTAATTATACAGTCATCTCCTCAGACTAAAGATCTAAAGATAATATAGACGAAACTTCATATACAAAACTTTGTGGCCAACATTTCTATGTTTACCAATACAAAACTTTGTTGTATTGCCACTTACTCTATACAGAATTCATTGGAACATTTAAAAACATATTAGAATATAATGGAGAAGAAGACGTAGCTTCCCTACGTTGCAATTTTGATTACGTTACATAATAATGGGATATTTAAATAAAAATAAGTGGGTAAGACTATACTTTGTTTTATATATTTTGTGAAAAAACAACGAAAAGTTGTAAATTGCGCTGAATCCCACAATTCGGCAATGCCGCTATCGCCGCCGCCGCGTTGTAGCCGGTGTTTGTTTAGCCATGTGCTTTTGTTGTCGTGGCGTTTCAGATACAGTTTCGTGCGAATTCTTCCGTTTGTGTCGTTTTCTGTGATCGATAGATTGTTTATTAAGTTGAACTATACAAGGGACATTAAAAAGGGAATAGGTACATACAGTGCTTTGTGTGTGGTATGAGTTATTTACAGAATCGCATAACCTTTCATAGGTAAGTGAAGTCAGTTACAATGAGTTCAGAGGCGTTGCACCTCCTAGGAAGGAAACTGCCTTACGCATTGTTGTAATTTCTTGTGATTTTTACATGAATTCCAGCTCAGAATCCGTATTGCCAGAATTAAAAATTCATTCAAATTAATAAACCGTAAATACCTAGCCCCCAATGATATAAATTTTCCTTGTTCTATTTATTTCTTTAACCATAATTCCCCATCTTCATTTATTAGAAAAAATCGGTTATTTTGTGATAACTTTTCTATTTGGAATTCAACTGCGTTTTTCTTATTGGTGGCATTTAATTCTTGAAAAAAAGTTCACAAGTTTGGTGTTTCGACCATTAATTTATCTTAAAAATTACCATAATCGCACGTAACGTCTTAGAGGAGCAAAAAAACGTCACTTCCGGCTAAACCCGAAATAGTACTTAAGTGTGCGGTGCAGATTTTTTATCCACTTTAAAACAGTCTGATGAAAAAATAAAAAAAAAACCTTTTTAAAAACAAGCTTTTATTTAAGCCATGTACTAAAACGAATAAAATAAGTTTAGGTTTTCGTTAAGATAATTCGATTCCAAATTGCGACAAGTTTTTGCAAATTGAAAAGCTTGTCGCGCGAAATGTTTATGAAAGTAGGTAGCAATCAATTTTATTTGACAGTGATTGGTTGATAAGCAAGTACCTATTTGCCAAGGTATGCATTTTTTCTTTACAATTCGCGCGACAAACTTTTCAATTTACAAAAACTTGTCGCAATTTGGAATCAAATTATCTTAACGAAAACCTAAACTTATTTTATTCGTTTTAGTACATGGCTTAAATAAAAGCTTGTTTTTAAAAAGGTTTTTTATTTTCAATTTTATTTTGCGCTTTTTAATACCTATTTGTCCCATGTCAGGAGGGTGGTAAAGAAATTTAGTCCGCCATCTTGGGGCGGCCGCCATATTGGATTTCGTATGAAGTCATTCACCTTATTGTTTTCTACCCGTCGAGCCCTTTCATTTGATACCCATGTTGGGTATCAAATAGGTGATCCGCCATCTTGGAGCGGCGGCCATTTTGAAGGTATTACAATATTGAGTATTGCATATTGTATTGTCACCGGAACTAAAGGTGTATGCAAAATTTCAGCTCAATCGGATGTCAGGAAGTGGTTCTAATTCAGCTTGCAAGATTCGACCCACGCATACATACGAAGTTAAATAAAAGCTTGTAAAAATGCAATAAAATCGCCATCTATTTATGAGACAGTTTAGATGAATTCGTTCTTCTAGTTATTTTTTTCATCGGATAATGAGCAAATATTGGTATACCACTGATGTATTCGGTATGTATAATATGTATATGTAAATAAAAATGCCTTTTAATTGTATATTGCAGTTAAACCTCTCTTAGCTGGCAGTGGTCTGTAATAATTATTATCTAATGATGATTAATTAATTGAAGCATCATAAGAATTGTGAAAATTAATGTGATTATTTGCCTACCTAGTAATTAAACATCTTGTGACGCATAATCGCAAGGCGTCCGTGCCTACTTTTTAACTTTATGCTTTCAGAATAATTGACTGAGTGTTTGACCACTTTGACCTAGCAACATGGTAATAACGTTACACCTACGGGCAATCATCTTGCAATTTTTTGAATTATGAAACATCTTTATTCAATTTGGGGTTTATTGTTATGAAGATGAGGTGAAAGTTTGTGATTTAGGTTGATTTGCTTCCTCCGAATTTGATTCACGTATAAATTGTCTTTCCAAATAAATTGTTCATTTCCTAAGCTACCAAAATATTGAAATCGATATATTATTGTGCGGTAAATGAATAAATAGTTATTTATGCAACAAGTGCATAAAGTAGTACTTTTTTTATGAATGGGAAAGTTGCGCGCACGAACCGCAGGTGAGTGCGCGCAATCCCATGAATGAAAAAAAGACACTTTATGCATGAGTTTCATACATTATTTTTATACGATCGCGCTTAAACATTGAAATATTTGGGATGGGATTTTTGTGTTATATACTAAAGGGCATATAAATGCACTATGGTTTTCAATTACGAGGATTATAATATTTAGATCGCGGTCTCACTACGTTTACACATAGTATTGAAATCGATTTGAATATGTTTCTAGAATTATTGAAAACCCCATGAAGAGATTTTGAGATTGATTTGAATCTCAAAATAAATTTTCTTATTTTCGGGATTTAACGCCACATTTACCATTTATGAAAACACCAAACTGCATTACACTGAATTCGATTCCAAACTCCATGTAAACGTAGTAAAAAAGTTAACTTTTTTTCACTCTAAACTGCTCAGAGTGAAAAAAAGTAAGTTTTTTTAACTTCTTAAAAAAAGATATACTTTAGGCATTTAAAAAGGTTAAAAAAAGTAAAATTTTTATAACGATCGTATAATAGTTATTTATGTACCAAGGCACTGAAGTTCAACTTTTTATGACTCATGTGAAGTTTAGTTGCTGAGGCCTCTGGCCGAGGCAAATAAACCACATGGGTCATAAAAAGAACTTCAGTGCCGAGGTACATATTATATTTTTCTTGAAATCGGAAAAAAAATGTTTTATTAAGCAAGAAAATAATAATAAGGGATCGCCCGTCCACGAACCGACTACGCGCGGCGTTGCTTGACTTTACCGATCGCTCTACCTAGGACAAGTATAATGATGTACGGCACCTTCTGACAGAAAAACCAAACTGCTGCTTCTTGTGCAGCCTACACAACAAATCTATTGATTTTCAAATTTACTAAAATATGTATACTGAAGGATTGCGCTTCTATAGGAAACAATTTCGCAATGTGTACGAAAAGTTAAATGAGCCTTTATCGGCCGGGTTTTGAATATTTGGTCACTTTTGACGGGCGATTTCTCCGCGTCTGACGTTTGATGTTTACATCTCACCAAGGCCTACTTATTGAAAAAATCGTACAATAATGGGCTACATTATTGTACGATTTCTGTGCTTTTAATGACGATTTTGGGACATTTTAATGCCGATTTCAAGAAAAAACTATTTTTTTATATCCAGTGCTAAAATATCCAGTTTTTTCCGAAGAGTTTCTAAACGAAAAAATATCCAAAAACTGAGATTCTGGTGTATCTTTTAATTCTAACAATTCCTTATTCAATGTTCTAACTAAACAACTTTTCTTTATAACATTTTGTAAAACATCTTCGAAAATTAAGAAAGTTAAGATAGTTTACTCTAACGATTTTTTAAAACGAAGTAAAAAAAAGAAATAAATCAAGATCCACCTCAACATTTTTTTTTTCCATTTACACTGCAGTGAATTTTTAGCTACTGTTTATTTAACTTTAGCTATGCAATAAAGAAACTAGAATTTTCAAATAATCAATGATAAATTTAGCTTGCGATTTTGAACCAACAGTCCTCCTCGACGTTTCTTTGTTATGTGTAGTAGCTAATCTAAACACTAATGATTTTTTTTTCTAAAATGATTCGATATTAAATAGTGTACTTATGTTTCCAACAAAGCAATAATTAAATATACATTCTACCTCACTACCTGCCCTTTTTATCTTAAATTTTTAGTTAGCTTTTGCCTGAAATTGTACCTATTTCCAAATGTGTAGTTTAGGATTAAGTAGTGAGTAGGGATTTTGGAAATTCAAATACCTGGTAATTTACGGATGTGGGTACCATAAATAGTTGGCTTTATTAAGAAGTTGACTAGTCGAGTGTAGTCTTGTGCTCTAGTAAATGTGGGTTGGAAAATGGATGGATTGCAAGAAGATTTAAAAAAATCGTTCATAAGTTACCACGGTCTTTCTGGTGGACATAATATGACTCCTCTTCAAAGACAGGTAATTAATGTGACAATCGATAAGGATAAGTTATTTTATGCTTTTATCACAGCAAATATAGTTCCACAACAGAAAGCTCCTTAACAATACCTGTCAAATGGACTCCAACTTCAGACTTCAAAAACGTGATTGCTTTTCTTATAAAATGATATTTTCCTAAAATATAATCTTTCCAATTTATAGATTATGCAACATCTAATAGTGGACCTCAATATCGATGTACTTGGGAAATATTAAGCTTAAAAGTTGGAGTCCATTTGGCAGCTGTATTTAAGGAGCCTACTGTTCTGAGTTCTTTACTTTATGACTAAGTTTTGCAGGTCTTTAGTGGAACTTTAACGCCCGCTAAATTGACACTCGCTTCCCGTAAATGGATACATTTACTCCGTTTTAAATAATAATTAAGATATTCAGTTTTATTAACAAAAACAAAAACAACAACAAAAATTGATGTATCTACTTCCATTTTCATAAGGCGTCTCATTCTTACTTGATTTAATTTTTGACAGGCAAATTGTCCGACTTTATTTAGTTATTTATTTACGCAAATAGATGTACGCTTTCCTTATATCTCGGCAATGAATAAAATTGTGTATGAATCTCGGGCCTTATAATGTGTTTAAAGCCCTATGCGCTTTAAACATAAATAACTGATATTAATAACTATTTTATTTAAACATAAGTATTATCCTTATAAACATAAGTATTATCCTTATAAACTTACTTATAGAAATACTAGTTGGGCAATACTGGACAAAATTACAAGTAGTCAGGGTGTCTATGAATTTTATTTATGGTGCCAGCTGTCATTACTTTTGTATACTTTGAAATTTTATTTAGTAGGTACATATTAAGTATGTATATCCATACTGCTCCCATGGGGTAAATCGAAAATTATTTTTAGCCATTTGTACCTGTAAAAGGTTACTCTAGAACATTATTTTTCTATATTATATGGGTTATCTGTTCTGTGTTTAATAACATGATAAATAAATAAATGTGGAAATAATATTAATTTATGATATAAGTGCTAAAAGTGACATTTTATTTTGTGAGAATGGACGAAGCCGAAGAAAAAATAAATTTACTTTTACCACGTATATCACATACTTAATAAACATTAAAAGTATAACATTTAACGCATTCCTTCAGTCTCTAAATGTCATTTATGACTGGGTGTTAAAAGTAAATCACTTTTAACAAAGTGAATCACTTTTAACACTCAGTGTTAAAAGTGTTTTATTTTTAACACCAGTGTCATAAAATGATATTTTAGACACTGAAAGCATGCGTTAAAAATGATACTTTTAATGGTGTTTGTAGAAAATAATATTTTACCTCAGATAAATAAGAATATTATAAATGGACATGCCTGAATTTCACATGATATAACACTGGTAGACTGACAACATAATAACATACATTATAAATATAGCCACAATTTTTTTTCATTTTTTGTTTTGTCTATAATTTTATGTCGAAATAACGCAACCAATACAAAAATAAATATTTTTTTACGAAAATCAATCAGAAATATTGACATTTTTGATAACATTTTTGAAAGAAAAAGTCAATATTTCCTTGCACTTAGTCGTTGCCAGGCAACGGAAAGTAACTGTTAGGAAATATTTACTTTTGTACTGTAAGGAAATATTATTTCCTTACAGTTATTTATAAACTAAAAAAATGATTGAGAACAAGTTTTTCGAAAACAAAGTAATTTTCGATTTTCGGAAAAATAGTATGTATACCTCGTAGGAAAAGCCACATTCCCCGACTCCGTATTGCCAGTCTCGGCTTACGCCTCGACAGGCAATCTTTACGGTCGTCCGGGAATGTTCAGCTTTTCCTACTAGGTACACAATGTACTATTTCCTCTACATTTTAAGAACACTTGGAGGAAAAATGGTCCAGCTAAACTCAATAATAGAAAGCGTCATTATACTCAAACTGCCTTCGTTCTTTTGCCATTTTTAAAATTTATTAACCGATTTTAATGAACGTTGCACGGTTGCTAACAGAAAAGATCGATCATTGACAGAAAACATCAAAATGACTGATTTTCCGAATTACAAGATGGCGGCCATACTTGAAAATTGCCGTTTCTTTGGGCTAATTATTTTTGGAGCAAAAATGTCGGAATAACCATGCAACCAATTAAAAAATGTCAATAAAACAAGCATTCCACTACACTCTATGTTTTAAGAACCCTGTGAGAAAAATCAGTCTATCGGGGTCGGAGCTATACGCAATAATAGAAAGCGTCATTTCCATGTCATTTTCCTGTACTCTACTCCTAAATTGTTGACAAAAAACTAAAGCTTAGTCATATTAAATTGCAGAGGAAGGCCTGTTTTATTGATTTATATGGTTACTCCGACATTTTGCTTACAAAGATTGGCATTTAATAGATCAGTCATTTTTAATTTTCCTGTCACTAAGCCGTCGCATCTTCAAGCAACGGCGCAACGCTCATTAAAATCGGTCAAGAAATAAAAAAATCATGGGTAAAAGAACGAAGACAGTTTCAGTTTTGGTACTACAGCATAACTGATGATGGCGCTTCCTATTATTGCGTATTATAGCTCAGCCCCCGATGCGCGTTAGCATTGTTGTCAGATGTACGAAACTTTCGTAAATTGAAAGGCTTGTTTTCAGTACACGATTATTTGTATTGTAGGCGAGGACAAAATGTTTCCGCTTATCTCTTGTACTATTAGACACATTTTTAAATCTTATGTCAAAAATTACGTTTGCAGGCCTAAACATAACTACCAATTTTTCCTATATATGAAAGCCTTTATGATTTAGTGGACTATTTAGTAGATAAAATAACGAGTTTTGCAGCCAGAAAGGTATATATTAACTTCTTTTTATAATACCAAGCTTTCGGTCTACTTCGTGACCTTCATCAGGGCTAGAAAATTATTTAAATTATTAGAAAATATTGAGGAAAGGTTGAAATTTTACTCACAATTATGTTGAAGTTTTTTACCAATATTAAAAACAGATAGATTTTAGGTTTAAAAGTAGACCGAAAGCTTGGTATTATAAAAAGAAGTTAATATATACCTTTCTGGCTGCAAAACTCGTTATTTTATCTACTAAGTAAAACTACACAGCCGTAAACTAGCTATTTAGTGGACTATGTTGATATTTTGATAATAAATACATACAGGGTGATCAAAAACGTACATTAAAAATTAAATATAACAAATCGTTAAAAGTCGTTTTTGTTTCAAATGGGAACTCCCTGTTTTTATAATTTTATTTTATGTAGCATTAGAAATAAGAATGACAGTGTATAAAGTTATCTATTCCAAAATGCTGCCAAATTTTCAGAAATTTCCCAACCATAGGTATTTCCGTTATTTTCCTCAATAACCATATCGAGTATTATATCGTTGGAAAGCTCTAATAATGCCCGATTTTTTGAAACCATGGCCAACTATGGTTTCCATTAAAAAAACAAGTTTGTGTCATCTCGAAAATGACAGCTGTCACGGAAGGTAGCACATGATAGCCGCATTGGGGACACAATTTCCTCCAACTTTGATATTTACACTTTTTACCTAAAATCAAAAACAACGAAGCTAGATGGATTAGAAGAAATCGCAAAAATTCCGTTTTTTCAAAATATCTAGTAAGCCATGACTTTTTTTAAAACATCCACAAGTCGCGTTAAATTGGGCCCACAAAACTGCATTTCACCTTCGTTCTATCTCCGCTGGTGTTTCCGAGATGTCCATACTGATCATAAAAAAAACTCACCCTGTATATCCTGTATTTAATTAACTACCGAGTTTTGACCGACCAATATAGTATACCGATATAGTGAAAATTTCGATGCCCACCATTGATATCTCGGAAACTACCAAAGATACAGCGTCTGCCAAATTAGACGCTCTACGATACTCTGTTATGAAATTCCCGATTCATTCCGGAGTTAGATACACTTAAATTCAAAACACAAAAAATGCGTTTTTTAAAACGTCATACTTTCCGTAGCGATAATCCGAATCATTGATGAATTCGTTTATTCAATGCCCGAATTTAATGAAACTTTGTAGTTTTCGGTCAACTCAATCATATGGTTAGAAATTTTCTAGGCTTCCTATAGGTATCTATCAACCACAGCCAACTTTGTTTTGTCTTATGGTCGCTATATTGGATTTTTAGGTCACTGGATAGAGCAAAAAATCCTATTTACCCCTGTAACAGAACAGTCCCGCTGATGCTGATACACATTTTTAAAAATATCACATAAATCAAGTAGGCTAACCTAACTAACAATTATACTACCTACCTTGAAGAGATTAATATAAATCATTAAGGATAACGTATATTGGATACCACAAATCTTGATCCCTGCGTCACAGTGGCCAACAATTCAATTTCCATTGTGATGTAGGGATCAAGATTCGTGATATCCACTATAATTCATAATTATTATTACAACAAGAAATACTGCAAGAAATGAAACTTTTAATAACATTAATTCAAATTATTGTTCTCCATTTGTGTGTGTATACGAAATAATTGAGGTCCTTTTGTAAGAACAATTTGGATCTTTTATTTAAATGTGCATTTATTGCAGTACTTCCTGTTGCAATATACTAGGGCGGTATATAGAAGCGGTACATAGAAGCAATTGAAACGAGTACTCAAAAACTTTATTACTTTTCTGCATAATTTCCTGAAAGTCTAATACATTTCTCATAACGATGTTAAAGCTCTTGGAAACTTTGAAAATATAATTGTTTTTTGCTCTCCCAACCAGCCGTTTACCCCTTCAATCACTTCTTCGTCATTCAAAAGTCGAGAACCACGCAGTTGTTCTTTAAGTTTGATATGAAGGACTATCATCATCTAACACTCCATGCATATCCTCGTAAATTTCCTTCGGAGTCATCCCTTTCTTTTGCAGGTGTTTTATGACTGCCTTCACTTAATTTTTCTCCATTTTCTCCATTCATTATGCACAACCGAAGAATAAAAATTCTTACTCAAATATTCGAAACCAATGACGTCAGAACCTATAGACAGGTTTGTTTTGATAAAAGCTTGACGCCTAGAACTAATCACAATGTAAGCGCTCCATTAAATTATTCCGAAAATGCCGCGAGATTGTCAGAAATTGCCCCTTTTTGTCGAGCCGTAGCGAACTTATTTCGACTCGGGGCTCGAAGGCTGGCGTCGTTAGACCATCCCCCGAGTCTTCAGGTGAGGTTCCGATGCTTCCGGCAAGAAAAAACATGCGATATCTAAGTGTGGTTCTGGAGGAGCTATAACCGGGAATCATCGGGTGTATAGTTGGTTGATGGTTGACTTTCTGTCTTTGTTTGTAGCATGTGTTTAGAGTAGTATGGATATATTTAATCTTGGAGTCAAAATAAAGGGCATTTTAACAATGGGGCACCACGTCTATAAGTTTTGACGTCATGGTTCGAAACGATATGATATTGAAATTTGGCAAGCAGGACTGACAGATGTTGACAGTTGTACTAGAGTACCGATTGTTTCGGTCAACGCCGACTAGTCTAGGGACAATAATTGGTGAACCGCCCTCGTATTTATGGATTACGTTATTGTTAAAGATTTCTATTAATCTGTTAAGGGTTGGTAATTTAATAATTGCTGTTAGTTAGGTCAATGTTTAACTGTTAGGGAGAGTTGTTATTATTGTGCATACCTGATAAAATTATTATTGTTACGTCGATACGTGTCAGATATTGAAAAGTAGCACACTTTGCTATAGCGCCTTTCCAAGCCGTCACAAATTCTGTCACTATCAATTTTGTTCGTCCAAGGATTTTGATGATATTTTTAATAATGATTAATATCATTATGTTGACTGAAGTTGGTAGACAAGGTGAATTCTTGAGTAATACTCTGTTTTCGGACTTCCATTGTCTTTATTTGTTTTGAAAATACACGACGTTTCGGACAGTGGTTATCTCTGACCGTTCTCAAGTGTAAGTGAGAACAGTCAGAGATAACCACCGTCCGAAACGTCGTGTATTTTCAGAACAAATAAAGACAATGGAAGTCCGAAAACAGAATATTACTCTAGGATTTTTTTGTTCCATCAAGTGGAGTAGTACAATACCTATATCGGCCATAGGAGGCATAGAAAATTTGCGACTACGGCATCTTGATGGCCATGATCGAAGACCTAAAACTACCAAGTTTAATTCAATTCGGGTTGCCGATGGGGAAGATATGATATTTTTTTCGTTTTTTTGGTGTACGCCTTTAACTTTTTTGTTTTTAATTTTGGAAAAAAAATGTAAATATGAAAATTGTATACATTTTTCCATTTCAGTTGTGCATTCAGAAAAACAAATGAATCTCGCGTAGGGATGGGCAAATTTCACTTTTCATTGGAAAGTGAAATTTCACTTTGAAAATTTATGAAATTTGAAGAAATTTTCGCGAAATATTTGAAACTTTCAATGTGATGTTGAAATTTATGAAATTTAAAGTTTCACGTGAAAATTTCGCAATAATTTCCTATAGAAATTTTCGCGAAACTTTCGAAATTTATGAAATTTAAAGAAATTTTCCCGAAATATTTGAAACTTTCAATGTGATGTTGAAATTTATGAAATTTAAAGAAAGTTTCACGTGAAAATTCCGCAATAATTTCCTATAGAAATTTTCGCGAAACTTTAAAATATTTGAAACTTTCAATGTGATGTTGAAATTTATGAAATTTAAAGAAAGTTTCACGTGAAAATTTCTCAATCATTTCCTATAAACAGTCCCCACCCAAGCCCAAAAATTATGTATGTGTATGAAGTGGCATAGGTATAGAGTTTTCCAGATAGAGATAGTAGTAGTAGCAGTATTTATTAATCACAAAACATACAGTGTGTATAGGTGACAAATCAGATAAGACGTTACGTTACGCTCGATTATCTCAGCAATTTTTAGGCTAAGTTGATGGTTCAAAAACTAAACTTGTGTAGTTTTTGCAAGAAACCGAATGCAGTAATGAAAAAACGAACAAAAAATATAAGTTATGACCAAAAAAATATTTTTTTGAGAAATCAAAATGGCGGATTACAGCGGTTTTTGTTATAAATCATTAGTGGAACAAAAATTATATGTTTATTTTGTTATGTCACTTCCCGTTTAACAGCCGGCGCGGGCACATCCAAATTAAATGAAGGGATTGTGGCCTGCCGCATATATGTTTTCGCGAAACTTTAATGAAATATATAGAAAGTTTCGCGTTTTTAAAGAAATTTCTGAGAAAGTTTCGCGAATTTATGAAGTGAAACTTTCCCTTGACTCTTACGAAAATTTCACTGAAATTTCACTTCATGGGATAAGCGAAATATTTCACTTTTGAAAGTTTCAAATGTGAAATTTTCAAATGAAACTTTCAAACGGCACAACTCTAATCTTGCGGTTTGGAGATATAGGCCAAACTTATGTTTTTTTAGATGAATCACTCTGTATATTTCTCAATTGACGCAATCTACGCATTTTTCTGGTTTCAACGATATATTATATACAAGATGCCCAATTTAGATGTTTCAGACAAGAGTTTTATAGTTGATCTATCTGCATATTTTGATGATTTTGAATTTTTTTTGGGAGCCAGTCATTTCGTTGCTATGGCAATCAACTTTGTTTTTTTAAATGGCACCGTACACTTTTCTGTTCAAATTTGAAATCAGCTCCTTTTTGTGCATACGAACATGTAAAATTTCATTGGGGTTTGCATAAGAAAATTTTTGAGAAAAAAAAAACGCGACATTCATTTGTTTTTCTGAACACACAACTGAAATCGCAAGACAACTTTATACAATTTTCATATTCACATTTTTTTTCCAAAATTAAAAACAAAAAAGTTAAAGGGGGTAGAACGGCACCGTCGCAATGATAAAGGCCTGCCAGCTGGCGACGCGAAACGTCACTACGTCATCACAGGGAGGTCGGGAGGTTGCTTTTTGTAGTTGTTTACGTTTATTTGTCTGGCGATTTTCCTGTTTTAAAGAACGTTTGTTGTGTGTTGGACTGTTTTTTAGTAATATAGGACGTGGAGTTTTATTAATAAGGTGGTAAAACAGCAGTGGTTCAGAATAAAGTGATTAAAGTTCAATTTTACTTTATAGGTTTTGGTTGTGTCTATAGTTTCGGACTAATTTAAATCATGCCGTGGACGTGTTCCGTTCTCAACTGCAAGGGAAACTACAAAGGCGGTCCTAATGTGTCCGCTTTTTCCTCCATAAAGACCCCATTTTAAGGGAAAAATGGGTTAAGGCCAGCAAAAGAGATTTTGTTCCTACACAGTTTTCCAGGGTTTTGGTTTGGCCTGTTGGATAATGTTATACCTAACAATTTCACGTGATTAAACGTAACCACCTTCAAATCAGTAAGTTTTATGGTTTTATTTATTCGAATTTAGTTTTATCTAGGCGGGCAAATAAGAAATAATTGGCATTTACCAAAATTTTACCTGTAGATATCTAAATGCACCAAAAGCCCTTGAAAATGTGACTTTCACTCTCGTAGATTATTATCCGTGTTGTAAAACCATGAGCTATATATGTAAAGTGTTTTTTTTTTTTACCAAATTTACCAAGTTGACATCTTGAAATTTGAATTTGGCGCCTTAGGCTCACCTCCCTTGGATGACTCATCGCTTTCAGCTGTCGGGTCTTGTTATTGCGACGGTGCCGGGTAGAATGTTATATGAATAACCCTGCACAAATCATGATATTGTGGATTTCGTGACAGCATATTGTAGAGGGTGTGACAGTGCAACTTTTGCCTAATTTGTTCGAGATGTTGTATATCTTTCGTAGTTTTCGAGATATCAATGGCGCGCATCGAAAGTTTCACCACCCTACATAATTTTCAAGGAAAAGCTTCTGTCAACTTTGAAGATTTTGGGTGACCTGCATCAAAGCTTAACCGGTTTATAATGTTTATATTTACGCTTGATCGCGCGTCGAATGTGGCACGCATTTCGGCACCCGGTACTCGCACCGTCGCCCCCCTTTTCGGGGGTTCTCCTCAGAATCGCGCGTCCGTGCGTTTTTTTTTTAAATCCCCCCATCTGCTCGACCCAACAGCAGCCCTCCAGCACCGGCGGCGGAGGCGGCGGCCAGCCGAAACCGCCGTCGACGCACCAGCACTCGGGCATGACGCTGCGCGAGAAGCACCTCTACGTGGAGAGCTTCGAGTTCCCGTTCTGCGACGACGCGGCCAAGTACCAGAAGATCACCAAGATCGGCCAGGGCACGTTCGGTGAGGTGTTCAAGGCGCGCGACGCCCACAACCCGAAGAAGTTCGTCGCCATGAAGAAGATACTGATGGAGAACGAGAAGGAGGGCTTCCCGATCACGGCGCTGCGCGAGCTACGCATCCTGCAGCTGCTCAAGAACGAGAACGTGGTCAGCCTGATCGAGATATGCAGGTCGAAGGCGACGGTGCTGAACCAGTTCAGGTCGACGTTCTATCTGATATTCGAGTTCTGCGAGCACGACCTGGCCGGTGAGTACTTTTCCTCGATTGGGCTGGATACACAGATAGAAAGAGATACTTGAATCAAATAAAATTTATTTAACTCAAACAAATTTGATTCCTGTATATGGCGAACCCTAGACTAACTTTGAATAAAACATTTGGTTTGTTTCAATTTAAAAGCAACATTTAATTTGAGTCAATTTAAATATTATTTGGAAGAAATTAATTTTTATTCCCATGAAAATACTAACGATTTGAATTAAATAAATGATATATTTCGAAGGAACAAATCTACGATGTTTAAAAACATTTATTCTATTTAAAAAATTAAGACAGTTGCGTCAAACAACTGTGATGGGTTGAATTACCCATTCAGGGTATTCACTGAAATAAAATATTATTTATTTAAAGTAAAGCAACCTTTGTGTTTATCATTATTCACAAACTTTTTTTGTCGATTCGAATAAAAAACAATAAGTTTGTTCAATTCATAAAGATGTTCTGTTGAATGGAACGGATTAGAAAAACACGATAATTTGTAATGCTATAAAAATATTTATTTAAATACAATAATTAAGAAACAATATTTGGTATAAAAAAACTATACAAAACTCACCAAGGAAAGCGCCTCATACAGGTGGCCTATTTGATACATTTCAAGTAGTTCTCTGAGATTTGTATCCATTATTGTTTATGCGTATCCTACTTATAGAAGAATCTGAAAGCACGCAATACACACAATACACCACACTACAGACGGCTAATCGGCGGCTATAAATAATAAAACTGCTCGCACAAAACCTCTAGGAAGGCTGCAGACGCGTACCTACTTACACGGACACGGAATAGCTCTGAACGCCGACACTAGAGTGCGCTCTGGTTCTCCCATATTTTCTCTCTCTTTCTATCTTTCATTCTCTGGAGCGTGACAGCAATAAAAATGATAGGTAGTATTATTTAACTCAAATAAGGTCACATTTAAACCAAATAACAATGTGGTTGACCCAAACAACGAAAGCTAATACTATAAATAAAAATTATTCTTGTTTGCACCAAGTAATACCTTATTTCAGGAAAATAATAAATGCTTCTACTAAACAATAATGTGTCAAAAGAATCAAATACTTCACCCAAAAAGCTCTTATTTTTTAATTGAAAAAAATAAATCTTCATTTAAATAATATACTTTCTACCGAAATAAATATTATTTCTGACAAATAATTCGTGATTAAACAACAAATATTTTTCTATGAAGAATTGTA
Organism: Pseudeuparius sepicola; assembly: GCA_963920635.1. Classification (NCBI taxonomy): domain Eukaryota; kingdom Metazoa; phylum Arthropoda; class Insecta; order Coleoptera; family Anthribidae; genus Pseudeuparius; species Pseudeuparius sepicola. Next base: position 5,668,118 of record OY987307.1, read on the forward strand.
TTTCTATCTGTGTATGATGGACCTTCTTCCGGAAGAGTCCTGCGTCGGCGAAACTTCTCGTTCCAAGCTTTCGTCCTCGATTGCACTTGACATCATCGGCGCGCGACGAGCACTCTGAGACTGATTGTTCTACCTAGGATGGTATGGTATTTATAGAAACGCAGAAAATGGAGGGAACAGGCAAAAATGCGGGAAAATTAAGGATAGGATTTAAGCCGATTGGTTTTGCCCAACGATATATAGGTATAGATCTGATGCATTACCAAAGGCAACTTGTTTTGTTTCATGATTTTAAAAAGATGTTATTGTTGGCACATTCAAGATTTCCAGTTTTTTGACACGATTTATGTATATTTTCTATATACATATAAGTATCTCAAAGCATATATATTATAGGACATACAAGTCTATCAAAAAACTATTTATTATGCATTACAAAATAGGAAAGAGTGAATTTAAGAAATGACAATGTAAACAAATTACCTCGTCTTCTTCCCCCCGACCCGCTAATGTTGAAGCAAAACAAAGCCGTATTATTTGTATTACCTTGAGACATCTATCATTATACAGGGTGTCCCAGAATATGTGGGCAATATCCCGGATTTATACAGGGGACGTTAAAATAACATGGCAAGTTCCATTTTGGTTTTTGGGTGTATTTCTCAAAAATCTCGGTTATTATTAAAGCTAGAGGGTTGCGGTTTTCACGTCACTGTACTACTTTTTTGAGAGGAATTTGGTGGGCCATTCAGATTTTAGATAAGTTTTATAGTTTCCGCGCCTTGGCGCAGGACTGAAATTTTCGATTTTTTGGAAACCTCTCTCCTGGCTACAACTTATATATATCGACAAATTTAATCAACTATTTTTTTAGATTTTTGGCGTAGAATCGAATGGAATAATTAGTTTTTTGGTAGCGTTAATAGTTTTTGAGATATGAACTATGGTTTCCAGTTAAAAAAAATAACTTTGGTTCATATCTCAAAAACTATGAACGCTACCAAAAAACTAATTATTCCTCTCAAAAAAAGTAGTACGGTGACGTGAAAACCGCAACCCTCTAGCTTTAATAATAACCGAGATTTTTGAGAGAAACACCCAAAATGGGACACCCTGTACATTCAAACTGAAGAAAAAAATACCAAATGGACATTGGACGAAATACCATTGGTTTTCTTGAAATAGGATGTCCAAATTTTGTCAAATTCAATCCTTTCCATTTTGAAGGCGAATAATTTTTGGTACATTGTTCATAGGGATTTTTTCTCAGTTTAAATGGTACAGTCGGTCTGTAACGTTTGAAAGCGGTAGGTAAAGATTTTATGTTTCGAATGTTGAAGTTAACAGGTGTTTCTAGGAACGTTTTACAAATTTCAACGCAAACGGTTGATTTTATCGTTATGAAACAGGAGTACACTTTTGTTGCAAAATGAAAATGTGCACTAAAATGATGGACCTGCAAGACCAAAAAGATAACCTAAAAAAGTTACGACCTATAACACGATCCAAAAATAGTGCAAGTGGCGCCCTCTATGAGATACGTAAAAACTGATGCCTTCATCTTATTCTCTCCATCGCCTAAAACACAGCAATGCAAAATTTCAGTTCAGCAGCTTGATTATTTTGGGAGATATTGCCATAATTTAATTAAAAAAAAAGAACTTCAACACCCTGTATCTCCGTAGGGGGGCCCTCTGGGATTTTTTTTTATAGGAACTTGTCATGTTATTTTAACGTCCCCTGTATAAATCCGGGAGATTGCCCACATATTCTGGAACACCCAATCGTTGGTTTTGCCGCTTATTTGTGAAAAACGCGCGCCAACAACTATGCGAGAATAGACCGTGATCACGGTTCAGATTGTTAGGGTGTTTAAGAATGGATTCAAGGATTATTCTTTGGATGGGATGACAGGATTTTAGTATAATTTTAGTATCATTAAGCGAAACCATTGGTACCCCGTGTCCAGATAATGTTCGGCAAGTGCAGTGCTCACGGTCGTCAAGTCTGACACTTTTTTGGCTCATCATGCGCTTTCCGGAAACAAAATACAATACAATATACATTGTTAGCTCTACGCCATTGAATATAAGAAATACGCCCCCTATAGGCTCAATGCTAAACTAGTCTATGGGCCATACCAACAATGAACAATAACAAAGAACAACGCAGTGTAGACTCGTTGGCTAGCACCGTTCACATGGTGACGATGGCCCATATTATATTAGTTCGCATAGTCCCGTCGGGGCGTTGGCATCTTAAATTCAGTCGCGTATCACCGCCGCGCCGTCTGTTTTCGAGGACATGAAGCCATAGCCGTGAGAAGTCTTTATAAATACGTCAGTCAACGCCGTTACGTTTTTTCAGGGACTCTTTAAGATAAGGGGACCCAGCCTGTCACAGTCTATCACATAGGAAAAGTGAAGCCTTGAGGGGAAGTTTGTTTTCTGTCGTCTCCAAGGAGACCACAAGGGGGCTGGTACAAGGTTATGTTATATGTCAGTGTTCAACTGCCATCAGGTTTTATGCGACATGCCAGTGCCATAGATTCTAAAGGAGGCAAAATATTTCCCATCATAATTCATGATTTTTAAGTTTTCTAACTTCCAGATACCCAGATGTGTCAATTAAAGGTAATGCGGCCGCCTGTTGTAGTCCCAATAATTGCAACCAGATTTTTCTTGTATCACCTTTACTAATCCTACAATTCCCTTTCCGTGGGCATTATGTATAAGTAGGTAGTTCGAAACAAAAATCGTATTTCATAAATTTTAAATTATTAAGCAGGTAGCTTCAGTCAGGTCTTTTTTTAAACAGTTTTTATCTACGACTACAAGTTTATTTTAAGTTTGTGAGGTACCTTGGGAGAGAAATAAAATTATAAAAATTTTATACTGAACACCGAGAAAAAGTACATGATTAAAACTACTAGACCTAAGTAATCTTATTAGTTCATCTCGAAATCTGTGAAAGTTCTTTGGGTAGATACATTCAACAGGGGAAGAAAGTTCAAGTATACATATTACAAATGGATAGAGGAACCTGGTAAGAAGATACAATAGCGACAAATTCTTAAAAATCGGCACTGACTTACCATACTTATTACATAAATTCGTGGAAATAATTGCTGGAAATCAATTTCAACTGTGAAATAAATTTGTATCATTTGACAGTTGCCATATTCTGCACTTGTAGACACAACATTGTCAAGTCTAATTTTTAGAAATCATGGAAACCATTATTAATTTTTACTAACAATTAAAGTACCTGTTATATTCATAGATTCTCCAATAAAATGGCATACTTGGCATCACTGATACCATTAGAATGAGGACAGAATAGGGCTCATCACTTTGGGAAGTATAATGCTGGGTCCCCTTACTTTAAAGAGTCCCTGCGTTTCTCCAATATACACTTGTCCTTAGTACTCAATGGTATAATATCCTTAATCGGTCGTAATATTACTTTAGAGAGCGTGGAAAATCTTTTAGTATATTATGTCGAATTGGAATTTTGGAGATGTCATATAAGGTAGGAAAGCCATAGTGATCGGTGGGATATTTACGCGCCTGTTAATATTTTTGTTGTCTCCCGTGATAACAAATACATTTATGGAATCTTTTGAACAAGCTCTTGGATCCGTAAATCTAAAATCAAAAGGTTAGTTTAGATATGTGGGTGACACTTTTGCAATTTTGCCGTTTTCCTTCATAACCTTTACTCCCTACACGAAAATATTATGTTTACTATGGAGGTTGAAAAGGACGGTTTTCTTCCTTTTATGGATGTGTTGGTCTCACGGGGGATCGATGGTTCTCTAGAAGACTCGGTCTGCTGTTTGTTTTGCTTAATGATACTAAAAATCCTATCAAAATCATCCCAACCCATACAAAGAAAAATCCTTAAATCCATTGAAATCCTTAAACACCCTAACAATCTGAACCGTGATCAGGGTTTATTTTTACAAAGTTGTTGGCGCGCGTTTTTCTCAAATACCCGGCAAAACCAATCACCCTGAATAATGTCCATGTTTCTATAAATACCATCAACAATAAGTCTCAGTGTGATCGTCGCGCCCTGAGGATGTTCCGCGCAATCGAGAACGAAAACTTGGAACGAGAAGTTTCGCTAATGCAGGATTCATCCGGCAGAAACTCATATTCACCTACTTTTTTTTATTATCTGCTGGTTACTTCGGGACTGCCTCCTGAGTGTTCAACCAAAAGATCACACTCGAACTCCTGGTACGAATTGCGCTATAGGGGTGGTTTCCTAAACATTTTTTAGAGCAAAATGACCTTAATAGAACTTGTAGGGGATCAAATTCTGAACATTCCTCATAATATTTGTTGTATCTCTAATACTTAACGATTAACGAGTTACAGCGCATTATATGACAAAAATTCCGCACGCTGCAGGGGTGATCTTGTAAACATTTTATTACAAAAATGACCTTAATAAAAGTTTTAGAGTATGAATTTCTGGTTAACTTTTTATTATAAAAATTTTTTGTGCCTCTAATACTTAATGATTTGCGGGGCATTATCTGTTTTTTAATTAATTTTTGTCATATGATGTCCTCAACTGAAATAAACATAACATTTACAAAGATGCATATTCCAGAACTCAGTGTTATTGGCGGCACAAATTAAGACTATATTTCAAGGTCATGCAACTTCCCTATTATATTTTCGGAAATTTAATTGCCTGGAAAATTCGTTAATTCATAACAGTAAATGAACGAAACTTTGAACGGTTAACTCCAATGAATAAAGGGGGTTCTTTATTCATAGGTTAACTCAAATAATAACCTCAACAAATTTGTTTTCTGATTAATACATTTTAATGTCAAGTTAAAATGACATGACAACAGAAACAATAGCCTAGCCACCTGTCTGATATTGTACCCTGTGTTCTATACCAACTTTTATTTAAATAACTGGCAATAATATATTACCGAATTCCACTGAACATTCAGCAACACAGTTTGTTCGTATTTCCTTAATTTTTCGTCTATTTACTACTTCTTTTATTTTGAGAATATTATTTTGTTATTGCCTGATATATTTTTTATCTTCTTTTAAACGAACATTAAATGGCCTACATGTCTCCTCAACATAGAACTTTCCACATTCACATGGAATTTTATAAATGCAATTTTTTGAACCTTGCACCTCATTAGATGGTTTTGTTTTAACTGGTATCGATCTTAATGTATTTTTTGGTTTTAAATACTGTTTTGACATTAAAACGATTGCCTATCCGTTTTAGCTTATCTGATAGTCCAGGAATGTAAGGAATAATTAAATTTACTGATCGGTCCACCAGATTTATTTCTCTAATTCTGTTAGCATTGTTATTTTGTTGGAAATCCTGAAAAATTTGCTCAACAAATTTAATAGGGTAACTATTCTCTCAAGAACATGTTTTATATGTTTAATTTCCTCCTCAAATTTTATGTTATTAGAACAAATCTTTTTAGCCCTGTCATACAAACTTTTAATTATTCCTTAGATTATTCCTTTTTTAACACTAATATGATTATTGGAGTTAAAATGGAGATATTTATTAGTATGTGTTGGTTTTCTAGACACTAGTTTCTATTATATCTAATTTCAGGATAGAAACATCTAAGAATGGTAATTTATTATTATTTTCAATTTCTAGGGTAAAGTTAATACAAGGTTCTTCTCCGAAAGCTCAGAAACCAAATTTGTTAAAGTTATTTTTTTGAGTGAAACGTTCAAAGTTTCGTTCATTTACTGTCAAGAATTTATGAATTTTTCAGGCAACTTGAAAAGTTGTCTCTTAATCAGATTGGTGGCGAAAAAAACCAATTAAAAAATTAAATGGATCAACATGCCTATTTTTTAGTAATCAATAATTGCTGATTTCTCTCTAGAACTGCAACAACCAAGCACAATACGAACTGTTGTGTTTATAGCTGCCATTCCAGAAAAAATGCTCGTAGGAATATACATTTCCATTATTTTCCCCAAAGAAGCTGTGGTATTTGTGTGAAAATTAAAAACTTTAAATGCGTGTAAATTAAAAATGTACATTCCGTGCACTCTTTAAGTTGACAGGCGAGAACCTCAGTCTAAGCGACGCCCAATAAGCTGCTTATGGATCGCTGCCGCTTAGATCTAGATCTTCGCGTGTAAGATTAGAGTGCACGAACTGTATACTTATACCTAATTAGAATTAAAACAATGCACTCAAAAATATTCGTCACACCATCCTAGCACGATACATTGATGGTTTATTACTCGCTTTTCTGCCATGAAAGACCCCCCCCACTACCCCCCCCCCCCCTTCCATAGGCCTGCTGTCGAACGGCAACGTGAAGTTCTCCCTCGGCGAGATCAAGAAGGTGCTGCAGCAGCTGCTCAACGGCCTCTTCTACATCCACAGCAACAAGATCCTGCACAGGGACATCAAGGCCAGCAACGTGCTGATCACGAAGGCGGGCGTGCTGAAGCTGGCCGATTTTGGGCTCGCGCGAGCCTTCAGCACCAATAAACAGGGCAACCCGAACAGGTATATTATCGATTTCTTCATATCTGTGCATTTTTCTGAGTCCGGCAATATGTCACATGTTTGTTCTAGCCGTTTGCACTCTTAAGTTCCTTCCCTTGGAAAAAAAATGAAAAATCGTTCCTGTTATTCAGAGTTCTAAGTAAATAAGCACGAATTCTCTCTGTACAGGTTTTACAATTTAAAATATAAAAAAATAGTTATTAAAAAAATTTTTAACAAAAAAATTAAAACCGACTTCAAAAATTTGCCCGTATGCACACTCCACTAAAAATTTTAAAAAGAACAAAAAATAACACCGACTTCACAAATTTGCCCGTATTTCTTACTTTTTAGTGAATTATTAAGAATTATCGGAATCATTCCAATATTAAATTCCATCCCCTATTTGTCCACCCTTAGAATTGAAATTTTTCTCTTCAAATTTAAATGTGACCAACCCTAAGGTAACCCCTTTCTATTAAAATAAGAATCATCCAAATCGGTCCAATATTAACTTTTATCCCCTATTTATTCACTCTTAGGTGTGGAAATTTTTCTTTAAATTTAAATGGGACCACACCTAAGGTACCTTTCCAATAGAGAAAGAATCATTGAAATCGGTCCAATATGAAATTTCATCCCCTATTTTCCACCCTTGCGGGTGGAATTTTTTCTTCAAATTTAAATGGAGCCACTCCTAAAGTAATCCCTTTCTAATAAAAAGAGAATCATGGAAATTGGTCAAATATGAAATTTCATCCTTTATTTTTCCACCCTTAGGGGTTGAACTTTTTCTTCAAATTTAAATGGGGCCACCCCTAAGGTACTTCTTTTCTAATAAAAAAAGAATCCTCGAAATCGGTTCAATATGAAATTTTATCCCCTATTTGCCCACCCTTAGGGATGGAATTTTTTCCTCAAATTTAAATGGGACCATTCTGTGGGTATACCCTTTCAGATAAAAAAGTATTGTCCAAATCGGTTTATAAATGACGGAGTTCTGAGGTCACAAACATAAAAAAATACAACCGAATTGATAACCTCCTCCTTTTTTGAAGTCGGTTAAAAAAATAAAAATGTTATTGTGTGACCTGTTCTCGCGTGAATATGGGCTAGCGTGATCAAATTTGTGCATATTTGTATCAAAAGTTAATGTAAAATGTAAAATCAATGCTAAAGAAAAGAGTCGCGCGCCAGAATACCAAGTAACCGGCCGGTGTAAAATATTACATTATATCTCGGGACCCAAACATAACAAATTAAAGTTTAATTATTTTTGTTACCATGCTCAAAATAATTAAATCATAAAGAAACTGAAAAAAAATTTCATCTCAAAAACTTATAATAGCAGTCGTAGAAAAAGTATAGTGTATAACTTGCAGGGAATGTTCATTTCCCACTCATATGACTTGCAGCACTCGCCTGCGGCTCGTGCCGCAAACTATCATACTCGCGGGAAATGAATGCCATTCCATGCTATATAGTTATACAATATAGATTAAGCTTCATCTTTTTCTTGTTATACAATATACCTACTATTGCATATCTGATCTAATATTGTAGTTCAAAGTAGTTAGTGTAAATAGGTTGATATACAGTTTGTATGAGTTTCGTTTAATTTGATCAATTATTTGAATTTTCACAGCAAATTAAAAATTTTCGTATAAAAACTTCAAAACTTTCAACTTTGCAAGTTAATCATTGCATTAATTTATAGCAATCAGGCTATATTCATAACGAAGAAATTGCATTCCTGACATACAGAGTTATTCGGTCATGATGTAAAAAAATTTTACCACAGGTGGGAAAAAATAGGTTAATAGGAATCCGAAATTTAAAAAATTCAAGTCACCAAAAAAAGGATAAATATATTTTCAAAATTGTATGAAACCCCTTGTTAACGGCGCTAATCTCATCAGCTGCTAAATTCGCGCGTCGAGGCTGCGACCCCGGAGGGAGCGCGGAGTTGCCAGTTGCACAACATATCGTAAATTTCCCAGATTTTTTTTTTTTTCAAAAAATTTATTCATAGTCTAAGTTTTTTTTTTTCAAAGTCAATCAACAGTAATTGGTGTGTGTGTGTACTTAAAAGTATAGGGAGCTCTTATTTTCCCACAACGGATGCACGTTGTTTGCGGAGACTGCAGTAGCAGACAAAACACAAAACTAAGCACAAAATGTGCAAATATGCATCAAAATTATCGTTGTCTACTTTCAACTTCAATAGGTGCGAGTTCATTTCTTCGCGAATCGCGGAACTCTCTACACACCACGGTCCACACACCTGTAGTCAAGATATTGACAAGACTGAGTCGCCACAGTTGCTAGAGCGCCACACTCGATATTGTTCCTTACTACCGCATGCTACATGCTACCGCCACCACCCGACCATTGCTCTTGTTTTGGGAATAGTTATTCAACGGCAGTTAGTTCACATCAACGAAACTCAGGGGCCGCTAAATTTATTTTAACGCAGGACTAAAACGAATTGTGACTACTTTTTTTAAGAATACCTGGAAATAATTTTACTGATTCGGTTCACAAAATCAATCCTCCTACTTTCCGCGCCGAGTGGTCATCGTCATCTAGCCGGACGTGTCTGAACTTGGAACTTGCCCTTCCGTAAAATCTAGTAATCTGTAATAATTGAATTATCGGCGCATTTGATGCCCTAATTAAGTCTCTGACAGCCAACGCCGCCAGCGCCCACTGGCCGTCCAGTCAGTAAACTAAACAATCATAATCATAATAACCACCGTCAGCGTCAGGGTCTTTTGTTGCTTAGAAAAAAACAATAATAAAATAAAAGGTAAAAAAAAACCTTTTTAAAAACAAGCTTTTATTTAAGCCATGTACTAAAAAATAGAAGATAAAAAAACCTTTTTAAAAACAAGCCAGGCGGCAGCGCATAGGAATGAATTATTATTATTATACATTATAGTCCAAAGCCCGAAAGAAAACGTTTCTAAAGAATGCGGGCAGCGTTGCGAGATTTCCTATACGAGTAGTCGTTATTTATTGGCGAATACAAGTTTTATCATATTGAAGCCGAATTTCTGAACTCTGTTATACCGAAAAAATAAAGCTCGCATCACGGGACCACTTACCCATTTTTGTTTATCATTTATTTTTAACGCGGTGTGATAAAACACCTATTATATTTTTTTCAACATCGTCGCGTCTACCATCGCCTTTGAAATAAGGCAAAACAGCACTTCTGCCAAGGAGTCGGCTGACAAAATCAGTTAGCCAACGCGTTTTGTGCCTGTTTCTATAGTACGTAAAGTTAACTGCGTATTTGGGCTATCAATCAGACCTCATTTTTTAGGCCGCTGGCAAGTTTTTTCCGCCGGCTCAGAGAGCTCAGTGGCGTTTCGTATGTTCGGGAGTTAACGTGTGCAAAATGAGTAAACAGGGAAGAACGTTGCATTCTCGAGCACGAGAAATACTTGCCAATGTTATAAGGCTTTGCCTTCCCCCGGCATCACCGTTAAGAATAATATTAACAATAAATTAAATAACAATTATATGAAAATTCAGTCTGTGAGTTACACAAAATTGAGCTACGCCCCTGAATTGTGACTAATTCTATAATATTTGCGAGTTCTTCCCCCTTACGCACGCATTCTGCCGTAAGGAGAACTATACTTACTTGAAGCATTAGCATCTAGGTACTACTTTTTATGCATTCCACCCACGATACACTTACCCACGGTATGATATTGCGCATCTTATGACGTCAGTTGCGAATCAGAATTTAAATCGCTCCATATGTTTTACACAGCAATAGATACTTTTTTTTATAGGTTTTTGCTTATTTTAAACGTTTTCCTTTAAATAAATGTTGTTAAAAATATGTAGATTATATTACTAGATAAATGAATGAATATTCTGTTGATAAAAAACACATTTAATTTGATAATTATAATTTTACAAACCATTTGTTTTCTTTGCGTTTTAGCTACTCGTATGCATGCAAATAAAATTGATGTATATTTTGTTAAATTAACAGGATTTTTCTTTTAAAACACCGTATATTGGTAGACAATAAAAAAATATATAGGTATCTAAATAATACATGTATTGTAAGTAAGGTAATCCTGAACTAAGTTTTGGCTTCTATCGACACAAACTCTCCATCAAAAAAAGTATTTTACATATGACTTGTTATAGGCAAAGATATTGATAAATAAAATTCAAAGCCTTACCAAAAATATAACTTTTTCCTTCCAGTGTTTATGTCGGTTTATGTCAATTAAAGCCTTATTTACCAATTAATGCACACAAACCTCGACACAAGCACAACCTGCACAACTAATGCTTAGTTTATAGTTAAACAACAAACAAAACAACATAATAATAAATAGTGAGTAAAATAGGGATCAAAGAATGATTCCCTTTAACCATGACAAGGCTAATTTTTTATTGCACATTCTATTTTATTTGCTGTATAAACCAGGCATAAACTCTGTTGAGTCCCCTATTTTTAATGCTCTGCTCTATAAATATTCCGTTTCCTTACCATTTTTTAAATTGATATTGTCTTGTCTGCGGCATGCAGCAATCCATTTTTTGGCAAGATTATTGTCCTTGGGAAATCTATAGTAACTTAATTTCCGTTCCCTTACTGTTTCTGTTATTATTTGGACCAGGGACTCTTTAAAATAAGGGGACCCAGCATTTCACAGTCTATCACATAGGAAAAGTGAAGCCTTGAAGGGAAGTTTGTTTTCTGTATACTTCAAGGAGACCACATAAGTGGGCTGGTACAAGGTTATGTGATATGTCAGTGTCCAACTGCCATCAGGTTTTATGTGAAATGCCAGTGCCATAGATTCTAAAAGAGGCAAAAAATTTCCCATCATAATTCACAAATTTTTAAGTTTTCTAACTTTCAGATACTCAGATGTGACAATTAAAGAATTTCAACTATACAATAAATTTGTTTCATTTGACAGTTGCCATATTTTGTAATTGTAGACACAACATCGTCAAGTCTAATTTTTAGAAATCATGGAAACCATTATTAATTTTTACTAACAATCAAAGTACCTGTTATATTAATGGATTCTCCAATAAAATGGCATACTTGGCATCACTGATACCATTAGAATGATGAAACAATAGGCCTCACTTTGGAAAGTATAATGCTGGGTCCCCTTATTTTAAAGAGTCCCTGATTTGGACAAACGCTGACTGCACATCCCGGCATTTCTGGCCTATTTTAAAGCACTGTCGAGCTGGACTGACAGCTGTTTACACTTTTTTCTTGACACATTAAACTGTAAACTATAAAAAATCGTAGAACACAACCGCAACCGCCCATTATTTTGAATTCGTGATTCGCAACTGTCGTAGATGCGCAGATTTGCCTTGTTTTCGGATTCGTTAGTGACATACCGTGGGTAAGTGTATCGTGATTCCACCCATTGTGACCGTCGACGATTTCGTCATCTACTTTTCTCTTTCCGGCTTCAGAGCGGGCGCGTATGCTGTTGTCTCTGTCTCACTTGCGATGCATTTATCCTTGTGGATTGCCATATTAACCAGTGAGGTCAAATTAAAATACGGCCAGGCGGCAGCGCATAGGAATGAATTATTATTATTATACATTATAGTCCAAAGCCCGAAAGAAAACGTTTCTAAAGAATGCGGGCAGCGTTGCGAGATTTCCTATACGAGTAGTCGTTATTTATTGGCGAATACAAGTTTTATCATATTGAAGCCGAATTTCTGAACTCTGTTATACCGAAAAAATAAAGCTCGTATCACGGGACCAATTACCCATTTTTGTTTATAATTTATTTTTAACGCGGTGTGATAAAACACCTATTATATTTTTTCAACATCGTCGCGTCTACCATCGCCTTTGAAATACGGCAACACAGCACTTCTGCGAAGGAGTCGGCTGACAAAATCAGTTAGCCAACGCGTTTTGTGCCTGTTTCTATAGTACGTAAAGTTAACTGCGTATTTGGGCTATCAATCAGACCTCATTTTTTAGGCCGCTGGCAAGTTTTTTCCGCCGGCTCAGAGAGCTCAGTGGCGTTTCGTATGTTCGAGAGTTAACGTGTGCAAAATGAGTAAACAAGGAAGAACGTTGCATTCTCAAGCACGATAAATAATTGCCAATGTTATAAGGGTTTGCCTTCCTCCATAATCTAAGGCATCACCGTTAAGAATAATATTAACGACAAATTAAATAACAATTATATGAAAATTAAGCCAGTGAGTTACACAAAATTGAGCTACGCCCCTGAACTGACAGACCTTATTGATACTATTAGTTTCTACTCGTATAAATTAGTTGCAGAAATATTTAGAGACCCTTTATAAATAGCCTCTATAAAGGAAACTGTAAACTATTAGAAACTTTTGTTCAAATACCTTATGTTTTATAATAGTCTCTATAAGAGTAACGGCAGTATTCTTGCAGAATTAATTACAAATTCTTAATTCATTTAAAATCACTAAAACCAAGTAATGGTAACCGCTATATGATCCTCCATTTAAGCTCTTTAAGAGCTGTGTTAGAGTACTCAGAACGTTTTTAGTACTATTAAATAAAACTTTAGAATATATAACCTTGGCAGCAGAAATATTTTAAGACCCTTTATAACACTTAAAATGTTCATTGGGATCCCAGAAGCAACCACATGCTTGTGAGGGGGAGGGGGGCAATTACTATTATTTTTGTCTTCGTTGCCATTTGTGGCTAGGGTCGACTTTTTTCCCGATAGAACTAGGATAGCATTCGCTCAAGTACTATGGAAAACCCTAGAAAACCATAGTAATCCCAGTGAGTGTAGGACAGTTAGTAAATCACACGGATAAAGCTATTTAGGAGCAATACCGTGAACCCACATTTGTCCAGCATTCTTGGCCATAGCGGTGTTTTTCTTTAAAGATATGTGCATGCGCCTGCCTCGACATCGGTTCGAACCTAGGTCGATCGAAGGCAGAAAAACATGCAGTCTAAAAAGTCAACCCAGGCACGAGCAACGCCACCGCGGCCACCTTTCGGGTAAATTTAAAAAGTAGCAGGCGTTCCATTTTTTATTTAAATGTCTCTAAATGTGGTTGAAACTGTGCTATATCACGCTTGGAGCATTAAAATAATAAATTACACCATCCCTACATGTTTTTATGTAATTGTGAGTGTCAATAACTTATTTAAATACGGAAAAAAGTAATTTTATTTTTGTCCAGCCAAACTGTGAAGTTAATTAAAAAATATCAAGAGCAAAAAAGTTTTCTATTTAAATGAACTAACTTACAAAAAAGTCCGGTCAAAAAGACGAATAAGTGTTTCGAGTTTCTACCCTTAGGATATCGGGTGCAAAAAGTAATACTATAGTTATACCCCGATTGCTGTAAGAAGTACAGATTTTGTCAAATGACAAAATCCCCAGGAATTTTCTGTTGTCCATAGGTATAACATTGGTGTATATGTGTCACGACCAGTTAATGACTTGACTCATTGATTTATAGTGGTAAAAGTTTCTTAAGTGATACTAAAAGAGCTTAATAAAATAAAAAACCTTTTGCAGTCACGATTATACCGATACAAATAACAATAATAATTATGACTACAACTCATTTTAATAATAATTTAAGACATCATGTAAACACTTTTCATTTGGGGAATTTTCATATAATCAGCTGCTTATGGTAGCATCTATGTGCGGACCCAGGCAAATTTAGCTTCGAAGTGTTAAAGTGACAGTGAAGGTTTTCCAGATCATTCAATGACTAATTCTATAATATTTGCGAGTTCTTCCCCCTTACGTCGCACGCATTCTGCCGTAAGGAGGACTAGTAATCTTGGCTCTGTTAGTAATAGTTGGAGTTTTTGCACGAAAATGTAATTGCATTTTTTTTAAAGGTGCCGCGTCTGATGGGACTCCCCGTACATATCGAATATGCGATCAGAAAGTTATTATTGATTTTTTTTCCAAACAATGCGTGGGGCCTGTTGTTACGGCGCATATTGTTCGACGCGCCATCGCCGTCTGTCGGCCCGACAACGGCAAACAAACCTATTATTGCGCTATTAGCGCGGCCATTAATCAAGCGGGCTGCGGGCTGTCGATACCGACGTTTTCCGGAGGAAAGGAGATTGTTAGAGACGAGGCGCCGCGCCGGCCCCCCCCTGCCCCCCGGCCGCATTTTCATATGTTACCGACAAGAAAAAGCGCTCGGCTTGCCGAACACCTCTGTATAAGTTACAGACGTATTTATTCGCTTTCGTCTGTAACATATAGAATAAGAGCGTAACCTACATAGGAGACAAGTATAGGTAACTGGTTTGATGGCGGGAAGAGTTTATAGTATAGTTAAGATTGTTAAGAGGTAGGAAAACAGGTCATACATATATTTTTTTTTGGATATCGGGTCATTTTTATTTTTTTATTGTAAAATAAATATACCTATACTCTAACATAAGCAACCGGAGTAATACGCAAGTATTAATCATTTTTTTCTTTTGTTATCACCCAATCCTATATCTTTGTCCACACATACACTTAAGTTATGGGGTGCTTTTTTCTTATGTACGAATTCCTCGGAAAATTCTACCTACACAAGTTCAATTTTGAACCATTTAAAATTACCGAGAAGCAATTTTTTAACAAGGCCCTGTAGGTATATTAAGTCTGACGTCATATTCGAATTCCTAGGAAAATTCTACACAAGTTTAATTTTTGAACCCTCAGTTTCTCTTTAAAATTAACCAGAAACACTTTTTAACAACGCTCTGTATATCAAGTCTGACGCCATATTCGAATTCCTCTGAAAATTCTAGACAAGCTTAGTTTTTGAACCATCCGTTTATCTTTAAAATTGCCGAGAAACACCTTTTTACGCCCTGTAGGTATATTAAGTCTGACATCATAAATATTAGAATTAATCGGAAAATTCTACAAAGGTTTAATTTTTGAACCATCAATAATTTATTTTTAAAATTACCGAGAAACTTTTCGTAGCTGAAAAACGTGGGGCGCATGCGCGACATGCGCATGTATATGTATATTAAATTGCATTGTGATCCATTTCTGAGACATGTTTAAAGTTTCAAGTCTTTAGCTCATCGGGAAGTTTGTTAAAAATCGATCACAAAATTCCGAACAGACAAACAAGAAGTAAAAACGTGTGTTAAAAACCGATTTAAATGACCAGTTTATTATGACATCTTCTGTTTACAAAGAAAACTAAAAAATTAAATGTCTAAACAATGGGCACTAATGAATGAAACCTGATACCGAAATTAAAAAATATAAACCCAAGTTATAAAGGTAATGTTCACATTGTATTAGATATAAATTCACAATTCCGCAATGAGGCGTTAAATGATACTTTAAGCCCTAGTTATCCAATGTGTGACACTGACATAAGATTATTACAGCAATATTGGATACAATCAACAGATGGCTCCAAAAATTAAAGTGAAAAGTGACCCCAGTCATTGCCTACTAATTTTCTTATACTTATCTATTTACATCTACCACAAAATACCTGGGCAACTTAATTTTTTGAAAAATCTGTCTCCTGTATCTACTGTCTTTCTGCCATATCCTTTATGCCAGTGTTGACACTGTTGACGTTATGCATTAGCGTATTCTAACCTACAAATTTTAAATGAAATAAAAATATGACAATACTTACTTCAACCTCGAATATATTCTTTATATTTGTTTTAAATTTTTTGTTATCGCCGTCACTAATGTATTCAAAATCTTCAGGGAGATTATCCAAGCTCATTTTTTTATTTTTCAAATATCTCAACTAACGACTAGGTAGGTACCTACCTATGTCTAGTAATTATGTTACACAGGAAAACGAATAAATACATCTGTCAGTTAAAAAGAGGTGTTCGGAAATCAAGGGCCGAGCGCATGCCCTTGGCGGTATATTATGTTACAGACGAAAACGAATGAATACGTCTGTAACTTATACAGAGGTGTTCGGCAAGCCGAGCGCTTTTTCTTGTCGGTAACATATGAAAATGCCCCCCGGCCTGGCCTGTCGCCGCCGCCGCGTCTCTCGCCTAATTATTGGTCCCTGTCCTTGGCGATACATCCCCCCCGCGAGTGACCCAATCAAGGGCGTAGATAGCTTTTTCTTCAGGGGGGGGGGGGGTAATGGTAATACCTACTATTTATAGTTCGTCTGTTCCCCAATTATTAGGTTTTATTGGGATTTTATAGGTGGGTAGGTATGCATAAGTAAAGGCTATTATAAAGCCAAAAAAAAAAAAATATTAAAATAAAATATATACTTTTTCTTTGATGAAAACAGAAACAAAACAAAAAACTAACAAGAAAAAATCAGTCTTTAAAAAAACCTAATCTTAAAAAAAGACATTTATAAACGAAAAAAAAAAACAGTCAAAATATAAAAAATATATCCACACATAAACCAGTTTTTATAGAACTAAATCTAAAATCCTTTTGTTACTATTATTGGCAAATCTGTTTAGCACCGCTTCAGGGCAAGGTTTTATATCCCTGTGAATATGCAGAAGCGCCAACCCTACAAGCCTTTCCTGTCCCATAGTGGACCTCAGCCAAGATTTGAGTCTTTTTAAAGATGAAAAACTTCTTTCGGCCGAGGCCACACTTACAGGCAGTGTACACAGAATTTTCAAAAGTTCATATATTTTTGGATATACATTGTGTCCCGGATAAGAATGAACAGCATGGGGATATTGCAAACGGTGAGAGATAGGGCAACGGTTAAATGGGGAAAAAGTTGCGCAATTTCGAGGTCAATAAAATGGCACAAACAGATTTCTAATATCTTTTTTAGTTTTTGAGTTATTTTGAAAAAAGTAAAATTTTGCGTTTTTCGATTTTATTTTTTTCTGAAGTTGCTATCACAGATAGAGAAAAAAGAAAAGCGCTTTCTTATGGCACTTTTTAACGGGCCTTAAGATGGCGTTTTTAGATTTGATCTACAACGTTTCGTTTTTGAGAAACCATCTTCAACTTAATTTTTTTAAATACGAACCTGGATTTTTTTTTGCAGATTTTGAAAGCACTTTTCATTGCAAATACCATGATGTATGACTTGAAATATTTTTAAAATGTTTTGAGACAATTATACTGAAAATTCCTTTTTTCCATTATTTTTTTTTCTAATGCGGCCCTGTATTTAATAATAAGAAGTCTAAATATTAATCAGTATTGTCAACAATTTAACTTACAACATATCTTTCAATTGAGAACTACAAAAAGGACGGCACATACGATAATAAAAAATAAATAAAAATCCTCCACCTAGAAGGCTTTGAAACAACGAAACCAATCCCTTGTCATTTGTCATAACTCCCACTGTATCATTTAGTTAACAATTTATTTCATTACAAATGGAGGGTGCTTTTTCAAATGACGACAAATTTAACATGTCAGCTCTTGTGTCACAGAAATAGTGTAGAATGTATTTTTGCAATTAATAAATGGCAAAAGTTATTGATTACGTTGGCTTAAAGCTTTCTTCTCGCAATTAGGAAAAGCGAATAATTTAATCCAAAACACAATGCGACACTGTTTGCTGTACAACAACAGAGGAAAACACTTTACCAGACGCAGGGCCGTACAATTTAAAAATATTAAGTTTTCGAAGTAAAAATAAACTGTAAGTTAAATTGAGGTCAATACTGATTAATATTTAGACTCCTTATTATTAAATACAGGGCCGCATTAGACAAAAATGAATGAAAAAAAAAAAGGAATTTTCAGTATAATTGTCTCAAAACATTTTAAAAATATTTCGTGCCATACATCATGGTATTTGTCGTTCAGACCGACATCCGCGAAGAGAACATCCCAGCCTGTGGCTCCCAAGTAGTCGTTTAACAAACTATAATCAGCCGATTTAAAATCTCTGTAGTAGCCATCACGAAGAGAAGAACTGTTGTTATTGTTGTTTAATTGTTTTACAACATGACTGAATCACCCTGTACCCATATTTCGTTATATTTTATAGTTTATATATTTTTTGTCACACGTTTAAAATTTAAATTTAAATATGTTCACTCCCCCCGCTTTCACGCCCCCGCCCGACAGGTACACGAACCGCGTGGTGACGCTGTGGTACCGGCCGCCCGAGCTGCTGCTCGGCGCCCGTTCGTACGGGCCGCACGTGGACGTGTGGGGCGCCGGGTGCATAGCGGCCGAGCTGTGGACGCGCAGCCCCATCATGCAGGGCGCCACCGAGCAGCAGCAGCTGACGCTCATCGGCCAGCTGTGCGGCAGCATCGAGCCGTCGGTGTGGCCGGGCGTCGACCGCCTCGAACTGTTCGGCAAGCTCGACCTCGTGCAGGGACAGAAACGGAAGGTAGGTCTGGCTAGGTCGGAGAAGTGACCAAGGGTAGACGGAGCGGAAGCATCGAAATGCACACGTTTGTGGTCGACCAACATACAGGGTGAGTCACATCTAAAGGCAGAGCCGAAAACACAAGGTAGAACTCGCTAAAATAAGCACATATGCTTAATAAACATTAACCCAAAAAAGCTTGGTTCTCCATATACAGCGTGTTTCTTTCGATCCCATTTAGGAATTCTAACCAAATTTGGTACACATTATACACTGGACGGTTGCCATTTTGTGGAATAATTTGGCCCCGTTCCGATCACCAGCGGCGTAGGTACAAATAGTTGCTGTAAATAATTGTAGAAAAAAAGTAGTACGGCCCTGTGCAAAACCAAAAATTTTGCCTTTTTTGGATAGCCCTTTTAATTTGGAACAAAAAGTGCCTCTTGGTATTTTTTTTATTTCTGGTACAGTTTCTTCGTAATTTCGGATTTTTTAAACTAGTGTCAAGGTGATTATGCTGGCATTTAAAATAAAATTATTTGTATCTACGCCGCTGCTCATCTGAACAGGGCCAAATTATTGCACAAAATGACAACCCATAATATGTATAGAATAATTCCTAAACGGGCTAGAAAAAAATTAAAAAATATTTGGAAAAGTTTCAACACTCTGTATATGGAGAACCAAGCGTTTTTGAGCTAATGTTTATTAAGCATATGTGCTTATTTTAGCGAATTCTACCTTGTGTTTTCGGCTCTGCCTTTAGATGTGACTCACCCTGTATAATGGAAATTTACCGAAGTAAACTACAGTGACGGCCCGTGGGTTAATGCATAGGGAAGCTACGTTTCGAAAAGAACACAGTCTAGGTTCAATTAAAAAAATAGGTGGATACCTTCGGCATGGGTTTTTTATTTTTTGTGGAAATCACTTATTTTTACATAAAAGGTGCATAAAACAATAATCCCCATTTAATAAGAAATTAATAACGCAAAACAGTGCATTTAATTTTTAATTTGTCGCATTCACATATCCACTTGTTCTTGTCGTACATATTTCTATAAAAGTGTCACGTAAAAATGCATGGTTGAGATAATTGCAGATCTGGAGTTGGTCTCCCGAGAGTTTATTTCAACTTTTTCGGTCAACGGAAGACTTAAAAAGTTACCTTTCAGAATGTCCTGCACATTATTTTTTCATTTTATTTATTACAAGTAGAGTAGAACACTACACGAGTAAATAATAACGTGAGGCACCGTTCGGGACCAGAGACCGAAACCGCGCGGGAACAGGCAGTCACCCCCCATTTCCGCGTAATCCGGCTGTTTACTTTTCTAGCCGTAACCCCCACCCTAAGACTTTATCCACTTTGCGCTTCGCTATTTCTCTTTAAACAAAGACGACAACAGACCACGAGCCTTGCCAAATGTATCAGAATTGTGTTTATTCACATGTATGGTATGAATTGAAACGAGAGGTGTCGTATAATTGGCAACCTTGTTGTCAATGAACGATCGAAGTAGGGATAGATAGAAGGCAGCTAATTCCTTATCGGTTGTTTGCGGGCGTATTTTCTACTGGGGGACTGTAGCCCCACAGGCCCTATGGATGAGCCGCCAATGAACGCCATGAACAAATCTTAAGCCTGTGTGTACAAAATTCAGAAGAAAAAAAGAGATGGCTTGTATAAATTTTGTGTGGCCCTTGAAATAATATCTAAAATATTTATATTTACTACTGTAAACGCAAAACAGTGATGTGCCAAAAAGCACACATTATTGCTGATTTATACTGTCTGCTCAGCACAATAACAAACAATATAATAACTATATGGTAATTCATGGATTCATATTTTTCCATAGTGTAGTAAAACTAATAAATAATTAATGTTAAAATATCCACCCCGAAAAATAGGAATTTCTTTACCCCAAGTCCAAATCTACCACTATGTACTTACATGTGAATAATGTTACATCATTTCGTAGATTGCTTGATTTGCAAACTAGGCACTTTTTCCATCCATTGTATCACATAAAACATTCACAAATGGATGTATCCGGAAAAATAACACAACAAAGTTGAGAAAGCCACTACACTACACATCCAAAGCACTACCATAAACAACGCCAACATAAACCGTTGAGCGTCATTTTCGTTGTTGGATTGGGCAAAAATCTCGGGAAAATAAAAGAAAAATAGTCGATAGGATGGGTAAATGGTTATGTGATAGCACAGAGAAGACCAGAAGACAGAGAGTCCATCTTGTCAAATATGTCAAACGGAGCCCAATTTTTATGTGATTTTTCACACACCTGATAAGATCATTCACATAATCTATGAAGTAGACTGCGTTCTTCATTTATTATAGATTCATTTAAAACTGAGAAAGAAGATCCACAGTGACCTACAATGGATTAATTACCATTTAAAGTTGGGCTCCATTTGACATATTTGACAAGATTAACTCTCTGTATTGTGGTATCCTCTGTGGTGATAGATAATAATTGATATTTTTTATGTAAAATGATGGATCAAATGAATAATGCTATTGAATTTCTCTTGGGGCAGCTTTGTTTTCCATAAGAATGTATTTATTAACCTTATTTTAACTAGCACTCACGATATACTAAACACGGTATGCTCGTAACGACAGACGCCTGACGTCACATTCGGAGCAGAATTCGGCCACGACTAGAATGAAATTATAATCGGTTTTCTATATCAGAAGTGGAAAATAATACTGCTTCCTTTTGTCGCTCCAATGTAATTATTACACGTCTAAACTGCGCAGAGACCCATGGTAGAGACCAAAGTTAAATATTTGTTCTCTACCATGGGTGTCTGTGCAGTTTATACGTGTAATAATTACACTAGAGCAACAAAAGGAAGCAGAATTACATATTTTCCACTTCTGATATAGAAAACTGATTATAATTTCATTCTAGTCGCGGCAGGAGTAGCCGACCCGAATTCTGCTCCGAATGTGACGTCAGGCGTCTGTCGTTACGAGCATACCGTGTTTAGTGTATCGTGCTAGCACTAGTATTATTGTTTACAATTAGCACCTTAGACAAGGAAAGAGAGAGGACATCGCACTTGCCTATCTTGCCATGGATACATTTTGTTACATCATTTTGAATGGCGGCCATTTTATATGTGTCAGACAAAGCGAGTACGTTGTGAGTTAATTTAGTGAATTAATTAATTAAAAGTAACAATAATTAAGGGGAAATATACTCTTATGATGGCGAATTCTTCAGCTTTTGGTTGCAAAAGCAGAAGTGAAAAGCAAGAGCCTGATATTTCGTTCACAGGTCAATATTTAACAAGCTCCCTTTGAAAGATGCCCTAAAACTTTATTTTTTGTCTCAATATAACTTCTTCAAATTCCTTCTACCTTTTAGTATGATAAAGTGCATTGTTTTGTTTGTAAATAGGCTCAAAATAATAATTTTTTAACATCGTTTTTATTGAAAATTTCTTAATTGATTTCGAAGTTTCATAAAATATGGGCTGGTTTCCTGGCCGGTCTTGGGATGTGGCAGTGGGTAACACGGCCGTGAGCGCTATTAGGCTCCTCTCTCTTTCCTTATCTAAGGTTAGCACTTTCTACAGGAACAAAACGTTGCAGTAGTGGAAGCCGTTTCTATGTTATTTTTCCGAGGTACAACGTTTACCTGTGATAGGTTATGTCTTGAGAATTTTTTGCGTCTCATTGTGTACAAAATCAGTCACGATATCCTAAATACTAATAAATAGTTATAAATATTAACAAAAAACACTTGAAAACACATAAACAATCAGAGAAAATGACACACTACACACAACACAAATAATGTAGAGAGATTAAATGCGACGGTGGTCGGCGGCGTTGCCATGCTGGGCGATTTGAAGTGACTGTTGACAATTTTATTAAAGTGATAATTCGCATATTATAATTAGAGCGCAATTTAGTTTTAGTTTAAAATTGTCACATGCAAGGAGTTAATAGCTACTTTGTTAATTTAACGCTATTGAAGGTATGTCTTCATTTAATCCCAATTCTGTAAACAATGGAGTACGTGGTGTCACTGAAAAAGATGTTGGCTCTGTTTACTTTTTGTTCTTACCGCCCTGTATCCTTGGTTATTTCCCTGAGGTCTGTCGTTTAGAGGCGGCTGGAGTTGCAAAGCTTTAAAAATTGAAATAGGGTACTCACGTGACCATTTTGGAACGTTACCACAGTATACATATAAAACAAAAATGCAGTGAGAACCCGAGTCATGTCAGACGATTCTCCAATCAAAAGCCC
This sequence comes from Pseudeuparius sepicola, assembly GCA_963920635.1. Taxonomy (NCBI): domain Eukaryota; kingdom Metazoa; phylum Arthropoda; class Insecta; order Coleoptera; family Anthribidae; genus Pseudeuparius; species Pseudeuparius sepicola. Next base: position 5,691,243 of record OY987307.1, read on the forward strand.
CCGCCCACGAGGGCCTGGTCTCGTGAACTCGGTTGTCCACGCCAACATTGACCTACTGTGGATCAGACGGCGTACAAGGCAACATCGACCTCCAGACTGTCAGATAGGCTCAGGCAGTATTAAAAACATTTTTAATTTATGGTGAATGAAAGGTAAATCGATGCTGAGTCGGAAAATAGTAATTTTAAGTTTGGCCCCCGGGGAAAACATAGAAAATTCGATTTTTCAAAACAGAAAAAAGGGTACTGATTCTCACTTATGCCATGTTCACCGTGTGATTTCTTATACTATTCCGACCTCGAAAACCCAAAGGCATAAGTGTAGCGTGAGGAAAAAGGGTTGAATTAAGTCATTTTTGTGTGATCTGCCAAACCCTTAATTCAACCCTTTTTCCACAGGCTACACTTATGATTTGGGTTTTCGAGGTCGGAATAGTATAAGAAATGATACGGTGAACATGGCATAAGTGAGGATTAGTATATTTTTTTCTGTTTTGAAAAATCGAATTTTCCATATGTTTTCCCCGAGTTCCAAACTTAAAATTACCAATTTCTCCAATAGTAGGAGAGTCCAAGAGGGGATTTTGGGATTTACTCAAGCGCGACAGATTAACATATGGGGGGGATACCTTGCACCCTGTTGAGTATCTCCACCATATCTAAGCCCTCTATACAGGGCCGCGCGTGTAGGGCAGCGTATCAGAATAGTAAAAAAAATCGATAGGTGGATATACTCGAGCGCATCAGATTAAGATATGATGGGTTAATTATATGCTGAAAAGTGTGCATTTCAATAATCTGACGATTTGAGTGTGACGTAAGGGGGTGGGAAGGTCACAAACTTGCAAAAAAAACGTTACCTCGACTTTCTCGAGCGCGGTCGAATATTTTTTTATTTTGAAGGAAATAATTCAAGGATAACGGGAAAAATATAATCTGCTGATTTCCACAAGCTGAAGTAACAAAAATCGTCGATAAAGTTTAGCGCATGTATTCCCCACTCCGCGCCTCTCTCCCCCTTTCACTCTTTCTCTCGCACCGTCTCCACACGCCAGCCATCACAGCTGATCACAGCACTCGTGGTATTATATGTACAGGGTTATTCAAACTCGATGTCCCTGGCCTATTGTGGGCAAACGAAAAGAGAAAAAATATGTCTGCTTCCGGGGTCTTAAATGGGACCGAACTAAGACTAAATTAAGATAAAATTAAGAATATTTGACAAACGACGCTCTGCGTCGCGGTGCCCTTCGAATTTTTTTTGCAACGAACGCACATTTTTTATTTGATATTTGGATAGACCTGCTTTTTATCTATAAGTTTTATTTTAGACGTTTTGTCAAATTTTGTTTCGTTTAACAAATATAGGTAATACAATATTTGAAAAGACAACGTTCAACACCCTGTAATATAGAAAATAAATTATTGAGAGCATATGTTAATAGACAAAAGTTCCTTAATTTTTAACAGACAACATATTTTTCTTGGAAAACGCAAATATTCATTAAACAAAATCATGAAAAAAAAATTTTTTCAAACCGTCAGATTAAGAAAATCCCTCCAAATAATCGTCAGATTATGGATCAGCACGACATGGACATCAAGCTGAACCGTCTATATGAAAATCTGACGCGCTCGAGTATTTCAAAATGGCGATTTTTTTTTGCATTTTCAAAAAGCCGCCACGAGCTGGCGTCACATCCGAATCGTCAGTCTATTGAATGGGAGCTTCTTTCGGGTTCACTTAACGTCCCTTCTGAATATCTGACGCGCTCGAGTAAATTCTTTTTCTTCCCATTTTTAACTCTTCCGCACGGCCGCCCCCACTATGCAAACCGGCAGATTAACATACCTACGTCATCGGAGACACGTGGGGCATATACACTATGAATATCTGACGCGCTCGAGTATCTCCATGTGACTATTTTTTTTACATTTGTGAAAGCCTGTAGATGCTCCCACCACCGGTGGAAGGGTATATATCATATAACCTTTTTTTCCTTCTACCATCTGATCTTCAAAATCCAATAGGTCCCCACGACGCTCGAGTAAATCCCCATTTAGCATCGTGGGCTCCCCTACTATATGAAGGGTACACGGGAAAAACAGGCTAAGTCAATTTTTGTTGAAATTGGGATAACAGTGCCATCTTGTGATAAATTATGTGCTCTTTCAAACCAGCGTAATGGTCAGGAGAAAAACACGCTAGGTCACAATATACGTATTACTTTAAAATACCCATACACGAGAAGAATGGGCTAAGTCAGCGCGGAACATGGGAACAAGCTAAGTCATAATAAAAACGAAACAATCATTTAAGCGAAAATGAATTTATTCTTCCGGATCCTAGTTATGAAGGTACATTGCTTACAATTCTATGCTTTAATTACTATTAATTGCAATTTTGTAGGGTTGATTGCCATATCCGCAGAAAAATACGCAGATCTACAATGTTTCAAGAATTTTTGTGGCCCAAGTGCACAGGAGTATTTTTCCAGTCTTCCGCACAATTAGATTTCTATATATTTTCCAATAAAACTAAATTTATGTAATAAATACAGGGTGTAACTGAACTGATGGTCAAAAATGAAACCACGTATTCTTGGAGTCAAAATAAGGGTACTTCTTCATATGTTTTTTCTCCTACGGGCCATAGTTTTTTTTATACAGAGCGTAGAAGTTTGGAGAAATATACACATATTTCTTAGTATCTCTAGAACTATACGAGATATATTCTTCAAACTTGGCGTGTCACATGAGCAGCAAACTTAAGGTTGACATGAAGCTTCTGAGGCTCCCAGTTGCGGAGATACAGGGTGTTATTGAAATTAATTGGTTCAGAAAAATATGAATACCCTGTATAATCGCATTTTTTAAATTTGTTTTGAGTGGGGAATAAAATAGTTAACAAAAAGTATCTCTTAGTATTTTTTCATATTCGCAGCCGTTTCTTAATTATTTTCAAAAAACGGCAACGCTGTAATGGACAATAGTAGCTTTAAGAATAAATCTAGCAATTTGTGGATGTCAATTAAACTTTATTTAACAAAATACAAAAGCAAAAACGATAATAAAAGAAACGTAATGCTATTAGAAAATTAAATTATTAAATGTTCGAAATTACCGCCGTCTCTTTCAATACACGCAACTATGCGTTTCCGCATGTTTATTATTGCCATTGGCAAGTCCATAGCATAAGTGCATATCAGTCAATTCTTCAAATGAAAATATCATTTTTTAAAATATTGATACTTAAGTGCAAAGTTGGCAGCCAAATGATTCAAATAATGTCATGTTTATTGCAGCATTGCCATTCTTTGAAAATAATTAAGAAACTGCTAAGAATATGAAAAAAAACTAAGAGATACTTTTTGTTAACCACTCAATTTACCATTTAAAACAAATTTAAAAAAATGCGATTATACAGGGTATTCATATTTTTCTGAGCTAATTAATTTTAATAACACCCTGTATCTCTGCAACTGGGGGCCTCAGAAGCTTCATATTAACCTTAAATTTCACAGTTCATCCGCTCATGTGACACGCCAAGTTTAAACAAAATATCTCGTATACTTCTAGAGATACTAAGAAATATGTGTATTTTTCTCTAAATTTCTGCGCTCTGTATAAAAAAAACTATGGCCCGTAGGAGAAAAAAATATATGAAGAAGTGGCCTTATTTTGACTCCAAGAATACGTGGTTTCAGTTTTGACCATCAGTTCAGTTACAACCTGTATATGTAATAAATGAAGTTTGCGAAAATTTGTCTAACATTAATCAAGACAAAAACGAGCAAAAAGTCAAGCTTCTTTTCATTATATTTAAACAAAATTGCCAAATCCCATTGGTTAATAAACTTCAGAATTTTCCATTTTACCAATTATTTGTTATATTAAAGCCACAAATAATAATATTATTAAAAATGAGCTTTTGTAATAAACTACAAAAGATTGTAACTTTAAATTAAGTCTAACTCACAATCAGCAAATTCTGACTTGGCCTGTTTTTCTCGTGTACCCTTCATATGTTTTCCCCGGGGGCCAAACTTAAAATTACTATTTTCTCCAAGGCGTAAATGAGAAAATCAGTAAGGAGAATCTGTCACTGTCTGACGGTCTGAGTACCCTAGAGGCCCTGTATGACACAAAAAGTGATAGTTATTCGTTTTAACAGAGGTTGGACAACGATCGGATCTCTCTCTCTGGCGAGGGTCTTATTTTCCCTATGAAATTCATTTTGTGCAACAGACATATAATTTTTCACTCTTTCTAGCATTCCCCTAGCAGCATGATGTATCAAAATTTGATGTTAAGGTTAAGCTAACGACAGTTAACTGCCATAAGCGTAGGTAGATGAGGGCACAGTTTAAAATGTATAAAAATATAGATAAAACCAATAAATAGGTAAATAGGTTAGGTAGTATAGTATGTTAGTTGCAATGCTTCACTAATAATAATTATTGAAGTTTGAATGGAAAAGTGAAGAAACATATAATTTGTTCCAAAAAACAGCAATTTTAGGATATCAGGATAAAAACATTTATTAAATTTTTGTAGGAGGGTGGTAGGTAATGTAGATAGGTATGTACATAAAATTAAACAAGGCTCTAGCATACCAACTAACCAAACTTTCGAATATTTCAATAGGAATCGTAGCTGCAATAATTTTTATTACTTTTATTTAAAAATAAAAAAGGTCTTTTAAATGGTTTTACGGTATGGTTTCGTTTCTTCAAACTCTCTTCTTATTCGTACCATCATAATTTTAAGACAATTAATACTGAAATTTGTACGGAACAAAAAGTTGGAAAGTTTGTTTTGGTAATATGAATCAACCACTAATAATAGGAATTAAGCTGAATAAAAAAATGAGTACCTAGGTATTTAATATCGATATATTAGTCTCTCATTCTTTTTTTTTGTAAAATAAATGTTAATAACTTTTTAATGCAAGAGAGATCATCTACATTTCAATAAAGAAGACAACAGTATTTTTGTTTTCAAAGATATATTGCAAGTAAATATGAAAAATATCAAACTAGTAAAAGTTCTCACAAATTTATACATATTTAATGATGGTTCTTTCTTGCTAAAGTCACGTTCATCAAACGTTGCAGGAGATGATCCTTTCTTCAGCACAACCTGACACTCAAAATCCATATCGGAGAAGTGAACCTGTGAAAGTTAAAGAACTATAAATTTAAGCTACCTAAACATAATAAAACGCTGCCATCAAATGCTATTTTTTTATCAGCAAGAAATTTGTAATGGAATATAAGTTCACACATTTAACTGACTACACAAAAAGGGTTCTTTATATTCCCACCCGTGTTAACTTCTTTTTTGTCCGATTTTGTTGGTCTTGGTGTAAAATAAAGCTCCTTCAAAACTGCCTCTCTTTAACAGTTATTATAAATTCTAAAATATCCTTAGAAGTAAGATTTTGTAAGTATTTTATTGCTATTTATTCGTGGCGTTTTTTTCTATAGGAGGTTTCGAAAAAATGTATTAGAACAAGTATTTACGAATTACATATTACACTCTCTTTCCAAATTTGCAAACAACTTTTTTCGTATTTTTTAGTTTTCTCCTTTCGAGAAGCAACGAAAATTTTTAAAAAAATTAACAAAATAGGTCAAATAATTATGGAGGTGGAAGTTTTGATGAGGAAGATCCTGTATAGTTTTCTGGAATACGTCTCTTCGTTATGAGAATTTTGTAGTAGAAACATTTCCTTGAAGGCCAAAAATTTTAATTTTATCTCTTTAACATTGGGAAATTTTCATAAGAATTCTAATAAAGGGTTTGTATAACCTTATGGACTTTTATTGGAAACAAATAGGTACTAAGATTTAATAGGTATTAATTTAGGTATCTTATGTTATGTTGCTGATGCAGATTAAGAAAATTATTCTGCAGATTAAAATCACAGATCAAACAAAAAATAAAAAGGAACTAGAGATACTTATGTAATTAAATTTACTTACATCGCAAATTTTCGTATCATTTCCAATTCTCATGTTAGGGTATTTCATTTGCACCATCGTGCTCGTTCTTCTGCGCTTTTTGGAAATGGTGTTAAGAAAAATTCATCCCGCTCAGAATTCTTGCAGTTTCTTATTACACAAGATGTTATTTTTAACTGTTAACATTCCTTTTTGCAATAATTTGTAGACAGTTTGTTGACAAACTGGCACCCGCCAAGATAAGAACATAATAAAAACAATGTTACTAGATCTGCCAAAATCTGTTGTCCAACCTCTGTTAAAACGAATAACTGTCACTTTTCGTGTCATACAGGGCCTCTAGAGTACCCTATCTGTCGTTTGCCGTTATGTTCTCCGTACTGTACCGCAAAACCACGCCTTCTCGCCGCCGCAGGTGAAGGAGCGCCTGAAGCCGTACGTGAAAGATCCGTACGCGCTCGACCTCATCGACAAGCTGCTGACGCTCGACCCGTCGCGCCGCCTCGACGCCGACTCCGCCCTCAACCACGACTTCTTCTGGACCGACCCGATGCCGGCCGGACTGGAGAAGATGATGGCCGGCCACACGCACTCGATGTTCGAGCTGCTGGCGCCGGCCAAGCAGCGGCCGGCCGGCCACAGGCCGGCGCCGCACCGCCAGCCGCACCACCAGGCCAACGCGGGCGGCTACCAGGACCGGATCTTCTGAACGGCGGACACGTCCTCACTGGCTATCGCTCACACTGTATAGACGGATGTTTGACCAAACATCGTAACCACCTGCAGGGCGTTCACTTTTAAGTGGACACAAATCAACCTAATTAACGCTGTATGGTCAGATTTTAAATAAAGAAATGCCTAAATAGATTTTGTGAAAATCGGGGTTTAAAAAAAGCTTAGCCGGCCCTGGAATTGCAATTTGACAAATGTGTTCACGTAGAAAGTTGCGCATGTTGAAGATTTTTGTATCAAAATTTTTTTTTGAAAATATCCCAACAAATCAATTTTTTTATTGATTTGTGTCCACTTAAAAGTGAACACCCTGTATATTGTATACCGACAACCAGTTGGTTGCTTACGGAGCTACGATGTGACAAAAATTTAACTTACATAAGTTTACAATTGGACTTAAGATACGATGTTTTGTAGAAATTAGTGTGTACAGGGTGGGCCAAATTGGACACTTTTAAAGGGAAACTCCTATTTTTGACGGAGATAGACGAAAACTGATATCGGTGTCAGTTCTCAGTTTTTATGATAAACTTAATGGCGAAAACCACAAATCGATATCTGTCACCGTTCTTGAGCTACAAGGCGTTTTTCGAAAATGCGTTTTCAAAAAGTGACCGTAACTTTTTTCGGGTTGAAAATTTTGGGTTTCTGTAAAAACATTCTTAAAGCACTTTTTTACATAGAATCCAATGCTGCTACTACATGTTTTTTCTAGTCAATGGTTTAAGAGTTACGGATAAAAAATATTATTTTTTAAATAGAACACCCTGTATATTTTTGCATTTTTTAATAGAGCAAAAAATTACCATTCCAAAAATATATAATACTTAATAATTTTCTTAAGTAGTTATCAATTAATAATAGCTTTGATGATTTCATGTGTATAATTGGAAGCACGCCCTTTCAACAAGTAGGCTTTGGACGGTGAGACAGTGAAACAACCGTGGAAAAATGTTTACTGTTACCTACCTGTCAAATTTTCAGTTAGGCTGTTTAGGCAGGGAAAAGATTTTTTTAGTACTAATCTGAGAAATCACCTTTACCTCATTCTTCTAATGAGAAGTAATATTTCTCTACCTAGGTAAATAATGATAATAAAAAAATACCTCGGTAAATAATAAAAAAAATTCTGTGACATTTAAAAATTAGTGTCATTTTATCAGCTTGACAACTGAACTCCCAGGCTACTTGATATTTTGAAGTATTTGAAAAAAGCGAGAAATGACTAAAATATGGCAATATTTCAATGTTAGTAGTAAAAAAAATTCTATATACACTTCGGTTGAGAAGGCCATTATTTCGGCGCTACGCACCTCAGGATATAAAAATGCTCGGTAAATAATGGCTTACTTCTTAACCTAGGTGTATAATATACTATTCTATTTTTATGTAATTTATAAACTTTATAACATACCTACAATGAAATTTGAAATTTATGAAAAATGGGATATGTTTTATACAATCCGGGGAAAAATCAGATGCAACGAGCAATTTATACTACGAGCGGTATCCAGAGAGAAGACATCCTTTCAAGCACATTTATGCAAGATCGCGACACAATTTGATTAATAGTGTTAGAGTAATAGTTAATAGATTTGATTAAGAGTAAGCCGAAAGGTAGGTACGAGTTAAACAGAGATAGGCATTTTCTCCAGATTGTATAAAACAGACTATCATATATCCCCTTTGAAATTTCATTGTAGGTATGTTATAAAGTTTATAAATTACACAAAAATAGAAAAATCTTTACCCTGCAAACAGCCTAACTGAAAATTTGACAGGAAGGAAACAGTAAACCTTTTTCCTCGGTTGTTTCATTGTCTCACCGTCCAAAGCCTACTTGTTGAAAGGGCGTGCTTAAAATTATACACATGAAATCTTAAAAGCTATTAGTAATTTTGATAACTACTTAAGTAAATCATTAAGTGTTATATATTTTTGGAATGGTAATTTTTTACTCTATTAAAAAATGCAAAAATATACAGAGTGTTGAATTTAAAAAATAATATTTTTTACCCGTAACTCTTAAACCATTGACTATAAAAAAAATGTAGTAGCAGCATTGGATTCTACGTAAAAAAGTGCTTTAAGAATGTTTTTACAGAAACACAAAATTTTCAACCCGAAAAAAGTTACGGCCACTTTTCGAAAACGCACATTTTCGAAAAACGCCCTGTAGAGAACGGTGACAGATATCGATTTGCGGTTTTCGCCTTTAAGTTTATTATAAAAAAATAAGCCTCAGTCACCGATATCAGTTTTCGTCTATCTCCGTCAAAAATAGGAGTTTCTCTTTAAAAGTGTCCAATTTGGCCCACTCCGTACATCACAACCAAGCATTTCAATGAAAAAAAAAAAAAAAACGACAATTTGCCTTACAATGTTTTGTCAAACATCCATCGATATATTCTTCACAGACTTCTCACTTTTTGTTAAAATCATTACAACTGGTATTAGTATCAGTGTTTTGCCAACCTTATGGATCCATATAGATAGATCCACTGAGTTTTGTACAGGATGTCCCAGTTAAGACGTTACGAGCGATTATCTCAGTAATTTTTAAGATAAATTGGTGGTTCAAATTATAGATGGCTGGAGCATTTTTATGAGCAGAAGCATTTTGAGCATTTATGAGCAGGTCATTTTTAAAAGTGTCTGGCCACTTTTGGTCACTGACCCGCAGTTTTGGAGCATTTATGATCATTTTTATAAATGTGGTCAGTTAGAGAATAATTAATAAGAATGTTTGGTCATTTATAAGCATTTATGGTGGTCCGTTAGAAAATTAATAAGAATTTTTGGTCACTTTTGGGCATTTATAAAAAAAATCCTTCCATTTCTAACCTATAAATCCACAAAACTATTTATAACCTAGAATATTGTGAACGTGAACTGCGTGTGTTTCGTAGTTTTAGTACCTACTTTTTGAAATGGTCAAAAAAAATTCAGTAATGTGGAATTACTTCAAGAAAAGAAGTAAAGAAACTTATTTTGTTCTGTTTGTTTTGAATCTGAATATATATTTTATTTTCTTAAACTTTTGTTATCCTTGATAGGTACTACTTACAGGGTGTCTACTTTTAAGTGTATACAAATCGATAAAAAATGTATTTTGTGAGATATTTTCAAAAACCTTTTTTTGTTCGAAAGGTCTTCAAAAAACGCTTCTTTTGACGTTTTTACTTTTGTCAAAATGCAAATCCAGGGACGGCTACGATTTTTTTCATACCCCGATTTTCACAAAAACCATTTAGCGATTTTTTTATTTAAAATCTGACACAACAGCGTTAATCAGGACACACCGAAACCCCCATGTACCAAATTTGAACAAAAAATATACAGGGAGTTCCATTCTGTGGGGTGTCAAAGTTGAGCAAAATAGGAATTTTAAAGCCATCTGGCGAGCCAAGTGTGCCATGGAATCCCTTCAAAACAATTGCATGGTCAACAGGACAACTCAAAATGTTGGTGTGAAAAGATTTACTACAAAAATATACAGGATATTTTTCTCTGAGCCATCTCAAAATTCTGAATTTTTATTAAACTTTATACTGATCAGGAGTGCTCTGGAATCATTGAAAAAATATTAATAAACACAAAAGTAATTTATTTCTTTACAAAATGCCAACCAACAAATAAAAATAATTTAAATTATTGGGCCTTTCTCAACAAAGTCACTGTCTAAGCTGATACATTTTCTGTACGTTTCCTGTTGGGACACATCAGCCACCTCAACTGATATGGACTTACTGACTGGCAGGCTTCTGTATTTTTTAGATTTAGTTCGTTTATAGTATGTGGAGTGGTTTTGATATACTCGATTTTTGACCCGTATAAAGTTACAAAAAATTCAGTAATTTGAGATGGCACAGATAAGAGCACTCTGTATATTTCATATTGGACCTTTGCACACCAACAACTTGAGTGGTCCTGTTGACCATTCAACTGTTTTGAGGGGATTCCATGGCACAATTGACTTGGCAGATACCTTTAAAATTCCTATTTTGCTTAACTTTGACACCCTGCATAATGGAACTCCCTGTATATTTTTTATTCGAATTTGGTATATAAGGGTTTTGTGATGTTCTGATTAACGCTGTGGGGTCAGATTTTAATTTAAAAAATCGCAAAAGGTTTTCGCGAAAATCGGGGGTATAAAAAAATCGCAGCCGGCCCTGGATTTGCATTTTGAAAATGGCAGGAAGGTCAAAAGAAGCGGTTTTTAAAGGCCTTTCAAACAAAAAAAAAGCTTTTTGAAAATATCTCACAAAATACATTTTTTATCGATTTGTATACACTTAAAAGTAGACACCCTGTATGTACCTGTTTTTTATATTAATGAACAAAATAAAATCAAAATATCTACGAAGAATTATTTTTATTTTATTTTAACAATATTTGAATATTTTATTGATTGCTAACCTAACTAACCTACATCCTACATGTACCTACACGTTGGGTCTTCTAAATCTGTTTGTAACTAGAAATGTTACATATTTTATATTTTTTATTTTTGTTTTACCTTATCTTATACTTTTTTAATCAAAAGTCATAAATACGGGGTCTTGTCACAAGCAATCAAATGGCACCATTTTTAAAAAAGACCATAAACGCTCGAAGTTTCGGGGGTCATTTTTAAAAGTGACCTGCTCAAAATCATAAATCCTCGGTCATTCAAATACTAAACTTGTGTAGTTTTTTCCAAGGAATTGAATGCCACAAAGAAATCACAGTTGAATTTCAAATAAAAAAGTTATTTCTGAATAACAGATTTTTGAGAAAAAAATAAGATGGCGATTTTGTTGCATTTTTTCATTAGACTAGTAAATTCAATAAAAAAATCTGCACCGCCACACTTATGAATATTACTTAAAAATTAATAAAAAAAAGTATATTCCTGCTAAACCTGAAGTGACATTCACACGTGCAGTGAAGATCTTTTTATTCAATTTACTAATCTAATGAAAAATGCAAGAAAATCACCATCTTCATTTATTAAAAAAAATCGGTTATTTGGTTTTGATAACTTTTTTGTTTGAAATGCAACTGCATTTTTCTTGGCTTTGGAAAAAACTAACAAGTGACATTCAAATGTGCGGTGCAGATTTTTTATCCACTTTAGCAGTCTTATGAAAAATGCAATAAAATCGCCATCTTGATTTAAAAAAAAATTATTTTGTGATAACTTTTTGTTTGAATTTTTTTTCTAAACGGCGTTCAATTCCTTGGAAAAACTACATAAGTTTAGTTTTTGAACCACCAATTTATCTTAAAAATTACCAAGATAATCGCTCGTAACGTCTCAACTGGGACATCCTGTACTTGCCTACATATTTACAACAAAGGTTGAAGATTTGCAATTTTTTTAATGTCTTTTAACTAACTGGAATTCTTAAGTTCAATTACATGATAATTCATAAATTACTTACTTTAATTAAAAAAAAATCAATAATTAATCACAAATTCATTAAAAATATTATTGTTCAACTATATGAACTATTTTTTTAATTTATGGTGGTTGAATCTAGTGAAAGTAAAATTATATTTAATAAACTGGAAATATAACTGAATGTTTTTTTTGTATTGTATTAAAAATCGAATTATTAGGATTTTCACATCACATCCAATTTTTTATTTATTGCCGGAGACGACCCAAAATTGCTAAGGTGTTTATCGATTGCATTAGTTCTCCTACTACAAGGAACTCTCTAGGCTGTACAATATAATAATGTAGCATAGATTTTTATATTTTTGTTTCAAATATTTATTGATTCCTAAATAAATGTCATACTTACAAATCTATTGCGTTTATTCTACTAGTGCGTGGTACCTATCGAAATAGAGTGATTTTAAATTTAAAGGTAAGTTCACGAAATATTTATGAAAATACCAAAAATATTACAACTTTGGGTTGGCAGCCAAACCCAACACTTTAAAATTATTTTCTATCCACAAAGGAAATGTAATTAAAATAGATCAATATATATATTATGTAGAAACTAATTAAATGATTACCTAATTCTCATACCTTTATAATTGCATCAAGTAAAAAAGGTGTAGAATCATGTATCTTTATGAACTCGCTTTTAGAATAATTTCGTATTTCCTCATTAAAAGTGCATTGGGAATTATCCATACATTTTCATTTTTATTATCGTTTAATACATACAAGGTGATTTAGTTTTAAATGAATAACCTCCTAGTCTAGGATCGGTAAAATTTTTCAAAAATATTGCCAGTTTGAAACTATTTTATAAAGGACTATTGCAAAAAATCATTGACTAAAGTATTCATTCAATGATAAAATGTTCATATTATACATGTGTTACCTTAATAATAATATTATCCCATTCCCTAGCAAATAATGAAATCATTATAATATAATAACTAAAATCTAGCTTTAATTTAGAGTCATTCGACTTGCAGTATGCTTTTGTGCAACTTGTGACTTTTAATTTTAATTTCATATAAAAATAGATTTATAGTAATTCTAGCTAAAATTACGACACGAGCCATAGGCGAATGTTGTAAACTATCTGAGTGAACAACATACGTCATTATATGCTCGCTAAATAAAATAATATAATATTGAGAGTGCAACAATTTTATTGTTAATATCGTTATACATATGAAAACAGATAAACAAATACATCTGTTATCCGTCAGAAACCAAAACTTATGAACTCATAACCACACACCTTTTTGGCCAATCACAAACCTGCGTTTTCATAACTCAAGAATACAAACTAAATTTTCGTTATGAAAAGTGGACTGTGATTGCTATGGCGAAAGTTGGATGCTCGATACAATACAAATAAAATAATCTGCCAATTTGTGGTTTAATTATAGGAAAATGGGTTCACATAGATATTAGTGAAAATAAGCATATTGGTACGCTTCTCAAAACATTGTAGGTGGCAAAAGCAAATACTAAAAAAAATTACAAGAAAAGGTGATAATGGGCAAACACTCACATTTATCACCTTTTCTTGTAATTATTACATTCACACTCGCTAATCTTACATCCTTACTAAAAAAAATGTTTATAGAGTGTGAATAGATGTAAGTTCATTTCAGACTACCCCTAATATATATTTTCTAGATATTAAAGTCATGGAAAAAGCATAGTATTCAACTCGCGGTCATTACTCATTTGAATTATTTACTCCCAGCGGGCATGGGTTACAATTCTCCAGAATGAGTAATGAAATGACTATCATAACCTGCTCCTTGAGCAATGTATTATCGTTGACTGACGTATTAATAAAGACTGCTCACGGCTGTCATGTTTGACAGTTCTCTGGCTCACCATGCCCTTCCCGAAGACAAAATACAATGCAAAATACATTGTTGACCATAGGCGCCATCTATTTTCCAGGACATGAAACTATAGCCGTGACAAGTCTTATTCATACGTCAGTCAATGGTATTATTTTCTACTTCCATGCTGTAATTGACTTATTAGACATTTATTACTGCCTGAACTATTAGATTCAATATGAGACAGATTTTTTCATTAATAACAATGACATGATAATTTCAATTTATCAATTTTGGCAGTTCATAGTTACTGTTTAAGTAATTCGTAAAATGTATGTTTTTTGCAGGGAAAATCAGCAAAAATGTGCGCTAGTGATATTGAAATTAAGGGTTTACAAAAAATTATGTTTTTCAGTTAGCGAAAAAATTAAATCACATTCTATTTTGAATTATTTCGTTATACATTTTGGAAATTTAAGTAGGTACCCATTTTTCGTTACTATGGCTAGTCGCAGAAAAAATAGCGTATGCAGTTCACTTTAATGGCTAATAAGACACTCACATAATATGGCTTGTTTCGTAACTCTCATACTATTATAAACACGTGTGTATCAATTAATATGTGAGTTTAATTAACCTGCTTGTACTACCTGTTATTGTTATTATTTCAATGGACAAAATAAACTAAAAGTAAAAAAAAATGTGTAAAAATGGTAAATCTGCATGACTCCGTATTGACAGATACTCTGCATGAAATCTGATAAGATTCTCACAAGTAACAAGTATATTTGAAGTTTTCTTTATAATCCATAGAATGGATACTGAACTGTATTTGTGTCCCTGGATAGATATAGGTGAAAGGAGTTTTGTAAAAGACAAAAAAAAAATCGAGTTGAAATTTGGACTTTTGGGGATCAGTCCTGCTTGATTTGAAAGTAAATGCCTTGAATATTTCGAAAAAACAGTTTTTTACACTAGTAAACTGCCTTTCCAATAGGAGTTGCGGCAAAATGTTATTAAGAAAAGTTGTTCAGAATGAAAAACTGTAATCGTACAAAATTTAAAAATTCTAGGCCTACTTTGATTTGTTAGTCTTTTTTACTAGGAAAGTGAGGAAAAGTGCCCTTTTGGTAAAAGATAATACAAAATGTTACTAGGAAAAATTGTTAAGAATGCAATACCCAGCTAACCAACAACCGTTTTTACCTCAAAATACTGTTATAGTTATACCAACATGATGTTAGGAAAATCACGTTAAATTAACGTTATAATTATGACAAAAAGACCGGGGTAGAGTGACGTTAATATCCTGACGTAGAACAAAGACAATTATCCCATCTTTGCGTAGAAATAACCTCATAAACTTAACTTAACCTCATAAAAAAATAAAATTCGCACACCAACACCAGGGTTCGAACCTATGACCATCGGAATTAATGTCGATACTGTAACCAAGTGAGCTATCGACGCACTTGAAAAATATTGCCTAAAGCAGTGTAAGCTAGAACCTCGATGATGTCACAGAATTAAGAAGAAATAAAATAAAGGATGTCTCAAAATTCATATAATGGATGGGACAAAGCCAAAAGGACTTTAATCGTCTCAGGAGAAGACTCTACTGAGAATTCCCATTCGGGAGTATCTGTATCATACTAATGACGTAATATTAACGCTAGTTTCATTGCTTGTTTTTACATTATTTTTGATACATTTACAAATGTTAAGTTTCTGTAGATTAAGTTACATATTTTTTACGTTATGAAAATAAAGCTAAATTGACAATATAGGTCGTTCGTGGTTACATGGGTAATTTATTGTTTTTTTTTTTTGTAAAACTACAGTATCTATATATTTTCCATACAACAGGAAATGTACGACGTCTTTCGCAGTGGAAAAGATTATGAGAGAAGAGGATAAGTATAAAATGCACTTTATTTTCTTTTTTTTTTCTAAGTATAGTTCATGTCATCTGATCTAAAAATAAGGAATTCTCTGTTCTTTATATGTTGTCTACTTTGTGTAAAATCAGTGGGCAATGCTTACAAATGTTTAAGGCTTAAGGTGGTAAGAAAATATACTTAAATACCCTGTACTTACTTGGTATACCGTTGGCATATTTGCAAAAAACTGTTTTTTCAACAGCAAAATTATAAAAAAAATGTTTGTCTACACCCAAAAATTTAACACAAAACAATGAATAATAATAATAATACCCAGGAAGGAGTCAAAGCTCTATGGATATTATAGAATACATGACGTGGAAATCACCAAGTTTTGACACAATATTTTTATATCTGACAGTGTATATGTGGTGCTTCGATACTTTTTCCAGTTATTATGCTTCGCTGTGCGGCTTGTAGCTATTCCCTGAATGCCAAAACTAAATGTTTGAAGATAACGATCTAACGGTAAGTAATTTTGTAATTTAAATTAAATTTTGAGGGCATGTGCCAAAGTGGCATAGGCATTTGTGTAGGTTCCTAGTTTTTCATAATTGGAAATTTAAAATTAGAATTGCTGTACTATCAAGGATTCCTAAACTTATAAAGACATAACGCGCTTTATAATTTTTGGCCTGGGTACTGATTTTACAAAAAATTAAGATTTCTGCCTCGATTAGTTTGTTGAAACAACTCGAAGGTGCATGCCACTGTTAAACCGGAAACGGAATCCCGCCATATGCAGAAACTAGCCAGCTCGTGCGTTAATCCCAAACATATTGGCACAAACGTATTCAAAACTATATAGGGTGAGTTTTTTTTATGATCAGTTTGGGGATCTCGGAAACTAGCGGAGATAGAAGGAAGGTTAAAGGGGGAAAGAATTGCAGTTTTGTAGGCCCAATTTAATGCATCTTGTGGATTTTAAAAAAAAAAAAGTCATGGCTTATTAGATATTTTGAAAAACGAAATTTTGATGATTTATTCTAATCTGTCTAGCTTCGTTGTTTCTGATTTTAGACAAAAAGTGTAAATACAAAAGTTGGAGGTAGTTGTGTCCCCAATGCGGCTATCTTGTCGTACTTTCCGTGACAGCTGCCATTTTCGAGATATGATACAAACTTGTGTTTTTTAAATATAAAAAAAAACCGGGCCACCGGGCAAAAAAACCGGGCCACCTATTTTTTCAAAATCGGTTGTATTTTTTTTTTTCAGTTTAAACCTGATTTTTAATTGATATAAAGGACTTCCCATTCTTGTTTTAATAAACAATAACATAAATAAAGGAAAATATATTGTTGTTCATTTAAAACGAGGATACGAAAAAAAATATATATATATAGGTGGCCTGGTTGTTTTGCACCTGAGTGTATAATACTCGATATGGTTATTCGGAGAAATAACAGAAATAACTACGATTTCCATTAAGAAAAAACACAAGTTTGTGTCATTCATATCTCAAAAATGGCAGCTGTCACGGAGAGTAGGGCATGATAACCGAATTGAGGATACAATTCGCTCCAACTTTTGTATTTACACTTTTTATCTAAAATCAGAAACAACGAAGCTAGATAGACTAGAATAAATTGTCAAATTTTCGTTTTTTCAAAATATTTAGTAAGCCATGACTTTTTACAAAAATCCACAAGGCGCTTTAAATTGGGCCCACAAAACTGCAATTCTTTCCCCCTTTAACCTTCCTTCTATCTCCGCCAGTTTCCCATAAAAAAAAACGAAATTTTGGCGGTTTATCCTAATCCATCTAACTTTCTGATTTTACATAAAAAGTGTAAATATCAAAGTCTGAGGGAATTGTGTGACTAATGCAGTTATCATGTCTTACTTTCAATAAATTTTTCGGTAGTGCAGTTTGCATGAGTACGTTTGTGTTTATTTTGCTCCATTAAAAAGTCGATTCTAAAGTATTATTCTTGGCTAGTAATAAGCTAGAAGTGATCAGTGATCCATACGGTGGTTGATGCCACAGCACTTTGTTGCAGTATTCCCCGCAATCGTAAGATTTACTGGTATATTTGTGTTCCACGTGTTCGGTAGCCGAGTATTACTGGGTTTTTTTGCTTGTTCACTGCCTGGGGCGCGTAGAGTCTGCACGAAGCAATATATGAGATATTCTAAGCGGAAGTGATAATTTTTGATCGGGATGGCCCCGACGCGACGGTGGTTTGTGCTTGTTGCAGTGAGACACTGAGTATGGTAAAGTGCTGTATTTGCAAGAAACACTTCAAGAACACCTGCGTGGACATAACATCTGCCGAAGTACGAACCCTAAATTCTAACAAAGGGTATGATTGGTCTTGCAGATCTTGCAGGTCCATAGGGAATGAAATTAAGGACCTCAAAGCCCTAATTCTTAAACTTCAGGAAGACATAGTTAGCATAAAGCTAGATGCAGGTCAGAGTCAGTCATCCCATGCCAGTGAAGATTTATTTGAAGAAATTGGAGGAGAAATAATATTATGATATTTAGAGTTCCCGAGCAAAATCAATCAATATCACCCTCTGAACGTATTGACCGTGATACTCATGTGTGATAGATTGCATACCGTTGTTTCGGGGGAAAATCTAGATGGCATTAAAGCTGTAAGATTGGGAAAATTCTTGGCTGGGAAGGATCGGCCCATCAGATTGGTGTTAGGGAGCGAAAGGCAAGTTGCTGAAATTATAAGAAATTAAGAAAATTATAAAAATTGAAGTCTTCAAGATTCGGAAGTATTTCTCTTTCGTTTGATCGCACAACTCGTCAAACACAGGCATATAGGACGGTTAAAGAGCAACTGGACTTGAGGAGGAGCAATGGAGAGGAAAATCTATCGATTAGATACGTTAATGGAATACCGAAAATTTTCTCAGAAGACGCAGCTTTAAACTAGTTTCGTCCAACAGTATCAACAGCCGCAATTCCTGCGAAGTTAATTGCTACTACCAGAATGTCAGTGGCCTTCGCTCCAAAGTTCAAGAGTTCTACGCAGGTGGCAGTCTGGAGGAGTTTGATCTAATTGCTCTTACGGAGACTAATTTAAATCAGGACATTAACAGTGCCGAGTTATTCCCAGCTAGATATGATGTGTTTCGGAAGGACAGAAGCTATGGCCGAGTCGGTAAGGAATTGGGTGGAGGTGTGTTGCTTGCAGCACACCTCCACCCGAGGCACATCAGGTGTTCTTCAGTTATGTTGGATAATTTTAATTTCTACCTCGACTTTCCGGAAATTGATTTTATAATATGCAAGTGTTGTATTGGCCACAGATTGATCTATGTATGTGTTCTATATGTTCCTCCTGATATCGCTCCTGATGCTTATGAACAATTCTTTGATTGTATTGAACAGATAGATTTTTTCCATAATGGTCAAATTATAATTTTTGGGGATTTTAATGCTCCCAGTTATGTAAACAATATTGTAGGTGATAGAAAGGGTAATGCTAACAAAAATGTAATGAATGTATTACACCTTGCGCAGGTGTAATCAGTCTAATCGACTTCTAGATTTAATAGCAACAAATAGCCCTTGCACTGTAGACAGAGATTGTGCACCTCTGGTTGCGGAGGAGATAGCGTATCATCCTGCTCTTGATATCACATTATACAATGTTGGAAACAAGGAAAGATGTTTTGTGAATTCGATATCTCAATCCCAGTATAACTACAAAAGAGCTGATTTTGTTAGCCTCTATCGTGATTTGTTGAATGTTGATTGGTCGGGTTTGGGCAATGATGATATAGACGGTGTCGTTGGTTCCTTCTATCATACTTTATATAATATTTTTAATACACATATACCAAAATACAAACTTTAGGCGTAAGTATCCGGTTTGGTATGGCGCTGAGACAATAGCAAACATAAAAAGAAAGGCTAAATTCTTAAAAAGGTATAAATTGTTGGGTGATCCAGGAATGTATCGGGAGTATAAGATACTGCGTTCTCTTTTAAAGCGTCAGATTAAACTAGAATATGATCGTTTTGTTTGTGACGTTCAGAAGAATGTTTCTGATAATCCTCGCAACTTTTGGGCATTTATTCATGCAAATACTCGAGGCTTCGAAGAAGCTAAAAAACAAAATGACCTCTGGTCCCGATGGTATAGCGTCATTCATTGTCAGAGGCACAGTAGTTGCGTTGATATCTCCTTTAACTCATATCTTTAATTTAGCAGTCAAATCCAATACATTTCCTACAGTTTGGAAAACGGCAAAGGTATGTCCAATTTTCAAGGATGGAAACAAGAGTGATATAGCAAATTAAAGGCCAATCTCGCTACTTAAAATTTCTCTAAAATTTTTGAAATTGTAATGTACAATAGGATCTTTGGAGGGTTACGAAATCAGATATGTGACCAACAACATGGATTCATGAATCGAAGATCTACAGTGGTCAATCTGACTGAATTCACGCAATTTATTTCTGAAGCATTAGATAGAGGCACTCAGGTTGACACTGTCTACACTGATTTTGCTAAGGCCTTTGACCGAATAAATCACCAAATACTTCTTAACAAATTAACGGGTTTTGTATTTGATCTGTCTGCTGTACATCTGGTGGGGTCCTATCTTGAGCAGCGACAGCAGTATGTTTCTTATAATGGGTATAGTTCTTCTAGCTACCTGGCTATTTCGGGAGTTCCTCAGGGATCCAACCTTGGTCCACTGCTTTTCCTATTATTTTTAAATGACCTTGTTTCTCAGGTGACTACTCATAAGCTGATATTCGCGGATGATGTTAAACTCTTTCATGAGATTCTGTCTGAGGAAGATTGTGATCTTCTGCAGGCTGATATACAGCGGATTAATGCATGGTGTATCTCGAATCAACTGAGCTTAAATGTAGCAAAATGCAAAGTCGTAACATTTACCCGCAGGAAGAATCCCTGCCTGTATGAATATGCCCTGGGCAGTGAAGTGCTCTCCCGATGTGATACTACCAGAGATCATGGTGTTATATTCGACCGCGAATTGTCTTTTAATCAACACATTTCAGCTAAGATTGAACAAGCTATTAATAGTTATGGTTTCATCGTCCGTAATTGCAGGGCATTTACTAATATTAATGCACTACTTATCCTCTATTTCTCATATGTGAGGACAAAATTGGAATATGCGTCCATTGTTTGGAGTCCTATCTACAATTGTCACAGAGGAGCTGTCGAGGCAGTTCAAAGGAGGTTCTTAAAATTCTTACGGTTTGTCTGTGATAGAGTGTATCCGGAGAGAAGTTTCCCATACGTCCAACTATGCGACAGATATCACCTTGATAGTCTAGACTTGCGAAGAAAGTTCGCATCTCTCACCTTTCTGTACAACTTATTGCATGATAGGATCGATAGTCCCCTACTTCTACAACAACCGAATTTTACTATTCCAAGGCTCCAAACTAGACGAGCTGTTACATTCTATTGCCCTACACCTAGAACGAATATGCTGTTAAAGTCTCCTATTTACTCGATGTGCAGCAACTTCAATGCACTATCACACATGTGTGATATCCACTGTGATGGTCTCAACAGGGTTCTGTCGTTTTGTGCTGACCTTCTGAATGATTGATGTTGACTTCATTCATGCTTGGGAGCATTGATATGCATCTTTGGTCTCAGACATACTCTGTCACTCATCTATTTGTATTTATATTTATTTATATAACTGCTTTCTGTCTATTGCCTTTGCACTATTATATTTGTACTGTTCCATATGTTCGTGTTGATTTGAGCTCGGCATTTACATTTATATTTACAATTACATTTGCATTTAAATTTGCATTTACATTCACACTATATCAGTTTTGTATTTATATTTACGTTTATATCAGTTTTGTATTATATTTACGTTTATATTTCTTTTCCTTTCTCTTTTCTTGGTTTTCATCCTTCTGTACTCATGCTAAGATTGTATGAATTGTATGACATTAATTGTACAATATAATTTGCACTCAATCTAGATCTAAACGCTTGCAAGCATTGTACTATTGTTATTGTTATTGAAAATTCGTTGATTTCTTATAATTTGTTCAGTAAATGGTCATTTGTTACTGTTGGACAATAAAAGCTTATTATTATAATAACAGCTGTCATTTTGGAGATATGACACAAACTTGTGTTTTTTTAAATGGAAACCATAGTTATTTCCGATATTTTTCCGAATTACCATATCGAGTATTATATCATTGGAAAGCTCTAAAAATGCCTGATTTTTAGAGACCATGGCCGACTATGGTTTCCATTAAAAAAAAACACAAGTTTGTGTCATATCTCGAAAATGGCAGCTCTCACCGAAAGTAGTGACAACCGCATTGGGCACACAACTTTTGTATTTACACATTCTATCTAAAATCAGAAACAACGACGCTAGATGGATTAGAATAAATTGCCAAAATTTCGTTTTTTCAAAATATTTAGTTAAGCCATGACTTTTCCAAAAATACGCAAGGCGCATTAAATTGGGCCAACAAAACTGCAATTCTTTCCCCATTTAACCTTCCTTTTATCTCCGCTAATTTCCGAGATTCCCATGAAAAAACGAAATTTTGGCGGTTTATCCTAATCCATCTAGCTTCGTTGTTTCTGATTTTAGATAAAAAGTGTACATACAAAAGTCGGAGGGAATTGTGTCCCTAATGCGGTTATCATGTCCTACTTTCCATGACAGCTGTCATTTTCGAGATATGACACAAACTTGCGTTTTTTAAAAGCTTTTATTTAACTTGCAATGTATGTATGTATGTATGTATGTATGTAATTTGTTCGGGTGGAATCTTGCAACTCAATTTTGAAGCAGATATCTTCAACCGATCGAGCTGAAATTTTGTACACACGTTTAATTTGGATGACAATGCATGATTATATGTGTGACGTCATTCTAAATCCAACATGGCGGAACACTCAAGATGGCGGACTAGTTAAATTTCAACCGATCGAGCTGAAATTTTGTACACACGTTTAATTTGGATGACAATGCATGATTATATGTGTGACGTCATTCTAAATCCAACATGGCGGAACACCCAAGATGGTCATTAGAAGGTCTCCTCATTGAAGAGCTAGACTGTTCTAAACTAACCGGCAAACGACCTTGCAATAATGATGCGTTAACTGAGATGAATAGACTCAGACACCTGGCCAAACTAAAAATTACAAAATAAATTAAAAGTAAAAAAATATTTTTAAAAAAAGCTTTTATTTAAATGCGCTAAAAAGAATAAAATAATCTTTTCTTTTAAAACTTTTACTATCAACTTATAACGTCATTCCACAATTTATATGATATAAAAGCTTGTCGCGAGATTTAAGTTTTCAAACTAAGTAAATACCACTACTTAAATCTCGCGACAAGCTTTTATATCATATAAATTGTGGAATGACGTTATAAGTTGATAGTAAAAGTTTTAAAAGAAAAGATTATTTTATTCTTTTTAGCGCATTTAAATAAAAGCTTTTTTTAAAAATATTTTTTTACTTTTAATTTATTTTTTTAAATGGAAACTATAGTTATTTCTGTTATTTTTTCGAATAACCGTATCGAGTATTCGTTGGAAAGCTCTAAAAATGCCTGATTTTTAGAGACCATGGCCAACTATGGTTTCCATTTAAAAAAACACACAAGTTTGTGTCATATCTCGAAAATGGCAGCTGTTACGGAAAGTAGGACGTGACAACCGCATTGGGGACAAAAATCCTTCCGACTTTTGTATTTACACATTTTATCTAAAATTAGAAACAAAGAAGCTAGATAGACTAGAATAAATTGCCAAATTTTCGTTTTTTCAAAATATTTAGTAAGCCATGACTTTTTCCAAAAATCCACAAGGTGCATTAAATTGGGCCTACAAAACTGCAATTCTTTCCCCATTTAACCTTCCTTCTATCTCCACTATTTTCCGAGATCCCCGCATACTGATCATAAAAAAGACTCACCCTCTATACGAGCCCTGTCTCAGTGAAGTTGGCCCAAACTAATGAAAATATGTTTTTTAAAGAAATTTATTTTGTTAACAGAAAATTTATTAAAATCAACACATTTTTCTAATTACATAGAAACGTTTATTAACTTTTGGCCTAACAAAGAAATTTTTTTAAAGAAATTCCTAATATTGTCAGTAAACAGAAAATCGACAAAAATTAAATATAAAATTACGTCTCAACCTAGTGTTAAATAATGTTTAGCAATCATCTGGAGTGAAACTAATAGCCAAGATATTTTGATTTGGAGTGAGCCACTTATATAAGCCACCACCAAAAAAAGAAGATATGTGTTTTGAATGGCCTCCTACGATTACGGCTCCCTTCGGCGTTCTTTCAAAGGGAGCCGTAATCGAAGAAGGCCATGATTTTTTTTTTCAAGCATTACCACAGAAGTTATAGTTCCACAACAGAAAGCTCCTTAACAATACCTGTCAAATGGACTCCAACTACAGACTCCAAAAACAAGCAGATTGCATTTGTTATGAAATGATATTTTCACAAAATATAATCTTCCCAATTCATAGATTAGCCAACATTTAGTGGCCCTCAATATCAATGCATTTGGAAAATATTAAGCTTTAAAGTTGGAGTCCATTTGACAGCTGTCATTATAAGGAGCTCTCTGTTCTAAATATATTTTCTGTGGCATTACTAACGCGGCCAACAAAATTCTTCGTTGGCCGCGATTACTAATTACTATACTAAAATCAAATAACTCTTGCGCCTGATGTGAACAAGAACGTGTGCATTGAGATTTTCGCCAGAGCCGCACTGCGGCACGACCTTTATTTAATTTTACTTTTACATTTGTTTACGTCAAAATATTTCTGAAAAAATTATTGGCTAATTAAAATGAGTCAAAACATCGATAAAATTGTTTGTGGCAGTGTCTAAATAGCTGAAAACAACAAGATAAAACCGCTTTTGCGATCGAGTACATCCCTGTTGCCAGACGCGCTGATATTTTATGGCGTCTATTGACCAATCGCCTTATTTCGTGGAACGTCATCGATCACATGATTTTCTTTACGCCAGGCCTGAGAGTTACTTGAATTTAGTATAGGTATAATATGAATAATATTAACAAAATTTACAACACGACAATAATTACAAAACTCACGCCTGTTAGAAAACAAAATGATGACAACTGACATGAGGCAACGTAGAAAAAATTATTGAGATCCATCTTATCAGTACACCAAGACATATTGTATGTTTTAAATTATTGTTTGACGTATATGTATAAGCAACTCTTATTGAAAATTGATAATATGTAAGTAATGTTTTATTTCAAGAAGGAATTATGTATTTTCAAGTTGAGGTAAACTTATTTTTGAAAAAAAATTACCGAGATTGTCTCAACGAGCTGAAGATCGCCAAAATCAAGAATTTTCAAAATCAGTTTTGCAACACTGTGTCGATCCCTCTAATTTTATGGTAATAGCACAGAAAATATAGTCCCACGACAGAAAGCTCCTTAACAAACCTGTCAAATGGACTCCAACTACAGACTCCAAAAACAAGCAGATTGCATTTGCTATGAAATGATATTTTCCCAAAATATAATCTTCCCAATTCGTAGATTAGCCAACATTTAATAGTGGACCTCAATATGAATGCATTTGGAAAATATTAAGCTTCGAAGTTGGGGTCCATTTGATAACTGCCATTATAATGAGCTCTCTGTTATCTGAATATATTTTCTGTGGTAATAGCATAGCCGAAACCTAACCTACCTAAACACTGGTAATATATAGTGGTGGTGTTGTGATGGTTCTGGCGAAGGATATGGGAAAGTCAATCTGGAAAAGTAGGTAGGTACCTATTTAACATTACAATAGACCCAATAGACCGGGAGTTAGTAACAGATTTGAATTTTGGGGTAAATTAGTTTTTCGCCGATATAACGGCTGTATTTTTAATTTCACCAAAAAAATGCCGACACCATTTTTGAAGGAAAAAAGGTGCTCTGCAAATTTGTGTTCTTCACATTTTCTTAAATTTTGCATAAGTATATACTTAACAAGTTTTAGGCCCTGTTTATTTCAGAGTCGTAATACAATTTGAAACGTCCAGAAATAGATGTTTCCGTGCTTGCATGACTACCCATGTTCGGCTGCGCCTCACACGGGAATTTGTCACGCGCGCACGGAAAAATCTTTATTTCCAGATTCGTAATGAAATATACTATTTCGTAATACAATTTGAAAAACATATTTTTCGCAAAAACTCTTACAGAAGTTATGCAATTTAAATGAAACTTGGTGCAGTCCTTTAGTCGCTGAAGTACAACAATTTCGTGTAAAAACAATTTATTCCCATCCTCCAGAGGTGGAGGGGCGGTGTAGTTCAATGGCTTTAATACTCATAACTTTTTTGATGTTATCTTTTTGGTCTTGCAGGTTCATCATTTTAGAGCATCTTTTCATTTTGCAATAAATGGGTACTCTTGTTCCATAACGATAAAATCAACCGTTTGTGTTGAAATTGACAAAATGTGCCCAAAACACCTGTTAACTCCAAAATTCCAAAAATAAAATTAACGCCTACCGCATTTAAATGTTACAGATGAATTGTACGTTCAAAACTAAGAAAAAATGCCTAATAGGCATTGAGTAAAACATCACTGCTTTTCTTGAAAGATGGTGTCAAAATTTTGTCGAGCTCAATCTGTTCCATTTTGAAAGCAAACAATTTTTGGTGCATTGTTCATAGGGAATTTATTGTCACTTTAAATAGCACAATTATTCTGTAAAATTTGAAAGCCACAGTTGAAATTTTTATTTTTCGAACTTTGGAGTCAATACCGGTGTTTTGGGGCACATTTTGCCCATTTGAACGCAAACCGTTGATTTTATCGTAATGGAACAAGAGTACACCAAAAAGATAACCTCAAAAAAGTTATGAGTATAAAACCAGGGACTCTTTAACACATAGGAAAGTGAAGCCTTGAGGGGAAGTTTGTTTTCTGTTGACTCCAAGGAGACCACCAGGGGGGGCTGATACAAGGTTATGTTATATGTCAGTGTCCAACTGCCATCAGGTTTTATGTGAAATACCAGTGCCATAGATTCTAAAGGAGGCAAAATATTTCCCATCATAATTCACGATTTTTAAGTTTTCTAAATACTCGGATGTGTCAATTAAGAGTAATGCGGCCGCCTGTTGTCCCTATAATAATTGTAACCAGATTTTTCTTGTCTCACCTTTAGTAATCCTACAATTCCCATTGTGTGGGTATTACGTATAAGTAGGTAGTTCAAAACAAATAGTATTTCGAAAATTTTAAATTATTAAGCATTAAGCAGGTAGCTTCAGTCAGGTCTTTTTTAAAGAGTTTTTATCTACGACTACAAGTTTATTTTAAGTTTGTGAGGTACCTTGGGAGAGAAATAAAATAGCAAAAATTTTATAATGAACACCGAGAAAAACTACCATCATTAGAACTACTAGACCTAATCTTATTAGTCCATCCCAAAATTTGTAAAAGTTCTTTGGGTAGATACATTCAACAAGGGAAGAAAGTTCAAGTATACATATTACAAATAATGGATTGAGAAACCTGGTAACAAGGTGCAATAGCGACAAATTCTTAAATAAGCAAAATCGGCACTACTGACTTACCATACTTATTACTTAAATTCGTGGAAATAATTGCTGGAAATCGATTTCAACTTAAAATAAATTTCTTTCATTTGACAGTTAGCACATTCTGCACTTGTATACACAAAATTGTCAAGTCTAATTTTTAGAAATCATGGAAACCATTATTAATTTTTATTAACAATCAAAGTACCTGTTTCATAGATTCATAGATTCTCCAATAAAATGTCATACTTGACATCATTAGACCATTAGAATGAGGAAAGAATAGGCCTCACTTTGGAAAGTATAATGCTGGGTCCCCTTACTTTAAAGAGTCCCTGTATAAAACCCATTGAGCTACCCCGCCCCTCCACCTCTGGAGGATGGGAATAAATTGTTTTTACACGAAATTGTTGCACTTCAGCGACTAAAGGACTGCACCAAGTTTCATTTAAATTGCATAACTTCTGTAGAAGTTTTTGCGAAAATATGTTTTTCAAACTGTACCTTTATCACCTGGTAACTTTTTTATTATGCATTTGTGGACCCATGTTTATAGGAAACTTTTTGTTCAAAATGACATTTTCTAACAGTCATATTACGTTGGCACCATAATTTAGAAACACCGTGTGTATAATATATTTTTTCTGCAACGACAGCGCGAAATTTTCTCAACAAAAGTTGTCAATCACCTGATATTATTTGTCTGAACAACTCTTTTCTACGAGCAATATAGTTGATTTCCATTAGCGTCTCAAAGCTGCGCGCAACGTCTCCTGGCACCTGGTGGCGCCCGAGTATTCGCGCCTCATTTCTCTGAGATTCGCGCTGTACCTTGCCTATACCTAGTATAGGTACCTACCTTGCAAAATGTCCCAAGTTTTTTTTACATCTGACTGTATTTTGGTGTATCCAGGATTAACGTCTGGGAGGGGCAATCGGTTATAAATAACAAAACTCTGTCCATAATTTTAACGAATAAAAACAGAACAAAAACATATTTTCTAAAATAAATAAATACAGGGTGTCCGGAAATAAATGAACCTACTTGAAAAATTTGAAAATATGACGAAAAGTTCATATGAACATGGGTCTGCAGATGTTTGGTTTTCGAGATGCGGGGTGTTGAAATTGAAATTTTGTTTTCAATTTTTTTAAGTAACTTTTTGAGACGACAAAATTTTCTTGCAAAGTTTGGTAGCCGGAGTTTTTTTTTGGGAAGGGAAGTCATAATTTGGTATTATTTTTGGTGCAATCCGTAGAGGGCTATACGCTATCATTATTTAATTTAATTTGCCCTAACTTTTTTGACGGTAAACTTTCACTACATTTTGTGGATGTATCCTCTTCCCAAACGTTTTCTAAGCAAAAAAAGTATACTTGGTGAATAACGCCAAAGGTGAGTGTTTTCGAGAAATTTAAAAATAAAATTTAAATAAGCAAGCACATTTATTTTTTGACAGTTTACTTAATTAACTTGATTTTTTTTTTCAAGAAAATTTTGTCGGCTCAAAAAGTTACTTAAAAAAATCGAAAATAAAATTTAAATTTCAACACCCTACATCTCGAAAACCAAACATCTGCGGACCTATTCATATGAACTTTTCGTCATATTTTCCATTTTTTAAAATTTTTTAAAGTTATTATCGGACACCCTGTATAACATAAAAATAAATTTTCTTCAAACCAGTAAAATCTATATCACAAAATCAAGTATTCTTTTTGTGGTCTTGAGCTCGTCAAATATCTCCTCTGGAGATATGGGTATTTCAGGGTACACATAAAGGAATGTTAACCCATTCAGTGGGTTTTCGCTAATATTGTCTCTAATATCTATAAATTTTTAAAATTTTCAGTTTTGAAAATGTTCTTTCTGGCGTGGCGGTGCGGTGCACACTGTAATTGTGCAAGATATGTTTAGTAGGTTGTTTTGCCTAATTTACGGTTACCTACACGCTGCACAGTATCATTGATTAAGGTATTTATTCAATGACAGTATCTAGCTACGCTATACGGCGCGGCGGCGCGTTCTCAATTCTACTGCACAGGTTTTAATTTCGAGAAGACAAGATGAAACAAATAACAAATTGTAGATTCACTGCATTTTCAGATTAGGCCAGAAGTATATAATTGTTGGTATTATTAATTTTGATATTACCAATCTCGTTCATCTCGACAGGTCTGGGGGGGGGCAATTGCCCCCTTTTCCCCCTCCCCCTGAATACGCCACTGTTTTGACATATTATGTGCAGCCTAATAATCAATTATTGTGCCCGCGCGTCGTCGCAGTGGCGTAGGGTGGTCTTTCGCCGCCTGGGGCCGACCGGAAATTCGCCGCACCCTCTATTTTATTTATTAGTCAAGAAAATTAGTAAAAGTCAAATAAACAGCTTTAAATTTTTTTATTAATTAAAAATGTACCTACTTTTCGTGTTTTTTTATAGCAAAATCTCACAATCACTGAGATTTGAGTGTTTCTATCTATTGAAGTATGTCTGTGTAATTTGTTACTTGTTACAGTACCTACTATTCCATTTTAATTATTTAATAATATAAGTAAAATTATTTTAAGAAGTCCTTACTGGGACTGTCAATTGGTAATTTAGCCATCCTAAGTTGGCATCAATGAAGCAAAAATTGCAACCGGGTGCAGGTCAGTAACGAGCCCATTTGCACAATGAATTACTACTAATAACACGAACAAGAACAACACAGATAACAGTAAAACTCACGAAACGTACAAAACCCGCGAATATTTTCACTGCCCAAAGTTTGAACCCTTTTGAACGATTCGGAAAACCTTGACTATCACTTTCACAACACCGAAACAAAATTTGCCTAAGTACGCACCATAGACGCTGTCGCAAGTAGGTGATTATACCAAAATACCAAAATGAAAGTGTTTTCATGACGTTTGAAATTATTATTAAAATGAGTTGTAGTCATAGTTATTTTTATATGTAGCCGTATAATCGTGATTGCAATAGGGTTTTTATTTTATTATGTTCTTTTTTTCGTATCACTTGTGTATCTTTTCTCATCATAAATCAATGAGTGACGTCATTAACTAGTTGAGACACATATAGGTACCAATGTTATACCCATGGTTAACAGAAAATTCCTAGGGATTTTGTGGAGAATGTCATCTGACAAAATCGGGACTTCTTACAGTAATCGGGTATATTTTGTTACCTTTATACAGGGTGAGTTTTTTTTGATGATCAGTATTGGGATCTCGGAAACTAGCGGAGATAGAAGGAAGGTCAGATGGGGAAAGAATTGCAGTTTTGTGGGCCCAATTTAACGTGCCTTGTGGATTTAAAAAAAAAGGCATGGCTTACTATATATTTCGAAAAAACGATATTTTGGCATTTTGTTCTAATAATCCGTCTAGATTCGTTGTTTCTGAATTTAGATAAAAAGTGTAAATACCAAAGTTGGAGGGATTTGTGTCCCCAATGCGGTTATCATGTATCATGTCCTACTTTCTGTGACAGCTGTCATTTTCGAGATATGACACAAACTTCAACGATATAATATTCGATATGGTTATTCAGAAAAACAACGGACATAAGTATATAGAGCTGCCTTGGAAATTAGAATATATAACCGCATTCGGGACACAATTCCCTCCAACTTTGGTATTTCCACTTTTTATCTAAAATCAGAAACAACGAATCTAGAATATCTAGATGGATTGGAATAAATCTCCAGAATTCTTTTTTTTTCTAAATATCTAGTAAGCCATGACTTTTTCAAAAATCCACAAGGCGCGTTAAATCGGAAAGAATTGCAGTTTTGTGGGCCCAATTTAACGCGCCTTGTAGATTTTTGAAAAAAGGCATGGCTTACTACATATCTGGAAAAAAACGATATTTTGGAGCTTCATTCCAATCCATCTAGATTCGTTGTTTCTGATTTTAGATAAAAAGTGTAAATACCAAAGTTGGAGGGATTTGTGTCCCCAATGCGGTTATCATGTATCATGTCCTACTTTCTGTGACAGCTGTCATTTTCGAGATATGACACAAACTTCAACGATATAATATTCGATATGGTTATTCAGAAAAACAACGGACATAAGTATATAGAGCTGCCTTGGAAATTAGAATATATAACCGCATTCGGGACACAATTCCCTCCAACTTTGGTATTTCCACTTTTTATCTAAAATCAGAAACAACGAATCTAGAATATCTAGATGGATTGGAATAAATCTCCAGAATTCTTTTTTTTTTCTAAATATCTAGTAAGCCATGACTTTTTCAAAAATCCACAAGGCGCGTTAAATCGGAAAGAATTGCAGTTTTGTGGGCCCAATTTAACGCGCCTTGTAGATTTTTGAAAAAAGGCATGGCTTACTACATATCTGGAAAAAAACGATATTTTGGAGCTTCATTCCAATCCATCTAGATTCGTTGTTTCTGATTTTAGATAAAAAGTGTAAATACCAAAGTTGGAGGGAATTGTTTCCCCAATGCGGCCAGACTTAATCATCTCCTGATGATGCTAACATGGTTAGCCAAACGCGCGTCGAGTGCAAAAAACAAGGTTTTAGTAGAAGTAATTTCTAAGTGCCAAAGGTTTCTGATTCCCAATTTAGTAAACTTACTGTAACGTCCCAACCCCCGGCCCCTTACGGTGCCGAAGAAAGGAAGCTTTAATTGGCATGATCGTCTAGTTTAATTGGTTAGGACCTTGTTCTACGTTGTGTTTTGTTTATTTGTAACCTTAGTAATTTTTAAAGTATTGATTGCATATTTGTTAATCTAACTGTAGGGTGTAGTCATAAACACTTGTTCACTGGTTATTTTATGATAGTATTAGGTAGACGAGGCTACCGCAATAAAATTTGGTTTGACCTAGTTCGGAAGTCAGCTGTGAGGGAAAATAGTAAATAAGACAAAGATTTGTTCGTTGCATAATTAATAGGTCTCGTTTATTAATTATGTTGCGGTTTAGGGCCCGACTTCGTATTACATTGTGTTGGTAGGGCATTAGCCCGGACACGGCGAGGAAAACCTAAATAAAACCCCGCCGGACTCCCAACGAAAACCTATACAAGGCAGCACATACACGACTTAAACTCCTTCGCCCTGGGAAGGTTAAGCGTTTGGCTTATATTGACAACAAAAGACGTGTGGATAAATACTGGATCGTACGAGGTGTATATCGGCGGCCACACCGCCGATTGGTTCAGGTAACACCCGTAGGTAGATATATATAGTTATGTAGGCACCTATAGAATCGTGGCCGTCGTTACCAGGTCACATTGGACCTTCGGCTTCTCTCGGACCAGGATAGCCAGCTGTAGCCACAGGGGTTCTCCTTTCTTCCGGTAACGACGGATCGCAGGGATTCAGGTGTGTGTGCAGGCAGGGGGAAACGAAACCCGTCCAGTCGTGGACCGGGTTGACATCCCTCGGTCGGGGAGTCTCCCCCGGGACCTTAACAGGTCGGGTTACGTTCAGTAACAAAGGTGTTAACTGACAACCAATCGGACAGGGCGTCCTCCAACATAGCACTACGCTTGGTCGAGTGTTTAACTACACGGCTGGTTTACTGAATTAATTAATTCTCACAAGAATAAATCGTGTAGTACTGGAACATATTATTTAGGAAAGGTGTAGTTCAGAAACAACTCCCTAATTTAAATTTAGGTGGGTGCCTTCTTGGCGAGAGCGACACGTACAGCGGAGAACAGCTAAATTTGAATATATAGTACACATATGTACAAGAGCATCTAAGAATGAAAGGTTATTGTTGTTAGCCTGTCGCCTATGGTATTTACATTAACATTGTTATTGTATCCATGACCATGGGTCTCCCTGACGTTGGTAAGGCGTGTGTGTGCACAACACGCGGCGCGTGCGCCGTGCTAAACATGTAAATGAAAGGTTGAGTGAGTGATGGCGGAATACAGATCTCGTCGGTATTGAAAAAATATGAAAAAGCTTGTCTCGACAATGTCCTGCCGTTTAGTTGACAGTTCGCTACTGGGCGAAGTATTTTTGGTACCATATTGACTTCAGAATAATTAATGTTTTTGGTAAGGATAAACAAGACAAAAATACGTGTACACAGACACTGTTACTGTAATGAAAGGTAATTTGTAGTCTTGTAGGTATCTGATTAAAAATATAATGGAACATATTATAAAATGGATTGTATGACAGCTGTGTTTTCAGTGGCGCGCTGCGGCCAAAGAACAAATGCAAATCCTTTGTTTACTCGACGAGATACATATTCCCGCAATAGATAGAATAGAAATATATCTCCCTCAAAAAACCCTTTTTATAAGAGACTACTCGTCCATGCTATGCATACATTAAAGGTGACAAAAATGAATTAAAGGAATCGTAAATAAATTAGAGATGCCGTGAATGAATTGGGCAAGCTGTAAACATACCAGAGAAGCCGGGAAAATAAAGGATGTCGTGGAAATTAAAGAAGCTGCGTCTAAATTAGAGCTCCGTGAATAAATTAGAGAACGCCGTGAATATATGAAAGATGCCGTGACCAGAGGACAGAAGCAAAATGGAACTTAGTTGTTTATACTCACCTAGTTCCCGGTTCAGGTTCTCGCGGTTGAACTCGCGACTACACCGCGGGTCCGGCCCGACTTTCATTGCGATACACGCACTTACGCGACTGAATACGAGGTCCACAAAGGCCAACCGCGATTAGGAAAAACAATTATGAACGTAGCTGATACGAAAATCTCGCAACGCACTAGTACCTCCGGTCAATCGAGGTAGCGCTTATGCAGGTGGGTGAACACCTTACAACGCACTGGTACCTCTAATTAGTTGGAGGGAGCGCTTATGCGGGTAGGTAAACGTTGCAACGCACTGGTACCTCTGATAGAGGGAGCGCTTATGCAGTGTTGGCCCGTATATGGATCAGTGAAAACTGTTCCCCGAGGACTTCGCGCGGACGCTATTTATGGGAGGTCGAACAAAGCCGAGGAAAGGGCTCGGCGTCACCTGTTTTTGGGTGGTCTCCCAGAAGTGGCGACGGGACTCGCAAGTTCTTACAAAAGGCTAGATGTGACCGGGCGTTATTCTATAGGCTAGATAACAGATGTGGGCATTGACGGACAAAAACCAGACTTCATTTCGCTTTCCCAAAAAGCGGCGAATTCTGAGGAGTGCCTTGACAATGGCGTAGGTCGAAAACAAAAGGGCTCTGGAGACTAGGTGCGAGTGGCGACCAGATGTGAAGGAGGGCCCGAACGCAGGTTGGCCTGCTCGTTTCTTTATAGACGGTTATTGGAAATCTGGTCACCCATATACAACTGAATTGAATCAGTACAGCGAAGATTCCTTAAATATCTTGTGTATAAAGAAGACCTAGTGTATGCACCCAGAGGTTATGATCACGATCTACTGTTGTCACGTTGTCGAGAGACCTCACTGCATGAGAGACGGAGATTAATAGCTGTAAAATTTCTATATAATATCTTACATAACAATATCGATTGCCCATTTCTGTTGCAAAGCATTAATTTTATGGTACCGCGTTGTGAGTCCCGTCATACACCAGTGTTTTACAATCCCTCAATCAATACAAATGTAATGTATATGTGTCCTGTGTATGTCTTATGTAGGGAGTTTGATAGCTTGTGTAAAGATAGGGATATACATCTGGAGGCTATTTTGAACAGCATCACTTTTTAGAGTATATTTATTTTGATGTATAATATTTTGGTATGCATGTATAGTGCACATTGTTTGATTTCTTTTTCTTTTGTATTTCCTATAATTGGGTGTAATCCTGTTGGAAATAAACGTCTTCTTTTCTTTTCTTTTCTTTTCTTAAATGCTCGAAAGAAATATTTACACATAAAAAATATTTATAATTTAAAGAGGACAACATCGTAAATGTAAAATAGGAATAGGAAAATATTACCAGAAAAAATCTACGAAACAACGACCCTGGAGCCGGGGTGTTTCATTACCTTACTTGACGATGTTTCGGAAGACAGTACCTAAGTATAAAACATTTTTTTAATATATTTGTTTCAGCAACACAAAACTACGAATTGGCGCGTCGAAGTTAAAAAACATCCACACATTCCGAAATAAGTCTTTGCGTAATGAAAATAAGGAGTGGTATTATTTTCTTTAATTGAATAACTATACTCCTTCGCTTTCGATTGTTGGTCCGGTCGGGAAAACTTGGTGCCGCTCGCTAGCACTTCGGCACCATTTGACTTCACCTCGCTCCAAAAGGATAATTGCCTTGCCGCCGCCCCTTTTCATATGCCGCCCGGAGCCATGGCACCCTCTGCCCCCCCCCCTCGCTACGCCACTGCGTCGTAGTGTATGATACAAGGACGAAAAGTTGAGTTTTTCAGACGGATGCAGACTTCACCCGGCTGGACATTTTAATATAAAAGAATTTTGCACAATGGTAGTAACATTTCAAATTTTGCTTTAGGCTAAAGAAAAGCCACTTTTAACAACATTGCAAAGTAAACATAGATTAAAATGGGCCAAAGAACATAAGTATTGGATGACTCAGAAATGGGGTGCAATCCGAAATAAGTCTTTGCGTAATGAAAATAAGGAGTGGTATTATTTTCTTTAATTGAATAACTATACTCCTTCGCTTTCGATTGTTGGTCCGGTCGGGAAAACTTGGTGCCGCTCGCTAGCACTTCGGCACCCGTTGACTTCACCTCGCTCCAAAAGGATAATTGCCTTGCCGCCGCCCCTTTTCATATGCCGCCCGGAGCCATGGCACCCTCTGCCCCCCCCCCTCGCTACGCCACTGCGTCGTAGTGTATGATACAAGGACGAAAAGTTGAGTTTTTCAGACGGATGCAGACTTCACCCGGCTGGACATTTTAATATAAAAGAATTTTGCACAATGGTAGTAACATTTCAAATTTTGCTTTAGGCTAAAGAAAAGCCACTTTTAACAACATTGCAAAGTAAACATATATTAAAATGGGCCAAAGAACATAAGTATTGGATGACTCAGCAATAGGGTGCAATCCAATGGAGGGCTGGTTCGAAGTGTGTGTGATAGTAGAAGTCTTGTGATTCGCAGGAATCATGAGGCATTTCATCCTGACTGAAGCAAAAGCTCCAGGAAATAAGGGATTCATTTACACCGGAATTTTGCCAAAACTTGGTTAATACTATGCCTCAAGGAATTTCGGATGTCATTACAAAAAAGGGAGATGTCACCCAGTGGTAAACATTAATTAAAGTGTATATAAATAATTTTCTATATTTGTTGGTATAATGTTCGATTCTACTATTTTTTTTTATTATCGTTTTCTGGCATTGAGAGTTAGTGTTTGTCTATTACATATATATGCTAGAAATGTTGATAAGTGAATGAATATTTCTTTAAAGTGCATGCAGTTTTTGTTTTTTCGTCCTAAAGATTATTTTTTCAAAAATGCTGGACTGGGCCAACTGAAATGGGAAGGGGCTCGTACAGTGACCGGCAGAAAGTATGCACCATATGGGATTTTGTTTTATTTTACATTTATCAGAAAATTTTATTCTTGATAAAAGTTTTGCATTCCCGCAAACTCAAAGCGCAGTTTTCAAAATTGGATTTTCTCATTTCGTATACGGGGGAGGTTCGAAAATATGAAAAAGGTTCCAGTGTAAATTACCCTTATTTTTTATTTTAGAGAAAACATGTATTACGAAAAGTGAAGGTATAAGCCTAAAAATGCAGTTTCAAGTTTCTATTCCAAAAAACACTTTTTCAGCTTTTTTATCATTTACCCTGTATAGAAAATAAAACCACTTTATTCGATATTGTCACGACCTGGATAGCCGTGACTGGGAGCGTAGCAAATAATAACAATTAGCCTTAATTTCACATAGGTTAATTTATTATTTAGGGTTAAGAAAGCTTGACACAATTGACAATTGACACAATGAGAGAAAGACACTTACTTTTGTGAAGAGACAGCAGGGGCAGGCGTCATCGCAGCTGGAATACCTGGTTGCTGGTTGGCCCCGCCGGTTGGTCGATCTTTTCTATAGCACTCATACGGACTGACTGCCGCCTTGAACCGATCGATGGTTTTAGGTAAACTTTGATTTTGTCGCGGAATCAGCAGTCAGCGATTTTTATGTTAAGTTTCGATAATACCGGCGGTGCCTGAATTCAACCGAGTTCATTGAATTATTTCGTTATAATTTAATTGCTTACTTTTCATTCGTGACAATATGCCAGTTCGATTTCAAAGAGAATTTATCACTTTTTATAAACGTGGGTGCGATAAAAATTAGGATTAGTTTATGAACTTTGAAATAAAACAAGGTTTGCACCAAAAAAATTGTATTTTTTCGTTTCTCTTTTGCTGAAGCCATAATTACTGTTCAAAATTAATTGTTATGGAACTCACGTTTTTAAATGATAAATCCTCCCTGAAATCGAACTGGCATACCAAATGGAGTGGTTTTATTTTCTATACAGGGTAAATCATAAAAATGCTGAACAAGTGTTTTTTTGGAACAGAAACTTGAAACTTCATTTTTAGGCTTATACCTTCAATTCTAAACAACTTTTCGTAATACATGTTTTCTATAAGGGTACTTGAACCTTTTTTCATATTTTCGAACCTCCCCCCGTATACAAAATGAGATTCAATTTTTGAAAACTGTGTTTTGAGTTTGCGGGAATGCACAAAATTTTATCAAGAATAAAATTTTCTGATAATTATTGTAAAATAAAAAAATCCCATATGATGCCGGGCACTGTATACTTATTTATAAAAATAGAAAATTTAGATCAGAAATGATACTGTTAATTTTCATTACCATAAATCCTAGTTAGGTACCTATGAACTTCTAGTCGGCCATGGAACAGAGAAAAAATTTCTGACTACCTCCCAACTAAAAAGTTTAGCTTTTTGGGCAAAAGTAAAAAATTAAGAGGAAAGATAACGCATTTTTTAAACTTAGCACCCGGCGGTAGTCAAGCTAAAACCGACACTGATCCTAAAAGATCTGTGAAATTATGGGACCCCTATTCACCGCATTTCGCTGCTCAAGTGGCCAGCCGTCGAACAGTGTAACCCATACCCATGCAAATATTGGTGATATTATATTAGGCGAGCATGCAGTCACTTGTTTTTGCTACAATATCTATCTTTCTCTGTCTCCTCCATCTCTTTTCACTACTAATACCAGGTGGGGTTTAATATGGTTAAAAAAGTGTTTTTCCTCATATTTTATTGCCGAGGCGCCTGTTCTCGAGCTACCCTGGTAAAATTTAAATGAACTCACTTGGAACAAAGTGATATACGGGGCGCGATATATTTCATAGCATTTGCCACGCTCTGCTACTGGTAAAAATACCAGACTTATCAGCAGGAATCACCCATATAAAATTCAAAGGTTTTTATGCTGTTCCAAGTGACTTTATTTATACCATACATAGTTGGTCATAGTATCTATTGTTCTTGTTATTTTTTAATCCCAAGGGACTGAAATATTTTAGTCCCAAGGGAGTAATGCTGCACTTTAGTCCCGCAAAAGAGGGAGTAAAATGATCACTTTAGTCCCTGTTGTGCAAAAAAAAGTGAATATGTTCGATGTGCTACGCAATTTGTTCGTTAATTTAACTCGAATGGCATGCAAAAGTATGTTAAAGGGTGAACCAAATGGTAGGTATTTGGACTAAAGAAAGTAAAATAGGATTATTAGGAATAGAATCAGTGGCGTAACTACAGGGTGTTCAGGGTGTGCGGTGAACACGGGCCCAGAGCTGCTAGGGGCCCACCGCCACCAAGATTCATACAGGGCGTATAAATTTCGATTTTTCCGATGCGAGCCGATTGATGTGGTGCTGCGTAATAACCGACGAGTCAGAATCTCTAATCGGTTACATAGAGGGCGATTGAAATTTCTCAACACTAAAAATGCAAGTGTAGTACAAAAAATGTATAATAACTTAAGAGTAAATGTACCTACAGGATGATCCAAACTCGACGCCCCAGGCCTACTGCGGGAACACGAAAATTGGCAATAAAATTTCGAACAGGGGTTCTTAAATGGGGCATACTATAAGGCTCAATTATGACTGAAAATTAGCTTTTTTGTTGTTTGGGGAAATGGCCGCTGTGACGTTATCAATATTAACTCCCAGAAACATACCATTTTTCCTAAACATTGAAAGTCCTTATCATTCTCAACAACTTTTATAGGAAAAGATTTTCTGTATCTTTTATTGTTCATAATTTATAATTGATAGTCGGAAATTATTTAAGAGAATGTTAGGTTGTCTTGTGCACCCTCAAATTTTTTCAACTGGAATATTAAAAAACAATTTTTGTAACAAACTATAATAGCAAACAAGTCAGTAACAAGCACAATTCAAAAATTTAAAAAATACTCCAGTCGAACAAATTTAATGGTGCACAAGGCACCCTAACATACTCTTAAATAATTTCTGACTATCGCAATTGTTTTCATGGCTAGCTAGATTTCGGAAAAACGATCCTAGTGAATAGAAAAAATTCCATGTTTTTCATTCCATTCCATTTAAGAGCCCCTGTTCGAAATTTTATTTTCAGTTTTCGTGTTCCCGCAGTAGGCCTGGGGCGTCGAGTTCGGATAACCCTGTACAGTACATAGTGATTCAACATTTTGACCTATAAAATGGCGTTTTTCGACCTATAGTGGGCAGTGTGCATTATTGTTAACTGTTGGTCAATACAAAGTTTAAGTTGGATTATTTTCTATGCACCTACAGGGTGTCCCATTTTCGATACTTTTGCGAGGTATCTCGTTTATTTTTAGAAATAGGGAGTTGGGGTTTTCGGGACACTGACCTACTTTTTCATAAAAAGAAAGTCTCGTATACAGAATTTTCACGCGGCCTCCTTAGTATTTTAAACACAAGGTGATTTTCAAAATTTGCCATTTTTAGGCACCCCCCTATATCCATTATACGCTAACTTCTTGAAATGGTAAAATCGACCATTATAGATTTTTTCATGTAGAATTCAGTGGCGTACACGGGTTTTTACTAGGAGGTAAGAATTTCAAAATATAAATATAACTTGCAAAAGTATCGGAAATGGGACTTCCTGTACAATGTTTGTCATTGTTACACCACTTTCAAACATAAAAAACACAGGGGCCCACCTGAAATTTTGAACACGGGCCTACTCTTCCTTAGTTATGCCACTGAATAGAATTAATTTAATTTATTGAATTCTTTAAATTTAACATTATTAACCGTTGGACACTAATAGTTACAATTTAAATGGGCTCTTAAATAACATTGTATACAATTCAACAATTGTGTGGGGTACAATAAGTGCGTGTGGTAAATTGGTTCTAAAAGTACATGTTTAAGAAGTTTTAAATATTTATAATTTAATTTATATGCTTACTTATCGTATCAATAATCATTAGCGTACGAGTAAACTTTATTATAGATTTAAATAATAATTATTGTAATCTAAAATAAATAGTGTTAAAGGATCTTTATGCAATTCAAGAAAAAAACTAATATAAGCGATTACTACTTCAGAAGTATCAAGAAAATGGCTTTGAGTCGTTCTGTTTCGTCTGAGTCTGAGGCCAACTGCACTTTAAAGAATAGTTTTGTTTCAGCTTTTATATATGCATTATGCTGTAGGTATAACTTACTGGCCACGGGTACTCCCAATATGGCAATTGGTAATGTTGCGTTTTTTTGTAAATGCACCAACTCATTAGGTAACTGATTTGCTTTGTAACCTTGAAAAATTTTAGTAAAACGAAGGGTCAAATACTATATGGAAACAGTTAACACTTACCTATACCAGTTCGGTGTTCATGAATGTAGAGTATATAAGGTAAGGTAGGTACTGGATACTGGTAGTACAGATACCTACTGGGCACCGTCTGCTATATACATTTTGATTTCGTTTGCTACCATGCTTGTCTATTTATGTAGGCCTTAATTGCATAAATTTTAAATGCCTCAGAAAATTTACATAACTCCTTTCGATTCACATTCCTTCATTGATTACGCGAAAACTTCGACCCCCCCTTATTATTTCCCTAATTTTTGCAAGTAGAAAAAAAGTTTTATATAAAAGTTGCAAGGTAAGTAACGGGCTTTAGAAAGGTAGACTAGTGGTTTATACAGGGTGTATCGTAAAAGTGGGACAAAACAAATTTTTTGTTTTAATAATAAACATCCTGTATATTTTTGTATATTTTAAAAGAGCTAATTTCTGATTGCAACGATGTATAACATGTTGATATTTGTGTTTCCCTTTAGCAAGTTAGGTGGTCCTAAATTTACAAAAAAAAATTAGAGATCGCAGTTAGCCATGAAATTAAGTCGGATTTTTGATAGTTATGCTAGATTATCTCTTGCTTCCTTTAGTAAATCAAAATAACAAAATGGCAATAAATTTTGAAAATTTCTTGCCAACAGTTTTTTTAAATGTACATCCTAAATAGACGAAAAAGTAAAAATTAAAAAAAAATAACAAAAAATAACACCGACACTAACAAATTTGCCCGGATGCACATTTCAACTAACATTTTAAAAATATTTTTAATTTCTAAATTGAGTTATCTTTGGATTTGGTTACAGTCAAGGCAAGGAATTTATATCTATTTAGATATGAATACATCATATCCTACATACATCATAACTTACTGTCACCGACTCCAAAGATAACTCAATTTAGAAAGAGAAAAATATTTCTAAAATTTTAGTTGAAATATACGGGCAAATTTGTGAAGTCGGTGTTATATTTTGTTAATTTTTTTTTTAATTTTTAGTGGTGTGTGCATGCGGCCAAATTTTGGAAGTCGGTTTTAATTTTTTTGTTAAAATTTTCCAATCTGTAGGTATACCCTTTTAAATAAAAAAAGAATTGTCCAAATCGGTTTATTAAATGACGGAGTTCTGAGGTAACAAACATAAAAAAATACAACCGAATTGATAACCTCCTCCTTTTTTGAACTCGGTTAAAAATGGTGGATATTGAATATTTATTGCCATTTTGTTATTATTTTGATTTACTAAAATAAGTAAGAGATAGTTTAGCATAGCCAAAGTCTAGAGAATACTAGACTTTGGCACAACTATCAAAAATCCGACTTAATTTCATGGCTAACTGCGATCTCTTAAATGATTTTTTTTGTGTAAATTTAGGTCTACAAAAGTTGCTAAAGGAAAACGCAAATATCAACATGTTATACATCGTTGCAATCAGAAACGTTAGCTCTTTTAAAATATCTAAAAATATACAGAATGTTTATTATTAAAAACAAAAAAATATATTTTGTAAATAAAATAAACCGGGTATTTACCCGAAAAAATAAATACCCGAGTATTTTACATCACTATACGCCTCTAGAAATATTGTAGGATAAATCTGAATGGGGGCAAGGGGCAAGGAGATACAGGTCGATTCAGTTTTATATGACGTTTTTATTTGGGATCTTATAAGAAAGATACAGAGTATGGAAGCTTTAAAAAATACGTGGATTTTACTGAAAATTATTGCTTTTGGGATATTCGAGTGCTTCTTTTTTCTTCATGATGAGAGATATGGGAGCATTTC
Source organism: Pseudeuparius sepicola (assembly GCA_963920635.1). Lineage (NCBI taxonomy): Eukaryota > Metazoa > Arthropoda > Insecta > Coleoptera > Anthribidae > Pseudeuparius > Pseudeuparius sepicola. Next base: position 5,734,251 of record OY987307.1, read on the forward strand.
ACATTCCACAAGTCTCTCAAACAGGGCCTACTACGATCGTAAATTTAACAGCACCATCTTATTTAGCATCCTCGAAAATCGTTATTTACCAATTTTCATAAAAAAATATTCAGCGACAAAGTTTTTAAATTTTACAGACAACAACCACTAAGTAATTATTATTTCACAGCACAGTGAAGTTATATGATAATCGAAAATTTTTAACAAAGAATTGACACATTTCAATCTTGCAAGCTGAATTAGAACCACTTCTTGACATCCGATTGATCTGAAATTTTGCATACAACTTTAGTTCTGGTGACAATACAATATGCAATATACTCAGTATTGTATTACTTTCAAAATGGCCGTCGTCACAAGATGGCGGATGATGTATTTTTGTCAACCCCCTTAATATGGGTATCAAATGAAAGAGCTTGAAGAGTAGAAAACTATAATGTTAGTGACATCACACAAAATTCAATATGGCCGCCGCTCCAAGATGGCGGATTTGCATTTTTTCTTCTCAATCCCCTTAATATGGGTATCAAATCAAATTAAAGAGTTTGAAGAGTAGAAAACTATAATGTTAGTGACATCACACAAAATTCAATATGGCGGCCGCTCAAACATGGCGGTTACCTATTTCTGCACAACCTACTTGACATCAGTATCAAATGAAAGGGTTTGACGAGTAAGTGATGTAATACTAAATCCAATATAGTGGATGCCCCAAGATGGCGGAATAAATTTCTTTACCACCCCTCCTGATATGGGAATCAAGTAGGTACTAAAAAGCACAAAATAAAATAAAAGGTAAAAAACCTTTTTAAAAACAAAACCATATTATACTAAAATGAATAAAATAAAAAAAAAGATTAAAAAAAACCTTTTTTCTTGAAATCGGCATTAAAATGTCCCAAAATCGTCATTAAAAGCACAGAAATCGTACAATAATGTAGCCCATTATTGTACGATTTTTTCAATAAGTAGGCCTTGGCGAGATGTAAACATCAAACGTCAGACGCGGAGAAATCGCCCGTCAAAAGTGACCAAATATTCAAAACCCGGCCGATAAAGGCTCATTTAACTTTTCGTACACGCGAAATTGTTTCCTATAGAAGCGCAATCCTTCAGTATACATATTTTAGTAAATTTGAAAATCAATAGATTTGTTGTGTAGGCTGCACAAGAAGCAGCAGTTTGGTTTTCTGTCAGAAGGTGCCGTACATCATTATACTTGTTCTAGGTAGAGCGATCGGTAAAGTTAAGCAACGCCGCGCGTAGTCGGTTCGTGGACGGGTGATCCCTTATTATTATTTTCTTGCCTAATAAAACTTTTTTTTTCCGATTTCAAGAAAAATATAATATGTACCTCGGCACTGAAGTTCTTTTTATGACTCATGTGGTTTATTTGCCTCGGCCAGAGGCCTCAGCAACTAAACTCCACATGAGTCATAAAAAGTTGAACTTCAGTGCCTTGGTACATAAATAACTATTAAAAACAAGCTTTTTAAGCCATGTATGTACTAAAACGAATAAAATAAAATAAGTCTAGGTTTTCGTTAAGATAATTCACTGCCAAATTGTGACAAGTTTTGTAAATTATTGAAAACCTAGACTTATTTTATTTTATTCGTTTTAGTACATGGCTTAAAAAGCTTGTTTTCAAAAAGGTTTTTTTAATCTTTAATTTTTTAATGTAGATTTTTCAACTGTCTTAATTTTTGTGGCTTACACTTGTTGCGAATTTAGATAGGGCAAACCCACAACAACGTCTCGGTTCAGAGGCATATTATAAAATGATGGCTTGACGAGCACTAATAAAGTGGCTGGATATGAAATGGACTGTATATGAATGAAATTATTGGATTTTGATATTTACCGTTTAATCAGAAGTATCATTAAACACGGGGATTCAAGGCGAGGGGATTACATCTGCTAACAAAGATACAAATACGGTTCTTTAGACTGGGAAACGCAGAATATTACTTTGACGGTATCTTCATTCCCTTCTGACATCTTCTGACAGTCTCTCATATATAGGGCTATTCACGTTCCTTCTCTATTTTACAGGATGTGGCGAAACCTATACCATTACAAAAATGCCTAAACTGATATAAAATTTGTTAATAATATAAATATAATACTGGCTTAACAACACTTCTAAGCAAACAAGGTAAGATGATAATTTAGAACTATATTCAATTGAAGTTCTTGAAGATTTTGGTTGGGGGTGTCAGCTATTATTGACTTACGAGTATTATATATGTTTATGTTAAGCCAATGCCTGACACCTCTGTCAGCCATTTGCTATACAATGTGTCAGCTATTGGTCACATTTGGCACTGACTATGGTAGACCTCGGAGTACTGTCTTCGAGAGCATTAAAAACATATGTATAGATTTGTCACTCAACGATTCTGAGCTGGACCAGTCTGTCCAGTTCTGAGCCATGTCTTGTTCTTGTCAAAAATACTGAACACGACCAAGAACTACTATTACGATCTTGACAAGTTTACCATGTCAAATTAAATTCAATTAGGTGTTCAAAATAAGTTCAAAGATGTATAGTTAAGAAACGACTCTATAGAGAATTTATGCCGTCTATCATTTCAGGGGAAGAGAAGAACAATAAATAGTGAACATACAGAAAATATTAAATAATAATAGTATCATAGGAAAATAAAAGAAAGAGGTAAATAAAAGCGAACATTATTTTTAATAACAACTGTGACATATGAACAAATAACAATTTCCAAAATGGGAAACCCAAAGTTTCCTACTCAAGAATGAGTTACTAGGTATATGTTCCAGAGTCCAGAAATGAGAATGTAGTAATAAACATTTCTATACATAGAAATAATCACTTGTGTTTTCCTTTTTAAAAATTTCTGTGACAATTTTTATAGGGTGTTAGGTTTCGGGTTTATCAGATTTAGGCTAAGGGTCTAGTCAAAAATCACTATGTCAGCAACTGGATAAAAAAATATAAATTTTAAAATATTGTTTATAAAAAATATACCTATTGCTGTTGGTAATTATTTCCAGTGATGTGTCTCCTACCATTGAGTAAAAGAATATATATTTTAATAATTAAATATAATATTCTTTTACTCAATGCTCCCCCAAGTAGCAAAGTAGCTGTATTAATTTTTTCTTACCGAACGGAAAAGTTTTATTAACGTTTTATAAGTGCTTAAAAATAGTTAATTTGCTGTGTTATCGTCTCGAGTATTACCATTTTCCTGTGTGCAACTAATTTGTTCTGTAATATAGTTCTTAGAACGTTCTTTCGGCTAAATTATAGAACGTTTATAAAATAGTTTTTTAATTGTTCTATAAACGTTTATAGTACTACGTATACGACTGCTACACGTCTGTTTAGTGGTTACAACTAAATGGTTCGGTTAGTTTTGCGTATATAACTGTTTTATAAGAACATAATTAAGCTCTCTATAAATCAGCTTTGTAAGAGTTTGGCAAATCACAGTTCAGTTCCTTAAAATATATTTTTACTTCCAAAGATTTTCGAAAAACTATTTTATAGAAGTACTTACCAAGTATTTAAATTAACAGCATTGAAGCAAGCATAAATACCAAAAAGCGCGCATTGCAATCATTACAGAACGGTTTAGGTGTGCTCTCAACACCTAACCTAAAAACTTAGGTACATTAAAGCGTGTGTATGATGTCGTTTTCAAGGGAAAATGGGTGCATTTCGTAGAAAATTAAAGAAGAATTATCATTTAATTCAGCAAAATATTTATTCGGATAATAAATACCTATAATAGCATTGCCAGTAATGCTAATGATAAAATCACTTCCACCAAAGAAGATTTAAAATCAAATACCGACAACTCTTTCAGCTGTGTTGTATATGCTGCTGATGATTGTAATTTTCACCAAAAGTCTGAACTATCTTATACATCCTAAAATAAAATAAAAATATGTTGTCTATATAGCATAAATAAATTATAGGTACATACGTAGAAAATGAAATTTTATCATGTAAAAGTTTTTTCATTGTGTGCAAGATTTAAAAAAAATACTTATTATCACGCTCAATGTTAAATTAAATGTTTAAAATACGTCTAGTTGCCTGTTTTATATAAGCATCGCAAGACCAACTGAAAGATCATATAAGTGCTGTGTGTGTGACTAAACTGTTTTATAAGAATTTACGCCATGTTTGGTGTGGTTAGCTTACGTTGGATCAGCGTCTCCTTTTCATAAAATGTAAAAAATGCATTTTATAACAAAAAAATAATACTGTATTAGTTGACGATGTTTATTTTGTATTTAAAATTACATCCGAAGCAATAATAACAGATATTTTTAATTAAAAGAAAAACATTTATTTTAATTTTTAATAAAAAAATCATCGAAATCGATGTTTAGAAGAGGCCCTTAAAAATTTCACCATGTAAATAGTATACATTTCACAATAAATCTTAATTTGCACTAAAAATTATGTCACCCCACTATGCCATAAGTAAAATTAATTATTCGTTGGCACAATACTCCGCCATTCTTATTGCGTCGTCCTTATTTCATCAACATTACAAAAAGCAGCTTAAGAGGTGCATGTATCGTATTGAATAGTCTAATAGTCTTTTTAACGTAGTAAAGCACAGCAAAACCGTTTTTTCAAAAACGCTTAAAGAGTCAAAGAGCTTTCATGATAATTTACACAGGTTGTTTGGTACAACATTTATTTCTGCTGTGTAAAGCCTCTGTAAACGTCTATAAAATGGTTATATAAATGTGTTTGTAGCTTTTATACAGGGTGTTCCTTAATGACATGCTAATACTTAAGGGGGTTATTCTTGGGCCCATTTTAAGAAAAAACTTCATATGAACGTATGTCGTAAACGTCCTAACTTTTGAGATACAGGGCGTTAAAGTCAATTTTTTTAAATTGAATTTTGGCTACATCTCCTGAAATAATCAAGCTGCTGAACTGAAATTTGGCGCTGCTATGTTTTTGGGGATGGAGAATAAGCTGAAAATGTCAATTTCACCGTATCTCACAGAGGGCGCCACTTGTGCTGTTTTTTGATCACGCTTTTACGCGTAACTTTTTTGAGGTTATCTTTTTGGCCCTGCAGGTCCATCATTTTAGTGCATCTTTTCATTCATTCGGTGTTTTGGGGCACGTTTTGGTAATTTCAACGCAAACGGTTGATTTAATCGTTATGAAACAATAGTACCTTTTTCTTACAAAATGAAAAGATGCACTAAAATGATGGACCTGCAGGACCAAAAAGGTAACCTCAAAAAAGTTACGCGTAAAAGCGTGATCAAAAAACAGCGCAAGTGGCGCCCTCTGTGAGATACGGTGAAATTGACATTTTCAGCTTATTCTCCATCCCGAAAAACATAGCAGTGCCAAATTTCAGTTCAGCAGCTTGATTATTTCGGGAGATGTAGCCAAAATTCAATTTAAAAAAATGAACTTTAACGCCCTGTATCTCAGAAGTTAGGACGTTTACGACATACGTTCATATGAAGTTTTTTCTTAAAATGGGCCCAAGAATAACCCCCTTAAGTATTAGCATGTCATTAAGGAACACCCTGTAGAACTGGTTATAGAGCGAAAACGTTGTATAAATTTGTGCCCATTTTAGCTCTATAAGGGCTCTAAGAACGCTGTAAAAACGTTTATCGGACTTCAGATGTTTTATAAGGTTATGCTCTATAAACGTTCTTACAGCTTTTATAAAACAGAAAATTGTTTACTTACTCCATATTAAGAATAATCAATAAATGCGCCAAATATTCACTTTTTCAAAGTTTTTTCACCACATGTAAAAATAACGAAGGGATTATTTTTTCATTAAAATTGCTACATAACCATTTTGAGTTATTCCGAAGAATCCTATGGTGTTATTAATTATTAATATAGTTCTTTGCACCCCTATAAAAAATCCCAGAAGGCCAGGCTTTAAAAAAAATGCCCCGTTCAATTCCTGCAGTATACTTAGATTTTGGGTGTTATCACGAAAAACCAGACACACTGTATAATATGTAATCTCTAATGATACTTGTAAATTTAAATAAATAATGTACCCACGGAAAATAAATGGAAAGTAATGAAATATTTTTTGCTCAATTTGCGTTGCATATGAAATAAAAACTTTGTTTGTTTCAGGGAGTTTTTGGCAAGATGGCTGCACTTGCAGAAAAGCTCGACCGCCCAAGATTGGAGATATTCCAAGGTGAGTTTTTAGTGGTTTATCTTTGTAGGTACAGGGCCTTCACGCGAAAACTCAGATCCCACTATTATTTATCTAACTTTTGTAGAAAAATAGTTTTATATAAAAGTTGTAAAGTAACTATCGGGCTTTAGAAAGGTAGGCTTTTTATACAGGGCTTATCGTAAAAGTGTGTAAAATATCTTTTTGTTTTTAATAATAAACATCCTATATTGTTTGTAGATATTTTGAAAGAGCTAATTTTTCTGATGGCAACAATATATACAGTGCCCGCCAAAAAGTCTGCACCATATGGGAAAATTTTTTAGTAAATAACTTACGGAAAATTTGTTCGCGGCATCAGGTTTTGCTTGCTCTATAACCAAAATTGACATAATCAAATGTTGTGACGTAGTCTTTTTTATATGTCAAATTTGACATTAATGAAAAAAAAATGTCCGAAAAATGGGCTTATTTAACCGAATTTCGGAAAATGTCATAAGAAAAATATGTTTCTTTTGCAATTTTATACCCCTGTGCAAAATTTCAAGAGCCTACTATGATTTTCATATTTTGCCCTTTGTTGCTCTTTTCCGTATTTGGTAATCCATAAAAGTCGATCCTATGCAATTTAAAACACGCATTGACTGAATACATACTGCACAATACCTAGTTTACGGTCTAAATATCCTTCTTTTCCTTTTTTTTGCAAAAAAATTAAAATGAGGGCTTGTTGAAGAAGCACGCTTGGTGCAAAACTGATCTCATTTTCACAGATAAACACATAAATTCGATTTACAAACTTCTTTCTATAGTAAATGGTTGTAAAAACACACAAATATTTCTGTCATGCTGATCTGATCAGAAATATTTGGAAAATTTAAAATATTATGTCCAATAATATCCAACAAAGGGCAAAATATGAAAATCGTAGTAGGCCCTTGAAATTTTGCACAGGTGTATAGAATTGCGAAAGAAACATATTTTTCTTATGACTTTTTTCGAAATTCGGTTAAATAAGCCCATTTTTCGGACATTTTTTTCATTAATGTCAAATTTGACATATAAAAGAGACTACGTCACAACATTTGATTATCTCAATTTTGGTTCTAGAGTAAGCAAAACCTGATGCCGCCAACAAATTTTCCGTAAGTTATTTACTAAAAATTTTTCCCATATGGTGCAAACTTTTTGGCGGGCACTGTATAATAAGTTGATATTTGCTTTTCCTTTAAGGAAGATATGTGGAATTAAATTTACAAAATAATAATAATAATAATAATTCTCACCCTCTCAATACTCCAAATTAGGATTATCTTGTCTTCGTAGAAAACCGTAGTAATCCCAGTGAGTGTAGGACAATTAGTAAATCACACAGGTAAAGTTATTAAAGCAGCAATACCAAAATCCACATATCCTGCTAAAGGGGAAAGCAAATATCAACATATACAGGGTGAGTTAGAATGTATAGTAAATACTTTAAAGGGGGTGTTCGGTAGGTGGTTTTAAGGGGGGGCCTTTCATATAAAATTTTTCGATTTGGGCTTTCCTTGCCAAGTTATTCGGGTCTACAGGGTGACTGTAACATATTTTTTTTTATCCTGAAGCTGAATTGTTGTTACGTGATATTTTTGTTGCTTTAATGTTCAATAAAATAATTAAACGAAAAATATTGTGTTTTCGAGAAAAAATGTAGAGGGAAAAAAGTTTCTTAAATAAAAGGGCCACACAAATCATATTTTTGTTATACGTAAAAATGACTTACAAAAAAGTTCGAGCAAAAAAAACTAATAGGGGTTGTTAGTTTTTACCCTTTTTTAGGGCAGTGTGTAAATGAATGAACTACCTTAAGGCGTCCTCTACTAAGTAGATAAGACATATCAAATTTCAAATTTTTAAGTAGCGCTGTTATTGAGATATAAATAAAAAAATACTTTTGGGTCACACTGTAGACCCGAATAACTTGGCAAGGAAAGCCCAAATAGAAACATTTTATATAAAAGACCCCCCCCCCCCCTTAAAACCACCTTCCGAAGATCCCTTTAAAGTATTTACTATACATTCTGACTCACCCTGTATATCGTTGCAATCAGAAAAATTAGCTCTTTTAAAATTTCGAAAAATATACAGGGTGTTTATTATTAAAAAAATTAAAAATTGTCCCACTTTTACTATACACTCTGTATAATCCACAAGCTTACCTTTCTCATGCCCGCTAGTTACCTTGTAACTTTAATATAAAACTTTTTTTTCTATCTGTAAACATTAGAGAAATAATAGGGGGGTTGGAAGCTTTGGCTTTGCCCTTAAAAATTAAGAGATCCTTTTTTTTTGGCTACGCACTTAGCCTTCTATTTTTCAGTAGAAAATAGTGAGTCGCAGAATATAGTTCTGAAGAAAAACTTGTTCCAATTTTTTAGAGAAATCTCTTCGAAAGTTGAATCTAACAAAAGCAAAAATAAAATATGGCCAGCAGAATAGTTACCTATTGTTATTATAATCTGGTCAAATGTAAAATGCAGACAATGATGTTATTTTAAGAAGCAAGGGTGTTAAAAAGTTGGTCTAAAACGAACAATATCCCTGCAGATCTGTTATGATTTTCTGATGTGGATGTATAAAAAAAAACTGAAATTCTCCGGGTACACCCTGTACACCCAGTTATTATTTATTTTTCGGTGCGTAAACAACAGCAAACGCCGCATAATATTTAAGTTAAAATTTGTAAATAAATAAATTATGAAACGGCGTCCTATCGCTTTAATGGCATTGTCGAAAGGTTAATCTTCGATCTTGGCGGGTATACTCTGATTAATCAAAACAAACGGAATCGCGATAAAAGTTCAACAAATAACACTATAAATAGAGCTTAGCCGGAGCCACAGAGCAAAGCCGCAACTGTAGAGAATTGAAGATATGGATATAAGTCGGTACCTAATTCGGCTACCTTTGATTCAATAAAAAAAACACTACCAGTGAAATTACTACCTACTTCCACATCGTCCTTATCACTTTTTAAGTCCATTATATGACATACTTGAAAGTCATTTTAAGAGAAAAAACCTCATGAATGTGCGTGCCAAACACTTCAACTGTATTTATATAGGGTGCCCAATTTAGATGGAATAATGGGCATAACTTTTTAAATATACCTTGTATAAAAAATGTTCCAGCCAAGAGTTTTTCAGTTGATCTATCTGCATATTTTGGTGAGATTGAATTTTTTTGGGAGCCAGTCATTTCGTTGCTATGGCAACCAACTTTGTTTTTTTAAATGGCACCATACACTTATCTGTTCAAATTTGGAATCAGCTCCGTTTTGTACATACGAACATGTAAAATTTCATTGGGGTTGCATAAGAAAATTTTTTAGAAAAAGTAGAATCTCTGCAAGTACGCCAAAATTTAAATATACAGGGTGAGTCACATCTAAAGGCAGAGCCGAAAACACAAGGTAGAATTCGCTAAAATAAGCACATATTCTTAATAAACATTAGCTCAAAAACGCTTGGTTCTCCATATACAGAGTGTTGAAACTTTTCCAAATATTTTTTAATTTTTTTCTAGCCCGTTTAGGAATTATTTTATACATATTATGGGTTGTCATTTTGTGCAATAATTTGGCCCTGTTCAGATGAGCAGCGGCGTAGATACAAATAATTTTATTTAAAATGCCAGCATAATCACCTTGACACTAGTTTAAAAAATCCGAAATTACGAAGAAACTGTACCAGAAATAAAAAAAATACTATCTATCCAAAAAAGGCAAAATTTTTGGTTTTGCACAGGGCCGTACTGCTTTTTTTCTACAATTATTTACAGTAACTATTTGTACCTACGCCGCTGGTGATCGGAACGGGGTCAAATTATTCCACAAAATGGCAACCGTCCAGTGTATAATGTGTACCAAATTTGGTTGGAATTCCTAAATGGGATCGAAAGAAATTAAAAAAATGTTATTTTTGGAAAATTTTCAACACGCTGTATATGGAGAACCAAGCTTTTTTGGGCTAATGTTTATTAAGCATATGTGCTTATTTTAGCGAGTTCTACCTTGTGTTTTCGGCTCTGACTTTAGATGTGACTCACCCTGTATATCGTCAAAGTTAAGCAACGCCGCGCGTAGTCGGTTCATGGACGGGTGATCTCTTATGATTATTTTTTTGCCTAATAAAACATTTTTTATTTCAAAAAATATATACGAGTATACCTCGGCACTGAAGTTCTTTTTATGGCTCATGTGGTTTATTTGCCTCGGCAACTAAATTCCATATGTCATCGAAAGTTGAACTTCAGTGCCTTGGTACATAAATAACTATTCTTTCTTCTGCGGATACGGCATCTTTAGCAAGTACGGGGTCATTCAATTCAATATGTTGAATTTAGATAATAATATAAAAATGCATGGAACGAAAAATGGTGAGAATTTTCGGGGACATGTCGTACCACTTACCTTCCCGTTCGCCACTGGTAAATGCAACAAAACGCAGGGAAACCTTAATTTTATTGCAAACCGTGTATATCAAATTTTAAGTTAATATCATCAAACCGTTTAAAAAATTAAATTCATCATTATTTTCAATTATTTTTTTAATGAGCATTATTAAACATTTCCGGACCAATATTAAACTTTTTTTTTATTAAAAATGTTAACATTTTCTAGTAAATATTTCGATCAACTATGCGAATATTATATGGGGACAAACCAAAGACATATTATGTCTATGGGACAAACTGTATGTATTTTATATTTGCCGTGTCGTTCAGTTATCTAAAAAACGAAATCCTGTCCGTCTACTGCTATTTTAGTACCTCTGAGATCGCAGCGAGAAGACTTATTTTTTCTAGATCGTTTGTTGTTTTGGAAAATGTTTTCGTATGCGGATAGCAATAGGGAGCACATGTGCTGTACTGAGAATCGACAGTTTTGAAAAAGCATGTGGCATGTGGTTTCGGTTTTGTGTGGATCGCGTACATTTGTTACACTAATTACTCAATCGCCGGCTCTCCTTTGTTTAGTTTAGTCGTAGAAGTGTAGTAATTTGTTCTACATTATTAATATTATTAAGTGAATTTTATCTCCTATAATGAAGCCGAGGAGAGTCTGAACTGAAGATGTAAGTAAAAAAGTTCCTTTGGGGTTTTTATAGAAATTTAACAATAATGAATACTATTAGCTATTATTTCAGAAATTTTATAATAATTTATTAGGCAAATCAATCTCCATTTAATAAAAAAGAGTTTAATAAATTATATATTTTTTTAATTTATTGATTTCGTTGGGATGTTGAAAATAAGAAATTGATATAAAGTTTATTTAGCTAGAAAATTATTTTTATTACCAAAATTTGATTGTTGTTCGGATATTAATATAATGGTACCATATGATTTGTTGTCTGTGGTTAAAATTTAACAAATCTGGAGATTTTTTCTCTAAAACCGCTAAGCAAAGAAAATATCTCTCTACACCATATGAATTAACTGCGTAAAAAATAATAGTTATTTATGTACCAAGGCACTGAAGTTCAACTTTTTATAACTCATGTGGAATTTAGTTGCCGAGGCCTCGGGCTGGGGCAAATAAACCACATGAGCCATAAAAATAACTTCAGTGCCGAGGTACATATTATATTTTTTTGAAATCGAAAAAAAAATGTTTTATTAGGCAAGAAAATAATCATAAGGGGTCACCCGTTCATGAACTAACTGCGCGCGACGTTGCTTGACTTTGACGATCGCTCTACCTAGGTCAAGTAAGAGCAGCCTCCACAGCAAATCTCTTGATATTCAAACCTACTAAAATATTTACACTAAATAGAACGCGATCAAGTTCGCGACATCGTTGATGACCTAAAACGGGGAAAACATTATACGCGATTATTTTTCTCCTTACGCTAGCCCTACTTTACTGGGGAAAAAGAAAAATGGCGACGCGAGAATGTGCGTTGACTACCGATCCCTTAACGTCACAAAGTTTTGGTCTATTTGTACTCTTGGGATGTTTATTCGCGGACATACTGTATGTACGGCACGGGCGTAGCCAGGATTTAGTTTTGGGGGGGGGGGTTTAGTTTGAGAAGTAAACAAAACAAGAAAAATATACTTACATGAAATTTAATATCTATATATTCATCCGAAAAACTACGACATATTTATAAAGTTCTTAACTTTAAATGAAATGGATAAATTAATTTCGTTCCTCTGCGCTAAATCTAAAACCATTAAAGAAGAAATCTTCGGCTTTTTCTTTTAAATATATCCACTACTTCATCTGCATGAATTTCTGTTCCATAGTGAATGTTCATTAGAGCCAAACCATTAAGTCTGTTTTCACTTGTAGTGTTTCGTAAATAGTTGTTCAGTCTCCTTAGGCTCTAGAAAGACCTTTCTGGGGTAGCAGTGGATACAGGAATGGCAGCCAAGATTTGTAGTAATGTGTAAATATTAGGATAAAGGTTTTTATCGCACATATCTAGGCATTCCAAACTAGATTTCGGGGTAGGCAGTCTTCTTATCAGCATGCAAGGTAGCTGAAGCTTTGATAGCTAAATCCAAATTTGTTTCTTTATTAGAAACCCCTTGACCTTGACTACACCACTTTTTCCAGTAGTCCATACCTTTAGGTTTATCACCCTTCCTTTTTTTCCCCTCCATTTTTCGACAGTAATAATGATTCACGTATCTATCCTTAACAAGGTCATCGAATAACAGTGCACTAAAATTACTCACTTACACGGTACACTTAATTCTCTTCACTATTCGTTCACCACTTTTCACTTTTATTCGCTTCGAGTTCGCATGGAACAATACTGCCGTAAGCGCGAGCGCGGTCACGCGCCGCTTATATAGCAGCCCAGTAGCCGTCCAGAACACAGAAAATGGTCCAGAACACAGAAAATATACGAGCGTATATTTTCTGTGATCCAGAAACTTCTACGAACTTCCACAAAGTTCCGCTCATTTCGACCGAGGGACGTGGCGAATAATCGAGAAACAACGCAAAGTGTCCCTACAATACAAAATAGTTTGGCTGCAACTGCGTCTGCCTATCGTCAAAAGATGGCGCTAGGCGCTACTATTACTACATATATATTCAAACGTAATAATAATTTAACTCTTCACTCCTCGTATTTTTTCGGTATAATATTAGGTTATATTTTGCTTATTTCGGGGGGGGGGGGGGGGGGGTTGAAACCCCGAAACCCCGCCCTTGGCTACGCCCGTGATGTACGGTATCCCCAGTTCGGGTAGACATGTACGAGTATATCCAATTTTCGAGAAAAAATAAAAAATATATAAAAACAATTATTTGCCTTGAAACCCTCGAAACGAGAATTATCTGTTCGCAGGGAGGGTAAATACCTCCGCAAAAACAATAATGATTAAAGTATCAAACATCTTAATGATACGTGGAAAACTTATTAGAAAAAGTTGCTTAAAATTACTTCGGCAATTAAATCTAACTTTAAAAGAAATGGCTTGTGGCATATGGGACAAAATGCTTTGGTAATTGGCAACACCAAACTAGTTTCCAATATCTAATGGAAATTGTGTATGGGTCTTTCGGAGGTGTGCAGACCACGACAGGTACCTGTTTCGGGCTTGTTGGCCCTCATCAGGCAGACGTAGCGCACCTCAGCCGAAAAGACCCAAACACGTTGGCTTAGTGGAAAAGGAACTAGTATAATGCGGTGAGCATTTACCATCCAACGCCATCTAGCTGGTACTGCCAAAACCAAAGCAATGTGAGTGTGTATATATCGACCGGTCGATCGACATATAAAAAGAACTCGGCAAAGCGGCGCGGCGCGGTGGAAAAAAAACCAGAAAGACCCATACACAATTTCCATTAGATATTGGAAACTAGTTTGGTGTTGCCAATTACCAAAGCATTTTGTCCCATATGCCACAAGCCATTTCTTTTAAAATTATAATGGGGACACTAAATATTCATTCTGTTTAATCATCGTTTGGCTATAGACGTAAGCACACGAGGATTGAAACTCACGATTCGATCCTTGTTGATTTCTATATATTAGAAGATACTCGGTGATGAATCAAACGAGTTTCTTGGCCCCCGTATGTATGCTTCTTCTGGTTTTTTTTCCACCGCGCCGCGCCGCTTTGCCGAGTTCTTTTTATATGTCGATCGACCGGTCGATATATACACACTCACATTGCTTTGGTTTTGGCAGTACCAGCTAGATGGCGTTGGATGGTAAATGCTCACCGCATTATACTAGTTCCTTTTCCACTAAGCCAACGTGTTTGGGTCTTTTCGGCTGAGGTGCGCTACGTCTGCCTGATGAGGGCCAACAAGCCCGAAACAGGTACCTGTCGTGGTCTGCACACCTCCGAAAGACCCATACACAATTTCCATTAGATATTGGAAACTAGTTTGGTGTTGCCAATTACCAAAGCATTTTGTCCCATATGCCACAAGCCATTTCTTTTAAAATTATAATGGGGACACTAAATATTCATTCTATTAAATCTAACATTTGAATGGAATTATTTTACTATTCGTGCTGTATTTTTTGTGAACATAATTATTAATTTTTTGTGTATAATAATTATTTCATGTCTTTCGTGGCTTTTCAGATCCCTGTATAAAAGAAAAATTTTTAATGTACACACTAATATAGATATACATATTTTTGCATGTTTTTTAAAGAAAATTGCGCTTTCTGAAGCATATTTATTCCATGAAACTTAACTGCAACGTAATTATTGATATTCTGGATATTCGGTACATACTTTTACTCCTCATACTTTTTATATATTTTTAAATTTCTGAACGCGTTGTACATTAAATCGAACAAATAACTATAATTTTGAGGGTTTTAAGGTAACTAAAATATCCTTTTAATTTTAATTTTTGTATTCAAATCAAAAGTTGAAAAGTTTTTTTATAATTATTTCCACCCAATTTACATCTCCACCTTTGGAATAGTCACAACTCGCACCATTCACCGTAATCGTATAAACAAAGTTCACGCACGGGATCCGGATACGGGATGCATTTAAACATTCAGGTATAGGATTCGGCACCTAGGAAAATTTCATTGGTCCATGTGAATTCGGATCGCCAATGAATGCGGAGTGCCGAAATCCGTGCCTGAATGTTGAACGGTGCCGAGCATCAGGTCAGAATGGTGCAGTAAAATCAGCCAGCGCGGAGTGCCGAATCCGAGGTCAAAATGTTGAACGGTGCTGAAACACAGGTCGGAATGTTGCTTTGCGTTTGGCGCAGCTTAAATTGTGTATAATGTGTCCAGACTCAGAGCCTTTCCATCCAATCTTAAATTAGAAACTTTGGGCAGGTTGACCCTTATTCTCCCCATCTCTATTTCTCTGAGCTAGGACCGAACTTTCGTCTTTTTCAAGGTTAAATTTCCAGCAAACTGCATCAAGAGACTTGTGTTGGGTACGAATAGATACAAGTGGATTAGTAAATACATTTAAGATATGTGAGTGCTGGTTTCTGCAGCTGTGCGGCCTGTGCGCATGGTAGATTAGGAAATTTTTGGTCACTGGTCGCCCACTTGGTTTGGTAGATTAGGAAATTTTTGGTCACTGGTCGCACAGCACACGGTGAAACTGCAAAAAATCGCAAAAAAAACGAAAAATAAATTTAGGTCTAGCAGTCAAGTGCAATCAACCTAATGCCAAGTCGCGTGGCATGGGGCATTAGGCTACCAATAATTGCGTTAAAGATTTATAAAATGCTTATTTTAGGCAAAAAGTACCTAAACTGTTTGTTATTTGTGTTTCCACTTGTTGATTTACTGTTCCGCGCTGGCCGATTTGCTGCAACATTCCAATCTGTGTTTCAGCACCGTTCAACATTCAGGCACAGATTTCGGTACTCCGCATTCATTGGCGATCCGAATTCACATGGACCAATGAAATTTGCCTAGGTGCCGAATCCTATACCGGAATGTTTAAATGCCAGAACGAATGATTCAATATAGACGGGTGTTAAATCAAAAATTCTACAGAAAACTAACAGTGATAATACTCCAAACGTGTCACTTTTGCATGCAGAATATTCTTTAAGGTTGTTTCGCACCAATCCAGCGACGTTTTCACCGTTGCAGGCACGCGGCTCTAGACGTCGACCCGACGCGGCCCGACGTCGTACGAACGCAGTCCGAGTACGTCCGAGACCCCGCGAGTCTCGCCGATAGCGGACTGGCACCGCCGCCGGTGCCAACCACTGTGATAGGCGAATCCAGAGTGCCTTGCGAGCAGCGCGCCGCCAACAATAAGGTGCTGTTGCAGACCAGGTCGTTGGGTGAGTCGATGAATTAACAACATCCGGTTACAACCTCCAAATACAATTATGACTAGAAAAAGTAGGCAGTTAAAATAATCGTGTCCAGTCCAGACATTATCAGTGGCGTAACTACCGCTATATCAGCTGTATCAATGATACAGGGCCCACTGGCCAGGGGGGCCCAAAGACCAATAAAAAAAAACAAAAAAAAAATCAAAATTTGATTTGATTACTACTTCAACGGTGAAATTAAATTATTTTCTTTTAATACTACGGGTAACTTCAGATTTGTATGCATCTATGCCTCACATAGACATAATAAAACGAAATTTATGAGTTTTTGTTTACAGTAAGTATCTAAATACAGTTATAACTCACAAGGCCCCTGTTATCTTTTTATTTTTCGGATTATTTTCAACAAACTGACTAATTGTAAATAATTAATTTTATTTCTCTAGGTACTATTTATAAATAATGATATGCTGTTGGTGAAAGCTAACTACGCCACTGGACATTATTCAAAAAACACTATAGTCCAAGTTACAGAGGCAGTAAATATAAACAAAGTCACATGACCGCATTGCGATCGATTACCAGGGTCGGACTAATATATGAGATTCTGCAACAAGTCTGAGCGCCATCCTACCTATGCAGGAAATAAAATAAACACACAATACATAATAAATAAATGCATATTTAAAAATGGCAAAACGAAATTTTTAATAGAGTGTTCCAATTTGGTATACCGGGTGACCGTATTTCGAGTCTATGCATGGGGACCTTGGTTATCTTAAGAGATAAGGTCGGTTAAATAGGGTCAAAGTTGCGGAATTTGATGCCGAGTAAGATAGTAAAAAAATGTGGCTGGCCCTTCTCGTTTTGAAAATAATGCGAAAAAACTGAAAATTGTCGTTTTTGTTTTTATTTTTCTAAGGTATTAAGGCATTTTTTGACAAGAAATCTAAATATGACCTAGCATTTTTCTCTCGCCTCCCTGGACAAAGATATGACGATCAACTTTTATTTTTATTATGGGCTCCATATTGGATTTTTACATTTTTGAAAAAAGGATTTTTTTCTGGTTAAAATGATATGTCACACAATATGCTTTACTTTGTTTTTCTTACCGTAATATCAAATTAATCGTTTTGGCATAGAGTCCCTTGGAAACGTAAGCCTGATTACCCATTGCGAAGGAATATTGTTTAACGGTTCAGTAAAAATTCAGTTAATGTTATATTTATTGATTAAATAAATCATAAAAGTACCACGTCATTTGCCATATAACACATTAACACTAAAAAAAATCAAACTGGAAACACAAGAACAACAAAAGCCTGGACGAATGCAGCACGTTTCCTTAAATTGTTTATGGCTCGTCAAATATCCCTTCCTCATCATTTATATTTGAGGATTTAAATTTGAATTATGTCACGCTTTTCTTCATGTGCAAATGACATTTCTTCGGTAAAATAAAGTATCCGTGGCACTTAAAATTGCACTAAACTATCAAACGTTATGGGGCTTATGTTTCCAAGGCACTCTATGCAAAAACGTCAAACATTATGGGGCTTGCGTTTCCAAGGCACTCTATGCAAAAACGATTAATTTGATATTATGGCAAGGAAAACAAAATAAAGCATATTGTGTGACATATCATTTTAACCAGAAAAAAAGTCCTTTTTTCAAAAATGCAAAAATCCAATATGGCGCCCATAAGAAAAATAAAAGTTGATCGTCATATCTTTGTCCATGGAGGCGAGAAAAAGAATGGGAGGTCATATTTAGATTCCTTGTAAAAAAGTGCCTTAATAATGTTTAACTTAGAAAACCACAATTTTCAGTTTTTTGCATTATTTTCAAAATGAGAAGGGCCAGTCAATTTTTCATAGACTCGTATACTGTATACACATTTATGTAAAATGAAAAAATCTATTGAATAGGTAATTTTTTTTAAGTTAAATTTCAAAATAAATCATTAATTAAAAATGTTCTCCATATGATGCGAACTTTTTGGAGGACACTATGTGTATATTTTTAGATAGAAGACAAGAATGAAAACTGCACCTTTTGAAGTTTACAAGATCAATGAACCTTGTTTAATCAGAATCTCGTTCAAATCATCAAAAGAAAAATTAATTGTCTCATCAATGCATTTTTTGTTGTAAACTCGATTGAAAGCGAGAGGACATCGCGCTTGCCTACCCTGCCGTGTATAGATTTTGTTACGTTGTTTTGAACGGCAGCCATTTTATATGTGGCATCAGACAAAGCGATTACGTTGTAAGTTAATTTCGTGAATTAAAAGTAACAGTGAATAAGGGAAAATAATACTCTGACGATGGTGAATTGTTCAGCGTTTGGTGCAAAATCGGAAGTGAAAGATGCCCTAAAAATTTATTTTTTCTCAATATTATTTTCTTGAAATTCCTTCTACCTTTTAGTATGATACAGTGCATTGTTTCGTTTGTGAATAGGACCAATATAATTATTTTTTAACATCGTTTTTATTGAATATTTCTTAATTGATTATGATAGTTTTATAAAATATGGGCTGGTTTCCATGGGCGTGCATTATTTATTTTATTTTGATTGAATCGAAATCGCCGCAAATAAATATATTTCAGCACTTGACACTATAGCTTTACATTTGGGAAATTATCTGCAAATAAATACCAATATTTCAAATTACATGTAAGTCAAAATTAACTACCTTTTCATTTTTAACATTTTTGTGATATTGGCTAAGAAGGCGTTTCATGCTACGCCACTGGCCTTTCGTGCGATGTGCCAGTCGGTATCACAGCCGCGGGCGCTGTTAGGCGTCCTCTCTCTTTCCTTGTCTAAGATTTCAACCAATAATCATTTCTAGTGGCAAAACGACAATCGTAGCGTTTTCGAGATAGATATTTGTTTGTTTTTTCTTTTCGTGAAAAACGCGCAAAATCTGAGTACCTACCTACTGCTAAATTCCAGAGGGGAGATTTATTTAATAATAATAATCATTCTTACCTCGCAGTAGGTACTCCAAATTAGCAGTGTCCGAGAAGACAAGCGTCTAGAGTCTGGCTAGGGACTTTTCAACCGGCCAATCACAGGCGGCCGTCCAAGGTCCAAGGCCGTCGTCGAAAGAAATTTGGAGGTTAAGTCGAAAGCCAGCGGTTCGCGGTTGTTGACGTTTGTACATGTGTTATTATTGTATTGTTATAAATAATAATAATGTTTATTAGTTGTACCGCCTACTGTGACAACAAATATCATAATTACAGTTGTTTGAAACGTCACGTAAGCAAAAAACACTCAACATTCTCAAAAGTTCGTCACACAAAAAAACTTCAAGTGTTGTGAATGTAATAAACAATTCAACAATATACAGTGTATTTCAAGGCATGAAAGGAAACAACATAATATTGCATATGTTAGGACTAATCAGATTTATTATGACTTATTGTTAAATGGTCAGCATCGCATTTTTTCTGTGATATCGATACTTGCAGTATGTACACTTGTAATAAGTCTGATTAGTCCTAACATATGCAATATTATGTTGTTTCCTTTCATGCCTTGAAATACACTGTTTATTGTTGAATTGTTTATTACATTCACAACACTTGAAGTTTTTTTGTGTGACGAACTTTTGAGAATGTTGAGGAGAGTGTTTTTTGCTTACGTGACATTTCAAAGAACTGTAATTATGATATTTGTTGTCACAGGCGGTACAACTAAACATTATTATTTATAACAATACAATAACACATGTACAAACGTCAACAACCGCGAATCGCTGGCTTTCGACTTACGGACTTAACCTCCAAATTTCTTTCGACGACGGCCTTGGACGGCCGCCTGTGATTGGCCGGTTGAAAAGTCCCTAGCCAGACTCTAGACGCTTGTTCCGAGAAGTATCCACATCCACATGTTTCTGCGCGGGTGGTCACTGGACAGTGTGGACCAGAGATATGGAGGTGCGTAATCACCTGGGCCGCCATTTTCAATGTTAAGCTTACAGGAAATAGTTCATTCATACAACATTCTTGCTTGCCGGTTTTGGACACTTTTTTCTTAAATATTTTCAAACATCCACGACGATAATCGCCAAGAAACTGAACGCTGCAATCGCCAGAGAATATCGCGCGATAGTCGCACATCGCACATGTGTATATCTGGTTACGGCGTTGTCAGAGAAATGTTCTATTATTTTTAAAGTCCTTCACCGCACAACATGCTATCACTAATAAACTATACCTACTATACTATCACGACTTAACAAAAAAAAAAAACACTCAAATCTTTAAAAATTACACAAAAATGCCGTAACCAACCACTCCAACCGGTCGTAAACAAGGATAATGAGGGGAATCTTACTCGGAAAATGGCATAGAGTCCTCCATATCTCTGGTGTGGACACTTTGCTGGCTATCGCTCTGAATCGAACGTGGCTCCTTTTCTCCAGCGAAATCGACCTTTTGTTTTCGGCGCAGAGCTGGGACGATTACTCAAAAAATGTAATCGCTTCCTGTTTACAATTATTACTTCATGAAAAAAGTAATCAATTACCCACTGGCCCTCGATTACATTGGGAAAAAGTAATCGATTACTGGTTACTTTTGTAATCACAAAGTAATCATGATAAGACGATTGCATTGACGGTTACTATTTTAAAAACAATCAAGAATCTGTAAATGTGCCAATTAATATACCTACCTTAAAATAAGTACTTTTTGAATAAAATGATCACTATGGATTTTAAATTATAAAGTTGTTTCTATATAAGTGTACTGTAGATATCCGTAACTGATTAATTTAATTGACTGAATGACACTGGTACCAGCTAGGTACCGTAAAACGGGGTTACTTTGCACCTGTCAGGATAACTTTGCACCAATGTTGTAAATGTTATTTATAGACACTTTATTTCCTCTAATTTGGATTTTTTCACTTTATAACATTTTCTACTAATAGATGGAGGCGCAATAACTATTAGCAACAGGTTAGACTCCCCCTCCCGCCATTAGTTGTTGATCAGCTGTTACCGGTATCTTAACCTCAAAATTTCGTTGTTTTATAGTTCCCCAAAATTGTATTGCCAAGGAATTTCTAGCTGATAAGAAGCGGTAAGAATACATTTAATTGCATGTACCTACTATTGTTTATACATATAAGTAAAAAAAAAACAAAGTTATTAGAATTTGGAATCGAACAATAAATAATTTTTTATTATAATAACGGTTTTCTAGAAAATTGGGGATACTTTGCACCACTTTCAGTGGTGTCTACTCGCCACTTTTAGTGGTGTCTACTCTTCAAGCCCATTCATTTGGTACCCATATTAAGGAGATTAAAAAGAAAATGTAATCCGCCATCTTGGAGCGGCGGCCATATTGAATTTAGTGTGATGTCACTAACTTTATCGTTTTCTACTCTTCAAGCCCTTTCATTTGATACCTATCTACCTATATTAAAGGGGTTGAAAAGAAAATTTAATCCGCCATCTTGGAGCGGCGGCCATATTGAATTTAGTGTGATGTCACTAACTTTATCGTTTTCTTCTCTTCAAGCCCATTCATTTGATACCCATATTAAGGAGATTAAAAAGAAAATGTAATCCGCCATCTTGGAGCGGCGGCCATATTGAATTTAGTGTGATGTTACTAACTTTATCCTTTTCTTCTCTTCAAGCCCATTCATTTGATACCCATATTAAGGAGATTAAAAAGAAAATGTAATCCGCCATCTTGGAGCGGCGGCCATATTGAATTTAGTGTGATGTCACTAACTTTATCGTTTTCTACTCTTCAAGCCCATTCATTTGATACCCATATTAAGGAGATTAAAAAGAAAATGTAATCCGCCATCTTGGAGCGGCGGCCATATTGAATTTAGTGTGATGTCACTAACTTTATCCTTTTCTTCTCTTCAAGCCCATTCATTTGATACCCATATTAAGGAGATTAAAAAGAAAATGTAATCCGCCATCTTGGAGCGGCGGCCATATTGAATTTAGTGTGATGTCACTAACTTTATCGTTTTCTACTCTTCAAGCCCATTCATTTGATACCCATATTAAGGAGATTAAAAAGAAAATGTAATCCGCCATCTTGGAGCGGCGGCCATATTGAATTTAGTGTGATGTCACTAACTTTATCGTTTTCTACTCTTAAAGCCCTTTCATTTGATACCTACCTATATTAAGGGGGTTGAAAAGAAAATTTAATCCGCCATCTTGGAGCGGCGGCCATATTGAATTTAGTGTGATGTTATTAACTTTATCCTTTTCTTCTCTTCAAGCCCATTCATTTGATACCCATATTAAGGAGATTAAAAAGAAAATGTAATCCGCCATCTTGGAGCGGCGGCCATATTGAATTTAGTGTGATGTTACTAACTTTATCCTTTTCTTCTCTTCAAGCCCATTCATTTGATACCCATATTAAGGAGATTAAAAAGAAAATGTAATCCGCCATCTTGGAGCGGCGGCCATATTGAATTTAGTGTGATGTCACTAACTTTATAGTTTTCTACTCTTCAAGCCCTCTCATTTGATATCCATATTAAGGGGGTTGTTCCTCAATAAAAAAATAGCAGCTTTAAATGCCTATTATTGGCCAAATGAAGTAATTAAATATGTGGAAAAAAGTCCTACGTATCTATTGTGGTGCAAAGTAAATATTTACGTCGGGTTTCTTTGCATTAGTGTCAGTTTACAGGCTAAAAATAATTCAAATTCCAAATAGTGCAGAGTATCCCTCTTGTAGGGTATACTTTGCACCATAATTATAAAATGAGTGCCACCTTTTAGTGACGTGTTAAACCTAGTTCTAAACGTAGGTACACTTGTTTTATGACCTATACAATTGTCTTCCACAAAAAAATACCGATACTGGATTTAAAATATTTTAACTTTTGCATTTCAAAAATTAGGGGAAAAAAGTTGTGCAAAGTAACCCCGTTTTACGGTAGGTACTACCAGACATAAAAAAGTTGGATGCAAAAAAACTGGTGGGAGTAATTTCAAAACAAATAAAAATCATGGTTGCAGAGAGGAATCGTGGTTACAAGTGAGGAACCGTGTTTACAACGACACTTATTTGTGACCGGACATAAGTGTCCGAGCACGGACATTTATGGACATGACACATTCAAAAATGCTCGAATGTGTCCAGTAAATTTCAAAATATTTGAAATAGAAGAAGAAGCAAACTTAACCTCATTTTTTTTAAATTTTTATAACCACGTTTTGGAAGGGTTTCCCTCCATAAGATATCTGCTGTGTGTGTGTTGTTTTTTCTTATTTCCTTTTATTAATGGGTAAAAGAAGTGGTATATAATATGGAATTACTTCTAAAAAGTAAAAAAAAAACAATAAAACATATGGAATTTGCAAATTCTGCAAGAAGACTTATCTTAAGAGGGGGTTGCCGACAGCTAAAGTGACGTTAGATTTCGTATTTTTTTAAGTTGTATAGCATAAAATCTAATAACATTTTACCTGGCAAAAATTTAGTACAAACATCTGTCTTCATTTTAATCATAAGATCTTAAAAGCATATGCACTGGAATTATTATTTTTCCCAAGGTTTTCATAACCTATAAAACAAAACACTGCTTGTAAAATCTTATGATTAAAATGAACACAGAGATGTTTGTACTAAATTTTTGCCAGGTAAAATGTTATTAGATTTTATTTTCTGCTATACAACTTAAAAAAATACGAAATCTAACGTCACTTTCGCTGTCAGCAACCCCCTCTTAAACATGCTACACGCATGACGTGTTTTCTTTTATTAGTTTTGTTTAAAATTTTAAAAACATAATATGTAAATAATATATCGTTTTAAATCTCTACGGATGGTGATGTTTTTAGCTTATTTTATAAATATCTGATAAATGTCCGGACATATTACGGACACATTGGCTGGACATTTCTCTGAAAATAAATGTCCGGACATTTGGCAACTCTAACAACGAGTATAGTGATTTCAAAAGTAATCGATTACCGATTACTGATTACAAAAGTAATCGATCACTCCATCACTCCCCAACTCTGGCGGCGAAACCATAATGCGGAAACGCGTTTTCGAGGCGTGGAAAGTTCAAAGTCGTCCGTCTCTTCCGCAGGCGGCCCAGATGGGACGGGCGTCAGTCCGAGGCGAGCTCGCAGAAGGGGGCGCCCGGCGAGGGAGTCCAGACGGGTCTCCATCGAGAGGCTGCCCGGGGCGTACATGCAACTCAATCAGTACCGGCTGCTCGATGCCATCGGACAGGTAAGATTAATTCCCCTGAAATTGCCCCTCTGGGTGACCCTTACAATGCTCTACTACAGTGTAGCCCAAGAAAAGTCGATTTTTTCTAAACTTACCTTAGTGCAAAGTTGCTTCGTTCGGGCGCAATCCGGCCCTGACTTTTTCATTGTGTTATACAGGGTGTCCCGAAATTAGCCTGCCACAATTTACCAGCGTGTTCTACGACCTAAAATAATGAAAAAAGTTCCTATAAACATGGCCTCAAAAATGCCCCCTAATGGGGCTATAGCCCCCGAAAGGGGCAGTTTCACAAACGGGTTTCTATATTTCCAGAACGAACAAAGATAAAATTCTGAAATTTGGTATGTGATGTACCTGTGAGATTTGACATTTACCCAGGTAGCGATAGTTAGACATTCTTAATCATAGGCGTCCCAAATGGGAGGAGGGGGGTTCGGGAGTTAAAATTACCCCAAAATTTTTTGTATACTTTTTCCCAGGTTTCTTGCGAAATTATGAAAGTTGAAGGTATTCTACGAAGAAAAGGTGCTCTTGTTGAACTTCGATAGCATGCATCGTTTTCGAGTAAACTCGTTTTGAGAATTTTTTGCACAGGGCCATGAAAATGCCTATTAGAAATTAGCCTGCCATAATTTACCACCACTTTTTTTGGTACAGAAAAATGAAAAAGTTCCTATAAACCTGACCTCAAAAAAGTCCCCTAAGGGGGCTATAGCCCCCGAAATGGACACTTTAGCAAACGGTTTTTTTCTAAATATTTCCAGAATGAACAAAGATAAAATTATGAAATTTGGTATGTGATATACCTGTGAGATTTGACGTTTACCGAGGTAGAGATAGTTTGACATTCTTCATCATAGGCGTCCCAAATAAGGGGGGTCAAGGGGTTAAAAATATCCCAATTTTTTTTTTGTGCTTTTTTCATGATTTATTCTCCCAGGTATGTCACATACCAAATTTCAGAATTTTATCTTTGCTCGTTCTGGAAATATTTAGGAAAAACCGTTTGCCAAAGTGTCCATTTCGGGAGCTATAGCCCTCTTAGGGGGCATTTTTGGGGCCCTGTTTATAGGAACTTTTTCATTTTTTGGGTCGCAGAACAAGCTGGTAAAATATCGCAGGCTAATTTCTAATACGCATTTTCATGGCTCTCTGCAAAAAAAATTCAATACGATTTTACTCGAAAACGGTGCATCAAGAGCAAGAGCACCATTTTTTCGTAGAATACCCTGAAATTTTATAAATTTGGGGAAAAAGCACACCCAAAAAATTTAGGGCATTTTTAACCCCTTAACCCCCCATTTAGGACGCCTATGATTAAGAATGTCTAACTATCGCTACCTCGGCAAATGTCAAATCTCACGGTACATTACATACCAAATTTCAGAATTTCGTCTTTGTTCGTTCTGGAAATATTTAGAAAAAACCGTTTGTGAAATTGCCCCTTTCTGGGGCTATAGCCCCATTTGGGGGCTAAAATATAAACTAAGACGTTTAAAAACACTTTAAACATTGAAAACTTCTCAAAACCCAAGCTGCCGCTTTCAGTTATGTGACAAATGACATGTAACGTCGGACTAAGATGGTCACGTGATGTGCGCCATGACCTGTCTTTATCGTAGTAGGCCTCGATTGTATTTAGTATGACGTCACACTGCCATTTTGAACAAATTACAATATTGAGTATAGTAGGTTGGGTGGAAGTAGATTAAAGATTTGGCGATATTTAACCCGCGCATACTAACTAACATACATACCTACCTACTAACAGGTGAAGTCAAATAAAAGCGGTAATAAAAAGTTCTGTAAAAAAGACGGGTGTTTACCCTTAAAGGATGCACAGGATGCAAAAAGTAATTCTACCGTAAAGTGTCTAGCTGTGGTAACGTATCCCAAAATTCAAGTTTCAAACCAAATTCTTTGTCCTTATAACTTCGCAGATTGAAAAATTAAAACTACTGGCAGAACACTTCCTCCAAGCATGTGCACATCATAACGGGACGCCCTGTATAAAATTTGTTTTTTAAAAATCAACCTTTAAAACCCTATATTTGTGGGAGAAGCGTCTAAATGAAAAATAGCATGAGAAAAGTCACATTATTTTAGCCCAAAGAATCTGTGGTCAATAGATTAACCTACTTTTTTGTAACACGGTGTAAGTATAAATTTGGGAAGTTAAAGCATATAAATTTCTTTAATCCGTAAAATATAGGGTTCAACAATAATATCTCGTTTTCCAAATCATGCCCAACTTCTACGCCTTGCGACAACGGTCTTTAGACGAGACATTTCATGTTTCCAACTCAATTCGATGCAACAGCTTTTCAGTTTCCCTCTTATTCTATGTGGCCATATTTTGGGCACTCAAAATCGACAGTCATAAATTGGCCTTTTCTATAATTTGTCAAAAAAAAATTAAAATCGACTTCAAAAATTTGCCCGTGTGCACACTCCACTAAAAATTAAAAAAAAAAATAACAAAAAATAACACCGACTTCACAAATTTGCCCGTATGCACATTTCAACTAAAATTTTAGAAATAATTTTCTCTTTCTAAATTGAGTTATCTTTGGATTTGGTGACAGTCAAGGCAAGGAATTTAAATCTATTTAGATATGAATACATCATATCCTACATATGTCATAACTTACTTTATTTTATTTTTAATTTTTTTATTTCTTATTTTTTAGTGAATTATTAAGAATTATAGAAATCAGTCCAATATTAAATTCCATCCCCTATTTGTCCACCCTTAGGATTGACTTTTTCTTTTCACCCCTAAGGTAACCCCTTTCTAATAAACTTTCATCCCCTATTTATCTACCCTTAGGGGTGGAATTTTTTCTTTAAATTTAAATGGGACCACACCTAAGGTACCCCCTTTCCAATAAAGGAATCACCGAAATCGGTCCAAAATTAAATTTCATCCTATATTTTCCATACCCTTACGGGTGGAATTTTTTCTTCAAATTTAAATGGGGCCACCTCTAAGGTACGCCCTTTCTAATAATAAAGGAATCATCGAAATCGGTTCAATATGAAATTTCATCCCTTATTTGTCCACCCTTAGGAGTGGAATTTTTTCTTCAAATATAAATGGGCCCATTCTGTAGGTATACCCTTTCAAATAAAAAAAGAATTGCCAAAATCGGTTTATAAATGACAGAGTTCTGAGGTGACAAACATAAAAAATAAAAAAATACAACCGAATTGATAACCTCCTCCTTTTTTGAAGTCGGTTAAAAATACTAAAGTACCTATACATCCTTGGATAGGATTTTATTGTAATCGCCTTTATTTTTAGAATATCTTAGTTTTTTGGACACATTTTTATCTCACTTTGGTTCTCCCACAGACTACTGCTTCCGCTTGGATGTCCCACCCTTCACCTTCATAATACAACGTTCTGAGTAATATTGTGAATAATTCAGGTTCCCCAGAGTTCAACGGGTCACCACAGGCAAATAACCCTCATTAAATGTTAATTTGCCATTCAAGTGTCCGATAAGGGTCCGATCTATTTCGGTATAGAATTAGTCCAAATGCGACCATCGATTTGTCCGTTTAAATAAATGATGGTGTCGGATATAGGAACCCCAGATTTATAAATAACTGAACAATGCACCGAGGCAGATAATAGTTTATAAAACAGTTTTATATTATCAGCCACTTACGCAGCAACAATAAAGAAAGAAGATGAAGAAAAAATTACCCCAAGTTATAATTTACGTAATATTTTTAGCTCTTATAATAGGTTACTTCGAGTGAGTCTTTTTCATTCATTTAAACTCTTTGACAAGTTATTTAGAGTGAAATAAGAGCTAGGCTAGGGACTCATGAAAATAAATAATGGATTAGGATGTTAAATTAATGTAGGCTTTCAAAATTTGAGAACAAAGCTAGTGTTTACTACATGTAGTTAGTCGAATCTCTATTTCAAAACTGAAAAACATACCTACAATACCTACCATATTCAGATTCGGACAGTTGTTGCAAACAATTGTCATGGTAGATTTTTGCCATTTTAAGCCATGTACCAGAGCCATATACCTATAGCAACCTATACAGGTATATTATGACCAGAGCTTATAAAACAACCAGCAGTATAACCTCTTGAGAAGTCATCCGCAAATTCAATGACCTTGAGCCATATTGGTGGAATAGAAGTCAGAGGTGTAGTCGGCAAGCACAAGCAGCTTTTACTCCTTCCTGGGGTTCTTTATTTAAAGATACTAGCAAAAAGCACAATTTACAAAAAAGCACACTCCACGGCACTGTAATATCTCTCATACAGCCAAAAAAGAACTGCCCAATCGCCCCGACACTGCATCAATTTGACAGAATCTATTCCCACATGGCGGCTGCGCGAACAGGTGCGCAGAATTTTGCCGTCATGGGGAGTAGGTCTGCTGGTTATTTTACATGCTCTGCATGTACTAAAACCTCAGAGAAATAACCAAGGATAGAAGGAGTAAAACAAAAAGTAAACAAAGCCAACATTTTTTTGAGTGATGCCACACTCTATTGTTTACAGCATTTCATTTTCAAAATAGACGGGTTTAATAATGGGATTAAATGAAGAAATACCTCCCAATGACACTAAACTAACAGATGTAGTCATTAGTTCCTTGTATGTGACAATTTTAAACTAAAACTAAATGGCGCTGTAATTAGAGTATAGGTAATTTAATTACCACTTTAACGAAATCGTCAACAGGTTCCTCAAAACGACCAACTTGGCAACGCCGCCGTTCTAGCCCTGCATTTAATTTGTTTTCTATTCACCCAGCGCGTCAGTCTCTGATTGTTTACGTCGGCATTTTTCGTATTTTGAAGTGGTTTTTTTTAATTAATAGTCCGTTTATTAGTATTTAGGATATTAGTGAATAATTAAGTATGCACCTAATGGGATGCAGAAGTGTGTGGTATGTGGACAAAGGGATATTCCTCAGGACATAACCTAGGTATCATAGGTAGAGTTTGTTCAGCGAATGTTCGGCCCTACCACAGAATAGGGGAATTATTCTGTGGCCCTACGTCACAACTCCCGTCCTTGGCTGATTCGTGAATATACGACCGATATCCATCGTAGATTCACGAGTAAGACAAGGACGGGAGTTGTGACGTAGGGCCGAACATTCGCTGAACAAATGGTAAATATTATGAAAGCGTTGTACACAGGGGTGTAGAATGAGGGCTTTTGCCTCTCATCCACTCAAAAAATTTTTTTAGATCTTACGCTTCAGTATACAGGGTGAGTTTTTTTCGATGCCCACTATGGGGATCTCGGAAACTAGCAGAGCAGAACAAAGATTAAATGGGGAAAGAATTGCAGTTTTGAATGCTCCATCTAATCCCAGAACTTTTCTGGGATCTAATGCCCCTTTTGGGTTTTTAAAAAAGTTCATGGCTCACTAGATATTTTGAAAAGAGTGATTTTTTGCTATTTCATCAGATCTCTGTAGCTCCGTTATTTCTGATTATACAGAAAAACTGTCGAGACAAAAATTTTAGATAATTTTGGGCTTAATAAGATAATCTAATCCAATTTTTTATGTTGTTTGTGATTTTTGAGATATGACATAAACTTCTGTTTTTTTAAATGTAAATCATAGTTGGCTGTGGCCTTATCAAATCGGCCATTTTTTTAACTTTCCAAAGATATAATACTCGGCATAGTTAAAATTTTCTATGTGACATTTAAAAATTGGTGTCATTTTATCAGCTTGACAACTGCTCCCAGGCTTCTTGATATTTTGAAGTATTTGAAAAAAGCGAGAAATGACTAAAATATGGCAATATTTCAATGTTAGTAGTAAAATTCTATATACACTTTGGTTGAGAAGGCCATTATTTACCTCCCATATTATATCCTTCGGTGCTACGCGCCTCAGGATATAAAAATGCTCGGTAAATAATGGCTCACTTCTCAACCTAGGTGTATAATATACTATTAATCGTTTTAGCACACGGCTTAAATAAAAGCTTGTTTTCAAAAAGGGTTTATTTTTATTTTGTGTTTTTTAGTATTTGATACCCACTTCACGAGGGTTGTAAAGAAATTTAGCACGTCACCTTGGGGCATCCGCCATATTGCATTTAGTGTGACGTCACGCACCTTATCGCTTTCTACTCGTCAAACCCTTTCATTTGATACCCATGTCAAGGGGGTTGTGAAGGAATAGGTAATCCGCCATCTTGGGGCATCCGCCATATTGCATTTAGTGTGACGTCACGCACCTTATCGCTTTCTACTCGTCAAACCCTTTCATTTGATACCCATGTCAAGGGGGTTGTGAAGGAATAGGTAATCCGCCATCTTGGGGCATCCGCCATATTGCATTTAGTGTGACGTCACGCACCTTATCGCTTTCTACTCGTCAAACCCTTTCATTTGATACCCATGTCAAGGGGGTTGTGAAGGAATAGGTAATCCGCCATCTTGGGGCATCCGCCATATTGCATTTAGTGTGACGTCACGCACCTTATCGCTTTCTACTCGTCAAACCCTTTCATTTGATACCCATGTCAAGGGGGTTGTGAAGGAATAGGTAATCCGCCATCTTGGGGCATCCGCCATATTGCATTTAGTGTGACGTCACGCACCTTATCGCTTTCTACTCGTCAAACCCTTTCATTTGATATCCCATGTCAAGGGGGTTGTGAAGGAATAGGTAATCCGCCATCTTGGGGCATCCGCCATATTGCATTTAGTGTGACGTCACGCACCTTATCGCTTTCTACTCGTCAAACCCTTTCATTTGATATCCCATGTCAAGGGGTTGTGAAGGAATAGGTAATCCGCCATCTTGGGGCATCCGCCATATTGCATTTAGTGTGACGTCACGCACCTTATCGCTTTCTACTCGTCAAACCCTTTCATTTGATATCCCATGTCAAGGGGTTGTGAAGGAATAGGTAATCCGCCATCTTGGGGCATCCGCCATATTGCATTTAGTGTGACGTCACGCACCTTATCGCTTTCTACTCGTCAAACCCTTTCATTTGATATCCCATGTCAAGGGGTTGTGAAGGAATAGGTAATCCGCCATCTTGGGGCATTCGCCATATTGCATTTAGTGTGACGTCACGCACATTATCGCTTTCTACTCGTCAAACCCTTTCATTTGATATCCCATGTCAAGGGGTTGTGAAGGAATAGGTAATCCGCCATCTTGGGGCATCCGCCATATTGCATTTAGTGTGACGTCACGCACCTTATCGCTTTCTACTCGTCAAACCCTTTCATTTGATATCCCATGTCAAGGGGTTGTGAAGGAATAGGTAATCCGTCATCTTGGGGCATCCGCCATATTGCATTTAGTGTGACGTCACGCACCTTATCGCTTTCTACTCGTCAAACCCTTTCATTTGATATCCCATGTCAAGGGGTTGTGAAGGAATAGGTAATCCGCCATCTTGGGGCATCCGCCATATTGCATTTAGTGTGACGTCACGCACCTTATCGCTTTCTACTCGTCAAACCCTTTCATTTGATATCCCATGTCAAGGGGTTGTGAAGGAATAGGTAATCCGCCATCTTGGGGCATCCGCCATATTGCATTTAGTGTGACGTCACGCACCTTATCGCTTTCTACTCGTCAAACCCTTTCATTTGATACCCATGTCAAGGGGGTTGTGAAGGAATAGGTAATCCGCCATCTTGGGGCATCCGCCATATTGCATTTAGTGTGACGTCACGCACCTTATCGCTTTCTACTCGTCAAACCCTTTCATTTGATATCCCATGTCAAGGGGGTTGTGAAGGAATAGGTAATCCGCCATCTTGGGGCATCCGCCATATTGCATTTAGTGTGACGTCACGCACCTTATCGCTTTCTACTCGTCAAACCCTTTCATTTGATACCCATGTCAAGGGGGTTGTGAAGGAATAGGTAATCCGCCATCTTGGGGCATCCGCCATATTGCATTTAGTGTGACGTCACGCACCTTATCGCTTTCTACTCGTCAAACCCTTTCATTTGATACCCATGTCAAGGGGGTTGTGAAGGAATAGGTAATCCGCCAGTAGTATAGCAAAGGGGACTCCAGGGCGGAAGTGACGTCACAAGATGGCCGCCAAGGCGGGAAATTTGAAAATGGCCTTGACCTGCGGGTTCAATGAACTTTAAGGGGTCACGTTCAGTTAACCTTGACCTGAAGGTTATCTAGAGGTCAAGGGGTTACCAGATCGATAACCTTTAAGGGGTCATTGACCCGCGGGTTCAATGAACTTTAAGAGGTCACCTTGTTAACCTTGACCGGTCAATGAACTTTAAGGGGTCACCTTGTTAACCTTGACCTGTCAATGAACTTTAAGGGGTCACCTTGACACGTGGCACTTTTTCTGGGAAGTGACGTCAATATGGCCGCCAAGGCGGGAAATTTGAAAATGGCCTTGACCTGAAGGTCAATGAACTTTAAGGGGTCACGTCCAGTTAACCTTGACCTGAAGGGTATCTAGAGGTCAAGGGGTTATCAGATCGATAACCTTTAAGGGGTCATTGACCCGCGGGTTCAATGAACTTTAATAGATCACCTTGTTAACCTTGACCGGTCAATGAACTTTAAGAGGTCACCTTGACACGTGGCACTTGGGTTCTACCTTGAAAAATTGAACTTTGCTCACAGTTCTGGGAACGGAAGTGACGTCACAAGGCCGCCAAGGCGGGAAATTTGAAAATGATCTTGACCTGTGGTTGTCAATTAAGTGAGACCGATGATCTTTAAGGGGTCACCTGAAGGTTAATAATCTCGTGGTCACCTGACACGTGGCACTTGAGTTTTACCTGGAAAAATTGAACTTTGCTCGCAGTTCTCGGACGGAAGTGACGTCAATATGGCAAAAAATGCGGGAAATTTGAAAATGCGATGGGGTTACCTTGACATGAAGGTCACATATAAGTTAAAGATCTCTAAGGGGTCACCTTGGAGACCAATGAAATTTAACGACAATGATCTCATCACCTTGACACGTGGTACCTTGAATTGCAAAAAGATTGAACTTTGTTCGCAGTTGACGGAAGTGATGTCAATATGTCAAAATTTCGGGGAATTTAAATACTTGGTGAATGAGCTGGCGAGTTTCTAAAACTTTAAAAGCCGTAATTGGATGGCAAAAATTGCGTTACGGAGAAACAATTTTTAGTTGAAGAATTAGTAAGTACATCTGGAAATTAGCAGAGGACAAAAATTTTGCGAAGAGGCTGCATCTTATAAGAAAAAGTTACAATCTGAACTAAGAATCTTGATAAATAAAATCTAGTCATTGTCAAAAAATTCCACAGCCGTGTAGTATCTCACTTCTATACGGTATAGGTATGCAAAGACGTGTTTCCGGGAACACATCTATACAGGGTGTCCCACAACTGTTGGAAATAAATTTAACTAGAGATTCCTTGGCTAAAAATAAGACTTTTTCCTATAAACATATGCTCTATCTACCTTCGTTTTCGACATACAGGTTGAAAATTAAAAAAAATCGATTTTTTTAAAGTTTATTTCTAAACAAATAGTATCGCTTTGAAATTTGGTATGTATTAGCAGTTTAGTCAGCATTGTGAACAATATGAGCTCCAAACTTCCATCAGTGGCGTAGATACGGCGTTTAAACTTTTTCTTTAAAAAATGTGCTTAGCGGCAAGTACCTATTTCCAAAAAGTAAAATTACATTCTCCAATGCACTATGAACAAAAAATGTCTCTTGGTATTTTTGCGTATTTCGCTTGGTTGCGTCACAAAACGCATTTTTGTCAACCAATACTTATTAATTCTTGAGAAATTGATAACTCAGTTTTCGTTTATCATCCAAAAGATTCTGGCGAGGTAGAGCTGCAGATATCCTCAACGCAGATTTATATCTAGACGAATTTAACAAAAACCATATTTAAAATTGACGTGATTAGATCCCAGAGGCTACCAGGCGAAAAGCCGTGTTACCGACTCAGCTAATGCGTTTGGTGACAAATAATGTGATACTTTTCCATCGGAAACCGTGTGTGAGCGACACCTGTAAGAAACTTGCAGAAACGTGGAATCTAGGTTCCGAACAGCCGGGTCACCTGTCGGCAAAAATCTAAACGCCACAAAACTATTACAGAAACGTACTTGTATCAACATTAGTACTTCTAGGTCCCATTCAACAGGTGGATTTACATGGATATTAAAATTTACCTAGAGCGCTGTCGACACATGAATATTAAAACCTAGAGCACTTGATATTTTTAAGATCAGATTAATAAGAATTTCCAGTGTGGTTGCTTTACGCTAATTCCTCATATTTTTTCCACCATTTAAGTTCATTTTAGTAGGCACATTAATGTTAAGAAATCGAAAGAATGTTGAAAAAGTATCAAGTTGTAAGTCTAAACCTATCGTTTTACCACTCCTATATGGAGTTAGACACTCAAGACGAGATGGAAGTCGAGGTGACTGGAGATTCCACCAAGTCATGACTGCGAAGAAGACCAATGGGGTGAAGGCGCTGCTACCGAATCCCAATCTTGGGGTGAAGATCAATCCTGAGACAAAGTTTGAACTCAAGACCAATCCTGGGGGCACAGACCACTACTGGGGACATCTGGAGCGAGGAGGGACCAACCAAGGGCGGTGGAGAGAAACGGTCTCCGCCAAGTTCCTCCGGGAATGAGCAAATCGGCGGGAATTCCGCAATCAGGAGCGGGATGTGGTGGTTCAGGGGCAATCTGTATAACTAAATAAAAAAATTTAAACTTATCTTGTTTTTTATGAACTACCACAACATTTAAAAGCAAAAACGAATCATATATTTACAAAAATATCAAAGATTTCAACGAAATCTTTGTACAAGTACCGGTCGAATATTTGACCCATTCCTACAGCCTTTATTTTTCAAGAAAAAATAAAAAGTTGTACTGAACCGCTAGGATCTGTTAGCAGATGAAACAAATGAGCATCGCAAAGTTGTGAAAAAACTTTTTATGGAACACCCTGTATATTTAGGATTTTTTTTATTACGATATATACATGTTTGATTTCGCATGATAGTACATGATATAAATAATCGCAACCCTTCAATATAACTTGTTGATTTTTTGAAAAATAAAGGTTATGGTAATGAGTTAAAATGTACGAGAACACCCTGTACATGGTTCAATAGCTGTCAATGTTATCAATATAAAAATTTCGATCTTTTTTAATATGACAAACTCAACTAATAAAAATTTACGCAGTCTAGTGCATTGCTACTAAAACTTGATACTTCCGTTCGTTCATCCTAGATTACAACGTGATAAAATAATAAGATACTTAAATTACGCAATGCATTTCGCACTATGCTATATTTGCAAACCAAGGAACTCGCGCGACACTAAAACGTGCTTTAGGCGTCTAATCCCAGACGGTGAAAAGAAAGTGCTTTTTTCGAAGGCATTACGTTAGAAAGATATGTACTTTCACACATTTTGTTGGAATTAATAGTATAAAGTGATAGTTTTACGTTATTACAGAGTATATTTTTTTAAATTATGTTTCTCGGAAGCTAGGAAATGCAAATATCAACGTCAAAAAATGAAAAGAAAGTGTTTTTTCGACGACTGGACAGCGATTGCTTTTTATGAAAGAGAAAATGCAAAAATTGCATATCGCACGATCGTGCGAGATCAAAATACAACTATGCAAGATTGCAAGAACAGAACACCGGATCTAATCAATCGAGGTAAAAAATCTATGCTCCAATTTCTTAGGTCGTCAATCTGATGCGTCAGCTAGATCGAAAAATGCAACTCTACAAAAAGAAAATATTTCGCATGAAAAAAATTGTTGAAATCTTATGTACCTTGAAAACACATTTTTTTCTTTTGATATATCTTATGTGGATATACCACGTTTGGATTTTTAAAACAGAGAACACTCGATATTTTTAACTTTTTTTCAGATCATTAGAAATTTTGACTAAAAATGATAGTATAAAATTACCAGTCAAAAAATTATCCCGCTGTACCCGCTTCCTTGCACTTTGACTTCCCAATTCGCGTTCGAACCTCCCACCCTATACTAAAAACAGCGTTGAAAAAGTTAATTGGGGTCTACAAATATTTTTATGTATGCTAGCTAAAAGCTGCCAAATATATTTTTCAATTTTTGTTGCATCTTTATCTTATAATAACATACCCTCAGAGTCCACACTATTTTAAAAACATTCAGTCACTGCAATCCTTTTCGTTACACGAGTTATATTCACCTAGAAATTGATATCAGTTAAATATTTTGACAGGGTATTCTAATATCTTTGTTATTTTAAAGGCTGCTGCCAATGGAAATTTTTTAATCTACCGACCACTTTCTTCGACTTATGTTCCATTTCTCAGTTTTTCCTTCAAAATGATATCAAAAAATACATACTACACTAAAATCCTCTTCAAATTTTAGTTTTGACGTCTTTTTAACAGATTTTTGGCACTTTCACTTGGGATCATAACAGATTTTATTCGCTGCGAAAAACAAATTTGTCCGGTTTATTTCATGTTTTTGTCAACAATTAAAAGTACAGGCTTCCTCATGTTAAAGTACTCGTTTTAATACGCGCATTGGAATTATTCTTTAGTTGATCATGATTTATCATTTTTGAGAGTAATTAAAATATTGTCATCATGTAGACCATCTGTTACCAAATTATGATAAACTTTGCCTGTCAAAAACTATCCCTCCCCACTCTCAGAGAGAATTATAACGATAAAATTGAAATATAGCGACATCTATTGATTAAAACACATTTCATAAAACAGTGCAAACCCGCAAGTCTATTCGCATAACAGATTACTGCTTAAGAACTTTTCTGTCCATTTATACAAGAATTTTAGTCCTCCAGGTGGCATAGGTTTAAAACGCATCAATCAATTTAAAATGAAGGACGTGGAACAATGAAAATACAAAGTAATCTTTAAAATATTCATAATGCTTTTCAGTCTTACACTCTCTTACCTGGCACAGAAACTTATGGAAATTAACATTAAGAAGTTCCAGATAATCATATACCAAAAATTCGAAAAATCTATACAGGGTGAGTGACATCTAAGGCAGAGCCGAAAACAAAATGTAGAACTCATTAAATAAGCACATATGCTTAATAAACATTAGCCCAAAAACGCTTGGTTCTCCATATATAGCGTGTTGAAAATTCTAACGTATTTTTGAAATCTTTTCCGAGCCCGTTTAAGAATTTCAACCAAATTTGATACACATTATTGGTTGTGCAATAATTTTGACCTGTTTAGATGACCAGCGGCGTGGATACAAATAGTTACTCTAAATAATTGTAAAAAAAAAGGAATACGGTCCTGTGCAAAACCAAAAATTTTGTCTTTTTTGGATAGCCCATTCAATTTGGAACAAAAAGAGCCTCTAGCTATATTTTTATTTCTACTACAGTTTCTTCGTAATTTCGGATTTTTTAAACTAGTGCCAAGGTGATTATGCTATAGCATTTAAAATAAAATTATTTATATCTACGCCGCTGCTCATCTAAACAGGTCAAAATTATTGCACAACCAATAATATGTATCAAATTTTGTTGTAATTCCTAAACGGGCTCGAAAGAAATTAAAAAATATATGTTAAGCGAAGTCTACCTTGTGTTTTCGGCCCTGCCTTTAAATGCGACTCACCCTGTATAACAGGTTTGAAAATGGTTGCAAAGTGCAAAATCTCGTTGCAAACATCATCCCACAGATCTTATAAATAAATGGAAAGTAACGTTCTGGAATGTAGAACCTAATATTTTTATTGGAACGGAGTTTGGTGACAGGCTACTTCAACACCACTGATCTGTCAAATTTGACGGCAGTATAAAAATTCTCGTAGGTAATCTAACCTAACCTATTCAGTAATCTGTGGTAGGTAATATTCTTACCATATATAGCTTGTTAAGTTGTGAGTCCTCCATGCCAAGATACTTATATGAATAAAAAGGAAAGAACTGCTGTAAGCATGTCAACAGAATTACTTAGATTTAAATGAATGTTTCCTTAAAGGAGCATATAAAATAGTTCTGAATCGTTTAGTGTTTAGTGAATTATAAGAATTAGTTATCAAATAATAATAATTCTCACCCTCATAATACAACCAAACTAAGAGTAGGTACCCCAGAAGCAAATGCTTTTGCGGAGGAGGGGTGGCAATTACTATTGTCTTTGAGAGACTAGGATAGCATTCGCTCTAATTGAAAAGCTAGTTTATTTTTTAATCGTTTATTTAACCCAAGCAACAATGAACTGCCGTTCGTAGATGTTTATTTTAGAAGTGTACCTTTATTTTCTTAATATTTTTGTAAACCATTGTCGTTCAATCAGTAGTCTCTGAATGATTCCAATAATCAATTTCACAATCAATAATGAAGAACATTTTGTTATATAGTAGATCATAGATTTTTAATGGGTGAACTATTCCGTGTCAGAAAACGAACGATTTTTAGGTATCATTCTAATTTTATAGTACGCAAAACTTCTAAATAAATTTAGCATCGGGTACCTGGGCGAAAGGAATCCATTTTATAAGATATTTCAACACAAATTGTGAATTCTACTACATAGATGCAATTTACACAAATAAGCAACTGATTATTTCGGAGATATTCGAATGAACTTTTTTTTTTGAAAGGTCTTATAAAACCGCTTCTTTTTGCTACCGTTTTGAAAATGCAAATCCAGGGATTTTTATATCCTGGTTCTCATTCAAACCATTTAGCGAATTTTTTTATTTAAAATCTGACATCACGGTGTTAATCGGAACATCCAGTATACCAAACAATGACGTCAGAACTTATAGACAGGTTTGTTTTGATAAACGCTTGACGCCCAGAACTAATCACAATCTAAGCGCTCCATTAAATTATTCCGAAAATGTCGCGAGATTGTCAGAAATTGTCCCTTTTTGTCCAGCCGTAGCGAACTTATTTCGACTGTGGGCTCCTCGGAGGCTGGCGTCGTTAGACCATCCCGCGAGTCTTCAGGTGAGGTTCCGATGCTTCCGGCGCCCCCAAACAAGAAAAAACATGCGATATCTTAGTGTGACTCGGGAGGAACTACAACCGGGAATCATCGGGTGTACAGTTGGTTGACTTTCTGTCTTTGTTTGAAGCATGATGTTAGAGTAGTATGGATATATTTAATCTTGGAGTCAAAATAAAGGGCATTTTAACAATGAGGCACCGCGTCTATAGGTTTTGACGTCATTGATACAAAATTTTAGTCAAAAATATACCGGGAGTTACTTTCTGCAAGGTGCCAAAAGAGGAATTTTAAAGGTGAGTGAATTATGCCATGGAATTGCTTCAAAAAGTCGAACGGTCAAAGGAAGAAGCGACTCGAAGCGACTATGAAAAACGACTAGACTACTCGAAAAACGTCTAAACGACTCGAAAAGCGACAAACCATGGAATACCATCAAAGGCCATGGAATGCCATCGAATGCCATGGAATACCATCAAAGGTCATTTAATGCATAAAATTCACGCTAAAACATCAAAAATTTAAAAAAATCGCACTAAATCAAAAATGCAAAGTCTTTACACAAGACATATTTCACCTTTCTAAGTCTGGCGCGTTGATGAACTTGATATTTCCTTTAGTAACGTGTCCCCAGATTACCCCGTAATATGATACCTATAATTACATTTCTCAGTATATACAATAATTTGAAACAATGAGACCAGCGCGCGAGATTCGCTCGCGAAAATAATACGTAAAAACACGCTTATTCCGACGACTGGCGAAAGTACTTTTTCTGCGGAATTAGAAATAATTGTACGTGACTTTCACAGACATTCAACTTTAAGCTGCTATTTTTCTTTTATGATTCATCTTTACAGGATATATTTTTAAATTATGTTTCTCGGAAGCTAGGAAATGCAAACATCGACGCCAAAAAACGTGGATTCATTATTGCGACATTTTCGACTACTATGTGATATTATAAAATAGAAAGTTACTATACTTACAGTATTTTAACCTTATCTGTTAGTCCCAATTCTAATGCCTAGAAACATATTTCATATTTTTGGATATTCTAAAACGACCATGTCTAATTATTGTGGGTTTATTAAAATTTGTTTGCCTACGTTACCCAGTCTGTCGCCATAAGTCTCTACAGTTTAACTTTGTACAACGCAGTGTAGAAATATGGATGAAATATATAAGAAGTAGATTATTGGGACAAAATCTCTTTGTATTTTCTTAGGAAGGTTCGATTCGCCTTTTGATAGGTGGTTTGCAAGATTTTTAATATTCAATGATTCAGATATAATTTTTAACGATATTTATCGTTTTTGGATGATTAATCAACCATATGCGCGAAACAAAATATTTTCAAAACTTAATTCATATGGTTTTTGCTAACCTACATTTTTAATAAGTGTTACTTTCGAAGCATTCTAGATAAGGGTAATGCATATTAGATTGTATACATATTTTTAAGTAAAGGGCACTTTGGGTTTCTAAAAATCAAACGTTTGGGGATGAACACGGCTTAAAAAATTTGCGCTACTAGGTACATAGAGTAGGTATGTATAGAGAAACAAACACTTATTTAAACATTTTTATTTATTGGATCACTAATAACATTCATAGCTACTAAGGTGTTTATATATATAGCTGTTTCTTCCCCCTTCTGTAGAGCATTCCTATACATATCGACGATATCATTCGGATTGGTATTTTTATCCCATTTAAGCATTGGCATGTTGGAAGTTGTTGGAGACTCCATTAAATGCAACTC
This sequence comes from Pseudeuparius sepicola, assembly GCA_963920635.1. Lineage (NCBI taxonomy): Eukaryota > Metazoa > Arthropoda > Insecta > Coleoptera > Anthribidae > Pseudeuparius > Pseudeuparius sepicola. Next base: position 5,775,719 of record OY987307.1, read on the forward strand.
TCTTAAAAAGCTGGTTGGAGTTTTATTTCTAGATGGAAATAACTTTGATATAATGTTGATATATTTCCACGTTTTGCTAGGGTTTAGTCGTAATGCATTCCCATATCGTCTTTTGTGAGCATTAGTAATAATCAACAATTCTTTATATATTTTTAGGTCAGTGTCATTAAAACCTTGTGGTTTGATCTTCAATAGAAGTTGAGACAGACCTGGTGTAAGGGTAATTTTTTCATCTCCAATACATAATACGTTATCTTCAACGGTTACTGGTATTTGTCCCATGACTAATCCGTCATTGGTGTGTTGGATACCATAACTCCTAGGTTCAATCTCAAGTGACAAAGACATGTCTTTAACTGAGAGTGATGATAATTATCAAAGGCTTATATATCTTTCGATCACAGAGCATCGATCACGGTATCGATAATTTCCTTTTATGCTCGCCCCGAGGCAAGTTTTTCATAGGGGTATCCAAGACCATTTATGGTATTCCGTGGTTTTCGATAGTATTCCATGGTCTTTGATGGTATTTCATGGTATTCGATGGTATTCCATGGTATTCGATGGTATTCCATGGCATTCGATGGCATTCCATGGCCTTTGATGGTATTCCATGGTTTGTCGCTTTTCGAGTCGTTTAGACGTTTTTCGAGTAGTCTAGTCGTTTTTCATAGTCGCTTCGAGTCGCTTCTTCCTTTGACCGTTCGACTTTTTGAAGCAATTCCATGGCATAATTCACTCACCTTTAAAATTCCTCTTTTGGCACCTTGCAGAAAGTAACTCCCGGTATATTTTTGACTAAAATTTTGTATCAATGACGTCAAAACCTATAGACGCGGTGCCTCATTGTTAAAATGCCCTTTATTTTGACTCCAAGATTAAATATATCCATACTACTCTAACATCATGCTTCAAACAAAGACAGAAAGTCAACCAACTGTACACCCGATGATTCCCGGTTGTAGTTCCTCCCGAGTCACACTAAGATATCGCATGTTTTTTCTTGTTTGGGGGCGCCGGAAGCATCGGAACCTCACCTGAAGACTCGCGGGATGGTCTAACGACGCCAGCCTCCGAGGAGCCCACAGTCGAAATAAGTTCGCTACGGCTGGACAAAAAGGGACAATTTCTGACAATCTCGCGACATTTTCGGAATAATTTAATGGAGCGCTTAGATTGTGATTAGTTCTGGGCGTCAAGCGTTTATCAAAACAAACCTGTCTATAAGTTCTGACGTCATTGTTTGGTATACTGGATGTTCCGATTAACACCGTGATGTCAGATTTTAAATAAAAAAATTCGCTAAATGGTTTGAATGAGAACCAGGATATAAAAATCCCTGGATTTGCATTTTCAAAACGGTAGCAAAAAGAAGCGGTTTTATAAGACCTTTCAAAAAAAAAAAGTTCATTCGAATATCTCCGAAATAATCAGTTGCTTATTTGTGTAAATTGCATCTATGTAGTAGAATTCACAATTTGTGTTGAAATATCTTATAAAATGGATTCCTTTCGCCCAGGTACCCGATGCTAAATTTATTTAGAAGTTTTGCGTACTATAAAATTAGAATGATACCTAAAAATCGTTCGTTTTCTGACACGGAATAGTTCACCCATTAAAAATCTATGATCTACTATATAACAAAATGTTCTTCATTATTGATTGTGAAATTGATTATTGGAATCATTCAGAGACTACTGATTGAACGACAATGGTTTACAAAAATATTAAGAAAATAAAGGTACACTTCTAAAATAAACATCTACGAACGGCAGTTCATTGTTGCTTGGGTTAAATAAACGATTAAAAAATAAACTAGCTTTTCAATTAGAGCGAATGCTATCCTAGTCTCTCAAAGACAATAGTAATTGCCACCCCTCCTCCGCAAAAGCATTTGCTTCTGGGGTACCTACTCTTAGTTTGGTTGTATTATGAGGGTGAGAATTATTATTATTTGATAACTAATTCTTATAATTCACTAAACACTAAACGATTCAGAACTATTTTATATGCTCCTTTAAGGAAACATTCATTTAAATCTAAGTAATTCTGTTGACATGCTTACAGCAGTTCTTTCCTTTTTATTCATATAAGTATCTTGGCATGGAGGACTCACAACTTAACAAGCTATATATGGTAAGAATATTACCTACCACAGATTACTGAATAGGTTAGGTTAGATTACCTACGAGAATTTTTATACTGCCGTCAAATTTGACAGATCAGTGGTGTTGAAGTAGCCTGTCACCAAACTCCGTTCCAATAAAAATATTAGGTTCTACATTCCAGAACGTTACTTTCCATTTATTTATAAGATCTGTGGGATGATGTTTGCAACGAGATTTTGCACTTTGCAACCATTTTCAAACCTGTTATACAGGGTGAGTCGCATTTAAAGGCAGGGCCGAAAACACAAGGTAGACTTCGCTTAACATATATTTTTTAATTTCTTTCGAGCCCGTTTAGGAATTACAACAAAATTTGATACATATTATTGGTTGTGCAATAATTTTGACCTGTTTAGATGAGCAGCGGCGTAGATATAAATAATTTTATTTTAAATGCTATAGCATAATCACCTTGGCACTAGTTTAAAAAATCCGAAATTACGAAGAAACTGTAGTAGAAATAAAAATATAGCTAGAGGCTCTTTTTGTTCCAAATTGAATGGGCTATCCAAAAAAGACAAAATTTTTGGTTTTGCACAGGACCGTATTCCTTTTTTTTTACAATTATTTAGAGTAACTATTTGTATCCACGCCGCTGGTCATCTAAACAGGTCAAAATTATTGCACAACCAATAATGTGTATCAAATTTGGTTGAAATTCTTAAACGGGCTCGGAAAAGATTTCAAAAATACGTTAGAATTTTCAACACGCTATATATGGAGAACCAAGCGTTTTTGGGCTAATGTTTATTAAGCATATGTGCTTATTTAATGAGTTCTACATTTTGTTTTCGGCTCTGCCTTAGATGTCACTCACCCTGTATAGATTTTTCGAATTTTTGGTATATGATTATCTGGAACTTCTTAATGTTAATTTCCATAAGTTTCTGTGCCAGGTAAGAGAGTGTAAGACTGAAAAGCATTATGAATATTTTAAAGATTACTTTGTATTTTCATTGTTCCACGTCCTTCATTTTAAATTGATTGATGCGTTTTAAACCTATGCCACCTGGAGGACTAAAATTCTTGTATAAATGGACAGAAAAGTTCTTAAGCAGTAATCTGTTATGCGAATAGACTTGCGGGTTTGCACTGTTTTATGAAATGTGTTTTAATCAATAGATGTCGCTATATTTCAATTTTATCGTTATAATTCTCTCTGAGAGTGGGGAGGGATAGTTTTTGACAGGCAAAGTTTATCATAATTTGGTAACAGATGGTCTACATGATGACAATATTTTAATTACTCTCAAAAATGATAAATCATGATCAACTAAAGAATAATTCCAATGCGCGTATTAAAACGAGTACTTTAACATGAGGAAGCCTGTACTTTTAATTGTTGACAAAAACATGAAATAAACCGGACAAATTTGTTTTTCGCAGCGAATAAAATCTGTTATGATCCCAAGTGAAAGTGCCAAAAATCTGTTAAAAAGACGTCAAAACTAAAATTTGAAGAGGATTTTAGTGTAGTATGTATTTTTTGATATCATTTTGAAGGAAAAACTGAGAAATGGAACATAAGTCGAAGAAAGTGGTCGGTAGATTAAAAAATTTCCATTGGCAGCAGCCTTTAAAATAACAAAGATATTAGAATACCCTGTCAAAATATTTAACTGATATCAATTTCTAGGTGAATATAACTCGTGTAACGAAAAGGATTGCAGTGACTGAATGTTTTTAAAATAGTGTGGACTCTGAGGGTATGTTATTATAAGATAAAGATGCAACAAAAATTGAAAAATATATTTGGCAGCTTTTAGCTAGCATACATAAAAATATTTGTAGACCCCAATTAACTTTTTCAACGCTGTTTTTAGTATAGGGTGGGAGGTTCGAACGCGAATTGGGAAGTCAAAGTGCAAGGAAGCGGGTACAGCGGGATAATTTTTTGACTGGTAATTTTATACTATCATTTTTAGTCAAAATTTCTAATGATCTGAAAAAAAGTTAAAAATATCGAGTGTTCTCTGTTTTAAAAATCCAAACGTGGTATATCCACATAAGATATATCAAAAGAAAAAAATGTGTTTTCAAGGTACATAAGATTTCAACAATTTTTTTCATGCGAAATATTTTCTTTTTGTAGAGTTGCATTTTTCGATCTAGCTGACGCATCAGATTGACGACCTAAGAAATTGGAGCATAGATTTTTTACCTCGATTGATTAGATCCGGTGTTCTGTTCTTGCAATCTTGCATAGTTGTATTTTGATCTCGCACGATCGTGCGATATGCAATTTTTGCATTTTCTCTTTCATAAAAAGCAATCGCTGTCCAGTCGTCGAAAAAACACTTTCTTTTCATTTTTTGACGTTGATATTTGCATTTCCTAGCTTCCGAGAAACATAATTTAAAAAAATATACTCTGTAATAACGTAAAACTATCACTTTATACTATTAATTCCAACAAAATGTGTGAAAGTACATATCTTTCTAACGTAATGCCTTCGAAAAAAGCACTTTCTTTTCACCGTCTGGGATTAGACGCCTAAAGCACGTTTTAGTGTCGCGCGAGTTCCTTGGTTTGCAAATATAGCATAGTGCGAAATGCATTGCGTAATTTAAGTATCTTATTATTTTATCACGTTGTAATCTAGGATGAACGAACGGAAGTATCAAGTTTTAGTAGCAATGCACTAGACTGCGTAAATTTTTATTAGTTGAGTTTGTCATATTAAAAAAGATCGAAATTTTTATATTGATAACATTGACAGCTATTGAACCATGTACAGGGTGTTCTCGTACATTTTAACTCATTACCATAACCTTTATTTTTCAAAAAATCAACAAGTTATATTGAAGGGTTGCGATTATTTATATCATGTACTATCATGCGAAATCAAACATGTATATATCGTAATAAAAAAAATCCTAAATATACAGGGTGTTCCATAAAAAGTTTTTTCACAACTTTGCGATGCTCATTTGTTTCATCTGCTAACAGATCCTAGCGGTTCAGTACAACTTTTTATTTTTTCTTGAAAAATAAAGGCTGTAGGAATGGGTCAAATATTCGACCGGTACTTGTACAAAGATTTCGTTGAAATCTTTGATATTTTTGTAAATATATGATTCGTTTTTGCTTTTAAATGTTGTGGTAGTTCATAAAAAACAAGATAAGTTTAAATTTTTTTATTTAGTTATACAGATTGCCCCTGAACCACCACATCCCGCTCCTGATTGCGGAATTCCCGCCGATTTGCTCATTCCCGGAGGAACTTGGCGGAGACCGTTTCTCTCCACCGCCCTTGGTTGGTCCCTCCTCGCTCCAGATGTCCCCAGTAGTGGTCTGTGCCCCCAGGATTGGTCTTGAGTTCAAACTTTGTCTCAGGATTGATCTTCACCCCAAGATTGGGATTCGGTAGCAGCGCCTTCACCCCATTGGTCTTCTTCGCAGTCATGACTTGGTGGAATCTCCAGTCACCTCGACTTCCATCTCGTCTTGAGTGTCTAACTCCATATAGGAGTGGTAAAACGATAGGTTTAGACTTACAACTTGATACTTTTTCAACATTCTTTCGATTTCTTAACATTAATGTGCCTACTAAAATGAACTTAAATGGTGGAAAAAATATGAGGAATTAGCGTAAAGCAACCACACTGGAAATTCTTATTAATCTGATCTTAAAAATATCAAGTGCTCTAGGTTTTAATATTCATGTGTCGACAGCGCTCTAGGTAAATTTTAATATCCATGTAAATCCACCTGTTGAATGGGACCTAGAAGTACTAATGTTGATACAAGTACGTTTCTGTAATAGTTTTGTGGCGTTTAGATTTTTGCCGACAGGTGACCCGGCTGTTCGGAACCTAGATTCCACGTTTCTGCAAGTTTCTTACAGGTGTCGCTCACACACGGTTTCCGATGGAAAAGTATCACATTATTTGTCACCAAACGCATTAGCTGAGTCGGTAACACGGCTTTTCGCCTGGTAGCCTCTGGGATCTAATCACGTCAATTTTAAATATGGTTTTTGTTAAATTCGTCTAGATATAAATCTGCGTTGAGGATATCTGCAGCTCTACCTCGCCAGAATCTTTTGGATGATAAACGAAAACTGAGTTATCAATTTCTCAAGAAATAATAAGTATTGGTTGACAAAAATGCGTTTTGTGACGCAACCAAGCGAAATACGCAAAAATACCAAGAGACATTTTTTGTTCATAGTGCATTGGAGAATGTAATTTTACTTTTTGGAAATAGGTACTTGCCGCTAAGCACATTTTTTAAAGAAAAAGTTTAAACGCCGTATCTACGCCACTGATGGAAGTTTGGAGCTCATATTGTTCACAATGCTGACTAAACTGCTAATACATACCAAATTTCAAAGCGATACTATTTGTTTAGAAATAAACTTTAAAAAAATCGATTTTTTTTAATTTTCAACCTGTATGTCGAAAACGAAGGTAGATAGAGCATATGTTTATAGGAAAAAGTCTTATTTTTAGCCAAGGAATCTCTAGTTAAATTTATTTCCAACAGTTGTGGGACACCCTGTATAGATGTGTTCCCGGAAACACGTCTTTGCATACCTATACCGTATAGAAGTGAGATACTACACGGCTGTGGAATTTTTTGACAATGACTAGATTTTATTTATCAAGATTCTTAGTTCAGATTGTAACTTTTTCTTATAAGATGCAGCCTCTTCGCAAAATTTTTGTCCTCTGCTAATTTCCAGATGTACTTACTAATTCTTCAACTAAAAATTGTTTCTCCGTAACGCAATTTTTGCCATCCAATTACGGCTTTTAAAGTTTTAGAAACTCGCCAGCTCATTCACCAAGTATTTAAATTCCCCGAAATTTTGACATATTGACATCACTTCCGTCAACTGCGAACAAAGTTCAATCTTTTTGCAATTCAAGGTACCACGTGTCAAGGTGATGAGATCATTGTCGTTAAATTTCATTGGTCTCCAAGGTGACCCCTTAGAGATCTTTAACTTATATGTGACCTTCATGTCAAGGTAACCCCATCGCATTTTCAAATTTCCCGCATTTTTTGCCATATTGACGTCACTTCCGTCCGAGAACTGCGAGCAAAGTTCAATTTTTCCAGGTAAAACTCAAGTGCCACGTGTCAGGTGACCACGAGATTATTAACCTTCAGGTGACCCCTTAAAGATCATCGGTCTCACTTAATTGACAACCACAGGTCAAGATCATTTTCAAATTTCCCGCCTTGGCGGCCTTGTGACGTCACTTCCGTTCCCAGAACTGTGAGCAAAGTTCAATTTTTCAAGGTAGAACCCAAGTGCCACGTGTCAAGGTGACCTCTTAAAGTTCATTGACCGGTCAAGGTTAACAAGGTGATCTATTAAAGTTCATTGAACCCGCGGGTCAATGACCCCTTAAAGGTTATCGATCTGATAACCCCTTGACCTCTAGATACCCTTCAGGTCAAGGTTAACTGGACGTGACCCCTTAAAGTTCATTGACCTTCAGGTCAAGGCCATTTTCAAATTTCCCGCCTTGGCGGCCATATTGACGTCACTTCCCAGAAAAAGTGCCACGTGTCAAGGTGACCCCTTAAAGTTCATTGACAGGTCAAGGTTAACAAGGTGACCCCTTAAAGTTCATTGACCGGTCAAGGTTAACAAGGTGACCTCTTAAAGTTCATTGAACCCGCGGGTCAATGACCCCTTAAAGGTTATCGATCTGGTAACCCCTTGACCTCTAGATAACCTTCAGGTCAAGGTTAACTGAACGTGACCCCTTAAAGTTCATTGAACCCGCAGGTCAAGGCCATTTTCAAATTTCCCGCCTTGGCGGCCATCTTGTGACGTCACTTCCGCCCTGGAGTCCCCTTTGCTATACTACTTCCGCCATCTTGGGGCATCCGCCATATTGCATTTAGTGTGACGTCACGCACCTTATCGCTTTCTACTCGTCAAACCCTTTCATTTGATACCCATGTCAAGGGGGTTGTGAAGGAATAGGTAATCCGCCATCTTGGGGCATCCGCCATATTGCATTTAGTGTGACGTCACGCACCTTATCGCTTTCTACTCGTCAAACCCTTTCATTTGATATCCCATGTCAAGGGGGTTGTGAAGGAATAGGTAATCCGCCATCTTGGGGCGGCCGCCATTTTGAACAAATTATAATAAATATAGGGACTAACATTATATTGACACCAGCACCAAAAGTGTGTGTAAAACTTCAGCTCAATCGGATGGGTGGAAGAACTGGTTTAAAAAGTGTGTGTAAAACTTCAGCTCAATCGGATGGGTGGAAGAACTGGTTTAAAATTCAGTTGCAAGACCGTCGCATACTAACACACATACTATAATATAAACAGTGTGGCCCATTTGGAATGGATACACCTCTGTAAAATTTTTATTTTTTATCCGAATTTAGCCGTTTTTTTTTCTAAGCGTAGATAAGAAACTATTTTGGCGCGGAGTTTCAGGTCTTAATCTCAATTTTCAAGGCCTAATACGAATTTTTTTCTAGTAAAAAAAGACGAAAATCATTTAACGATTTTTTATTTAAAATCTGACACCACAGCGTTAATCAGGACACCCCAAAACCCCCATGTAATAAATTTTAATGAAAAATATACCGGGAATTCCATTCTGCAGGTTGTCAAAAGTTGAGCAAAATGGGAATTTCAAAGGCATCTGGCAAGTCAAGTCTGCCATGGAATCCCCTCAAAATAGTTGAATGGTTAACAGGACGGCTCAAAGTGTTGGTGTGCTGAAAAATGGTCGAAGTAGGCCTTGATTTTTGTAGTAGAAATCTACCGACTTGTCACAGAAAACAGTTTTTTGAGACGTACGATTTAAATAAAATGTTCATCAAAATCGGAGCAAAAATAATAAGGTGCCTGATTTTTTTGGAAATGGCCCGGAGAAAAATACCCTATATTTTTTTGTGTTGGATCTTTGCACACCAACACTTTGGACCGTCCTGTTGACCATTCAACTATTTTGAGGGGATTCCATGGCACACTCGACTTGCCAGATGCCTTTGAAATTCCCATTTTGCACAACTTTGGCAACCTGCAGAATAAAACTCCCTGTATATTTTTCATTAAAATTTAGTATATGGAGGTTCTGGGGTGTCCTGATTAACGCTGTGGTGTCGGATTTTAAATAAAAAAATCGCTAAATAATTTTCGTCTTTTTTTTACTAGAAAAAAAATTCGTAGTAGGCCTGGAAAATTGAGATTAAGACCTGAAACTTCTCATCAAAATAGAGTTTTTTGTGACCTACCCTTAGAAAAAAAAACGGCTAAATTCGAATAAAAAATGTCCAATTCCAATGGGCCACACTGAATATTTAACCATTGGCGTACACGTAAAATGTATTTATGTATTTAAAGACAGATGATTTTCAAAATTTAAATTGTATTTGCAAGTCGCGGCGTCTAAGTCTAAATGAAAAATGGCATGAGGAGAGTGCCAATATGTTTGTCTAAATAATCTCAGTGATTAATGGACTGACCTAATTCTTTTAGTAAAATAGTCCCTGTTCAAGCGCTACCTATGTAAAGTGTACTTTATTTCGGTTCGGTTACTGGCTAATTATTTATTTGTTGCTGGCCTATTGTGGGCTTTCTAATAGCCTCTTTTTGAGAATTTTAGTCTAGTTCAGGCGCCAGGTTTTACATAGATTGTCTCCGCTTTTGCCAGTTAACTTCAGTCAGAGAAAACAGATTCCAAAGGTTCGGTTGTGGTGTAATGAGGGCAGGAGCGAAATTAAACAAATACACAGTTCAACAAACTAATTTATTGGGGTGGTTCCAGCCTCCAGTGGTCCATGACGGGGCAGTGTCGCTGTATCAGCCCATTCGCCCTGCTTCCAACAGGAACGGAGTTTCTAGGTCAACCATATCCTACGCCTAATTGGCTCTCATAGTTCCCCCGGTGACTCAAGAAATATTTACTAGTTGAAGAAAAATCTGACATAAACCCACAACCATTAAACTGAATAATTAAATAACCGGTCAGTTACCGATCGATCAACGGCTTGGAAAGAAAAGGAAGCATTCGGTTGAAATTAAAAAATAAATTTCTGGAAATCTAGTAACTTCCTTACAACACCGAATATTACAAAGTCTATAGGTGTCTGCTTAATTTGTTATAAAATTAAATAAACTCTTTGTATACACAAATACATACCTACTCATTTGTTTCAGGGTTCTTATGGTGTTGTTAAGCTAGCTTATAACCAAGAGGATGATACTCACTATGTAAGTACAAAATACCGGAACTTATAACAGCTATACAGGGAGTAAATGAATAAGTGCGAAAAAATTTTACATGTTGATGTTGTTCAGAATCTAAAAAGATTTTCTTAAATAAAATCGCGAAAATAAAACTGGATGTTAAACTTTTCTTCAAATAACTCTTGCAAGTATTTGCAAGAAATGAGAGAAAATGAGATACCTTTTTTTGTTTTTGATATACAGGCGGGAGTTACTTACAACACAGATAAGTTATCAATAAGTTTTTTGACCTACAAATATATTTTGTTCCGCCTTTTAGGTAAAATGTTGTATTTTTCTTAAAAAGTGAACTAGACTGCTAAAAAAATATCCTCTTATGCCACGTCGCTGTCTCTTATTTTTGGCTAAAAGTTGATTTTAAGGTATGACTACGTAACGTTACTTTCATCAGCGATGATGTGTTTCATTACTTATTTTTATTTATTTCTTTATTTGACTTTTTAAAAAATACAAGATTTTGGCGAAAATATGACACACAACATTATTTATAGGTAAAATAGATTGACTTATCTGTATATCAAAAACAAAAATTGTCTAACATTTGAATCCCTCACCCTAAAAAAATCCACATACTAAATTCCATGCAAATATTCGATTAAATCGAATTAAAATTTAAACTATAACGTCCTGTATATTTTTTATTACGCATTTTCAGAAATATTATAGAAATGTTTTTTCTTCTTTTAGGATTCTTAATCAGTGTCTGAATTTTTTCACCCTTATTTATTTACACCCTGTATACACAGTGGCTCCCAAATTTGGTTAAATATTGCAAGTTTTAGACAATTTTGTGGCCAATCTGATGCCTTTGAGATTTCTGAGAAACCAAGGCTAATTACCATCGTTTTTGAGTTATTGGCGGAAAAAACTGAATTTTCCCATTTTCGTTTGAAACCGATGGTTACTCAAGAACTGAACTTGGACATAATTAAAGCACTTTTATGGTTTTCGTTTTCGAGGCCTCGGTCATTAAAAGTACATACCTCTAAATAAAAAAAATAAAAGTACCTCTAAATACATATGGAGTAGATTGTAAGTAATAATGATCTTCAAAATAACCTTTGCTCAATTACTAAAAATGATAATCAGTGATAAATATAAGAGGCAGAATGCAGTGATAATAAAAAATAAATAAAACATGTTGAGTCTTGTGTGGGATTTGAACCCTGGATCTACGAATTACTAATCGCGTACTCTCACCCTACCGGTAGCGAGGTGCTTGTCAAATTTGTTCTCTTATGCGGCTCTTATTTGACACCAGGGAAACAATTATATTATTAATTTTTCTTTGGTATAATTCGTGTTCTTTATGATCAAAACCAGTTTGTACAACGATTGTTGTGAAACTTATTAAAATTGACGCAAGATTCGCGTTGCTACATATATATTATTAATGGTTTTAAGGTCCTTGCTGCGTAAGGGTTGCTAAGCAATACTTTTTGTACCTAGCAACCACTTTCACAGCTAGCAACCAAAATAACAGGCCACTTCGAACATTTGACTTTCGCTTTCTGAGTAGGCCATGACAAGTCTGGCAAAACAAATGCAAAAAAACTGTTAGTTGTTGTGTTGTTATCTAACTGTCAGTTGTGTTCCGTGAAATGTGCAAAAATTTTGTAATAGTGTAATAGTAATAGTGAAAAAGTGGATATGTACAGGGGGTGGGCCAAATTTTACACTTTTAAAGGGAAACTCTTATTTTTCATTGAGATAGACAAAAACTCATATCGGTGTCTGAGGCTCATTTTTTATGATAAACTTAGTGGCGAAAACTGCAAATAGATATCTGCCACCGTTCTTGAGGTACAGGGCGTTTTTCGGAAATGTGCGTTTTTGAAAAGTGGCCGTAACTTTTTTCGGGTTGAAAATTTTGTGTTTCTGTAAAAACACTTTTTTACATAGAATCCAATGCTGCCACTACATTCTTTTTCAAGTCAATGGTTTAAGAGTTACTGATGAAAAACACATTTTTTAAATGGAACACCCTATATATTTTTTGCATTTTTTAATAGAGAAAAAACTATAATTCCAAAAATATATAACACTTAATGATTTACTTAAACAGTTATCAATTACCATTAGCTTTTATGAATTTTTTCATCAGTAACTCTTAAAACATCGACTCGAAAAAAATATGTAGAAGCAACATTGGATTCTACGTAAAAAGGTGCTTCAGAAATGTTTTTACAGAAACACAAATTTTTCAACCTGAAAAAGGTACGGTCACTTTTCGAAAAACGCCCTGTAACTCAAGAACGGTGACAGATATCGATTTGCTGTTTTTGCCATTAAGTAAAGGAATGGTTTATCATAAAAAATGTGCCTCAGACACCTCCATCAGTTTTCGTCTATCTCCGTTAAAAATAGGAGTTTCCCTTTAAAAGTGTCCATTTTGGCCCACCCTGTACAATTGTTACATTTACACCTTCCCGTATTCTAAATTCCTACTGAACGTAAGAACAATTATATGATGAAGCTGCTGCCTTTCATTTATTTTACCAGACTTGTCATGGTCTACTTGGTATTTTGCGTAACCATCATTTTTCATTTTCTAAGATATTAGCAAAAACGAAAATGGGAAAATTTAGGCAATAACTCGACAACGAACGCCTTGGTTTATAAGCGGCATCAGCTTAACCATAAAATTTACCAAAATTTTCTACATTTAACAGACTCTCTTGAAATTACTGAGATCCCTATGGTGAAGCTAGAATTTGGGACAAACTATATAAAAAAAGGTGACTACTTTTAAACATACACAAATCCATAAAATCTTTATTTTTGGAAATACTAATCGCCTGAACTTTTTTTGTTTGAAAGGTCTTAATAAACCGCTTCTTTTGACTTTCATACCGTTTTTAAAATGCAATCCGGGGCCGACTACGATTTTTTATACCCCCGATTTTCACGAAAACCATTTAGCGACTTTTTTATTTAAAATCTGACCCCACAGCGTTAATCAGGATGTCCCAAAAATCCGCATATACCAAATTTGAGTAAAAAATATACAGGAAGTTCCATTCTACATAGTCCAAAGTTGAGCAAAAGAGGAATGTTAAAGGCATCATTTGGCAAGTCAAGTGTGCCATGGAATTCCTTCAAAACAGTTGAATAGCCAACAGGACCACTCAAAGTTTTGGTGTGCAAAGATCCAATACAAAATATACAGGGTGCCTTTCTACAGTGTGTCCCAATTTGATACTGGACACCTCAGAACTATATGAAGACAAGGAAACAAATGGTCTCTATTTTTTTATTGGTAGTCCCAAGGGAGAGTATCTCATAGGCGGTGGTATTTGGATGGGGTTATTATTTCATGACCTGCTATGATTTTTTAAAATAGCTAATTTTCAAGAAACCCTATTAGGGTTTTTTTTACGACACAATGTTATTAAGAAAACTTGTTCAGAGTGAAAAACTGACTAGAATTGCAAAATTTCAAAAGTCTAGGCCTACTTTGATTTTTAGCTTTTTCGCCTTTTTCTCTCACTTTTTTCTAAGAAATGTGTCCTTTGTGGAGCTTTAACGTCAAAATATTATTAAGGAAACTTGATCATTGTGAAAAAATAAAATTTTGACGTGAAAGTTCCAGAAAGGACACTTTTCTAAGAAAAAAGTGGGAGATAAATCTAAAAATCAAAGTAGGCCTAGCCTTTTGAAATTTTGCGAATCTACTCAGTTTTTCATTCTGAACAAGTTTTCTTAATAACATTTTGTCGTAAAAAAATTCCTAATGGGGTTTCTTGAAAATTTGTTATTTTAAAAATCATAGCAAGCCAGGAAATAATTACCCCATCCAAATACCACAATCTAGGAGATATTCTCCCTTTGTACTACCAATAAAAAAATAGAGACCATTTGTTTTCTTTGCCCTTTATACAGGGTGAGTCACATCTTAAGGCAGAGCCGAAAACACAAGGTAGAACTCGCTAAAATAAGCACATATGCTTAATAAACATTAGCCCAAAAAAGCTTGGTTCTCCATATACAGCGTGTTGAAAATTTTCCAAAAATAACATATTTTTTTAATTTCTTTCGATCCCATTTAGGAATTCCAACCAAATTTGGTACACATTATACACTGGACGGTTGCCATTTTGTGGAATAATTTGACCCCGTCCCGATCACCAGCGGCGTAGGTACAAATAGTTACTCTAAATAATTGTAGAAAAAAAGTAGTACGGCCCTGTGCAAAACCAACTTTTGCCTTTTTTGGATAGCCCATTTAATTTGGAACAAAAAGTGCCTCTTGGTAATTTTTTTATTTCTGGTACAGTTTCTTCGTAATTTCGGATTTTTTAAACTAGTGTTAAGGTGATTATGCTGGCATTTAAAATAAAATTATTTGTATCTACGCCGCTGCTCATCTGAACAGGGCCAAATTATTGCACAAAATGACAACCCATAATATGTATAAAATAATTCCTAAACGGGCTAGAAAAAAAAATTTAAAATATTTGGAAAACTTTCTACACTCTGTATATGGAGAACCAAGCGTTTTTGAGCTAATGTTTATTAAGCATATGTGCTTATTTTAGCGAATTCTACCTTGTGTTTTCGGCTCTGCCTTTAGATGTGACTCACCCTGTATATTTCTGAGGTGTCCAGTATCAAATTGGGACACACTGTATGTGCCATCTCAAAATTCTTTTTGGAGGTCAAAAATCAACTATTGCATTAAAAGCCCCCAGACACTATAAATGAACTAAGTCTAAGCTTGCCAGAAAGTAAGAGAAAAACGCACAGAAAATGTATCATATTAGACTGTAACTTTGTTGACAAAGGTCTAATTTCAATTGTTTTTTTATTTGTTGGTTCGCATTTTGTAAAAAATAACTTACCTACTTTTGTGTTCAGCATTTTGAGATGGCCCACAGAAAAATACCCTGTATATTTTTGGATTGAATTTCTGCACATCGACGCTTTGGACCTGTTACTTTTATTTTTGGGGTACGATAAAGAATAGAGTTTATGAAATAATATATAAATAAATAAACGAGCTACAACAAAAAATAATGGAAGCTTGCCAATCAGCAAATGAGTTATATTGCTAAACGCATAATCTTAGAAGGCGAGAGAAAACCCCAATAACTTAAGACTTAAGTATTTTATTCTTTGATATATTTTTTTTAAATTGAATTTATTTTACATTTAGTAACATTGTTTCAAAAATCCAAGGCAAACTTGACCCGCAAAAAATTTAAAAAAAGGCAGAAATTTCAGACCCTGTAGACTGCTCTTCTAGAAATTTTGTACCTTAACACTTTGGGTGGTCCTGTTAATTTTTCAACTGCTTTCCTTTCGACGTTGACTGCAATATTTGTCAGTCAATGATTTCGAACAAAAAAGTTTTCAAAAATATCTCACATATTATTTTTTTATCGATTTGTATACACTTAAAAGTAGACACCCTGTATGTACCAGAGAATAATGTATGTATAGAGAATAATGAGACAAATATTTCTTTCGTTCATTGGGCAATAACCGATGAACTAAAATAAAATGATAAAATTAAAGTGTTCTACATTCTTGCCACCGTTTATTAATAAACCTATAAAGAGGGTGATTTAGTGCCTAGCCGACCAGCCTTTGCCTTAATCGGCCATTCGTAGGCAAATTGACCCGCGCACAGTGGCATAAAATCCAGGATTTATCTTTAAGTACCTAGATCGTAAAACGTCGAAATTAGCCGGTTTCTGAAAAACAAAAAACGCCTAAGTTACGTAAAGCGTAATGAACTAGAACTGAGGCAGTTCATAAACTAATCAATTAGTATTTACAGCATACTTTACATTTTAGCTCTAAATTAAGACTGCTCTTACAACAGTAGTAGAGTGTGGATTCTATTTTAAATTCTGAATTCCTGCCATAGGTAAATAATGTAATGTATTTTTACATTTGTTCGACATTTTATGAAATAAGTATTTACAAAGTACAAATAATAATGTGTTATTTTGCGATTTTAAAATAATTTTTTCTACGACTGTAATAACCAATGGCTTCATTGTATGTTCGTTTTTGGTTGGTAAATGTACCACATTGTATACGCTTTTTTGCAACCGGTGCGAGAATGTCAGTGTGCACGGGTTGCCGTAGCAACCGGAAGCTAGTGAATAATGACAGTTCAGCTTTGTTAATTTATGTCTATCTTTGGTTATTTTTAAAGTGAAAACATTAAATTAGTTAGTTACGATTATAATGAAAGTTGACAGTTCCAGCGACAATAAGATAGAATTGACACTACCGCATATTTGTGAGCTGCAGAAATTTTATTTAAAAAAGTTTTCCAAAGATTTTTTTATAACTGTACTTAAGTATTCATATATCATTTAATATTGTAAATAAGTGTAGATATGAAATGTTTTGTTAAAATTTGTCTAAAATTTAATACCTACTTGTTCATGTTCAAACACCTTTACCACATGTAATTCAGAAATATCAGTTGTAATTCATAAAACATTAAATAATGTAGGTACTTAAGATTTGTCAATTGTAATTCAGAAAGTGTCAGATCTAGTTCAGATTCATTAAAGGAAATTCATAAAAGATCAAATAATGTAATTCAGATTTGTCAATTTGGAAAGCATAAAATTTAATTCAGAACTGTCAATTCAATTTTGGAAAAGTTTAAATGTAATTCAGAAAGCACCAGTTGTAATTCAGAAAGTGCCATTTGTAATTCAGAACTCCCACTTGTAATTTAGTTCAAAAAACACTTCATAACACTTCCAAAAAAATTTCAAATTATTTTTGGAGATAATCGCCTGAACTTTTTTTATTTAAAAGGCCATCAAAACTACTTATTTTGACCCCCATATATACGAAATTTGAAAAAATATATACAGGGAGTTTCATTCACAGGGTGCCATAGTTGAGCAAAATACGAATTTTAATGTCATCTGGCTAGTCAAGTGTGCCATGGAATACCCTCAGAACAGTTCAACGGTTCAACAGGACTACTCAAAGTGTTGGTGTGCAAAGATTCGATACAAAAATTTACAGTCATTATGGGTCATCTCAAAATGCTGAGTATTTTTGAAAATTTATACCAGTCAAGAGTACCCTGGAATTATTGAAAAAATATTGATTAATATAAATTTTACAAAATGCCAACCCACAAATAAAAACAATTTAAATTATTGGCCCTTTCTCAACAAAGTCACTGTCTAAGATGATACATTTTCTGTGCATTTCCTGTTGTGGCATACCAGGCACCTTAACTCATATTATGGACTTAAATACCTACTGACTGTTTCTATAATTTGATTTTTTAGAACTCCCTCTATGAAGTGTGATGTGAAATAAATTACAAGTGGGAGTTCTGAATTTCAAATGACATTTTCTGAATTACAACTAGTGATTTCTAAATAACATTTGATCATTTCTGAATTTTATTTAACGAATCTGAACTACATCTGACGCTTCCTGAATTACAATTGACAAATCTGAGTTACATTTTATGTTTTCTGATATT
This sequence comes from Pseudeuparius sepicola, assembly GCA_963920635.1. Taxonomy (NCBI): domain Eukaryota; kingdom Metazoa; phylum Arthropoda; class Insecta; order Coleoptera; family Anthribidae; genus Pseudeuparius; species Pseudeuparius sepicola. Next base: position 5,793,602 of record OY987307.1, read on the forward strand.
CCTGACCTATTCTAAAATTCATTTGACTAATCTGAATTTCAATTGATGCTTGGTTGAATTATAGTTGATATTTTCTGAATTACATATGGAAAAGGTGTAGCTATGCTGTGTACTATTCAACTGATAAGAAAATGAAAAATATAGGTGAAACAGAAAATATGTGACTCTCACTTTTTCCCGCGGTTTTTAAAAAGATGAAATTGTCCCTCGGCACTGAAGTTCCTTTTTATAAATAACTATGTGCTTTATTTGCCTCGGAAGCTAAATTCCACATTTGTTATAAAAAGTTGAACTTCATTGCCTTGGTACACAACTAACTATGAATCCTGTTAAAATATAATGTTCTTTTAGTCAGTGATTTCGTATACAAACCTTATTTTTTATTGATAACATTTAACTGGTTTAAAGTTGTGAGGAAAAGTAGAATAACAAATATTAAAGTAGGCGGTTCAAAAACAGCTATGCAGGAAACAAATCAAGCAGAGCTGAACCCCGGAATGGTATAACTAGGGCTGTTCGATCTCCGAATTTCAGTATCGAAAATCGATACTGAAAAAATATCGATAAAATCGATAAATTGATCTTATCGATAAAATCGATCTTATCGATATAATCGATCTTATCGATAGAATCGATCTTATCGATAAAGTCGATCTTATCGATCTTATCGATAAAATCGATCTTATCGATACATTCGATCTTATCGATCTTATCGATCATGTTGATAAAATCGATCTTATCGATAAAATCGATCTTATCGATAAATTCGATCTTATCGATATAATGGGTCTTATTGATAAAATCGATATAATTTTTAAATTAAATTTAAGAAGCTAGACAAAAAAAGGCCGATCGGCTTGCTGCGGACGCGGTCTGGACGCAATGGGTGCAGCAATTTCCTTTATTTTTGCAAACAATTTAAAAAGATAGATATAATTGGAAAGATCGATAAAATCAAAAATATCGATAAAATCGATAAAATCGAAAAGATCGAAAATATCGATAAAATCGAAAAAATCGAAAAGATCGAAAAGATCGTTAAAATCGAAAAGATCGATAAAATCGAAAAGATCGATAAAATCGAAAAGATCGATAAAATCGATAAGATCGATAAAATCGAAAGGATCGAAAATATCGATAAAATCGATATTTCGATTTATCGAAATTGAATATCGAGTATCGATAAAATCGATAGTATCGATACTTTCGATTTTATCGTTATTTTGTCTCAGGCCTAGGTATAACTGCAACTGAGAATTTGTTTGCTTTTCTCACTTCTTTTTCATTTGAAGTAATTCAACATTGCTTGCGCAGGCTATGAAAATTCTGTCGAAGAAGAAACTGTTCCGGAAATCGGGCATGTTCGGCCGTTTACCACCACCCCGAAAAGACGGAGCCACCACAGCCAACAGTCCACTGGACAGGGTATACCGGGAAATCGCCATTCTGAAGAAGTTGGACCATCCCAACGTCGTGAAATTGGTAGAGGTAATTTTTTTCAGTTTGCTCAAGTATTTCATTGACCGCGGTATCAGGTTCTAGATGACCCAGACGAGGACCACCTTTATTTAGTGTTCGAACTGGTAGAGAGGGGACACGTGCTGGACCTCCCCACCGACGAACCGCTAGATGAGGAGACCGCTTGGAGTTACTTCAGGGATGTAGTGTTGGGCATAGAATACCGTAAGAAATTCTATTTATTTTGTTGATTTGACACCAGATAGTGGCACCAATAACTTTAAGCGTTGAGTGAAGAATAATAAGAGGCGCTACCGTCACGTATAATAGCGAGTCCACAATCTCAATGCCGATAGATCCCGGTCAATTGTTTTAGGACGAATTGAAGCGGTTTCTCATCGATCGTGTCCTTCTAAGGCGTCGCCCGGGACATCAATGTCAGTGCCAATAGAAATCTCCGCATTAGATGCGCCTCTTGTTATTCCTTCACTCAACGCTTTAAGCCTTGGAATAAAGAACCCCAGAAAGGAGCAAATGGGCCTTGTTCACTCAATCAAATTTCGATATTTCTTACTACTAGAATGAAATTAATCACATAACTCTCTAATAAAATCCCCCTCAGCATCTTTCTCGTCAATACCTAATTTTGTTATTAACTAAAAAAATATATCGAAATTTTAAACTGTGCGCCTTAATTTGGAGCAATAAAATTGCGTTTGCGACGTTGCCGGTTATACTAGTAATCGAAGCCCCAAAAATTCGATCTCCATTCTAATCTCAGACATGCACATTGAATCGAAATCGATTCTCTAGAGAAAGACAGTTGTATAAACGGTTGTCCGAACTCGACAGTACAGACACAGGTGGTTGTTTTGTGGGTTGTGTGTTGTTTCTATAACAATCTGTGGGCTGGTTATGTCATTCTGTCATGCTTTAATGTAAACCGAGCTAATAAAACTAAATGTTTTTCTGAAAACCTGCAAAAGTTAAAGTGTATAGCGTATGCTGATTTGAATACTATTAAGATTCATAAAAAAGTGTGAAACGGGCCCATTAGAGGTTAACGCTCCGAATGGTACAGCCTCTGCATATGGCGGGATGCCGTTTCCATTTTTACAATGGCACCCATTTTTCATGAAATAATTACCTACAGGCGAAAAAATATAAGGCACCCTTATTTCTTTAAGTTTAGGACTCCTTGATAATACAGCAATTATAATTACAGCGTGTCCCAAATAGTTTGTTCTACCCCCTGGATCTCAGGAACCGTAAGAGATACGAAAAAAACTTGAATAGAAAAGTTGTAAGGTTGGCAGTGGACGTAACTTCTCTTTTATTTTCACATATACAGGGCGATTCGTATTGGCAGGACAAAAATAAAATATTTAGATTTTGACAATTGCATTAATCCTTTGGAATATTTGCATTCTCCTTGAAATTCGCTACAGAACCGTTTTTCTGTTTTGTATTTTGGATGCAGCGTTGCCAAGATATCGAATTTTTCTTGGAATTTAGGGACTTCGTGGAGGTTATGGAAACTGAATGCTGTATCTTTATTTTAATAGATATCAAAGATATATTTTAGCCGAAGTATGACATCACAACCATGTGTGGTGTGGTATGTCGAAATTGGTTTTTGCATATACAGTGTGTTCATAATAGGCTCCCAAAATCGAATAATTTCAAACAGCAATAACTTATTTTTTTTAAATGGAATGACCCATATTTTATGTAAATAACATTCTAATCCAAAAACTACCCGTTTTCGAGATATTTAGTGTGGCGTCGTGGCCTGTGGATAAGACCACGCATTAGTTGTTGTTTCAACTGAAGGGTGCAAAAGGGAGCTCAATACAGGGATGTATTGTCATCACACGATTAACATCACAGGTTTACTTATCTCACTACTAACATACTATGCTTAGTAACTTAGGACATTTTACATGGTCCACATCGACGGTTCTCAAGCCCGATCGAAACTGCCGGAAACCACTTGGTTTTATGGTCTGCTTGAGATCGCGAATGTGCGACAATCAACATTTAGATTATGGCGAGAGGACCCGTCATCACATTTAGTATTTAAGAAATTTTCTTTGCATTTTTCATTCAGGTGAGAAGGTTTTATCAAGCAAGCCATAACTATTTTTCCAGACAGTGGCAGAAATAATTGTCATTTTAGATAATACGGGAAATAAAATTCCTATACCCGTATAAAGTATGTCCAGGGATAGACATCCCAAGAGGACAAATGAACCAAAAATTTCATTTTTCGACAAAAAGTCATTCTTGATAAGTTTCTGCTTCTCTAAAAAATATGGTCCACGAAGAGAATTTTCGATTTTTTTATACAGGGTGTCCAAAAAAGAATCAACTGCCTTTATTTTTAAAAATATCAAAAAATATAAATAAAAAAAAATATCAAAATTGCTTAAAAAGTTACAATCAGACACGTCTTTTAATTCTAAACAACTTTTCTAAATAAATATTTTTGACATTTTTAAAAACAAAGGAATTTCACACTTGGAAATAAAAAAAATCGGAGTTGGCTGATTTGTTTGAAAAGTGACAATCGGACACATCTTTTAATTCTAAACAACTTTTCTAAGTAAAAGTTTTTGATATTTTTAAAAATAAAGGCAGTTGATTCTTGATCGCACTTCATGTTTTTGTATTTTTTGGACACCCTGTATAAAAATATCGAAAATTCTCTTCGTGGACCATATTTTTCCGAGAAGCAGAAATCAAGAATGACTTTTTGTCGAAAAATGAAATTTTTGGTCCATTTGTCCTCTTGGGATGTCTATCCGTGGACATACTGTATACGGGTATAGGAATTTTATTTCCCGTATTATCTAAAATGACAATTATTTCTGCCACTGTCTGGAAAAATAGTTATGGCTTGCTTGATAAAACCTTCTCACTTGAATGAAAAATGGAAAGAAATTTTCTTAAATGCTAAATATCATGAAAACGGGTAGTTTTTGGTATAGAATGTTATTTACATAAAATGTGGAGCTTGGACGCCGGCATCCAACAAACTATAGAAATATGGGTCATCCCATTTGAAAAAAATAATTTATTGCTGTTTGAAATTATCCGATTTTGAAAGCCTGTTATGAACACACTGTATATGCAAAAACCAATTACGACATACCACACCACACATGGTTGTGCTGTCATACTTCGGCTAAAATATATCTTTGATACCTATTAAAATAAAGATACAGCATTCAGTTTCCATAACCTCCACGAAGTCCCTAAATTCCAAGAAAAATTCGATATCTCGGCAACGCTGCATCCAAAATACAAAACAAAAAAACGGTTCTGTAGCAAATTTCATGAAGAATGCAAATATTCCAAAGGATTAATGCAATTGTCAAAATCTAAATATTTTATTTTTGTCCTGCAAATACGAATCGCCCTGTATATGTGAAAATAAAAGAGGGGTTACGTCCACTGCCAACCTTATAACTTTTCTATTCAAGTTTTTTTCGTATCTCTTACGGTTCCTGAGATCCAGGGTGTAGGACAAACTATTTGGGACACGCTGTACCTACACAAACGCCTATGCCACTGTGGTGCATGACCTCAAAAGATTATTTAAATTACACAATTACTTACCGATGGATTATTATCCTCAAACATTTTAGTTTTGGCGGTCAGAGAAGTGCCACAAGCCGCACAGCTAAGCATAATAACTCGAAAAATTATCTAAATACCACTTACTGATACCTATCAACATGTCCGATATCAAAATATTGTGTCAAAACTTAGTTACTACTCAGGGCGATTTCCGTCTCACGTATTTTATAATACACATAGAGCTTTGACTCCTTCCTGGGATTCTTTATTCAAAGATGGATACTCGTTTAAGACATCGATTATTACAGAAATGTGTTCCATTATGAGTGTAATATAATATCTAGCAAAATTTTTATTTTTGAAATATTTTAGTGCCCCTTTTTCCGTCATGATAGGAGATGGGAAGATGCTCTCTCGGAGCATTTCACATCACACAAGTCTCTCAAACAGGGTTTACTACGTACGATCATGTTTATACTCCTAAAATTGCAAAAATATTATTAGCGATTTTTTTATTGAAAATCGGGCACCTCCATATTTTTTAGAATTCTTGAAAATGATTATGTACCAATTTGCATAGAAAAATATTCATCGATAAAGTTTTTACAACATGGTAAATTTTATAATAATACGATGTTTTGAAAATTTTACTTTGCCGAGGATAATGAAATGATGTTTGTCACATCTGACATATGTCGTCTGCCACATGTTGTATCTGTAAATTTATTGTTGGCTTAACAAAACTTAACTAGAGTTAAGTCATTCAGAAGAGTCGGGTAATACATCATAATTATTCTCCGATTTTGGGATATTTACTAGTGAAATTTCTCCAGCAAAACAGCTAATCGAGTCCAAAATGGCGTCTGTAGGACAAACAAAGCTTGGTTGGTTAAGTTTTTTGAAATATAAATATTTTTCGGGCCATCGCGTATGTCCCTTCAAATATTCTGATTTTACATTTGTTTTATCCATCATATTAGTGCATCTTTTCATTTTGCAACTATTGTTTCATAACGATAAAAATCAACCGTTTGCGTTGAAATTAGCAAAATGTGCCCCAAAACATTGTTAACTTAAAAATTCGAACAATGTACTAAAAATTGTTCGCTTTCAAAATGGAACGGATTGAACTCGGCAAAATTTTGACACCCTATTTCAAGAAAACAAATGATGTTTTCTCAAATGCGTATTTGGCATTTTTTTCTTAATTTATGCAAACGGTTCATTTTATCGTTATGAAACAAGAGTAAAGTCGTCTAATATTTTTTGACTAAAATAAAAGAGGACACTATTGCGCTAAGTAAATATATATTGATAAATTCGTATAACAAAGTAATGTCTCGCTAGGCCTAGTGCCCCGAGGTATCTATCCCATCTCCCGGCCGACCCGTCGGCGGCCCGCGTGTTTGTTTATCTTCAGCCTGATACGTCACGCGGAGGGGGAGCGTCTACATATCAGGCCCCGTGATTGCCTGTGGATTGACTACAAGAGTATATGTACTTTTGTTGCAAAATGAAAAGAATTTTTTTCTTAACATTAAGTTCCCGCAAAATGTATAAAAATTGATTCACCTACTTACTGTAAATTAAATGTACGTGTGCAAACTTGTGAAGGAGGAAAGTTCTCATCAGCGTTTTTTATATTTAAACTGGACCAACACTATATTAAAGACCTGTGCATAGAGCTGTGTCAAGCAATCGCCACTGGCGCCACACTACGAAACAAATTTACACGGTGGTTTAATGTTAAAACACCATTGTTGCAGAATCTTTTATAAAATAAAAACATGCAAATGTGTCTGTTACAACGAATTTAATATCCAAAATAAAATGTTTGTTTGTTATGTCCCTCTAATTTGACAAGTTCACATGGCATATTTCCATACATTTTCTTAAGAAAAGCGAGTCTAAAAAGCAAGCAAGAGTATTTGGTACCTTTTGGTTTGAAATGAAGTCCATGGCTAGTTGTAGTGTAAGTAAGCATAAAACGCATTAGATTTTTCAGTTTCTTCTTTATATGGAGGACTATTGGTTCGCTTTGGAGCTATAAACAAAAGTTTCTATTTTCATTCATGCATACGTTACAAAATACTCTTCCAAAATAATACCTAAAGTCTATTCAAGTTACAGCGGCAGTAGATATAAACAAACCGCATTGCGATCGATTACCAGGGTCTGACTAATATGAGATTCCCAGGGGCTTGTAATTCTTAACTAATTCTTTTAGAAGTTTTGTTTTTACCTTTCGTGAATCTTTATAAATTTCCTTAAAGTAAGTAGCAAAATAAATTTACAGAATATACTGCTCGCGATCCGATCTAAAATATGCAGGAAACTCGACTGAGGGAAGAGCCGGCCCTGCATTCTGCTCACCGCGTAAACACTTGACATTTTATGACGGCCAGACCAATAAGAGAATAGGTCACGTGGTGGCCAATGTTTTGATCCACTGCCTCTGTAACTTGGATAGACTATAGAATTATCGCTTCCTCAGCTGGTTGATCAGATCATCCCATAATTCCAAAATAGTGTTTATTCTTCTGCAATTCACCTAATGGTCTGTGCAGTGTGCATACCATTATTTTCTTCATGTGTATGGAAATTTCATGTTATCACAAACAAATCTACCTATAAAGCTGTGTAAGTAGGATAAAACTGCTAAATACTGGACTCAAAGACAATTCGTTACCGTAAAAAGAAGACAAATCGTAATAAAGCTGGATATTTAAAATTTGGGACATTTTAAACGTCAGAAACTGACATACCAATAACCACAGAGTACCCCCCTATAACCTATAAGTCGCCATTTTTTTCGTCGAGTGGCACCACCCCAGTCCGTAATTCCGTAAACAACAATGAAATATGACCTAATGCTCGGGTCTTTAATATAGTGTTGGTCCAGGTTTAAGGCTCAAAACCCTTGGAATTCTGAAAAAAACTGACGTTATCATAAGTTCATCTAGTTCTATTCCCTCAATTAATGACAAAACAAAAACAAGAATTTAATGAAATTGAAACATTTAGCATTGCAACAATTATTATAAACATTTGTCCTACAGAGGCTAATCTTAAAACGATTTTAAGGTTGGAAACTCTTATTATTTTGAGGTTAGCTTTTAGTTTTCATGTTGTCACAAAAGAAATGACTTGGAACTTAGAATTAATTCTCATGTTATGCCAAGATAAGCATTGAAAGTTACAAATAGTTGTGAAACTGCGACACAAATACAGGGTGAGTTTTTTCGATGCCCACTATGGGGATCTCGGAAACTAGCAGAGCTAGAACAAAGGTTAAATGGGGAAAGAATTGCAGTTTTGAATGCTCAATCTAATGCCCCTTTTGGATTTTTAAAAAAGTTCGCGGCTCACTAGATATTTTAATAAGAGTGATTTTTTGCTATTTCATCAGATCTCTGTAGCTCCGTTATTTCTGATTATACAGAAAAACTGTAGAGACAAAAATTGTAGATAATTTTGGGCTTAATAAGATAATCTAATCCAGTATTTTATGTTGTTTGTGATTTTTGAGATATGACAAACTTTTTTTTAAATGTAAATCATAGTTGGCTGTGGCCTTATCAAATCGGCCAATTTTTGAGCTTTCCAAAGATATAATACTTGGCATAGTTATTATAAAAAATAAAAGAGCTATGGCTAATTTTCTTATTTTTTTAAAATTTTCACAGTCAGCCATGGAATATTTTCATAATTGCGTTCTATTTTATAATTAGACATACTTCAAAATTTCTAATATTTTGTTTTTAGCTGGTAACAAAATGTAACAAAATAAAACAAAAATAAAAAAGGTGTTCGAACAATCCACTATTATTATTTATGCAAATATTGCATCTTTTTAAAACTGAATTTGTCGACTTTCTTAGAGAGCGCATGGCAATACTGGCAATTGTTTCTAAAACAGCTGCTCTTAATTCAACAATTGCCTATCATACTTTATTTTGAATTGTTCCCCACAAAAAGAAATCCAAAACAGACAAATCGGGGGATCGGGGCTGCCAGGAAATAGGTCTATTTCTCCCTATCCAACTATTTGGATAGAGCTGATCTAAGTAATTTATTACGGGCAAATAATTATGTGGTGGAGCTCCATCATGATAATTTTTGTTTTATTTTGTTACATTTTGTTACCAGCTTAAAATAAAATATTTGAAAGTTTAAGTATATATCTTATTATAAAATAGAACGTATTTATGAAAATATTCCATGGCTGACTATGTATAAATTTAAAAAATAAGAAAATTAGGCATAGCTATTTTATTTTTTATAATAACTATGCCGAGTATTATATTTTTGGAAAGCTCAAAAAACGGCCGATTTGATAAGGCCACAGCCAACTATGGTTTACGTTTAAAAAACACAAGTTTATGTCATATCTTAAAAAGCACAAACGACATAAAAAATTGGATCAGATTATCTTATTAAGCCCAAAATTATCTACAATTTTTGTCTCTACAGTTTTTCTGTATCATCAGAAATAACGGAGCTACAGAGATCTGACGAAATAGCAAAAAATCACTCTTTTAAAAATATCTAGTGGGCCATGAACTTTTTAAAAATCCAAAAGGGGCTTTAGATTGGGCATTCAGAACTTGCAATTCTTTCCCCATTTAACCTTTGTTCTGGCTCTGCTAGTTTCCGAGATCCCCATAGTGGGCATCAAAGGGGCATTAGATTGGGCATTCAGAACTTGCAATTCTTTCCCCATTTAAACTTTGTTCTGGCTCTGCTAGTTTCCGAGATCCCCATAGTGGGCATCGAAAAAACTCACCCTGTATATTTCCATCCCGTTTGCCGCTTCCGATATTCTAATTTTATTCAGTCGCGAGGGATATCACTTTGACGTTGCATTACCCGACCGTTCTGACGAACGGGCACATTCGTTACACGCCGTCTTCTTTGGCGCCGCAGTGCACTACCAGCGGATCGTGCACCGCGACATCAAGCCGGCCAACCTGCTGCTGGACGCCGACGGGGGCAGGGTCCGCGTGGCCGACCTCGGCGTGTGCAACGAGATCGGCGGGGGGCCGGACTCGAGGGTGCGGGGATCGCCGGGGACGCCCGCCTTCACCGCCCCCGAAGCCATCGCCGTCGACAACAGCAAGGGGGCGGGATTCAGCGGCAAGGTGGGTGATATTCACGGCAAACATTGTCGACACGTATTAAAGGTTAGTTTAGAAGTGGCGTTGTCGATGTGAGGGGGCAGCTCAGAAAAATAAAAAACGTAGAACTGGCTTTGAATTGGCAACTTTGTTCCCATAATAAAAAAAAATAATGTTTACAGTTCGGGTGACAGATCTGGTGCTAACGATTACAAGGCAGTGGCGTACCTCTTATTTTTTTAATAGTTATATATAAAAATAGGAAAAAATATATTTGCCTTTATATCTCAATTCTCTTGTATAAAAATTGAAGTATAACCCCAGGTACAACTAGTACTCGTCAATTCTAAAATTCAAACTTATTAATGTTATTGACAGTTACTAGTTGGGGATTATTCGGCGAACACAATATAAAAAAATAAAAAATACAAACTTTTTAAAAACAAGTTTTTATTTAAGCCATGAACTAAAACGGATAAAATAAGTTTAGCGTTGGGTGAAGATTTAAACCTTCAGTCAAGGAGTTTAGGTTTTTGTTAAGATAATTCAATGCCACACTGCGGCAAGCTTTTTTAAATCAAAAAGCTCGTCGCGCGAAATGTTCATAAAAGTAGGTACCAATTAATTTTATCGGACAGTGATCGGTTGATAACCAAGTACATGCCAAATAATATATTTTCTATACAGTTTGCGCGACAAGCTTTTTGATTTAAAAAAACTTGTCGCAGTTTGGCATTGAATTATCTTAACGAAAACCTAAACTTATTTTATCCGTTTTAGTAAAAAAGCTTGTTTTTAAGAAGGTTTTTTTTATTATTTATTTTATTTTGTGCTTTTTTAGTACCTATTTGATTCCCATCTCAGAAGGGTGGTAAAGAAATTTAGTCCACCATCTTGGGGCATCGAGCATCCGCCCTATTGGATTTAGTATGACGTCAGTCACCTTATCGTTTATTTCTACTTTTCAAATCCTTTCATTTGATACCCATGTCGAGGATGTTGTAAAAAATTAGGCAATCCGCCGTCTTGGGGAGGCCGCCATATTAGATTTATTATGACGTCATTCACCTTATTGTTTTCTACCCGTCGAGCCCTTTCGTTTGATACCCATGTTGAGAATTATTATCCCTCTGGTGGTAAAGGTATCTTTTGCCGTGCCCCGAACTAGGTACGCCTATGTACTTTCGCATGGTATGTAACCTCCTTTGGCGAGTTGCTTGATTTGCAAACAATACACTTTTTTTGCCCATAACGTATAACTTCATTGTCTATATAAGCATTTTAAAGCGACGAATACTTAAGAAACACTTAAAAACAGCGAAAAATTGCTTCTAAAAGACACAGCACAAGTTATGCCAAACACAAGGTGAGGCACACTCTTGACCGATTTGCGAGTTTGTCAGATTGTGCGATTGGTATTGGTAATTGTAGGTATATTATTGTTTCTTTAGTTGCATCACAGATTAAAGTACTACACTAGTATAGAAATACTGCCTAATAAGTGTCTAGATAATTATAAATACTAGATTCACCTATTAGTCAGGCAGACCTCATCTCATCAATACATAAATATCATATAGGTATTATCTACCATTATTTACTTCAAAGCAAACGTATTTGCAACTGATTGGGTATGTACCTAGTCCCTACATACAATGGAAACTGCACTGTTGAAAAACTATTATTTGCAATTTGATCTTGAAGATTATTTTAATTTACCAGAGAAATAAGTTTTTCATTATGAATTATTGGCAACGCTGTTAAACTTTAACTAGTAAATAAATAATAGAGTATAAAAAGTGCTACCCCTTACAAACATTTCACTCTACAGAAGCCATTTCTATGTTTTTTATTTTTCTGAGGGGGGCAGCCACCAATTAACCTGAATACCTGTCGATTTTCTTGTCGTACAAGGACTCGTACTTCAACAAAGATGTTTGTCTGAGGTAGAGTCCTTGTACAAGCATTTTAATTTCTGAGGACTCACTCTACTATACCCCGATTACTGTAAGAAGTCCGGATTTTGTCAGATGACAATTCTTCACAAAATCCCTAGGAATTTTCTGTTATCGAAGGGTATAACATTGGCATATATGCGTTGCAACCAGTTAATAACATCACACATTGATTTATTATGGTAAAAGTTACCCAAGTGATATAAAAAAAGAGCATAATAAAATAAAATCCCTATTGCAATCATGATTATACCTCTACAAATAACAATAATTATGATCATAATTCATTTTAATCATAATTTAAAACGTCACACGCCACTTTGGTATTTTAGTATTATAATCAGCTGCTTGTTGCAGTGTCTACGTGCGGACTCGTGCAAATTTTGGCTTTCGTGTGTCAAAGTGACAGTGAAGGTTTTCCCGATTGTTAAAACTGGTTCAAACTTTCAGCAGTAAAAATATTCGCGGGTTTTCTACGTTTCGTTTTACAGTTATCTGTGTTGTTCTTGTTCTCGTTGTTACTTTTTGTTTTATGCAAATGGCCTCGTTACTGACCTGAACTTATGACCCGGTTGCATTTTTTTGCTGCATTGATGCCAAATTACCAATTGACAGTCCAGTAAGGACTTCTTAAAAAAATTTGAATCTATAATCTGTCTCGTGCACACCTGACACACCCTAGAGGTCAAACAAACAATAGACTGATTCGTTTACAATTGGTTAGCAAGCCTACATCACTGCCAAATACTATGTTTGGATATTTACAGAATAACATTATTATAGTATAGGCATCTTTTACTATTGACGTTTACAGATCGATTTGACTTTTCGGGTTTTAAAAGTTCTTTATTGTTGAGGTGTATATTAGTTATTACAATTTAAGAGTAACAAATGGTTCGGCATGTGGTGTGTCGGAAAATTGACTACTTAAACTCAAATATTATACATTTCATAGATAAGTTTGCATTTGCCATAATGTCACTTGCCAACCGCCATATTCCTTTTGACCTTGCCTCTCACATCCCCTTGCCATAATAATGTTGGCATGTAAATATTTGGTAATTTATGAATGGCTCTATTTGTCTAATTTCTCTGGAAATTTTTTAAACTTTGCAGCATGTAATTACTTTTAATAGCTTTCAGTGAAATAGTTTGCTCAAACACTACCTCAATGAATCAGCATGCAAAATAACCTCAAAAAAAAACGTCTACAACAACTATTTTACTCCAAACCATATACAGGGTTATTCAAAAACAAATGCCACCCGTAGCACAGCGGTATTGTACTCCAAAAATAAAGTGACCCGTGTTTTTCTTTTTATTCAAAGCTCTATATTAAGGGCCCCACGGGCCCCTTAAAAGGAGCCCTAAAATTTAGTTTTTCCGCTATATCCTTTAAAAGGCTTGATCGATTTTAATGATCTTTTGCACATGTTCATAGATAATTATGTCACATAATTAAGTTATAGTGCAATATCCGCAACCGCCAGAGGGCGCCACTTGTGCCAACCAGTTTCAGTTATTATCCCCAGAACATTTTTGCCCACAGTTAACTTGTAAATTACAAAAAATTATTCTACTGTTTTTTCATCAATTTTACCGTTTCGGAGATAATGCCCAAAATTCAGCCACCATGCACGTACCAGGAACCCATTCATATTAAACATTAGTGGCATAATGATCTAGTTACTTTTGGAAACAAACAATGAAACAATCACATTTACCTTTTGACCATGTCTTCTTAAATTCAAATACAGTTTTGTAATTTAATATATTTAGTTAAGTTTCCCTAATAAAATAATAATACAAATACCTAATATTGAAAAAAAAATTAAGTTCCTTCAAATTCTTAGCATTTGCATGAAACTAAATGTCAAATACTTAATAAGTCCTCTTAAGTGTGATTGTTTCCAAAGGTAACTAGATCATTATGCCAGTATTGGTTAATATGCGTGGGTACAAGGTACGTGCATGATGGCTGAATTTTGGGCATTATCTCCGAAATGGCATAATTTATGGAAAAAATACTATATAGAATATTTTTTTGTAGAGAATGGAATTTTTTACAAAGTGGTTTAAACTAATTTACAAGTTAACTGTGGGCAAAAAAGTTCTGACCATAATAAATGAAACTGGTTGGCACAAGTGGCGCCATCTGGCGGTTGCGGATATTGACAGGTATTTATACTCGAATCAAGTAACTCTGCCTGGCGTAAATAAAAGCGCATATTCGATGACGTTCTGCTAAATAAGGAGATTGCTCTATAGGCCACAAAATATCACGCGCGGCTGACAACAGGGATGTACTCAATCGCAAGTGTATTTATGCGGTTTTATCTTGTTGTTTTTACATGCGTATGAGCTATTTAGACACTGCCACAAGTAGTGATGTGGTGATTAGTAAAAGATTCGATGCTTTTTTACATACATATTTAACCCTGTATATTTTGAACAATAACAGATACAGAAAATCTTTTCCAACAAAAGTTGTTGAGAATGATAAAGACTTCCAATAAAAATGGTATGTTTCTGGGGGAAAAATATCGATGACGTAACAGCGGCCATTTTCCCAAACGTCAAAAAAGCAAAATTTCAGCCATAATTGGACCTTAGTATATCCCATTTAAAAACTCCTGTTCGAAATTTCATTTTCAATTTTCGTGTTTCCGTAGTAGCCCTGGGACGTCAAGTTTTGCTCACCCTGTACATACTAAATAAGGGTTTATTTGTAAAAATGGGAATCATGTACAGGGTGTTCCCATATATTTTGACCCACCCCTAGAGCCTATATTTTTCGAGTTCGAAAAAAATTACTTAAGTAAAAGTTGTAGGGTTTTCTATGAACCGCTAGGATCTGTTACTAGATAAAACAAATGAGCGTCGCAAATTTATGAAAAAATATAAACTTTCTTTTTTTAATGGAACACCCTATATATTTGTGGATTTTTAATTGCGTGCATTTTTCCGATTCCAACAATATAAATATGTTATATGTTTGCTCTAAGCATTCGCATGATATTCCAAATTGCAGATAAATACGATCTTTATATTTAATCAAGGTTGCCATGGAAAAACCTTTCAACTTGGGCAAGGGCATTCCTGTCAATCCATTATTTTTGGGACAATACACCTTAGTACCCTACAACTTTCATTTAAGTAATTTTTTCTAACTCGAAAAATTGAGGCTCTATTGGTGGGTCAAAATATACGGGAACACCCTCTACAACATTAATATATTAATATAATATTAATACGATGAATGCCGCAGTTCACTTATCGGAGTTAGCCTTGTTCACTGTTTCGCGACACACTAATGTAATTTTGTGTTCACTGTGCGGGGTCCCAAGCAGCATTTTTAGTCGCCGTTACGTTCCGGAGACTTTTGTTTGCAACTTTAAAGTTGTTGATAGATACGTAACGGCGACCACCTAGCAACTTACACCGCTACGACGCGCTTACGTTCCGGCAACGTGGTGGAGACGTAGCAGCGTGGTCACCGCTACTTTGTTGGATTTGTTTGCTTCTTTACATTCGCGTCCTCGCTTTGTCTTTGTCTAAATAATTAAAAAGTATTCTAGCCCAGCATCTTCCGTCATTTTTCAATAACCGTGGAAAATGGAAGTACCTAATATTTATTTTTAACTTATATCTATGAATAATGGTAGGTATAAGAAAGGTATTAATTTGCTGATTTATTTCTCGTTGCTAGATTCAAGAAACTAAAACGATTGAAAATTTTCTGTCAAATATGACGTTGATAGATTGAAAAGTAACAACGCGCCCTCTCAAAATGCATGTTTTAACACTTTTTTATCTTGAGGATAAATTACGAAAATGTGCGAAATTACCTAAAAATGCTGAAAAATGCTTTTTTAAGATTTCTATAAGTTATACGAGTTCATTTTTTCTCAATTTTCTCCTTTTTTGGGACAATTTTGAAGAAATAACTATTTCAGTACCAAAGGAAATTGACATTTGATATTAATGGCGTCTATCATTTTATAAGAAAATATGGCGTAATTTTCAGTAATTACTTCTAAGTATTATTTACCTTAAAATGGGTGTTTGAAGGCTTTGCCACTTAACTGATAGTAACGGCAACTAGACTTTTTTCACTTTAAGGTAATTCCTACCTTTAAGACGAAAATTAGTTTTAGATATTTTAAACTCTAAAGTCCCAATTACTACAAGAGAACTTTAAAGTTCCAGAAGCCTCGTTTAAGTTGGAACTTTAACCTATAATTTTTATATGTGAGTGTTGTTTTCAGCCGGTGTGTGTTTCGTGCTATAATTCGAAATGTTGATATTTAAAATTGTAGCCACTCAAGAGAAGCGTTTTGTAATTTTGTATTGAAGACAAGTGCTCGTGACTCGATCCAACTGCTGCTTTCATTTTCTACAAAATGTGAAATGTGAATGTGTGTCTATAATTTTTCTTCTTTCTAATGGCTGACATTTTCATCACTTCGCAAAAACGACCCAATCCTTCAAACGATTGCAAGGAACTAAATGTAGTTTCCATTTTGGTCCCTATAGAAGTGACAGTTACTTTAAAGTATTTTTTGTAGTAATTGGAACTTTCTAGTAATTTTAAAATGGAGTGAGAAGTACAACTTACCATACAGTAGTTTTCTCGAGTAGCGGGAAAGTTAATTTCACTTTAAATATGACTATATAGTTCCGTAACTTTGGAGGTATTTCTAAAGACGCTAAGATGTAGAAGATACTTTCACCGTTACCATAAAGTAATGACAACTTTAAAGTGATAAACAAGTAACACGACAAAGTAATTGTGACCATTGAATACAACTTTAGAGTTAAACGTGACTTTAACGTAATTTTGCATAGTAACAATTCCGTTCCAGATACTTCAAAAACTACTTAGAAGTACTGAAACCATAAAGTTCCAACTTGTAGTAATAATTACTACGTAATTACTCATACTTTCTCAATATAAGTAATAAAAACTAATAAGTCGATTTTTAAGTAATAATTACGTAATAACTACTTATTCAAAGTTCCCGTCTCAGTTACCGCAACTTTAATGCTGCTTGGGGTAGTTCACTCGAAGTGGAGTTCACCAAATCGCGACTTTATTGAAATCGCGTAAAATTTTGAAGTAAAACTGGATGTATAGTCATTATTTTTATTCTGTGTTAAAACAGCAAAATTCACAAACTAATAGCGAAAACAAAAGTTAATGACACACCGTGTACAATGTGTCCCAAACTGGATGATTCTAGGGGGTTTCTCCAATTTCCTGAAGAGATAAGATAAAAAGTAGCTAAGGTATATTCTGCCGTGCTAAGCTGAAGCGTTCTAACTGACAAAATTTGATATTTTGTCCTAAATGCATTTTTGGATACCTACCCTACCCCTTGAACTAATTCACTAAGCAAAATCGTCCTATCTCATTTTATTAACTGCCAAATATGTGTATGTGGTTTATTTGCCTCAGCCAGAGGCCTCGGCAACTAAATTCCACATGAGTCATAAAAAGTTGAACTTCAGTGCCTTGGTACATAAATAACTATTTCAGCTATCATACAAAGATGTTAGGTTAATAATCATTTTGTATGATATAATTTATAAAAATCGTTTCAATAAGTTAATTTTAACATGCTGTACCTATATTAAAAACAAAGCATCAGCAGATAAATGTTTACATTTAAAAAAGTTCTTAAAATCACATTTCCTATCATCTGTCACACGTTCACCGTGTAGTTTGCGGATACCCTGCATACAAAAAAATCAGTTTTATCTGATATTTTGTGTGTATATGTAGATTTTGAATTTTATTTGAATTAAAAAAAATAAATTGAAGGCCTTGTTTCAGAATAATGATGGCCGCGGGTAGTTTTTCATCTGAATTTATATACATACTTATTTATATTTGAATAAATAATAATTATTATATAAACATGTAAAGCGCGTCTTTGTCCTATCTGTACCTGATACGAATTCGTTTAAAGTTTACTAAAGAAAATTGTCTTTCAAAAGTCTAATATCTGCTTAAGTTAATTAGATAACTAAAATGATGATAGAATTTTGGATCATTTAAACAAAATCTAAGAGGTGGCATATAAAAAAAAAGTTAAACGTAAATATCTCGAAACTAACTTTTATTCAGTTAGGACGCTTCAGCTTAGCACGGCAGTATTATGCTTGATTTTTGCAAATGGCATTTTTTGTTTTGTGGAATTTCTTAAACGCGCCATAACTTTTTTGTTGCATGTAATTGCCATTCTGTATATTTTATATTTCTAGTGCACAGACATTTGGGCTATGGGCGTCACCTTGTATGCTTTCGTGTATGGCCACGTGCCGTTCTACGATGACAGCATCGTTGGCCTGTATCAGAAGATCCGCAACCATGAGGTAGAGTTTCCACCATCTCGACCAATCTCCGAAAACCTAAAAGACCTCATTACCAAGATGCTGGCAAAAGACCCGGAACGAAGGATAACGCTACCTCAAATCAAGGTATGATTTCCAAATAAAATAATACTCTCGATTCAATATGGAAATATATTGAACTCAGTTATAACGAACCTCTAACGGACCATGAAATTGGTTCGTATATGTGAAAGTATGTTATAAAAAACCAGCAAGTATTATTATCAACTGAACATTTTTATTTGGCAAATGCCAGAAAATTCAAAACTACATACATGTGTACAGTATGTATTATTATATGGAAAGTCTAGGTTTCTTAATATTAGACATGGTGTAATAATAATAATTCACATCCTCACAATACTCAAGGAAAACCCTCCAAAACCATAGAAATTCCGGTGAGTGTAGGACAATGGGGAACTTGAACATTTTTTGTATTTCTTTAATATATTTGCCTATCTATAGAAAGAGCACATACCAAATAGAAGCCCTCAAATCGCACTATTTAATTTGCAATAAAGAATTAAAGTTGTGACCGCAAGCTATTCATTTGAAACGACATGAAAAGTGCGGGAATGGTCGTGATGACGTGTCGCTCAATTGATCGGAAGGCAGTGACAGGAGAGTGACAGCTACACAAAATTAGAAAAGGGAGAATGGAAATTGAACATTAAAATAAACCGTTCGGCGATCCATTTCCAGAGGGATCTAATGTAGAACCGCCTAAAAGTCCAAATTTAACAAGCACTTCTTTAATGCACTTCTTTAATGCAAATGCAAACATCGCACGTTATGTCAAAGTCGTCAAAACTGACAGTTACGTATGGGGCGCCAAAACTCTTAACGCATCGGAGACAAGCGATAATAAATCTATAAAGCATCATTGTGTTAGGTGTCAACGCTTGTCAATGATTCATGCGGCCATTGTTTCTCTGCGATCATAAATAATCGGTTTGGGTTTGTATTGTGGCGACAAGGGACACGGATGATTGTGTGATTAGCGATCAATCTTTGCGATGAAGTTTATAAGCGGGCAAGGCGAGAAATGTTGGTGTCAGCATCGGTGGTTCAGTGGTAGAATGCTCGCCTGCCACGCGGGCGGCCCGGGTTCGATTCCCGGCCGATGCACAACTTTTTTATTTTTAATTAACGTATGAAATTAGCTGTATGGCGATCACAATCGACAAAATCGAGAGGTTAAAGTTGTAGGTATATCTGTATTCGTGTGGGCATCGAAACCAGCTTTCACTTTTTTGATGGCGAGAGAAGGAGAAAACTAACGGTATTTTTTTATTACTAATTAAATTCGGCTGTTAATTAATGCTTTATACAACCTCCACTAACGCTTCAATCTGGTTTTTTATTAGGTATGCCAGAAGAAAGCATCTCGATGAATGATTTATATACCTACGTGTGTTACTATCCTAACGTAGTTACTATCTTCAGAAACTGATGGAGATTGACATAATAGTAGCACAAAACTCGCTATAGTTCTAATTATTATACGTATACGTCTATGATAGTATAGGTATATTGTTTTATAAAAAGTAGAAGTGACTTGAGACTACTAATTCGTAGGTCCTGGGTTCAATCCCACAAGAATTTTTTTTTATTATCACTGCATTTTACCTCTTATATTTATCACTGATTATCACTTTTAGTAATAATTGGACAATTGTTATTATGAAGATTATTACTCACAATCTACTCCATAGTGCATTTCAATTCAAAGTACCTACCTACCTGGAATTGTGGGTAGCAGGAAAAATGTAATACATTGGTTGATGCGTACGCTCTTTTTGGCCTTGTAGATCGTTTTAAGACCCGAGGCAACGCGGGTGTTGAACAACCTTCTCGGCCAAAAAAGTGCACTTACGCATCTTGCAATGTATACCGTACTTTCACCGTTTTATTAGACATTGCCATGGCTGGGCGGCGCGCCGCCGTGTATTCGGCTAGGTTCGTCAGTCGTTGGCGGGGGGCGGGGCGTGTTTTTTGCTCGCAAAACTCGACTGATAAGCGGTGCGGGACTACTGTGTACTCCCCCCGCCAACGACTGACAAACCTAGCTGGACTCACGGCGACGCACGGCCTATTCCCCTATGTCTACCAAAACGGTGAAAGTACGGTATAACTATTTAATACAGCACACTCTTTTCAAACGTTATCAACAATATCAAGACTGAATAGACTATAATAAGACAGATAGATAAGGATAGGATGTTCTCGTTGCTCTTTGTAAACAAAGCGTGCTTGGTGCCGCCACTGCCACCCATATTAGTTTATACATGGTGCTGCCGCCCACCAGGGGCGCCACCACCAACGAACTGCTTGACGTCACAACCAAGGAGGGTGCGTTACAAGAATGATTTGAATTATGCAGTTTTTAATTGCTTACATTTATTACATAAACATAAAAAATGAGTTTTATATATAAGAATTCGACCGAAATGGACAAGGTATGAACAATACAGGTACTTGGGTACCGATCACAAAACATATGAAAGAATAAGTGCATATTATGGGAAACCAACACTTTAGCCATTCACCCAGCGTCTTCTAATAATATACAGAAATCAACTAGGGCCGTGGTCCGAATCAAGTTTATAGTGCTAACAGCGTGCTCACAGGCGGTCCAAATTACATTTATTGCTTACAAATTGTCACTTGAACCATATGACGTTCTCAATGGCATTACAAGTTGGCGCTTATGGTGCCGACGCTCTCCAGTGTGAGCACCATAAGCTTGCAGACAATGCAACCTCTATTTTATTAGGTTTTGGACACGTTTCATATTACTGATGTCTTGTCCCGTCAACAAATGGCATAAAATGTGCAAAATTTTGCTTGAAGAGACGAACATAATAATTACATACTCTATTATGCTTGTTCTCAAGCCAGCTAGAAAGAGCATCTACAGATAAGTAATAATATCTGGGGCGTGGGGAGAATAGAGAGGAGTCTTGCGTAAACTTGAACTACATTTTTATTGAAGTGCCAATGATGATTACAGAATGTTGAATGCCCCGAGTGGAACAAGGCCTTCGAGCGCCTCACAAATCGCAACTGCCGACGTAGTTTGACGCCGCCGCCGACAAAGTCTAGAGAATACTATAAGTCGGCTCACTTCTTTGTTCTCTCGGAAAAAACAACAATTTTTTGCTACTGGTCGTAAATCAGGGGCACCGCGCCCACTTCGCATTTATGACGAAATCGCCGTCAAGCTAGTTATACGGGGGCAGGTTCATATCGACTTTCCATTATTTACCAAAGTCTACAAATGTTAGTGTGCCTATTTGTAGACTTTGCTACATTATTTGTGTAGGTAAGTATACCGTTAGTTTTTGGTAGGTACAGTTAAATTAAAATACAAGGTAGCTATTACCAGAATTTACATAATTAGTACGGTATATTTGTAGGCTTTGGTTGGAACATGAATAAAAATAAAATTTTTTATGTTTTATGTTCATTTTTAATAAAACATAGAGCAAACAAAAACATAAATAACAAATAAATATCTAACGACAAAGAGTTAAACTAATCATATCTATTTTTTCATCCTGTAAGTAAATAAACTCCTGGACAAAATTAACGCAACATCATAAATTTGTCACTTATTTGATGCTATTTTTTTCTGCATTTATGATCCGATTTGAATGATTTTTTTTCTTTGTAGGTTGGTTCCTTGACAATGTCATAGTTTTCGCTGTTTATGATAAAATGTTCATTTTCGATTTATACCGGGTGTAATAAAAATGTTATGTTTTTTTCCAAAAATTCGTATCACCCTGTGGAGTATACTAGCAACCGAAACAAATGGCAGTTGACATCAGACGGTAGGTCCATCTTTCGCCAACATTTTCTTTTTTGGTTTACTTCATTATCTCTGTTATTAAAGGAGATACACTGTTTTATAGCGTAACATGTTTTTATAGACTTTATTATTCAACACATTCATTGTTAAATGTTTTCAAGTAGGCTATGGACCTTTTCTGACATTTCAAGCGATGTATCAACGGATGTTGTGTTTTAAAGTTACAAAGGTCAAATAAAATTCGCCATACTGATAAATACTGTTCGGAAACTGCTTATTAAACGTTCGTTTCATATGCCCAGTTGCCCGACTATTCTGTTGTTTAAACCAGCCTCTTTTAAACGTCTTCTGATTGTTTGAGAAGATATTGTACGATGGGGAGCAGTTCTAAGCTCACTTCTTAGCCTAGTACTAGTGATATTCCTGTTTCTTAGAGCAGTTTGCCTAATGAAACGCTCATCCCTTGGATCGGTACATCGTTTTCGCCCTTGGCCTGACCTTCGAGAGTAAGATCCTGTCTCGTTAAATCGTTCAACCATACAAATTATAGTCGAACGATGTCTTCCTATCACATTAGCAACATGACACATAGAGTAGCCTTCATCCACCAAAGTTAAAGCTCTTACTGCTTCTTCTGCCGATAAATTTTTTGGTCGATTCATTTTTCAAGTTTAAAATATTCGTCGGGCAACTGGGCATATGAAACGAACGTTTAATAAGCCTTTGTAACTTTAAAACACAACATCTGTTGACACATCGCTTGAAATGACAGAAAAGTTCCATAGCCTACTTATAAACCTTTAACAATGAATGTGTTGAATAATAAAGTCTATAAAAACATGTTACGCTATAAAACAGTGTATCTCCTTTAATAACAGAGATAATGAAGTAAACCAAAAAAGAAAATGTTGGAGAAAGATGGACCTATCGTCTAATGTCAACTGCCATTTGTTTCGGTTGCTAGTATACTCCACAGGGTGATACGAATTTTTGGAAAAAAACATAACATTTTTATTACACTCGGTATAAATCGAAAATGAATTTTTTATCATAAACAGCGAAAACTGTGACATTGTCAAGGAACCAACCTACAATTAAAAAAAAAATCATTCAAATCGGATCATAAATTCAGAAAAAAAAATGCATCAAATAAGTGGCAAATTTATGATGTTGCGTTAATTTTGTCCAGGAGTTTATTTTGATATTTAAATAATTGAACAAAACATGCAACAAGCATTTGACATAAACAATTTATGTTCTCCGATGAACCCTAAGGCATTCTTCCATTGCTGGCACCTTCAAATTTTCACCATTTTAATATTATATCTATATTATTTTATTATTCTTCAATTAATACCTAAGTATTTAAATGTCACATAAAAATGTCTTAATTTTTGTAGGTAGGTACCTCAAACTCAATCTTACCTTTCAGGGTCTTTAGGAAATGAAAAAAAGGTAATATAGTCTTTTGAACTGGTTTTACAGCCATCCGCACTGCAACCGTTGATTGAATTCCATCGACGCTACAACAGTCACGGTCGGTCGGTAATATTTTGCGCGCACCCGGTAGAATGCGAACGAACCGCTTTCAGCTACACTATGTACAGCTTATTTTCTTATTAAATAAGATATCGATTGCCGTACTCCGATGACGGCGGGCCGAGGGAGCGGGAGAGGGCAAGAGGGAAACTTTTGTTTACACAAGGCCCAGTGCCCGGACTTATTAGTATATCTCTGGACGCTGCCGCCAACGTGACTCCATGTTTTTTTAGGGTTGTTTATTGCAACAATATGTATGCGGAGTATTCCATATAGATTATTACGAATTGAATGTAATTTATTAGTATAGTTTTCATTATCACCTACTCGAAGAAGATGAAGAATCAATAAACAGTTCTGGATCACTGCTATTAGTGCTATCGCTTTCACAAAGGGAAATTGCTTCTTCCAGAAACACCCTTTTTCTTCTTATTAAATATATGTTTTGTTCACCTCTGATGAAAATTGTAATTTTGACACCACAGCTTACAAAAGGTTGACAC
This sequence comes from Pseudeuparius sepicola, assembly GCA_963920635.1. NCBI lineage: Eukaryota > Metazoa > Arthropoda > Insecta > Coleoptera > Anthribidae > Pseudeuparius > Pseudeuparius sepicola. The sequence continues at coordinate 5,817,966 of OY987307.1, forward strand.
ATGATTGACACGATAAAACAAAACCTAAACTTCGCAATTTTCTAAGCGCACTTACGACCAGTCCGAATTGAATCACCATCGGTCAGAATATCAGCGCACTAACAAATCGGATCGGTCATAAGTAAAGGGCGGAATATATGCATTTAATTTCAATCGAAATATGCGCATATACATGGTGTTCACTTTTAAGTGGACACAAATCAATAAAAAATTGATTTGTTGGGATATTTTCAAAAATTTTTTTTATACAAAGGTCTTCAAAATGCGCAACTTTCTACATGAACACATTTGTCAAATTGCAATTCCAGGGCCGGCTAAGATTTTTTTAAACCCCGATTTTCATAGAATCTATTTAGGCATTTTTTTATTTAAAATCTGACCATACAGCGTTAATCAGAACACCCCAAAACCCCCATATACCAAATTTGAACAAAAAGTATACAGGGAGTTCCATTCTGTAGGGTGTCAAAATTGAGCAAAATAGGAATTTTAAAGACATCTTGCGAGTCAAGTGTGCCATGGAATCCCTTCAAAACAGTTGCATGGTCAACAGGACCACTCAAAATGTTGGTGTGAAAAGATTTACTACAAAATATACAGAGTATTTTTCTCTGAGTCATTTCAAAATTCTGAATTTTTATTAAACTTTATACTGGTCAGGAGTGTTCTGGAATCATTGAAAAAATATTAATAAACATAAAAGTAATTTATTTCTTTATAAAATGCCAACCAGCAAATAAAAACAATTTAAATTATTGGACCTTTCTCAACAAAGTCACTATCTAAGATGATACATTTTCTGTGGCTTTCCTGTTGTGGCACACCAGCCACCTTAACTGATATGGACTTACTGACTGGCAGGCTGTATTTTTTAGATTTAGTTCGTTTATAGTGTGTGGAGCGGCTTTGATGTACTTGATTTTTGACCCGTACAAAGTTCCAAAAATTCAGTAATTTGCGATGGCACAGATAAGAACATTCTGTATATTTTGTATTTGACCTTTGCACACCAATACCTTGAGAGGTCCTGTTGACCATTCAACTGTTTTGAGGAGATTCCATGGCACACTTGACTTGGCAGATGCCTTGAAAATTCCTATTTTGCCCAACTTTGACACCCTGCAGAATGGAACTCCCTGTATATTTTTTATTCAAATTTGGTATATAAGGGTTCTGGGATGTTCTGATTAACGCTGTGGGGTCAAATGCCTAAATAGATTTTGTGAAAATCGGGGTTTAAAAAAAATCTTAGCTGGCCCTGGAATTGCAATTTGAGAAATGTGTTCACGTAGAAAGTTGCGCATTTTGAAGACCTTTGTATCAAAAAATTTTTTTTGAAAATATCCCAACAAATAATTTTTTTATTGATTTGTGTCCACTTAAAAGTGAACACCCTGTATATGCATCATTTTTATTTAAAATATGCAATAATATGCATTTATTTAGCCAAATATGCAATAATATGCATTTATTTTACATGTAAAAATACCTTAAAAACACCAAAACTGATTTTAGAGAAAAGGTTTATTTTAAGAAAAATGAAAGGAAAACAAATACATAAAACACCTTGTAAAATACCTATATTAAAGCAGAATTATAAAAACATTTTAATTTGAAATTGTATAGTAGGAATTTTATATTAAATACTTTCAAAATTTTCCAATAAAAATCTTTGCTTTCTGTCGGTAAAAATATGTTTATATATACTCGTAGAAAAGCTTCTCTCAACATCTACCGATGTAATAAGACAATATTTTAATTTGGGTAGTAAAGTATAAGGCCAAGGTGCAACTTCGTTGGATGATTTACCATTAAAAATTCTCTTTACTGCCATTAATGATTTGAACCCTTCATCCTTTTCTACAATAGCATCTAATTTGGGCTCTCATAATCTTGGTTAGGGTAGAGTGGTACTCAGTGAGACGCTGTACACAGTGAGACACCCTAATTTATTTTTAAATTTCGCGCGTTTGTTTAGTTTTCTCTCTTTGTATCGCTTGCTGTAGTGTTAAAGCACGTGCCAGTGAAACCGTTATACTAAGTTGAAAGTATTTTCTGATTTTGGCGGAAAAAATAGATTTTGCAAGGCAAGAAGTAACAAAATGTACGCAATTGTTAAGCGTGTATCAGTTTCATCTGTAGATATTGAATGATTATTAGTAGTTGAAACGATTCCTTATCATCTTACTTTCTAACTTCAAATTTGTGTGGCCTGCAAAAAATTCTTAAACCAAAAAAATTCTATCTTCCATGAATTTTGGGGAATGGTACACGCTGAGACAAGCCAATAGGTACACACTGAGACACTTATCTCAGTGTGTAAAAAGGTTGATTTTTGAAATTTTATATTGTAGTAGCTTTCCTTTCGTTGTAATCACAGAGTTAAGAGTTATAATCCAAAAATCTCAAAAATGCGTTCCCTTCTCTTATCTTGTACGCAAATGTTACGGTAAGAAATGTCAATAAGCACATTTCTTAAATCAAGAGTCTGTGTTTTCTTTTAGAAGTATTTATAAGTTTGGTGTTGGATTAGAATTTTTTTCCTGCCTATCTATATCATCAAAGAGTATTAGTTCTTCTGTTTTCCTACAATCTCTCACTGTTGACATTATGTCTCAATGTGTCCCATCCAGTGGTACACAGTGAGACATTTTCAGAAAAAAATAGTTAATTTTTTGTTACTTACATAAGAGATATATTTTAATTTTTATTATGTTAATAGATACGCACAATGTAAGTTCAAAAGACAGTACTAAAATAAAACTTGTTGTTCTGTAAATCGGTGTGTTATGTATAAAAAAGTATTTTTTGTCTCACTCGGTACCACCCTCCCCTATATCTTATATCTAAATATAAATAAGTATAGGAAAAACATGCAAATATGCACAAAAATATACCCAGTTTTTCCATAAATATGCAATGTTTTGAAAAATTGAATAAAATATGCAAAAAATGCATATATATGCAATTTGCATATATTCCGCCCTTTAGTCATAAGTGACCTGAGCGCTGTGAGCACTGACAGCGTGATTCGGACCACGGCCCCTGTCAGTTACCGAAAATAGTTTGTCGACAAAAGTCGTTAAACTTCATTTTAATTTGTTTAAGGAACACCCTTGGGTGACAAAGAATGGCACGATGGCATTGCCGACAGAAGAAGAGAACTGCCACCTGGTGGAGGTGACCGAAGAAGATGTGGCTAATGTGATAACTTCAATACCAAAGTTGGGAACGCTCATCCTTATCAAGCACATGCTGAAAAAGCATTCATTTCAGGTAAGTCCGGAACATTCAGGGTGACACTGCTTCAAGGTGGCCCTTCTGAACGGAAAAAGTCTGTTACATGGAGACTGGTTAACATAAAATGAATTTGCCAATAAAATTTAAGGCATATTGTATTTTGATTTTCTGTATTTTATATCTTACACATTTCACCATTGTGGGATTCCTTTTTTAATTCTGAATCCAACGATATATAAATTTGACCTATTTGTCTCCAACCATCTCTGAGATATTTACCAAAGAAGCTCCATAAAACTAGATAACATGGCCTCTTACTTGTCCGTGTCTGATGTTCGATCCAAGTAGGCCAAACATTAGGACAACATTTATGAAAAATCAAGTCAGCCTTGATATAATAAAACAGACAATCAAGTAGGCTGTTAATTCAACATTTCTATACCCCAATACGCCATATTAGTGGTGACGTCACGTAGTGGGGTAGGTCAAGCAGGGTTGGCTCCCCAGTGGGTAACCTAAAAAAAACCCTACTGGGTTTTTTTGGGTTACCCACCTAAAAAAAAACCAAAGTGGGTTTTTTTAAGTAAGGTGATTTTAGAATTTTTTATTTGATTTTTTTATGGTTGAATAAGGACTGATCAGTGAACACAGAACAGAAACACAACATATAACAGCACGAAATAGGTCTGGACTCGCCTACTCTGTTCACCATCTAATCTAAACAGAAGACAATATTGGATAGTTTCTTATGTAGGTATTTTTTTTATTAGATATGTATTTTTGTATTGGAGTAAAACATCAATTTTTTCGTCTTTTGTAAATATTAGTCAGGAAATTCCTAATTAAACCCAAAAAAAAACCTTTTCTAACCTTAATTTTTCTAACTTTACTTTTGACATCTGCGTTCACATGCTTCAATCCAAATTTGCACTTATAAAGTTCAGAATACACTTACCTTAATGAAGATGGATAGTTATTGTCGAAGAAACCGATTTAAATAATTTTTTTAGTCAAAAACACAAAAACGCCCGTGTATCTACGAGGTTGTTTGGATACCGTGCCGAAGAAGTCCCGATCTTGTCAGATGGCATTCTCCACAAAATCCCTAGGAATTTTCTGTTAACCATGGGTATAACCGTTGTATAACATTGGTATACTGTGTCTCAACCAGTTAATGACGTCACTCATGGATTTATGATGTGAAAAGTTACCCAAGTGATACGAAAAAAATAACATAATAAAATAAAAACCCTATTGCAATCACAATTATACCGCTACAAATAAAATTAACTATGACTACAACTCATTTTAATAATAATTTCAAACGTCATGGAAACACTTTCATTTTGGTATAATCAGCTACTTGCGGCTGCGTCTATGGTGCGTATTCAGGCAAATTTTAATTCAGTGTTGTGAAAGTGACAGTGAAGGTTTTCCGGATGATTCAAAAGGGTTTAAACTTTGGGCAGTGAAAATATTCGCGGGTTTTGTACGTTTCGTGAGTTTTACCGTTATCTGTGTTGTTCTTGTTCGTGTTATTAGTAGTTATCCATTGTGCAAATGGGCTTGTTACTGACCTGGACTTATGACCCGGTTGCATTTTTTGCTGCATTGATGCCAACTTAGGATGGCAGTAAGGACTTATAATAATTTGAATTTACTTACCGGTTAGACTAATTTCAATTCCTGGCGATCTAAATCTTCGACACAGCTTACATACATATAAATGAAATACCCGCAACAATTTTACTTTTATTATTTTTTAAAGATCATGCAAATATCACAGCATTCTTCATTCAAAAACATTTTTTTAAACTATATCTACGTCTATAATCCGGATTATTGTAACTAGGTATAGCTTCAGCATCAACATTTGAAATTAATCTGACACGTAAGTAGACATGTTGAATTGACAGTTTCATTACGTCATGGCTGACTAGAGCCGAATTCGAGCGGATGACCGATTTTAACCAGGTTATAAAAAGTTAGGGTAGATTATAAGAAATTGAACATTAAAATAAATTTTGATGATAATAGAAAAATCTGGTGTGTTCACAGTGCCTTAAAACCATATAATCTGGCCCTTGATCAAATAAATAAATTTGTAAAAGTTACTCAAAATTTAAATTTTATAACCTGGTTCAATCTGGTCATCCGCTCGAATTCGGCTTTGATTTATAATAAATTTGGTTTTAATGTTTGACCGAACACCAGATGACTGCATATAAGAGACCATTTTTGGTAAGTATCTCAGAAACGGTTGGAGACAATATGTCAAATCATTGGATTCAGAATTAAAAAAGGAATCATATTATAATGGTTAAATGAAAGGTGTAAGTTTTAAAACACAGAAAATCACTTTATTTCCGCTAAAACTGGGGGCTATTTCAAAAACTGAATACTCAGGAATAATGCTTAAAGGTTCTCTAATGGTTGTGTAGATAAAAATTAGATTTTATATTTTATCTTGCAAAAAAATATTAGCGACCATGTATACAAAATCCGAGGACACCCTTGAATTGCCCTTAATTTTTACTGCAAATTCATTTTTTTGAATGGCAATTTTATGTTAAGTGGTCTCCACTTATTTAGAAACTTTTCGGTGTCTTGTAAAATTTGTTATTTATTATTTGTGTACAAAAAATTCAATGGGGTCTAAGCAAACATTAATGGTGAGCGAATAATTTTATGTGTTTTCTTCACAGCAGGCTTATTTAGGTCAGATATTATTTTACAAAGTAGGCTAATATCAGTTTTTCAGTTTATTTGCTTGACTTTATGTGTATTTGTTTAAAGTTACCTAGGAAAACTCGAGACAATGGGGTCTAAGGAAACATCAACAGTGAGCAAATGGTTTTATGTATCTTCATCACAGTAGGCTTACGCAGGGCCGTGCAGAGCTCGCACGGGCCCCGGTACTATACCATCTCGACGGGCCCCTCTACCGCTAAAATGCATATTACATTATTTTACATACAAAGCGATGTAGCATTCAATATTTTTATAGTGCCAAATATGTACCTAGTACCTACATTGTACATACAAAGTGCACATTTTCAATCATAAAATAGTCAAGCAAAAAGGGTTACAAAATCAAGGAACCATATGGAAATATGAACTTTTATTACGTATATCTACAAAATAACCAAACAGTCTTTATTCTCTATTACAAATATAAAAAACACATAACATAACGACTTAAGAAATATAAAAGAAACTTAAATTTTAAATTTCATATAACACGCATATACATTTTTCTGCCTCTCAACAACAATAAAAGAAAATAAATAAATAAAAAACATAAAAAATAAAAATAAATTAAATAAACTTTGGTCTCATTCAAATATGTATATACCTACGTTCTACTCACATTACATATTTAGAGTAAGTCGACTTTTCGAGCCTTCATATTAACAAAGTTGTTTATGATTTGGTCAAAATTACTTTTTCGAGCTAATGTGAGAGTTCCTAGACTTGTTAACCGTTCTTGGTACATACTTGGTACACATTTTTTATTCGAGCTAAGGTACTAAATGACATTGACATTATGACATTGGGAAAGAGCTTGAGAGGTATTTTTTACATGTTACATATACAGTGTGTCCACGGATTGAGTGCACATGGGGTGTAAATGACAAAAAATTTTCGAGTTGAAATTTGACCTTTTGGGGATCAGCTCTGCTTGGTTTGAAACTAATTTGTGACGTAATTTTAGTTTCGAAAAATCACGTATGCTTTGGAAACTTTGAAAAAACTAATTTTCCACATCAGTAAAGTGCCCTTTCTGTAGGTTTTACGATAAAATGTTATTAAGGAAACATGTTCAGAATGAAGAACTGAGTAGGTTTGCGAAATTTCGAAAGTCTAGGCCTACTTTGATTTTTTGGCATTTTTTCCCACTTTTCTTTAGAAAAGTGCACTTTGTGTAGCTTTCACATTAAAATGTTATTGAGAAAACTTGTTCACAAAGAAAAACTGGATAGGTGTGAAAAAATTCAAAAGCCTAGGTCTACTTTGGTTTTTGTGCATTTTAATTTTTTAGCAGAAAAAAATCAAAGTAGGCCTAGACTATCGAAATTTCGCAAACCTACTCAGTTTTTCATTCTGAACAAGTTTTCTTAATAACATTTCAATGTGAAAGCTACACAAAGTGCACTTTTCTAAAGAAAAGTGGGAAAAAATGCCAAAAAATCAAAGTTATCCTAGACTTTCGAAATTTCGCAAACCTACTCAGTTATTCATTCTGAACATGTTTCGTTAATAACATTTTATCGTAAAACCTACAGAAAGCGCACTTTACTGAGGTGGAAAATTAGTTTTTTCAAAATTCCCAAGGCATACGTGATTTTTCGAAACTAAAATTACGTCACAAATTAGTTTCAAACCAAGCAGAGCTGATCCCCAAAAGGTCAAATTTCAACTAGAAAATTTTTTTTGTCATTTACGCCCCACTTGCACTCAATCAGTGGACACACTGTAGACCGCCAGACAGTGACAGATTTTCCTTACTGATTTTCTCATTTATGCCTTGGAGAGGGTTGAAAGGTAAATCGATGCTGAGTCGGAAAATAGTAATTTTAAGTTTGGCCCCCGGGGAAAACATATGGAAAATTCGATTTTTCAAAACAGAAAAAAAGGTACTAATTCTCACTTATGCCATGTTCACTGTATGATTTCTTATACTATTCCGACCTCGAAAACCCAAAGGCATAAGTGTAGCGTGTGGAAAAAGGGTTGAATTAAGGGTTTGGCAGATCACACAAAAAATGACTTTAGTTTAATGTCACACTTAGAGCTTTCCAAAAATACCAAATGTCATATTTTAAGTGAAATTTGCTAAAGATATTGTAGAAAAGGTATAATATCACAAAATGTAAAAGTTTTGCTTTATAATTCGTATTTCATGATCATAATTCAAATTTACACTTTCAGATTTTAAATTATTAGTATTATTAATTAATTACTACCTATAGTAAAAAACGTAGGAAGTCACTTTTTTTTTTGTTAAAAAAATACTATTATTTTTTGCAGACTTACATAGCTGGGACAAAAAAACATTACTCCCACTAAACAAAAAGTGATATGCAACCGTGTTGTGCAGATTTTTTATTCACTTTACTAGTCTAATAAAAAATTGCAATAAAATCGCCATCTTAATTTAAAAAAATCGGTTATTTGGTGATAACTTTTTTGTTTGAAATTAAACTGTTTTTTTCTTGGCGGCATTCAATTCCTTGGAAAAAACTACACAAGTTTAGTTTTTGAACCACCAATGTATCTTAAAAATTACCGAGATAATCGCTCGTAACATCTTAATTATTGCAACACCCTGTACAAAAGTAAAAAATAAAATGTAAGGATAAAAATAAAACTAAATATGAAAGAACAATAAATTCACATATTGTTCATATTATCATTATTTATCTAGTTTAATTTAATTTAAACTTGTTAAACTTCAGAAGTCAAAGAGTCTAATAAAAAAAAATATAATAAAATATATTTGATCTGTGGTCTATAGCACAGTTCATGATTCTTCTTTGTTCTTTTTTGTATTTTTTGGGTTATGTCATGAATCTTGGCCAGGCATTTATGACGGCAAATTTAAAATTTCTACATAAATTCCCGGAAACTTTCCGAGAAAGTTTCCGGGGAATGTTTCGGAAACTTTCAGGGAAAGTTTCCTATACCTTCAAAGTTTCTTCCCGGAAAGTTTCCAAAAACGGAAACTTTCCCGACTTGGAAAGTTTCCATTGCCCATCTCTACTAACTTGTTTAAAGTTACCTAGGAAAACTTGACTTACAATGGGGTCTGCAAACATCAACAATGAGCAAGCACCACCCGTAAAATGTGTCAAAATATATTGTATTTTTTCCAGAACCCTTTCCTGCATCGTCGCGACACCCCGTCGGCTCCATCGTCGCTACGCCGCCGTCTCGGCCATTCGGGGCGCTCCAACTCTGCCCCCGACTCTTGCCAATACCGCCCCGTTCTCGGCTCGACCGAAGAACTGTGCAGCAACCCCGAGAGCATACGAGAACGCAACACTTCCGAAGGTTTCATCGATGAGAACATCGACGTGGACCTCCTCGAGGAATCTAGGAGCATCCAGAAGGCTTTCAGTAACAATCGGGACCCCTTCGATGATGAAGTTTCCGACATTATGAAGGCAGGCATGGACGAAGATGTGCCCGTCCTGCCGGGCACGCACAAAACCACGAAAAGCGACAACCAAACGTCTTCCAACAGTTTAGAGATGGCACAAGAAGAGAGCTCGACTGACGTCCGTCAAAAGACGATAGCGACAAGTGACAAAAGTGACGCTGAAAAAATAAAAACGGAAGCGCAAAAAACCGACCGTCAACGTCAAAACGTGCCAGGCATCAAGCAAGTACCGAACGAGAGTCGCAATAACCAGCAGGCTGTGAGGAAAACAGTGGTGAAAGGAAACAACGGCATCGACACGGTTTTGGAGGTTAAGAAGGGGTTGATGTTGAGCAACGGACGTGGCAGGGAGATCGAGAGGAGGTGATAAATAGCATTGTGATTGGCGATTGGCTGTTCGAGGGGCTGAATGAGAGGGGGTAAATTTGAAATTATTTTCAGTTTTGGTTGCAATGGATAATATATAGTGGACAGTAACCAAATAGAGATTTCGATGGAAACCGATAGATTTTTTTATCTAATCTCAATTAGATGTTTTGTACTTAAAACCAAGTAGTGCATGATTGGGGATTTTTAATTTTACATTGTATTTTTGTGGACCAGCACACAATATTTTGATCGTCTCCAAGAAAACTTAGTTTGCTGCTCAGTTCTTTCGCCATTTTACAAAATCCTTCAAAACAGTCCTGTCGAGTTTGCTTTTCGTAGCAGTAATCCTAATTTTTTTTCTGGCTTTCTAGCAAGCATACACTGCTGCTCATATCGGTATAGTCTTTTTGTTTCTGCTGATACTTTAATTCTCCTTTCCCAACAACTTTTCCACTTTTAGCTTCTCTGCTTCTAGGGAATATATTTTGCTACTTCTACCCCCTTTTCCATTCGGTTGTAAATTACAATTTTTCACTTCAGATTTTCCTATTAATCTTTTCAGTCTTTATAATATGTCGGTCTCAAGTGGTAATATTTTGTTATTTAGACAGGTTTTGTCACTCGAAGCATGATATTGCAGATTGAAAATTGAAAAGTAAATTTTTGAAGCAATTTTTTCTTCCAATGTTTCGATGTGGCCTCTTGTTTCCTTCGTCAGGTGCTCTATGCTTTCTTCTAATTGTTCGATAACAAGCAAGTGGTAATATCTGGATAATCCGAACAGAAAGTTGGCCGACCCCGTTCGTTACCCAAACATTCGGATTATGGAATTCATAATAAATGTTATTTCTAATCCGAATGTGTTCAGATTACCTAATAAACATTCAGATTATGGAATTTGTGATAAATGACATCTATAATCCAGATTATCCAAACATTCGGATTATGGAATTCATAATAAATGTTATCTCTAATTCGGATTACCCAAACATTCAGATTATGGACTTCCTAATAAATGTTATCTCTCATCCGAATGTGTTTGTATTACCCAAACATTCGGATCATGGAATTCATAATAAATGCCATCTATAATCTGGATTACCCAAACATTCGGATTATGGAAATCATAATAAATGTTATCTCTAATTCGGATTATCCAAACATTCGGATTGTGGAATTCATAATAAATGTTATCTCTAATTCGGATTACCCAAACACTGATTATGAAATTCATAATACATGTTATCTCTAATTCAGATTACTGTAGCATTCAGATTATGGAATTCGTAATAAATGACATCTATAATCCGGATTATCCAAACATTCGGATTATGAAATTCATAATAAATGTTATCTCTAATTCGGATTACCCATTCAGATTATGGACTTCATATTAAATGTTAACCTCTAATCCGAACGTGTTTGGAATGTTTAGGTAATCCAAACATTCGGATTATGGAATTCATAATATATGACATAATCCAGATTACCCAAACATTAGGATTATGAAAATCATAATAAATGTTATCTCTAATTCGTATTATCCAAACATTCGGATTGTGGAATTCATAATAAATGTTATCTCTAATCCGAATGTGTTCGGATTACCTGAACATTCCGATTATGGAATTCATAATAAATGATCTATAATCCGAATGTGTTCGGATTACCCAAACATACAGATTATGGAATTCACAATAAATGATATCTATAATCTGAACATGTTCGGATTATAGAAACATATTACCGCCATGCATGCTTTCTCGGTTGTTGCGTGCGCACATACAGAGATAAAAAGTTGTAATTCGGATTAGGGAATTCAAGGGGTTCGGATTATACATATCATTTTACACAACTGGGGCATTCAGATTATAGAATCTTCCGATTAGAGCGGGTTCAATTTTCCTACATTGCTGTAGGAGTCCTAAAAATATTTATCAAATATTGAAACTTTATTCGGTCCTCCTCAATTACCCTGTTCTTTAAAAATATCAAAAAATTCAAGATTATTATTATTATTTGTTTTAGTTTTTCAATTTAATCTTTGTTGGTCGCGGTTAACAAAGGTTTAATGATGATAACTTGAACGTGTCATTATGGACATTCATGGGCGTTTTGGAAAAAATGAACAGTTGAGTGTCATTTTGTTAATAACCTGTCAAAAGTTTATTTTGTGCGGAAATATGTAAATTTTATCGAATATCCCCTCTCATTCACCCCCAGCATGAAATATTAATGCTCAAACTGATTTTGTTGCCATGTTTTCCTTTAGTTCTAAGTGACTACTTATTATAGTCCACTTAATTATTACCGCCTCAAAGATTTTCTGTGATTTACTCATATATAACGTAAAAAGTTGAGAAAATCGATTATTATATTAGCGGCATAGCGATTAACTTTTATTTGTAGCAAGTTTACAACCTCCTTTTTTATTGTAGACTTCCATTGGAATTGCGTTTTTGTAACTTGCATTTTTATGAACCCTAGGGACCATTTTTGGGATATGTCGTTATGGTGATATTGTTCTGCATGTTAGAATATCAAATTCATACTAATGTTTAGAATATTTGGTTAAGAAAAGTGAGGTATCGGTCTTGTCAAAATTAACAAATTTTTGATGAATCTATATTAATTAATGTATGCAACAATCATTGTTAATAAAAATGAATGAAAAAATGAACAAAACTGACGGATACAGTAAGTTGCAACACCTATACCTTGCTTTATTATTTCTTAAATCCAAAAGTATTCGAAGGAATTGTTAGGCTTGTATGATATTTTTATAATGGGGTATGTGAAGAACGAAGCGATTTTTCAGGTGCCCTCGAAAGACTCTTTTCTTCCCCCATCTGCCTTACCGTCATGCATGATTACTCCAAATTCCAACGTCATCTCCAAATGTACGATGTACGCACTAATTTTTTCAGATTTTGCACAAGTTGTTGGCATAGTTGACCAAAAAAATAAAATTATTTACAAACATTTATTGTAGTCTTTTATTTTTCATTAAAAATATCATTTTAGATATTATTATTATATGAATTTTACGAAGGCATAGAGGTGCCACTCGCAAAATGATTTTCTCGTTTATTCCAACTTATAATCTCAGAATTTTGACTTAACATCTCAGAATTCTCTGATGTAAGTCGGAATTAATTCCGAGACACTAAAATTAACTTCGAGACGATATCTTGGAATTGTGAGTTAGTAAGTCAGAATTCTAACTTAACACCTCTGAATTAACAGATAAGTAGTTAGTTATCTTGGAACTAATTCCGACTTACTAACTCAGAATTCCAAAATTTTAAGTCAAAACTATGATATTCCATCAGGCAATATGTTTGATTGCCTAAAAATGTATAAAAAATTCCTTTCTGTAAGACTGTATCTCTAGGACCTTCTAGCATTTTTTAGAAATTGACTTTCTTTCAAGTTTCCAACTTAACTACTCTTAATTAATTACGAGTTAATACTTGTAAGTAATTCCGACTAATTTAATTATGAGTTGGTATCTCGGAATTAATTCAGACATACTAACTTGTAATTAATTCCGAGATAGTATCTCAATCTAAGATGTCAAGTTAAAATTTTGTAATACTACGTCAGACAATTATTATATTTGAGGGCCTACAAATGTATAAAACAGTGTACATTTTATTATTTTTGTCAGTATTACCACAAAGAAGAGATCCATGATTAGCATAAAACTAAAAATCCCCTCCCTATCTAGAAGGTTTTGTCTCTTCGGCCTTGTATAGATGGCTTAACAACTCGGAATTATGTGTTAGTAACTCGGAATTAATTCCGACTTACTACTTCATAATTAATTCCAAGATAGTAAGATGTTAAGTAGAATTTTGGATACAATATACGACAATTTTATTAAAGTACATATTTGAGGGCCTAAAAATGTATAAAACAGTGTACATTTCATTATGTTATTACAATTATTAGTATCACAAGAAAGAAGAGGTCCATGATTAGCATAAAACTAAAAATCCCCTTCTTTTTTGGAAGATTTTATCTTTACGACCTTAATTGACTTTCTTTCAAATTTCCACTTAAAAAAATCTGAATTAATTATGAGTTAGTATCCCGGAATTAATTCCGATTTACTAACCCATAATTAATTCCAAGAGAGTATCTCAATCTGAGATCTTAAGTAAGAATTTCGGATACAATTTTATTATAGTACATATTTGAGAGCCTAAAAATGTATAAAACAGTGTACATTTCATTATGTTATTACAATTCACAAGAAAGAAGAGGTCCAACTTAACAAATCTGAATTAATTATGAGTTAGTATCTCGGAATTAATTCCGATTTATTTATTATTATGGGTTAGTATCTCTTTGGAATTAATTCCGACTTACTAACTCATAATTAATTCCAAGACAGTATCTCATTCTGAGATATGTTGAGATAATAAGTTGGTTTCAAAATACATGAGAACTTATTTTCTGAGCTGAAATAACTTCTGAATCTAGGTATTAATTTTGTATTTCAAGGAAACACCTATAAAAATTGTATAAAGCTATATGCATATTTAACAAATAATAGTAAATAAAATTGTAACATTATATTCCAATCTTACTTCAGTGGTTGGGCCTTAAATATATAAATATTCCTATTTTTTTACAGATCAATTTTCTATAATCGATTTTAAAAATGTCATTCCATTTATCAGTTTCGTGGTAATGATAACAAATTCCACGTTGGAATCTTCTTGTTGGGACAAAAATCGTAAGGCGGATATCTGCAAGTAAACAGACGATACTTACACCATCCCTATGTGTGGTAAGAAACGATGTACTCACCTCCGCAAAGGTGCAGCCCCCTATGAAGAACACCAGAACCACTTTCGGCGAATCGCCGTTGCTGTGCAGAGCACCCTGGGGTACTAACGGTGTCTCATCTAACGTAGGTCCCGGAAGCAGGCCTTGAGCAAAGGAGAAAATACATTATGCCGAAATATTATTAAAATTTTTGTGTTGGCCAAATACAGGGTTAACTATCACTTAGTACAAAACATTTTACCACGTGCGCAGGGTGGCTTAAGAAAACAGAAAAATATTTTTAGATTTTTTTACAATCTTTAAAAAAAATTTTTTCCCTGTAAATCTCCGCCTATAATTACGTCATCCAATAAGGCTTCGGAATATACTGTCAGCTGGAAGTGATTTTTCGCGGTGTTGTCGTTGTTTTAGGAAGGATGAAAATACCTTTTTACTCAAACAAATTAAAAAAATAAAATACATAAATAACAATCGATTTGAATCTGTACAACCACAGCGCTGCTAGATTTACCCGAGGTTTCCCTGGCTAGGTAGGTAATCCTGAATCCCTACGCGTTTTTTGTTTTTGCATTTTCAGATAGCAGCACCAAGTAAGTACAGAACTACATACACTTCTCGGAAAACCATGATTTCGGGACTGGTAGAACCAAATTCATTCGACATACCGCACTATCGTAGGTTACTGACATTTCACTGGGCACAAAACGCACAAAACAGTAGAGGTTGGAGTGGTGCGTAATAATTATCGATGTCAATGTTAGATTAGTTGATCGCGTCTTCAAAAAAATAATTTTCATAAGAAAACTTATTGAACTAAAACTAAACTAAACAAACAGAATTCTGTGATTTCTTAATGCCGGCGTTATCGGACTGAACGCTTTGCAATACAAAGACCGAATGACGATGTGTATTGAATCGATGCATAGTTTTGTTCGACGCCGCATCTCTACGCCTGTATCACACTTCACACTAGTTGTTGCGCTGGTCTGGTTGCCCGCAAGACAAGGCCAGATAACGTGCGATTGAATCATCGTATTTCGGCAGATGTTTACTTGACGTTTCCTGCGTCCCTCTGAGTTTTCCGCGATATTTTCCTGTATTTGTGTATTTTGGTGTGTTTTAAAGCTATTTTGCAATTAATTGAATGCCAGGCTTTTTACTAGTGCACTAGGACCGCAACATTACAGGCTAGAATTATTTATTTTGGCTAGTCTAATTTTTCTTTATCCACCAAAAATTTTTTCTACTAAGTGATAGTTAACGCTGTATAATAAAATCATCTTACCTAATACGTCTTGCAACTGCTTCCATCCGCCATTTTTGGTGACTTGTTCGGCAAGTCTTACACTAAGCGGCGCGTAAATGCTGTGGACGTAGCTAATGTCCGTCGGGTTGATTTCCGAGGTGTCGTCGACGACCAATCGAAGAGTCTGGGGGGTTGGAAGAAAAAGTAAGACAACTTTGCAGCACGACATGCAAATACCGTACTCACCTTCCTTAATACAGTGTACTGCCTGGTTCCCGACTGCAATTTCAGAATCCCCACTTTCTCTAATTTCGTTATAGCTATCAATGCCTCTAAGCCGTACACCTACGGGAATTATTTGGTTGAGCTTTTTTTTATACAGCGTATTTCGTAATGATGTGCAAATATTCGAAGGAAGTGTTGTACAGACGGTTTTAAGGGCGTCTTTCATGTACAATTTTTCAATTTAAGCCTGCCCTGCAAAGTTACACCAAGCTTAAGAGGGACAGTAAATTTGGTTTTGAATTTTTTTTTAACAAAAACGGTTGAATCTTTAATTTTGGGACACGTTACCAGTAGCCCAATCAATTCTTAAAACCACCTGTGGAACACTTTCACCAAATATTTGCACATCATTACGGAACACTCTGTATATTCAGTTCAGAGTTTTATATGTATTAATTTTGTCAATTTAAAGATAATGGGGAACTTGAACATTTCTTTAATATATTTGCCTATCTATAAAAAGAGCACATACCAAATATCAGCCCTCAAATAGCAATATTTAATTTGCAATAAATAATTAAAGTTGTGACCGCAAGTTATTCATTTGAAACGACATGAAAAAAGGGGCGAGAATGGTTGTGACATCACACCGTTCGATCGATCGGAAGGCAGTGACAGGAGTAACAGCTACACAGAATTAGAGAAGGAATAATGGAAATTGAAAGTTAAAACAAACAGTTCGGCGACCCATTTACAGAGGGATCTGATGTAGGTCAAAAATAAGAACCACCTAAAAGTTTAAATTTAACAAGCACTTCTTTAACTGAATGGTGAGGCCACGGTACTAGTAATTCGTAGGTCCCGGGTTCAATCGCAGAAGTTTTTTTTCTTAATTATCACTGCATTCTACCTCTTGTATTTATCACTGATTATCATTTTTAGTAAAGTTGGACAATGGTTGTTATGAAGATTATTACTCACAATCTATTCGATAGTGTATTTAAATTCAAAGTACTTACCGACCTAATATGAAATTGTCAGTAGCAGGAAAAATGTTATACATTGCTCGATGCGTAAGCTCTTTTTGGCCTCGGAGAGAGTTTTAAGACCCGAGGCAACACGGGCGTTAAACAACATCCTCGACCAAAAAAGGGCGCTTACATATCTCACAATGTAAATAACTATTTAATACAGCACACTCTTTTCAAACATTATCAACAATAAAGACTGAGATAGACGTTGATCTATCGAAACAAAGCTTTCGTGGTGCTGTAATTTTTATACATGTGCCGCCCATATTAGTTTATACATGGTTCCGCCGCCCACCAGAGGCGCCACCACCAATGAGCTACTTGACGCCACAACCAAGGAGGGCGCGTTACAAGAATGATTTGAATTATGCAGTTTTTAATTGCTTATATTTATTACATAAAAATAAAAAATGAGTTTTTTGTTCATTTAATGGCAATAAAGTACATTTGAAAGTAATATTTTTCAAATTTAATTTTTGAGCAAGTTCCCCATTATCGTTGACTCACAAAAATGGTTGCAAAGTATAAGTAATTATTTATACAGTACATACTTAAGAGTGAAACAACCTTATAACTTCTTTAATTTTTATCTAGAAGCCCAAATTCAAAGTTTTGTTAAAATAAAAAAATATTAAATAAAAAAAAATAAAGTCCAAAAATAGCAATTTAAGAATTTTCTGCATTTATAAAAGTGTGCCATGGAAGTTTTAAAGGCTAGTTGTTTTCAAAAAGTAATCATTTCAAAATAAAATTAAAAGCTACAAAACAAATTTTAATTTTTTTGACTTTTTAATTATTTTTTTTTATTTAATATTTTTGGATCGATTCTAAACAACTTTTTTTAGTACATTTTTTTGAAATAAAAATGCATAATATGACTTTCGAATTTTTAGCTTCGATTGTGGCATCGCAGGTGGGTTTTGACTTTATGTAGACAACTAATTTTTTGCAAATAAGTAGGCAAAAATGCCATCTACCTTTGGTAAAAATTTCGTTCTAGTCGGTTAAAAATTAAAGAAGATATAAGGTTGTTTCACTCTTAAGTGAGACACTGTATATTACAAGGTATAATGTATAATATAAACTATATTATAGGGGATACCATCTCTCTGTGTCACAATGGCCAACAACACAATTTCCATTGTCGACCATTGTGACTCATGGATCATTATTTGTGATATCAAGTATAGTTATCTTTATGATTATTAAAATATATTAGGCCAGTCAAAATCGACATAAAAAATCGCTAAATTCGCAAAACATGGTGTATCTCTGATTTTTTAGTATGTTGTTTGGACCCATTGGGGCTGTGTATACCCAAGTTTTTTTTTTCCGAAATTGGGTCGAAACCATTGATCCTACGAGTAGAACTTGTAGAATATAATTTGTAGGCAATTTAATTAGCTTTAAATTAAGCGCAGAGCGGGGCCTGTTAGCCTCGTAGTTCTCTCAAAATCTCAAAAGAACCCATATAAGGTAAAATCACATTTTCCAGAAATGTTCCTTAACCTTTCCTATCTTTTGTTTTTTGGTTTGGTAATGAATAATAATGGTAATAATAGTAGTAATAATAATGTTTTTCTACGACTATAAAGAAATGGCCTCATTGTGTGATCGTTTTTAATTGGGAAATGTACTACATTGTACACGGTTTTTGGCTTTTGGTTTTCGGTACGGGCTATCACAGCTACATAAGCTACATATTTAACCACTTTGGGAGAAATGTGTGTGTAGTCTTCGACGGGTATCCTGAGGATGGCGCCCAAAAGAGCACCAAATTTGCAGAGTGATAACGACTGTACTCTGCAGCATCAAGGGAAATTGTGTTTGACGCATCGACCATCATCACAGTCCCCCAAGAGAAGATGCTCTCGAATGACAAAAACAAGGTTCGTCTCATTGAGCTTCTCTGTTTTTGCTCTCGAGGAGGCTGCGTCGTATCACCACTACCGCATATACCACCAGGTGCAAAAGTGGTTGGGGGTGGAGAAAGAGGCCACCGACTGGGGTTGGGAATTGACCTCCCCATTACTAGTCGGCAACCTCCTGCCCCCGCAGAGCTCCTAAAACTGTGATGTGTGCTACCTGCTCTGGGGAAACATGCCAGAACGCTGCCCTTATCATCATTGAAGAGGACGACGATGACGAGGATGACGAGCCTCAAGACAACCCTGACGATCCACCAATACTGGGGTACCTACCTATAGTGGACGAAGACGGCGACCCACCAATAGTGAAGAGAGCAACTAAAGTGACGGCCCAGGGCCATCAAGAACAAGGCGACGAGTTTGACTACCTATGTTTCTAATTTGATTGTTGATTGACTAATTGATTGATTAAGTTACTGTACTTTTGATTACTTATGTTTATATTAAAATACATTTCACCGTTCTTTTAAATAATTTCATGCCTTCTTTTTCATTAATAAACCAAAAAACAAAAGATAGGAAAGATTATAGAACATTTCTGGAAAAATGTGATTTTACCTTATATGTTTTTTTTTAGATTTTGAGGGAACTACGAGGCTTACAGGCCCCGCTCTGTGCTTAATTTAAAGCTAATTTAATTGCCTACAAATTATATTCTACAAGTTCTACTCGTAGGAGCAATGGTTTTGGCGCAATTTCGGTCCAAAGAAGGTCTAAGAGTAAAATTTTCAATTTTTGGAAAAACTGGCCTATTTTCCAAGTGCCGTAAGTGACCTACAGAGCTCCGGTTGGGCTTAATTTGTCACAAATTCTCTTAAAAAACGTACGGAGTAGCTTTAGACGAAAAATGCATGGATTAAGAGATATAGAGCAGAATCTGAAACAAGTCAAAAAATTTCGCGGTTTTTGGTGTGTAAAAATTTTTCCACAACTTTTTGAGAATTGCAAACTTGGGTATACATAGCCCTAATGGGTCCAAACAACATACTAAAAAAATCAGAGATACATCATGTTTTCTTAATTTATTGTCGATTTTGACCGGCCTATATTGTCTTAATTAAGCTGTATAGTTTCTCAACCTATTGATTCATTACCCGAATGCATTAATAACTTAAAACCAACAAAAATCTTGGACCTCGTACTTTCAATTAAAATAATTTCCATTTTGCCCAAAATGACCACCAAGACATTACATTATTTATGGAACCCACGTATAAATTATTTCAAATTACCTGCCTTTTTAGGGTTAAAAATGGCCGCCAAATTATTCCCTCAGTTGGACATCTCTTTTTCGCGGTATAGGTTGCTATAGCTATATGGTTTGGGACCATGCTGAATAAATCGTTTTTTGTCTAAAAAAATACTAATAGTACTTCTCAGCTTTTCAACCCAAACTCCAGGACACGGTAAGACTTAGATTTTTAAGTTCTAGTATGTGCCTCCGATAGCCTGTATAATAAGTGTCAACAGTTTACTAGATATTTTATTGACACCACTGGAATTTTATTGTTATAATACTTGCAATAAAATGTTCCCTGCTAACAGTTAATTATGTATTAGTTTGAATCACTAATAACCGCTCTTTTACCACTTTCCTGTCATACTTGACTATAAGTATTAAATTTGACAGTTCGTTGTTGCCGGACTAGTAAAAGTAGTAACAATGTTCAGAGATATACCCCGATTACTGTAAGAAGTCCCGATTTTGTCAGATGACATTCTCCACAAAATCCCTAGGAATTTTCTGTTAACCATGGGTATAACATTTGTATATGTGTCTCAACCAGTTAATGACGTCACTCATAGATTTATGATGTGAAAAGTTACCCAGGTGATATGAAAAAAAGAGCATAATAAAATAAAAACCCTATTGCAATCACGATTATGCCGCTACAAATAAAAATAACTATGACTACAACTGATTTTAATAATTTCAAACGTCATGGAAACACTTTCGTTTTGGTATTTTGTAATAATCAGCTGCTTTTGGCAACGTCTATGGGCGGACTCAGGCAAATTTAGCTTCGGTGTGTCAAACGACAGTGAAGGTTTTCCAGATCGTTCAAACTGCTTCAAACATTCGGTAATGAAAATATTCGCGGGTTTTCTATGTTTCGTGAGTTTTACCGTCATCTGTGTTGTTCTTGTTACTTTTCGTGTTATTAGTGCAAATGGGCTCGTTACTGACCTGAACTTATGACCCGGTTGCATTTTTTGCTGCATAGATGCCAACTTAGGATATCGAAATTACCAATTGACAGTCCCAGTAAGGACTTCTTAAAATAATTTGAGTATAAGTGGCGATAAGTTCTCTCAACGTGATAACCTCAAAAATTTTCCCTGGAAAAGATCCTCACGCATATGTGGAATAATTCCGACCTTAAAAACGTAAACATACAGACGGCTACGAACCTGCACCAACTCCCGTTTGTAACCTTCCATCACTTTGGGTTTGAGGCCGGAGCAGCACAGGCACTGCAGGCACATCAGCCGCAGCACCTTCACCAGCGGCTTGCCCCTCGCTATCATCTCCTCTATGTACGAGCTGGGCTTGTCCGCCTCTATCCCGCTCAGGAACTCTTGCTCGGCCTACAAAATTACCACTTTCACTGCACGGGGCTCGGGAGCCGCGGTTGACGACGTGCGCAATTATTCCGCCGCTAGCGAGTGTATTCGTCTGAAGCAGTGGTAGTAGTAGTACTAGTATTTATTAACCACAAAACATACGGAGTATAGGTGACAAGTCATATACAGGGTGTCCAACTTTAAAACTGTACAAATCCGTAAAATCTTAATTTTTGGAGATAATCGCCTAAACTTTTTGTTTGTTTGAAAGGCCTTCAAAAACCGCTTCTTTTGACCTTCCTGCCATTTTCAAAATGCAAATCCAGGGCCGGCTGCGATTTTTTTACACCCCCGATTTTCGCGAAACCTTTTAGCGATTTTTTTATTTAAAATCTGACCCCACAGCGTTAATCAGAACACCACAAAACGCCTATATACAAAATTTGAATAAAAAATATACAGGGAGTTCCATTCTGCAGAGTGCCAAATTTGAGCAAAATAGAAATTTGAAAGGCATCTGCCAAGTCAAGAGTGCCATGGAATCCCCTCAAAACAGTTAAATAGTCAATAGGACCACTTAAGGTGTTGGTGTGCAAAGATCCAATACAAAATATACAGAGTGTTCTTATCTGTGCCATCTCAAATTACTGAATTTTTGGAACTTTATACGGGTCAAAAATCGAGTATATCAAAACCGCTCCACATACTATAAACTATAAACGAACTAAATCTAAAAAATACAGAAGTCTGCCAATCAGTAAGTCCATATCAGTTGAGGTGGCTGGTGTGCCACAACAGGAAACGCACAGAAAATGTATCATCTTAGCACAGACCTATTTATTTATTTATTATTATTTGGTGTCTTTATACAGTAGTACTTACACACGTCATAATATAAAACAGTACAATGTCTAAGATTTCAAACAATACAAGCTAGAAACAAGCTGCATCAATCAACATTTAGGATACATGCACAACAGATTAAAATATAGTAAAGAAAAACTTTATACAAAGAACTTTAAATTACGCAGTTAAAAGATATAATTTAGAAATTCTTCAAAGGAGTAAAAGGCCCCCTGGATCAACATCCCCTTGGCCCCACTTTTAAACTGGGAAAGAGACACGTCCCTGGTCAGTACAGGCAACTTATTAAAGAAACGAATGGCCAAACAGCCCGGACCATCCTGACATCTCTTCAACCTATGGTACCTAGGTGCCACATCGTTCTTAGGCCTAGTATCGTGACCATGTATGTCTTGGTGCGTTACATATTGTTTGGGATTTATCTAATTTAATTTTATTTTGTTTTATAAAATTTACGCATATATTTTCTTTGGGCTTAGTCAATATTTTTGGGGTGCTAATTATTGATATTTGAGAATTTATTTAGTTTTCATAGTTCAGTCTTTATATATAAATTCAAATTTTAACTTGCGCGACATGAGATTGCACTAAGGAAACGCGCGCATGCGCACCTAAGAAGACCCCGAAGAGACCAGTACGAATACGGAAGCGGCACGCTCCGGAGCTACCAGATCGTGTGGAGAAGGAACATTAATATCTTTCGCATATCGCCGCGTCCCGCCCTTTTTTTCACTCGCGTCGCTGGAGGGTGTGCACACCTGGACAACTGGGGACCAAGGAACAAGAAACAAGTAAGTGCATTCTCATTCGTATAAACTTCAACGCAATACGCGTGATATGAACAAAAAACGCACACATATACATCTATGTTTTTCCTGACATGAAGCAAGTTTTCTAAGATATATAGTGATGGAAAAGTGAGTATTTTATTGTCAATAAATGCTTTCCTGCAGTCCGCTCTGTAAGTCAGACCCGATAACACTCTAATTGCTTTACGTTGAAGCTTGAACACCTGAGGTCCGCCACTCGCATGACCCTATGCCAATATTGCGTATGCAATATGGCTATGGCACAACGCAAAGTAGGCCTGCCTCAGCACTCTAAGGTCACACAATGAGATAGATTTTTCAATACAAAAATGTTAGAACTAAGTCTACCAATCAGAAGATCTATGTGAGAGCTCCACCTTAGTCTTGGATCAATTGTAACCCCCAAGAAACGCACGGTCCGATCTTCATCCACTTGCGACAGCTGTTTTGTGGTGAATAAGACGTGCTTGGTCTTAGTTTCACTGATCTTAGACAGTGACTTTGTTGAGTAAGGTCCAATAATCTAAATTGTTTTTATTGTTTTGAGATGGCACAGATAAGAACACTCTGTATATTTTGAATTGGACCTTTGCACACCAACATCTTGAGTAGTCCTATTGACCATTCAACTGTTTTGAGAGGATTCCATGGCACTCTTGACTTGGCATATGACTTTAAAATTCCTATTTTGCTCAACTTTGACACCCTGCAGAATGGAACTCCCTGTATATTTTTTATTCAAATTTGGTACATAGAGGTTTTGGGGTGTTCTGATTAACGCTGTGGGGTCAGATTTTAAATAAAAAATTGCTAAATGGTTTTCGTGAAAATCGGGGATATAAAAAAAATCGCAGCCGGCCCAGGATTTGCATTTTGAAAATAGCAGGAAGGTCAAAAGAAGCGGTTTTTGAAGGTCTTTCAAAGAGAAAAAAGTTTAGGCGATTATCTCCGAAAATAAAAATTTTACGGATTTGTACAGTTTTAAAGTTGGACACCCTGTAGATGTTAAGATATTATTTTCCCGAAAAATTTGTCTGCAACTTTCTCTGATACCAAGGTTGAAGATAAGTCTTAAAATTCAATTGCCAAACCACATGATATAACATTATAAGACAGTCAACTGTAAGCATATGCATAGTAGATAGCCAACAGGTCCCCGCAGCTCAACAATGACTTCATCTGGAAGATGACATAGTACGTTTTGCTCAAATTTGAACAGACCTTATCTATTTGGGTTGCGAATGAGAGATCGGAATCCAGATATGTGCCCAGCAGTTTAACTGTTGTGACCGGTTTTAACTGATCGTTAATCTTATTAATTGGAGGTATAGGCCTTCGCATGTGAAAATTGATGTAGGTGGTTTTATTTTCATTTATTATGAGCCGGTTTCATTCGCACGAACCTTCCATCTCCCTACAGATGATATCAAATTTCCATTCTAAGGCAAAAATTGACTCACTGCTAACTGCAATTGCAACATCATCTGCAAACATTATAACTTTTCCCACTGACATATATTGTGGTAGATCGTTTATGAATAAAAGGAATATTAGAGGGCCAAGTATAGATCCTTGGGGAACACCCAACTTTATCTTATATTTTTCGGACAAAATGTTATTTATTTTTCTAAGAGTGATCTATTATCAAAATAAGATTCTATCCACTGTAACAGAAGTTCACGAATTCCAAGATATGAGAGTTTTTGAAAGATGAATTCAAATCTCAAATTATCAAATGCCTGAGACAAATCAAACATCAGACAAATCACAAACATTCCATTATCTAACTCCGAGTACACAAACTCCATTAGACTGTTCGTAGACGTTTCAACCGACCTGTTTTTGCGAAAATCATGTTGGTACTCCGTTAATATTTGCGACTCTTCAGCAATAGATGACAGTAAGTTATAAGCACACTTCTCTAGGACCTTAGTATAGTCCAATGGGCATTAGGCTGGGCCGAAAAGAGCAAAAAAAACTTTTTCAGATTTTCTTGAGGGCGTAGTAAAAAAACTTGTCTTACGATGCAGAATACTATACAAAAAACTTACCCCTCTCAGTTGAAATTTAGCCGCCCCCTCCCCCCTCCGCCCTTTAAGGGGTGTATTTTTAAAAATAATAAAACTCGCTAGGTAGCTACTAAATTATACTGAGTGCACTAAATAACACAGAAAAAAACTGAACGCGCCCCTTTCGGGTAATAGATGCGTGCAGGGCTAGAATGTAGATACATAATTGGAATAAAAGAGGCTTAATAAATGTAATAGGTAAAGCTTCAAGATGGCTTTTCGGTACATTCGATTCTGATAATCAACAAACCTTCACAAAGGAAGTTTCTTGGCAAATTTCTTAAGCAAAGCAACTTGATAATTATAACTCCACAATAACAATTTTGCAACCAAATCAAAACTTAATAAAGGAAAGATTAGAAAATTTTAAATTTAATATTAACAAAACTCTTAATGGTATTTCAGCCTATTTACAAGCACAAAATATTTTAGATAAAACTATTCTTAACAGTCACAATTTTATAATTTTTCTAGATAACTTGAAAAATGCGATAAAGCTAAATACTTTACATAATTTAATAGTCTGTGCTTCACAATATGATAAAATATTTGAAAAATCTCTATTCCAATGAATCTATTTTGAAAATAACAAATGTAATTTATTATTATCAACTGGCTGGAAAACTTTAATAATGACAAAATTATATTTGAAATTCCTATTAAAAATGCAATTGTTATGCCAAGTCACCCCTACCTTATACTTGGCTCAGGCCAACAACAGTTCAAGGACGAAGAATGCCCAAAAATTGAAAACAAATATTTGTCAAAATCTACTTAGGCCTCACTCAAATTAATGTATAATTTTCAGGATAGAAAAAGAAAATTTTGTCATGGTTTTCCAATCAACATAATAATCCCAATAATACAGGCAACTAACAGCGAATACATTATTGCCATTCCTGCCGAAGAAGCACTTAACATTTCAATGAATTGCCAAAAGAAAGAAGAAATTATAATTAGTAATGAACCAAAAATTTAATACTTGAGATTTGGTGTTGTTATATTTTTGGGATTTTATTATCATTCTGATCTTTAATATAGGTAGGTATCTATAATCTATCCACGTTACAGCGGCAGTAGATATAAACAAAGTCGCATGACCGCATTGCGATCGATTACCAGGGTCTGACTAATATGAGATTCCCAGTGGCTTGTAATTCTGAACTAATTCTTTTAGAAGTTCTAAAAATTGTGTTTTTACCTTTCGTGGATCTTTATAAATTTCCTTAAATTAAGTAGCAAAATAAATTTACAGAATATACTGCTCGCGATCCGATCTAAAATATGCAGGAAACTCGACTGAGGGAAGAGCCGGCCCTGCATTCTGCTCGCAGCGTAAACACTTGACATTTTATGACGGCCAGACCAATAAGAGAATAGGTCACGTGGTGGCCATTGTTTTGATCCACTGCCTCTGTAACTTGGATAGACTTTAATGCCTTTTTGAATTATATTTCTATAAAAGACCTCTCGGACAGGTAGATAATAATATGTGTTTTAGTATTGGTAAACTAAAATATTATTACTTATACAAAACTGAAACATATCTTATAAATGTCACTAGTGTTTTTCTACAATGTGAAGAAAATAATATTTTCAAAATATACTCTGGTGTGATTTTGCACTTTATTGTACAGGGTGGATCATTATAAATTGACACCCCCCTTAACTTGTTAGTTTTTGAGGTTAGAAAAAAGTTTTTACAGAAGTTTTAGATGCTTATACAAAGTTTTTTGTGACGCTAGAGTGTATTCTAGAAAGCCGTTGCAGACATAACTTATGTTTTTTTAATGGAACATCTTGTATATTTTTGGATTATTGAATTCTACGCATTTTTCTGATTCCAACGAAGTATATAAATATGTTATATGTTCGCTCCAACCGTTTGTTCAGAACTGAGCCTTTTTTGTGAGGGATTACTCCTTGGGTCATAGGTTGCCTTGGAAGACAAATGCCAAATTATAGTAATAATTATCGACTGTTTGCAAGTATATTCAAGCTTTGGAAACAAAATGGGCTATTTTAAGATTTCAGGGAAAATGAAGAAGGGAAATTAAGAGAAATGAGAAATTTTAAATAATAACATAGTTAATAAACTTCGTCAAAGTATGAAATTTAATTTTTATTGAAAGCCACAATAACATTTAGAAAAAGGATATATTTTTATATTTTTTGTGGGGTTATTTAAAAATAGTTATTTATGTACCAAGGCACTGAAGTACAACTTTTTATGACTTATGTGTAATTTAGTTGCCGAGGCCTCTGGCCGAGGCAAATAAACCACATGAGTCATATAAAGAACTTAAGTGCCGAGGTACATATTATATATATTATTTTTTTTAAATCGGAAAAAAAATGTTTTATTGGGTAAGAAAATAATCATACGGGATCACCCGTCCATGAACCAACTAGGCGCGGCGTTGCTTGACTTTGATGATCGCTCTACCTAGGTCAAGTATAACGACGTACGGCACCTTCGAACAAACAAACCAAACTGCTGCTTGTTGTGCAGTCTCCATAACAAATCTATTCATATTTAAAATATTTAAACCTACTAAACTATGTATACTGAAGGATTGCGCTGCTATAGGTAACAATTTCGCAACGTGTACGAAAAGTTAAATGGGCCTTTTTTGGCCGGATTTTGAATATTTGGTCACTTTTGACAGCCGATGGCTCCGCGTCTGACGTTTCATGTTTACATCCCGCCAAGGCCTACTTATTGAAAAAATCGTACAATAATGGGCTACTTCAGTGCCGATATCTGAGCTTTTAATGATGATTTTCTGAGCTTTTAATGCCGATTTCAAGAAAACAAAATTTATTCTGACAGACCGGAAAATGTAGAAACATTGAAAGATAGAATTCGGCAAGGAATCCACATATTAAACACTGCACACAGGAATTTTATCTTTGACTCCATAAACAGAAAGTTAGTAGCAAATATCAATAAATTCATTGAGCAATATGGAGGCCATCTGGAGCATTTGTAATATGTATATCCTTTTTCTAAATGTTATTTTCGTTTTCAATAAAAATTAAATTTCAAACAATAAATCTGACGAAGTTTGTTAACTATGTTACTATTTAAAATTTCTCATTTCTCTCAATTTCCCTTATTCGTTTTTTCTCTCAAATTTTAAAACAGCCCATTTTGTTTTCCAAAGCGTGAATATACAATAATTATTACTATAATGCGTAGAATTCAATAATCCAAAAATATACAAGGTGTTCCATTTAAAAAACATAAGTTATGTCTGCCACGGCTTTCTAGAACACACTGTATAAGGTCCAATAGCGTCACAAAAAACTTTGTATTAGTATCTAAAACTTTTAAGGCGGCCTCGTGATTTTTCGTCGGTCATCGGTGATCATGACAAGCCGTCATGACAAAACCGAAGTGTGTGGGGCGTAAAGTGTCCCGATGAACCGTCGTGTTAGATATCAGTTGATTCTTGATTTTCTTCGCGACGGTGCATCGTGCGTCGTCATAATACCGAGGTGTGTGGGGATTTCCTTCCAACGTGACAGTTTAAATTCAGTACCGTCTCGTCTCAACGCCTGTTGAAATTTTTATATTGCTTGTTAAAATTCAAAAAATGGTTATAAAAAAACTAGACGGAGTTTTTAGTAGATTTATTGAAGCCTGCAAAGGTTTATTAATAACTCCGAATACCTCCATTTTTAAATAATTAAACCAATCTCCAGGTCCAAGCCTTAATTCCCCACATTAATTAATTTTCACATGTTAATAAATTAACATGTGAACATATTTTTCTCTTTAGCAACCATTCCTTGGTCCAAACCGAACGTCTTTTTCTTTTCTTTTTCCGCTTTTAACCGCAACAACCGCCGCCACTGTCAAAAGGTATGCCTTGTTCATCGCGAATACTCTACAAAACTGCTACTTTGAGATGAGGTCTGTGGGCTCATCGGGAGTGAAAAACAATCGCGACAGCTTGTCACGATCACCGACGACCGACGAGAAATCACGAGGTGTGTGGCCCGCTTTATAAGAAACTTTTTTTTCTGTGTCAATTTATAGTGAGCCACCCTGTACAAATATTTGTATACAGGGTGTTTCAAAATTCAGTACAAATATATTAAGGGTGTATTTTTGAGGACACAAAATAAGACTTTTTTCCCTATAAACATGTGTCCTAAATGCATCCCCTTCGAGCAAAAAAAGTGTAGACTCCCGCTAAATCCCCCCCCCCCCCCAAATTAGTTTTACGTCATTTTTTAGGCAAAAAATGAATAGAGCGCCTAAAGAAACAGGGGTTTGAAAATTTTCAGGAGATTTGATGAGTAAATGTAGGCAAAGTTCAAAATAATTGATTTTTTTCGCACAACTTACGAATGCACCCCCCGGAGGGGGTGCATTTTAGGACACATGTCTAAGAGAGTCTTATTTTGGCAAAGAGTCTTATTTTGGCCTCAAAAATACGCCCTTAAAATCTTTGTACCGAGTTTTGAAACACCCTATACATAGCTTAGGTATATGTAGTACAGCAATGTCACATTCGTCATACGCTTCGTTTGTAGCCCTACAAACAAGATATTTTAAATAATTTAAAATTCGCATATTGGTATGTTTACAAAACTTATTTATTTATTATTTATAGATTATTTTAGTTCTTACCCCTTAAACTGCATGTCATTAACGTAAAATGCGTTACTCATGTCTATATCCACTCGTATCTACTGTGATTTTACCAGGTAATAAAGATCAAGATGATAATGGCCCTAACCTAAATGCACCTCCCTAATAATGTTTCCCTGGTATGTAAACGTGCAGCAACACCGCTGGCATGCTTTATTTTTATCGACTAATAATTTGTCGTAATGAGACCTCATAGGAGAACCATTTTAAAATGTGAATATTTTTTAAAAATAATTCCCGTGCTCAAAAATAAAATAAAAAAAGGAATAGCTTGGTCTATGTCTATACAAACACTTTTAAATAGAACAAATAAAATATAGGTGAGACTAGGGTTTCCAGTCCAGGATCCCGGGATCTCGAAATCCCGGAGGGGTCTTAGATGGGATTCCGGGATTTCGAGATCCCGGGATTCCGGTGTGGTCTCGAAAAGCCCGGGTTGAGATATACGGGTCCCGAAAATCCCGATTTTTTAAATGATCGAACTTTAATCTGTTCTCGACGGTTTTTGTCTAAAATGCATTTTTTTTGTACTTTATAGGCGTTTTATTTAGTTTTACCCAAGTTATTTACGTATTTATTATGATACAACCGGGGATTCACTTTTTCATTTTACTTACCTATACCTACCTAATACAATATTATGTAGGTAAATATACAAAAATGTTTTTTATTTTTGTATTTTTTTAATAATTTTTTTCCGTATGTCTGCATTTTTACTTGCTATTGATAATATTACGTATTTTAATAAAAATATTATTAGGATCCAAAACGGGATCCCGGGATTTGGATTTTCATCCCAGAATCTCAAAACGGGATCCCGATCCCGAAAATTGGAAACCCTAGGTGAGACAAACCCATCTTTGCTTGACTGACTACTGACTGTGAGTTATCTCGTCTGGAGCATTTAACCCGTTGGCGACTTTACTCCTCTTGAGTAGTGAAAGTGTTAAGAGCATGGTTAAAAATTATCTACAGTGTGTCCCTGGAGAAGTGATCAGAGGTGAAAAAAAAAAAAATCCGAGTTGAAATTTGATCATTTGCCTGATTACAAACTAATTCGTGCCATAATTTTAGTTTTGAAAAATCAAGAATACCTTGAAAAAACTGATTTTTCCCACCTGCAAAGGGCCGTTTCTGTAGGTTTTACGATGAAATGTTATTAAGACTCGATGTACAGCACGTACGTGGTGATTCAACCATAAAATTGGCTTTTTTCAATCTGTAGCGAGCAACACGCATAATTTTAAACTTTTGATCGATACAAATTTTATTCTAAGTAATTACTCATATTTTGAGACAAAAATTATTTTATTTCTGACCGGGATATTATAAGCTTATATCGTCATAGTTACGCTATCAATAAAGAGGGTCATAACTCCCTTGGGACATTATAGATATAATTCCCTCTACCTTTCACAAGTAAAAATAAAATAACAATATTTTATTGAAATCGGTCAGAAATAAAATTATCTATGTACCACGGGAATTAATGGGCCTTAATAATCTCAGGCAATTGCTGTCCCTCGGGCCGGAGGCCCTCAGGACGCAAACTTTGCCATCGGTAATTAAGGCCCTTATAATTCCCTTGATACATAAATAACTATAAAAATATTTATCACAATGGCCGTCATTACCATTTGAGCAAAAAGCCTAATGACGGCCATTGTGATAAATAAATAATTATTGTCTCAAAATCTTTTATTGTTTTAAGTTTTAAGGGATCCAATTTTGAAGTGGCGCAACATTGTTTAAATAATGCTTTAATGTGGAAAAATCGGGAAAAAAATGTTTTTTTCAAGGTAGTTCAGAGACTACCGCTGAGGGGTTATTTCAAATTTTGTGCACTAATAGAATACTAAAAGAGGGTTTATTTGACATGTGGTAAATTGAAAGCGATTAATAATGAGTTTAAGTAATTATTGCAAAAATGACAATGAGAAAAGCACCTGTGTACTTGAAACATTCAGAAAATAAGCCTTTTATGACCCTTAAGTTACAATAAAAATTTTATATTTATAATCAGATCATTATAAATATATTAAAAGCCAGTTTAAAAATTGGGCCTGTCTGTGTTTCTACGTATAGCATTAATATTTATGATTTACTGTAATTTTATTGAATTAGTTTAGATAAAACAAAAACAAACAAACACAAACCAAAAAACATAACCTAAAAGTCCCACTTTTTCAGATGCCATTTTGAAGGTGAACATAATGAAAATTTGATTTGCCCTAAACAGATACATACAATATAAGTCTCGATAACATGTGTGTTAATAAACATACCCTTTAAATTTCTTGTAAACTAATTAATATTTTTTATTGAAATTTTCAGGGTAACTATTTTAACAAATTTATTACCAGGTTTCAAATTAACTGTCTTTTAGTGTTGTAGCAGTGTACAAAATTGCACCACTTCAAAATTGGATCCCTTGAAATGCTACATACAGAGTGTCTCACTTAAGAGTGAAACAACCTTATAACTTCTTTCACTTTTAACCGATCAGAACGAAATTTTTACCAAAGGTAGATGGCATTGTGGCCTACTTATTTTACAAAAAATTAGTTGCCTACTCCAAAGTCAAAGCGACCTGCAATGTCACAATCGAGGCTAAAAATTCGATAATCATATTAGGCACTTTAAAAAAAAAAGAAACTAAAAGAAGTTTTTTTTTTCAAAATCAAAAAATATGAAATAAAAAAATTATTGTCAAAAATATCAATTTAAGAATTTTCTGCGTTTAGAAAAATGTGCCATGGAAGTTTTGAAAGATAGTTGTTTCAAAAAAAGGTAATCATTTCAAAATAAAATTAAAACCTGCAAAACAAATTTTATTTTTTTTTTATTTTGTTTATTTAATATTTTTTATTTTGACAAAATTTTGGATTTAGGGTTCTGGATCGATTCTGAACAACTTTGTTTAGTATATTTTTTTGAAGAAAAAAAAGTGTAATATGACTTTCGGATTTTTAGCTTCGATTGTGGCATCGCAGGTGGCTTTGACTTGGAAGTAAACAACTAATTTTTTGGAAATAAGTAGGCAACAATGCCATCTACCTTTGGAAAAAATTTCGTTCCGGTCGGTTAAAAATTAAAGAAGTTATAAGGTTGTTTCACTCTTAAGTGATACACTCTGTATATGTTATCAATAAATTATATCGATTTTTCCATATGGCATCCGGAATCAAATTACAATAAATTTTCGACGGTTTTTGACTAATTTTACATTAAAAAGGTTGGATAAGAGTGCCTTCTAAATGATATTTGACAAAAACAATAATGGAAAAACTAAGTTTTTTTGGCAGTAATTTGAAAGTGATCGCAGTTAGTCTTGGTTACTCAGTGGCATCAGATTGCTGATAAAACTGTCTAAAACTTTCCTCATTTAACCGACTCTCTATCTCTTGCAGTTACCGAGATTCTAATGGTGATGGTCTTGGGACACACTGTATACACAAGTTATTATTATTGACCAAGAAAGTCGAAACAAAATTTAAATATCCCGCCATATTTTGGATCGTACTTTATCATAAATTATGATTGACAAACAGATAATATAATATTGAAGTGATATACTGGCGACAGCCTAGAAATCAATCAATTGAATTTAAACAAACAATTCGAAATTTCAACAAAAATATAATAATAGGGAAGTTTACGGTTTTTCAAATTTAGTGCCAATGTATTCTTTTTACCTTCAACAATATCGTAGTATATGTAATTTGCTATTTTACAGCCTTGTTAGAGAGAAAATCCACTTTCTGTTTTCCCGCCAATTTGAGCGATTTTTAAAAATTTACGTCACAATAGTTATATCAAGGTTTTTCCCTATGTAAACATACTCTGCGATCTCTTCCTCTTCCAACTTGGCTGTATCGGTTATGCCGTAAACCGCTGTGAAGCATGTCACAGAACGATGCCCAGATTAGAAGTTCCACTGTTAGATTAGAAATTCCACTGTTGTCAGGCTATGCGTTTTCGAGCAGATTGAACTATGATACCTATTTCATTAGTTATATTTTACTTTTTAATAATATGTATAATCGATTTTTCATAATATAATTTTATATTTAGAATACCCATTCTGTTGTGACATAAAAGTGAAATAATTTAGGATTGGTAAAACTAAAATAAACATAAAGCATCTAATATCATACCCCGATTAAATCTGACAACTGAGTAAATAAACGCTTGACGTTCGACAGTGCACACCACTGTGGACAGTGTGGACAATTTCGACGACGAATAATACTGAGAATCATCGAAAGGAGTTATATTTGAGTGTATTTCTTCACAATGACGAAAAAGTGCTTTGTTAGCTATTGCTCAAATACCTACGTCCGATAATACTAACAAAATGTTTGTGACAGTGCCCACTGCGCCAGATAAAAAGAAACTAGGGCTTATTTTTTATTTTACCAGAAATCTCTTACTAATACAACGTATGCACACTGCAAGAATACGTATAATACTGATAAACTTGTACCTGTAAATGATAAATATATACCTAAGCTGTAAACCCAATAAATAAATTACATTAAGATAATTTAATCTGGGATTTCCTACCTACCTTTCCCCACAGTAAGTAGAAAAATTAATCCTTTATACTCCTGCCTTCCTCTTCTTTATTATTGTTTAGACTAGAAGATAATAATAAACAATATGTTTCTACGACACAAGCTATCATCAAAAACAAAACTGTCCGAAGTTTGGATTTGCTGGTTATGTTGATGTTGTCCCCTGTCAGACTGTCAGCTGAAGGATATTTCACAATGTCAGCTAGCATTCGGCAATCTTCGGGACTATTATGACGTAGAAACCCCCGTCGGCAAACCGAATGAAGATTTAAAAAATCATCATTTTATTTTCAAATTATTAATTAATGCAACACTTTTGAGGAAAGTTATATGTGCCAGTAGTGTAATTTGGTGATACTTCATCCGCTGATTAGCATTTTATCTCGAAATTCGATTAGAGGAAACTTCCCTATTGAAAAGCCTCTCCACTTACCTGCAGCGTGTCGAAAAATTCATATTCGTCTGTGCGTTCCTTAATACATTCGGCGATGGCCGTGTGGTGGGCCAACTGCTTCTTCTTGGCCAAAATCTGCGGCAGCCTCTGTACATACAGCTTCATTTCCTGCACGGATTTTTCCTGGGTGTTTTCTAGTTGTCCACTGATGGCTTTTGCTTGTTTCGACAGGTAAGACCCGACCTAAAATTAATCAAATGACATATGGGTTTCTCTGGCATTAAGATTAGGCGTATTTTGCCAGCAAAACCCTACAAGAGTTTTTTGGTTCATCCAAAACCTGTCATATCAGAGTGGGGGCAACGGTGTCGTCATCATTAAAGTCAACACCCACCATCAAAACCTCCGAAGAGCAGATTTTGTCTGGTTTTGTTCCTTGCAGGCTAGTCGCGGGATGCCATTTCCGTTTCTACAGTGGCGCGCACCTTTGAGTTGTTTCGACAAACTAATTGAGGAGGAAATTCATTTTTCGTGTGAAAAATACAGCAATTCTGGTCCTTGATAATACAGCAATTCTAATTTGAAATTTCCGATTATGAAGAACTAGCTACCTTGTAATGGAATTTTTGTGTAAAACTCCATTACCACGTTTTTAAATAATTATTATCAACCTTTGAACACATAGTTTTGGGTATTTATTCTGAAATCGCAAATTCGAACCTTAATAGGGTACTTGACAATATTTTTAATTGCTCTAAAATTGTACTCTATTTACAGTAGATGCACCAACATAACACTTAATAAATGAAACAACGGCTTTTAACCCTTGCTTATTGATGATAATTAAAGACGAAGTTGCACAATTTTGTTCAGGTTATTGTCCAGAACGCCAAAAGTGGCAACTCTGTGCCTCTCAGGAGAAACGGAACTGTAACGTTGCCGGTGCCCGTTTGCAATAATTCGTGGAACAAGGGCAAATTGCAGTTTTCTATTCAAGTATCTCCAGCTTGGCTATGAATATCTGTTACTTCATGTATTGCAACCTTTGAGCTTTAACTAACGCAATTGCACACACAAATTTTGTCACATAAAGACTTTTTTTATTATGAATATGTTCTGTATATTGACTCCTCTATAGCAAAATGGTGTCTGTTTATGCTGCACATGCTGCAAACTATATCCTTTATCTCTACCATGTAACACTTTAGTTAACATATCTGTATACGGAACATACTATAAATATTCAGGTATCAATAATCGGGGAAATATTCGCGCATGTGGCAACGTTACTCGCCCACCTAGGCATCTAACCATATTCATATATCCACATGTCATCTAACACGTATGGTTTTCTAATCGGCAGATGACACCCCGTGATTCCAACTGTCATTCCGTATTTCCGTATCTCACTAAATCAAAACATTAGTAGATAATGTCTGTGCGATTTATTATAATTTGTTATTGATATTTACTATTATATATTGCTTGTGGACCTAGTTATCGTGTTGTTAAATGTGTGGGACCCTGAAAGGACAATCCGTAATTTGCCGAAATTGGATGCTTTTTAGTAGCACAATTTTTTCTAATAATCCGATGTTAGCGTCTGCCAAAATTCATGGGATAAAACTGCAAAGGTTTGTAGCAAACGTTGTAGTAATAGTACAGTATTATGAATTATTAATAAAGAGAGAACCTTGGCCTAGGGACCATCTTGAAGGCGTGTTTATAAAGGCGCCATAAAAATTTGCAGAAAAACGATTGAATAGGTATTTAAGAAAAAACACACTTCTTGACTAAATGTGGTTTCAGGGGGCATCATAAGTCTGGGAGTTTGAGGTTAGAATTTTGAAATTTAAACTTTCATTGCAACTTTCACTGCCGAATAAGGTTATGTCTCAGAACACTTCAGTGGTATCGCTATGTTGCCAAACGTGACCATATTTCGAGTCTATGCATGAGGATCTTGGTTATCTTAAGAGATTCGAGGTCGGTTAAATTGAGGCAAAGTTGCGGAATTTGATGCCGAGTAACATGGGAAAAAGAAATTTTGGCTGGCCCTTTTCATTTTGAAAATAACGCGAAAAAACTGAAAATTGTCGTTTTCGTTTTTATTTTTTTAACCAAAAACGAATGGCGCTCGACATTTCTAAGTTAAACATTATTAAGGCACTTTTTTACAAGGAATCTAAATATGACCTCACTTTTTTTTTCTCGTCTCCAAGGACAAAGATATGACTATCAACTTTTATTTTTCTTACGGGCGCCATATTGGATTTTCGCATTTTTGAAAAGAGGATTTTTTTCTGGTTAAAATGATATGTCACACATTATGCTTTACTTTGTTTTTCTTGCCGTAATATCAAATTAATCGTTTTTGCGTAGAGTGCCTTGGAAACGTAGGTAAGCCCCATAATGTTTGACGTTTTTGCTTAGAATGCCTTGGAAACATAAGCCCCATAATGTTTGACATTTCTGCATAGAATGCCTTGGAAACATAAACCTCATGTAACGTTTGATAGTTTAGTAAAATTTAAGTGTCACTGACACTTTATTTTACTGAAAAAATGTCATTTTCACATGAAGAAAAGCGTGACATGATTCACATTTATTATTCCTCAAATATAAATGACGTCGAAGGGATATTTGACGAGCCATAAACAATTTAAGGAAACGTGCTGCATTGGGCCTTGAGGAACAAGGAGGACAAATTGAACATTTATTGTAAAATAGGATTGTCTACTTGTCTAGGTTTTTGTTGTTCTTGTGTTTCCAGTTTGACTCTTTTAGTGTTAATGTGTTATATGTTATATGGCAAATGACGAATACATAACAAGATCTCAGATCATACTCTCGTGGTACGTTCATGATTTATTTAATCAATAAACTAAACATTAACTGAATTTTTACTGAACCAGAAACAATATTCCAAAGCACAATGGGTAACTAGGCTTATGTGTCCAAGGCACTTTATATGCAAAAAGTCAAACATTATGGGGCTGATGTTTCCAAGGCACTTTATGCAAAAACGTCAAACATTATGGGGCTTACGTTTCCAAGGCACTCTATGCAAAAACGATTAATTTGATATTACGGCAAGAAAAACAAAGTAAAGCATAATGTGTTACATATCATTTTAACCAGAAAAAATCCTCTTTTCAAAAATGCAAAAATCCAGGTGAGAGAAAAATGCGAGGCCATATTTAGATTCCTTGTAAAAAAAGTGCCTTAATAATGTTTAACTTAGAAATGTCCAGCGCCATTCGTTTTCGTTTAAAAAAATAAAAACAAAAACGACAATTTTCAGTTTTTTCGCATTATTTTCAAAACGAAAAGGGCCAGCCAAAATTTATTTTTACCATGTCACTCGGCATCAAATTCTGCAACTTTGCCCCAATTTAACCGACCTCGTATCTCTTAAGACAACCAAGATCCCCATGCATAGACTCGAAATATGGTCTCCCTGTATACTGGGGGAAGTGTATTCATGAATATACAGTAAGGGATTCAAAGTAATTTTTTGATTTAACTAGTTATTATTGTCAGATTTTAAGTAACGCCATTTAAGTTTTTCTTTGTAAACAGACAGCCTGTGAGATATTAGCAGCACTTATTTATGGTCGGAGCACAGTTTAATCTGTCCGAATTATTCTTTCATGCACAACTGCACCTGGAACTCACACCGAGCTACCTGCTATCCACAAGCTATCTGCTGACCACAATCCACAGCTACACTTGGCAAAGAAAACCCTGAGATACTGAGCCACTTCCATCGCACGCCTGTATAGTGGCTGTTGGATTGTCAGTGCTTGGTCGCAGGCTGGTCATGACGTGATCGGAACCTGGTTCGAAAACTTCATCGATACCCAGTGGAGTACTGTCGGTCACTCCTGGATAAATCAGACATACATGTAAGGTGTTTCAGTAGTTAAAGCGTTCCATTATTAAGATCTTACGTACAGAAGATTAGACATTTCAGTTTTATTTTAATGTTTACACGTCTCGTGCAGTGCTAAGTTGTTTTGGACTTTCTTAATCGTCTCACAGCAATTCACTTTGATTTAATTTAAAATAAATTGTAATTCTGTCTGACACTTTTATTGTAAAACATTTCACATTTTTAATTGTTAACAAATTTCAGTCAGCCATTTATTTATAAACAATTCTCAAGTGTTTTTAATAAACAATCTATGTAAATAATGTTAAATGTGTGTTTTATTCCTTGGTGTCAATAATCGAGTCATATAACCAGTTTCGATAGCTGGGCCAAAACTGTCGTTATAACCTACTATAAAGCATGGCCTTTATTTCCTTTAATGAAAATCGAATTTTCCATATGTAATCCCCAGACGCCACTCGTAAATTTCCCTTCATTCTACTCCTCTTCGAGGCTTGTATGCGAAAATGGGGCACCTAAATCTGACACTATTTGACAGTCTATTTACATGTGAGTAGGAAATAAAAATATGCATTGTTTCAAACAATTTTAAAAACAAGTTATATTATGTGTAAGAATGAAAAGTTTTCGTATCTATCACCATTTTGCCCTAATTTTATGCATCAATTTTGCCTAAAAGATTAACCAAAAATGGAAAAATGTGTGCAAATTACTGGCTTTCTGTAAAAAAAATATCAGAAATTTTTAAAATGACACATACTCTAGGGGTTGATTTTTTTAGATTTAATTTATCTAATTCCATTTAATAATGTTGTGGCATCAATCTCACTCCTTTAATATTTTTTTCATTTAGTGTTAGCTAACTGTAAAAATCATCCGTCATTCTCACGCATATTTTACATTTAGTCAACACTAAATAATGTAATATACCTACCTTTAGTATTTTTAGATTAAATATAAAAATACTAAGTATTTGACTAACACTAAAGGTGAAAATGTTACAATATAAAGCAGTGAGAATGACGCCACATATTATTAAATGATTAAATGAAAAAACACATTTTCCCGTTTGGTGATTTTGTTGCATTATAATTATTACATTTCTATATTATTGTGCATAGTGCTGTGTCAAACGATTGCCACTGGCGTCACATGACGAAAAAATATCGACAGGGTGGTTTAATTTTAAAAATACCATTATTGCAGAACCTTTTATAAAATAGAAACATGCAAATGTGTCTGTTACGAGGGTTTAATAACCAAAATAAAATAATATGTCTACTTGTTAAACTTACCGCATTAAAATTCTTGTCCCTAATATCAGCAAAGAGCTTGTCGGCCGAATTTAAAATAATTTGTTTCTTGTCTTCCGAAAGCGACTCCGAGGTACGTTCCTCATTGCTCAAAAAGTTGTCAATCGGAAAGTTGGCTGTAGAATTGTTTATACCAAATATCTCGTCGATTAGTCCTGAAACATGTATAATAAATAATTCCATTATTTGTGTTAAGTATACATACTAATTTTGGTAATAACTAATTAATTAGTGTATTTGTGTTCCCTTGAAAGCTTCCCAAAAATAATATTTTCATATAAGTACCTTCATATGTGAGCTGAGTAGCCAGCGGTGTTATCAAATCAACAGACCTATCAATAAGTAATATTTGATCTATACAAGATGCCTGGTTGGTCTTTACTTCTTCTGAATTATTTTTCTCTCTCTAAAACAAATTTCTTATTTACTATACAGGGTGTCCTCTGTTTTTGTAGACAAACTTTAACAAGTTGTAGAAATTTTTTTAAATCAAAAAGTTCCTATAAACATGAGTGTACAAACCCTGTACAGGGTGAGCGAAACTCGACGCCCCAGGACTACAGCGGGAACACGAAAACTCAAAATAAAATTTCGAAAAGGGGTTCTTAAAAGGGACATACTAAGGTCCAATTATGACCGAAAATAAGATTTTTTGATGTTTGGGAAAATGGCCGCTGTGACGTCATCGATATTAATTTCCCAGAAACATACAATGTTTCCCTATATATTGAAAGTCCTTATCATTGTCAACAACTTTTGTAGAAAAAGATTTTCTGTATCTTTTATTGTTCAAAATCTATAGGATCGAATATGTAAAAACATGGAATTTTTCTAATCGTTTTCTGAAGTCTAGCTAGCCATGGAAACAATTGATAGTCAGAAATTACTGAAGAGTATGTTAAGCTGGTATTACACTTGTCAATTTCTTGGCCAATAAATTGACGACAATTTCTGTTTTACACACACAATTCAACTTGCACAATTTATTGACAAAGAAATTGACAAGTGAAATAACAGCTTTGGGGTGCCTTGGGCACCCTTAAATTTATTCAACTGGAATGTATTTAAAATTTTTGAATTGTGAATAATAGCAAACAAGTTAGTAACAAACACAATTCAAAAATATTCCAATTGAATAAATTTAAGGGTGCACACCCTAACATACTCTTAATAAGTAATTTCTGACTATCAATTGCTTCCATGGCTAGCTAGCTTTTGGAAAATGATTAGAAAAAATTCCATGTTTTTTTACATATTTGACCCTGCAAATTTTGAACAATAAAAGATACAGAAAATCATTTCCTTCAAAAGTTGTTACAGGGTGTTTCATTAAGGGTAAAGAGGTACCATATCTCAGGAATTAATAGTGCTGAAGCTTTGGGAAAAAAATCTTAAGTAATGTGGTCACGAAATATCGGTGGAAATTATTTTTAAGTTCGTAGGTCGGCCGCTAGGGGGCATATTCAAAACAGTAAATTCAAATAATAAATTCAATACACAATTTTAACTCAAAATTTACAAAAATCAAGATTTGACACAATACTTATTAAAGCTTGATTCATGTGACATTTACTTTTTTGCTTCCCTAGAAACCAAACGATTTTGTTTCATGGCTTACTAGATAATTTTCGACATAATTTCATATCAATACGACAGGTAAGGTAAGTAAGTTAGAAAAACTCATGGCATACTTGACCACGGAAATCTTTGATAATAAATAACTACAATACCTTCTTCTTTCAAATAACATGTTAATAATTATTTTTCTTTTGGCGATAACTCCGAAACTAATGAAGATATATATAATAAATATTTTGGACCGAAAACTCACGATTTTTAATAGGAAAATTCTTCTATAATAACCCAATCATACTTATATATTATACAGGGTGATTCAAAACTATGCGGCACCCTTTCAGGGGCGTAATTTACTCGTTAAAATAAGACGAAAAGTTCATATCAACATGGGTCCAAAAACGCTTCGTTACGAAAATACAGGGTGATTAAACTTTCAAAAAAATATCGATTTTTGTTTATACCTTCCAAACCAATAAGAATATTTAAACCAAACTTGGTACACAATAATACCATCATAGGGTGGCATAATAAATGCTAATATCAGGTCTCCAAAGTAACCAGTGGCGGAGGTATGGGTAATCAGTACCATTAATTAAACAAAAAAAAATAGTACAGCCCTGTACAAAACAAAAATTTATTATCTTGTTGAATAAACAATACAATATGGAACAAAAAATGTCTCTTTCATTTTTTCATATCTCTCTCCCTTTCGCGGAAAATTGGAGTTTTACTTTACTTTGAAGTAACTATTATTTTAAGTAAACGAAATGAATTTTAAAATGGAATTGCAGTAGGAGTAGGTAATTTTTGATTATTATTGGTTTGGAAGGTATAAACAATAATCGATATTTTTTGAAAGCTCAATCACCCTGTATCTTTGTAACGAAGCGTTTTTGGACCCATGTTGATATGAACTTTTCGTCTTATTTTAACGAGTAAATTACGCCCCTGAAAGGGTGCCGCATAGTTTTGAATCACCCTGTATAACTAATAGCACTTTGCCAATCAAAGAAATCCACATAATTTCACGTTACGTGAATCTCAAAACACCAAGAAACTGTCGCAACGTTGCCGCACTTACTTAGGAGGCCGCGCCTGTATATACATATACATGTATAGCATGCTAAGAAGTGGCAATTGAACTATCCGCGGATGTGCGGCGTTCGCCCTACCATTTTCTATCTTCGTCTTTTTCAAGCAAACGATACTAATTTTCCTTTTAGTTCAACACATTAGAATAGTTCGATTGCCACTTCTTATGTATACAGGGTGATTCAGTTTTAATCTGCAACACTTCAACAGGTGATAGAAAACCAGAAAATAACCGCACTTTGTTCTATAAACTATATCATTTTAAGGCCTTATAAAAAAGTTACAGGGTGTTAAAATTGCAAGAAATATGTGGAATTTATTGAATATTTTACAAACTAGTTGAGATATTTAAGTCATATTTGGTACACGTTATAACGGCATGGGTTAGCATAAAACCTGTTAATATTAAACATCTTGAACAACCAGTGGCGTAGAAATGGGTAATTAGTATAATTTATTTTAGAAAAAAAAATAGAACCACCTTGTATAGCAATAAAATGTATTCAAATTCTTATTTAAATTTTTATTGTAAACAAAAACGTTCTCTTAGCATTTTTTCATATGTGTCATGGTTTCATAGCAAATTTGATTTTTTCGTATTATATCGGGGTACTTCTGAAAAATTAACTTAAAACTTTTCTCCATAAGTAACACTCAAAGTAGAAAAAATGTGTTTTTTACTTTAAATACAGTAACTTTTCCCAATAAGCTTACCTATTCAAGGTTTTACTTTTCAAGATACAGAGCGTAACATATAATTGTATCTTCCTTAAATGTTTTAGACCCTGTATCTTCAAAAGTATAGCCTTAAATAGGTATGTTTATTGGAAAAAGTTACTTTATTTCAGGTAGCAAACACATTATTTCTACTTTAAGTGTTACTTATGGACAGGGTTGGCTGCCAACCCTGGCCAGTGGGTAACCCAAAAAAACCCAGTAGGGGTGAACCTAAAAAAAACCCAAAGTGGGTTTTTTAAATAAGGTGTTTATGATTTTAGATTTTTTTATTTAATTTTTTATGGTTGAATAAGGACTGATCAGTGAACACAGAACAGAAACACAACATATAACAGCACGAAACAGGTCTGGACTCGCCTACTCTGTTCACCATCTAATCTGAACAGAAGACAATATTGGATAATTTCTTATTTAGGTATTTTTTTTATTAGATATGTATTTTTGTATTGGAGAAAATATAAATTTTTTCGTCTTTTGTAAATATTAGTCAGGAAATTTAATATTTTGTTAATAGCAAGGCGGAAAATAAAAAACCCAATTAAACCCAAAAAAAAACCCGATTATTAAACCCAAAAAACCCACTGGGTTGGTTTTTTTTATATAAAACACGTTTTTTTTTCCAACCCTGCTTATGGAGCAAATTTTTTAGATAATTTTTC
Organism: Pseudeuparius sepicola; assembly: GCA_963920635.1. Taxonomy (NCBI): domain Eukaryota; kingdom Metazoa; phylum Arthropoda; class Insecta; order Coleoptera; family Anthribidae; genus Pseudeuparius; species Pseudeuparius sepicola. The sequence goes on from OY987307.1 coordinate 5,862,181, forward strand.
AGAAGTACGCCGAAATATTACGAAAAAATCAAATTTGCTATGAAACCATGACACATATGAAAAAATGCTAAGAGAACGTTTTTGTTTACAATAAAAATTTACATAAGAATTTGAATACATTTTATTGCTATACAAGGTGGTTCTATTTTTTTTCTAAAATAAATTATACTAATTACCCATTTCTACGCCACTGGTTGTTCAAGATGTTTGATATTAACAAGTTTTATGCTAACCCATGCCGTTATAACGTGTACCAAATATGACTTAAATATCTCAACTAGTTTGTAAAATATTCAGTAAATTCCACATATTTCTTGCAACTTTAACACCCTGTAACTTTTTTATAAGGCCTTAAAATGATATAGTTTATAGAAGAAAGTGCGGTTATTTTTTGGTTTTCTATCACCTGTTGAAGTGTTGAAGATTAAAACTGAATCACCCTGTATATAATTCATTGGTGTAGAGATATTTTCTTTGGTTAGCGGTTGTAAAGAAAAAATCCCGTAGTTTTTATGGGTTAGGTTTGGTATTTTTGTGCTGAAAGACTAGGGCTTACCCTACCCAGAGGGCCTCCAATGATTTCAGTGATTAAATGTGTGTATTTTGATTTGTTGATCTGTTATCGCACCGGCATAAATTATATAGTCGGTATACGTCTTGCGCTCTCATTGGCGAGTTGAGTCACGTGACTTCTTTGCACGTACATTTAACCCCATACATGCCCGAAGTTCCCAAGTAAACTTATCTTAAGATACGTCGGAAGTGTAATTATAATAATTTCTGTATTTCGATATTTTTTTTCATACAACAGCGCTTATCGCTACCGACTGCCACAATATGGGGTGAATGCCCCCTTCTTGTCTCATACAGCAGCGTCCATCGCTGCCAACTGCCAAAATACAGTGCGAATGCCCTTCTTCAGACAGATCTTCAAATAAGTTTACATAAGACATGTATGAAGTTAAATGTACATCTAAAGAAATCACGTGACTCAACTCTCCAATCAGAGCACAAGACATACAGGGTGGCCCACCACGAACTGCATCGAGCTATATATGGAAAACTAAAAGTAGTAAAATTCTGAAAATTTAGCACCTCACCTTTGCTGTTGGGCGCTGCTCAACTAAAATATGTTGGTGAACACTTCCGGTTATACCGGAAGTCGATATCAACTTTCTTATCTCAAATGGAACACCCTGTATATTATTGCATTTTTGGATTCTAGGCATCATTTTGGAACAAAAACATGCAACATGTCCTATGTCTAAATCCAACCGTTTGAGATATTTGCATTTTTCCGAAAAAAATTACAGGTGCAGACCTAAAGTCAATTAGCAATTTATACGAGGAAACCGCGAAATTTCAAAACGAATTTTTGGCATCGTGTATCAGAAGCCCTGACCTAGTGATCTCTGTTGAGAAATAAATCCATTGTTATACAGGGTGTTCACAAAATATGAATAATAATTACATTCAAAATGTGCTTAAATCTCGAAATTTTCAAATGGAAACCCCCATTTTTTAATGCGATCTTATCACCACTAAAAATGATGACAACTTTGTGTAAGGTTTCCTATACCTAAATCCAGTAATTTTCGATTAATTTACGAAAAACCCACTTTTCGCCCATAAAATGCGGGGTTTGCTTAACGCTTGGAAAATCATATTAGCCGTGGACGTTGAAAAGACAATCGCGGCTGAGGAAATGTCACTTGGTTTATAAATTATTGTCAACAATAATGCCGGCACGCTTAAATTACATAAACGAAGATTATTTAAATTTGTTTATTATCTACGGAGAATACATAATCTTCGTTTGTGTAATTTAAGCGCGCCGGCATTATTGTTGACAATAATTTATAAACCAAGTGACATTTCCTCAGCCACGATTGTCTTTTCAACGTCCAGGGCTAATATGATTTTCCAAGCGTTAAGCAAACCCCGCATTTTATGGGCGAAAAGTGGGTTTTTCGTAAATTAATCGAAAATTACTGCATTTAGGTATAGGAAACCTTACCCAAAGTTGTCATCATTTTTAGTGGTGAATAAGATCGCATTAAAAAAAATGGGGGTTTCCATTTGAAAATTTCGAGATTTAAGCACATTTTGAATGTAATTTTTATTCATATTTTGTGAACACCCTGTATAAGAACGGATTTATTTCTCAGCAGAGATCTCTAGGCCAGGGCTTCCGTTACACGATGCCAAAAATTCGTTTTGAAATTTCGCGGTTTCCTCGTATAAATTGCTAATTGACTTTAGGTCTGCACCTGTAATTTTTTTCGGAAAAATGCAAATATCTCAAAAAGGTTGGATTTAGACATAGGACATGTTGCATGTTTTTGTTTTAAAATGATGCCTAGAAGCCAAAAATGCAATAATATACAGGGTGTTCCATTTGAGATAAGAAAGTTGATATCGACTTCCGGTATAACCGGAAGTGTTCACCAACATATTTTAGTTGAGCAGCGCCCAACAGCATTGGTGAGGTGCCAAATTTTCAGAATTTTCCTACTTTTAGTTTTCCATATATAGATCGATGCAGTTCGTGGTGGGCCACCCTGTATACCGATATGTATATACGTTGGACGTATGTCACTGCGTAAATTATTAAATGGTTCTTACATAAATGATCCCACTTAAAATGGGATTTCATAATGTATTGAAAATACTTTTTAAAATATACTCAATTACCTGTAATCTAGTAACTAGTTCCCACACTTGCTTTGCTGCCATACCTTTTCCCCACACTTTTGGAATTGGACCGTATATTTTCTGCAAGAATATTATCGCCTGTGCTGCCTGGTACAAATACGTTGGGTCATTTTCAATTGTGTATTCCCTGAAAAAAAAAATTCAATACGTCCGATGTATATAAAAGTCGGTATACGTCTTGTGCTCTCATTGGCGAGTTGAGTCACGTGTCTTCTTTGGACGTACATTTAACTCCATACACATCCGAAATAAACTTATTTAGATACGTCGGAAGTACATTTTTCTCAAGCATCTTTGCAATAAGGAGCGTATGCCCTCCTTTTTAGGGCATAGGCGCTGACATATGAAAAAAGAAGTGGTAATTATTTCCAATGGTGTAATCCACCCCTTTTTTTTAAATTTTGGCTAGGTACCCCCTATTTTCACCCGACGTTCGGCGTTATAACCCACCTCAGATTTTCTTGAAATTTTGGCTACCCCCCTATTTCCGCCCGACATTCGGCGCGCACCAAATATATTTCGGTTAAAAATAGGGGGTAGCCAAATTTCAAAAAAATTGGGGGTGGGTTATACCTAGTGCTGGCAACCGAAACCGATTTTTCGGTTAGACGGTTAACCGGTTTTCGGTTAACCGCGGTTTTGATCCAAACCGAAAACCGGTTATTCGGTTAACCGGTTATTCGGTTTTCAGTTAATGATTATGCTGGTAAACGATTTTAACCAAAACCGGTTCTAGTAGGAAATTAAGGAAACCATTAATTGGTTTTCAATTATTAGTATAAGTATTTCCAACATTCACTCATCGTTCGTTTGTCAATCTTATCACGTAAATAGCGTAAATAAATGAATACAGTATACTATTATACAACTATACAAATAGAATATATTCATTTGTTCGTGATTCGCGCAGATGAACGCGGACGAAGGCTATAGTTCCGTTCTGTGAATTCTGTCTCTATCGTCTTCATAGCAGTAGCAGTGATGCCGATTGTCATCACGTTTTCGGATTTTGAATTAAATTTAAGGAAAAAACAGTGTCAGAACCGTGGTTAATCGATAATCGGTTATTTGAGGCAAAAACCGGTTTTTGGTTAACCGCTTAACCGGTTAAACTGAAAACCGGTTTTGAAGTCGAGTTTTGGTTAACCGATTTTAACCGAAACCGATTAATCCGTTTTGATTTTTCCAGTTTTTGCCAGCACTAGTTATACCATTGGAAATAATTACCACTTCTTTTTCATACCACAGCGCTCATCGTTAAAAAGGGGGGCATAAAGCTCCTTATTGCACTGATGATTGAGAAAAATGCGTGAGAAGTCACGTGACTTAACTCGCCAATGAGAGTGCAAGACATACCGGTAATTATTGAATATAGTGTATGCACCGCCCGATTTTCTTGAAATTTTGGCTACCCCCCTATTTTCGAGGTCCCTGAACACGAATCTGATCTCAGCTTCTTGAGGCCGGACGTAGTTTCCGAGAAAATGAATTTTCAAATTTTCTTTTGACACCCAACTTTTCGCGGCGCTATTTGTGGCTCTTATCGGGATGAATTTTTACTGTGCGCAGCTCAAACTAATCACCACCCTATTTTGCATCTTCTGCAACATCGAAACTTCGCGAAAACCCGCGGGAAAACAGAAATTTTCCAAGATTTATACAATGTTTTGGGACATACTCATTTTCCCTCGACATTCGGCTGCGATTGCACGGGAGAGACGGAGAGCGACAGCTGGCGCTGCTATACGGAGCCAACGATGTTGCGAGGTTAGAACTAGAGGAGTTATGTAAAAGTAAAAAAATTAAATTATGGAATATAGTGTATGCACCGCCCGATTTTCTTGAAATTTCGGCTACCCCCCTATTTTCGAAGTCCCTGAACACGAATCTGACCTCAGCTTCTTGAGTCCGGACGTAGTTTCCGAGAAAATGAATTTTCAAATTTCCTTTTGACACCCCACTTTTCGCGGCGATATTTGGTTATAATCGAGATGAATTTAGCTCAAACTGATCACCACCCTATTTTGCACCTTCTGCAGCATCAGGCCGGGCCAGGCGTAAACACGGCATAAATCTTTCAAAATTTCGGTTTTTCCGCGGCTTTTCGCGAACTTTCGATGCTGCAGAAGGTGCAAAATAGGGTGGTGATCAGTTTGAGCTGCGTACACTAAAAATTTATCCGGATTATAACCACAAATATCGCCGTGAAAAGTGGGGTGTCAAAAGGAAATTTGAAAATTTATTTTCTCGGAAACTATGTCCGACCTCAAAACACTGAGGTCAGATTCGTGTTCAGGGACCTCGAAAATAGGGGGGTAGCCAAAAGGTTGGGCCCACACCTTCTCGTGGTCTTTACCGAACAATAACATTTTCTCTTTGGAAGTGGATAGAGATTCGCAAACAGATTTAAGAGCATTTACCCATATTATGCTACATTGTGGACTTCTATCAACACCAATTTAAATAATGTTATTGACAAAGCTGGGCCCTAATAAATTTAATGTTTAATTTTTAACATTTTTATTCACTCCTGTGGATTATGAGAGCAAGCGCTCCAGTTTTCTGCTCTTAATATCGATGGCACTTTAAGTCAACGCCCCTCCCACTAGTCCCACTCAAACGTCACGCGTCAAGCAAAAATACCGGACAGAGCAACCGCGTGAAAAACATTGTATAAATCTTGGAAAATTTCTGTTTCCCCGCGGGTTTTCGCGATGTTTCGATGTTGCAGAAGGTGCAAAATAGTGTGGTGATTAGTTTGAGCTGCGCACAGTAAAAATTCATCCCGATAAGAGCCACAAATAGCGCCGCGAAAAGTGGGGTGTCAAAAGGAAATTTGAAAATTCATTTTCTCGGAAACTTCGTCCGGCCTCAAGAAGATGAGGTCAGATTCGTGTTCAGGGACCTCGAAAATAAGGGGGTAGCCAAAATTTCAAGAAAATCGGGCGGTGCATACACTATATTCAATAATTACCGACATACCTACTTTCATATATCGGATGTATAAATAGCCACTTTCTATATATTTTTTTATTAAATACCTACCTGAAAACTTCGGATATTTCCATTGAAACAACATCAGAGTCGAACGGAAACAGTTGACACTTAAATTCTTCTATCAAGATAACATTACCGAATACGCCATTGTGTTTTAACCGTTCGACACATAGTAAACTCTTTTTCGGAACAAAAAATAAGTGGTATTGTTTGGCAGTTCTAGAAGTTTTTGTGTCTGCCCTAACGTTCTGAGCAATGCAGTCCATAAGGTGCAGTTTTGGTCTTGTAATGAAAATTATGTGATCTACGTCTGTCGAGGGTAAAGGAGAAGATCTGAGTGGGTACATTTTAATAACAGAATGTTCCCTTAAGACAGTGTATTGCGCTACAAGTCCTACGGGTCCTAAAATAGTATAAAGGTTAATTATTGTTAATAGAAACACAAAAATAACCACTTAAACCTGCTAGAGAGTTGTCCCAAACAATAGCTTTCTTTCCAGGACATTTTTCCAGTAAGTGAATCAAATTGTTCCTTGCAGAAGTTTGTAGTAGGGATATATCCACTTTTCCGCCTTGTAAATGGGACGACATAGTTGTTTTAAATATCTCGCAAATTTTAAAGAAAACGAAAACACCCACCAAACTTTTATTTACATCACAGAAATTACCACAAAATTTATAGGTTAGAAATTACCATAGAGAAATGAATTATCTTTGACAAGAAGGATTCCTTGTCTAAGGGCACGGACCTCGTAATATAAACTGGACCGCTAATATGTATCCGGTAGAGGGCGCTGGCGTCCGCCTGGATAGCCGCCATATTGGGCCCATTCTAGGGGATTTAGTGCAAGGTTAGTACTAATCTTGGATTTAGTGTGCATTTTAGACACGGCCTTTGGAACATTGGAAAGGCAATCCAGTTTATTTTACGAGGGCCGTGTCTAAGGGTTTTATACATCCACTATCCACAGTGAAATATGAATATTGTGTTTATTTATTTCACTAATTATCCACTACATCCACAGAAAAATCAAGGTTAGGTTTCTCGCACAAAATATTTAGGTTAATTTTTCTCGATTTGTGTCAATTTTCTCACCACAAAATATAAATGGTTAATTAAGTTAGGTTGAAGGTACAGGGTGTTTTGGTATTAGGTTAAAAAATATTAAGAGTAAACTATTTTTAAGATCTAAAGTAGCCAAACATTACAATCTCCAGTTTCAGAAAAATCTGCATACCTCCCATTTTTTTCCAATTTTGGGCTGACAGATCTTGGAGGTAAAACAAACTCTTTTTGTTGTATTAAGTGGTGGGAGGGTTGCTACTTTAATCGAACAAAAACGATTACACTTCTAGGATCTGTCAGACGTGCACGAGGCCAATTTTTTCAACAACTTTTGTGACCCATTTTCAAAATATTCTTTTCTCGTTTTGATAGCAAACGGGTATTCGAAATGTTTTATGTCACTCCTTATCTTGTAACCACGATACACAGATACAGATAACGGTATGCTAGTTGGGAGAACGAAAATTAAACTCTTCTGCGCATCTACGTCACTTCGATAAAAGCGCGGCCAACTTTTACAAAATAGTCCTGAAATTGGTCTCACTGACATACGTCAGTTATCAATTTAGCGTCAAGTTAAATCTAAAAACAGAATGTAGGCACCTTGAGACACCTTGTTGTATATGTGGTTGCCTAGCACACTATAAAACGAGTCAAATTTCCGTTTAAAAATAAAAGTTAGGCATGATTTTGTAGAAAAAGCGTCACCGTTGCCGTCACAGCACCTGCGCGCAGGCATACCGTTTTCTGTGTATCATGTTTGTAACCAGCACTTGACAAGGACATTGCAGTCTTTAGTCGATGGCACTTGCCATTAATAATAATGTAAACAATTTATTAATTTTTCCGGTAAAAGTTTCCCAGGGTGTATGTCTGCCCCGATTTTGTTGAAATTTTGGCTACCCCCTATTTTCGAGGTCCCTGAACACGAATCTGACCTCAGTTTGTGGCGCTCGGACGTAGTTTCCGAGAAAATGAATTTTCAAATTTCCTTTTGACACTCACTTTTCACGGCGATATGGGTTGTTGCGAAGTTTCGATGTGGCAAAGGGTGCAAAATAGGGTGGTGATCAGTTTGAGCTAAATTCATCTCAATTATAATCACAAATAACGCGGTGAAAAGTGAGTGTCAAAAGGAAATTGAGGTCAGATTCGTGTTCAGGGACCTCGAAAATAGGGGTGTAGCCAAAATTTCAACAAAATCGGGGCAGACATACACCTTGGGAAACTTTTGCCATTTTTCCCATTACGTAATTTAAATAAGTCAATATTTTCTTTAATACTTAATACTACCCTGTGTAAGTGATCCGGGATATTAAGATTTCTGTGATAAATATCTGTGATTTTCTGCGAAGTACCTAATCTTTGTTGTTTGTGAACTTAACCTTGTTTCTTCGCCCAAAACCTAACCTATCATCTTGTGGGACTAATCTTGGAACCCAAAACAAAAATAATTTTTCAAATATGAGGCTTTTTCAGGCCCTCTTTCGAAGAAAGCACATGCCCCCTGGCCACATTTACCGCGGCAAAAGGCGGATTGTAAAAGAGGTGACCATGCATGACTTGCAGAAGCTGAAGACTCAGCTGGAAATCGAAGAACAGAACATGTTTTACCTGAGGCATGCATTCCTCACCCCGGTGAGCACAGTTTATTCTTTTTAACACCTTTGGTGAAAGAAGAATGTTTTAGGAACAATCTTCTGGACATGCACGTGCGCTAGGCAAAAACGAGGCAAACTTCATCAAGACGAAAACGAAGCACAAAGAATTTTTCGATAATGTGACCATAGAGTCCAGGTTGGCGCATCTAAGGGTAAAAGAAGGATGGGATTAGGTTGGAATTTAGTTGCTTTATATCAGAGTTATTGTAGCAATTTAGTATAGTGTGTAAAGATTACTAAGCATTGAGTAAAAGAGAATTAAGTAGGTTGTAATCTTTTACTGAATACTTCTGCTTCCCCTTGCAATAGTGACTGTGGTCTCGCCTCATGCATTTATGACACATCCTGGAGTATATAAACAAGGAAGTGACTATTTATACGTCCGACGGATACAAACGTCAGTATACATCTTGCGCTCTCATTGGCGGGCTGAGTCACGTGACTTCTTTGGACGTGCATTTAACTCCGTACACGTCCGAAGCCGAAGTAAACCAATATTTAGATACGTCGGAAGTGCATTTTCTCAAATATCTTTGCAATAAGGAGCGTATGCACTGCTCCTTTTTGGGGGATAGACGCTGCCGTATGAAAAAAGTAGTGGTAATAATTTCCAATGGTGTAACTCGCCCCCGATTTTCTTGAAATTTTGGCTAGGTAGGTACCCCGTATTTTCGCCCGATGCGACGTTCGGCATTGTAACCCACCCCCGATTTTCTTGAAATTTTGGCTACCCCCCAACATTCGCCACCTGCGATGCCCCCGACATTGTCGGGGGGGGTAGCCAAAATTTCAAGAAAATCGGGGGTGGGTTACACCATTGTAAATAATAAAATAACCACTTCATTTTTCATTCCACAGCGCCCATTGCGGAAAAAGTAGGGCATACGCAATATAAAATGAGACAAGATAGGTCTGAATAACCTCGGACATCATCCAATCGACTTAGTAAACAAGCCGATTCATAATCCATCGGACGGTAGAAGTAAGGTTATGTGTCACGTGGCTCAATCGACCAATGAGAGCGCAAGACGTATACTGATGTTTGTATCCGTCGGACGTATAAATAGCCACTTCCTATAAACAAACCATTTTTACTAGATTAGGTGGTAATTTGTTTAATTGGGGTTATTCGGTTGTGCATAATTATAGTACAAGATCCTGAAAAAGCTTGACCTATCCTTATCTGTATTCCTAATGAAAGGTGTGTTTTTTTTATAAAAGATAATGTATAAACAAACAAATTGCACACGGGTTGCCTAATCATATCCTTGCATAGTTACCTTTAATTAGAAATGATTTAACTAGAAAAGTACGAAACTTTTTTTCTCATTGACAGATGTAACTCTCGACCTCGACTGTACTAATTGACAGATGTAACTGATTAGCCTTAATAAACATATATATCTGTTGATTAGTACTAATCGACAGTTAACATCTGTCAACTAGAAAAAAATCATGTCCCTTCTACGGCTTTGTTGAAGAGTGCCCCTGAAGCTTTTGGATTTTTTATGCCTACCCAGTATTTCATTATGATTAAATTTCCTCAATAACATTTTGACATGAAAGCTTCAGAAAGGGCACTCTTCTAAAAATAGTTATTTATGTATCAAGGCACTGAAGTTCAACTTTTTATGACTCATGTGGAATTTAGTTGCCGAGGCCTCTGGCCAAGGCAAATAAACCACATGAGTCATAAAAAGAACTTCAATGCTAAGGTACATATTATATTTTTTTGAAATCGGAAAAAAAAAAGTTTTATTAGGCAAGAAAATAATCATACGGGATCACCCGTCCATGAACCAACTACGCGTGGCGTTGCTTGATTTTGACGATCGCTCTACCTAGGTCAAGTAAGACAAGACACGACATCTTCGTACAGAAAACCCAAACTGCTGCTTCTTGTGCAGCCTACACAACAAATCTATTGATATTCAAATTTACTAAAATATGTATACTGAGGGATTGCGCTTCTATAGGAAACAATTTCGCAATGTGTACGAAAAGTTAAATGGGCCTTTATCGGCCGGGTTTTGAATATTTGGTCACTTTTGACGGGCGATTTCTCCGCGTCTGACGTTTGATGTTTACATCTCGCCAAGGCCTACTTATTGAAAAAATCGTACAATAATGTAGCCCATTATTGTACGATTTCTGTGCTTTTAATGATGATTTTGGGACACTTTACTGCCGATTTCAAGAAAAAGTTTGTTAAATAACTTTTAATTAAAGGTGGCTGTGCAAGGATATGATTAGGCAACCCATACGGGATTTGAGTTTTCTACAGTAATTTCGTAATTTGTACCCCGGAAATGCGAATTTAACTTTTCTGCTCTTTGAGTAAGGAGGAACACGCATAATGTCACGTCAAAGTGAAATGACAGATTTATCTGTCATTTATTTATCTAGCATTTCACTTTGACTTGACATGATCTTTGAGAAAGAAGGAAGATTTATTCTCCGAAAGCTCAGAAAACAAATTTGTTGAAGTTATTTTTTGAGGTAAATGTTCAAAGTTTCAAGTTTCGTTCATTTATTGTTAAGAATTTATGAATTTTCCAGGCAACTTGAAAAAGTTGTCTTTAATCAGTTTGATGGTGAAAAACCCAATTACAAAATTAAATGTCAAGTGTTCTTTTTATTGTAAAGAAACAAAATATGTTTCTTAAGACCTTTTTACACTTATCAATTTCTTCGTGAATAAATTGACAAATTTCAAGGCGACAACCGAAAAAATATAAAAATATGTCATGCTCCTTTCAGAACAGTTTGTCAGAAATATATTTCGGTTGCGAACCAAACAATTCATTAATATTGCTGCAAATATTGTATATAAGTTGTTAATATATTCAAATAATTAGATTTTGTTTCCATGTTGTTACGACGATGACATGGAAAGAGAGTATGAGATGTCTGATGATTCCGAGAACGAGGACCATTGCTCTGACGATGAGGATAGCTAAGATGAAACTGATAATTCACTAATTATGTAACCGTTAATACGATAAGCTTTTCAAAAAACCGACCTTTCAAATATTCCCACTTTTATTTAAATTTATTGACTGTAATTTTTGTATTTCATTAATTAGCGTTTAGCAAATAAAAATTTAAATATCAATAAATCAATAACATTTATTTATTGTCTACAAATAAAAATAGTTATTTTTAAACACATAATATACAGGGTGTCCCAATAAGGACTCCCGTCGGCGATATCTCGGGAACAAAAAGAGATATTTTCATTCTGCAAATGCCGTTCGCTAGGACGTGAAGAGGGCTTCATTTGCAACTGCTAAGCATTCATTTTGATAGTGGCGTGTAGATGGTGCTGAGGTGCAAATAAACTTTTCGATCCTAGGAACGTTGGAACGTAGCGCATCTGGAAGATTGGGTTATTTGGAGAAACTTTTATTCTATGGACGATTTTCCTATTGTTACTAGTTTCTGAGATAACCGCTCTACAATGTCATTTACAAAAAATGAGCTAACTCGCTTAAAATTAAATTTAGAGGAAAAAGTTATTAAAAATATCTTTGTAGTTCACTATGACGAAGAATGTAGCGCCACGTGTCAAATTATTACGCATCCGGTTTGACAGGAAGTACCTGAAGTGACCCATTTTTCAATATAAAATGTACATACTGTATAATTTATCCCTCAAATTGAAAAAAAGGTAATTTCCAGTGTCACATAATAACAATAACACCATGCATGTACCATGTACATACATCTAAACATGGACAATTTGGCTGAATTTACTTTTGTTGACCGAAGGTAGCCGTGCCCATTGTTTCAATCTTATGACATTTAACTCCAAATGCCCATGTAATTTTCTATCGTTGTCAATATGTTTCTTGTCTAATTAGTTTGCTAATTTTTGTAATAATGGTTAATCATAGTAATTAAAATAAATTCAGACAATTTGTCTTTGTCTACATGTACCTACTACATGGTGTTATTGTTATTAGGTATAGTTTTTCCCAATTTTGAGGGAAAATTGTACAGTATGTTCATTTTTAAACATTATTATTATTATCGACTTAGCCAAAAGGCATTCGCACTCCCTCTACGGGGAACATTCACTCAGATCCCGGGTATCCCGGATACCAAAAGGATCTGGCTCGGACGAGACCCCTGCCATGTTATCGGGCCTTAGGTGACATTGATGTTGTTGGACGTTCCTGCACTCCCCATGAATTTCCTGACGGTTCGGGCTGTCGCAAGTAGTACCGCTTTCTGCATGGACCTGTAAAGATTATCAGTTAGACCCAGCTCTTTGATGTTTCTCAGCAAACTTTTTGGTATGACACCAGTTGTTGATACGATGATTGGAACCGTCCGAAAGTTTTCCATTTCCCATTGCCTTCTAATTCGCTCTTCTAAGTCTCTGTACTTCGCGATCTTCTCGACTGGCTTTACACGCAGGTTGTTGTTGTTTGGGATAGCCACATCAATCAGAGTTGTCTTCCTAGAAATTTTATCAACTATTATAAGGTCCGGTCTGTTATGGGCAACTCGTTGATCTGTCAGAACTGTACGATCCCAGTACATCTTGTAGTTGCTGTTTTCAAGAACAGGCTCCGGTGTGTAGCTGTAATATGGGACCCTTTCTGCCTGCACAAGCAGCAGTTTTTCCGCCAGTTCCTGGTGCAAGATCTTGGCAACCAAATCGTGTCGTTCCTTATATTCCATTGATGCGAACATCTGAAATCCTCCTGTTAGATATAGATAGACTGTTAGATGTGTCAGAAGTGTTGAACCAGTTAAGATGCTGGGCATTGTTTTTGATTATAGGCTGTCTTGGGAGCCTCACATCAGCAGCTTGTGTGAAAGGCTGCAAAAGGGTTGCTGTGCCCTTAAATTCATCTCTAGTCACTGTGGTAAACACATTCTTCTCAGTCTGTACTATGCAAATTTCCACTGTCACCTCCGCTATGGCATTGTGAATTGGGGTAACTGCTCTCATATTCATGTTAATAGGGTCTTTATACTACAAAAGTATGCTGTAAGAATCATTGCTGGTCTGAATTGGCGTGAATCATGCAGACAATCATTTCGAAATTTGAGGATTTTGACTCTTGCTGGAGTATACATATATGAACTGTGCATCTTTGTTTATAAAAACAGGGCGGCATTTTTGAGCTGTAAAAGTTCACATTCGTATCCAACAAGAGACAGGGATGCTTTAGTTCCTCTCCAGCATAGAACAGCAATGTTTCAGAAAAGTTTTCAATACATGGGGTGTAAATTGTTTAACAAACTTGATGTGACACTGCGTAATGCTCCCAATCTTAAAGTGTTTAAATATGGTCTAAAGAAAATGTTAGTCGAGCAAGTCCATTATTCTGTCAACGAGTTCTTATCATAAAATGTGTTTTACTATGTGGGTATATTTAGCTTGACCTTTTCTTGGTTACTGTACTGTTATTGTACACTTTAACTTAAGAAATAAAGTATTATTATTATCAACTTAGCCAAAAGTCATTCGCACTCCCTCTCTGGGGAACATTCACTCAGATCCCGGGTATCCCGGATACCATAAGGATCTGGCTCGGACGAGACCCTTGCCATGTTATCGGGCCTTAGGTGACATTGATGTTGTTGGACGTTCCTGCACTCCCCATGAATTTCCTGACTGTTCGGGCTGTCGCAAGTAGTACCGCTTTCTGCATGGACCTGTAAAGATTATCAGTTAGACCCAGCTCTTTGATGCTTCTCAGCAAACTTTTTGGTATGACACCAGTTGTTGATACGATGATTGGAACCGTCCGAAAGTTTTCCATTTCCCATTGCCTTCTAATTCGCTCTTCTAAGTCTCTGTACTTCGCGATCTTCTCGACTGGCTTTACACGCAGGTTGTTGTTGTTTGGGATAGCCACATCAATCAGAGTTGTCTTCCTAGAAATTTTATCAACTATTATAAGGTCCGGTCTGTTATGGGCAACTCGTTGATCTGTCAGAACTGTACGATCCCAGTACATCTTGTAGTTGCTGTTTTCAAGAACAGGCTCCGGTGTGTAGCTGTAATATGGGACCCTTTCTGCCTGCACAAGCAGCAGTTTTTCCGCCAGTTCCTGGTGCAAGATCTTGGCAACCAAATCGTGTCGTTCCTTATATTCCATTGATGCGAACATCTGAAATCCTCGTGTTAGATATAGATAGACTGATAGATGTGTCAGAAGTGTTGAAACAGTTAAGATGCTGGGCATTGTTTTTGATTATAGGCTGTCTTGGGAGCCTCACATCAGCAGCTTGTGTGAAAGGCTGCAAAAGGGTTGCTGTGCCCTTAAATTCATCTCTAGTCACTGTGGTAAACACATTCTTCTCAGTCTGTACTATGCAAATTTCCACTGTCACCTCCGCTATGGCATTGTGAATTGGGGTAACTGCTCTCATATTCATGTTAATAGGGTCTTTATACTACAAAAGTATGCTGTAAGAATCATTGCTGGTCTGAATTGGCGTGAATCATGCAGACAATCATTTCGAAATTTGAGGATTTTGACTCTTGCTGGAGTATACATATATGAACTGTGCATCTTTGTTTATAAAAACAGGGCGGCATTTTTGAGCTGTAAAAGTTCACATTCATATCCAACAAGAGACAGGGATGCTTTAGTTCCTCTCCAGCATAGAACAGCAATGTTTCAGAAAAGTTTTCAATACATGGGGTGTAAATTGTTTAACAAACTTGATGTGACACTGCGTAATGCTCCCAATCTTAAAGTGTTTAAATATGGTCTAAAGAAAATGTTAGTCGAGCAAGTCCATTATTCTGTCAACGAGTTCTTATCATAAAATGTGTTTTACTATGTGGGTATATTTAGCTTGACCTTTTCTTGGTTACTGTACTGTTATTGTACACTTTAACTTAAGAAATAAAGTATTATTATTATTAACTTAGCCAAAAGTCATTCGCACTCCCTCTCTGGGGAACATTCACTCAGATCCCGGGTATCCCGGATACCATAAGGATCTGGCTCGGACGAGACCCTTGCCATGTTATCGGGCCTTAGGTGACATTGATGTTGTTGGACGTTCCTGCACTCCCCATGAATTTCCTGACGGTTCGGGCTGTCGCAAGTTGTACCGCTTTCTGCATGGACCTGTAAAGATTATCAGTTAGACCCAGCTCTTTGATGTTTCTCAGCAAACTTTTTGGTATGACACCAGTTGTTGACACGATGATTGGAATCGTCTGAACGTTGTCCATTTCCCATTGCCTTCTAATTCGTTCTTCTAAGTCTCTGTACTTCGCGATCTTCTCGACTTGCTTCACACGCAGGTTGTTGTTCGGGATGGCCACATCAATCAGAGTTGTCTTCCTAGAAATTTTATCAACTATTATAAGGTCCGGTCTGTTATGGGCAACTCGTTGATCTGTCAGAACTGTACGATCCCAGTACATCTTGTAGTTGCTGTTCTCAAGAACAGGCTCCGGTGTGTAGCTGTAATATGGGACCCTCTCTGCCTGCACAAGCAGAAGTTTTTCCGCCAGTTCCTGGTGCAAGATCTTGGCAACCGAATCGTGTCGTTCCTTATATTCCGTTGATGCGAACATCTGACATCCTCCTGTTATGTGCTGGATTGTTTCTGAAGTTGGGCACCCGTATCTGCATCTGTCATCCACTACCGATGCATCTCCTACAATGAATTTTAGGTAGTTGCAAGTTGGTATAACCTGATCTTGTATGGCCAGTAGGAAGCCTTCCGTCTCGGGGAACATTCGTCCCGCGGTCAGCCAATAGTTCGACGCTAACTTGTCGACATGTTCTTGGTTAATCTCATTAGGATGCCTCCCGTGCAGCGGCTTCCCCAACCACCTCTGTAGTTTATCGTTGTCGGTTCGGTGGTGATTTTGACGCTCGTGTTCCGTCAGACGTAGCGGTGTTGAGACGTCTGCTCCGCATATAGCCCTATGTAGTGTGGAGCTGTTGGCCTGCCTGTAGAAATAATTACGCAGATTTAATATTTGTTGGTCCAATTGCTTGCCGAGATCTGCCAATCCTCTTCCTCCTAGTTGACGTGGCAGAGTTGTTCTTTCTACGGCGCTACGGGGATGATGTTTATGAGCTTTTGTCAGTAGTGTCCTAACTTTTCGTTGCAGGTTGTTGATGTCCGTGTTGGTCCAATTCACTATTCCGAAGGAATAGCTGAGTACAGAGCACGCATACGTGTTTAGGGCCTTAAACAACTTCCTGCTGTTAAGATCAGTTTGCACTACTTGTCCTAGTCTTTTGATGAATTTCATCTGTTAAATCGGTCTTCATTGTTCGATGGTCTATCCTATTTGAGCTTGTTTCATCCCAAGATACTTGCATGTATCTCCCATGCTCATTGCTTCGATCTCCTGGCCGTCCTGCATCTCGTGTGCGCCTTGTTCGAGTTTTCCCCCGACGACGTTAAGGGTGCGGCACTTGTCCAGTCCAAACTGCATTTCGATGTCCCTGGAGAACTCCTCTACAATTTTAAACATTTGCGTTAGTTGGTTATGGGTTGCAGCCATCAATTTTAAATCATCCGTAATATATTCAACTTGATCGCTTATTGTGTGTTGTTTTTGACGGTGAAGCCTTATTTCATAGAGTTCAACCGATGTGATAGGGGGTTCATCGCCATACAGAACCACAGTGGACTGAGTGAATTTCCTTGGAAAATCTCTCTTCGAATGTTGATTGTGTCGGTCTCGATGTTACTGCTTGCGGTTGTATCTTAGTGCACCAGGTTGTTATTATTATTATTTAATTACTAAAAATAATAATCGGATAAGAGGCAGAATGCTGTTAGGCGGCTCTTATTTGATGCCAGGGAAACATTATTGATATTATTAATTTTTCTTTGTTATAATTCGTGTTCGTTCTGATCAAAACCAGTTTGTAAAAAACCTATTGACGCAAGTTTCGCGATGCTACAAATACTTTATTAATGGTTTTACGGTCCTTGCTCCGTAAGGGTTGCTAGGAAATACTTTTTGTACCTAGCAATCACTTCGCAGCTAGCAATAAAAATAACAGGGCACCTCGAACATTTGACTTTCGCTTTCGGGCCTGTATTTCTAAAAGTCAGATATGGAAATGTTTAAAAAAAGCGGAAAGAAACCTTTTAAGCCAAAATTTCATACATTTGAAGCTGGGGATACTAATATAAGATTGGAATACTGTGTAACTAAACTGATGGTCAAAAATGAAACCACGTATTCTTGGAGTCAAAATAAGGGCACTTCTTCATATATTTTTTTTCTCCTACGAGCCATAGTTTTTTTTATACAGAGCGTGGAAGTTTGGAGAAAAATACACATATTTCTTAGTATCTCTAGAAGTATATGAGATATTTTCTTCACACTTGGCGTTTCACATGAGCAGATGAGCCGTCAAACTTAAAGTTGACATGAAGCTTCTGAGGCTCCCAGTTGCGGAGATACAGGGTGTTATTAAAATTAATTATATCAGAAAAATATGAATACTCTGTATAATCTCATTTTTTTAATTAGTTTTGAATGGTGAATGGAATGGTTAACAAAAAGTATCTCTTATATTTTTTCATATTCGCAGCCGTTCCTTAATTATTTTAAAAGAACGGCAACGCTGCAATGAACAATAGTCACTTTAAGAATAAATCTAGCAATCTGTGGATGTCAATTAATGTTTATTTAACAAAATACAAAAGCAAAAACGATAATAAAAGAAACGTAACGCTATTATAAAATTAAATTATTAAATGTTCGAAATGACCGCCGTCTCTTTCAATACATGCAACTATGCGTTTCCGCATGTTTATTATTGCCATTGGCAAGCCCATAGCAAAAGCGCATATCAGTCAATTCTTCGAATGAAAATATCATTTTTCAAAATATTGATACTAAAGTGCAAAGTTGGCAGCCAAATGATTCAAATAAGGCCAAGTTCCACAGATTGTTAGATTTATTCATAAAATGACTTTTTTATTGCAGCATTGCCGTTCTTTGAAAATAATTAAGAAACGACTGAGAAGATGAAAAAATACTAAGAGATACTTTTTGTTAACCATTGAATTTACCATTAAATTTTTTTTTCTAAAATGCGATTTTCTGAACTAATTAATTTTAATAACATCCTGTACCTCTGCCTCAGAAGCTTCATATTAACCTTAAATTTGACAGCTCATCCGCTCATGTGACACGCCAAGTTTGAACAAAATATCTCGTATACTTCTAGCGATACTAAGAAATATGTGTATTTTCTCCAAACTTCTACGCTCTGTATAAAAAAACTATGGCCCGTAGGAGAAAAAAATATATGAAGAAGTGCCCTTATTTTGTCTCCAAGAATACGTGGTTTCATTTTTGACCATCAGTTCAGTTACACCCTGTATTTTGTACACTGATGAAGCAACGTTTACCACAAATGGTATTGTATCATCACAAAATATCCGCATGTGGAGCGAAGATAATCCACATTGGACAATTGAATGTAAACGACAATATTCGTGAAAAATAAATGTTTTCTGTCGCATTTTAAATGAGGAGATTATTGGACCATACTTTTTTGATGAAAATTTAAATTTTATGCGTTTTTAAAGATTTTTGCAAAACGAATTTACCGATGCAATTTACGAACTTCCTCTTGATTATCGATACAGTTTGCACTTACAGCTCGATGGAGCACCTATCCATAATGCTGAAGATGTGAGACGGTGGCTAGATGATAATTTTCCTAATCGTTGGATTGGAAGAAGTACTCCTCTTATTCCACCGAGATCGCCTGATCTCACGCCGCTTGATTTCTTTCTTTGGGGGACAATAAAAAATAAAGTGTATGCTAGAAGACCCCAGACCCGACCAGAACTTCGTGACAGCATTATAGCGGCTTGTCAAAGCATCACTCGACAGCAATTAAGAAATGTAATCGTAGGCGTACTGAGAAGTGTATAAGAGAATTCGGTGGGTTAATTGAAATGGATAAGATTTAATTTTTTAAATGTAGTTTTCTCATTTAAAGCAATGTATCCTTGTTGTAATGTTTTCATTAGATAATGTTAAAAACAATAAAATAAATTCGTATCTCAATATAAAAAATAATATTTTTTTGTCCCTGTAAATTAGGACAATGAAAATTGGTACAAGGTGGTTTTAAGTGATTCTAAATACGAATCCGTAATCACTTTTTTTCTAAAAAAATCGCTAATAGGACTTCTCGAAATATTGGCCCATAAAAATGGTCGTAGTTGGCCAGGACAAAACTGCCAAACGCTCTAATGCCCATTTTGAAGACCTATCTAACAAAAAAAAGTTTTTGAAAATCGGTTCAAAAATAAAAAAAATACAAGGGTGGGAACTCCTTAACGTGGACACACTGTATGTACCTCGGCATTGAAGTTATTTTTATGACTCACTAAATTCCACATGAGTCCTAAAAAGTTGAACTTTAGTCGCCTTGGTACATACCCAATAAACATTTTTCGTTACCACAAGTGAATGTCATATAAAGGTTGCGGAGTTTTATATGAAAGGAACCGGTTATCACCTCCAGTAATTGGAGTTTATAAGGGTTATATAATATCAATATAGGTACTAAGGTTATAATTAAGTGGTGTAAATGTTTCCAACACCATTTTATAGTACTTGGAGTGATTTCTCGAGTTATATAACAGCATTCCTAATTACTTCTATAAAACCCTGGAGCTAATTGTGTTTTACTGAACACATTTTCTACCTTTTGGTTGCCAATTTCGTACCAAAATAACCTTTATAGGCTTTTACAACTTTTAGTGATATAAATTACTCTTATACAAATATGTTTTCATTTTAATGATGGCTGATTAAGCACTTATTATTGTTGATACCTGCATGATGTAGAGCATTATATTAAAAAACGAATCAAAAATGTGTATAACATGTATAAGTGAAGTATGTGTTGTTAATGAGAAGAAATTGTTTGAAACTGTGTAAAAGTGAAACGGGTTAAATAAAACTGAAAATCATTGTCGATCTATCCACCGGTATAAATGAGCCCCATAGTGACACATACCTATATTAAAAACAAAAACAAACACAAATTTAGTTCAGAACGTGAAAATTAGTGTTTAACAGGTTATCTACCGAAGGTTATGAAATTATTGCAGCCCTACATCTCCGAGAGGTCTTTAAAATAGCTTTGGTTTTATAGTAACACTACTGGTAGCATTATATTACCTTTGGTTTTATAGTAACACTACTGGTAGCGTTATATTACCTTTGGTTTTATAGTAACACTATTTGTAGCGTTATATTACCTAAGGATATATAGGAAACTTATAGTTTTATAAAAAATACTACAGAAGGTTGCATTGTTTCAATTTATGTTACGTTACTCTAAGTGATATTATTTTCGCCAAAGCTTTTAAGGGTAATCTACTAAGAGACGCCATGATGCAAATATAGAACAGAATCGACACGACCCACAGTTACAAAATTTATTAGCATATTTTATTTTATTCCGCGGAAATTTTCACAAAATATTGTTTTATGTGACACGGGCATATTTTTTTAAATCTTTTTCTCGTAAATTTCGCAAATAAAAAAAATAAGTTTTTTTTAATGCAAACAACCTTGCTTATTTAGAAGTATTTCGAAGGCCCGTGAATTTTTTGAAGGTATCTTGTTCATATTTGCGGAAAAATTTTCTTGCCACACACATTTTCAAGTATGCTTAGCGAAACATCTATTATTATACTTAGCAAAAATGTTCACATGCCCTGTGACATGCCCAACCATAACATTTTGAAGTGAGTGGAAAGGATAGGCGCTCAACAATAATTAAACAGAGATGGAAGTAGGCCTCCGATATCTAAATCCCACCAAATATTACTAACACCATTATAGGCAAAGTTTATAAGGGTAACTGCAAACCTTATAGAACCGGGTTGTATAAGTAGGCTATATAAAGGTGATGGAAACATTTACTCTACTATTGGTTATATACTTTAAAGTCATATAACGGTACTAAAATAGGTGCTGGTGACCTTTATAAATTGCTCCATTTAAGTGTTTTAATGGGTTTATAAAGATAACCGAAATATTTCCGCAACTATATTAAATAACTAACAGTGGTTTAAAGGTAATCTAATAGTTGTGGTTACTCTAATAAAACCAAAAATGTTTATTGGGTAAATAACTATATTTCATTATGCCCACTTGAAAATTACTTTCAACACATAAAATGGTTTACAAGGTTATGTGGTGATTCAACATTTGGACCCATAAAATGGCTTTTTTCGATCTGTAGCTAGTAACACGCATAATTTTAAACTTTTGGTCAATACAAATTTTAAGCTAAGTAATTAGGTACTCACATTTTGAGACAAAAATTATTTAAAAATATTTATCACAATGGCCGTTCTTAGGCTTTTTGCGCAAATGCTAATGACGGCCATTGTGATAAATATTTTTAAATAATTTTTGTCTCAACATGTGAGTTTACTTAGATTAAAATTCGTATTGACCAAAAGTTTAAAATTGTGCGTGTTACTCGCTACAGATCGAAAAAAAGCCATTTTATGGGTCAAAATGTTGAATCATCACGCACGTGCTGTACATTGAGTCTGTTATAATTATAGTATCATAGAGTATTATCGATTATGTATGTTAGGTTAGATATTTGTTACTATAGCCGTCCTCCTTTTACAGTTTTAAGTCATCTCAAATCGATTCCGAATCACTTTGAGATCACGTCAGCTGACATCTAGTGTTCCTTTTACAAATGTTCAGTTGATTATGAAGTGATCAGTTTACGCAGCAAATCGATTTTTTATGTAATTTGTGTTAGTTTTTAGCGTTTCTGGCGTTAAGGTAGTGAAAAATATTGAATAATTCATTCAAGGGTTAGATTATAGATAACGTGGTCGTACACTGTTCCATTTACCAGTAAAAAGTCATTTCACTGTCAGATCACTTCATGTTCATTTCACTTCAAATTCACTTGTGCAAAAAGTCAAAAGGAGGACAACTTATGCGTGAGGCAAACCTTTAACTGATTCAGCAGAAATATACCGCTTTTGGACCTATTATTGCCTAGGGCAAGGCACAGTAGGGAACGAAAAGAGATTAAATTCGCCGCCATTTTTAACCTTATATTGTCAGTTTGAATGGTGGCTACTTTATTCCCTGTTTAATTTTTTTTATACTGTATGAATGAAATTACACTATTACTTTTTGAAGGCGCCGGTAAAATTATAAAAGTCAGTGTGACATACTTTTTTGCATTTTTAGCTTTTAATAGTATATTATACACCATAGAGAAAGGAATATAAAAGTTCCTTTGTCTATGATATACACTTAGGTTGAGAAGTGAGCCATTATTTACCGAGCATTTTTATATTTTTATATAATATGCGAGGTAAATAATGGCCTTCTCAACCGAAGTGTATATAGAATTTTTTTACTACTAATATTGAAATATTGCCATATTTTACATCACAGATTAAATAATATATAATATATGAAATTTTACATATTTGATTAGATTTTGATAGTAGAAGTAGCCTGGGAGTTCAGTTGTCAAACTGATAAAATGAAACTAATTTTTAAATGTCATTTAGAAAATTTTTCATTATTTACCTAGGTATCTTTTTTATTATCATTATTTACCTAGGAGAGAAATATTACTTCTCCTTAGAGGAATGAGGTAAATAATGGTGATTTCTCAGGTTAGTAGTAAAAAAAACGCTATTTTTTGTTTATATT
Source organism: Pseudeuparius sepicola (assembly GCA_963920635.1). Classification (NCBI taxonomy): domain Eukaryota; kingdom Metazoa; phylum Arthropoda; class Insecta; order Coleoptera; family Anthribidae; genus Pseudeuparius; species Pseudeuparius sepicola. The sequence goes on from OY987307.1 coordinate 5,885,315, forward strand.
TTGTAAGGTTAATAGCTTTTCGTTTTTGTAATTTACGAGATCAAAAAATGATTTGGTGAAGCATTGTAAAAATGCGAAGAGACTCATACATCTAAATTGTGAAATTACATTCCGTAGGTAAGTAAATAGGTATAATTTTTGCGAAATAATATTGTATTTTCATTGATATTTTCTGATTCCTTATGCTTATTTTTAAGGCTTTCAAGAGAAAAAAAACTAAATTAAGAAAGTGGCTTTATTAGTACTCTAGATGTCATAGACAATAATAATTCTCTGGAAGGATTCTATTATGCGTGTTCTATTCATTTTGATGAACAGGATTTTTTAAAGCGACACGAAAGAACGCGAAAAGTGGCGCTCTACCATCTAGAAACCTAACCGAAGAAGCAGTGGCGTCAAAATTGGTAAGACCAGCACCAAAAAAATTCATTCCGGTTCAAGAAGTAGGTAACTCCTGGAAATGAGGAAAATTGAGATATTGTAATTCTCGATACGACGAAGAGAGCCGCATTTCTGGAGTAAATAAAATTAACCGAAGAAATGCAAACAGCCAGGCAGCAGCAAGTAAACCTGTTAACTGCAGATCACTGCCCGCAAAAGTATTGAAGCTTAAAGAAAAGCATAATAATTAGAAATCACTTCACTTTTTGAAGCAAAAATTAAAGTGGTAGAATTATTGAAGTTACCAAGTTTTCTTTTCGCTTGTATTTTTTAAACAAACAAAAAGAAAAAGTTCTAAGGAACAAAACTAGCCGCCTAAAAATTCAGAAATAGGTATAGATACGTTCCTAGAAAATAGGTTATTATTATTATTAAAAGTATATTTAAAGAAATAATTATCCCAAGTAATATTGTATGAAAATGTTAGGTAATTAAAAATATTTACATGTTTTTTTTACTCAATGATAAGGTATAATGTACAATAATAATTATATTACCTAGTTCTCTTTATGATGATTGAAATATATTGCTTTGGGTAAATTGTACCTATAATTTCTCAACCTACAAAACCAAAACCATCAACAAAAAAGTTGAAACCTATTATTGAACTAAAATAATTTCCATTTTACACAAAACGACAACCAAGACATTACATCATTTATGGAACCCACCCGTATAAATTATTTCAAATTTCCCTGCCTCATTTAGGGTTAAAAATAACTGCCAAATTAGTAGCCTGGTCGGACAATATTGTAATTTATTCACAATGGCCGCCGCTCCAAGATGGCGGATTTCCTATCTTTTCACATCTTCCTCGGCGTGGCTATCAAATGAAGGGTTTGTCAAGCAGAATACGTGACATCATTCGCATAATATACCAGTGTATCTTTGGGTCGTTTATCCATATATTTAATATATTTTTTAATAATCCTAAATTATGTACCTACGTAAGGATTTTATAGTGTTTTAATGGCGCCACCTTGAGTATTGATTTCACTAGAGGTTTGTTTGAGTTCTCATAAAATTGCTTGTTGTAGCAAATATACAACTACTCCATTTTAATTGTACCATGTTAACAATTTAATGAGAATGGGTTTTAAAGATATTTTTACTTTAATGCCACTTGAAGGTAGTTAACGTTCAATATATTTGTTATTCAAACTTTATATGCACTTACACAACCTTCTCAAGCTTACAAGCCCTGTGCAAACATGTGGCAACGCCGCAGCGGTTCATCGGGTCTATGCGGTATAAAGCAGACTGCACTTTGGCTTAGTTTCTCTTGTCTAATAAATTTCCAACCTCTTTTTAATTATAATTAGATACATTTGTGAACTTTGTTTCAATAATTGGGTACCTAAGTAAGTAGATAAGTTTGTTTAACATACAATAAAGGCAGTAAGAAGTAACAAAATATATACAGAAGTATAAGTATTTATAGAAGAGGTACATTTTCACAAACTAAATTATCTTTTGACTTTAACATTAGGTAAAGAAACATTTGCAACAATACTAAACAATGGTTGGATTGTTAGAAAGCTCCTTTAATTTTAAAGGGTACTTTAGTTTGTCTGTGCAATTGGCCCTTAATCATTTTATTCTTAAATTTTCGTCGTTTAGACCAGGGTAGATAATTTTTGAGAACAAAAAATCTAGAACAGCATGACACCCATTGGAAAAGGAAGAAAATATAGCGAAGATAACAGAAAAAATAATTTAAGGGCGATTTGGGGTACGGGGGTTGTAGGGGGGTGATCTTTTAGGGGTGGAAAACGGTTTATCACGATTTCCGGCAAAACTGCAACTCCTATCGAAAAAAGTTAAATGGCAAAGTTGTAGGCAATAAAAAGATCTACAACTTTTGTACTTTTTTCACATAATCTCAATATATCCGCGAAAAATCGAAAAAAAAAAAGATTTTTTGGTTTTTAATTTTTATCTCCCACAAAAAAAAAATTCCACAAAATTTGGTGAAAACTTACCTTCTTATGTCCCGAATACGCTGTAATTCTTTCGAATCAAAATATTTATTTTTACCGCTTTTTTGATTTTAAACCGAAAAAGTAACCTCATTTTCAATCGAAAATGCCCACGTCAAAAAAGCTGCTTTTTAAAAAAAGTCGGTTTGCTTTTTGTTCGTTGAAACCTCTACTTTCTGATGGTGTAAAAAATATACATCACTATGGAAAATGCAAAAAAAAACGAAAAAACTCGATTAGAAATTGCAAATCGATATACAATGTGTCCCGGATAAGAATGAACAGCATGGGGATCTTGCAAACGGTGAGAGATAGAACAACGATTAAATGGGGGAAAAGTCGCGCAATTTTGAGGTCAATAAAATGGTACAAACAGTTTTCTAATATCTTTTTTCGATTTTGAGTTGTTTTCAAAAAAGTGAAATTTTGAATTTTCGATTTTAATTTTTTTCTGAAGTTGTTATCACAGATAGGAAAAAAGAAAACCACTTTCTTATGTCACTTTTTAACGGGCTTTAAGATGGCGTTTTTAGATTTGTTCTACAACATTTCGTTTTTTGAGAAACCATCTTCAACTGTATTTTTTTAAATACGGAACTGGATTTTTTTGCAGATTTTGAAAACACTTTTCATTCGAAATACCATGATGTATGACACGAAATATTTTTAAAATCTGTTGAAACAATTATACTGAAAATTCATTTTTTTCCATTTAAATACAGGGCCGCATTAGAAAGAAGTGAGTGGGAAAAAAATGAATTTTCAGTATAATTGTCCCAAAACATTTTAAAAATATTTAGTGTCATACATCATGGTATTTGGAATGAAAAGTGTTTTCAGAGTCTGCAAAAAACCCAGGTCCGTCTTTTAAAAAAATTAAGTTGAAGATGGTTTTTCAAAAAACGAAATGTTGTAGAACAAATCTAAAAACGCCATCTTAAAGTCCGTTAAAAAGTGCCGTGTTTTTCCTTTTCCTATCTGTGATAACAACTTCAGGAAAAACTATAATCGAAAACGCAAAATTTAACTTTTTTCAAAATAACTCAAAAACGAAAAGAGAATTAGAAATCTGTTTGTACCATTTTATTGGCCTCAAAATTGCGCAACTTTTTCCCCATTCAACCGTTGTTATATCTCTCAAACGTTTGCAAGATCCCCATGCTGTTCATTCTTATCCGGGACACATTGTATATCGATTTGCAATTTCTTGGTTTATCAATATAACATGGAATCTTAAATTTTTCGAGTAATTAAAGTGCAAATTTCAATAGAACAGAACACAATAATAATTGTATAAGTAAATAAGTTTTTGCATTTACCGACGTATCTTCATTCTTTTTTAAACTTTGCTTTCGTGTTTTAGAATGGCAGACCCTGTGATGCTACCAAAACCAAAAGAAATAAAATATCCAACTTCATCTCTATTGCTGTATTCCGCTCTTATTCTGTACATAATATGGCAGATATCATTTATTTAGAAAAGAAGAAATATGTACATAAAATCTTGGGGTGTGCCCGGACCATTAAATTTACCAATAATAGGAATCTGCTATCTCTTTATGGTAAAAGCTGACGGTAGGTACACCACCTACACAGTAGGTAGGAACCTATTTTCGGAAGATATCCTAGTTTGTTTAAAATAAAAGATGCATTCGGGCATATACAGGGACCGACAGAAAGTTGGACACAAAAATTTAATATTTTTAAACTCTGATTTCGATTAATTTAAATTTCTAGCTGCTAATCGAACAAAATTAAAGTTCAGTAGCAAATTCATGTGTTATCCGATGATAAGTTGCGCTTGCGGTATTTTGTTTTTTTGTAATACACAGGGTGGTCGAAAAAAATACAAAAAAAGTTAAATTTCTTTTTTTGACTTCCAATCAACTTTTGTAAGTAACTTATTATCATATTTTAAAAAATAAGGGTACTTTACTCTTGAGTTATTTTGACATTTTTGAATCTACCTCGTATTCAAAAAGAGATATTTAAATTTTGATATGTGCGTTTTGGGTTTGAAATGATGCACCAACTTTTATCAAGAATAAAATTTTCTGAGAAATTAATAATAAAAAAGTTTTCCATTTGTGTCCAACTTTCTGCCGGTCACTGTATATGCTCGTATTTGTTTGAACGTAATAGCAGACGGATTTCTTAGATACAATATTAGAGAATATAATAAATACCATACAGTGTGCTCTAAAAAAGTGGACAAAATAAGCATTTGACAATAATTTTTATTATTTTTTTAGAAATATACGACGTGATTATGGGACTGCAAGAAAAATATAAACGTGCTTTTAAAGGTTGGTTTGGACCAAGACTTATCTACGTCTTATCTCAACCAAACCACATAGAAAAAGTACTGGCGAGTTCGAAAACTTTAGAAAAAGACCATTTATATAAACATCTCGAAGATGTTTTAGGACCTGGTCTTTTAACGGCACCTGGTTTGACGTTTTTTAGGCTTTTAGTTAACATCCGATAGCAAAGTTTTTTTAGTATCCCTTTGGAAAGTACATCGGAAGGCAATCGCTCCGTCTTTCAACCAAAAAGTACTAGATTCTTTCGTCGATATATTTGCATATAAAAGTGTAATATTTGCTGATATCCTTGAAAAACATATCGGAGAAAGACTTAATATTTTCCAACTAACCTCAAAGTGCACCTTGGATATAATTTTGGGTAAAATAATATTTGAATTTTGAACAATATAACTTTAGGTAGGTAATGATTCCTATTTTAGAAACTGCCATGGGTGTAAAGTTCGACATCCAAACTGGCAATACTGACCATCATCTTGTTATGGACAGGTAAGTGTTGTTATCTCCGATCAAGTCATATTTGATCGGAGGTTGTTATTATGTGACTAAAAATAAAACTAATAAAATAAAAAAATGTAACAATTTTTGAGAATTTCAACATCATAATATTAATCATGTATTTCGAAATCGAGGGGGTGTGAAAAAGGTATATTATTATTTTTTCTTTCCCTATTATGGTTGTCCCCCGAAAAAAAAAAACTCATTACTATAAGAGTTACGCTCTATACACTGTGTCCCGGATAAGAATGAACAGCATGGGGATATTGCAAACAGTGAGAGATAGAGCAACGGTTAAATGGGGAAAAAGTTGCGCAATTTCGAGGTCAATAAAATGGCACAAACAGATTTCTAATATCTTTTTTCGTTTTTGAGTTATTTTGAAAAAAGTAAAATTTTGCGTTTTCGATTTTATTTTTTTCTGAAGTTGTTATCACAGATAGAAAAAAAAGAAAAACACTTTCTTATGGCACTTTTTAACGGGCTTTAAGACGGCGTTTTTAGATTTGTTCTACAACGTTTCGTTTTTGAGAAACCATCTTCAACTTAATTTTTTTAAATACGGACCTGGATTTTTTTTGCAGATTTTGAAAGCACTTTTCATTGCAAATACCATGATGTATGACACGAAATATTTTTAAATTGTTTTGAGACAATTATTCTGAAAATTCCCTTTTTTCCATTCATTTTTCTCTAATGCGGCCCTGTATTTAATAATAAGAAGTCTAAATATTAATCAGTATTGTCAACAATTTAACTTATAACTTATCTTTCGATTATTGGAGAACCAAAAAAAAGGACGGCAAAGACTAATAACAGTCACATGCGATAATAAAAAATAAATAAAACCCCCCACCTAGAAGGCTTTGAAACAACGAAACCAACCCCTTGTCATTTGTCATAACTCCCACTGTATCATTTAGTTAACAATTTGTATCATTAGAAATGGAGGGTGCTTTTTCAAATGGGGACAAATTTAACATGTCAGCATGTTATATCTTGCGTCACAGAAATAGTGTAGAGGCCGAACGAATGTATTGTTGCAATTAATAAATAGCAAAAGTTATTGATTTCGTTGGCTTAAAGCTTTCTTCTGACAATTAGAAAAAGCTAAGAATTTACTCCAAAACACAATGCGACACTGTTTGCTGTAGAACAACAGAGGAAAACACTTACCAGACAGGGCCGTATTTAAAAATATTAAGTTTTCGAAGTAAAAATAAACTGTAAATAAATTGTTGTCAATACTGATTAATAATTAGACTTCTTATTATTAAATACAGGGCCGCAATAGAAAAAAAATGAATGGAAAAAAGGAATAATCAGTATAATTGTCTCAAAACATTTTAAAAATATTTCGTGTCATACATCATGATATTTGCAATGAAAAGTGCTTTCAAAATCTGCAAAAAAAAATCCAGGTCCGTATTTAAAAAAATAAAGTTGAAGATGGTTTCTCAAAAACGAAACGTTGTAGAACAAATCTAAAAACGCCATCTTAAAGCCCGTTAAAAAGTGCCATAAGAAAGTGTTTTTCTTTTTTTTCTATCTGTCATAACAACTTCAGAAAAAATAAAATCGAAAACGCAAAATTTTACTTTTTTCAAAATAACTCAAAAACGAAAAAAGATATTAGAAATCTGTTTGTGCCATTTTATTGACCTCGAAATTGCGCAACTTTTTCCCCATTTAACCGTTGCTCTATCTCGTTTGCAATATCCCCATGCTGTTCATTCTTATCCGGGACACAGTGTATAATATGACATCAAAATAGATACGTACCTACATCAAGATAGAGATCATAAAGCGAAATGACGTCTTATGAATGTGTAATGCTGTTATTATTAACGAAAGTGAAAAGTTATATTATTTGTTCCTAAATATGTATCTGCTGTTTTTATATTTATAGATTATTGGAATTGACTCTATTAAAAGTTTTCCAAATTTGGTACCACGTGGATTTCATTTGAAACTGAGCGACTTAAAAAACGATTCAGTGATTTGATAGACAAAGTAGGTAAGTCAGTCTCACATTTTTTTAAAAAAATTTTTGTGTATTTTTTGTAGGTTATCGAAGAGAAAATTTGCTCAAAAGAAAGAAGACGTTCGTCGTCAGTAGCACAAGTCGACTATGGTAATGACAAATATAAAAAAAATTAAAAAAAATCACAAATTTTTTTAGGTAACACCAAATTTGCGTTTTTGGACTCGATCATAGAAACCACCAATTTCACACTCAGGGACGAAGTTAACATTTTTATTTTCGCCGTAACTACGATCTTTAATGTTTTGTAATATTTCTGATTCGTTTAAATTTCGTAGGGTACGGATACGACCGCAGCAACAATGAGTTTCTTTTTTTCGGTTTTGGGTATACACCAAGATGTGCAGGTATATATAGGGAAAAATATCCCAATCGAACCTCAAACATTTCTTTTAGCAAAAAGTCTACGAAGAAGTTATCGAAATCATGGGCCACGACCGCATGCCGCAAACCAGCGACTTGCCCCTGATGAAATACACTGAGAACGTTATAAAAGAAACTCTCAGATTATTTCCAGCCGCTCCGGTTATATTAAGAGTTATATCAGAAGATGTGGACGTAGGTAATAACTTTTTACGATTTTTGTTGGTGGACATGCAAAACCCGCCCAATAACATCATTTAAATTTCCAACCTCGTTCAAATACTATATTTTTCGGTCGGTTTGGGGTTTGAACGTCTACAGGGTGTCCAACTTTAAAATTGTACAAATCCGTAAAATCTTCATTATTGGAGATAATCGCCTGAACTTTTTTTTGTTTGAAAGGCCGTCAAAAACCGCTTCTTTCGACCTTCCTGCCATTTTCAAAAAGCAAATCCAGGGCCAGCTGCGATTTTTTTATACCCCCAATTTTCACGAAAACCATTTAGCGATTTTTTTATTTAAAATCTGACACCACAGCGTTAATTAGAACACCCAAAAACCCCTATATACCAAATTTAAATAAAAAATATACAGGGAGTTCCATTCTGCAGGGTGTCAAAGTTGAGCAAAATAGGAATTTTAAAGGCATCTGGCGAGTCAAGTGTGCCATGGAATCCATTCAAATTAGTTAAATGGTCAACAGGACCACTCAAAATGTTGGTGTGAAAATATTTACTACAAAAATGTACAGGATATTTTTCTCTGAGCCATCTCAAAATTCGGAAATTTTATGAAACTTATACGGATCAAGAGTGCTGTGAAATCATTGAAAAAAAAATATTGATAAACACAAAAGTAATGTATTTCTTTACAAAGTGCCAACTAACAAATAAAAACAATTTAAATTATTGGACCTTTCTCAACAAAGTCACTGTGTAAGAGGATACATTTTCTGTGCGTTTCCTGTTGTGGCACACCAGCCACCTTAACTTTATGCACTTACTGACTGGCAGGTTTCTGTATTTTTTAGATTTAGTTCGTTTATAGTGTGTGGAGCGGTTTTGATATACTCGATTTTTGACCCGTATAAAGTTCCAAAAATTCAGTAATTTGAGGTGGTAGAGATAAGAACACTCTGTATATTTTGTATTATACCTTTGCACACCAACACCTTGAGTGGTCCTATTGACCATTCAACTGTTTTAAGGGGATTCCATGGCACACTTGACTCGGCACACGTCTTTAAAATTCCTATTTTGTTCAACTTTGACACCCTGCAGAATGGAACTCCCTGTATATTTTTTGATTAAATTTGGTATATGGGGATTTTGGGGTGTTCTGATTAACGCTGTGGAGTCAGATTTTAAATAAAAAAATCGCTAAAGTCAAAAGAAGCGGTTTTTGAAGGCCTTTCAAACAAAAAAAAAGTTTAGGCGATTATCTCCGAAAATGAAGATTTTACGGATTTGTACAGTTTTAAAGTTGGACACCCTGTTTGTAGACCGCAAGAGAGTGGTCAGAATACGGCTGTAAGTCAGTTGCGTAGTTTCTTTAAATTCCACATTCATTAATAAAAAGTCGGGCTTCACTGTCGTGGTACACAAATATCCATTTTTTATCGATTTGTTTAACACCTGAAGGTGCTTCAATGTGTTTTGCCACAGTTTCCATACATAGAAACCCAGAGTTTTGGGAAGACCCCCTGAAATTCGATCCTGAACGATTTTCTCCTGAAAATATTGGAAAAATTCCACCTGGTGCCTACCTACCATTTGCTCTAGGACCTAGAAACTGCATAGGTGAAAAATATCTTCCTTTTTTCTGATTATTTTCTTAAATTTTCTTTTCAGGAATGAAATACGCGTATATGAGCATGAAAACTATCATAGCCAACGTCGTGAGGAGGATTAAATTTAAATCGGAATACAAGCCTGTTTTAGATATAGAAATTAAAATAAATCTTTTGCTTAGGTATAAGATGAACGACCCCAAATTGTATGCAGAAAAAAGAACTCATTAATTTTTTGTTTATTTTTAATTAAAAAATACTTAATATTATTATTATTTATTTATTACCAAAATCCTTTATGTTCAGGATGATAATGCAAAAGCCAAATTATTATGCCCTTCTGTCAACAAAAAAAATATTTTTTTTTACTCGAATTTACGCTAATCAGGGGCAATAGCGTGAATATGACCAAGTTTTGAGAAAATGCAAAATGGCGTCACAAGTTTACCTTCAGGAATCAGAAATCAAACACAGATTAATGGCAGTAAGGTTTATTGACAATAATTTACAGTGAGGCAGAAACAATTTTTTTAACGAACTTCAATATGGTCAAATGAAATTCCAAATTTAAAGAGACTTTTGGTCAAATTCTCAGTATTCCATTTAGCTCTAGTATTCTTCTTTTGATATTTCTGAACCATCTGTAAAATAACAGATTATGCAAAACAGTTATCAGAAATTGTCACGTGGGATAATTGCGTATTCATGGGGTAATAGCGTATTCACGCTATTACCCCCACGCTATTGCCCCAATTACATACAATATGAGCAAAATATTTTATAGAGATTAGGTTGAACCGTGTTAACGCAATACTGCACAAGATTGAAGACAAATAAGCATATTTGCAAAAAACATGTCCACTGAACGTATTACCCACCTTATAGATACACAACAGTTTCCTGCTTTTGATAGCACTAGAACTAAAACCGGCAAAAAAACTCAAAAATAAGTTTTCTCCACGAGTGTATTTATTCCGGCGATAAGTGATGGAACAATGACGCCTACTTATAATCTTCATATTTTAATGCCTGCACAATGCTGCCATCTACTGTAGAATTTCCAAAACATTGCCCCACATTCCCCTACTTTTGCGTTAAGATCACACAGTTGATGCTTAATATATGCTTAATATATTTCTTAAGCAATACCACAGAATAGCCTACGGTGGCTATTCTGTGGCAATACTCTATAATATGTTAGTACTTACTTTCGACACATAAAATGGTTTTACAAGCTTTTATTTATTTATTTAACTTTACCTGTTAGATAGTACCATTGAGTAAATGAATAATTCCTTTACTTAATGATAGTATGTATGTTTGTTATACCACAGAATAAATAGCTTATTACTCGTTAGTCTGTGGTTTTACCTATAATAAACAATAACCTTTACCTTGACAAAGGCGTGTTAAAAGCTTATTTTCTAAATAGGCAGAACACAATAATTGGATAAATTATATTGTATAATATAACACACCAGCAATCTCAAAAAGTACTCTGATAACATAATTATTAAGTAAATAAATACTATACTTGATAGGAAATCAAATAGTTGCTTAAATTCTTTCCAAAAGAATGCAACGTAAGTAAGCTTTTGCATTTACAACGGCAGAAGTACTTCAAACATTAGTGCCCCACTTAAAATATCCCCTAGCGATAGGTACTAATAAATAAAATATTAGAAAAAGGAAAATTTCCCAAGAGTTTAAAAATAGGACTAATAAAGCCACTCTATAAAAAAGGTGCCAAAGACTCCGTTGACAATTATCGACCTGTATGTTTGACTAGTGCTTTATCAAAAGTAATTGAAAAAATAATTAAAAAACGCATTGTTTCATATTTGAATAAATATGAATTAATATCCAGAAATCAATTTGGTTTCAGACAAGCAGTATCTACAGAAATAGTCCATCTAACAAATAATATATATTCCAACCTGGACAATAACAGGAAGACAATAGCGATATTTCTGGATTTGGCAAAAGCCTTTGACACCGTTGATCAGGCAAAATTGATAAATTCACTTGAAGATCTAGGCTTTAGAGGTCCAGCTATTAGACTCATTACTACTTACCTTAGTGAAAGAATCCAGTATGTCAAAATTGGTGATGAGATCAGTAAACCACTACCAGTCACTTACGCTGTTCCTCAAGGTACGGTGCTGGGACCAATATTATTCTCCATCTATATAAATGGTATCCTGGAATTAGAACCTATTGGCAAAATAACATCATTTGCCGACGACACCGTGATTGAGTACTGATTGAGTTACCTGGAACCACGTGAAACAAAACGCTGAAACAGAATTAGTCAAAATTAAGGATTGGTTTGACGACATGAGTCTAACAATAAATTTTAATAAAACTAAGTATATAGTTTTTTCGTGTAAAAACACTGCCGTGCCGAATTATATAATTCTATAACAATAAATCAAGATGGAAAGGAAGTCACTCTGGACGAGGTGAACAGTATTAAGTACCTGGGAATTGAAATAGATAAGTTTATGAAATGGGTTGTTCATATTAAGTCGCTAATAAAAAACAAGAAGCATCCTGTTCAAGTTTAAGCAACTAAAAAACATTCTTAATCTTCCTAAGCTTAAGATGGTTTACTTTACTTTAGTGTATTCTTTAATACAATACGGTATTGCAGGCTGGGGCGGTGCATATGATAACTTTATAAATCAGATCGAAATTGTTAAAAAACTGTTTATTAAAATAATGTTAAGAAAAAAGTCTACTTACCCAAGTGATCTGGTATACGAGTACCAGGAGAGCCACCTTCTTGACATCAGGCCGATATACTGCATGAAAATTGCTACCCTGCAACACAGAAAGAGGAGTGAGTTAAGACAGATCTCACATCTCAAAAGGAATATCAAACGTGGAAAGCATTTAGAGATCGACACACTTTCTTGCTCCACATCTGTACCGGCTAATTTCAAAAGATATAAGAAATACTTTACAAATAATTTTGTTTAAAAATAGCGTCGAGAAATGGCTTTTATCTAAGCCTAGAATTCCTAGAAATATGGCTAAGAAACTAATAAACATGAAGTAAAAATATACTTACCAATCTTCATTGATCAATACTTACCTACCTGTCTGGAAGTTCTTTGGCTCCATAATATGACACACCTCCCCTTTCTTCTCGAATTCCTTGATGTGGCCTGAGTGAACCCCACATAGGGGCATTCATTTATTTATTTTGGCTAGGAAAAGTGAATACGTACCTACCTACATAGAGACATAATAGAGACATAATATATATATATATATATAATGACAACAAGGATGTAAGATTAGCGAGTGCAAATGTAACAATTACAAGAAAAGGTGATAATGGGCAAACACTCAAAGTTAACAAAAAGAAAAAACTAGTAACCGCATACACGTGTTTCATGCTATTTGGCAATCATCGGTACGGTGTAACATTAACCAAATCAAAAGATAGGCATGATTTGGGAAGCAACAAATGAAGTCCAGGCAGGAGCCAACAGCACATTTGCAGCTTCAGTCAGCACATCCCCGATTTTGGGGCTTGTACTAACATCGCCACGGAGGCTGCTAAAGCGACCTGCGTGGAAATCTTCATAACCCAAGATACAATGACAACAAGGATGTAAGATTAGCGAGTGCAAATGTAACAATTACAAGAAAAGGTGATAATGGGCAAACACTCAAAGTTAACAAAAAGAAAAAACTAGTAACCGCATACACGTGTTTCATGCTATTTGGCAATCATCGGTACGGTGTAACATTAACCAAATCAAAAGATAGGCATGATTTGGGAAGCAACAAATGAAGTCCAGGCAGGAGCCAACAGCACATTTGCAGCTTCAGTCAGCACATCCCCGATTTTGGGGCTTGTACTGACTATAAAAAAGTGGCTTTTGACAATTTTTGTGGTTTTTTAGATATCTACTACGTTATCATGAAAATGCAAGAAAAATATAAACGTGGTTTTAAAGGTTGGTTTAGACCAAGACTTTTCTACGTCCTAGCTCATCCAAACCACATAGAAAAAGTACTGGCGAGTTCGAAAACTTTAGAAAAAGACGATTTATATAAACACGTCGAAGATTTTTTATAGGGCGTACTCTTTTAACGGCACCCGGTTTAAGCCTTTAGTTAAATTCTGTAACAATGGTGTTTTAGTATCCCTTTGGAAAGTACATCGGAAGGCAATCACTCCGTCTTTCAACCAAAAAGTACTAGATCCTTTCGTCGAAATATTTGCAGATAAAAGTGCAATATTTGCTGATATCCTTGAAAAACATATAGGAGAAAGACTTAATATTTTACAAGTAACCTCAAAGTGCACCTTGGATATAATTTTGGGTGAAATAATATTTGAATTTTGAACAATACAACTTTATATATATTATATTTTAGAAACTGCCATGGGTGTAAAGTTCGATATCCAAACTGGCAATTCTGACCATCATCTTGTTATGGACAGGTAAGTTTGTTATGTGACTAAAAATAAAACTAATAAACACACCTTCCCGAGGTTTAGATTCGAAAATACAGGGTGCAGTAGTCTGGGACAGAAATATTTTATGGTGGTCACTATAGGAGAGCAAATAACTGTTTACGCTGTATAATAATGCCACATCTACATCTATAAAATAGGTAGGTACCATAGACATAACTAGGTCGTATTTTTAGGGGGGGCTGATCAGGACCGGCTCAAGATTTTGCGGGGCCGGGTGCCGCATGAAAATGCGGGGCCCCGACAAGGAATTATTTAATCCATTAAGAAGAAATTTTTGAAAGTCGGTACGTTACTTACAAAGATATATTTTTTACATGTCATTCTGTAAAATGGTAGGCCGGGGCTACGAGTTTGGATCACTTCTGTGACGTATATAGGAATTAATTTCGAGTGGTGGAGGGACAATTGTTGTGTCTTTTTTAAACAAGGGCATTTAAAATAATTCTAAAAAATGAGCCGCAGGCGAAATTTTTTAAAAATTCGAAGAAACATTACATAAAATTAGTCTTGGGAAATCCCAATATCTTCAAATTTACAAGCTGGTGTGAATATTTTCAAATTCCGAAATGGGTTCGGTCCCGCCCTTCTAAATACGTTACTGATTGGATCACCCTGTACCACCCTTGAGGTGCCACACCCAAAAACGTTAATTTTAAGGCTTCAAAAAATAATGTATAGGCCTATCTACTGGTAATTTTGAATCATCTTTAATTGATTTAAGAAAAAACATTATGAAAAAGTGGCGGTTTCCGAGTAGAAACCAGAGAAAAAATGTTGGAAATGTCTGCTATTTTGTGATGCAAGATTATTTACATACCTAGTACATATTATAACGAAACAACAATACAGTGGATGAATAACAAAATAAAAGTCTGGAGTCTGGAGTCTGGCACAGCAAAAGTACATTCTCCGACGCCCGTCTCGTCTCTCTTTCTCTCGGCAGCAGGCACGGTGTGTTCGCTCTCGCTTGCGCGTTTAAATTTCAGCCGGATTTTGTGGGGGCACAAGGCGCAAGATTCCGCAAGAGCAAGCGATTCGTCGAAACTGGTGAATTTAAAAAGGCGCGTGCGGTGTTCGCCGTGTTGCGTAACGTTGCTTTGTCAGAATGTTAGATCTATTCTGTTTCCGAGAAGCATATCTTCGCACATCCTTTACATTTTAGGGACGACTAATAGAAATGTAGGAGGGCTAAGCCCCCCCCCTAGTTACGTTTATGGTAGGTACCTACATCAAGGAAGAGATCATTAAGCGAAAATGTCTTATGAATGTGTAATGCTGTTATTATTAACGAAAGTTAAAAGTTATATTAATTGTTCATAAATATGTATCTACTGTTTTTATACTTATAGAATAATGGAATTGACAGTATTAAAAGTTTTCGAAATTTGGTACCACGTGGATCTCATTTGGAAACTGTCACCAGCTGGACGTGAAACTGAGCGATTCAGTGATTTGATAGACAAAGTAAGTCGATTATGGGAATGACAAAAAGAAAAAAAACAACAAAAAAAAATATTTTTTTAGGTAAAACCAAATTTGGATTTTTGGACTCTATCATAGGAACTACCGATTTCACAATCGCAGAACTCAGGGACGAAGTTAACATGTTTATTTTCGCCGTAACTAAGATCTCTTATATTTGTTATATTTTTAATTATTTATTTAAGCAATACTAAGTTTGATAACTGGCAAATAAAAACAACTGTCAAATAAAAACAATTGCTTCTATTCTCTCCTACTCATCAATATCGATTAATATGAAATTAAACTTAAAGGTAATAATTATTTGTTCCATAAAAGTCAAGAATTTTGCTTAGATACGTAAAATAGTTTGATGATATTTTAATTTATTATTATTTGGCATCAATAATTTAGAACTGGGAAACGTAATGTAACTAAATTTATACCCCAAATGCTAGACGGTATATCAACTTTGCAACAAACATAACAGAATTTTGAAGCGTAAATATCATTTTCTTTTGAAAGATACCTATTCTTATCGGTAATTAGTAATAAAAAATTAATAGAATCATAAAGCTAGTGATATAAAATAGTTATTACGAAGTTTCGAGTTTTAAAAATTTTCAGAAATTTTATAAATACTAAAAATTGGCAAAAAACTAAATATTTCGGTAGAGCGTTCAAATTTGGTACACTTACGTAAAATTGAAAAACAAGCAACTTTTTCAAGTACCTAAAACTTTTTGATATTTTAACAACTAAACCCATTTTTGGCGATATATTTTTTTAAATGTCATTTTTGACAGATAACAAAAGTCACATGACCACGATTGAGTGGGTCAAAGCAGAGATGATTGCCCCAGAGTAGTTTCATCTTAGCCCAAAAATAAAAATAATCCCATATTTATGGTTCCAATTTTTTGGCGGGCACTGTATATATTTTTTTTTTTTCTAAATATAAAATTATACCTAAACGTAAATGGATGCAACAAAAATCTGAAAAAGCAAATTATTTTGAATTTGCCGCACTTTCGTGGGTTAAAATGGCGATATAGTATATTTCCTAACAAGTGCGGAAAGTGCCACTTTTCCGCACGCGATTGCAGTTCGCTACGCGTCGTTCAGCCAAGAAATCGAATGTGGAAAAGACACTTTCCGCAAGAGTTAGGAACACTATTTTTTCTACAAGCGTACGGAAAAGTAAGACACTAGTGCTGAAAAGTTGTGCGGAAAAGTGACACTTTCTAAACTAAAATGCGTGCGGAAAAGTGTACTTTTCCGCACGCTTGTAGAAAAAAAAATTAGCAGTTTTGCGGTTGGCAGCATTCTCCCCCCTCTATATCTCTGCACGGCCCTCGTGCATTTGACAGCCAATGACGTGTGGGCCCAATATGGCCGACCTTTCTGTGGAACATATATATGTTAGGTGGAACCATAGTTATCGTAAAAGTAGCAGTCCAGTTTATTTTACGAGGGCTGTGACCCGTGACCAAGGTAGACCTTGGGCCGTGACTACGATACACAGATAACGGTGTATCTAACGAACAAAAATGAATTTTTGAATTTTGATGTTATTTTATTCAAATTTCATTGTAGGTACCTATGTTATATACAGTTTATAAATTACACAAAAATAGAAAAACCTTTACACTGCCTAAACAGCTTACCTGAAAATTTGGCAGGCAACAGTAAACATTTTTCCACGGTTGTTTCATTGTCTCACTGTCCAAAGCCTACTTGTTGAAAGGGCGCGCTTCCAATTATGCATATGAAATCATATGCTATTAGTAATTGATAACTACTGAAGTAAATCATTAAGTGTTATATATTTTTGGAATGGCAATTTTATACTCTATTAAAAAATGTAAAATATACAGGGTGTTCCATTTAAAAAATAATTTTTTTCATCGGTAACTCTTATACCATTGACTTGAAAAAAATGTAGTAGCAGCATTGGATTCTACGTAAAAAAATTGCTTTAGTAATGTTTTTACAGAAGTACAAAATTTTCAACCCGAAAAAAGTTACCGCTACTTTTCGAAAACGCACATTTTCGAAAAACGCCCTGTAACTCATGAACGGTGATAGATATCGATTTGCGGTTTTCGCCATTAAGTTTATTATAAAAAATAAGCCTCAGACACCGATATCAGTTTCCGTCTATCTCCGTCAAAAACACGAGTTTCCCTTTAAAGTGTCCAATTTGGCCCACCCTCTACAATGTTTACCTGTGATATCTCAAATAGAAGATAACTATCAATTTGGCCACACACCACACACTTTCTGCGTCCTATTGTATACAAAATCAGTCACTATATCCTAAATACTAATAAATAGCCTATAAATTAACAGAAAAACAATTGAAAACCCGAAAAATGTATACCTACGTAAACAATCGGAAAGTTTGACTATAATACATATACTGATTTTTAACCGTCTGCGCACGCTAGTGCGCGGGTCATAGTAAAGGATGCATGATGCCGCCATTTGTAACTTTATATTTACATTTATCGGAACAGCTGTTTTGTGTTTATTCGTTCTCCCCGCTCGTTTTCGGTTTTCCCACAAGTTTTTGTTATCTAGGTATTTCGAAAATAGCCTGTTACTAACCGTTTTTTAGTGACAGTGTAGTGCTTACATATACAAGAAAGTGTTTTACTGCGATTATTACGACTAGACGAGAACAATGGCTTGCTTTGTGAAGCATTGTAAAAATGTCAAAAGACTGGTGCCTCCTGAAAGTTCTATTAAATTTTACAGGTAATAAGTTATTACTTTTGTACAAAGTAATATCTAGGTAGGTATTTTTGCTGCATTATTAGATTTTACGCAGTACCTATTGCGTTTTTTTAATAAAAATAATTCTATGTGAAAACAAGCTTATTAAAAAAATGAAAAGATAAACCAAGCATAATACTTACATATTCGGAGCAATGACATGCTTAGGCTCGGTTTCTATCTATTTCTTAGCGTTACGTGTACGACACATACCTATATTATATAGGTATGTGGTGTACGACCATTGTTAGTCGTTAAGGCACAGAAAATATACTACGATATATTTTCTGTGGTTAAGGGTTTACTTACAGTTCACCGTAACGCTAAGAAAATCCTGAGAAACCGGGTTTTATGGATTTAATTTTAAGTGTTTTAAAATTCCCGCCTTAAATAAGGTTACAAATGGCCGCCGTCCTTGATTGAAAAGTTACCCCGGTCGGTTGACTCTTTTGCGCCGTATGTGTATCATAGTACAGGGTGTTTCATTAAGGGTGAAGAGGTACCATATCTCAGGAATTAATAGTCCTGGAGCTTTGGGAAAAAATCTTGTTAAGTAATGTGGTTACGAAAAATCGCTGGAAATTATTTTTAAGTTTCTCACTTTTTATTCTGTTAAACGTATTTCTAATTTACACTTACCTGTCGTATTATATGAAATTATGTCGGAAATTATCTAGTAAGCCATGAAACAAAATCGTTTGGTTTCTAGTGAAGCAAAAAAGTAAATGTCACATGAATCAAGCTTTAACAAGTATTGTGTCAAATCTTGATTTTTGTAAATTTTGAGTTAAAATTGTGTGTTGCATTTATTAAAAAATGCGAATGCCGAAGCTTACGATATGCCTGCCGTATATTTTCAAAGTTTTGAACATGCTCCACTTGCGGAACGTGAGTATGCTGTCAGGTACCAAACGATTTTGTTTCATGGCTTACTAGATGATGTCCGAGATAATTTCATATCGATACGAGATACGACAGGTAAGGTATAAGTAAATTAGAAATACGTTTAACGGAATAAAAAGTGAGAAAAATAGCAATTTAGGAAAAGCTCAAGTAGATTTTTATTTATTTCATGGCATGCTTGACCACGGAAATATTTGACAACAAATACCTACCTTTTTCTTTCAAATAAATAACATGTTAACAATAACAATTATTCTTTTGGAGATAACTCCTAAACTAATGAATATATTCATTTGAACCTTGGGTATTTTTTGTTGTAAATTTAATCTACTTTTCGATTATAGCAGAATAAATATTCCATTGCATTTAAAATTTCGGAGAAATTTGTAAAAGGTAAATTTTTCAAATTGCGCCCTCTAGCGGTGACCACGAAATTCGAAATGACCTTACTGGAAATCATTTGATAGAAGAAGGAAAGCTCTCTTCAACAAGCCCAAATTCGACCAATTCGGTTAAGCCAAACCGGAGTTACAGGCATTTTTTCAAGTCGAAGTTTATCCGCCCGTTTCACCTCTATTTGAAGAGCTAGAGCAAAAAATCCTTAACAAAAATTTTTCAGAATTTGCCGAAGATTGCAATAAAAGTATTTTCGATATACCTTTATTAGTAATTTTTTTGAGAAAACTAATTTTTCAAATTTACTGTTTCGAATACGCCCCCTAGCGGCCGACTTAACGAACTTAAAAATAATTTCCAGCGATTTTTCGTGACCACATTGCTTAAGAAGATTTTCTTCCAAATGTTCCAGGACTATTAATTCCTGAGATACGGTACCTCTTCACCCTTAATGAAACGTCCTGTATAGGTATGTGCGAGTAACGAACGGGGCGCCCGCGGCGGCAACTGCGGCGTTGCCATGTCATGTCATGCGACTTTTTTCCTTGAACAATAAAATTCCCGACTTTCCAGAAAGTGGAACACCAGAAGTGACTTCTCAAGCATACACAACGCTCGAAAATTCGACCCATTTTTGTATCATTGTGTCAACAGGGTATTACGTTTATCAGTCGCCTCCATATCTTATCGATATCATCTTCGTCGGTAACCGAACGCCGCAGTAGTTCGAGGTGTTTGGTCGCGACCATGTCGGACGGCGAGAACGCGGCGTTGTTGGAAGACGAAGACGGCGATTCCGGCCCTCGGCTACCGCCCGCGCGCAAGCCGGCATCGCGGTGGGCCGGCGGCGGCCTCTGCGGCTGCGCAGTCTTCGGCACGGCGGTCGCCCTGCTCGTCCTCTACGGGGACTCGGCGTGGGGCTCGGACGAGGGCCACCGCTTGACTATCGGGTGAATATATCTCGGCAAATGGACACAAGCGTCTAGAGTCTGGCTATGGACTTTTCAACCGGCCAATCATAGGCCGCGTCAATATGAGAATACTTAAATCTGATTGTAATAACTGCTGAGAAATGAGCAAAGTGATATTCATTGTCAATGTGAAGTAGGCATCGGGCGTAATAATACGAAGTCATTTCGCGGAATGTCTAGTCATTACACGTATTGCCGGCAAATTAAAGGTGTAATAAAATAACTATTACCTTTTATTATTTTATTATTATACATCTTTCTTTAGTCTCTTCAAATGTCGTTTTGGAAGCTACCCACTGTTCATTTTTTGGGAAATGCTTCTTTTTCTTGAATGATTTCCTGAAAATCAAAAATATTTTGTAGAACACTCGGTAGAACATATTATAGTTGATCACAGGAATGTATTGCGCTACGCAATCCAAATTGAAATTACCTGTTGGTGTTTGTAATGCCAATGATTTGGACTATGCTTTAATAGAGAAGGTGTTGCTTTCTTCCAATCTCCTTTCTGTCGTTCTGGCTTAAAGGCGTCAACTGTACCTAATAAAAATTGAGTTTCAATTGTGATATTTGCACAAAGAAATAAACTAATACAACCCTTCTTCTGTTTCCTCTACAATAAAGTTAAAATCTTTATTTGTCTCGTTAATATTTGATTTTTGTACAAGTATGTTGGTTTCGAGATTCTCTTGATCTTCATTGTCCAAAATATAATCATGATTACTAAAATATCCTTTGTCATTTTCAGTAGATGCTTCTGTACCATCAACTACTACAATAAAGTATGAATATAATACACAGAATTTACGTAGTGAAAAAAAAAATTGAATACGTTAATACTTACGTAATATGGCATCACCATCAAGCTTTGAATCAAGCCCATCAATTCGTACTCCCAATATATCTTTAACTTGTTCTTTAACGGGAGTGAATCTTACATTCTCCGGGGGTCCTCCACCTGTATAAAATATGGAGCTCTTTTCTTCGGCACATTTTTTCTTTGTCCTTTTTTTAATATGTTCATACTTATTTTTTAATATTTTTATATCCCGATATGTTACTCCCGAAGAGCTATTAAACTCAGAAGCAATCTTAGCCCAACAGCTATTTTTCTTCTCATTGTTTACAGCATCCGTTTTACGGCATTCTATAATTGCCTTATACCATTGAATAAGGAATTCGTACCTTAATCAATGCTTATACTTTTGAAGAAGGGAAAGCAAAAGAGACTCTTCTTTGCTATTAAAATTTGAAGCGCGTTTAACACTACACATTGTGCCGGTATACCTAATTATTCCGCAAAATTTTCATAAATATGGTAATTCGTATTATTATGAACAATTTATTTTGTTACAGCACAGCCGACAGCTGACTGATTTGACAATATTGCGCCTGGGCAGACAAAAAAGTTGTGCCAACTGTTAATGAACGGAAGTTTAACTGAACTGCTCCATTTTTAAGTTTCAACAACAACATGGTGCTTGAACTGAGTTCAAAGATGAACTTAGGTTTACGTGAACTCAAGTTCACTGACAAGTTATACAACCGGCCCTGAACGTTACAGCGTCTGACTGCCGTTTGTTCAATCATTTGTTGAAAATTTGTAGAATTTGACTGAACAAACGGCAGTCAGACGCTGTAACGGCCGATTACTCTGTTTGACTAACAAGGGCGAGGGGAATCCTTGAAATGACGCAAAATTTGAGTCAAACAAGGTAATAGTTATTTTATTACAGCTTTTGCCGGCAATACGTGTAATGACTAGACATTCCGCGAAATGACGTATTACTCCCGATGCCTACGACATATATATGTATAAGTCTGTACAACAACGTCAACAACCGAAAACCGCGGGCTTTCGATTTAAACCTCCAAATTTCTTTCGACGACGACCGCCTGTGATTGGCCGGTTGAAAAGTCCATAGCCAGACTCTAGACGCTTGTCAAATGGACGCCCTGAAAAATGTCCCCTTATACAAATTTAGTTAGATCGCAGAGTTATGTAGATACGCAAAGGCGTCGCCAAGGGGGGGCAGCTGCCAGAGACTGAAATTTTATTTACCAAATGCCAGCCAGGTCACCTATTATTTAAACAGTAATGGAGAAATTCACAAGAAAATTAATATTTCATTAAGTTTTTTCTTGTACCTACTTATTATTTTGTTATAATGCATACTAGACTTTAATCTTAGAGTCTCGCCAGAGTCTTTCATATTGAAATTATGCATGCTGATATAGTTTTAGTTAGGCTGCCATGTGTTTTAAAAATAAGTTTAAAATAGAAGATTCTTCGGAAAAACATAGACATCTCGTCAGCATGGGCCCAAGCAGCTATTATGTTCACATTTACTTGGAGGTATTTTAATAAAGTATGCAAGTTTTTGATATAAAACTGCTAAAGAAAAGATCGCATACCGTTTGCGCATGCTGAAGTACAGTTTCTATTGAATGTCATTTAACAATTTACACTATTTATTCAAAGTAAACGATCCTTGGGCATATACGCAAACAGTAGGCCATATTTTCTTCAATAGTTTTATAACAAGAACTTTCATCTTTATCATTGGCAGCCTGTTCAGAAACGGAAAACATTATTTATTAAAACACAATTTCACGTAACCATAATAGCCCTTTGGGCCCACACTGACGGTCTGACTATTGGACCGGGAGAAAGTGACAGATTTGTGGACGTGATTTTACTCAGATGCCTTGCAAAGGGCATTATGTGGCACATATTCTCACAATAATAAGGTATGAATTAGAGAGTCATCCTGGGTTCTTCATATGAAAACTGAGTTTTCAATTATTCGAAAAATATGCGTTTTGATATGATTTTATACAGGCTGCCATGTGTTTTATAATGAACTTCAAAATAAAAAATTCCTCGGAAAAAATAGGCATACCGTTAGGGTGGGTCCAAAGGGCTATTATTGCCACGTGATCTTGTATTTTAATAATTAATTTTTCCACGTTTCTGAACAGGCTGCTAATGAGAAGTATATGCAAGTTCTTATTATGAAAATGCAGAAAAAAAGATGGCATGCCGTTTGCGCATGTCCAAGTACACTTTACATCGAATAAATCGTTTAAATGATTAAATAACATTCAATTTAAACAGTACTTGGACATGCGCGAAAGGTATGCCATCTTTTTTTCAGCATTTTCATAATAAGAACTTGCATACTTCTCATTGGCAGCCTGTTCAGAAACGTGGAAAAATTAATTATTAAAATACAAGATCACGTGGCAATAATAGCCCTTTGGACCCACCCTACCGGTATGCCTATGGTTTTCTGAGGAATTTTCTATTTTGAACTTTATTATAAAACACATGGCAGCCTGTATAAAATCATATCAAAACGCATCTTTTTCGAATAATTGAAAACTCAGTTTTTCACATGAAGAACCCAGGATGACTCTCTGATTCATACCTTATTATTGTGAGAATATGTGCCACATAATGCCCTTTGAAAGGCATACTGAGTAAAATCATGTCCAAAAATTTGTCACTATCTCCCGGTATATGGTTTTCCCAGGAATCTTCTATTTTGAACTTCACTTCAAAACACATGGCAGCCTAACTAAAATCATTCAAAACGTATTGTTTTCGAATAAATGAAGACTCACTATGCTATTATGAAGAACCCGGGTTGATTATTTAATTAACACTTTGGTATCGTGAAAGGCATAGGTACTGAGTAAAATCGTATCCAAATATCTGTCCTATAACGATATATGATACTGGGCCGTGTGCTGGCTCAGCGAGTCCATACAGGCGAATTTCAGAGAGTGGGGGTGCAGTGCATGCCTGGATGTTTTTATTCTAAGGAATCGAATTATTTAATTATAGAGACGTTTTCAACCTGATAGATTTGTTTTAAGAAATTCCTAGGTTTCTAGTTTTGTGAAAATGTAATGTCTTGTGTGCTAAAATGAAAAAAACAATTCCCTCAGAATTCGGCTGCGTCTAACAAAACAACTTCAGTTTAAAAAAGACCAACTTAGGACGTTAACTGAAATGCAAATAAATATTAATTTAAATATCTGGATCTTTAAACTAAAATAGTTTCTTTCATTTTAGGGCGCTAACCAACAAATTAAGTGTAGGTATTCAATTAACAAACGTTATAAAATTAATTCAAAGTAATGTTTTTATTTCAAGAGTACAGTATGTCAAATGGAAATCAAAATTTTAAAGAAATATGTGTACTGAATTTAAGATACTTTTTTTTCTGTGAAGATAAGCGATACGCCGTCTGGTGTGCAAAAGTCATCAATAAAAAGTTTGCCGGGGTGTACCACTTTAAAGTGTGGCACATATCATCTTGCCCCCCTCTGGACCATTGGCTGGCGACGCCCTTAGTAGATACGCTAGCTTGACTGCAACATACAGCGTCTAAAAAATACTGGCCTGATTTCAAAATACAAGTAGTTGTTGAAATATGACGTGTCCAACGAGTTCTTATACAGGGTTTCCCAACGAAAACTTGACCTGCCCAAAAATTAGAAATCGAAAAATATTTGAAAATTTGCCGAGACCCGGCCAATTTTTGTTTTTGGTGGGAGCTTTTTTGGCAGTCAAGCCAACCCGATATGTTCATCCCCCTAATCCCTAGCAACCCCAACTTTACAATTTCAAATGGAACTACCCCCCTTGTGGCGCATCATTTTAAAGCCCTTTTTATTGCGAATACAGTGATATAAGTATCGTTTTTAGAAATCTGTGGCGATTTGACAGAATTATTGGCTAAAAACGGAAAGTTGACAATGCACTGTACGCGTAGTAATTTCTACACAAATGCCCGCCACTAATAACTTTTTTTACTACTAACCTGAGAAATCACCCTAGGTAAATAATGATGATAAAAAAATACCTAGGTAAATAATGAAAAATTTTCTATATGACATTTAAAGATTAGTGTCATTTTATCAGCTTGACAACTGAACTCCCAGGCTACTTAATATTTCGAAGTATTTGAAAAAATCGAGAAATGACTATAATAAACTAAAATATGGCAATATTTCAATGTTAGTAGTAAAAAAAATTCTATATACACTTCGGTTGAGAAGGCCATTATTTACCTCGCATATTATATCCTACGCTACGCGCCTCAGGATATAAAAAAGCTCGGTATATAATGGCTCACTTCTCAACCTAAGTGTATAATATAGGTACTATTATCTACTACACACGACCAAATTACCTAGTTTTTATTGACCTGTCTATCAGTTTACAAAAAAGTCTCAAATGAAAAAGCTGAAGCAAAATAAAAAAAGTTCATAAGAATTCAAACCTTATATCCAGGACCGGCTCAAGCTTTTGCCGGGTGCCATATGAAAGTGCGGGGCCCCGACAAGGAATTATTTAATCCATTAAGAAGAAATTTTTGAAAGTTGGAACCTACGCTACTTACAAAGGTACCTATATTTTTTAAATGTAATTTTTTAAAAAGGTAGGCCGGTGCGACGAGTTTGGGTCACTTCAGTGACGTATATAGGAATTAATTTCTGGTGGTGGAGGGACAATTTTTGTGTATTTTTTTTTAAACAAGGTAATTTAAAACAATTCTAAAAAATGCGCCGCAGGCGAAATTTTAGGAAATTTGAAGGAAAATTACATAAAATTAGTCTTAGGAAATCGAATAGGAAAGTGAATATTTTCAAATTCCGAAATGGCTTCGGTACCGCCCTTCTAAATACGCTACAGGCTGCTTATATATTTTTAAAATATGTAACAAAAAGTCACTGTCACGAAAAAAGTTCCCGTTTTTTGCTTGTAACCTCGAAATCGTTACTTTCAGCCTGCTATTGAAAGTGGAAACGTATTTTCGAAATTGTTTATTCTATCGCGGAAAAGGTATAAATGGTTGCAATTTGTTATCGAAATCATGATTGCGCTAAAGCTACAGCACGAATTGCAACAATTTCTAACCTTTGCGTGATAGAATAGACCATTTCAAAAACACGTTTCCACTTTCAATAGCAGGCTGAAAGTAACGATTTCGAGGTTACAAGCAAAAAACGGGAACTTTTTTCGTGACAGTGACTTTTTGTTACATATTTTAAAAATATATAAGCAGCCTGTAGCGTATTTAGAAGGGCGGTACCGAAGCCATTTCGGAATTTGAAAATATTCACTTTCCTATTCGATTTCCTAAGACTAATTTTATGTAATTTTCCTTCAAATTTCCTAAAATTTCGCCTGCGGCGCCAATGACATTTAATATTTCTTAAAGATAAAGAAAAATTAAAAGATAAAGAAGCTGTATGAACCAGGCCTTATATATTTTTAAAATATGTAACAAAAAGTCACTGTCACAAAAAAAATCCCGTTTTCTTGCTTGTAACCACGAAATCATTAGTTTCAGCCTGCTTTTGAAAGTGGAAACGTGTTTTTGAAATGGTCTATTCTATCGCGCAAAGGTTAGAAATTGTTGCAATTCGTGCTGTAGCTTTAGCGCAATCATGATTTCGATAACAAATTGCAACAATTTCTACCCTTTCCGCGATAGAATAAACAATTTCGAAAATACGTTTCCACTTTCAATAGCAGGCTGAAAGTAACGATTTCGTGGTTACAAGCAAGAAAACGGGATTTTTTTTGTGACAGTGACTTTTTGTTACATATTTTAAAAATATATAAGGCCTGGTTCATACAGCTTCTTTATCTTTTAATTTTTCTTTATCTTTAAGAAATATTAAATGTCATTGGCGCCGCAGGCGAAATTTTAGGAAATTTGAAGGAAAATTACATAAAATTAGTCTTAGGAAATCGAATAGGAAAGTGAATATTTTCAAATTCCGAAATGGCTTCGGTACCGCCCTTCTAAATACGCTACAGGCTGCTTATATCTTTTTAAAATATGTAACAAAAAGTCACTGTCACGAAAAAAGTTCCCGTTTTTTTGCTTGTAACTACGAAATCGTTACTTTCAGCCTGCTATTGAAAGTGGAAACGTATTTTCGAAATTGTTTATTCTATCGCGGAAAAGGTATAAATGGTTGCAATTTGTTATCGAAATCATGATTGCGCTAAAGCTACAGCACGAATTGCAACAATTTCTAACCTTTGCGCGATAGAATAGACCATTTCAAAAACACGTTTCCACTTTCAATAGCAGGCTGAAACTAATGATTTCGTGGTTACAAGCAAGAAAACGGGATTTTTTTTGTGACAGTGACTTTTTGTTACATATTTTAAAAATATATAAGGCCTGGTTCATACAGCTTCTTTATCTTTTAATTTTTCTTTATCTTTAAGAAATATTAAATGTCATTGGTCAGTTCAAATCAAGGCACAAATGTCATTGGTTATTTCTTAAAGATAAAGTAAAATTAAAACATAAAGAAGCTGCATGAACCAGGCTTAAGGTTTGAATTCGTATGACCTTTTTTTGTTTTGCTTCAGCTTTTTCATTTATGACTTTTTTGTAAACTGATCGACACGTCAATAAAAACTAGGTAATTTGGTCGTGTGTAGTAGATAAAAAACCTATTAGTGGCGGGCATTTGTGTAGAAATTACTATGCGTACAGTGGATTGTCAACTACCAGTGGCTGTTGAAGTTGAAATAGCTTTAATGGTTAAAAAATCATTATATTTTTAAATGGCTTTTAATAAAAAACTGAAAGTTGAACAAGTTTAACATTAAAACTTTAAAAATATTAAATATTAATTATAATAATAGCTGAATATTCCTTCTCGCATTTATACCTATCCCTTTTCTACTTATTTGATTTCTTATTATTACGGATATATTCCTACACATTCTTCGCCTGGCCTGACGACACCATTAGAATTGCTAGTAGAGGTATGGTAAAAAATTTCTTCGCGCCACTTGCCTAACTAAACCTTTCATAAATGTAATAAATAAATCTTCAAATACAAATACAGTGTTCCCGGTTATGTTTTATTTTATTTGAAAGCATATTTTGATGATGAAACTCGGTACTACGGCACTGATCCAAAAGTTATGTTTTGTTGGCAGTTTTCGGGCGGGTTTCCATGCTCGTTCTAGTGGTGGTGCAAAAGCATATAAAATGGTGATATTTCGGGGGGGAGTTGAACCCCCCAACCCTCCCCTCAGATACGGCCCTGTCCTGCCTACTCGCTTAAATAAAGTTGATAGATATTTGTTGTATTTAGGTACCTATACCTACCTACCCCAGAAAAATAAAAAACATAGAATTGGCTTTGCATAGGCAAGTTTGTTCCCATAATAAAAAATTAATGTTTACAGTTCGGGTGACAGATCTGGTGCTAACGATTAGAAGGCAGTAGCGTACCTCTTATTTTTTAAAATAGTCATAAAAATAGGAAAAAAATATTTTCTTGAAATCGGCAGTGAAGTGTCCCAAAATCGTCATTAATATAGCTCAGAAAGTAGCCCATTATTGTACTATTTTTTCAATAAGTAGGCTTTGGCGAGAAGTAAATATCAAACGTCAGACTCGGAGCTATCGCCCGTTAAAAGTGACCAAATATTCAAAACCTGGCCAATAAAGGCCCATTTAGCTTTTCGTATATATTGCGAAATTGTTACCGCAATCTTTCAGTATAAATATTTTAGTAGGTTTCAATATCGATAGATTTGTTATGGAGGCTGCACAACAAGCAGCAGTTTGGTTTTTCTGTTCGAAGGCGCCGTGTCTTGTCATACTTGACCTAAGTAGAGCGATCGCCAAAGTCAAGCAACGCCGCGCGCAGTTGGTTCATGGACGGGTGA
Organism: Pseudeuparius sepicola; assembly: GCA_963920635.1. NCBI lineage: Eukaryota > Metazoa > Arthropoda > Insecta > Coleoptera > Anthribidae > Pseudeuparius > Pseudeuparius sepicola. The sequence continues at coordinate 5,914,485 of OY987307.1, forward strand.
TCCCGTATGATTATTTTCTTGCCTAATAAAACATTTTTTTTCCGATTTAAAAAAAAATATAACTAATATATGTACCTCGGCACTGAATTTCTTTTTATGACTCATGTGGTTTATTTGCCTATGCCAGAGGCCTCGGCAACTAAATTCCACATGAGTCATAAAAAGTTGAACTTCAGTGCCTTGGTACATAAATAACTATTTTGCCTTTATATCTCAATTTTTTTATACAAATGGAAGTATGACTCTGACTCTGTATATAATAGCTGTGTTGGCAGAACGATCCCGAAATGGTTTTGACTAGTACGCGTCAATTCTAAAATTCAAACTTATCAATGTTATTGACAGTTACCTACTAGTTCGGGATTGTTCAGCGAAGACAGCTTATTATACGTATAGTATAAAATAAATAGGACCGTGAGTAAACGTGAACAGGGAGAATTATTTTCCCTCTGGTCAAAGATCATAATATCATGATCTTTGCTCTGGTTGTAAAGGTTTCCTGTACCGTGCCCCCATAGAGAAATGAATATATTATTCCTTTGTCTATGCGTGCCCCGAACTAGGTACGTCTGTGTACTTACACATGATATGTAACCTCCTTTGGAAACTTGCTTGATCTGGCAAACAATACACTTTTTTGCCCATAACGTATAACTTAATTATATGTAAGCACTTTAAACACACGAATACTTAAGAAAACAGTTAAAAACGGCTAAAAATTGCTTCTAAAAGGCACAGCACCAGCTATGTCAAACACAAGTTGACGCACACTTTTGACCGACTTGCGCGTTTGCCAGATTGTGCGATTGGTAGGTCTGCTTTCCTTAGTTGTAGTACTAATAGCACGAGTACTTAATAGTATAGGAGTAATACTAATAATAGTAATAATAGTACCGAAGTGTCTAGATAATTAGAAAAAAAAAACAATAGATTCACCCATTATTCAGGCAGACCTTTTCTTATAAATAGATATCATCACCATTATTTACTTCAAAGTAAATATATTTGTAACTGGTTATTTATCTACATGTAAAGGAAACCATTGTTGAAGTTGAAAAATCTACTAGTATGTAGTATGAATTAGTTTAGTTATCTATTAATTTACCAGAAGTAATAATATATGTTTTTCATAATGAATTTTGGCAACGCTGTTAAACTTTAACTAGTAAATAAATAATAGAATATAAAAAGTGCTACCGCTTACAAACATTCCAAACTACAGACGCCATTTCTATGTTTTTTTCTGAGCTACCTACTTATAATAAAGCCGACTCTACTTCAGAAGAAGTATCGGGAAGGTTGACTTCTAGCAATTACGAAACTGAAGCTGTATTGCCTGTATCTCAAGAAGAACCTACTTTACATCAGGAAGTAGGTACCTACCTATATCAAACAACTTATTGGTTCAAGAAATTTCCACTCCAGAGAAAAGTGAAAAAGTCGAGGAAAAAGTTGCCTATAGCACCCCTCAACCTGGATGTAGCAATATGTATACTGTGCCATGTAATTCAGAACGTCCTACCAAAGTCTAGAGAATACTATAAGTCCGATCATTCCTTGAAGTAGTCGAAAAGCCGCCGATTTTTTGCGACCGGTCCTAAATCAATGTCAGCTCGCCACTCGGTTATTTACGAGGATGGACTATACAAATCACCGTAAAACTAGTTGCACCAAGTTATATGGGGGCACCTTTATATTTACTTTCCATTATGCACCGTGAAGCATTAGTGTATATCGTTAGTTTTTGGTACAATGTTAAAAATTAAAATAGGAGTAATAGGTATAGTAGAAAAATAAGGAGCATAATGCATAATAAAAATGCAGGTATTTTACTTTTTACGTTTAAATAAAGTAAGATATACCTAACTAAACATAGAGTAAGTAAAAATATACAGTGTGTATATAGTTTACAAGTTTTCAAAATTATAAGTTTTGCATTTGATTTATTTTGTCTTTGGGTTGTTAATTCCCTATTTGCAAAGTTAAGTGTGTAGTAAATACGAACTCACGTATATAATGAAACCAAATAGTCATGGGGAAAATTTGCACACGGATGTATATATTTTACTGATCGGAATTTCTTTAGTAGGCGGCTAGAACCTAAGCCATCCTGATAAGTCATTAAATTATGATAAGAAAATATGGTGTAAATTGATTATATATATATACACTAAATTCTCGTGGAGGTACTGTCAAACTGCCAAATGGTCCTGAACTGCCAGATTACCCATACGTAATATGCCTAAAACCATAAGCTTCTGGTAATAATCTTATATGGAACAGCAGTTGTTAATAAATTTTTCCATACGAAGTTAATGATTGGTCATATACGTTTATGTGTATGTGCCTCTTGTTCAAGTGCAATATTCGCAAATTTATGGTCTTTGAGGAACCCTAAGGCTTTCTTCCATTGCTGACATCTGCAATTATCAATATTTTTATTTACAACAAAGAAAAAACACACCTGTGACATGAATAATTATTCCTTTACTCAATGGTATTATGTAATAATATAATAATATTTCGATGACTATAGAAATAATTGATTAACACATTTTTCTTAATTATACGTCAAACTAAATCTTTACCTGTCGGGGTCTTTAGGAATTCGAAAAAGGACACACTCTCTTTTGAATTGCTTTTACAGCCATCCGCACTGCAAGAAGAACCCATAAGCACAGACCTATTAGCGAAGCTATATAGGTCTGTGCCATAAGCCATAACTACTCAAAATTGGCAACGGTATTGGATATAATTTACGCGCACCCGGTACAATACGATGTAGGTACGCCGTTCCGAGAGACACTGTGTAACAAAGTGACGCTCGGAATCGCCCGCTCAACGGGATACCGATAGAGGGCTAACGCGAAGGGAGCGGGATCGGGCAGGGGGGAAATATTTGTTTACACAGGCCAAATGAGCGGACTTATAGCATTCTCTAGACTTTGGTCCTACAGTTTTATATTTAATCAGAAAAAAAATTGTCCCACAGGAAAGTTAGGTACCTGGCATGACATAAAGACACTTAAAGTTGTAAAAGAGCATCCGGATTCTTTTTCAGAATTTATATTCTATATTGAATTTGAATTTGTGTTTATACTATATTCTCAACTATTATAACAACTAACAATGTTTTTTTTGCTATTTCAGGTCCTACCAAGATCAAGAGGCGGCACCCAATTGGACATGGACCTGCACGAACAACGTTTGCCAGCGCCGCCGTTTGACATCGTTAGAAAACATGACGTCGCAAGAAACATGTTCCATGACATGCGGGCTAATTCCTCTTTGGCCCCTTCCCAAACACGTGTACCAAAATTCTTCTTCTTCTGCCACGTTCAGGCGTCTCCTACTCGCACCCATTACACCTTCGGACAGCGCAGAATACTTGCACGAAGCGTTTGAAATATTTCGATCCTACATTACCAGGAACAACGCTTCTAAATTGGTCGATGTCGAGTACGTTCTAGTTAATTTTAACGTGGAGAGTGACAGCACAAACTTGACCGCGTCTACGAACGAATCGTATACGCTGTTGGTTAGGAAGGACGACGAGATCGTTGTGGTAAACATAACCGCTGCCACGTGCTATGGTGCTAGACATGCTTTAGAAACGTTGAGTCAACTTATTTGGTTCGACACTGTTTTCAATCAGTTCAGAATTTTATACGGCGTCTATATTACAGATGAGCCTAGTGTCCAGCATAGGGGCTTTCACATAGACACCGCTAGAAACTTCTTTTCGGTGGCATCTCTAAAGAAACTAGTAGACGGAATGGCAGCAAATAAACTCAATGTTTTCCATCTGCACCTTACAGATGCGACTAGTTTTCCGGTGGTGCTTCCAAATAACCAACAATTCGCGGAATATGGAGCGTACAGCGAAGACAGCAAATATTCGGTGGAGGACATGAAGCATTTGGTCGAATATGCGAGGTACAGGGGGATCAGGACGATATTAGAAATAGACGCGCCAAGCCACGTATACGAGGGGTGGACCTGGGATGAGAACCTCGTGATTTGTGGGGAAGGCAACGTTTTTAACGGACATCTGAATCCAGATTATCCAGGGACGTACCAGGCACTAGAAAACATCTACAGGGACTTGCTGGAATTAGGTAAAATCAAGGTGGCTTTGACAATAGCGTTTTCCTGTGCGGGTATAGAGTGGGTTTAAAATTGTATTAGGAAAATTTGTTCAGAATTAACAATTATTGTACTCTTCTGAGAAATTTGATATTAATTGGCCTACTTTGATATTTGTGAATTTTTAAGTGACGTGAAATACTTAAAAATAATCTAATTAAAGAAAACAATGGTTTTCTTTTGAAACCAATTTGCACTAAAAAGTAGAAAATAATTTGCAACATTTGTTAAAAGAAAGCCATTAAGAGCTAATGAAATATTACATTCTCCTATCATTTTGATTTACGTTTACATTTACCTACATTTATTAATCTGTACAAGTTAATGAATTACATGTTGTAAGTATTAACAGCAACAGTAATAATGTTCTATGAGTGCCTAATGGTTTTCTTTTTACAATACATTTTAGTGCAATTTGGTTTTAAAACAAAACCATTGTTGATCTTATATTTTTAAAATTATTTTTATTTTTTGCCTTTTATTCGTAATTATTTTTATTTCATTTGAAAAACAATGCATTTTCTGAATTTTCAGTTTATACAATTTGGAAAAATACATTACATATCTCAATTTAAAAATAATCCGTCATCTTAGGGCATCCGCCATATTTTGTTTAGAATGACTTCACGTGGCTTATCGTTGTATTCAACTCTCAAACCCTTTCATTTGATACCCATATCAAGGAGGCTGTGAAGAAAAACGTAAGCCGCCACCTTGGGGCGTCCGCCATATTGGATTTCGAACGATATTAAATATTGTTTCCATGGCTAGCTAGATTTCGGATTTCGGAAAACCGATCCTGGTGATTAGAAAAAGATTCCGTGTTCTTTTTACATATTTGACCCTTTAGCCTGTAGATTTTGAACAATAACAGATACAGAAAATTTTTTCCTACAAAAGTTGTTAAGAATGATATAAGGACTTTTAATATATTATAGGGAAAACATTGTGTGTTTATGGGGAATAAAAAAACAGCGAGCATTTTCCCAAACGTTAAAAAAGCAAATTTTCAGTCATAATTATTGGACCATTTAAGAACCCCTATTCGAAATTTTACTTTCCGTTTTCGTATTCCCGCAGTAGGCCTGGGCCTGGGAGGTCGAGTTTCACTCACTCTGTACAAATCCACTATTCCACATTACAGAAAGGCATTTTTACACATGTCACGGAACACAACTGGACACATCATTGGAAAGAGAATTTCCTCTAGGTTTGAAATTTGCACAAATGAAAACCTTTTCTAATAAACTAATATTACCATTAAAACGGTTAGATAAGAGTGCCTTAATAGTTCAAGTCCTGTGCTTGCGTAACCATCGGTTTTTAAGATGTCTAACATAAAAGAAAATGGGGAATTCAAGTTTTTGAAAATAACTCGAAAACGATCGCAGTTAGCCTTGATTTATTAACAGCATCAGATTTACCATAAAATTGTCTAAAACTTTTCCCATTTAACTGACTCTATAGTCTATACGGTGTCCTCCAAAAAGTGCGCATCATAGGGGGAAATTTTGAATTAATAATTTATTTTTAAATTCAATTTTGGGGTTACCTTTTGCTTTAAAAAAGTTGAAAAATGACTCGCTCAAACGTGGTCACGTGATTTTCGCTATATGTCAAAAGTTACATTTAAAAAATAAAATCGCTGAAAATAGATTTGTTTGTTGAAATTTTAAAAAGCTTTACTTGAAATAGTTGTTTCTTTTGCAATTTTGGGTGTACCAAATATGAACGTTCTATTAGAAGGTTTTGCTTTTTGTTATTTTTTAATAATTTTGAACTTTCTGAAAATTTTAAAAACTTGTAACTGCACAAAAACTATTTTATACCACTAGCTTTATGACTCTATTCACTTTTTATTGCTGAAAATATCGATAAAAGTATGTTTTTAAAAAGAAAATGATATTAACAATTTAAAACTATGTAAGGCGCAAATTTGAGCATTTAGGATATACATTTATTTATATTAAACTTTCCTGTACAAAATTGATGCCAAAATAATAATAAATTAAAAAATCACCAAACGATTTCACGTACCCAACCAAAATTCAAAACTTTTTACGGCGCAATTTGTCTTTCATCTTAACTATATTGTATTTTGGCCGTAAAAAATCCTGGATTTTTTTTAGGTGCGTGAAATAGGTATTGATGACATTTTAATTTATTACTATTTTGGAACCAATTTTATACAGGAAAATTTAATTAATATAACTAAATTTATATCCTAAATGCTTGATGGTACAGGATTATCCAACGAAATGACTCATCCCCCCCCCCCGTATTTTCTTTATTGTTGGTCTTACAAAAAAATGTTTTATATAAGTACTATAAGTAGTAAGTGATTTGTTGGTTAAAAATTCAAAAACTTTACATAAAAAAGTTGTTTCTTTTGCAATTTTATAAGGGTGTACCAAATATGAGCGTTCTATTAAAAGGTTTTGCTTTTTGTTATTTTTTAATAATTTTGAACTTTCTGAAAATTTTAAAAACTTGTAACTGCATAAAAACTTTTTTATACCACTCTATTCACTTTTTATTGCTGAAAATATCGATAAAAATATGTTTTTCAAAAGGAAATGACATTAAGACTTTAAAACTATGTATGGCGCACATTTGAGCATTTAGGATATACATCCATTTATTTATATTCAATTTTCCTGTACAAATTTGATGCCAAAATAATAATAAATTAAAACATCACTAAACGCTTTCACGTACCTAACCAAAATTCAAAACTTTTTACGGTACAATTTAATTTATCTACTAAGTACAATTTACCTTTCATCTTCATTATTATTGTATTTTGGCCGTAAGAAATCCTGGATTTTTGTTAGGTGCGTGAAATAGGATGATGATATTTTAATTTATTACAATTTTGGAACCAATTTTATACAAGAAAATTTAAATAATGTAACAAAATTTATATCCTAAATGCTTGATGGTACAGGGTTATCCAACGAAATGACTCATCCCCCCGTATTTTCTTTATTTTTGGCCTTACAAAAGAATGTTTTATATAAGTACTATAAGTAGTAAGTGATTGCGGCTTAAAAGGAATAACAACATAGTTTTAATTTTAAAAGCTTTTATTTAACTTGCAATGTATGTATGTATGTATGTATGTATGTATGTATGTAATTTGTTCGGGTGGAATCTTGCAACTCAATTTTGAAGCAGATATCTTCAACCGATCGAGCTGAAATTTTGTACACACGTTTAATTTGGATGACAATGCATGATTATATGTGTGACGTCATTCTAAATCCAACATGGCGGATCACCCAAGATGGCGGACTAGTTAAATTTCAACCGATCGAGCTGAAATTTTGTACACACGTTTAATTTGGATGACAATGCATGATTATATGTGTGACGTCATTCTAAATCCAACATGGCGGAACACTCAAGATGGCGGACTAGTTAAATTTCAACCGATCGAGCTGAAATTTTGTACACACGTTTAATTTGGATGACAATGCATGATTATATGTGTGACGTCATTCTAAATCCAACATGGCGGAACACCCAAGATGGCGGACTAGTTAAATTTCAACCGATCGAGCTGAAATTTTGTACACACGTTTAATTTGGATGACAATGTATGATTATATGTGTGACGTCATTCTAAATCCAACATGGCGGAACACCCAAGATGGTCATTAGAAGGTCTCCTCATTGAAGAGCTAGACTGTTCTAAACTAACCGGCAAACGACCTTGCAACAATGATGCGTTAACTGAGATGAATAGACTCAGACACCTGGCCAAACTAAAAATTACAAAATAAATTAAAAGTAAAAAAATATTTTTAAAAAAAGCTTTTATTTAAATGCGCTAAAAAGAATAAAATAATCTTTTCTTTTAAAACTTTTACTATCAACTTATAACGTCATTCCACAATTTATATGATATAAAAGCTTGTCGCGAGATTTAAGTTTTCAAACTAAGTAAATACCACTACTTAAATCTCGCGACAAGCTTTTATATCATATAAATTGTGGAATGACGTTATAAGTTGATAGTAAAAGTTTTAAAAGAAAAGATTATTTTATTCTTTTTAGCGCATTTAAATATTTAAATCGAAAACCCTATATATTTTTCTTCGCAATGCCAGACTATATAATATTACGAATAAGTAGGGGGAACTACGCGGCGCACGGCGTTCAGGGCGAACACGTGCGGGAGTAAGTAGACACCCTGTATATTAAATTATTGTTTTTGAGAAATTCTTCGGAATTCTATTGTGGCTCAAATTGACTATGGATTTACCTAATTTCATCTTCCTAATTAATACAGGGTGCTGGCAGCAAAGGAAGGAAACTCGAGAAAAAGCAACTTTTATTGTGGTGTTGATTCTAATCTCAGCCTTGATATTTATTATTTTTTTATTTCATTATCATAAATACTAGACGGTATAGTAACATGATAAAATAGTACGAAATATTAAATACCAACACTGGGGTTGGAATTATTACCAGCACAAAGTTGCATTTTCCTCGAATTTTGTTCCTTTGCTGTGAGAGGCTGGAGGCTGTAATTTGCATTTTATGGTTCTATTTTTAGCAGACCGGCCGGCTGCAGACTCCAGCGCGATGTTGCCGTCTCCGCGCGCCCTGTAACGATAGCCACGAGAAACCTCTTCAGGTCGTTCGATACCAACTGTCCGCGACTGTACATACCTACCTAGTACGTCCTCATCATCAAACCGTAGACTCCACCCACTGCGCGCGCCGCGTCGCCCCCTTCATCTGTCTCCTCACTATCTAGGGAAAGATACCGTTTCTCCGTTGTCCATCAGTACCTTTGTATTATGCCAACAAACATAAAACAATGTAAACAAACATTAAAATCACAACAAAAACGTAAACATCTTTTTTACATCACGTTACGTGCCTATTTATAAGTGGCACATCTGCCGCACAAAACACAATTATTAACCATTTCGGTAAAATAAAAAGTACTTTGCACTGTATAACACTTCTCCAAAACCCTCTGTAACGCAGGGCTTCAGGGATTGGCCCACTCCGTCCACTCCATCTATATGTGTCTGTCTTGGTCACTTGATAGTCACGTGAGTACATCCGCCATACATCATACATGTTTCTCCGTTGAGAAACATAAATAGAAAACCAACAAATCAACAAAAAAACACCGATCATGTTGGCACCGTGTATTTATTGTGTTTATTCCGGTATCTTCCCCTCCTCTATCAACGCTTAATACTATAGTAGGGGAGCCCAAGAGGGGATTTTGGGATTTACTCAAGCGCGGCAGATTAACATATGGGCGGATACCTTGCACCCTGTTGAGTACCTCCACCATATCACAGAATAACTAAAATTATTCTGTGACCATATCTAAGCCCTCTATACAGGGCCGCGCGTGTAGGGCAACCGATCAGAATAGTAAAAAAATATCTATAGGTGGATATACTCGAGCGCGTCAGATTAAGATATGACGGGTTAATTACATGCTGAAAAGTGTGCATTTCAATAATCTGACGATTTGAGCGTGACGTAAGGGGGTGGGAGGGTCACAAACTTGCAAAAAAAAAACGTCACCTCAACTTTCTCGAGCGCGGTCGAATATTTTTTTTATTTTGAAGGAAATAATTCAAGGATAACGCGAAAAATATAATCTGCCGATTTCCACAAGCCGAAGTAACAAAAATCGTCGATAAAGTTTAGCGCGTGCAGCTAGCTGCAGTGAAGCATGTATTCCCCACTCCGCGCCTCTCTCTCCTCTTTCATTGTAAATTATTGACTATTGTTGACTTGTGTAAAAATCTTGTATTTGGTAGCACCAATAAACACTATTCTATTCTATTCTATTCTCCCTTTCACTCTTTCTCTCGCACCGTCTCCACACGCCAGCCATCACAGCTGATCACAGCACTCGTGGTATTTTATGTACACAGTTATTCAAAGTCGATGTCCCTGGCCTATTGTAGGCAAACGAAAAGAGAAAAAATATATCTGCTTCCGGGGTCTTAAATGGGACCAAATGAAGACTAAACTAAGATGAAATTGAGAATATTTGACAAACGACGCTCTGCGTCGCGGCGCCGTTCGAGTTTTTTTTTGTAACGAACGTACATTTTTTATTTGACATTTGGCAAGACATGCTTTTTATATATAAGTTTTATTTTAGACGTTTTGTCAAATTTTGTTTCGTTTAAGAAATATAGGTAATACAATATTTGCAAAGACAACGTTCAACACCCTGTAATATAAAAAATAAATTATTGAGAGCATATGTTTAAAGACAAAAATTCCTTAATTTTTAACAGACAACATATTTTTCTTAGAAAACGCAAATATTCCTTAAAAAATAATGAAAAAATTTTTTTTTCAAACCGTCAGATTAAGAAAGTCCCTCCAAATAATCGTCAGATTATGAATCAGCACGACCAGGACATCAAGCAACCGTCTATATGAAAATCTGAGCGCTCGAGTATGTCAAAATGGCGATTTTTTTTGCATTTTCAAAAAGCCGCCACGAGCTGGCGTCACATCCGAATCGTCAGTCTATTGAATGGGAGCTTATTTCGGGTTCACTTAACATCCCTTCTGAATATCTGACGCGCTCGAGTAAATTTTTTTTCTTCCCATTTTTAACTCTTCCGTACGGCCGCCCCCACTATGCAAACCGGCAGATTAACATACCTACGTCATCGGAGACACGTGGGGCATATACACTATCGATATCTGACGCGCTCGAGTATCTCCATGTGACTATTTTTTTTTACATTTGTGAAAGCCTATAGACGCTCCCCCCACCAATGGAAGGGTATATATATCATATAACCTTTTTTCTTTCTACCATCTAATCTTCAAAATCCAATAGGTCCCCATGACGCTCGAGTAAATCCCCATTTAGCATCGTGGGCTCCCCTACTACTATAGTCGTTAAGTGAATTATTCCTTCACTCAACGCTATAGTGGTACATTGAATATGGGGCCTGCATAGAAAAGTGTTCAAACCAAGGTTAGTTCATTAGGACATTCGACGGCTTGGAAGGGAAGGGGGGGGGGGGGAGAGAGGCATCGGGCAGGAAGGCCGAATTTAAGCTGGTAGTCCTTACACGTAAATTGGCGAATTCCCTAAACATTTGACTCTCCAGCCATAGGCGCACACAGACTTGTTTGGCATGTTCTTTGTTTCTGGCCTATATTTATGTTGGTTTGTCTGTTTTCGGTTTATTTCTTCTTTTTAAATGTTTGTGCAATGAAATAACGGAACTTTGTGGAGTACATTGTTGCATCGCACTTTTGTTTTATGTTTGTGTTTTTACTTTGTTTTCGGTTTCCAATACCTGTGTTGTCCCTTTTGATACGCCAGTGGTATCAAGCTGAAGGCCAGCTGGTGAGAGCGGTACCGTCACGCGATGTTGCCGGTGCAAAGGGACGGCCTTCGGTTTTGTTTAAGAGTGGGGGAATGTCCTAACCTTTCTATAAACTAACTTTGGTTCAAACGGTATATATTTTTAAAGAAAAATCATTAATTAAAATCCCCCCCCCCATGGTACGAACTTTTGGAGGACACTGCATGTATACAGGGTGTTCCAATAAGGACTCCCGTCGGCGATATCTCCGGAACAAAAAGAGATATTTTAATTCTGCAAGCTCCGTTCCCTAGGACGTGAAGAGGGCTTTATTTGAAACTGCTAAGCGTTCATTTTGATATTAGCGTATAGATGGCGCTGCGGTGCAAAGAAACTTTTCGATCCTAGGAACGTTACTAGTTTCTCAGATAACCGCTCTACAATGTCAACTAAAAAATGAGGTAACTGGCGTAAGACTCAATGTACAGCGTGTCCCAAATAGTTTGTCCTACCCCCTGGATCTCAGGAACCGTAAGAGATACGAAAAAAACTTGAATACAAAAGTTGTAAGGTTCGCAGTGGACGTAACGTCTCTTTTATTTTCACATATACAGGGCGATTCGTATTTGCAGGACAAAAATAAAATATTTAGATTTTGACAATTGCATTAATCCTTTGGAATATTTGCATTCTACATTAAATTTGCTACAGAACCGGTTTTTTTTGTTTTGTATTTTGGATGCAGCGTTGCCAAGATATCGAATTTTTCTTGGAATTTAGGGACTTTCGTGGAGGTTATGGAAACTGAATGCTGTATCTTTATTTTAATAGATAGGTATCAAAGATATATTTTAGCCTAAGTATGACAGCACAACCGTGTGTGGGTGGTATGTCGAAACTGGTTTTTGCCTCAAAATCAGATAATTTCAAACAGCAATAACTTTTTTTTTCAAATGGAATGGCCCATATTTCTATAGTTTGTTGAATGCCGGCGGCCAAGCCCCACATAACATTCTATACCAAAAACTACCCGTTTTCGAGATATTTAGTATTTAAGAAAATTTCTTTGCATTTTTCATTCAGGTGAGAAGGTTTTATCAAGCAGGCCATAACTATTTATCCAGACAGTGGCAGAAATAATTGCCATTTTAGATAATACGGGAAATAAAATTCCTATACCCGTATACAGCTTTTCACATTATAAAGGTCGCTTTCCTTACATTAGTGATTAGGATATGAAATAAAAAGAAGCAAAAAAATTGTAAAATTGGTCATTTTGTATAAAATTATTTCTTGATTTTGAATCAGAGGAAATATAATATAAAATTTTATTTTTTTTCCCATGAAATATAGGACCTAATGTGCATCTGAACAACATACCACACCAGACGTGCATAGATTTGTGCCCTTGTTTTTTAATAACTTTTTCCTCTAAGGTTAAAACTTTAAGCGAGTTAGCTCATTTTTTGTAAATAACATTGTAGAGCGGTTATCTCAGAAACTAGTAACAATAGGAAAATCGTCCAAAGAACAAAAGTGTCTCCAAATTACCCAGGCTTTCAGATGCGTTCCAACGTTCCTAGGATCACAGAATAGCCACCGTAAGGCTATTCTGTGCTAGGATCAAAAAGTTTCTTTGCACCGCAGCGCCATCTTTACGCCAATATCAAAATGAACGTTTATCAGTTGGAAATACAGCCCTCTTCACGTCCTAGCAAACAGAGTTTGCCGAATTAAAATATCTTTTTTTGTTCCGGAGATATCGGCGACGGGAGTCCTTATTGGGACACCCTGTATATTGTAGTAACCAAGATCCCAAACGGTGAGGGTCGAATTTGGGACACACCGTATAAATAAATATAACTTATCACCAATGACGTCAAAACCTATAGACGTGGTGCCCCATTGTTAAAATGCCCTTTATTTTGACTCAAAGATTAAATATATCCATACTACTCTAAAAACATGCTACACACAAAGACAGAAAGTCAACCATCAACCAACTATACACCCGGTGATTCCCGGTTATAGTTCCTCCAGAATCACACTTAGATATCGCATGTTTTTTCTTGTTTGGGGGCGCCGGAAGCATCGGGACCTCACCTGAAGACTCGGGGGATGGTCTAACTAATTAAAATATGACCCCACAGCGTTAATCAGAACATCCCAGAACCTTTATATACCAAATTTGAATAAAAAATATAAAGGGAGTTCCATTCTGCAGGGCGGCAAAGTTGAGCAAAATAGGAATTTTAAAGGCATCTGACAAGCCAAGTGTGCCATGGAATCCCCTCAAAACAGTTGAATGATCAAGATTACCACTCAAGGTATTGGTGTGCAAAGGTCCAATACAAAATATACAGAGTGTTCTTATCTGTGCCATCTCAAATTACTGAATTTTTGGAACTTTATACGGGTCATAAATCGAGTATATCAAAACCGCTCCACATACTATAAACGAACTAAATCTAAAAAATAAATTAAAAGTAAAAAAATATTTTTAAAAAAAGCTTTTATTTAAATGCGCTAAAAAGAATAAAATAATCTTTTCTTTTAAAACTTTTACTATCAACTTATAACGTCATTCCACAATTTATATGATATAAAAGCTTGTCGCGAGATTTAAGTAGTGGTATTTACTTAGTTTGAAAACTTAAATCTCGCGACAAGCTTTTATTTATTTATTAAAAGAAAAGATTATTTTATTCTTTTTAGCGCATTTAAATAAAAGCTTTTTTTAAAAATATTTTTTTACTTTTAATTTATTTTGTAATTTTTAGTTTGGCCAGGTGTCTGAGTCTATTCATCTCAGTTAACGCATCATTGTTGCAAGGTCGTTTGCCGGTTAGTTTAGAACAGTCTAGCTCTTCAATGAGGAGACCTTCTAATGACCATCTTGGGTGTTCCGCCATGTTGGATTTAGAATGACGTCACACATATAATCATGCATTGTCATCCAAATTAAACGTGTGTACAAAATTTCAGCTCGATCGGTTGAAATTTAACTAGTCCGCCATCTTGAGTGTTCCGCCATGTTGGATTTAGAATGACGTCACACATATAATCATGCATTGTCATCCAAATTAAACGTGTGTACAAAATTTCAGCTCGATCGGTTGAAATTTAACTAGTCCGCCATCTTGAGTGTTCCGCCATGTTGGATTTAGAATGACGTCACACATATAATCATGCATTGTCATCCAAATTAAACGTGTGTACAAAATTTCAGCTCGATCGGTTGAAATTTAACTAGTCCGCCATCTTGGGTGATCCGCCATGTTGGATTTAGAATGACGTCACACATATAATCATGCATTGTCATCCAAATTAAACGTGTGTACAAAATTTCAGCTCGATCGGTTGAAGATATCTGCTTCAAAATTGAGTTGCAAGATTCCACCCGAACAAATTACATACATACATACATACATACATTGCAAGTTAAATAAAAGCTTTTAAAAATACAGAAGCCAGTAAGCCCATATCAGTTAGGTAATATGGCTGATGTGCCACAACAGGAAACGCACAGAAAATAATTTAAATTGTTTTTATTTGTTAGGTTGGCATTTTGTAAAGAAATGAATTACTTTTGTGTTTATTAATATTTTTTCAATGATTCCAGAGCACTCCTGACCAGTATAAAGTTTAATAAAAATTCAGAATTTTGAGATGGCTCAAAGAAAAATACCCTGTATATTTTTGTAGTAAATCTTTTCACACCAACATTTTGAGTGGTCCTGTTGACCATGCAACTGTTTTGAAGGGATTCCATGGCACACTTGACTCGCCAGATGTCTTTAAAATTCTTATTTTGCTTAATTTTGAACCCCTACAGAATGGAACTCCCTGTATACTTTTTGTTCAAATTTTCTATATGCGGGTTTTGGGGTGTTCTGATTAACGCTGTGTGGTTAGATTTTAAATAAAAAAATCGCTAAATGGTTTTCGTGAAAATCAGGGGTATAAAAAAATCGCAGCCGGCCCTGAATTTGCATTTTGAAAATGGCAGGAAGGTCAAAAGAAGCGGTTTTTGAATGCCTTTCAAACAAAAAAAGTTTAAATGATTATCTCCAAAAATGAAGATTTTACGAATTTGTACAGTTTTAAAGTTGGACACCCTGTAGGTTCTGGCGTCATTGCTTATCACTCATCTCGCCAACAGGTACCACCCCGGACACCTTCCACATCGGCGGCGACGAGGTCAACCTCACCTGTTGGGCGGACACGGCCACCAGGTCGAAGTTCCCGGACGGGTACCGCATGTGGGCCGACTTCACCAACCGAATGGTGGAGGCGGTGAGGGTCGCCAACAACGGAACCATCCCCGAGCAGGTGGTGCTGTGGTCCAGCCCCCTCACCGACAGCCACATCGACCTGTTGGACCACAAGGAGAACCTGGTCGTGCAGTACTGGTTCGGCAAGGCGCAGCCGATACTGGACGCTGGCGTCAAAGTGATCTTCTCCACGGTGGGCAAGTGGTACTTGGACTGCGGGTTCGGCCCGTGGAGGCCGGGCGAGGATCGGGGC
This sequence comes from Pseudeuparius sepicola, assembly GCA_963920635.1. Lineage (NCBI taxonomy): Eukaryota > Metazoa > Arthropoda > Insecta > Coleoptera > Anthribidae > Pseudeuparius > Pseudeuparius sepicola. The sequence continues at coordinate 5,930,480 of OY987307.1, forward strand.
TCTTGCGATCCGTACACGCCGTGGACCAAGGTGAGCGCGAGAAATGCTTATTTCTGAGAAATCTTTTGTAACCACCTTCTTGACTTGCGGCCATAGCACGGCAAGACATGTGGTTCCGGTTCCGACCTCCTCAAAAGATGCCTAAGAAAAATCATATATATCATAAGGTATTCATTTATTTCTGGCTTCGCGTTTTACGGTTCAACTTCACAATTTTTTGGAAAAAGGTATTTTTTAAATAACCGTCATATTTGAATGCCTCTGGGAATAGGGTACTTGACTAAATTTTACAAACTTGATAAAACAATTCCTGGACACTTGCCTAAGGTCCTACGATTATTTAAAATATATATATTTACGTAATTAGCAAGTTGTTAGACTTTCTTCGAAATTTGGCGGGAAAGCACTTATGACGTCACATGTGTTTTAAAAAGGCAATTTGGCAACATAGCGATACCACTGAACTGTTCTGAGACATAACCGTATTCGGCAGTGAAAGTTGCAAGGAAAGTTGAAATTTCAAAATTCTAACCTCAAACTCCCAGACTTATGATGCCCCGTGTAACCACATTTTAGCGTTGATTGATTCCTTCCTCCATCGACGATTTTAGTCAAGAAGGGTTTTTTCTTAAATACTTATTCAATCGTTTTTCTGTGAATTTTTTTGGCTAGGTTGGGAATAAAGTCCGGAATTCGGGCTCAGTACTTCTAAGCACTATTATGGCCCCTTCATAAACGCGCCTTCAAGGATTGTCCCTAGGCTGAGGTTCTCTCTTTATTAACTCATGATACTGTACTATTACTACAACGTAGGTACAAACCTTTGCAGTTTTATCCCATGGATTTCGGCAGACGCTAACATCGGATTATTAGAAAAAATTGTGCTACTAAAAAAGCATCAAATTTCGGCAAATTACGGATTGTCCTTTCAGGGTCCATGATACCTTACCTTACACATGTAACAACACGGTAACTAGGTCCGCAAACAATATATAATAAAAATAAAGTGTTAAGTGGCAGAGATGAAGGATATAGTTTCCAGCGTGTGCAGCATAAACAGACACTATTTTGATATAGAGGAGTCAATATACGGAACATAATTCGTAATAAAAAAGTCTTTATGTGACAAAATTTGTGTGTGTAATTGCGTTAGTTAAAGCTCAAAGGTTTCAATACATTAAGTAACAGATATTCATAGGCAACCTGGAGATACTTGAATAGAAAACTGCAATTTGCATTTGTTCCACGAATGATTGCAAACGGGCACCGGCAACGTTACAGTTCCGTTTCTCCTGAGAGGCACAGAGTTGTCACGTTTGGCGTTCTGGACAATAGAACAACGAAACTGTAGATTTCTGCCTGAACAAAATTTTGCAACTTCGTCTTTAATTATCATAAAAAAATAAGGGTTAAAAGCAGTTGTTTCATTTATTACGTGTTGTGTTGGTGCATATACTGTAAACAGAGTACAATTTTAGAGCAATTAAAAATATTGTCAAGTACCCTATTCTACACAAGTTTAGTTTTTGAACCATCAATTACCGAGAAAATCGACATTTCCATGCAAATAGGGACACCCTGACATAGCGTTAGTAGGCAAAAATGACGGCGTGATAAAAGTTCCGCCAATCGGACGTCTCTATTCAGCGGTATATGTGCATATATACAGGGTGTTTCATCTTAAGTGCGAACACCCCCGTAAAATTTTTATTCTCCGTCCGATTTTAGCCGCGTTTTTTTCTAAAAATAGGCCACAAAAAACTCTACGTTGGTGCAATTTTCAAGGCTTACTACAATTTTTTTTCTAGTAAAAAATGACGAAAACCATTTAGCGATTTTTTATTTAAAATCTGACACCACAGCGTTAATCGGAACAACCTAAAACCCCCGTATACCAAATTTGAACAAAAAATATACCATCCTGCAGGGTGTCAAAATTGAACAAAATAGGAATTTTAAAGGCATCTGGAGAGTCAAGTGTGCCATGGAATCCCGTCAAAACAGATGAATGATCAACAGGACTACTCAAAGTGTTGGTGTGCAAAGATTCAATACAAAAATGTACAGGGTCTTTTTCTCTGGGCGATGTCAAAATGCTGAATTTTTATTAAACTTTATATTGGTCAGGAGTGCTCTGGAATCATTGAATAAATATTAATAAATACAAAAGCAATTTATTTCTTTACATTATCCAACCAACAAATAATTATTTTATTAATTATCAATAAAGTCACTGTCTAAGATGATACATTTTCTGTGCGTTTCCTGTTGTGGCACACCAACCATCTTAACTTCTATGGACTTAGTGACTGGCAGGCTTCTGTATTTTTTAGACTTAGTTCGTTTGTAATGTCTGGGGTGGTTTTTATATACTCGATTTTTGACCTGTATAAAGTTTAAAAAATTCAGCATTTCGAGTTGCTACAGAGAAGAACACCTTGTATATTTTTTATTGGATCTTTGCACACCGACACTTTGAGCGGTCCTGTTCATCATCCAACTGTTTCGAAGTAATTTCATGGCACACTTGACTCGCCAGATGAGTTTAAAATTCCTATTTTGCTCAACTTTCACGCCCAGCAGAATGGAACTCCCTGTATATTTTTTGTTCAAATTTGTTATACGGGAGTTTCAGGTTGTTCTGATTAACGCTGTGATGTCAGATTTTAAATAAAAAAATCGCTAAATGGTTCTCGTCATTTTTTACTAGAAAAAAAATTGTGGTAGGCCTTGAAAATTGACATTAAGACCTGAAATTTTGCACCAACATAGAGTTTTTTGTGGCCTATTTTTAGAAAAAAAAACGCGGCTAAAATCGGATGGAGAATACAAATTTTACGAGGGTGTTCGCACGAAACACCCTGTATATATATATTCAATATATTCAAAGATACTAGCACAAAGCACAATTTACAAAAAAAAAACTATATATATATTATATAAATATATATATATTTATATATTTGTGTGTGTGTGTGTATACAGGATGATTCAGTCATGATGTAAAAAAATTTAACCACAGGGGGAAAAGATATTCTGCGCACCTGTTCGCGCAGCCACCATTTGGGAATAGATTCTGTCAAATAGATGCAGTGTCGGGGCGATTGGGTACTTCTTGGGCTGTATTAGAGATATTACAGTGCCGTGGAGTGTGTTTTTTTTTTTGTAAATTGTGCTTTGTGCTAGTATCTTTGAATAAAGAATCCCAGGAAGGAGTCAAAGCTCTATGTGTATTATAAAATACGTGAGACGGAAATCGCCCTACTTTTTTCTAGTTATTTATGCTTAGCTTTGCGGGTTGTGGTTGTGGCACTTCCCTGACCGCCAAAACTAAAATGTTTGAGGATAATAATCCATCGGTAAGTAATTTTGTCATTTAAATTAACTTTTGAGGCCGTGTACCAAAGGGGGTATAGGTATTTGAGTAGGTACCTACTTCTCCATAATTGGAAATTTAAAATTAGAATTGCTATATTATCAAAGATTCCTAAACTTAAAGACAAAAACGTGCCTTATAATTTTTTGCCTGTATTGTAAGTACTGATTTCACAAAAATGAGGATTCCTGCCTCAATCAGTTGGTCGAAACGACTCAAAGGTACGCGCCACTGTGAAAACGGAAACGGCATCGTCGGCATCCCACCATATACAGAGACTGTCCCGGTACAAATTTGCTCCTTCCTGAGGTTCCACATTCCGATCTAATTTCTCCTGCTTGTGCTTACCACACACTATACAGGGTGTCTCACCACGAACTGCATCGATTGATATCTCAAAAAGTAAACATAGATTTTTTTTGAAAATTTGGCAGCTGACCAATGTCGATGAGTACTATTCATCTAAAATACTTTCAAAATGGCGGCACCTCCTATACCTAAATTTAACCGTTTTTGAGATATTTGCCATTTTAGACAAAAAATGACAGATGCAGACCCGTACTTAATTGACAGTTTCTTCATAACGGCTACATATTTCGTAACGCGCTCTTGGCATTTTGTAGTCAAAGGCTCGGTGCAGAGATATACCATAAAGAAAGTTTCCGATCTTGTACAGGGTGTTCCCGTATATTTTGACCCACCCCTATAGAGCCTTGTAGGGTACCAAGGTGATTGATAGGAATGCTCTTGTCTAAGTTGAAATGTTTTTCCATGGCAACCTTGAATAAATATAAAGATCGTATTTATCTGAAATAATTTGGAATATCATGCGAATGCTTAAAGCAAACATATAACATATTGATATTGTTGGAATCGGAAAAATGTGTGCAATTCAAAAATCCCCTAATATACAGGGTGTTCCATTAAAAAAGTCAGTTTATATTTTTTTATAAATTTGGGACGCTCATTTGTTTTATCTAGTAACAGATCCTAGCGGTTCAGAAAAAACCCTACAACTTTCATTTAAGTAATTTTTTCTAACTCGTAAAATAAAGGCTGTAGGGGTGGGTCAAAATATACGGGAACACCCTGTACAGGGTGCTCACAAAAAATTATTCAAATATTAATTTAAAAAAAAACTCAAAATTTTCAAATGGAAACCCCCATTTTTTTGTAGTAGCCGTATTCAGCACAAAAAATTAGGGCAAGTTTGTGTTTGGTTCCCTGTACCTAAATGTTATCATTTTCGATTTATTTACAAAAAACTAATTTTTCACTTCTTGTAAATGTCATTTAGTTTAAAATTATTGTAAACAATGCCGGCACGGTTAAATTACACAAACGAAGACTATTTAAATTTATGAAGTGGAAAATTAGTTTTTTGTAAATAAATCGAAAATGATAACATTTAGGTATAGGGTACCAAACACAAACTTGCCCTATTTTTTTGTGCTGAATACGGCTATTACAAAAAAATGGGGGTTTCCATTTGATAATTTTGAGTTTTTAGCTTTTCTTGAATTAATATTTGAATAATTTTTTGTGAACACCTTGTAAAAGATCGGAAACTTTCTTTACGGTATTTCTCTGCACCAAGCCTTTGACTACAAAATGCCAAGAGCGCGTTACGAAATATGTAGTCGTTATGAAGAAACTGTCAATTAAGTACGGGTCTGCATCTGTCATTTTTTCTCTAAAATGGCAAATATCTCAAAAACGTTTAAATTTAGGTATAGGATATGATACATGAAATGTACAGGGTTATTCACTGAGAATTGACCCCCCCACCTAACTTTTTTGTTTTTTAAGATAAAAGAGTGATTCAAAAAACAGAATCAATGGTTCGGCGAATACTTTTTTATGCCATGACCGTTTAGTGTTCCAAAAAAGTAGGACCAATGGCAACTTAATTTTTTTAAATGAAACACCTTGTATATTATTGAATTTTTGAAATCTGCTCATCAAGGCAATCAAAATGATATTAAACATTGTAGCATTATCTTTTTCCGTTTTTGAAAAATTCCGTATTCAAATTTTATACTAAATTTATTTAACTCGATAGATAGACGATCAATGTAATAACGAAGAATATTTGTTTTAGACTAGAGAGTAATATAGTGAAACTCCAAAATGTTTGGGAGCCTTTTCAAATTTTACTGATTATATTCTCGAAATAAAGAATTTCAGGAAAATCGTAAAAGCTCCTAAACATTTTGGAGTTTCACTGTATTACTCCCTTGTTTAAAACAAATATTTTTCGTTATTACATTGATCGTCTATCTTTATCACGAGATCCACAAATTCGAGTTAAATAAATTTAGTATAAAATTTGAATACGGAATTTTTCAAAAACACAAAGTTTAATTTCATTTTAATTGCCTTGATGAGCAGATTTTAAAAATACAATAATATACAGGGTGTTCCATTTAAAAAAATTAAGTTGCCATTGGTCCTACTTTTTTGGAACACCCTGTACACTAAACGGTCATATCATAAAAAAGTATTCGCAGAACCATTGATTTTGTTTTTTGAATCAACCTTAATCTTAAAAAACAAAAAAGTTAGGTGGTGGGTCAATTCTCAGTGAATAACCCTGTATCTAGAATTTTCCGTAGAATCCAAAAATGCAATAAAATATATGGTATTCCATTTAAAATAACGAAGTTGTCATCGACTTCCGGTATAACCGGAAGTGCCGCCATTTTGAAAATATTTTGGATGGATAGTACTTGATAGTACTAGACATTGGTCAGTTGCCAAATTTTCAAAAAAAAATCTATGTTTACTTTTTCAGATATCGATCGATGCAGTTCGTGGTGAGACACCCCCTGTATACTTCACTAATACTACTCTGTATTTCTTAATTGATTTTCCCGAATGCACCTCCGACTTCTATTCCCCCAATATATGGCGTCAAGGTTATTGAATTTGCGGATGATTTCTCAAGAGTAAGTTACACTGCTGGTTGTTTTCTGGTATTATCTTCATAGTACAGGATAATTAGCCAATTATTATTAGTAAAGATTTCTTAAAACAATATATAAAGCTAAAAATTGGTAAACGGGTAGCTTTTAGTATAGCGATTCCTAATTTGTGGTGTTGCAGCGTGTGCCGGGTGGTGGGAACGCGGGACGGGTGGAAAGAGAACGCGGCAGTGACGGCACGCGGCGCGGCTGTTTAGTTGGTTTCTAGACACGTTAAAGATAAGTTGCGTCTAGTTTTTGAAGAGCGCGGAACATCATCACATCACAGGTCAGCTGTCCCAGAAGATCATCAATAAATATTAAGGACAAAAACGGCCCAAGATTTAAACCTTGTGCCACACATGCTTCTTTATGCGTTTCGTTTTTAATACCACGCTTCTCCAAATACTTGGTGATGTAAAAAGACCACATTGCTTTTTCTACGCCTTTCTCCATGCAGTTACAAGTTGCGATACAACTTCTTCACTTTTCAATAAAGGCAAATAAACAAGCTTTTATATACAGGGTCCGTCAAATGTATGGAATAATGGGTGTATCTTTTTTATTTATGTTTCTGAAAAAAAAAATGTGTTATACAAAAGTTTCTTGGTTAATTTTTTGGCACTTTCTTGTAACCTTGAATTTTTTTCATCCGTCATAGTTACGCTGCTATGGAGACCAACTTTTTTTTCAAATGGCACCCGCTCTTTTTTATTTAGATTTTGTGATCAGCGTTCATTTCTGCATTAGGTACTTCAAAAATATCTAATGGTTGCATAAGAAAATAATCGACAAAAATCACTTTCACGCAAAATCAGCGTTAACAGCAAGGTGTGATCCCCTGTTATTGTCCCCTTTTTCTGTTTGCGGTTTTTTTGCACTTTTTTATTGTCCTCTTTTTCTGTTTGCGGTTTTTTGCATTTCGAGGTACCCGTGGATCAGGGCAACTAGTACTTTCATTGTTGTTAGTTTGACAAGTTTCATTATCTGCGTTTAATACATTAGAACCCATTTTTAACAAAATGGTTCATTTGTCAGAAAGGGAAAGGATTGATGTTCTCATCATGGTAGGATTGGTAGGTTTCGGAGACCGAAAAAGGACTCAAGAGGAAGTGGTTATACTATTTAATGAGACTTATCCTAATAGACCACGTATCAGTCAGTCTTGTGTTTCCAGAGTGGTAAAGAAATTCAGAGAAACAGGTATTGTTAAAGATAAACAGAAGAGCTGGATCTTTGACCGATAGGTACAGTTTTGTGAGACATTTCTTCACAGAATACAGGATAATCCAAATTTTGTCGATAACGTTTTGTTTTCTGACGAAGCCACCTATTTATGTTTAATGGAAATCTTAATAGGCATAACTGCCGATATTGGGCTCCGCAAAATCCCCACTGGTTCGATGAAGTTCATACGCAGAGGCCCCAAAATTTAAATGTTTGGGCGGGCATTCTAGGCAAGCGCATCATAGGTCCATTTTTTATAGACGACAATTTGACAGCAGAAAGATATTTAGATTTGCTACAACATCAGGTTCTACCCGAAAGAGGACAAAATGAGGATGGAGTGTGGTTTCAACAAGATGGGGCTCCCCCTTATTTTAGAAGACACGTGAGGAACTACCTGGACAATGTTTTCCCAAACAGGTGGATTGGGCGGCGAGGAACAATTGAGTGGCCAGCACGATCACCAGATCTCACACCGTGTGATTTCTTTTTGTGGGAATACATTAAAAATAAAATTTATGTGGATAGGCCAAATAACTTGTATGACTTATTGAATTATTGGAGAAATGAGGGATCTGAGGGATGAACTATTTCAAAATGTAAGAAGATCGTTTGTAGAAAGACTGGAACTTTGTAGTGACGGTGCACACTTTGAACATTATCTTTAAGTTAAGTTTTATTAAGGTTGTAAAAATAAATTAACGCTGGTTTTACGTGAAAGTGATCTTTGTCGATTATTTTCTTATGCAACCATTAGATATTTTTGAAGTACCTAATGCAGAAATGAACGCTGATTACAAAATCTAAATAAAAAATAGGGGGTGCCATTTCAAAAAAAGTTGGTCACCATAGCAACGTAACTATGACGGATGGAAAAAATTCAAGGTCACCAGAAAGTGGCAAAAAAGTAACCAAGAAACTTTTGTATAACATTTTTTTTTTCAAAAACAAAAATAAAAAAGATACACCCATTATTCCATACATTTGACGGATCCTGTACTTTTGAAATCGAACGAGACACCAAGGCAATATATTTCTGCAATCAATGATACAAATGCAATACAAATGTTTTTGGAAAGTTTGATCAGCAAGTTTGAACAGCACAGCTACAGAGTTTTTCATCAAGTTCAGTCTTGGCGTGTTGTAGAACTTCCTGCTACTGATTGGGGATGGAAGAAAAAAGAGGGACACTTGACCCTCTGGCTCCCGAAAATTTATTAAAGTTGTTTTTTTGTAACTGTAAAATTAATTGTGTCCAAAGATATGATTGTCACCGAGGGGAACTTCCGTGTCCCGCGGTGTGTGGAAAATGCAATGGTGAAACTTTCAGCAACATACCTTCCATGCTAGTTGATGAGGAATAACAATCGGAGATAAAAGAATGCTCCTTAGACGAGGATTATAATACTCAACCCAACGAACGTGGACCCTCCAGATTAGCCAACTAAACTGTTCGAAGTATTGGTTTGTAAGGTATGAAAATCATTTTAAATCTTATAGAATCTTATAGAAATTAAGTTTTCATTTATTTCAGCAAAATGGTGGCGGCTTGGAATATTTGAAACATGGTTCCTTCCTAGCATTCTTGACACATTTTTGATAATTATATCAATAGTTATGTGAATTACTTTTAAAATAGAAAATTTTGGCGGAACTATATTTTTTTTCTTATAACTTCCAAGATGGCGGTCAATGGCGGCTGCCCACCAACACGTACAAGGTGCAAGACTATCAAATTTTATTTACATACCCATAAGGTATCTTCAAACAAATGTTTAGCTTTATATTTTGTTTTTAGTTTGAATAAGCTAATTACCAATGACGTCAAAACCTATAGACAGGTTTGTTTTGACAAACGCTTGACGCCCAGAACTAATCACAATCTAAGCGCTCCATTAAATTATTCCGAAAATGTCGCGAGATTGTCAGAAATTGCCCCTTTTTGTCGAGCCGTAGCGAACTTATTTCGACTCTGGGCTCGGAGGCTGGCGTCGCTAGACCGTCCCCCGAGTCTTCAGGTGAGGTTCCGATGCTTCCGGCGCCCCCAAACAAGAAAAAACATGCGATATCTACGTGTGATTCTGGAGGAACTATAACCGGGAATCACCGGGTGTATAGTTGGTTGATGGTTGACTTTCTGTCTTTGTTTGTAGCATGTTTTTAGAGTAGTATGGATATATTTAATCTTGGAGTCAAAATAAAGGGCATTTTAACAATGGGGCACCACGTCTATAGGTTTTGACGTCATTGCTAATTACCCTGCACTATCAGTCACACTTCAGTCGCCCGGTCTCCCGCAGGTGTACGAGTACCGGCCGTGGTCCGGCCTGTCCGCCGGCCGGCGGCGCCTGGTCGCCGGCGCCGAGGCGTGCCTGTGGAGCGAGCAGGTGGCCGAGGGCGAGCTGCAGGCGCGCGCGTGGCCGCGCGGCGCCGCGTTCGCCGAGCGCGCCTGGTCGGACCCGCCGGCGGCCGGCGCCGCGGCCCGCGCGCCGGTCGCGGCGCGCCTGCAGGCGCAGGCGGCGCGCATGCGCGCCCGCGGCGTCGACGGCGCCGCCGTCTGGCCGCGCTGGTGCTCGCTCAACCCCGAGCGGTGTCGGTGAACGGCCGGGACGGACGGAGAAACGGACCGATGGGGATAAGCTTCGAGATGCCCCAACTTCCTAATACTGAATCGGCCATATTCGGTCGTGATGTGAACAATTTTAACCGCACAGTGGGGAAATGCTAAGAAGGAAAATGCAAAAAATGTCCAAGTTTTAAATAATCACGTTTTTTTTATCCAAATGACATTTTTTATTGTTTAATTTTTTTAGTTAGTCATTATTTTGACCTTGGTCTATTTGTGATTTTGTTCTCAGGATGGTATACATTTCTTATCAATAGTGTTGGCAGTCAACTGGTCATGCCATTAAGCAACTTGTCCAGGTGGTCGAGGACATGATCAACTTGACCAGTCAAGTTGATCAGTTTCACGGAATTTTAAATTTCCCGCCAATTATCTAGGACCTTTCACATCTCATACCTCATAATTGGCGTATTACGCATCAATTATCATCAGTAAAAGTAATAAAAGTAAAAACAATAGCTGGTGTTCTGTGCAATTGATCTGTGTTGGGTGTAACTAAACTGATGGTAAAAAATGAAACCACGTATTCTTGCAGTCAAAATAAGGGCACTTCTTCATATATTTTTTTTTTCCTACGGGCTATAGTTTTTTTTATACAGAGCGTAGAAATTTAGAGAAAAATACACATATTTCTTAGTATCTCTAGAAGTAAGTATACGAGATATTTTCTTCAAACTTGGCGTGTCACATGAGCGGATGAGTTGTCAAATTTAAGGTTAATATGAAGCTTGTGAGGCGCCCAGTTGCGGAGATACAGGGTGTTATTAAAATTAATTAGTTCAGAAAAATATGACCCTGTATAATCGCATTTTTTAAATTTGTTTTGAATGGTAAATTCAATGGTTAACAAAAAGTATCTCTTAGTATTTTTTCATATTCTCAGCCGTTTTTTAATTATTTTCAAAGAACGGCAATGCTGCAATAAAAAAGTCACTTTAAGAATAAATCTAACAATCTGTGGATGTCAATTAAACTTGGCATTATTTGAATCATTTGGCTGCCAACTTTGCACCTTAGTATCAATATTTTGAAAAATTATATTTTCATTTGAAGAATTGACTGATAGGCACTTTTGCTATGGACTTGCGAATGGCAATAATAAACATGCGGAAACGCATAGTTGCGTGTATTGAAAGAGACGGCGGTCATTTCGAACATTTAATAATTTAATTTTCTAATAGCAATACGTTTCTTTTATTATTGTTTTTGCTTTTGTATTTTGTTAAATAAAGTTTAATTGACATCCACAGATGAAGAAGTGACTATTGTTCATTGCAGCGTTGCCGTTCTTTAAAAGTAATTAAGAAACGGCTGCGAATATGAAAAAATACTAAGAGATACTTTTTGTTAACCATTCTATTCGCCACTCAAAACAAATTAAAAAAATGCGATTATACAGGGTATTCATATTTTTCTGAACTAATTAATTTTACTAACACCCTGTATCGCCGCAACTGGGAGCCTCAGAAGCTTCATGCCAACTGCCAACCTTAAGTTTGACGGCTCATCTGCTCATGTGACACGCCAAGTTTGAAGAAAATATCTCGTATACTTCTAGAGATACTAAGAAATATGTGTATTTTTCTCCAAACTTCTACGCTCTGTATAAAAAAAACTATGGCCCGTAGGAGAAAAAAATATATGAAGAAGTGCCCTTATTTTGATTCCAAGAATACGTGGTTTCATATTTGACCATCAGTTTAGTTACACCCTGTATATTTTGTTAAATTAAAAATTAAATGGATCTGTTTGCGCCACAAAGAAATTTCTGACAATATTTAAATATTTTGTTTTTGTGGCTCTCTCCAAACAAGTAAGACAAATAATAACGGATAAAAATGCCAAAATCGAAAAAGAAAAGTATCATTTGACAAATAAATATTCACGGCAAAAAACAAGCACAATGTAGGTTCAAAATAAAAAAATACTACATTAAAACAAGCAAAATGGTATATATGAAAGTTCATTTATTTACAATTTCATATGACAAAAACATTCCTGAAAATATATTTATATAAGTATTAATTACCATTTTTATGAGAAAATTATGACCGATCGAATGGCACACTTTTCTGCAATTTTTGAATTTGTCCACTTGTGTGACCCAAAATGACTTGTCACGATAGTCCGGTCAGTCACGAAAATATCGTGACCGGACATTTAACCATCACTATTTATCAATAATTTGGATAGGAATTAGAAAATAATTTTTCTTGAAATCGGCATTAAAGTGTCCCAAAATCGTCATTAAAAGCTCAGAAATCGGCATTAAAGTAGCCCATTATTGTACGATTTTTTCAATAAGTAGGCCTTGGCGAGATGTAAACATCAAACGTCAGACGCGGAGAAATCGCTCGTCAAAAGTGACCAAATATTCAAAACCCGGCCGATAAAGGCTCATTTACCCTTTCGTACACATTGCGAAATTGTTTCCTATAGAAGCGCAATCCTTCAGTATACATATTTTAGTAAATTTGAAAATCTATAGATTTGTTGTGTAGGCTGCACAAGAAGCAGCAGTTTGGTTTTTCTGTCAGAAGGTGCCGTACATCATTATACTTATCGTAGGTAGAGCGATCGGTAAAGTCAAGCAACGCCGCGCGTAGTCGGTTCGTGGACGGGTGATCCCTTATTATTATTTTCTTGCCTAATAAAACTTTTTTTTTCGATTTCAAGAAAAATATAATATGTACCTCGGCACTGAAGTTCTTTTTATGACTCATGTGGTTTATTTGCCTCAGCCAGAGGCCTCAGCAACTAAACTCCACATGAGTCATAAAAAGTTGAACTTCAGTGCCTTGGTACATAAATAACTATTTCTTGAAATCATCATTAAAAGCTCAGAAATCGGCACTGAAGTAGCCCATTATTGTACGATTTTTTCAATAAGTAGGCCTTGGCGAGATGTAAACATCAAACGTCAGACGCCGAGCCATCGCTCATCAAAAGTGACCAAATATTCAAAACCCGGCTACAAAAGGCCCATTTAACTTTTCGTACACGTTGCGAAATTGTTACCTATAGCAGCGCAATCCTTCAGTATGCAAATTTTAGTAGGTTTAATTTGGTTTAAATATCAATAGATTCGTTATAGAGGCTGCACAACAAGCAGCAGTTTGGTTTTTCTGTTCGAAGGCCCCGTACACATCATTGTACTTGACCTAGGTAGAGCGATCGTCAAAGTCAAGCAACGCCGCGCGTAGTTGTAGTTAGTTCATGTACAGGTGATCCCGTATGATTATTTTCTTGAACAATAAAACATTTTTTTTTTTCGATTTCAAAAAAATATAATATGGACCTCGGCACTGAAGTTCTTTTTATGACTCATGTGGTTTATTTGCCTCGGCCAGAGGCCTCGGCAACTAAATTCCACATAAGTCATAAAAAGTTGAACTTCAGTGCCGTGGTACATAAATAACTATTAATATCATGTCATACAGGAAATTTATTACACTATTCATTTGTGAAAATCAGAATTTGAGGAAACAAATGAGTTTATCAAAAGCAGGTCAGGTATAAAAATGTTCAGAGGAGGTAGGTACAAATATTTTCCAGCTCCCTCCCCCGTAAGTTCACTTTACCTGCTCACCAACAGGTTCGAAAGCGAAAATGAAATGTTCGAGATGCCCTGTTGCTAGGTACAAAAAGTATTGCCTAGCAACGATGCACCGATTTATACAGCAAGGACCACAGAAAATATATGCTACGCGTATATTTTCTGTGGCAAGGACTTTAAAACCATTAATAAAATATATGTAGCAACTTGAAACTGGCGTCAAATTTAATATGTTTCACATCGATTGTTTTATAAACTGATTTTAATCAAAAAGTATACGAATTAAGCCAAAGAAAAATTAAGAAGATAGACTTATTTTCCAGTGACAAGTAAAATGGCTAATAGCAAAGTCAAGCAACAGTGTACGTAGCGTCCGAATAGTAAACCGTAGGTCACGGGTTCAGTTACACACAACATTAAAGTTTTTTTTTATTATTTTTTTATTATCCCTGCATTCTAATTCTTATATTTATTACTGATTTTAATTTTTAGTAATTAAGCAATGGTTATTTTGAATATTGTTACTCAGAATCTACTCCATAGCGTTTAATTAAAATTACAAATTACCTATACCTAATTAGGAACTTGTCGGAAGCAGGAAAACTATAATACATTACACGATGCGTAAGCTCTTTTTTGGCCTCGCAACGCCCGCGTTGCCTCGGTCCTTAAACAACCTTCTTGGCCAAAAAAGTGGACTTACGCATCTTGCAATGTAAATAACTAATTTTTGTTCGAATATGTCAAATATTGACGTTTATCGATATAGACTGTTGGTCCGTGAGCGTCCACAAAAGTACCTTTCCGTAGTGTATCAAGATCATTTACGTCGAGTTCTAAATCCCGATATTTTAACATTACTTGAAACTAACAAAATGAATAGCTTTGTATAGCAATAAAAGGCATTCGATTTTTTTTGTAAATTTTAATTGTAAACAAAAACGTTCTGTGTCATGGTTTCATAGCAAATTTGATTTTTCCTATTTCGGGGTTTTTCTGAAAAATTAACTTGAAAATTTCACACCTCCATTTTTTAGCCAATCAGGTCTCTTAAATTTAGCTCGTTCCCATGACAACGAAAAAATTTCAGCGGATATTTTTTGACATTAGGGTACCAAAGCAAAATTATAGTGAATATTTTTTGACGTTTAACAGATGAGTTCAAAAGTGACATTATACAATACCATCAGAATCACCTTTCACAAATCAAAATAACATATTTTTTATTCAGGTTCATTATCAAAACTACATTTTATTTGATTGCATAACAAAATTTAAGTGTTTTTGAAATTCCTCTTCAAAATCATCTTTTCCCAATGGCGAATAGCAAAGGACAGGAGACTCCAAATTTACCAAATGTCTGTGCTTAAGCACGTAAATGTAATATTTTGAAACTATTTTGTTCAATTCATTCTTGCTAATTCTGTTAAACTTAGCAGATATTTGCAACAGCTTTTCTTGAATTTCCTTGAATAAGCCTTTACGATTTGCTACATTTGACATTTCTGGTACACAATATTCAATTAAGTCCACTAAATAGGTTAGTTTGGAATGGAACATTTTTACCTGACTCAATTCGTCGCAATATGAACAAACCCCGTACTTTTTAAGACAACTCATCGTATAATCTGCACGGACTTATTAAACTATCTGACAATGATTTTGTAGAAAATACAGAGAAGAAATAATGACATTCGTGAAACATCTGTCATAGCCATGACCGCCTATCCCCAATAAGCAAAATTTACTTTTTTATATAATTTGATTCGCTTGAAAAATAGAAACTATCATTTGCTAAAAACAAATATAGTTCCTCCAATTTTAGTAAATCAAATTTAACTCAAGAACAGAAAGTAGACCAAATGTCATCTGTTTTAACCAATTTAATACAACTAAAGTAGGTGGATCAAAGGTATTTGAAATCTATATTTTATTGTTGGTTAGTTGACGGAAAAAAACTATTCTCTAAAAATACATATAGTTCCACCAATTTTAGTAAATAAAATGTAACTCAGAAACATAAAGTAGACCGTGTTTAATCTACTTTTAATAATTACATACAACTAAAGTGGGTGGATCAAAAAATACCTAGTACTGATTTTAATGTTATTGTACGTCAGTTGCCGAAAGGAGACTATTTGCTCAAAAACACACATTTTCACCAATTTTAGTAAATAAAATTTAACTCAGAAACATAAAGTAGACTGTGTTTAATCTACTTTTCGTAATTGCATGCAACTAAAGTAGGTGGATCAAAAAATACTAGATACTGATATTTTAATAATTACATACAACTAAACAACAACTTTTAATGTTATTGTACGCCAGTTGCCAACATAAGAAATTGAATACATTTTATTGTTATATACAAGGTGATTCATTTTTACTAAAACAATTATTGTACTATAATTACCTACTTCTCCGCCAATGGTTGCTAAAGGTGTTTGATATTAACAGGTTTTATGATAACCAATTATGCCGTTATAACTTGTACCAAATATGACTTAAGTATCTTAACTAGTTTGGTAAATATTCAATAAACTCCACATACTTTTTACGACTTTAATATCCTGTAACTTTTTTATAATGCCTTAAAAATATATAGTTTATACAAGACAGTGCGGTTCTTTTTTGGTTTTCTATCACATTTTGAAGTGTCCAAGAATAAAACTGAATCACCCTGTATAATATTATATAAATTTGCATTTTGTGACTTATAATACACTCGCATTCCAGGCGACGAATTATCTAGTTGATTATTTTTGCATGCATACAGCACAATTTTATTCATCCAGGCATAGTCTGAAAAAGAATTAAATAGTTTAGAAAAACACTACCTACAGAAAATGCAAAATATTTGCTTCTCTTAAAAAGAATATACGAATAATTAATCGCTAATAAATCTAAGCAAAACCAGAAATTATAGTATTGAGAAGAGATCCCACCGCTGTAGCTACTAAGCTTAAGCTGTAAGCTCTATATTATGTACTGATTAGAATGCTATAGTAATCACCGCTACATGCTACATGCAAATTTCTTGACTCGTTACATACCGCCCTCTATGGATGATAGCCTGAAGTTTAATTTCTCCCGTCATAGTTTCCCTCTTGATCGCTGGATGAACCTGGACCGACACTATATTAATAATAATATAGTGTTGGTTGGTCCAGGATGAACCCAACGGCGCTGCTTAAAATGCCTATGCCGGACAATCGCAGAGATCATTACACAGTGCCCGCCAAAAAGTCTGCACCATATGGGAAAAATTTTTAGTAAATAACTTACGGAAAATTTGTTTGCGGCATCAGGTTTTGCTTGCTCTAGAACCAAAATTGACATAATCAAATGTTGTGACGTAGTCTTTTTTGTATGTCAAATTTGACATTAATGAAAAAAATGTCCGAAAAATGGGCTTATTTAACCGAATTTCGAAAAAAGTCATAAGAAAAATATGTTTCTTTCTCAATTTTATACCCCTGTGCAAAATTTCAAGAGCCTACTACGATTTTCATATTTTGCCCTTTGTTGCCCTTTTCCGTATTTGTTAATCCATAAAAGTCGATCCTATGTAATTTAAAACACTCATTGAGTGAATACATACTGCACAATACTTAGTTTACGGTCTAAATATCATTCTTTTCCTTTTTTTGCAAAAAAATTAAAATGAGGGCTTGTTGAAGAAGCACGCTTGGTGCAAAACTGATCTCATTTTTACAGATAAACACATAAATTCGATTTACAAACTTCTTTCTATAGTAAATGGTTGTAAAAACACACAAATATTTCTGTCATGCTGATCTGATCAGAAATATCTAGAAAATTTAAAATATTATGTCCAATAATATCCAACAAAGGGCAAAATATGAAAATCGTAGTAGGCTCTTAAAATTTTGCATAGGGGTATAAAATTGCGAAAGAAACATATTTTCCTTATGACTTTTTTCGAAATTCGGTTAAATAAGCCCATTTTTTTCATTAATGTCAAATTTGACATATCAAAGAGACTACGTCACAACATTTGATTATGTCAATTTTGGTTCTAGAGCAAGCAAAACCTGTTACCGCAAACAAATTTTCCGTAAGTTATTTACTAAAAATTTTTCCCATATGGTGCAGACTTTTTGGCGGGCACTGTATATACCCACAGGAAATTTAAAGGAACTGAGATAAATTGATTGAAATTAAAAATAAATTTTATTTTATGTGCTATTTTCAGGGCCGTCCTTAACCTATTGGAGGCCCTGGGCACATGACCCTATGACCTTGACAGAGCACTATTTTGTTAGAATAGACAAAGAAACAAAGAAAGGATATGACCGTTTCGTCATTTTATATTATAATTCAATACTTATTTTTACACCGAAAATAGTCGCCAACACAAAACAAAACAGGCAAACGACGATTTAATCCACAATTTAATCAAAGAATACCTCAGAGCACAGTCAGTATGAACTATAAACAAAACAAACGTGACAACACCACAGACAAATACAGGATACAGGACAGGGAAATTCCTTAAGGTGGATTTATAAACTTGTCGTTTGCGTTGGCGCTCGAAGTTGAGGGTGACCTTCGCAGTTTGCGTCCAGAAATGTGAACGACGGATCGTGAAAGATGAAATTAGTTTATCTGTCGGACGCAGAGAAATGGAGAATCTCCATTTCTCTGGTCGGACGGCATCGGACGCAGACGGCAACGTTCGACGGCGTTTATAAATGGTTACACGTAAAATATTGGGATTTAATTTTCGACGCAAACGGCAACGGCGAGCGCCAACGCAAACGTCGAGTTTATAAATCCACCTTTATCGTCCAGTGGGTTTATTTAAGAGGGGGTTTCCAACCGAGAAAGTGAGGTTAGATTTCGTATTTTTTTAAGTTGTACAGCATAAAATCTAATAATATTTTACATGGCAAAAATTTAGTACAAACATCTTTGTCTTAATTTGATAAGATCTTATAAGCACTGTTTCGTTTAATGGGTTGGGAAAACCTTGGCGAAAATAATAATTCCAGTGCATATGCTTTTAAGATCTTATGATTAAAATGAAGACAGCAATGTTCATACTAAATTTTTGCCAGGTAAAATGTTACCAGATTTTATGCTATACAACTTAAAAAAATTCGAAATCTAACCCCCCCTAAATCGATCGGTAACCGTGACAATTAATAATTATTATATTGATTAACAATTATATTAATGTGTTGAAAATATGAATATCACTTTTGGAACTAGGGGGCCCTATCGATCGCGGGGCCCTGGACACGTGCCCAGAGTGCCCAGTGGGAAAGGGGGGCCTGGCTATTTTAGGTCTAGACAGACATGCATTTGGCACTACATTTGGCGTTTATTTTGCGTTTTTTTACTACGTTAGTTCAAACCTAAAGTTAAAAAAATAACAAATAGAAACCGAAAGATGCAAACATTTTCATAGTTCCTCTAAATTTACCGGTGTGTGTATTGTGTATTTGTGCGGAGATCACAATGCGATCCTGACGATTCATTACAGAACCGCAAAGACAGATTAATTCATGCTAAACTCTCAGCCTAAAGCTGCATTTCTAAAGCACTTCGCGTGCCAAGTGGAAAGTCGGTAGGGGCACGATAAACTCACAACGGTATGCCGATTGCCGCTTCAAATTTCGTCC
The DNA here is from genome assembly GCA_963920635.1 of Pseudeuparius sepicola. Classification (NCBI taxonomy): domain Eukaryota; kingdom Metazoa; phylum Arthropoda; class Insecta; order Coleoptera; family Anthribidae; genus Pseudeuparius; species Pseudeuparius sepicola. The sequence goes on from OY987307.1 coordinate 5,949,876, forward strand.
AGTCTGCGCATCTACGTCACTCGGGAATCTTGTTTTGACGCGTCGCGACTTTTAAATTTTAAATTCAATGGATTCGCTTATTAGAATCTTGTTTATCTACTGTATTTCTGTTATTAATGTTATTTAATCGTGTTTTTAATAACCAATAATAATAAAAACGAGATTAAAATGCCGGGTTGTGTTGTGGCCACTTGCAAAAACACAAATAAAAAACTAAAGGTTCTGATGTTAAATACTTTAGATTTCTACAAAATGGGGATTTGTCGAAGCAGTGGGTAAATGTGTGCCGAAGAAATGAAAAAAATAATTAAAAAAATGGTGAGTAAAATTGATGAAGCGAATTTTAAACGCCGCTCGCGTGCAGAAGGGTGTGCAGTTCAATTTTCCGTTTGCATGAAAAACCGATGTCTTCGAACGATTTTCAAATGCATGCCAATATATTGTATGATAAATTTGAACTACCAAACGACAATTTACCGATTGGCATGCAGTTCTGTGATGTAGAACATTGTCAAAAGTTAATGCGAAAAGTGCAAAAAATTGTAGGTTTTTTCAGATATGAGCAACCTCATGACAAGAACTTACAGAAGTGGATATAGCCTAGTGGGTAAAGGCGTGTGCCTACGAAAAATTCATTTATTTCGTCGTAGGTTCAAATTCCACGCAATACTTTGCCTTTTTTTAAATTATCAACGAAAATTCAGATTTAGTTTTTTATTTTTATTGTATACTATGATATAATATTATAATAGTAAACAATACAATCTGCATTTTTGTTGATAATAATAATAATCGTTCGGAGACATCGCTTTTTCAAGCAAACAGAAAATTGAATTGTATACCTACCCTTCTGCACGCGAGCGGCGCTTAAAATTCGCTTCTTTGGCTTATCCATGGCATTTATATTATAATATATATGATTGGCATGCATTTGAAAAACGTTTCATCTGACTGATCGTGTACCGCCGATCTATTATTATATGTTTTGTTTTTATTTATTTCAGCAAGAATCTGTTCCGTACATTTTGAGCAAAGTTGCTTTGAAATTCCTCTTAGACAAGATTGCTGCAATACAATCCGAAAAACAGCCGAACTTTAAAGTGTGATGCTATGCCCACTTTACATGTACCAGGTTCTTCATACAAAGCAATAAAAAATAAGGAAAGGCAAGCACGATGCAAAAAAAGAGAACAAAAAAATATTCTAACAGAGTTACTAGAGGAAAACGAAAACAAAAAATATTTTATTACATGTTTTTTCGATAATTGGCCATTATTTGTCCTCTGCTACAATTTCCCAAGTTTATGCGTATAGGTTGAGGAACACCCTGTATGTCAATAAAAGGATTCTAACTGCACATTGGTATTATTGTGTTAATTGTGTATTATTTCAAAATGATTTTGCTTACCTATTTCTGTTTTAAATATTTTTAAATCTTTTTTTGTAGGTATGGCTTTGAATAGAAAGTTGAAAGAAAAAAGTAAAAATACCTATCTAATCCAAAATATTTATTACATATGTACGTACATATCTATGTAATCCCGTTTTGAATATTATTAATTCCCAGCATCCTACTATTTATCAAAAAAAGGAAACTGAATTACAAATTTCATTACTCTCTAAATTTGAAATCACTTGTTTTTATTGTAATATTTCGTATCATGTTTAATAAAACATGTCACATTTAGATAATCATTCAAAAAAACGTGGACATATGCAAAAATATTAACCACAAAGAGTATTTCCCATATACTTATATCGTCCTCAATCAACGCTTATATTGCGAATAGATTCCCACGTGACGTCACACGCTAGTGGCTTCATGCGCGAGAACATACCGTTGTGAGTGTATCGTGGGTAGGGGCAACGGGCAACTGAACGTGTCACCACTGTCACCTCATTTTCAATAGACTTCAATTTTTGACAGCTGCGCATGCGCATTTACGAGTCTATCTTTGTCTATCTGAGAAAAATATCAAGGGAGGGTTTATCTTTTAAAAACCCAAGCGGAAACATGAAAATACAAACATAAACTCAAACCATATTTTCACACATCTATTTCTTCTCGCTAATTTACTGTTCATAGTTCCTTGTGCGCATGCTCCACACTGGGCACGGAGCACGAATGTTTGTAGCTTGCAATGTTTCGTGTCACAAACACACACACGAGCACGCTTACCTTATTGAAAATGGATACATTACGAAACACTTGCTAAGCATGCGTGCCGAATTTACACTTGGCACGCGAATTGCATTAGAAATGCCGCTTCGGCCTAATGTCCTTTGCCGCCGTCATCTATCGGACGGAAGCTGATGCACTCCACGATGGAGCATTCATGCTATGGAAAGTCGTTTTGTACAGTTTTCGTACACGCCTCGAGTTATAATTCCCAATCCACGTAATAGGGGGCAAATGGTAGCGACACCTCGCGCCGGGAATTATTTGTCAGTCGTATATTGCCAATTGGCGTGGAATCTTATACAATACTATAATCACTGGCAAAATACAAAGAAGTTGGTTTGAACATACGCTAAACGGAAATCTTCAAATTACAAACTTTTGTTAGCCAGCCAAACACCAAAAACGCAACGAAAGCATATAGGCATATAAAAACGAACGTTGTCGTCTCTGACGTTGGCTTGACCAGCGCATATACAACAACGAGCAATTCAACTAACTCTTGAGAAAACAGGAGCAAATTCAATAGAAATCAGAGATGTATTCAGAAAAATCGTATGATATATGGTAGAAGTATACAGTTTAGTACAGTTTGTACAGCAAATGTTCGGCCCTACGTCATAAAAGATGAAGCAATCACGAACGTATCATGTTTAGTTAAAACGTGTCCTACTCAAAGGAACTACCGTCTTTGTCTAAAAGCGCATGTTCAACCTCCCACAATACCTGGTTTTGTTATATCTTGATGTACGTGACAAAGACAGAACATCCCGGTAATGCCTGTGACCCCCCAAGCGTCGTTTGGGGGTTTTGTCCAAATAGCCTATTATTAGATGTTAATTGTATATAAGCAACTAAAACAACACCTAGACCTAGGTGTTGTTTTAGTTGCCTATCTTCAATTCAAATGCTAATTATTAATATTTTTGCAGTTCATTATTAAAAATGCCAAGATAAAATCTTTAATAAAAGAGCAATTCTCCTTGATTTGACAGTAAAGACAATATTTTCTTCTACTCCTATTAAAAAATAAACCCGAAGTATTCATCATTTTTTGAATCTACCTTCTTATGCAACCTAATTTACACGCCATTAATTTCTAAAAATAACGTCGCGCCACTGACTTTTTGACAGTGCACTGGAGTTGCAGTTTTTGACATTTGATGACGTAGGGCCGAAGATTCGCTGAACAAACTGTACGTAAAATTTGTCAAGCCATTGGCCAACTTTGTATAATAGGTAGTCTTAAAAATATTTTTCTTTTAATCGACAGTGAAGTGTCTCAAAATGGCCATTAAAAGCTCAGAAATCGGCACTGAAGTAACCCATTTTTGTACGATTTTTTTCAATAAGTAGGCCTTGATTGGCGAGATGTAAACATCAAACGCTTGACGCGGAGCCATCGCCCGTCAAAAGTGACCAAATATTCAGTAATTTAGTAGGTTTGAATACCTATCAATCTATTTTCATGGAGGCTGCACAACAGACAGCAATTCGGAGTTTTTGTTGGGAAGCGCCGTGCCTCGTCATACTTGACAGTGGTAGATCGTCAAAGTCAAGCAACGTCGTGCGCAGTCGGTTCATGGACGGATGATCCACTATGATCATTTTTTGCTTTTTTCCAATTTCAAAAAAAAAATAATAATATGTTTCTCGGCACTGAAGTTCCTTTTATGACTCAAGTGGTTTATTTGCCTCAGCCAGAGGCAAATAATCGGCAACTAAATTCTACACGAGTTATAAAAAGTTATAAAAACTTGAAACTGGAATAAAATTTAATGTTTCACATCGATTGTTTTTAGTTAGGAGAAGTAAGGTTAAATGAAGAGGTATCACAAAAAGTTATTTAAAATAGTTGTTTTCATTGTAATTCTAGACCTTTGTGCAAACCTTGAGGTAGTTATTAAAAAAATTGAAAATTACAATTTTTCAAATAGTATATTTCCTAACAAGTGCGGAAAGTGCCACTTTTCCGCACGCGATTGCAGCTGGCTTAACGACGCGTAGCGGAGTTCAGCCAAGAAATCGAGTGTGGAAAAGACACTTTCCGCAAGAGTTATAGGAACACTATTTTTTCTACGCATTTACTTTTCCGCGCGCATTTTAGCTTAGTGCGGACTAGTGCGGAAAAGTGACACTTTCTAAACTAAAATGCGTGCGGAAAAGTGTAGTTTTCCGCACGCTTGTAGAAAAAATATTTTTCCATATTCTGAAAATGTTTAATTTTTTCAATTAAATGGAACCAGAAGGCTATTCCTAATGTTCGTTCCGCAAAAAATAAGATTTTTTTCTGGTTTTCTACAAATAACTAGACTAGAATTAGAATACAGCCGTGACGTAGGTAGGCGTAGGTAGGCAACAACGCGGATCGTAAATAAAATATTAAAAGGTGATTTTCCAATTAAGTCTAATAGTAATTTGTAGAAAACTAGAAAAAAAATCCATATTTTTTGTCACAAATACATTAGGAATTGCCTTCTGGTTGAATTTAATTATTGAAAAACTTAAAAAATTCTGAACAAAGAAACCATATTTCTGAAAAACTGTACTTTTCAATTATTTTTTAACTACCTTAAATTTCCCACAAAGGTCTAAAATTACATTCTAAACAACTTTTTCAAATAACTTTTTGTGATACCTTGTCGTATTGGTGGTGATTTGACATATGTTAAAATCGATTCTTGCACCCAGAGAAAATTCCCCAAAATACTTTTTTTTTATATCTGAACAACAAAAAAATTTCCCATTTATGTTGCCAATTCTTTGGATCACACTGTAGTATATTACAAAACTATAGGTACAAATAATAAGTAGGTACAAATTAAATAATATATCTATAGATGACGCCATAGTGCCATATAATAAGTTTATGTTCGTTTACATTCTTCGCCAAGATAACATAATATAACAATATTAAGAACTTAGAACGGTAGATATACTACCACAGAAAATATACTACTATATTTTCTGTGATACTACAACAACGGACCTCCTAAGCTATATTTAGGAGGTCCGTTACTACAATGTACAAAAGCACACACTACACGCCACTGCATCGCCTCGAATATAGTCGCTTACGAACTGCCCAACCGCGCCGTCGCTGCGTTCATTTGACAGAAACTATTCCCAAATGGCGGCTGCGCGACCAGGTGCGTATAAATAGCCCGCCAATGAGACAACAACCACACGTATCTCTGCTGTGACGACGTTGATGTTCGCTTCGCTTTCGTGCCGTTGCCGTCATTTGCCGTTTGTGCTTTGCCGCTAAGATTTCTACGAATGTATTGTGCACCAGTTTAGTTAATTTTATAACGTCAGATTCTATAGTTTATAGAAGTGTTCCGTAAAAAAGTGGTCGGCGAAGGCCGAAGAGAAATGAGTGGAGGTTACACAATATTTTGGTTCGTATACGTTGGAATACTTACAAAATGCTTTATTTAGGAGATCCGTTTCTACATGCCATTTGTTCGTTTTGTTGTTATCTACGAAGCTTTGCGGGTAATAAAATAAGCTTCATGAGCTTTTTTGTTATATAAGTGGCTTGGGTAATAGGTATTACCTCGGGTATTACCCTTGCTTCTCGCGACGATATCAAAGACGCTATTAACTCGTGGTCTATTATAATCATGGCTTGCCTCCGTTCACATCTAGATTTCCTGGATTGGGAGAGTGACGACAATAATGTCATTTGGAATTAATTTGGAATAGATTTCATGGGCATAAGAAGGTTGGTTACAGGAAAGAAAACCAAATATGCAAGGTACCAAAGTCATTATTAGGTATTACCGAGGGTATTACCTACCTATTTACGCACACTAGGGGCTGTTTTATGTAGGGTAGGTAGGTACCTACGTCAGAGAAATAACCAAGGATTATTTCTCTCAGGTACCTATAGTACCTACCTACACCTACATCAGCTAGGTACAAAAAAATGTTTAGACACTTTTTATAAAAATGTGCCTCATGATAATTTCATTTTGCAATTTGTAGGTGAATTTAGTATTGCAGAATATGTGAATTTAGTATTTGCAGGTTCGCTTTCCAACAGTTTGTCTGTTGGACTATGGTTACTATTATTTTCCTCATCTCAAAATTTAAAATACAAATATTCGGTGATGTTATTGCTTCTTTTACTTTATTATTTGCGAGATTATTTGTGCCTAGAGCCGTATTTTTTGTGAGCCTGGTTTAAATTTAGGCAGGTTTCTTCGTTCAGTAATTTTTGTTTCATTCTTAATTCTTACTATATACCTACGAAGGTATCGATTTTTAAATAGCGTCTTTGGGGAGCCGAGAGCGGAGCACCTTTGGACTACATACTACGTAACCAATACAAATATTCCCGAAACTTGGTGCATGTTCGAAAATCATATTTGGCGCGCTTAGAATGGTTGCAAGTCAAACAGCACACAGGGTAGGTAAAAAAAATATAAAAATTGTACAAGAGTAAAGTACTTACCCCGACTTACCCTTATTTCAGAAAATCCAGCAAAATGTTATTAAGAAAAGCTATCTAGAATTAAAAGTTATTCCTAAATACCAAAACATGGCCTTCTATAAGAAAAAGAAATAGGTATATTTTTTTGGAAAACATTAAGTACTAGGTACCTACTTAATTTATTAAAAAAATTTGTTTTAATATTCACCCTAAACAATTTCATAAATCAATCAAAATTATATTAATTTTGCATAACTTTGTTCAAATTCAAGCTTATTTGCAAAATGAACGTAGATTTTTCATTTTTTTAGGGAATCACAAACTTCATGTTTGTTGCAACGATATTAAACAAAACTTTAAAATTTCGCAAAAATTTTTCTTAACAAGGTAAAATATTGGTAATAATAATGTGTATATTAAAAAAGTCTCATTTAAGGTGCAAAATTTTCATTTTAAATGTTTATTAAGAAACTGGAAATTACTTAATTGACGAAAAAAATTTTTTTCTTAGGAGGCTATGTTTTGGTATTTCGGCATAGCTCTTAATTCTAAACAACTTTTTCTTAATAACCTTTTGCTGAATTCGAGGCTGAATTTTTTGAAATAAGGGGATACCTACTTTACTTTTGTACAATTTTTATATTTTTTGACCGTTTTTGACCTACCTTGTATGCTGTTTAACTTGCAACCATTCTAAGTGCACCTAATATGATTACTCGTATGATTATTATTGAACATGCGTCAACTTTCGGCAATGTCTATATTTTGGTTGTGCAATTAATAAAAAAAAGTCCCATATGGTGCACACTTAAATGACCACACTGTATACTTTTTTAACCTTATAATTCAGTATTATATTTCTATACGCAAGACGGGTAACAAGGTAAGCCTGGTTTGTGCAGCAAGTTTATATTTATGCTTTTGCTTTAGGTATCTTTTAGAAGTTCACATACCTAGCCTAGATATTGTAAAATAATAGAAGCGTGTAGGCAACACTTTTGCTTTATGTTTTACCTAGGTACTTCACAGTAGGTACCTATTTACTTTTACAATATCAGGAGCAGTATCAATAAGAAATATAGGTACCTACTCGGGTACCTATTATGCCTTTTTAATATTCTAATGCGATTTTAAAGGTAAAAAGAATTGATTTTTTTAAAAAATGGTCTAGAGTCTAGAGTAAGTACTTACGTTTTTGCTTAAAAAAATTGTACCTAAATAGAGGCTAGATAGTAGGTACCAAAGCGGATTTCAAAGGCTAAAAAAATAAAATTATTAACAGGCAAGGACCAGCCGGAAAATTTAGGAAAGGGGGGTGCTGTTTAGGGGTTGAAACTGTTTTTTGCGATTTCCGGCGAAATGTGACCTAGCGAAAAATGTCATACACAAAAGTTGTGGACATTAAAAAATCTAAAACTTTCATATAAGGCATTTTTTAACATATAACCTCAAATTTTCTTAGAAAATGGCGAAAAAACGATTTTTCGGTTTTTTATTTTTTCTCTTATAACCTTATAAAACTTTATTGGTTTTTTCCCGACTTAAATATTTTGTCCGGGCTAATTTTGACAGTTGAAATGTCTACTTTAAAATAATACAGTTGATGGTTTATTTTTCTTGAAGCCGCTTAAAATTGCTTAAATACAACGATGAATTAGGCTCGGGCCAGGGATCTGGTTTACGTCCTCGAGGTGCGAGATGAAGAGGCAAATATAAATTTGGATGGTAGGTACAGTGGCTCCTAAAAACTGTACCATTCGAGAGCGCGACAAAAAAATCTTAAATGGCGTCTTTGGGCGACGCATTTGGCAATAATAGCAAGTATAAGAGGAAGGTCTGATTAAGAGATTAAACACTTTTTCGGATTTTTAAAGAGGTAATTTCGAGAGATATTAAGCTTTTTTCCCGGGAAAAGTCGGATCGTTTTTATGTGTCGTTCTCTAACGCCTAAATGCTAGAAAGTATTCCGAAAATGTCGAGGAATTGTCAGAAATTGCCCTTTATGTCGAACGGTAGATACCACCTACATTATTTCGGGCTCTGGGTCGGAATTTTTAAAGCACCACTGTAAATTGAGTTAGGACATTTTCCGCCAGGAGGTCATGTTTCGCTGAAAATCGCAAAAAAAAAACAATTTCAACCCCTAAACAGCATCCCCATTTCACCATTGCGACTGATGTGTTTAATTTTTGTTTTTCTCTTTGCTAATGCTGTGACATGTCCTCTCACATGACCTTAACTAAATTTTCCGGCTGGTACTTGCCTGTTGATGATTTTATTTTTCCAAAAATATATTGGCACGATTCTAAAAGTAGATTCAACATTTTGAAAAGTACTTACCAGTCCCTTAAAAATTTGTGGTTGCGTGCTCCGCCGCCTGCCCCCCCTAGGGGCTATTTAAATACCGCTTCAGAATATACTATTATTTACGAGATTATTTAAAAGGCCAACACACAATGAATCTGACCCAACATTTATTAAAATCAATAGCAAAATAAAAAGTTATCAGAGGGTAACTTGAGGGGTAACCTGGGGGCTCGCCTGAGGGGTACCGTTTTTGGCTAACCACATTTAAGGGGCCCCATCTCGACAGGGGGGCCTCGGTGTTCTGGAATGTAGGTACCTACCTGAATAGAATATTTCTGTATCATTTTAAAACTTCATTTGACTACAATTTTTAGTTTGTACCTACCATTGAGTAAAGTTCCCGAGAAAGTTCCTGTGCACTCAATATTTATTGTAGTTGTAAATACCTACTACTTATCTTTATTGCATATTTTTCCCAGGTTGAGGTTTAGACGAATAACAATAATCATTTTTGTAGTTTTATTTACAACTAGCTGGAAAAAGTAGCGAATTTAAAAGGTTTACAAAAATACAGGTATTTTTAAAATATTCGTACTTAGATACTAATGACAATGACACTAGTTTAAATATACCTAGTCGTTAAATTTTTTTGAATTTAAAACTTTATGCCGGTATAAATTCGCGTATCTTTTCTCTTGAGCTTTATAGACCGTCAGACAGTGACAAATTTTCCTTACTGATTTTGTCATTTATGCCTTGGAGAGGGTTGAAAGGTAAATCGATGCTGAGTTGGAAAATAGTAATTTTAAGTTTGGCCCCCGGGGAAAACATGGAAAATTCGATTTTTCAAAACAGAAAAAGGGTACTAATTCTAACTTATGCCATGGAAAAAGGGTTGAATTAAGGGCTTGGCAGACAAAAACTGACTTGGTCTACTGACTCCGTCAGTTATGCCGTTCGAAATGGTGAAAACTTATATTTTCACTAGCCCAAAAATTGATTGGCAGAAGTGACGCGTGGGGAAAAATGCACTTTTGGGTCGGAAAATAAGTCGGATTTTTTTTTTCGTCAACTGATTTTGTCAGGGATAAAATGAATTGCAATAAAACTTTCTATAGTTTCAGAGGCATAAGTGCAGAAATTAGTTGACGAAAAAATTTTTTTCCGACTTATTTTTCAACCCAAACGTGTATTTTCCCCACGCGTCACTTCTGCCAATCAATTTTTGGGCTAGTGAGGATATAAGTTTTCACCATTTCGAACGGCATAACTGACGGAGTCAGTAAACCAAGTCATTTTTTGTGTGATTTACCAAACCCTTAATTCAACCCTTTTTCCACACGCTACACTTATGCCTTTGGGTTTTCGAGGTCGGAATAGTATAAGAAATCATACGGTGAAAATGGCATAAGTGAGAATTAATACCATTTTTTCTGTTTTGAAAAATCGAATTTTCCATATGTGTTCCCCGGGGGCCAAACTTAAAATTACTATTTTCCGACTCAGCATCGATTTACCTTTCAACCCTCTCCAAGGCATAAATGAGAAAATCAGTAAGGAAAATCTGTCACTGTCTGACGGTCTATTAATTTTACCTTCGTTAAGATGGGAATAGGTTTCTGAATATGATTGTAATAAAATCACGGTAATACCTAAGTATTGTAATTATCCAGCAAAATACCTACAGGGTGTCCCAGGTTTTTTGATCAGGACTTTGATGAATTTTGTAGAAAAATTTTAACAAAAAATTAAAACCGACTTCAAAAATTTGCCCGTATGCACACTCCACTATTTTTTTTTAAATTAACAAAAAATAACACCGACTTCACAAATTTGCCCGTATGCACATTTAAACTAAAATTTTAGAAATATTTTTCTCTTTCCAAATTGAGTTATCTTTGGATTTGGTAACAGTCATGGCAAGGAATTTAAATCTATTTAGATATGAATACATCATATCCTACATACATCATAACTTACTGTCACCGACTCCAAAGATAACTCAATTTAGCAAGAAAAAATAAAAATAAAATTTTAGTTGAAATTTGCATACCTACGGGCAAATTTTTGAAGTAGGTTTTAATTTTTTACTAAGGAATCGGTTAATTACCGAAGCAATTAATTAATTGATCATGGAGTATTATAAACGATAGCACACCCGAAGGTGCGGGACAAAGCCACTGGTCTTAATTGGCAAAGGCTCACGCTTGATCGGCAACTCACGCTTTGTCCCGCACCTTCGGGTGTGCTATCGTTTATAATACTCCATGATCAATTAATTGCTTCGGTAATTAATTGATTCCTTAGTAAATTCATCGTCTAGGCACGTTTGTCTATACCACTTGATAGTCGGGTGAGCCATACTGATGAGGGATCACCGTTCCGAAACAGTACTGTATATGACTATCGCTCTTTTTCCATCAATTTTCTTTAATTTTTTTGTTAAAATTTTTTATTTCTTTTTTAGGGAATTATTAAGAATTATCGAAATCGGTCCAATATGAAATTTCATCCCCTATTTTTCCACCCTTAGGGGTGGAATTTTTTCTTCAAATTTAAATGGGGCCACCTCTAGGGTACTCCCTTTCTAATAAAAAAAAGAATCATCGAAATCGGTTCGATATGAAATTTCATCCCCTATTTGTTCAACCTTAGGGGTGGAATTTTTTCTTCAAATTCAAATCGGTTTATAAATGACGGAGTTCTGAGGTAACAAACATAAAAAAAAACATACAACCGAATTGATAACCTCCTCCTTTTTTGAAGTCGATTAAAAAATTATAAGGTGGGTTGCTCGTATAAACGTAGGCCCTAAAGTTCTTCTTTTCTGAAATACAGGGCGTTGTAGTTTTCTTTTTGAAATTGAATTATGGCAATATCTCCCAAAATAACCAAGCTGCTGAACTGACATTTGGAATTGCAGTGTTTTTGTGGATAGAGAATAAGCTGAAAATGTCAATTTCACTTGCGCTATTTTTGGATGGTGTTTTTACTCGTAACTTTTTTGATGTTATCTTTTTGGTCTTGAAGGTCCATCGTTTTAGGGCATCTTTTTATTCTGCGACAAAAAGTTGCTCTTCTTCCATAACAATAACATCAAGCGTTTGGGTTGAAATTGGCAAAACGTACCTCAAAACACCTGTTAACTCCAACCTTTCGAAACATCAAATTTTCACCTACCGATTTCAAATGTTACAGATCACCTGTACATTTAAAGTGAGAAAAAAATCCATATGAACAATGAAACAAAAATTATTCGCTTTCAAAATGGAAAGAAATGAATTTGACAATATTTGGACACACTATTTTAAGAAAGCCTAGTGTTTTGACCAGTATCCATTTTTAATTTTTACATCATTTTGACTGTACAGTTCATCTGTAGCATTTGAAAACGGTAGGTGAAAATTTTATGTTGGGAATGTTGGAGTCAACAGGTGTTTTGGGGCATATTTTGCCAATTTCAAACAGTTGATTTTATCGTTATTTTTTTTAACCTTTATTTATATATGTCGTAGGCATCGGGCGTAATACGTCATTTCGCGGAATGTCTAGTCATTACACGTATTGCCGGCAAAAGCTGTAATAAAATAACTATTGCCTCGTATGACTCAAATTTTGCGTCATTTCAAGGATTGCCCTTGCCCTTGTTAGTCAAACAGAGTAATCGGCCGTTACAGCGTCTGACTATCGTTTGTTCAATCAAATTCTACAAATTTTCAACAAAAAATGACTGAACAAACGACAGTCCGGCGCTGTAACGTTCAATGGTTCGACCGATTACTCTGTTTGACTGACAAGGGTAAGGGCAATCCCTGAAATGACGCATAATTTAAGTCAAACCAGGTAGTAGTTATTTTATTACAGCTTTTGCCGGCAATACCTGTAATGACTAGGCTTTCCGCGAAATGACGTATTACGTCCGATGCCTACTACATATTATACATATGTATATAGGTACGTACATAAAACGAGAACATAAATATATTACAGTTAACAATATTTACGTATATAACTTAACGTCTTAGGATAACCTGCATGATATTGCATGTTATTGTATAACTTATTCTAAAAACAAAAATTTTTTTGGAGTATAGTTCGATTTTTTGAACTTGACTCTTTCGTACTTTAGAGTTTTAAGAAAGTTATGAAACACTAGCACCTTTTTGTGGCAACACCAAAAATATAACCTCAAAAAAGTTATCAAAAAATAGCGGCAAAAACACTGCAGTGTCAAATGTCACTTCAACAGCGATTATTTTGGGAGATATTATCATAATTTAATTTCAAAAAGAGAACTATAACGCCCTGTATCTCAAAAACGAACAACTTTAAGACCTATGTTTATATGAGCAACCCACCTTATAATGATATTTTCCACAAAATGTCAAAGTCCTGATCAAAAACCCAGGGACACCTTGTATATAGCCAGTATAAAAATTAGATATTATGATTTTCATATGATCAATTTGATCTTTTTGGCGATATAATATTTACTCAACTAAGCTGTCTGATTACTTTTTATACCTTTCTATTACTTCCATATTATTATTATACAGGGTCTTAATAAAGTAGGTAAGTTACAAAATTTCAAGATTCCTGGCTCGATTTTAAGAAAAAAGTTCATATTAACATATTTCCTTAAGGGTTTCCTTTTTTTGAGATACAGGGTGTTGAATTTTCAAGAAAAGTATCGAAAATTTTGAACAACTTTTCTGGACTTTTTTGTAAATGAACAAATTGTAGTCGCTAGACCTAAATGGAGTGCCAAATTATGATAATATACTAATGTTCTGCAGCTGCCAGTGGCGTAGTTACGAGGGATCGATGTTACTTTGGAAAAAATAGTCAGACCCAGTTCACAACATTTTAATACATTTCTGGATAGATCATAAAATTCTCTTTTGACTTTTTTGGCTATCTTTGAAAGTTTTTTTTAATCGACCTTGGAATCTTACCTTGAAATTTTGTTACTTACTTTATTAATATCCTCTTAATCCTGTATATGTACTATGAAACTCGAATTTTGAATATTCAAATAATATAAAATATCAAAGGGTATATTCAGAGGCTGCGATCTGTGATTTTAACCCCTGTTTATTTTTAGCTTTTATCTCAGGCAGAAAGGTGCCCGGTGGCACTAAAAACTGCTTTAGTTGACTTTGCATTTATATGTGTAGGTTGGGGGTACTGTTATGTTCATATTACGTATTATTTTATTTGTATTTTATATACATATGTACAATATTAACTAACATTAGGGGATGGTTCATATGTCTATATTTATTTGTATATGTCGAAAATTATCTATACCGAGTGTTCCATGTATCAAAAATGAAAAACGCAAAAAATTTAGATAAAAGTATTGTAGCATATAAAGGGGGCAATCCGAGGGGAAATCAGTCGCTCGTTGCTACTTGTTGGCAGACGAAGTTTTCAAGGTTACTTGAAGGTCAGCTGTGTTTTTTAACTTTTTGTGTATATAGCTGGCTAAAGCATTCTGCAAAATTATGTTTAGTTTTTAACGAAATCAAACAAAATTTAATGAGCGTGAAAGCAGCAACGAATTTTCTAGCAACGGATTTGTTGCGCGTCGCGCGGTGGTCCCCGCGGGCGGGACAATACCGCCTGCATGGATAGTCTAGGGCGCCAGTTCTTTCAAAAAACAAAAAACGTACGTATTTTAATTTGCATGGAAAATTGTCCTGCGGGAAATGGATGATATGTTCTGAGAATCTCAGAATTTGCTTCCCTCAACTTACCCCATTTTCACCCCTCTATCCGAAAACATAAAAAAACCGTGCAAATGCGCATTTTAACTTGCATTAACAATTTTCCAGCGGGAAATAGATGCTTATAGGCCCCCTCGTATGTTTTGAGAATATCAGAATTTGCTTCCCTCAACTTACCCCATTTTCACCCCTCAATCCGAAAACATAAAAAACCGTGCAAATGCGCATTTTAAATTGCAGGAAAAATTTTCCTGCGGGAAATGGATGCTAATAGGTTCCTTCGAATGTTCTGAGAATATCAGAATTTGCTTCCCTCAACTTACCCCCTGTTCACCCCCAATCCGAAAACATAAAAAAACCGTGCAAATGCGCATTTTAACTTGCATTAACAATTTTCCAGCGGGAAATAGATGCTTATAGGCCCCCTCGTATGTTTTGAGAATATCAGAATTTGCTTCCCTCAACTTACCCCATTTTCACCCCTCAATCCGAAAACATAAAAAACCGTGCAAATGCGCATTTTAAATTGCAGGACAAATTTTCCTGCGGGAAATGGATGCTAATAGGTTCCTTCGAATGTTCTGAGAATATCAGAATTTGCTTCCCTCAACTTACCCCATTTTCACCCCTCAATCCGAAAAATTAAAAAACCGTGCAAATGCGCATTTTAACTTACAGGAAAAATTTTCCTGCGGGGAATGGATGCTAGTAGGCCACCTCGTATGTTCTGAGAATCTCAGAATTTGCTTCCCTCTACTTACCCCATTTTCACCCCTCAATCCGAAAACAAAAAAACCGTGCAAATGCGCATTTTAAATTGCAGGAAAAATTTTCCTGAGGGAAATGGATGCTAATAGGTTCCTTCGAATGTTCTAAGAATATCAGAATTTGCTTCCCTCAACTTACCCCATTTTCACCCCTCAATCCGAAAAATTAAAAAACCGTGCAAATGCGCATTTTAACTTGTATCCCTGATCCTAGATCCAAAGTCAGAAATACAAAAGAGAACGTGGGGAGGTGAATGCGTTACATCAATTACTGACAGTTATATACTAGATAACTCCCTGCTTTCTTTTTACCCCAACGATTTAGTGCGTGACGATAATTATTACGAAAAAAATTACGAATACGGCAATTACGTTGTTGCGAAATTAACCGCAAATTTCTCGGTGATAATAATGTGGGAACATTTTGAATCCTTATCACCTAAAAAGTGGTTGACAGATGTGGCAATTGACTACAGCCTCCACTTTACAGTTAATAATTATTCTGATGCCATACTTTTACCTACGGCGAAGTGCCTGGCCATTTTTGAATACGGCGACAAGTTGGATCCCGGATTTTTCGAAGATCTTCCCCAAACGTCAAACGCAACAACCTTGATCATGCCAGTGATTGTCGCCACAATCAGAGAAAGAGATCACTGGACATTGGTTACGGCAAGTTTTGCCGATTCAACGTTTACATTAATTTGTAAACCCCATCAAAACAGACACAGGACGCTTCGGCTCTCATCCAAAAGTGGCAAGAATTTACTGCAAAATGGGCGGTACATAAGGGAAAACCGATGCCAAGTCGGTGGACCTTACAAACTCCTCCACACATATTTCAAAAGAATGGTTACAATTGCGGAGTGTATGTAGCATATTTCGCCGACCAAATTCTCGCCAAACGGTCATTGACAGAATCTAGTAATATGGATCGCTATAGACAAGTCTTAAAAGAAATGATTTTAGAGTCAGCCGACAAATTTCAATGCGATAATTGTTTAATATGCGGTTTCGAAAAAACTACAACGGAGTCAATGTTGACATGCATGCAATGCAAAAGGACGATTCACCAGAAGTGTGGTTCGCTGATTAATGAAAAGTGCGCATTATGCCAGAAATACTTAAAAACATAAACTTAACACAAAAATGTATAAATGTATACTTACAGTATTATTTAAATTTGTTTCTTCAAAACTAAACGAAATAAAATAATTTGCTGCCCAATTTAATATTTTCTAAAAATAAAAAAATCCTGAAACATAGCAATAAATCCAGCAATTTTAAATACAAGTAAAAATGCGTATATATGCGCACGGCTTTTTTAGGTTTTAGTATAGAAGGGTAAAAAGGGGGTAAGTTAACGGATGATAATTCTGAGATTCTGCCGAAATAATATGACGGGGCCTATTAGCATCCATTTCAAGCAGGAAATTTTTTCATGCAAGTTAAAATGAGCATTTGCACGTTTTTTTTACGTTTTCGGATTTAGGGGTGAAAAGGGGGCAAGTTGAGGGAAGCAAATTCTGATATTCTCACAACATTAGAAGGGGCCTATTAGTATTAATTTTCCGCATGAAAATTTTGCATGCAAGTTAAAATGCGCATTTGCACGTTTTTTTATGTTTTCGGATTCAGGGATGAAAAGGGGGTAAGTTGAGGGAAGCAAATTCTGAGATTCTCAGAATATACGAGGGGGCCTATTAGCATCCATTTCCCGCAGGAAAATTTTTCGTGCAAGTTAAAATGCGCATTTGCACGGTTTTTTTAATTTTCGGATTGAGGGGTGAAAATGGGGTAAGTTTAGGGAAGCAAATTCTGAGATTCTCAGAACACACGAGGTGGCCTACTAGCATCCATTTCCGGAAAATTTTTCCTGCAATTTAAAATGCGCATTTGCACGGTTTTTTTATGTTTTCGGATTTAGGGGTGAAAATGGGGTAAGTAGAGGGAAGCAAATTCTGAGATTCTCAGAACATACGAGGTGGCCTACTAGCATCCATTCCCCGCAGGAAAATTTTTCCTGTATGTTAAAATGCGCATTTGCACGGTTTTTTAATTTTTCGGATTGAGGGGTGAAAATGGGGTAAGTTGAGGGAAGCAAATTCTGATATTCTCAGAACATTCGAAGGAACCTATTAGCATCCATTTCCCGCAGGAAAATTTTTCCTGCAATTTAAAATGCGCATTTGCACGGTTTTTTATGTTTTCGGATTGAGGGGTGAAAATGGGGTAAGTTGAGGGAAGCAAATTCTGATATTCTCAAAACATACGAGGGGGCCTATAAGCATCTATTTCCCGCTGGAAAATTGTTAATGCAAGTTAAAATGCGCATTTGCACGTTTTTTTACGTTTTCGGATGGAGGGGTGAAAATGGGGTAAGTTGAGGGAAGCAAATTCTGATATTCTCAGAACATTCTAAGGCACCTATTAGCATCCATTTCCCGCAGGAAAATTTTTCATACAAGTTAAAATGCGCATTTGCACGGTTTTTTTATGTTTTCGGATTGAGGGGTGAAAATGGGGTAAGTTGAGGGAAGCAAATTCTGATATTCTCAAAACATACGAGGGGGCCTATAAGCATCTATTTCCCGCTGGAAAATTGTTAATGCAAGTTAAAATGCGCATTTGCACGATTTTTTACGTTTTCGGATGGAGGGGTGAAAATGGGGTAAGTTGGGGGAAGCAAATTCTGATATTCTCAGAACATTCTAAGGCACCTATTAGCATCCATTTCCCGCAGGAAAATTTTTCATACAAGTTAAAATGCGCATTTGCACGATTTTTTACGTTTTCGGATGGAGGGGTGAAAATGGGGTAAGTTGAGGGAAGCAAATTCTGAGATTTTCAGAACATACATGGGGGCCTATAAGCATCTATTTCCCGCTGGAAAATTGTTAATGCAAGTTAAAATGCGCATTTGCACGATTTTTTACGTTTTCGGATGGAGGGGTGAAAATGGGGTAAGTTGAGGGAAGCAAATTCTGATATTCTCAAAACATACGAGGGGGCCTATAAGCATCTATTTCCCGCTGGAAAATTGTTAATGCAAGTTAAAATGCGCATTTGCACGATTTTTTAAGTTTTCGGATGGAGGGGTGAAAATGGGGTAAGTTGAGGGAAGCAAATTCTGATATTCTCAGAACATTCTAAGGCACCTATTAGCATCCATTTCCCGCAGGAAAATTTTTCATTCAAGTTAAAATGCGCATTTGCACGATTTTTTACGTTTTCGGATAGAGGGGTGAAAATGGGGTAAGTTGAGGGAAGCAAATTCTGAGATTCTCAGAACATTCAAAGGGACCTATTAGCATCAATTTTCCGCAAAAAAAAATTTCATACAAGTTAAAATGCGCATTTGCACGGTTTTTTATGTTTTCGGATAGAGGGGTGAAAATGGGGTAAGTTGAGGGAAGCAAATTCTGATATTCTCAGAACATTCAAAGGGACCTATTAGCATCCATTTTCCGCAAAAAAAAATTTCATACAAGTTAAAATGCGCATTTGCACGGTTTTTTATGTTTTCGGATAGAGGGGTGAAAATGGGGTAAGTTGAGGGAAGCAAATTCTGATATTCTCAGAACATTCAAAGGGACCTATTAGCATCCATTTTCCGCAAAAAAAAATTTCATACAAGTTAAAATGCGCATTTGCACGGTTTTTTATGTTTTCGGATAGAGGGGTGAAAATGGGGTAAGTTGAGGGAAGCAAATTCTGAGATTCTCAGAACATTCAAAGGGACCTATTAGCATCCATTTTCCGCAAAAAAAAATTTCATACAAGTTAAAATGCGCATTTGCACGGTTTTTTATGTTTTCGGATAGAGGGGTGAAAATGGGGTAAGTTGAGGGAAGCAAATTCTGATATTCTCAGAACATTCAAAGGGACCTATTAGCATCCATTTTCCGCAAAAAAAAATTTCATACAAGTTAAAATGCGCATTTGCACGGTTTTTTATGTTTTCGGATAGAGGGGTGAAAATGGGGTAAGTTGAGGGAAGCAAATTCTGATATTCTCAGAACATTCAAAGGGACCTATTAGCATCCATTTTCCGCAAAAAAAAAATTCATACAAGTTAAAATGCGCATTTGCACGGTTTTTTATGTTTTCGGATAGAGGGGTGAAAATGGGGTAAGTTGAGGGAAGCAAATTCTGAGATTCTCAGAACATTCAAAGGGACCTATTAGCATCCATTTTCCGCAAAAAAAAATTTCATACAAGTTAAAATGCGCATTTGCACGGTTTTTTATGTTTTCGGATAGAGGGGTGAAAATGGGGTAAGTTGAGGGAAGCAAATTCTGAGATTCTCAGAACATTCAAAGGGACCTATTAGCATCCATTTTCCGCAAAAAAAAATTTCATACAAGTTAAAATGCGCATTTGCACGGTTTTTTATGTTTTCGGATAGAGGGGTGAAAATGGGGTAAGTTGAGGGAAGCAAATTCTGATATTCTCAGAACATTCAAAGGGACCTATTAGCATCCATTTTCCGCAAAAAAAAATTTCATACAAGTTAAAATGCGCATTTGCACGGTTTTTTATGTTTTCGGATAGAGGGGTGAAAATGGGGTAAGTTGAGGGAAGCAAATTCTGAGATTCTCAGAACATTCAAAGGGACCTATTAGCATCCATTTTCCGCAAAAAAAAATTTCATACAAGTTAAAATGCGCATTTGCACGGTTTTTTATGTTTTCGGATAGAGGGGTGAAAATGGGGTAAGTTGAGGGAAGCAAATTCTGAGATTCTCAGAACATTCAAAGGGACCTATTAGCATCCATTTTCCGCAAAAAAAAATTTCATACAAGTTAAAATGCGCATTTGCACGGTTTTTTATGTTTTCGGATAGAGGGGTGAAAATGGGGTAAGTTGAGGGAAGCAAATTCTGATATTCTCAGAACATTCAAAGGGACCTATTAGCATCCATTTTCCGCAAAAAAAAATTTCATACAAGTTAAAATGCGCATTTGCACGGTTTTTTATGTTTTCGGATAGAGGGGTGAAAATGGGGTAAGTTGAGGGAAGCAAATTCTGAGATTCTCAGAACATTCAAAGGGACCTATTAGCATCCATTTTCCGCAAAAAAAAATTTCATACAAGTTAAAATGCGCATTTGCACGGTTTTTTATGTTTTCGGATAGAGGGGTGAAAATGGGGTAAGTTGAGGGAAGCAAATTCTGAGATTCTCAGAACATTCAAAGGGACCTATTAGCATCCATTTTCCGCAAAAAAAAATTTCATACAAGTTAAAATGCGCATTTGCACGGTTTTTTATGTTTTCGGATAGAGGGGTGAAAATGGGGTAAGTTGAGGGAAGCAAATTCTGATATTCTCAGAACATTCAAAGGGACCTATTAGCATCCATTTTCCGCAAAAAAAAATTTCATACAAGTTAAAATGCGCATTTGCACGGTTTTTTATGTTTTCGGATAGAGGGGTGAAAATGGGGTAAGTTGAGGGAAGCAAATTCTGAGATTCTCAGAACATTCAAAGGGACCTATTAGCATCCATTTTCCGCAAAAAAAAATTTCATACAAGTTAAAATGCGCATTTGCACGGTTTTTTATGTTTTCGGATAGAGGGGTGAAAATGGGGTAAGTTGAGGGAAGCAAATTCTGATATTCTCAGAACATTCAAAGGGACCTATTAGCATCCATTTTCCGCAAAAAAAAATTTCATACAAGTTAAAATGCGCATTTGCACGGTTTTTTATGTTTTCGGATAGAGGGGTGAAAATGGGGTAAGTTGAGGGAAGCAAATTCTGAGATTCTCAGAACATTCAAAGGGACCTATTAGCATCCATTTTCCGCAAAAAAAAATTTCATACAAGTTAAAATGCGCATTTGCACGGTTTTTTATGTTTTCGGATAGAGGGGTGAAAATGGGGTAAGTTGAGGGAAGCAAATTCTGAGATTCTCAGAACATTCAAAGGGACCTATTAGCATCCATTTTCCGCAAAAAAAAATTTCATACAAGTTAAAATGCGCATTTGCACGGTTTTTTATGTTTTCGGATAGAGGGGTGAAAATGGGGTAAGTTGAGGGAAGCAAATTCTGATATTCTCAGAACATTCAAAGGGACCTATTAGCATCCATTTTCCGCAAAAAAAAATTTCATACAAGTTAAAATGCGCATTTGCACGGTTTTTTATGTTTTCGGATAGAGGGGTGAAAATGGGGTAAGTTGAGGGAAGCAAATTCTGAGATTCTCAGAACATATTAGCATCCATTTCCCGCAGGACAATTTTCCATGCAAATTGAAATACGTACGTTTTTTGTTTTTTGAAAGAACTGGCGGCCTAGACTATCCATGCAGGCGGTATTGTCCCGCCCGCGGGGACCACCGCGCGACGCGCAACAAATCCGTTGCTAGAAAATTCGTTGCTGCTTTCACGCTCATCAAAATTTATTAGTTTTTAATTTAAATTGGAACCAAAAATTATTACCTAAGATGTGCCCTTTTATGTGTACATAACATGTTCGTTTGCATTATTCAAACACCCATTTCAAGTGCAGCAGCTAGCTATACTGTGTTCAAAAGGAATTGATAGCACAGACGTTTTCTATAGATTCTTGAAGTTTTACTCATAAAAGTTGGACCACCCTGTATAATATCTAGTCTTTGACAAAATACTGTTCTAGTCACCGACTCGGGATATCAGCCAAAGATTAACTGTCAGAAAAACTGTATACGTAAAATTAAAGTGCATGTTGATACATTTCAACACCCTAATAATTGACCAATTCGTCAATTTATGTAAAAATGTAAGTGCAAGTAATCCGCAAATTTTCGTTTAAATACAGGAATAACTGCTTCCAAATAATATTTTGAACAATTACAACACATTTTCAACTTAACTGTAACTTGTCGCTACTTAGAATTTGGAAAAACGCACGTTATCGCACTTTCTATGCAAGAAAATTAAAAGTGATCCCGTTCGTCATAGTGCGCGTTATTGTTTTGTAGTTTTTATGAAGTACCTAACGAGTCTTTAAAATTTTAAGAAACTTTATACTTAAATACTTATTACAAGTGGCAAAAATAAATGATTTAAGAGAACGTTAAAATATAGTACGCCTACGTAACATTAAAATATAAATAAATCACCAATAAAAAATATCCCCCTACGATGCGAACTTTTTAGAGGGCACTGTAATCTATTATGTTTTCTTCTATTAAGTATTATCCGTTAGGTAATAAAAAATACATTTTGCACCATCTTCATTTTTTCCAAAAAAATAGTTTTTTGGTTATAACCTTTTGTTTGACGTTCAATTGTTTTTTTTCTAAACGACATTAGACGGTTTGGGAAAAAAATGCATCAAACTGGTTTTTAAACCACGAATTTATTTTACTTTTTGAAATTGAGCCCATACAAGTGGTAGATAACAGGTGGCCATGATTACAACCCAAAAGTGAAGTTACCCACATTGTTCAATGTGCTTTTTGTACACTTAAGTACCTAACAAAAAAGGTTTATCAAAATCGGTAAATAATTAAAGATTTTACAAGGTGTTCTTTCTCATCTATACGTTGTTTTTTTTTTCATTTTTTTTTAAATTTTTTAAAGTCCAATATACTAAAAATAGTTTTTGGGTGAAGCAAGAGCTGAATACAGAAAACTGCGTTTCTAATGCAAAAGAAATTGTCAAATACACCTATAATACCGCTTTACCATGGACACATTGTATATTACGTCAAAGTTCGATTTTTTTCCTAAAGGGAGACAGCCTTTTTTAGAAAAGTGCACTTTCAATAGCATTCACGTCAAAATGTTATTAAGGAAACATGTTCACGATAAAAAACTGAGTAGATGTGCAAAATTTCAAAAGCCTAGACCTACTTTGATTTTCATGTGCTAAAAAATTTAAAACTTACAAAAATGAATTTTTAGCATCATTACAGTTATAAACGGTCTAAATCAGGTATGATAGCGCACTCAAAATAGGTACTTATTAGTTATTTAAAGCAAATTTCTCTTTTGGAGTTTAAAAAATATGCGAGAATATGGGTGTCATTGGTTGCGTTCAATGCGCTCCAAAATCAGTAATCGCTGCCAGCGCTTTACGTCAATGTGTATTGAAAGGGCAGAAATGACAGATAGCGCTAGCTATCGCTGCCCTCGATTCGGCAGCTATTTCACTATTGCTAGATTTTGTTGGTAGCGTTATTCACGCAATAAATAAATAAATAAAAAATGGAAGGTTGGGAAATTGTAAGAGACAATTATTGTGGAAAACTGGTTATAACTGCTTCGTGTATCATCAACTCTGTGCAGTTGTTTATTATTTCTTGGTCGTCATTATAAAAATTAGCCAAAATGGTAAAATATAGGCACAGAAAATCAAGTTATTTTAAAAACGAAAATAGAAAATACCTGATGACAGACAAGACCAAGTTATAAATTGGTCATTTAACACACCACGGCAGCGATTACAGCGCTGTCAAAGGTTGACAGATAGCGCTACATAGCGATTACAAAAATTCGGTCTGCATTGAACGCAACCAATGGGTCACAATTTTATTCGGTTCGAATAATTGACAGCAGCGACAACTATTAGTTTTCAAGAAGCATTTTAGTCGATGCTTTGTACTATATTATTTTTTTAACTATGCCAATATTGTTATTATTATATACATATACAGTGTGTCCACGGATGGACTTAACTATACTTGTAAAATTTTTTATTTTCAATTCTTCGAAAAAAGTCATTCTTCATAAAAAAAGTCTGCTTGTTCTTAAAATAAAATTGGCATGGGAAAAGTTGACATTACTTATACTGGGTGACCAGAAAATTAAAGAAACGTTAATTAGCATAAGAGTAAACTACCTCTATTTGTAGAGATAATGAAAAAAGTTATAAAGAAAATTTGCTCAGCGTGGTAAAGCTACTTAAGTGTACAAAATTTCAAAGCGTTAGGCCTACTTCGATTTTTTGATTTTTTCTTGTTTTTCTTCGATTAAATAATTTTCTGTAGGTAGTAAGACAAAACTTATAAATAAAAGTTACTCAGAATAGGAAACTGTGTATGGTGGAAAAATCAAAGTAGGCCTAACGCTTTGAAATTTTGTACACTTAAGTAGCTTACCACGCTGAGCAAATTTTCTTTATAACTTTTTTCATTATCTCTACAAATAGAGGTAGTTCACTCTTAGGCTAATTAACGTTTGTTTAATTTTCTGGTCACCCAGTATAAGTAATGTCAACTTTTTCCGTGCCAATTTTATTTTAAGAACAAGCAGACTTTTTTTTTATGAATGACTTTTTTCGAAGAATTGAAAATAATTTTTTTTACAAATATAGTTAAGTCCACCCGTGGACACACTGTATATTATATCTATATAATATATAAGTCTAATTTTTTTATAGATATAATAATAGTATAGTAGGTATATAGTTATCGCCGTTATAGGTATAGAGGCTGGAAATTCCTAAATATCTCCTTTCCCCAGAAATCAGCTTGACTCAATTATACATAGGGGTACCTGGTTACCATTTATGCAAATGATTTGTCCGAATTACCAACCGCCATAAACGAGGTAGCCGAAGGTTACCTGGAAAACAAAGGAAGAAGAGGGAAGTTGTAAAACCATCGTCCTAATTTTATGAATACTAATTAGCATTTACTTTGTCATAAACCTAACCATTCTAGTTGTAGAAAATAGCATTATTAATATGGGGCAGTTTATATACTAAGGGTCACTCGTTCTTACAATTTCACACACTCCACACCGGACCGTCAATGGTTGTTTTAATCTACGTGCAATAATATATTTTCGTATATTGTCTCCGAAGTCGCTATTTATTTACCATTCGCGTAACCCGGTCCCCACGTCGTGAGCATGTGGCTTCGGGAGAAGACGGACAACCTAGGAGAGGCCCCAACAGCAGACACCAGCCTGGAGGACACACACGCCGCCAGCGTAATAATAATGCTCCACATCACCTATCCTGAGCCCCCAAGCGCGCGGTTTTGCAGGACAGAGACCGCAACGTCAACGACACCATAATTAGTAAGTCAGTAAGTACCTTCTGTGTTTGTTGGGTTTAGCTGATTTCCATATTTCCTATTTACAAACTTCGCAAGCCTTTGAACTCATTTTACAAAGATTTTGCACCCTAGTCCTACCATAAATAGATATTACACAGTCAATCTTATTTATATTATGTCAGTGTCTAGGAGGCCTAAACATTAATATACAGTGTGAACACTGTGTATTCGAGTGCTTCTGGGTGGTGGTAAGATGCTCTCTGGGCGTAAAAGACATCCCATAAGTCTTTCAAACAGGGCCTACTTGTACATTATCATTTTTATATCCCAAAATTTGTAAAACTATTATCGGCGATTTTTTATCGAAAGTCTGACACCGCCATCTTATTTAGCATCCCTAAAAATGGTTGCTGCCGATTTTCATAAAAAAATATTCAGCGATAAAGTTTTTACAACAGGATCTACTTTGCGAATACCTACGCCTTCGACGAATTCTCGAATTGAAAATTTATTTATATTCTTGTATTTACAAATGTTTAAGTTTGCAAGGATGTTTGGAAGAAAGTATTTTTTTGTTTTAAATTATTTTGTTATTTTTTATTAAATATTACATTACATCTCATCTACTAGAACTTGATTGGATTGATAATCAATTAATTATCGACCTAGATACACAGGTTGCTTCAGTTTTAAACCGACAGACTTTGGGAAAAATAGAACTTTGAAAAATAATGCTACCTTCTTATAAACCTAATGCTCCCCAGGACGGTACAGGGTTAAATTTCCCAGAAAAATAAAGATAATATTTAATACAGGGCCTTCGGCAACCTGGAAAATTCAGGGTATTCCTAAAGGGTCAGGGAAAGTCATGGAGTTTTCCGTTTCCACATTAAAAGTCGCAATTCAACTAGGGCTTTGATTTTATCATGGTGCATAGTTTCACATCAAGATCATTTTAGACCCTATTTATGAACGAGCGGATTCTTAACTATTTTTTAATAGCCGGGTAAGATGTTCACTATGTCTCAACACGCGTAACATTTTTCAGAACTTAATTTTTTTGAAACTTGAGGATTTATCATTTTTAAGGGCACATGAAATTGTATTTTACTTATCGAAGCCTGTTTGGAAAAGTCGGGGAATTCTAATTTGTCAAATTGCTGAGAACCCTGAAATATCTCTGAAACTAATAAAGCTATTGAAACCAAATTTGGTAAAATCATTACTCGTATAGGTTGACACAAAATTAAGTATCCATCTGATCAAAAGACTAGTGGCCGAAATATGGGTAATTATTGATGCTAATTTGCGAAAAAAAAAAATTAATTCAGCCCTGGGCAAAGTCAAGGGCGCCATTAATTTCGAATGATGATCGTTTTCATTTCTCACAAAAAGTATTCTTCGTCTTTTATCGTATCTGCTTTGGTTTCATGGCGATTTCAATTTTTTAATTTAATACACATAAAATTGTAAGAAAAGAAAATTTTGTTTTTGGAAAAATGAGAACTAAAATCTAAAAGAATGATTTTAGTTTAGAAAATAAACGCAAAAAAATATTTTTACTTTACCAGTTCGCTATACAATTAGGGTTTAGGAACACTAAATTTGGGTTCTTCTTTTTCCAAACAAAACAGGTTTAGGTACTTTTAATATTATAAGTTTATTAAATAAAAAAATCGAAATTACCACGAAATTGTAGCAGGCACGAAAAAATATTAAGAATACTTACTTTTTTTGGTACATAATTAAAATAATGATACTCGAAATGCACTTTTTACTTTGTACGGTTTTCCTTAAATTAGTATAACTAATTACTCATATCTCCTCCACTGGTTTTTTAAATCTTATGTCAACCTATACCAGTAATAAGTACCAAATTTGGTTTCAATAGCTTTACTAGATTCAGAGATACTAAAAAATATCTGTCTTTTGCGAAATTTAACACATTAACTTCCTCAGGGGAGACCCAAAGACATTAAGTTTATATGACAAACTGGCAGTATTTTTCAAAGGTCTATTGTTTCTCAAAGTTTGTCAATTTAAAACTGAAACAACCTATATTTCTTCAGCAAATTGTGATTTTGGTTGAATTGTGTTAAAAGTGTGATAAAAAAACGAAATACGTGGCATTCAATAATATTGTATGTAGTTTTACTTATAAGAGGCCATAAAATTAAATTAGCTAGTGTAATAAATCGCTAAAATATTATGAAATTCTAACAAGCCGTGCAATAGTTATTGCCTGCGAAAATATTTGCCAAAATTGATAATTCACCCTGTAAATTGGAGGTTTTTAATTGCCATTTCTGATTAATCTGAGCTAGCCCTATCCACAGCAGCAGTATGCCCCTTTCCTCCCGGGACACCCTGTATAGTGGATACCACGAATTTTGATCCCTGCGTCACAATGGCCAACAATGTAATTTCCATTGTCGACCATTGTGACGTAGGGATCAAGATTGGTGATATCCACTTATATGTAAAATTTACCCTATTGTAAAAGCTGCGTGAAAGACTTGTGTGATGTAAAATGCTCCCGGAGAGCATCTTCCCACCACCCATCATGATGGAAAAAGAAGCATTCGAATATCTCATAGGTGTTTACACCCAGGCTCACAGTTAAGATTGAAGACACTGTATATGTATAGGTATTTTCAATTAAGTAATTTTAATTTGACCTAAGTTGGGAATCAGGAACCTTTGGCATTACAATGTACTTCTTTCGCTTAAATCCACACTCTAAAACGCGCTTTTCGCTAGCCATGTTAGCATCATCAGGAGATTATTAGGACTATTCTTAGTCTAGTCCTAATCTAGTCTTAATCATCCCCTGATGATGCTAACATGCGCGTCGAGTGCAACTTTTTGATGTAACTTTTAATTTGAACTTGTGATGGACAGGTTATTTCCTACAGGTTTATTTTAGGTCTCCCCAATGTGCTTATATGTTTCTGATATTAGTGCAGAGAAAATTGACAATTAAAAATCTTAACGTGCCAAGCATTGGTGATTTTACCTTACACAGTGCCACCCTGTAAAAAATTTACTGAAGGTGCAAAATCCAATGTCAGTTTTTAAAAGAAACTTTTTAATAAATCACTACCTTCCAAAACGGGCTTGTATCAAATTTTAGCATCTGAAATAATAATTTTGTAGAAAAATTAAAAATGTACATTAAGTACATATTTATTTTGGTAATGGCATAATTTCGAATTTAACAGGCATAATAATTCTTATTGCCGTGTAAAAAAACCAAAGAAGCCACTGTCTTCATTTACACATTTATCACATTCATATTTATAAAAATACAAAAAAGTACAGTGACAAATTTGTAATAATATGCACTCCTATAAAAACAAAACTATAAAAGCATGCAAAAGTGCTAGGTGAACAAATTAAATATAAAACAAAAAAACTGGTATG
Organism: Pseudeuparius sepicola; assembly: GCA_963920635.1. Lineage (NCBI taxonomy): Eukaryota > Metazoa > Arthropoda > Insecta > Coleoptera > Anthribidae > Pseudeuparius > Pseudeuparius sepicola. The sequence goes on from OY987307.1 coordinate 5,978,709, forward strand.
AGCAAGTTACTTACGTTTTTTTTGGAAATATACTTCTTATAGGCTAGTACCTGTATTGGATCTATCCTTGGAGAATTTGGCTTAGATTTATAGAGGTACTCAAATTTAATACATTTGCGTCTTAAAACTTTATTAATACTCTTGCACAAAAAAAAATACTACAGCGAATAATCAGATTTTTAACATTTGTGCCTAAATTATTATGGGTGTTACAATTTATTACAGAAAAATGTATACTGCACTTAGCAATTTTGAAATATTATTTTTGAAACACGACTTTGGAAGTAAATAAGACAAGCGATATATGCTTTGTCTAACGGCAAAGTGGAGAAACCCTCCAGCTTTCAACAAATTGCAATTCTCGAAATGACGAACATGCAAATTCTGAATAGCCGAGATTTGTACCAACATATGCCATTAGGTTAGCCTTACAATTATCGCAAGCATTAATGAATATAGTTTTTAACTTACTAGCCACATAAATTGAATAATAATAATAAAATATAATAAATAGTATTTACACTAACCCTAGTTTTTTGTTGTTAACAAATCCGGAATCTCAATGTCACTGTTGGGCTCTTCTAATGGAGCTACATCAGCAACCTCTTCCCTCGTTAAAAGACACCTCAAATTGTCTAAGGCCCCTTCGCTGATATCTTCTTCACAGTTTGAGCTTGGAGAATGCGATGATGTAAAGCTATTAATAAGAGTTAAATTACGTCATAAAATGTAGGACGCCAGGTGAAATATTTCTAAATTCGTGGCTGCCTATGGCTCCGGAAAAATTCTTGGTGTCAGTTGTGACTGGCGAGTAACTTTCATATCCCCTAATATAGCACCTAAATGTTAAGAAATATACAGAAACATACAAAATTTCTTGAAAATGACATTAACTCAGTTAATCAGGATTTCTAGTGTCAAAATAAAATATGACAATTTCAATGTCACTTCCGTTAAGCCGATGCCACACAATGTGTCAAATTTTCTCCGACGTTGGTGATATTCTTGGCTCCAACATTGGGCCATTCTTTGCCACACTTGCCACACTTGTGAAAAAAAAAGTAGAATTGAATACATACTACATTTAATAGTTGTAACAAAATGCCTAACGGAAAAAGCTCAAACGTGGCATGTGCTCATTGGACACGTGCATTTGACAGTGTATTGACAGCACACGCCCACACAATATGGAACTGTGGGACCATCTTAACAAAGGGTCAGATCACAAAACACCCCACAGGTGAGATCAACTAAAATATTACTTTTTAACACATAAATGTTGTTAACATTAATAAGGTCAAGCCATGTAATACTATTTTTTTTACCACTACACTGATTTTAACCATATAATGTTTGTCCTTCATCTATGTTGACACTTAAATATAAACATACAATGAAATTGTTAAATGTACTTTTATAACCTGATGATGGCCAAAATTAGGCCGAAACGAACGTAGTTTCTTTTTTATATTAATAATAAATTTTAAAAAAATACAAACTAAATTAATAAACGTTGTCAAACCCACAATATAACATGTAGTACGGGAGCCAGCGACAGATCTTGGTGACAATTTAATGCAAAGTTGAAAACCCACACTCAGAGAAAAAACATTGTAAAATAAAAAATAATGCCAATGAATCAAATAAAATCAAATATATTTTTGCTTCATTAATGTTTATAATTAAATTAATAGAATATCTTATAATTTTTAATACATTTTTAAAACAAACATGGTCATGGTCATTGTTATTGGTTCATCCTTTTAAAACGTCGGACTGTCTCTATTTGAATTAAAGAGAAAACGTTAAGCAATTGAAATGATTTATATATTAGAATAAAAAGGAAAAATATATTATTTTAATAATATTGTATATATTTTTTAAAAACGGTTAGTAACGATTTAAAAGTACATTGGATTTAGAATAAAAATGTTGTCCTTTTGATTTAAGGAGAAAACGTTTTTAGTTCCATAGTTGTCCTTTTATTTTTAAAATACGTTCCTTTTATTTCAAGAAACAGGGCAATATTCTAAGTTCTTCGTAAATTTAGCGCATATATTTTTATTTACGAATTAATGTGAAATGTTTAATGATATATGAATATTTCACTTTGTTTAAAACTTAAGGTGATTTTAATTCAAGGGCATTGGTACTAACATTTTAAATGAAATACAAATTAAGTTTGTAACAAAAATAACTTTATTTATAAATAATTTTCCGTGTACAGAAATAATGAGTGATATCAAACTAAAAAATAAGTCCGTTTGGCGTATCCACTATACATTCGTCGATATAGACCTTAACATATCACTTATACATGTTAACAAGATAAATTAAAAACATGGTTATTAAACTAAATAAAAAATAACTCTTTCTCGCGACAAATATGCATTCTATCTACCTATGTAAAAAGTAAATGAAAATACTTACAAAAACTTATTTCTTAAATATACTTTGCCATTATTTGAAGTGTAAAGGTGTAATGGTGGGGATGTAAAATACTCTACAGGGTTTAAATGTAAGTTATTTAGAGATCGTCCAACTTCAAATGATTGAAAATAATAGTCAAAATGTTTTAGCTCAATTTCATTTGCCAAAATAAACAATGAGTTTTTGCTTAGTTCAACAAGATTTACTATTTTAAAAAGTTTTACTTGATGATGTTCAACGGCTGTCAAATATAACTTAGCCTTGTATTTTTTGCCATGATATATTCCTGACTCAGATATACTAGCGTGCTGTAATTGCAATTGTTGTGTATCAGTTAAAGTGCATGAAAACTGCATACGCTGCAAATTTGATGACTTTTTGTTTTCTAAATGAAATTCGGGACCACATCCCTGCTTAAAATCAATAAGAGTTTTAGCAAATTTAAGCCCAGCCTTGACAGAAAGTGTGTAGGGAATATTAATTCTTGAAGATGTATTTGTAGAATAAATCTTCGAACTTTGATGCTTTGCTTCAAATCTAAAACTCCACAAAAATTTTGGTGGCCCGCATTTACGAATGAGTGTTGGATAGTGAACTAGAAAATGGTGTTTTGGTTTTAGATCTCCATACAATTTTATATATAAATCATTATGTTGGCGAATAAGAGTTTTAAGAGCGTTAATATCTTCCGCATTAAATTCAGGTAACAAGATCTTATCCAACATTTCCAAAAGTAAACATAACAATTTCCAAGATTTATTAGTTTTTGGTACCAAATCACCCAATATTAAAGGAAGAAAATGAACAAATGTCCAAGTTTCCCTAGCAGACATTTTTAATTTATTTGACTTTAAACGATTATGGTCTATAGTGGACGAAGAAATATAGCCGACTTCAGTTTCACCATACAGAAATGACATTGTCTTTTATTAATGATAACAAACTATTGCAAATGTCATAATGACAGACGCCTTCAAAAAGATCGTGCATAAGGTCAAAAACAACATTTTCGACAACATGAAAAGAGGGTATTCTGTTAAATGTACAGTTTTCCCGTAACCCTGTTAGTGCAAAGTCTTCTTTTTTTAAGTCTAAGTCATATTTCATTTCTAAGAGAATCATCAAATTGTACGCAATCCCTTTTCGTTTCTAATTTTGTTCGTTTACACACCCTACAAAAGCTTTTGGAATTAAAAGACTTTGTAAAACCCATAATTGTATTGAGGCCTAAATTGTCACCTAGAACTGCTCCCAAAACAAAGTAAACCCTAATACTTTGGTCAGGTGTATTAATAAGGATACCCTCTTTTTCTAAAAATACGAGTTCTTCAATTATATGATGAAAAGACACGTCATTTCCAAATTGTTTGTAATCATCAGTTTTTATAAAAGCACAGTTAAATATAAATTGTAATTGGGACAGTAAATACTGAGGAACAGTAGGAAAACTGTAGTAGCCTGCCAAAATCGATGTAGAATGGCTACCTAGTGGATTATTTATACCATAATCATCAAAATATAGAAATATAGGTATGACTATTTTACCAGTAAATGATTTAATTTTATTTACATAGGATTCTCCGTTTATAAAATTGACTATTTTATTTTTTGACATTAAGGTTTCTGTATATTTTAGCGTTAAAGTTAAAATTCCAGGACATTCAAAAAATTGTTTTAACTGAAAACGTAAAGGCATAAAATAAGCAGCAAACGACTTTCCTACTAACGTTGGATTTCCTTTTAAGACTCTTGTTGTCACATGATTGCTCAACTCATGACGTTGTGGATCTTCATATAAATGTTGTTCCTTTAAATGTTTAAAAAGACGGTGTTCTGTGGAAATGTCTACGAATGGATTTTCGCAAAATTTTAATATGGCAATAACATCATCTTGTAGCGTTCTATCAGTGACATTATTATGCACAAGACAATTATGTAAAACGTTTTTAATAGATGTACACAAAGTAGTGACCTGCTTTTGAATAGATAACACATCACTTCTTGTCATGTTGTCTTCGGCATGTAAATGAAGGGAGAAATGGAGGGCCTTTTCTTTCATATCATTTAAGGAATCTAATAAATTAAAAGGTGATGGCGTTTGCACAATATCAGCATAAGGATTTTCATTACTATTTAGAAAAGCCAAATCATTTTGACTATTATTATCATAATCAATATTAGGTTGAACAGTTTCAATGAATGTTTCGGCAGACTTATGAACTTTCTGAATATGAACTTTAAATGCTTTGAATGATGAAAACAGTTGGTTACAGCCATTCTGTTTACATTGTAATGAGTCAGAAGAAGTAACAAAATGACTGTATTTCAAGTGATTCACCAAATCCTCAAGTATTTTAAATTGCAATGCACATTTATAGCAAATAAACATTATCAATGTTTCTTATAAAAATATTTTTAAATACCGTATAATACTATTGATATTATTAATATAATAATACTATTGTGAACTGAGATATGCAATAAGAGATGATACACTGGGTAAGGGCTTATCATATTCTGTTTCGATTTCAAAAATGTATTTTTGTAGAAAATACCATGGCCCATAAGAGGCTTGCGGATATTCTAAACACAAAACATGAAATAATTTAAAACAAGTATCTAGACATGACAAGTAGGAATCGTGATGTTGACAACATTTATCAAAATATACAAAATAATTTGTTATTTGGTCCGCACTGTAACCTACAACTACAATAAGAGGCTGCAATGTTATACCTTTATTGTAATGCTTGGCCCTTAGCTCTCCCAAACTGTGCTCAAAGTCATTAATTGTTGGAATCCTTAAGGTGAAGCTTTCCTGTGCATCTGTTATGGTTACTTTTCGTTTACTGTTCTCTTTTCCAACGGAAAATCGACTAGTAGGTAGAATTACCGAGTTGAGTAGTATTGCCAAGATATAATCTTCGGCATCTAAAATATTAAATTAAATTAATGTATTCCCAATCAAAGCTGAAATAAATATTAGAAAAAAACTTACTTCTTTCAATTGTGTTATTTAAAGACGAAAATAATTGTTTGCAAGATTTATCATTTATATTTGTTGTGTAGAATGATTTTATCTTCTTTTTAAATAACTCCCATTTACTGTATAACAAAATATCTTTTCCAGGGAATAACAAACGAAAGTCAATATCAATCTGGAAATATTTAGGTATTAGCATATAAAGCAAAAATATTATCATACTAAAAAACTTACCAAGTCCTTTGAATTGGCATGTGAATATAACGGCCACTCCTTTAAAAAATTAAGGATATTTGCATGGTCAGAATTTTTCAGATCCTGATGTCGTAGGACAAAAGTTTTTTCCCATCTATCCTTTACTTCCGTCCAGTTTGTGAAATCCCTTTGGAGAGATGTTTTTATAGAGTTTAAAATATCTACATCAAACTCTTGATCGTCCGGTACTTTAGGACATTTGGCCGAAGGTTCTGAGTGCACCGATTTTCTTATTTTTCTTATCTTTGTAGTAGAATTGATGTATTTGTTATATAGTCGGCCTCCGGGATTTTTTCTCTTTTGTCTAGCAAAAAAGTAGTAATCCTAAAAAAAAAAACAGATTATAAATATTCTGCTTAAACAAGCTTTTAAATGTTCCTACCAAAAAGTTTTTTTCTGTCGGAAAGGTATTTTCTATCTCCTTCAGTATAGGGGGATAATCTTTCGGCGATAAGTAAAATCCATTGTACTGAATGTCTTCTAAAATTATAGATACAAGCGCATCTCGGCGAATTTTGTCTAGTGACGTGTGGTTTTTATAATGTTCTACAATTGATCTTCCTTTATTGGATTCTTTCAAAAGATCACAAAGACTCTAAAATAGAAGACACTGCTAAATAAATAAAATATATAAAAAACAATTATTGTTATAAAATATATATATTTAAATCTAAATACTCTATTTCGCTATACAATTAATAGCTTATTAAAAATGTTAATATAGGCAAATATTGTATTCGGCAGAAAATCTTACATAAATATTACTCTACTCACCTTAGACAGCTTACAAGTACTCCCAGATCTACTTGTAGTAGTTGTTGGGTCTGATGAAGGGATGGACTCAAGCCAAGACGCCACTTTCGATTGATTGGTTATTGTCTCATCATCTATATTATGCTAAAATAATATAATAAAGTTAATACTCGCACATTCGATTGAATTAGTAGAACAATAATTGTAAAAACATATACCTCATCTTTTCTCCAGAAAAATAATTTAGATCGAAATTCGGCTCTTAAGCCCACATCTTTAATTGCGTCTCTGATGTCTTCTTTGGAAAGATATATTAGACTTCTGTACGTTACAGTATTTTATTGATGTAAAGAAAGCAGAAAACTGAACATATTTCTCCCAGCGATTAGCGATAACACAGAAGAACAGCATTGCTTGCTGTTCCTCTGTGGCGATAATCATTTAAAAATTGATTTAATAACAAATATATTATCTGCACACTATAAATAGATATTATAAAAAATTGACCTAAATAAATAATTCAGGCACAATTCTTTTAACTTATTTTTTTTTCTATTTAATTTACTTAAAACTTTTTAGTTTTCATTTGTTTTTAATTTTGACAAAAAAAAATACATATAGGTTTAGCGACTTTAAACACCCCCAAATCTCAATTTTTTCACCTGTTAGTACTGGTAAAAGCTGCAATAAATTCCAGCCTTCTAACAATTTTTGTAGCCGAGTAAAGTCTTCTTTTTCCCCTATTAAGTTTTCAGCTGCACTTGCCTCTGGCAACACATTTTGCATTAAATTTAGGTTTGAATTATTTAATTCGTCAAGTGTTCCGTTCCACACAACAACGTCGGCTTCGGCGTTATTTCCAGCTGCCAGCAAAAAATTTACTTGTTCTGCCATAACGTAATGGACATAAACGTCTGACAAATCTCTGCGGTACCTATCTCTCAGTTCTCACTCGTATTTATACCTGAACGTATATACGGTACAGCGTACAGCTTGTTTCCACACTCACTGCCACTACATATAAAACACCAATGTCCAGAACACAGGTACAACAAACCCAAATGCAAAAACAGGCAAACGGCGAAACCTATAATCACATAACAGTGTGTTATGTGCCTATACTGAATACTGAAAAGCCAAAATTGCCCCGGCCCAAACGCGGCGTATCGGTGTCGGTGTCGACCTTGAGTTGAATGCTTCCTATTGGAGAATAACAGTCGCGTGACAAAAGCCGAATGCAGTGTCTTATTAAAATGATAACGTTTCTTATGGAAATAATATCTTTACGTACTTGAAATAAAAATGTTGAAATTTTATTATAAGAACGTCTTATTGAAATAAATAGATTAATAAAACATCTTTATAACAAAAGGAAATGTGGTTTTATTTTGAATATGATCCTTATAAAATATATAAGCTAGTAATTAATTTAAAAAGAAGTAATATTGAATTCACAGAAAAGGAAATTCCCTTTATTTTAAATAATTACGTTTTTATTAGGGCAACAAAACAATATCTTTTGCTAGGAAACGTTAATGAAATAAATTATTTTAATTAATTGAAGTATATGAACCGAGTTAATTATTTTAACGCGATTTGTTGTGCATTTTAAAACGCATAATTTTTGTGAGTGCATTTATTTCTTAATTTGTACCCCGGAAATGCGAATTTTGCTTTTCTGGCTAGCTTTTAGCGGTGCAACGTTCCGCTACAGGGCTTCAAAAACTGCAAAAAAGAATAAAAAATGTCTAAATCGAGCAAAGCCAAACCTTGTTTAATTTGGTTATGTAGACCGTAAATAGCCATAAAAAACTTTTCTGGCAACATTCCGGTGGTGCAAAAGCTTTCTGTTTAACCAACGAACACTGCAGAATGGAATCTAAAATGTCTGAGTCGAGGAAAGGTAAACCTTGTTTTTATCAATGTAACATGGAATCTTATATTTTTCAAGTAATTAAAGTGTAAATTTCAATAAATAGCGCAATATTTTAAACAATGATTAATTTTTTTCCGAAATCGAGTTTTTTCGTTTGTTTTGTATTTTCTGAGAAAATTTTCCATGGTAGATAACGTAGGTATATATTTTTTACACAATCAGAGAGTAAAGGTTTCAACGAACAAAAAGCGCACCGACTTTTTTTAAAAAGCAACAATAAGCGACAATACCCACGTAAAAATACGTGGGTATTGTCGATTATAAATGAGGTTACTTTCTCGGTTTAACATCAAAATAAGGAGTAAAAATAAATATATTGATTCGACAAAATTACAGCGTATTTGGGACGTAAGACGGTAAATTTCCACCAAATTTCGGGATTTTTGTTTTGTGAGAGATAAAAATTAAAAACCAAGAAATCGGTTATTTAGATTTTCCGCGGATATTTTGAGGTTGTGTGAAAAAGTGTAAATACCAAAGTTGTAGATCAGTTGTAGATCTTTTTATTACCTACAACTTTGCCATGTAACTTTATGTAACTTTTTTTGATAGTTGTAGTTTTGCCGAAAATCGCGATAAACCGTTTTCCAACCCCTAAAAGTTCACCCCCTTCCAACCCCGTACCTCAAATCAAATTATTTTCCCTGTTATTTTTCCAATGAGTGTTATGCTCTTCTAGATTTTTTTGGTCTCAAAAATTATCTACCCTCGCCTATAACGTAAAGTATTACCTGTAGTTTTCCCAAACAACAAAGAGATAAATTGAGGCTTTTATGGCCGAAAATTTGTAATGAATTTAAACACGGGTAAGTCTAGAGTATCATTATTCTAGAAAATGATGATTGTGTAATATTTCTTAATTATGTGCTAATAATTTTGATTTTTAATGTTTAAATAAAAAAAAACAGAATGTATTCACCTTGAGATATCTTGGTGTACCTATATGTGGTTGCCTATAGCTCACTATAAACGAGTCAAATTTCGTTTAAAAATAAAAGGTAGCCATGCATTTGTCGAATAAGCGTCACCGTTGCAGTCGGTATCGTGTGCATCTAGCGTTTTGTCGATTTAGTGTGTATTGAGTTTTTGCATTAGGTAGGTACCTACATTCTTATACCGTAAAATGTCTTAATTGGAAAGATGCCTAAACAAAGTTGTTTTTGTGTATTTTGTGGCAAGAAAACAGCACAGATAGATTTAAGAGATTTCACTAAGAAAACTTTGCAAACTTGTAAAACGATGCCAGAAAAAATTTTAATATTCAGTATAGCGACGTCGTTTTGCCAGGGAATCTTAATAACGTACAAAAGTTTCTTTAAAAGTGCTACAAGAATTTTACTGCTCTAGGAAAAAATTATCGGGATGAAGAGGTAGAGGTAGCAAAAGAGGCTGATGCATCCATATCTTTATTTTTATAACAGCATGACACTCATTGTAAAAATAACGGAAAATAATTTACGGGGATTTGAGGTACGGGGTTGGAAGGGGGTGGACTTGGAAAACGGTTTACCACGATTTTCAAAAAAAGGTAGATGGCCAAGTTGTAGGTAATAAAAAGATCTACAACTTTTGTATTTACACTTTTTCACATAACCTCAAAATATCCGCGGAAAATCTAAATAACCGATTTTTTGGTTTTTAATTTTTATCTCTCACAAAAAAAATTCGGAAATTTGGTGGAAATTTACCGTCTTACGTCCCAAATACGCTGTAATTTTTTCGAATCAATATATTTATTTTTACCTCTTCTTTTGATTTTAAACCTAGAAAGTAACCTCCTTTTTAATCGAAAATACCCACGTCAAAAAAGCTGCTTTTTAAAAAAAGTCGGTGCGCTTTTTGTTCGTTGAAACCTTTAAGTACTCTCTGATTGTGTAAAAAAATATATACGTTACTATGGAACATTTTCTCAGAAAATGCAAAAAAAACGAAAAAATTCGATTTCGAAAAAAAATTAATCATTGTTTAAAATACTTATTGCTCTAATTATTGAAATTTACACTTTAATTACTTGAAAAATATAAGATTCCATGTTACATTGATAAACCAAGAAAGTGCAAATCCATGAAACATGGAGTTTGCAAAAAAACATGCGAAAATAGTTATGCAGTCAGGAATTGCGTGTAGTTCCATAGGCGCATCCGCGGCCGACAGGCATCGCGTGCACTACTTTTAATCGCTTGCCAGACAACTATTTCCCCATTAGAATTATGCCAGAAATTTTTTTAAATTATTTATGGTGTGGGTATTTATATAAAACAAGGTTTACCTTTGCTCGACTCAGACATTTTAGATTCCATTCTGCAGTGTTCGTTGGTTAAACAGAAAGCTTTTGCACCATCGGAATAATGCCAGAAAAGTTTTTTATGGCTATTTACGGTCTACATAACCAAATGAAACAAGGTTTGGCTTTGCTCGATTTAGACATTTTTTATTCTTTTCTGCAGTTTTTGAAGCCCCCGGGGTACAAATTAAGAAATAAACGGGTTTTCAGCTTTGCGCAAATTGTCGCAAAAAATCTCGCTGGCTCCCGTACTAATGGTAGAAGCCCAGCAAATCTTTCTTAATTGTATAATTATTAAATTTTTGGAATCCACGGTCTATCCAGATTCCAACGATAGATCGGCCCCCGATCAGTTTTAAGGTAGTCAATAGTTACTTCCACTTTCGACGAAAGTGGCATCTGGCATCTGATATCATTTGTTTGATTTTCGAATGATGCTGGATCAAGAAAAGTGTGCAATAGAAGAACAATTTTATTTTATCTCTGTATAGAATATAAAATAAAAATTAAAACTATTATTCTTGTGTTTTTTTTTCAACCGTTTTGTCCCTATTTAGTTCCTGCGAATAAAATAGTTGTTTACGTTACAAGCGTAGAAATTAACAGAATTTCAACGAGTGAACATGCTGAGTTTGAAGAAAAGTTTGTTTTTACTTAAATAGGCCTAACTGTTTTTGCAGCCCAAATTGATATGTAAAATTTGGTGTTTGGTCTACTTCAGTCATCTTTGCCCGTATAGTGTCATCGGTTGGCGTCTTCAATAAAAAAATGTTCAATTATTACCGTAAATGTGTTTTTACGTAAATATCTTTCATAAATGTTCTAAATCCCAGATAAGAAGTCGTTATCAGGATTTTTAACGCATGTTTTCTGAATAGTTTTTCTTGCCTTCTTGTACTATTTAGTCAAGAGAAGTACCTGTTGAATATGTTCTTGAGCTGGAAGTAATGTGAATTTTTAAATTTTTTAATATGCGATGACCTGTAATCATTTTGGTCTATAACCACAGTACCATAGGGTCTTTGGTTTTCCATTAAGTCGAGCCATTTTAAAATAATCTACAAAGCTATTATTTCTTTTTTGGAAATTCCGATATTTTTATGCGAAACCAAAGTACAAACTTGACGATTAAATGGAAAACTGCCTGGAAAATGAGATGGTCTACATTCTGAGGAAGTTCTGTATCACATTTTTGGCTCTACTCTTTGAACCTCATGTCGTATATGGTTTTTGAGTTGAACTATTTCTCAATCGTTGTGGACATTTCCATTGACGCATCTCCCAAGAAAAAAGTAAAGTTACGCTCCCAAGAAAAAAGTCAAGTTACGCTCCAGTACGCCTCATTAATGTCTGTTGATCGACGCGTAGGAAATTTCTCACGCCACGATGCAATTGTTTGATGGCTTGTATGGCTCAACACCATTTTGCCTAAATTACATATTGTTCAGATCTATCTCACCTAATTCTGAACACAAATTAAATGTGTACTGGTGCTCCTGGAATCATTATTATATAATAGCCAAAGCAGCGATGCTTCAGCTGACCTGGTACTGTCAGTAACATGCACGATTTGGTCAACTTCAATTCACTGTTTCCCTGTGAGATGGAGCATCATTCCTACAGTAAACACATCGTTACTACTCTTCAAACTGTCTGCGATCTGTTCACTATGTGTGAAGTGGATATTTTCAAAAAGGGAGATAGACTTTGTAAATGTTTGTCCTTAATATTTCGATATCGCTTTTGAAACTCAACAATTTGAGCAATTTTTTTTGGCGAAAGTTATTCATAATATTAACAAATAATCAAACATTGATAAAATTCTTGTAATTTACATCTAAATTTGGTATTCTGGCTATTTCATGAACATCATGTTAAGTGAAGTAAAGTGGAAAAGCGCGCCAAATGAAGAACAAGATTAGCGAATGACTCACTGCCACATCAAGGCCAAGCATTAGGTACTTTCAACACATCCGTTGAAAATATTGAAGTCGTATCAAACTATTGACCTTATGAGGTAGACTTGTCAGATATTGGAGCTGATTCTAATAAAACTTAGAACTTAGCCATCTTGAGGGGAAGTGGAGCATCAGTTTTTTGTTGGCGAACACTGATGAACTTTTAACTAAGTTAACCTTTTGACTACTGCCGTTTTATGAAACTGGAAGTGCACAAGATGTCTTCTAATGAGTGAAACATACTATTGAAACGGACAGTTTCAAACATCACCATACTGTAAAGAGAATGCCTGTGTTAAAATAAAACATAAACATAAATAATCTTTCTACTCTCGGTCAGCCACTGTCTATAAATGTTAACTAGCATAAAAGTAAAATGTGTACCACAACGTTTAATTAAAAATCAAAATTAGAATTCGTTTAGGAATATATTTCTGTTCTTTACTTTCACAACTGAATTTTAGTATCATTTGTATTGAATGTAATAATTAGTTGGGGTATAAGTTCCAAAACCGAATAGAACATTTTTGTACTCGATCGAAATATCATTTTTCGAGTGCTATATCTGTTCTCTCCGCAAGAACATTGTGGCAATTTTTAGACAGCCAGATTATTTTTTCTAGATAATTTTTAAATTGTTCATAACGACACAGATCACAGGGACAGAAGACACTTTGGGGCAACACCTGCTGGATTTACAGGAGTTGCATCTCCTTGTCGTAACAATTTAGACAACTTTATAAACTCCACACATATTGAATCCGTTAATAATGGTGGGGGTCTCAACAAGAGCACCGGATTTAATGTTAAAATAAAAACAATTTTTTTTTTCGAATTAAGCGAATTTCAACGTAAAGAGGAATAGTTGCGATTAGACATGAAATACGTCATCCGGCAAATGGGCACCACGAGACCTCTGGCACACGGTGATTCTTTTCATAGAATTCTGGATAACGTTTTCGCATAACTGTTTCGGCAATAACGCGCCTTATCTCTTCTTTAAGGCGTTCAACTGTTTGTGGCCTGTTCAAATACACCTTTTCCTCCACGTAACCCCAAGAAAGTAGTCCATCGGCGTCAGGTCGCACGATCTTGGCGGCCAATTTTGATCGTCAAACCGAGAGATGACAACATCAATGTTTCGCGAGCTGTGTGGCAGGTCGCACCCTCTTGTTGGAAAAACATATCCTCCACATCAACTCGATCTAATTGGGGTCACAAAAACTCAGTTAACTTTCCCGACAATGCCCACTATTAACAGTTAACGCATTTCCAGCCGCATTCTTAGATATAAGGTCCAATCACTCCGCCAGCCCAAAATGCGGGCGGCGGTAAAGGTGCCACCAAATATAGTTGAACAGAGAAGGGCATCGGTAACCGTACCACCGGCCAAAAGGGTACAGTTCAGCCGCTCTTAGAACGACACCGGGAAGCCATTATTAGATAGATGCGTAGTAGTAACCACGGTATTTGCATGGCAACGACGGGCATCATTGGCGTATCTATGCTAGCTATAAAAATCTTAATTGTAAAACTATGTATTTTTCTATAAGCGTAATAGTATAGCTATCTATAAGGGTGTTACATCTAAATCTGACCCTTCTGAATAGCTTTCAGTAGATGATTCTGTATTTATAGTGAAGCTTAATTCATCTCCCGCATCATCAAGTAAATGTTCCTTCTCGCTTTGCAATGCTTCAATTTTTTTTCCAATAATCCGCCGTAATTTCTGCAAATCTTTTTCTTGTAAGGTTTTCCACGTCAGCCAATTTGAATCTAACTTTTCTCGCTGCCACCCAATTTTTTACCAAAGCCCAGATTTTTCTATGGGGTTTAAGTCAGGATGATACGGTGGTAATCTTAAAACATTGTGGCCGTGTTGCTCCAAAAGGGAATCTAACTTGAACTTGGGGGGAAACCGGTATTTATTTTCTTGACTTTTTGCATTGACCTTTATTTAATGGAAAAAATTGGTTAAATAATTTTTCCTTGGTTTATATTGTGAAATACGAGGTCCTGTCATTACTGTTGCGTTACACTCGAGGTACTGCCCCAGATAAATTAAATTATTCACAATGAGCTACAGTACACATTATGTACTGCAAGATTCAAGTATAAAATCTCCAAAAAGTTACTCTTTTAATACTGAAATAAATCACCGCATAGTTACTTATTACAAAACATAAAAATGCAGGTAAGGCCTTACTTTGGCGTGGGAAAATTTGGGGGACCGTGGGAAAATCCATGTTGTGGGAGATAATGGTCCAGGCTGCTCCAGCATCCCCCGGCACACGCCTCAACTTCATCCCTGCACGCGCTCTGACGTCATGGCGCGAAATTCTGAAAATAAAAAATCTCCAACGCCAGGGTTCGAACCTGCGACCATCGGTTTACAAAATCGACGCTTTTTCTACTGAGCCATCGACGCATTTGAAAATAATACTTTAAAATGGTGTAAACTAGAATCTCGGAATTAAGTACAGGGTATCTCAAAAGCAACTGAGAAAAATTCATGGATGGGACTAAAGGACTTTAATAACACGTGGCAGATTTTTCTCAAATAGTACAGGGGTGGACAATAAAAATTCATGGGTGTGACAAAACAGCTGATATGTAAAAAAAATCGTATATAACTCTCGCTTATTTTCCTCACGTTTTTTTCTTTGCAACTCGTCTATTTCTTCAACCATACGTCTCACTTCCCTATCAGATTCATCCACTTTTGCTTTAACATTCGTAAGGTTTGGATCTATCATCGCATATAATCAAATAAATAATAAAAGCTGTCAAATTTGATCCTTTCGGTTTCCTCGTCGGTGGTGTCACACCATCACCCGCATCGTTTTCGAGGAAGAAGCGTGGGAGGGCTGTGACACCACTGGATGGCCGATGGAAGTATGGCGCGATCGTGTCACCACTGAATAGCTGTCAGAAGACTGTTCATCATCTAGCAGTGAGAAGGAAACATTAATAATAATAATAATTACCAATCCATACACATCACTACTCCTTCTAGAAGCAATGGAAGTGTGGGACGATTGTGCCACGCTGTCAGAAGCGTGAGGGTGTTCATCTAGCTGTGAGAAGGAAACATTAATAATAATTTTTCTATGGGAGTCATCTCAGGGTGACACGGCGGGAGTCGCAGAACTGAGTGACCACGCTCTTCCATAACAAAATCTAAATGGAATTTTAGTGGAAACCGGAACTTATTTTTCTGTATTTGATTGTATAGTTGTGGCTTAGTCCATGTTAAGTCGTCCATGTTACGTCGTGCGGAATATCTCTCGCCTTTAACCACTTAATCATTTCCGCTTTGAGGCTGCCTGAAGTTACATTTTTCGACGATGACGTTATGGTACGCGTGGACGTTATGGACGCGTTATCTACTACTAGGACAGATTTTTCTGGCAGGTTAGGGAGGAGTTGTGTTTTAATCCATTTCATGAAGTTGGCGTGGTTCATATCATCGTAACAGTCACCGGATTTTGAACCTGAAATGTAAACGACTACATATACAGAGTATTTCAGTTTTAATTTGACAATTTTAAGAAACAGTAGAACTTTAAAAAATAATTGTGAAATTGTAAATTTCTAAGAAGCCAGTACCCACCTGATTTAAAAATCAAAAGCCCGTTCTTCACAAAGCCATTCGCACCACCTGCGTGAACGATAATAAATTATAACTGGTGTCCGTAGATACTTCAAATTTCTTTGTTCTTTTTGAATTGAATTTATTACAGCGAGCTTCTATAGATTTTTCTATATTTTCTTTTGCAAATTGGTGTGCGACTTGCATTTGTGTTAGCATTTCTGCTGCATAATTTTCATCGACATCGTACCTCTTCTGTCTCTTTTGGCAAGGTGCTGGGGTAATTCCATGTCACGTCCGTACATTAAGAAAAATGGAGTCTCCTTGGTCGCACTATGTACACTATTTCGATAAGCCATAAGTGAAAATGGTATCCATTCGTCCCAGCTGTCGTCATTGTTTACATAATGAGAAATGTGTGTTTTTAAGGTTTTGTGAAATCTTTCGATAATAGCATTTCCTTGTGGATGATAGGGTGTGGTTTGTAATTTTGTAATATTTAATAATTGGCAAATTTCTTTAAATATTTTTTACAGAAATTGACTTCCTTGGTCGGAGAGTATTTCTCGTGGAACGCCAAATTGTGTGATGACATTTATCACAAAAGCCTTGGCTACAGTTTCAGCGCTTATATCTGGTAATAGTATGCATATTGGAAATCTCGTCAAATTGTCTATACAGGTTAAAATATATTTATTACCATTTCTTGTCTTGTTCAGTGGCCCGACGAGATCGACTGAGACTCGTCCGAAGACCATAGCTGTTACAGGTATTTTCTGTAATTCTGCTGGCGGTATATAGTTACTCTTCCTGACATTACACGAATCACAGTTCAAACAGTATCTTTTTACATCTGTCGACATTTTTCTCCTGCGTGTCATTCTAAGGCACTATTGTGACATATAAATAATATATATCTTTTATAATTGCTCGTGGCGCGTAAATTTTATCCTGGCGGTCGTTTTCCGTCCTAGTTACAAATAGTAGACCCTCGTCATTCAAATAACATTCCGGCTGGTAACGGTTTATATTTTGAGTAATATAGGCTATATCCTCATCTTTTTCTTGCAGTTTTAAGAGTTCGTTTGGTCCAGATGGTGGCTGTACTAGGCGTTATTTCGACGTCGCTCTCGACTTGGTTAATGAGCATTACCTTATTAGGTTCTTCTCGTAGCCATGTTAGACTATTTCACAAAATATCTAGGGTAATACCAATGTTATAATAAAAAAAGATTTTTTTCTTAAAATTTTAACCCTCTGTAGTTCAAAAGTTAACACTTTTAGGACATATGTTCACATGAAGTTTTTTCTCAAAATGGATTCAAGAATAACCCCGCTTAAGTATTAGCATCTTATTAAGAAATAACCTGTATATACACAGCAATTCCTCATACCCTTTCACATCTTTCTTGCATTCATAATATTCATCCTCCGCTCGCTTTAAATCATGTTGTATTTCTTTCATTCTTATTTCACACTTTTTAAGCTCACTCTTCTTTCCATTTCACTTTTAGCCTTCTCCGTTCGATCTTTTCCGCTGTCAATTTGAGATTTGACACTCTCACGCATTTCCACAATCGTTTCCACAACTCTCTTACTTTTTCCTTTCTCGCAACTCCCCTTTTTAGGCGTTGAAGTAGGACGTTTCCCAAGCAGGGCATCCATGTTTTTGCCCGCCCTCTTTTTGAACGATGCTCTTGTTTCGCTAATTAGTTTTTTGCCTTTCGAGCGATGACAACGACGATGATGATGAAGACGATGACGACGCTGACGACGACGACTATGACGAACGACGTCTCTTCACATGTGGAGCCGCAGAATCGTTGTTAACATCCTCGGAACTCCTTTTCGAGGACGATCGCGACTCCGCTCGCGACTCCGCCCGCGGGGAGATCCTGGAGTGGGACTCCCTGGTGGCGCAGGGCAGACAGTCATCAACGTTCATATCGCACAACTGTGATAGATACATGTAAAAAAGTAGGAACACAAATGGATGTACTTTATAGATTAAGTTTGTATGCAAGTCAATGGAATCTAAAAAAAAGTTGATAAAGATCGTTTGCAAATTTTACAAAACAAACCAATGACATTAGGGTGGAACAAGTCAAAATTTTAAATGTTAAATAAATTAAAATGGTTTCATATAGAAAAGTGTTTAGAATATAAAACTTTAGTATTCATGAAATTAAAACACTTTAACCTCCAGACGCATTACCGGAAATCTTGAATAATAAATTTTACTACAACAATAAACCCGACCTGCATTGGGGTATGCAGTACCATCTAGAATAATAAATTTTAGTACTTTGGGATTTTCCATACAATGATATTCGACTGGTCAAATATTACTTTATAACCTAATGTAAGCTTTTACAATTTTGGAAACGTTCTTTGAAGTGAAAATTTTATGAGGAATAATAAAGTTTACAATTTTGAAATTTCAATACAATGATATTCGACTGGTCAAATCAGTTCAATTGGGTTCAATTCACAATGGTAGGGAGGTAATCGGAGAACAATAATATTCCATTTTTTAGCTATTTCATCAATCTTGTAAGCTTGAAATTGCTATCTGTGCCGTCTAACAATTGTTATTAATTCTTTTTTTACCATACCATCTTCGTGTGCCAATTTCCTCTTATCCAACCAGTCGATAATATCACATTTTTTTCAGGAAGACGTAGGAAGTTTCTCTACCAATCTAGAGTGGTACGGAGCATTATCCAGTACTATAACAGAAGTTGCTGGTATAAATTCAATCATCTGTGGTCCCATTTTGCCCCATTTAAATCAAGGAAAACTTATTGGCAAACAAGTGTTGCTTCGTCATCATAGCTGCACATGAGTTATGAGCCCATTTATGGCAACTGGAACAACTTATCCATTTCTCTGTGGAACTTGAATAAAAGTCTCCACAATATAAGCAGTGTCAGTGACGCTACTTTTTTGTTTTTGCCACTTAAGATTTCTCGATTGTCTGTGATTGGGCTGGGCCATCTGCTATATTTCTTTTTACTGATTTCACCTTGGTAGATTTACTTCCTTCTTAAGCCAATTCCAGTACTGTTTTCTAGGGTGAGGACGTTATGTCGTTATGTGTGACTTCCAGGTGCACTGGAATCAATTTCCAAGTCAGTTGTAGCAGTTGCTTTAAAACTGTAGCGACAACCGTGTAACTCCGGTTTCCAAGGAATGGAGATATTTTGATGATTGTTTTCATCACCAAGGAGTGTGGGATTGAAATTTTGATCTTGGGGCTCTAAAAGTCCAATATAAACTAAAACTGTCCTTCGAAAGTTGTCTGGGTATAGAACTGATTTGTTCATGGCATCTACAAAATTCTCTAGCTCATTCAGGTATGCATTATAAACAGTTACTTTGCGTTTGGGATTGATAATAGCATCGAACATGAAAGCATATGATAAACAATGATTTTTCAAAAGGCTTCCTTGCCCAATTTGCGGCACAACCCCAGCAAACATTTGTGTCAAAACTGCAGATGGATATGCGAAGCCATAAGCCCTGCTGAGAGAATTTATGTCTACATATACCTTTCCAATGCCCAAATACATAAGTATGACAACAAAATGAGGTACTATTCCTGCTAATCTTCCTAGGGTTATGTCTGTTGACTCTAAGGCCCCGCTCTTCTTCTTAATTTGATAAAGCTGAAACCTATTCTCTAAATACTCAACCCAACATTTAGCAACTATCTTTTTAATTTTCTCTGCGGATGCCCCCCTAATCGAAAAGAGTGTTACCAGTATTGCAAGATCCTGGACTGCATCAGCCTTTTTAGGAATGGTGAGGACAGTTTTTCCTGATGCATCAACAATATCAAAGTTCCCTGTACCTTCTCATTTGCTTGCTAAAAATAAAAAATGAGTTAATACAGTGACAGGGTTGAATCCAATATATTCCATAGTTGAACCAATTGACTTGATGTTAATTTTGAACTGATCAGTAACCAGGGTTTTGAATGCTGCCTCTGCAATTGCTTGGGAGTCATTATTGAATCTAGACATAAACTCAGTGTACATTTTCCTTCATCTATGTAAGCCGACAAGTCATCCAAAGGTATTGAAGAAGAAATTTTTAATCTTCAGCTGGTGATCTCTAGTGTAGCGACAACCGTGTAACTCCGGTTTCCAAGGAACGGAGATATTTTGATCATTGTTTTCACTTTTCACTTTTGTCAATGTAATGATAGTTGAACTAATAAAGATTATTATAAAAGAACATACATCACTACATAGTTCCCGTCTGGCTACAAAATACGTATAAATTATGGTATAGTTTTAATTTTATAACTTACTGGTAAGGTTTGCACTCGTTGTTTGATGAATGTTATAAATTCTGAAATAAAAAAACTTTCATTAGACGATTAATTTTTAGGAAGCTTTCTCATTACTTTACCCATTTTGTTGTAAATGGAACAATGAGAGTAAATGAAGACTTTTCTACAGTGTTTGATTTGGTGGGGTTTATCAAAATGTCTCCGGAAACATTGCATTCTATTTTTAACGAACAATGAAAACATGCACTTTGCATCAATTATTATTCGTTTCATCTAAAACCGCTTAAATGTTTTCTGTCGACAATTTGTCCACCCTGCAACTTTTTCTCCGCCTTTAAGGGACTCTTTCCAATACATTTTCTTCTAAGACATCGCATCCCCTCAGACCCCCGGACTCGGCACCTGACAGGTACCCAAGCTCGTAATATTTAACCTACCTTTTGGTCACTATTTTTCTCTCGTCATAACCTAACTTTTTGTTCATTCTATATTTTTTTCTCACCCCAACTTTTGCTCACTCTACCTTTTTGATCACCCTTTTTTTCCAAGACATTTTGCCATCTCAAGACGATCTCAAGACATTTTGACATCTCAAGACTTCTTCTAAGACCCCTCTGCCTTTCAGGCCCCCGGACCCGCTTCCTCTAACGGTGTCTGACAGGTGCCCTCTTAGGGTGCAAGCGCGCGTGCGCCCCAACGGGTGACTGCGGCGAGATTCTAGTTTACGCTTTTTTAAGGTCACTTCTTCGACGTGCGCCGATAGCCTGGTTGGGCGGAGCGACGGGATCGGGACACGAACGGAACCGGTTCGATTCGAGGCACGGACTTTTTTTTATTTCATTCCAGGAAAAGGCAACGTCGCACCAACACGACAGAATCGAGGATCTGGCAACGCCGCCACTGAACTGACAGAGACAACATGACGGAATTCAATACTTAGACTCGACCGGAAGTCGTTATCTTATATGGGAAAATACATGAGTGATATGGAAAGATGGAGCACCCGCTTTGCCTCACTACCCTTGATTTCTTTTAATATTACCAACAGATCCAGTCTCTTCAAATTTGCTGATTAATTGTCGAATATAGACGAGACTAACATTCTTGTTGGGATGTCTTTCATTAAAAAGAGCAGCTACTCTTCGAAAACACCTTTCGACACCGTAACAAAGAACCGTTTTTTCAACACGTTCAGCAACTGTGTAAACCATTTTGAAAATCGGAGTTTCTAGTATCTGCCGCTACTCGTAAGTTTCTACTATCTGCTGCTACTCGTACTCGCTCGATCGCTACTTTCCAAATGATGAAAAACAACAAGTGCAGTATTTATAATCTTATTTATCCCCAATTAAGCCATAAGCCAGATGTGAAAATGGTTCAGGTAGCCATAAAAGATATGATTCTGGTTCTAATTTAGCCCTTAACAGGTACGAAAAATATATTCTAGGTAAATTGCTCGAAATCAATTGCTCGAAAACTAACAGCTCGAAATCAGTTGCTCGAAAATCAGTTGCTCGAATAATAAATTCCTCTAAAAACACATTGATCGAACATAAATACTTTTAAATGTTAGGTGGCAAATAAAACAAAAATATGAAATGGATATACTATTTTTTATTAAAGTAGCATAAAGACATAGTCATAGATATATGTAATATAATTTTATTTAATCACTAAACATTACAAAATTAATACACAATATATATGCAAGACAAATGTATAATTTTAATATGTTAAGTTGTGCGCTATTCCACGTATATAATCACATATGTTTATCTCAGGTCCATAATTGTTTACTAAGCGTGCAAGTCTTTCCGCACTATCACGATAAACTTTTCTGCCGACGGGAGGTTGCTCACCACTTAAATATTGTTCAATTCGTAACTCATTTAAACTCTGCTCCCTCTTCAACGCCGAAATAAATTTCCATATGTTTGGATGTCCTGCAGATAACTGCATTTGGAATCCTCGATGCCAACCTTCTAGAAAATTATTTGTTTTGGGTAGTCCACTTTGAACACCGTCGTAACAACTCCACATGCAATGGCTAAAAAGAGGCTGACGCCGCTGACGTCCCCTCCGCTGTGGACGACCGATCCATGTATCCTCAAAATAGTCAACAACAGTTTGCAGTTCCGCCGAAAATACGTTTTGGCCACAAAGATGATCAAAAGCATATACTACGTCTTGTATGAGGACGAATGCTAAAGCCGGAAGCATTTTTAAGGTTAGTGCTGTTTCTGGATTCTCTTCGTAGTGTCGCTGTTAGCCGTTTTCCTGAATACGGCGGAAAATGCATTGTGAAAAATGGAAAAAGCAACCCTTATGTAAGGTTTCGTGGAATTCGATTCGTATTGCAGCTATAATTGCTATTTCAAAATCAGTCATTATGGTTCTTGGTGGCGTTGCTGTAGGAGGAAGGATCTTCTTTATTTCTCGTAGAAGTGTTACATATATTTGCTCTGTCTTGTTTGGTAAGAGAGCAAAAACTAGTGGGCCAGCCACATTATCTTTCAGTCCGTGGATTGTATAAAGTTGCTGAAACAGTGATGGAACTGTCTTGAAGGTACCGTCGGCGTACCAGTGTTCAGATTTTGCCAGTAGATTGATGTTACGCAAAGTGAAAAAAATCAGAATTCTATTCGGCGTTGGTCCTGAATCAAACATGAGAAAATTTTCACCAGAGGCACTTATCGTATATTCGGGTGGTAGAATTAATTCTTCTCTGCAATTTGGAATGGCTGTCCTAACATTTCTAATTGTCCGCTTCATATTTCCAATGGATGGTAATTTTGCCGCACCGCTCTTCCTAAGCCGGCAGATGCTTGCGATAGAATATATTGAGGTGGATCTCTGGTGTTCTCTGCATCTTCTCTTATTTTCTGCACAACCTTTTTAGCCTGTAATTGTGCAACGTCGGCATTGTGATTATGGTCGTTCTTATGTGAAGAGATATGTTCTTCCACAGTAATCACTCGGGCTCGGCACTTAAATTTCTTTGAATGTTCGCACTTCCAATAAACTTTGTTGTCGAGCTCTCTATCCTTGATGAACAGGAAATTCTTATAATGCAGTTTTGGTTTGCCTTTCTCACTTGATACAAACTGCAAAGCCATGTTTACTTCTCAAAGGATATTTTTAAATAACTGCCAATGGTTAGTGTTTGCTGGTATTTATATCATCTAGGATAATGATGAGAAAAATTCTAAACCGTACCTGTAACTTTAATCTTTATGGCAGACAGTAATAAAATATAGAACAAAATTTTTCTTGATCAATAATTTTGAATGTACTTATGCTAATTATGTTTAGAGGTCCCAGATAGAGGCCATGGATAATTACCAACAAACAAGTAGAGGTACTATTAGGTGTCATAAACACCGGTAATTTCAGTACCTACCTAATAACCTTTTTTATTATTAGGAATTGATAAATAATATGAGGCGTTTAGAGCAAAAGTGGCTCAAGCCCAAAATATTCATTATGGAGAAAAAAGCAAAACAAAATTACCATAATTTTTGAAAATTAATCACGTAATTATTGGGAAGGATGCCATTTATTTTTTTAAATATTTGAGTTTGGGTAGATGTTGGGATATTATACATAGATTTTGGACAATTTTTGTCGAAAAATGAGACTTTGCATGTGGCTTGGGCCACTTTTGCATATACCCCTTTCTTCACTAACTTTGGAATAAAAAGAGATTTTGAAGCAGTTTTTTAATTTATAAGTAAATGATGAGACATTTTCAAACAAAACTTAACCTAACGTGTCTTTATTATTCAACTTCTTCTTGTCTTTCAATTCCAAAAACATTCGGGTCTTCTTCCACACGTGCATTGTTGGCCAGTTGGCGATAAAATTCATGGTTCACAGGTGGAATGTAGTCAAGCAGAGACAACAAGTCCTGGTACTTCTTTTCTGGTATGGGCCTGGGTCCCTCAAACAGAGGAAGAAGTCTGGCCAGCTCTTGGAAAGATTGCTTGCCCCTTTTCCTCACATTAACTTCGTTGAATAAAACATCATCGTTGTTGGAATACTTATATTGGAGAATTCCGGGTTTTTCTTTTTCATACCGAAGCCACTGTATACGTAGCCACTGTACTTTATCATCAGCATCGGTTTTTTTACGATTTGTTAATGCCCTTTCTAGTTCTTTTGTTGAAAAAAAGTCACTGGATTTCATAACTACTACTTTGAACGGCTTTCTTTTCTTAGTTTCAAGAACCACTTGCACCCAGTCATTGGGAACGAAAATATTTTTATAGTGTTTTTTGTTTTTCTCAACTAGACCAAAGTCTTGATCGTTTGGTAGGTAGGAGTGCCCAGTTACTAAAAATTTATGGTCAATGGTGTCAACTGTATAGTCGTTGGATAAAGCAATGTAAGTACAAAGGGCAGCCATTTTGAAATTTCTATTTTGACCACCGCATTGGTCGCTGTACATTATTAACTTTCTTGTGGTAACAAAGTTCTTGATGTAGTTAGCAATGCACGAACCAATTTCCTGGGGACCCCGGGAAGCGACACTTTCATCCCACAGATACATGTGCACCTCGCCAGTTTGAAGATCATGAATACCGAAGCAAAACGTCCAAAGTTGTCTTTTGTAGTACGCAACTCCTGTTGAGATGAGGGGTGTTGCTAATGTCTTCATTAAATCAAATGAAATTACTGTGAGATCATTGTCCGATTTTGCAGCATTAGCATCTTTTCTCATGCCTTCTCTAGCGGCTTCGGCTTTTCTCTGGTGCAGCTCTTGTTCCGCTTTAATTGCCTCAAATTCTTGGCCATCTGCCATAGCTGCCTTAATTTTTATATTAAATGCATCACATTTGCGACAAGTATCGGATAGCGGTGCATGAAACTTCAAGTTAAAATCGTTTTTGAATATTTGTCGAAAAACAAACAGTGACACGGGTTGCTCAGTTTCATTTTTATACAAATTGTACATCTTAGTTATGTCTAGTTCTGGGGAAAGGTACTTGACATTCGGATTCTTTTTCAAAGAATAATGAGACTGATAGGCCGGTAACTGGTTAATAAAACTTTTCACGGCAGCGACTTTTTCCACAGAAGTTTTATTAACTGATGATGATTTTCCACGTCTATCAGGCTGTGGCGTTCCAGTAATACTTTTGGATTTCAAAACCCTAGTTATACGGCCATCAGATACGCCCAATGATTGTTTGAAAAAAGTTTTGCAAACTTTCATAATATCTTCACCTCTTTCATTTGGCAAAACATAACACCTGCTGTGTTCCTTTAGTTTCCTATTTTCCGTAGAATAGGAACGTTCTTTATTTAGAACTTTGACATGTCCGAAAATATAAGAACTTTGCAAAGTATGAGATCCCAAACTATAAAAGTTTTTGAAAAGAGTCTGACGCCATTCTTGCGTAAATTTTTCGTGACACTTCTTTGAACAAGTGCATTCTCTGGCTTCAAATATCTTAGAGGGGACCAACCTACCCTTGGTGTTAACATATTCTTCACCAGCAGCACGCTTCCTTTTCCGAACATTTCTCTTCCACTGTCCTTCATTTTTCTTTCTTTTTGTAGGTTGTATTACTGACTCAATGGGGATGTCTCCATTATCTGCGATAAAACAAAAAAACGTCTATAAAATCATAATAAACAGCTAAAAAAAGACAAACTCACCAGAGACATTGCTAGCTTCACTAGCTTCTTCATCAGAAGGTACGAACTCAGAACCTGAGTCCTGGAAAGGCTCTTCAATATCTGCAATAAAAAAATAAGTGCAAAAGTGGCCCAAACCCAAAATGGGAAAACGGTATTCAAGATAACCTCAAAATACAGTTTTTATCAGCTGAAAAAAATACTACTCTTCTCATGCACTTACCAGAGTTATTACTTTCGTCACTACCAGACATTATTCTTTCCTTCTTTCAACAATTTATTTCAACTTTCACGAGCAAAAGATACGCTATCAAAAAAATAACAACAACCGCACGCTGTGACATTTGCATAGACACTAAATGCAAAAGCGGCCCAAAAGTGGCATGGGCCAGTCTTGCTTTGGCGGCTGCGTGAGCAAAAGTGAATTCAGGCTTCATCTTGTGGTGAATGGTCGAAATAGGCTTGGGCCGCTATTGCATTTTAATTAATGTAATTTATTTATAGGCCATTTTTGCTCTAAACGCCTCATATGTAAGCCTCCTAAGTGAGAAAAGATTATGCAAATTATTCTCATAAGAAGAATATAACAATATGGAGGAATTTTTACTGAATAAACGAATAGATATTAAAGATTTAAGTTCAATTTACGTCTATTTTTCCTTATAGATAAAACAGTTTTCTGCTACATTACTCATTGCAATCCTTATTATTATTATTACTTATTGAAATACCCACTGATTTTCGAGGAATTTGTATTTCGAGAAAATGAGCTTTCGAGAAATAGCAATTTACCGGATACCCGAAAAATGCAAGGGCGGGCGCCAACTCGGCACTTTATTACCCCCAGGTAGACAGTTGTACCTTCTCAAGACACGCCAACTGAGCACCGATGGCCAGAGAGACACCGGCCAATTCAGCACTTTATATACGTCAACTGAGCACTGTTCTATTTCCATGGATAGGCATAGAATATTTTAAAACGGACAATATTGGGATACAGATTATAAACTAATCTATAATCTATAAAGCACAAAAAGAAGAGATGTGACATAAGACATTAAGATTTATAAAAACTGTTTATTTCAATAAGACAAAATACAAATAGTGTTTCTTACTTAACATAATATTATATAATCACAAAAGTATGTCTACTATAATTTATATCTACCAGCAACTAACTAACTAAAGAACTATTTGACAACACCACTAATTTATTGAACAGAGTGGTGTATGTTTGGCACAGTTTATTCGGCAGAAGACTATAATGACCGTTCTGCAACCCATGAAACGTAAATAATTGAAAGAAATATTTTGCACAATATTTAAACGTGCCATCCATGTACATTGTATCACTCTCCGATAAACACTTTAAATTAGATTTACAGCCAAATATTACAATATTATTTTCCATGTCGTTAGATAATAGAAACAGTTCGTTTCTGTCTGTCATTAAATTCATTACGTTTAGAGCACTTTGTACTTCCTTTATATTTGTCGGTGTTGCCGACATGTTCACGTTTAACCGATTTCGATTAATATTATGTCGTATGCGTTCCAAGTCTGTAGTTGTTATATTTTCTTTAAATGAAGATGTAGAAACTACTTTATTTATTATTTTTGATGGACGTAGACAAATATCCACTGCCTTTCTTTTACAAGCGTTACTTATAGCTTGTCGACTAAGCTTTTGTAAGTCGACTTGGTGATTGTGGTCCAAAGAATGACGTAGAATATTATCATCTAAAAAAAACAAGTTATAGGGGTGTTTCGTAGTAAGTTTAAAATAATTGAAGTAATTTTTATATTGTACAATTTATACTATTTTATCTCCATTGTAATTAATTGTAGAGTGACTGATGAAGCAATATATATTTGCGAAAGCTCTCACTAATAAAAAAGGGTCTTTTCTTTGTGCATTGGCTACTATCCCACGACAAAATAACCTTGTTATTTAAAATATTAAATAAATACATTTTGTGAAATTGAAACTTACCTCGAGTATGGCAATTTGCTTTACAGCTCTCTGCACACAACACACCCAGTATATTGCCCCGTCTTTCAAAACTTTTCGTTTTCTGAATTTTATATCATTAAGTACAAGCATTCGCTGGCCACGCTCACTTAAAACAAAATCGGTCACTAGCTCCATAATAATTTTAATCTTGACTTGACACTGAGAAGTACAGATGAAAACTGATAAAATAATTGTAGGGTGGTTTCCAAGTTGATTCAATATTATACCTACTTAATTATTCCAATGTTATAAAATTTACAGTTTTCCTAGTAATAATAAGCAGGTCACAGTGCTGAATTGGCGTGTCTCTTAAACGGATTTTGAAAAATTTCCTGTTTTGTTCGGTGCTCAGTTGGCCGGTGGCTATTTATTACCCTAAAGGGTTGGTGCTCAATTGGTCTGTACCCAAATACAACAAGGCCATTTTTATTAGTATTATCTGTTCTCATTTAACCCACAGAAGGTATTAAATTAATTAATACTGCATTCATACAGGTCAGGTAGCAAGTTGCCAATCTACCAAAATTATCAATACTTATACCGTCTTTCGAGATTTTTGCGAAAACGGCTAATCCAAATGCCATACTATTTGATATGGTAGCTAGGGGGTAGCTATTTGAGATTATAAAGTTGGGGAGGGTGGGGGTAAGGGAGTTGGAGGGGATGAGTCGCCGACTATGTTATTTTGGTTCCCCCTCTGTATCGCAACGGTTCTTAATTTTTTTAAATATCTCTTTTATTTTCTGAGATATAGGGGGTGGTAAGTTTTCAAATTGTCACCCCGTATACACTTATACATATTTACATATATACATACTCGTATTTACATATATAACCGAAGTTAGGGGAATTGCTTATCCATACGCTCATACTCTTTCATATCATTCACACATTCGATTCGTTCCTCGATCACTCTATTATATTTCTCTTTAATATTAAGTATTATCTGCTTATATACATTAAACTCATCCAACAACCTTTTCAACTCGCTGTCACACCATCTTTTTTCCCCAAGCACCCAGCAGCGTCTCCAGCAATCAATTTATGTATCACTGAAGCCGTTTTATTAACAGACATACTACAACCCCCCTTTCCAGTTGATGTGTAGCTTTCCCCCACAACATTCGATATGCCCAAGCTTTTTGCAGGAGTTTTTCCTAGTGTTGGTTGAGGTGTGCACACCTCTTCGGCGGTGGTGTCTCGACCTTTTATCGTTTTTGAGTTATTTTGAAAAAAGTAAAATTTTGTGTTTTCGATTTTATTTTTTTCTGAAGTTATCACAGATAGAAAAAAAAGAAAAACACTTTCTTATGGCACTTTTTAACAGTGTTTAAGATGGCGTTTTTAGATTTGTTCTACAACGTTTCGTTTTTGAGAAACCATCTTCAACTTTATTTTTTTAAAAACGGACCTGAATTTTTTTTGCAGATTTTGAAAGCACGTTTCATTGCAAATACCATGATGTATGACACGAAATATTTTTAAAATGTTTTGAGACAATTATATTGAAAATTACTTTTTTCCATTCATTTTTTTCTATTGCGCCTGTATTTAATAATAAGAAGTCTAAATATTAATCAGTATTGTCAACAATTTAACTTACAACTTATCTTTCAATTGGAGAACTAAAAAAAAAGGATGGCTGATTACTTTTACCTCAGTTCGCTGCTTGAACGGTTCTTCCTTCACTTCCGTGCTTCAATGCTTCGAGATGAAAGTTTCAGAGTTGAGTCGGCACACTTTGGTGCCTGTAAGTTTTACTCAAACATAATTTGATTCTTATTTTTAATATACAAATTTATTTAAATCGCTATAACTACAACATTAATGAATAAAACCTACTATTCTTAAATCTATTATCTATGCGATCGATATATTCTAATTAGTTAAATAATTATGGTAACGGCACCAGTAGATGACACCTTTAGGAACAAAAATCGCAAATTAATCTGTATAACGCTTATATTTTCAAATAGTTTGATTTGGTAGATCGCAATGTAGTCTCTAGAGTATATATTAATAACACCCTGTTCTATTTTAGCTTAAAAATTAAAACTTTTCAAAAATATTGTCGTGTAGGTATTTTTATTTTTTGTATTAAAAATTCACCAGTAGTTGACACAAAAATTATTCTTCAGTTGACATCAAAAGGTACCGGTAGTTGACTTTTCTTTTTCTTTTCTATAATTTGAATTTTCATTTAATTTAAATGAGGTTTTTGTTTCATTACACGATATCATCGCTACGAATTCAATTTCATCTTCATTGCATATTTCTTGAAGTTCACACACGAATCTATGTTCTTTTTTTGCCTGGAAAAGACAACGATGTAATCGCCCTCTTTGTGTACTAAATGCGTTGGGGCTTGATTTTGAAATTTGTTTTAATTTTCCTTCTCAGGGTCTTTTACTTCGTGTATTTGGTATGAAATTTCTACTGTTTCAGGTATTTGATCCAAAATTTGGCTACTTTTATTAATGTTTTCTTTAGCAACTGGGTTGCATAAATGGGCGTTTCAGAAAAACTGATATCAAGACTATCGCTAGACTCTTGCCATTCTTCATAACTGTTCGAACTGATTTAGCTTCTCTGATTTATTGCGCTTTTTTGTTTCTTGTTTTTCTATTTTCAACCTGTTTCCCAAGTATAGGTATTTAATGTGTGGAATTGAAACAAGAGAAATATATTTATGTTTTATATTAAAAAAATATATATACAATAAACACTAATTTCTAAATATATACACACATCTAATTTAAAATAATAAAATGAAACTTATCTATACATATACGTATAACTAATACATATAACTTTAGGGGAGATTTTTTTCATACTTTCAAGTTTTTCAACTTCATTCGTACATGAGTCACGCCCTTCTTTCGCACGGTTATAAATAGTTTTTATTTTTAACATTCTACTCTCACATTCATCCTATTCTCTTTGCATTCGGTTCATGACACATTCAAATCTTCTCTTTTTTTCGTTTGCATTTGAAATACCCCCATCTGCCAACTCTCTCATATTCATAGACTTCACTAAAATCAATCAAAATATTTCAGTGTATTCTGTGGCGTATGTATAACGCATGCTAAAGGTAAGGCACTAACCTTAGATGACGTAAGTAAAAACGTAACAGAAGAATTTCTTTAAACGTAACAGAAGAATTTCTTTGATCGCAAGAGCCTGTGGAATCGACGGAACATTTTTTTTTCTGAGTTTATGAGCCCTACGCATTATGGGAGTTATTATACAAATCATCATGGGATGCTCCGAAACTGTTATAGTAATTCCACTGTTATAGTATTTCCATAGTTACGTTGCCGAAAAATTCAGAGTTAGTGCATGTAAATAGTACCTACAGAATGAATATTTCAATTTACCGCCATGTATCATAAAGATTTCAGTTGGATTTAGGGTAGCGTTTGCTAAATCGCAGAGTACTTCATTTTCATCTGTACAATTTGCCACCAGTAGACTCATTACAATTTTTCGCTCTAGAAGGTGAGTAGGTAAGCTATGTCGGTTCAATTAATTTTTCAGCGACTTCGCGGTGAGATAATTTTCCAGCGGCAGGATTCTGGCAGCTGATTGTGTTGACAATGTGAAACATGCATTGATTAATGGTATCCTAGTGGTCGGCCAAGAAAAATTTTCCAGTAGGCTTAGCGTGAAAGTTAATAAGCTTGGCTGTGGAAATTTATATAATTCTATATAAAGTTGCAATTGATTAGATTCTATAACTCATACAAAATTCAACTGTATTAAGAAATGTTAAAATAATAGGATCTGATAAATTAAAATTGGTCCCATAAAAAGTTCTCTGTTGTGGAAAACCGGGGAAACCAGGTTGGACGAGAAAAGTGACCCTAGATGAGAAATCATGAAAATTATTGTGGTTTCTGGTCTGATTAAGTGAATTTGTTCTGTTAGTTGAAGACTAACAAAGCCTTCGGCTTTCATATCGTAAGATACCTGCCTCTGTTTTATATACACTTGGCTGGTTTGTGTGGAGGGTTTATGGGTAGAATTAGTGACAAATAGAAATATGTATATGTTCTATATTTAATATAATATTAAAAAATATATAAAAATATAAATAAATATATAAATAAATATATAAATAAATGTTGCAAATTAGCTCCATCTATAATAAACATCTATCTCACTACCGCGTCACCGCACGCGAGATCATGGAGGTAGGCACCTGTACTTCCTGGAGCAATATACATCTAGTTCCATAGCTATGGGAAGGAAACATTAGTAGAAACATATTGATTAATGTCAACTTACAGGACTGTTATTAGGCAGAAGCGGGTAATATCCATTACTAATGCTTACGTGAGCATCCATCAGTGAGCTCGCGGAACCTCTTCGCTGAGTGTCCTAAAGCGAGTTGTAGGCATACTCGACCAGTTCCATAGCTGTGAGAAGGATATATTATATAGTGAAATATTGATTAATGGTAACTTACTCTAGCGTTATTTTGCTCAAGAGGTATGGGTTCCACAACAACAGGGCATAAACATTTTGGGTTCCACAACATCCTGAGCCTTAGCGTTTACAGTTGTTTACACACTCTGAAAGTAAATGTAGTAATGTACCTCAATCAGAAATCGCCGGGACTCGTCAATTTTTGTTCAGAGGGGGAACTTCTTTAACGTACAGGTCATGTTGACAAATTCACCCCTGTAACCCCCACCACCCCTAACTTTAAAATTTCAAATGGGAATACCCCCTTTGTGATACATCATTTTAAAGCTGATGTTATTGGGAATACAACTCATTTTTATTTTTTGAAATCCGATGATGTTTGAAGAAGTTATGGCTAAAAAACGGTTTTTTCATAATTTAAAATAAATTACTTTTTACCCTAGATTTTCAACAGCATTGACATGGGGAAATAAAACAAACGCGTATAAAACCCCTCCCACAAAAATTGAGGATCTGAAGAACAGAATAACAGAAGAATACCAACGTATTTCTCGCGACACATTTGTTAAAGTAAGAGCGGAATGTGAACAAAGATTGTACTACTTTCTAGCGACTAATGGAGCTCATTTTGAAAATTTAATAAAATAAGTAGCCACACAATCATTGTGTATTATAATCCCCTGTGAGTGCTGTTGAAAATCTAGGGTAAAAATTAATTTATTTTAAACTATGAAAAAACCGTTTTTACCCATAACTTCTCTAAAAATCATCGGATTTTAAAAAATGAAAATGAGTTGTATTCGCAATAACATCAGCTTTAAAATGATGTTTCACAAAGGGGGTATTCCCATTTGAAATTTTAAAGTTAGGGGTGGTGGGGGTTACAAGGGTGAATTTGTAAACATGACTTGTACGTCAAAGAAGTTCCCCCTCCGAACAAAAATTGACTGGTCCCGGCGATATATGATTTTTTTTCGTAGTTTTAAAAATATTAAGGGTGGACTGTTTTCAAATGAACACAGTGTATACATATTTACATATATACATACTCGTAATTGCATATATACATATTTACATATATAACCGAAGTTAGGGGAATTGCTTATCCATACGCCCATCTTCTTTCATATCATTCACACATTCGATTTGCTCCTAGATCACTCTATTATATTTCTCTTTAATATTAAGTATTATCTGCTTATATACATTAAACTCATCCCACAACCTTTTCAACTCGCTGTCACACCATCTTTTTTCCCCAAGCACCCGGCAGCGTCTCCAGCAATCAATTTATGTATCCCTGAAGCCGTTTTATTAACAGACATACTACAACCCCCCTTTCCAGTTGATGTAGAGCTTTCCCCAACAGCATTGGATATGTCCAAGCTTTTTGCTGGAGTTTTTCCAAGTGTTGGTTGAGGTGTGCGCACCCTCTTAGGCGGTTGGGTCTCGAAGTCGTCATCAGTCTCAGAATCGTCGACCGGCCTTTTCAGCGAAAGTCGCGATCTGACTGATGGCTGAGACGTGCGCTCGCCACTGACGACCGGCCTTTTCACCGAAAGTCGCGATCTGATTGATGGCTGAGACGTGCGCGCCCTCTTCGGTGGTGGTGTCTCGACGTCATCATCATCAGTATCGCCACTGACGACCGGCCTTTTCACCGTAAGTCGTGATCTGACTGATGCGCTCGCGAGCTTGAGCTTGAAGAGCATTCGCTTGAATGATCCGTTTCTTGTTGCTATGAGAAGGAAGTATTATTTTAAGAAGAAGAAAGAATGTCATTGTTACTATTAACTTACAGATCGAGGATTGTCGAGTGGACTAATTAATGGCTGTAGGGTCAACAACTCATCTACGTCGAGTTCTGGCAGCTGTGGAGGAAATCATTAGTTGTAGAATATCGCCTATTAATATAAACTTACTGGAACGTCATTATTAGATACCAGCTCACCCTGAAAGTAAATGTATCAGATGGGTGTCAAATGAAAAATATTAATACTTACAGCTACCACGAAGTGATCATTCAAACCATTAGCTTCCATCTTGAAGTGGGTGAGCAACTTACTGAAGTACTGAAGAAATAAACAAAGTGATTAAACCAACCCATATCACAATGATGCCTGATTAACAGTATTTTTGTTGTTACACTCCTAAGAATAGTTCTACTAAACATAAAGTTATGACTCATGAAAAACTGTGCATTTTGGATTCGATTTAGCCAAAAGTAGTAAGACTATGAGAGCATGACGCCAAACCTGTCTCAACAAGTTTGGCGTCATACTCTCATAGGGGTTTTCGGTTGGCGTCATACTCTCATAGGGGTTGTGGCGTCATGCTCTCATAGGGTTTGGGGGAGGGTGGGGTCCACCCCTACTCTGGGGTGGGGAGGTCCCAACATTATATAGGCAAGGTTCAGCGAATATTGTCAACAAACTCAACATGTCCTTCTTAAACAATTTAAATAAGAACTTGCTGCAGAAAAATCTGGTGAACGTTCGAGATTTGGAAGTAAATGAAAAGTTTGAGATTCAGAGTTTTAAGAGAATAAATACTAAGTATGGTGAAAAGGTGGTTGTGGAATTTGCAGACTTCAAGACGATTCTGCCGCAGAGGTTTACGGATGAATTAACTCAAGACCGAATAGATGAGTTGAATGGGGACAACAAAAGGTACTTTTTAACAAGCTTGGGACCTGTTGGTAAAACGACTAATATTATATTTTCTGAAGAACTGTGAGGCCATATGCTGGAGTTGGGAAAACATGAGTTAAAAGTGTAAAACTGCGAAAATAAAAATATTATTTGTTTGTGTGTTGTTTTTTTCTATATAAGGGGGGGTGATTGAACAAACTTGAACAATCTAATGTTGATTGTTAAAGGGAGCGGAGTGCTCAACACATTAATTGACAAATTGCCGATAGAGTTACACATTCCTGGCTATCAGTACTGCGGTCCTGGCACTAAATTAGAAAAACGGCTTTCTAGAGGTGATTCAGGTATAAATAAAGTTGATTCAGCCTGTAGAATTCATGACATTGCTTACAGTAAAAGCAAATCTCTAGAAGAACGACACAAGGCTGATTTGGAACTGGAAAATCGTGCTTGGGACCGAGTGAAATCAAAAGATTCCAAATTTGGTGAAAAAACAGTTGGGTGGCTTATTACAAACGCAATGAAGGTTAAAAGGAAGTTGGGAATGGGTACGAAACGACCATTTTCGTTTAGAAGAGACATAGTAAAGAAGGTGGATAAAGCTCTAAAAAAATCCTTTACAACCAAACAGTTGAGCGACTTAAAAAATTTAAAAAAATCATCGTTAGCGGCAGTTAAGGCAGCACGTGTACACATAAAAAAAGCTGGTGGAAAGGCTAAACTAAAAATACCCAGGATAATTCCGTTTCAAGAAAGGTCAGGAGGATATCTGCCTCTTTTGCCTATACTGGGTGCTCTGTCTGCTCTCGGTTCATTGGCGGGGGGAGCGAGCAGTGTAGCAAAAACTATAATCGACGTAAATAATGCAAAAAAGCTGATGGCAAATCGAAAGCAAGCTATGGAGTCCGTTGGTTCAGGACTTTATTTGCGTAAAAACAAGCGTGGCGGTCTGGGATTATTTTTAAAGAAAAAAAACTTTTGAAGCTACCCAATAGACCTTTAACCAATCTAGACCTTTTAAAATTCGCTAAAGACATTCCATTCTTTAGAGGTGTATATATGAGAGATACCCTACCTAAAAAGCCTCGAAAAAACGAGACGGCCATTTTGAATTTGGATATTCAGCGAAATTCTGGATCTCATTTGGTAGCCTACCGGAAAACAGGAAAAATATGTGAATATTTTGACAGCTTTGGCAATTTGAAACCACCAAGAGAACTCATTAGATACTTGGGGAGAGACATTGAAGTAGTATACAATAACGATTCATATCAAAACTTTAACCAAGTAAACTGTGGTCAGCTTTGTTTGATGTTTTTACTAGAGAAACAAAATTTCTCGCAAAGAAATAAAATCTGAAAATATGAAGTGTGTTTTTCTTTCCCCAATAATCCTCTCCTCATTTATTATCTTTACTATGTATTTAAAGTAACTCACAATTATTGTATTCATATTTAAACGAGATGTTTCAAATTTTACTGTTCCCAGGTAGTAGTGCTATTATGTTGTTTTCAGTCACGAAATATTTAACTCAAGGATACACCAGACAGTATAACTGCTTTTATATTTGGCTCCTACAAACATTGTTTATGGAATATTTTATTCTTGTCGGATAAGCAGGTATTTTATGAATAAAATTAAAAGAGAAAAATGTATATGCTTTATATTCAACTAAAAATATGATAAACAAAAAAATACAGAGAAATACATATATACAGAGAAATGTATGTTTTATGTTCCACTAAAAATATGATATAAAAAATTCATACAGAGAAATATATACAGACAAATATATAAAAAATAAAAATACTTATACCTATTATAAAAAAAAATACTTTTTCCTATTATATACATTTCTAAACACATCTAAATATATACAGGATGTTTCTTAATAACATGCTAATACTTATGGGGGTTATTCTTGGATCCATTTGAGAAAAAACTTTATATGAACTTTATATCAACATATGTCCTAAAAGTCCTAACTTTTGAGATACAGGGTTGTAAAATTGGAAGCATGATAATGGTAATGTTAATGACTTAAATACGTCTACAACTATGTAGACAACTGTTTATGTGTTTACAAACAAAATCTGCTTCTTGACAACTAGATCGTTTGAAAATTGTTAATATATAATTTTATACCATGGTGCAAATGACTATTTTTTATGCGAAAACCGTACATTTGCTCAGAAAGGAATGAGGATTTCAAAAGAATTTTAAGAAAAAGCAGTGACGTAACATTTTTTTTTAATATTCAAAACCCATACAAACGCCACTGGTAAAAGTAGTAAAATTGTTTGGACGTCAAAAAATGTATCCTGCATAGAAAGCGTGTACCAAATTTCACAAAATATCTAGGGTAATACCGATGTTATAATAAAAAAGATTTTTTCTTAAAATTTTAACCCTCTGTAGTTCAAAAGTTAAGACTCAAAATGGATTCAAGAATAACCCCCTTAAGTACTAGCATCTTATTAAGAAATACCCTGTATATACAACCACCCACTAGGGGAGTTGCTTCAACAATTCCTCATACCCTTTCACATCTTTCTTACATTCATCATATTCATTCTCCGCTTGCTTTAAATCATTTTTCATTCCTTTCACTCTTTCTTCATACTTCTTAAGTTCACTCTTCTTTCTTTCAATTTCGCTTTTACACTTCCCCATTCGATCTTTTCCGCTCGCAATTTTACCTTTAACACTCTCACGCATTTCCTCAATCGTTTCCGCAACATTCTTACTTCTTCCTTTCTCGCAACTCCCCTTTGTCGGTGTTGAAGAAGGGCGTTTCCCAAGCAGGATATTAATGTTTTTACCCGCCCTCTTTTTGAACGATGTTTTTTCTCTTATTAGTTTTTTACAATTAGTTTGCCTTTCGGACGATGACGACGAGGATGACGACGAGGATGATGACGAAGTCGATGATGAGGATGACGATGATGCTGACGACCGACGTCTCTTCACATGTGGAGCCGCAGAATCGTCCTCGGAACTCCTTTTCGAGGACGATCGCGACTCCGCTCGCGCCTCCACCTGCGTCCTAGAGTGTGACGCCCTCGAGGACGACTCCGCTCGCGGCGCCAAACGAGGGTCGATCCTTGACGGGGTGGCGCAGGGCAAAAAGTCGTCGGCGGTCATATCGCCCAACTGTGATAGAGAAAGACGCATTATTTGAAAAACATAGATTGCTAAAGTTAGCTTACAGCCATCGGCACGTAGGGGTCAGACTCCAAATCAGCTAGAAGGCTTGCATTTGGCTCTGGGATCTTTAAAAGAAATGAAAATGTTATTTGACGAATTATCGACCAATGCAAACTTACGGAATGGTCATTTATAATTGAAATGACAGCATTCGCAGTCTCCTCGCCAGTTGGCTGAAAGTAAATTTGACATGTAAAAAAATAGGAATACAAATGGATGTACTTTATAGATTAAGTTTGTATGTAAGTCAGTGAAATCTAAAAATAGTTTATTAGACTATAATTTGCGAAAATCCATTTTTTTTTGTATTATTTTATATTTAAAAAGATGATAAAGATCGTTTGCAAATTTTACAAAACAAACCAATGATATTAGGGTAAAACAAGTCAAAATTTTAAATAAATTAAAATGGTTTCATATAGAAAATTATTGAGAATATAGAATTTTAGTACTCATAAAATTAAAACACTTTAACCTCCAGACGCATTACCGGAAATCTTGAATAATAAATTTTACTACAATAATAAACCCAACCTGTATTGGGGTATGAAATACCATCTAGAATAATAAATGTTATTGCTTTGGGATTTTTTCATACAATGGACTGGTCAAATATTACTTTATAACCTAAGGTAAAATTTACAATTTGGAAAGGTTCCTTGAAATTTTTATGCAGAATAATAAAGTTTACAATTTTGAAATTTCAATACAACTGGTCAAATATTACTTTACAATCTTTACGAGCTAAATTTACAATTGTGGTACCCCTAAACTGGATACTTTAACAACTAAGCAAATGAAAATTTTAAGCAGAATAATTGTCTATTTTGAAATTTCAATAATATTCGAGGGGTCAAACTGGTTTCTTTGGAAATTTTAAAAATATTGAACGAAATACAGATATACAGGGTGGGCAAAACAATTCATAGGTAACTTGTCGGAGGATATAGGAAATGTGGTTTTAAGACCTTTTGAATAAAAATTTGTGGGATGACGGTTTTTAATATACAGAATGTTACAATTTATCTATATACTTCTTGAAAAGATTTTCTTTTTAATTATGAAACTACAAAATATGAGGATAAATTTGCTAGGGAACATAACATCTTACGTTAATAAACAAGTAAGGATATTTTAAAGCGTCAGTGGTATGCGTAAAGGGACAGCTTTCCGTTTTAAAAGA
Source organism: Pseudeuparius sepicola (assembly GCA_963920635.1). Lineage (NCBI taxonomy): Eukaryota > Metazoa > Arthropoda > Insecta > Coleoptera > Anthribidae > Pseudeuparius > Pseudeuparius sepicola. The sequence continues at coordinate 6,018,323 of OY987307.1, forward strand.
AAGACAATTACAGATTTTTTAAATGATTCCACATGCAATTCTAAACAGAAAATATTTCTTTCAAATTTGCTACAAAGTGACTTGTAAAAATGAAATTTTTTAACTGAAAAAACATGAAAAATACATTTTTTCATATTAAAAACAAAGCTCCCATATTTTTATTCAAAAGTTCTTGAATCACATTTCTGGCAAGTGTTGTAATTGACGAGGAAAGTAAAAAAAATTAAAATTGATTCAATATTCGATTTTTAAAAGATTAATATGTTAACGATATTTAAATCAGTTCAGATGTTTAAATTTGCTACAAAGTGACTTGTAAAAATGAAGTTTTTTAACTGAAAAAACATGAAAAATACGTTTTTTCATATTGAAAACAAAGCTCACATATTTTTATTCAAAAAGTTCTTGAATAACATTTCTGACAAGTGTTGTAATTGACGAGGAAAGTAAAAAAAATCAAAATTCATTCATAATTCGATTTTTAAAAGATTAATATGTTAACGATAATTAAATCAGTTCAGATGTTTAAATTTGCTACAAAGTGCCTTGTAAAAATGAAATTTTTTAACTGGAAAAACATGAAAAAGACATTTTTTGTAAAAAAAACAAAAGTCGTTCAAAATTCGTTTTTTAAAAGATTAATATGTTAACGTTAATTAAATCAGTTCAGATGTTTAAATTTGCTACAAAGTGACTTGTAAAAATGAAGTTTTTTAACTGAAAAAACATGAAACATACATTTTTTCATATTAAAAACAAACCTCACATATTTTTATTCCAAAAGTTCATGAATAACATTTCTGACAAGTGTTGTAATTGACGAGGAAAGTAAAAAAAAATCAAAATTCATTCATAATTCGATTTTTAAAAGATTAATATGTTAACGATAATTAAATCAGTTCAGATGTTTAAATTTGCTACAAAGTGCCTTGTAAAAATGAAATTTTTTAACTGAAAAAACATGAAAAATACTTTTTTTGTAAAAAATCAAAAGTCGTTCAAAATTCGATTTTTAAAAGATTAATATGTTAACGATAATTAAATCAGTTCAGATGCTTAAATTTGCTACAAAGTGACTTGTAAAAATAAAATTTTTTAACTGAAAAAACATGAAAAATACATTTTTTCATATTAAAAACAAAGCTCACATATTTTTATTCAAAAAGTTCTTGAATAACATTTCTGACAAGTGTTGTAATTGACGAGGAAAGTAAAAAAAAAATCAAAATTCATTCATAATTCGATTTTTAAAAGATTAATATGTTAACGATAATTAAATCAGTTCAGATGTTTAAATTTGCTACAAAGTGCCTTATAAAATGAAATTTTTTAACTGAAAAAACATGAAAAAGACATTTTTTGTAAAAAAAACAAAAGTCGTTCAAAATACGATTTTTAAAAGATTAATATGTTAACGATAATTAAATCAGTTCAGGTGTTTTTATAAAACTTATTTTAGTAATAAACATTGAACATAAGCTATAAATTTCGTTTTAATATTAATTTAGTCATAACAATAAAATTTATATTATTACATTTGACATAAAATAATTCTCTTAAAAGTTTCATCCACTGCTCTCATTAGTCTAAAAAGAAAATTCAAAGAAAAAAACAACTGCTTCTGGATACATACATTTTAACAAAAATTAAGTTGAATTTTATTTAATTTTGCTTCTATGACTTCAATTATGCTGTTCTGAAACTGAAACTATTGATTTTTTGTGCTTATGTATATCTTAATGCCTATTACTAAAACATTCTGTATAAACTAATCTTTCAAGTCAAATTAATGCGTAATTATTTATTAGAATATAGAATCGATATTAAGATAGTAAGTTTTATTTATTAATGTCGAATTTTGCTAAATTTGTTTATTAAAAATAAGTTTTAAATGAGGGTTTGGAAAAATATAAGTACTTACCGGCAGCAGGGTGTTGGTTTTCAAATGACGCATCTTGAAGCACTAAAATCACAGTTATTAAGCACAGTTGTCAATCGAAGTTATCAAGCTCAAGCAGCGGACTGAGGTGAAACTGAACAAGCAAACTATCGTCTGTAGATATGCACCACCCTCCGCCACTATCATCCACCCACATTAAACGAACCACCCCTTTGCCAACACGCCCACCAACGTTGACGGTACTGCACATGGGTACCACCAGTCTCTCACCATCCAATCAACGAGACACCCCCGACGCAAGCACCAATCAAACACCCCCGTACGACTGAGCACAACGTTGTCAGATCTCAGGCATTATCCTGGAACGAGACACCCCCGTACGACTGAGCACAACGTTGTCAGATCTCAGGCATTATCCTGGATGTTAGAAATGAGCCACACCGCCTTCTCCCACCATCCTCACCGTTCACCTATTGAATATAACGGGTGCCCCAGTAGGTTCATCGTCAGTTCTGAAAATAATTTTTCCATACAATTCAAGAATGGTGTTTGTGAAGTACATAGTGGATGCCGACGGTTTTCAAGTCAATGGCAAATTCTTAATTAAAGAATTGGGAATTTTCAATATGGAGACCGGAGATGTCACCTCAAAATATTTCCGCGTTGGTGACTTCAGGAATCTAAGCGCCAAGGATGCCTGCAGTGCGAGATGGGTTATGATGAACATTCACGGCCTCAAATTTTATGATAGGCCAATGGATCAAGCACAGGACAGCGTTGTGGCAGAGTTCCAACTTCTGGGTTCGCTTTCCGGGGTTCAGAAGATTGCTTTTAAAGGAGGACGTGTGGAGAAGGACCTGTTGCATGCGGCTGGATATGGACATCTTGGATACAATATCGAGAATATGGGGTGTCCAAAGTTTGACGTTCTGGTAAAAAAGCATCCCGTTTTTTACGAAAGGGTGCGAGGAAGGCAGTGCGACAGACACATCGAGAGGAATGGAAAACCGCTACACTGCCCTCGGGTGGAGCTGACGTTTTTTGCCGAGTATGTGCGAAGGTATGGTTATTGTGAAGCTTTGTAAATACTATGTAGGTTTTTAGTGAATTTTATTGTCATTTCTGTATCAGTAATAATTGTATTAAGACATTTTTTAGTAACAAAACTTTAAGAACGTTAAAGTAGATTTTTTCTTACAAATATGTCTAACAGTTTTCAATATACAGCGAATCAATTTTTCAAGTATTTTTAGAAAATCACTTACGCACCGGCCTATTGAGTTTCAAACTGTACAAAAAGGTTTTCTAGATTAAAAAAAAATCACGTCCTGGGAATTAAAACTATTTTTTTATGTTGGTTTACGTCAAAATGTCATTATTAGAAAGCCTAGAACTACTTTGATTTTCTTCTGCTAAAAATAAAAATTCAGGAAACTGAATTTTTCAAAACTGTACATTTCTCGAAAGAGTCAAGAATGTTTTTTAGAATTTATTGAGAAATTTAGCGAAAACAAAAAAATATTAATTTTTCAGCAGGTACTTTGATTTTTTCTTGCTAAAAAATTGCACCTATTGAGTTTTTAAACTTTCCTTAATAACATTTTGCCGTAAAGTGTACAAAAAGGTTTTCTAGATTCAAAAAATCACGTCCTGGGAATTAAAACTATTTTTTATGTAGGTTTACTTCAAAATGTCATTATCTAAAGCCTAGAACTACTTTGATTTTCTTCTGCTAAAAATAAAAATTCAGGAAACTGAATTTTTCAAAACTGTACATTTTTCAAAAAAGTCAAGAATGTTTTTTAGAATTTATTGAGAAATTTAGCGAAAACAAAAAATATTAATTTTACAGCAGGTACTTTGATTTTCCCTTGCTAAAAAATTAATCGCACGAAATGAACTTTTCGAAAAAAGTTAAGAATGTTTTTTTAGAATTTATTGAGAAATTTTGAAGACAAAAAATATTATTTTTGAAGACAAAAAAAATATATCATTTTTCCAGCAGGCACCATTTTGTTATTAAAAAATATGATTGTTGATCTCAGTCTTAAGAAAAGTTGTTAGGAATTAAAAACTGCTGTGCAAAATGTCTAAAGCCTAGACCCACTTTGAGTTTCATCTGCTAAAAATTAAAACGCACTGAATGTTTTTCAAAACGGTACATTTTCAAAAGAGTAAAGAATGTTTTTTTAGTGAAGCCAAAAAATATTACTTTTCCAGCGGGTATCATTTTGTTATTAAAAAATGTAATCCCACTGTCTACGGCACTGGTGTAAGTAGATGGATATTTTTATAGTATTGTATGAGCGTCTAAACTATATTAATTATGTTTGTCTGAACTGTCTTCCTTTAGGAAAAGAAAACTTGAAACAATTGTCGCTCTACTTTTACGTTTCCTAATGTTTTGTTACTAAATGTTGGACCACCCTTTAAATTGTATATAAGTGTAGATAAATAATTATGATTTATAAGAAAAATCTACTTATTTTAACCTTTTTTAAGTTTTGTTAATAAAAGTTGAACCATGCTATACATTATATTCAAATAAATATAAAAATTGCTTCGATTACCTTTATGTCTTGTATTTACAACGTTGTTTTAAATTGTATAAATTTGAAAAATCAAATAAAACATATGAACTTTTGTTGTGTTAATTCCTTCTCGCCTCAGTATTGGAGACGGGGAGGACTCAGATCTGACAACACCGAGCGGTGTGCAAAGCGTTGGTCGAAGACGCAAAGTGAAAGCCATATTTTATACCAATACTGCCAACTTAAAATTTTGAATTTGGAACTTTCCCACCATTTTAAAATCTGATCAATAGTGCATATATTCTTATGTTGGCAACTTCTTAAAATTTGGATAATTACAGTGGTGTATGTAACCTTGACAACGAGTGGACATCTAGGGAAATCATCCGTAAATTCAATGACCTCGAGACATATTGGGGGAATAGAAATCAGAGATGTATCCGGGAAAATCAATTCAGAAATACAGAGTAGTATTAGTAAATGGTGTGTGGTAAGCACAAGCAATTTGACTCCTTCCTGGGATTCTTTATTTAAGATAATAGCACAATTTACAAAAAGCACATTCCATGGCACTGTAATATCTCTCATACAGACAAATAAGAACTGCCCAATCGCCCCGACATTGCATCCATTTGACAGAATCTATTCCCAAATGGCGGCTGCGCGTATTGGGGGAATAGAAGTCAGTCATATTGGGGGAATAGAAGTCACCCATCTTGGGGGAATAGAAGTCAGAGGCGTATCCGAGAAAATCAATTCAGAAATACAAAGTAGTATTAGTAAATAGTGTGTGGTAAGCAGCTTTGACTCCTTCCTGGGATTCTTTATTTAAGATACTAGCACAATTTACAAAAATGCACATTCCACGGCACTGTAATATCTCTTATACAACCAAATAAGAACTGCTCAAACGCTCCGACACTGCATCCATTTGACAGAATCTATTCCCAAATGGCGGCTGCGCGAACAGGTGCGCACAATTTTCCCACCATGGGGAGTAATACTGCTGGTTGTTTTATATGCTCTGCTTATAGTATATAGGTTGCGGTGTCGCAGCCGCTTGACATACTGCTTCAGTGCTTCGCTGCAAGATGATTGTAGAAAGTGAAATATCTGCAGTCAGTGACAAAAGTGTCAAAGTTTGTGAGAAAGCGTTTAATACGCTAAATGGCGGTAGTTCGGCTGCACATTCACAAGTATTGCAACGTTGGCAACAACATTTAAAATTGTCAATACGACAACATTACTCTGCGCTTCGATGTAACTTTAACCGTGGTACTATAGCCAAGTTGCATGCCAATTTGCAACATTTGAAAAGACTTCAACTATACTTCAAAACGTTGAACAAAACTGGTGCCGGAAAACGTCACAATAGAAGTGTACGAGTTAAATGGTTGGACGTTCAGGCAGCGTTCCAGAATCGAATTCGCACAGGTTTGGTAGTGAATATGAGACATATTGACATATGGCAGTTTTTTGATGATGCATTTATCCTCTTTAAATATCGTATAACTCGAATATTAAATGCTTTTCATATTGTCAAGTTAAATGTCATATTTAATGGTGAATTTACTAAAATATCTGAAGGTGGTATGATAACCGATATTAAATGTTTCAATACGAAAAACTCTACAATTGATCAGGGGGTTGATTTAAAGCGGTGGTTTCAAGATAATGTCGTTGATGCTCTCATAAAAAAGATTGAAGATTATCATCAACATGGGTCCGGTTGGAGATTGCTTAAAATATTAAGTTTAAATATTAACGTCAATAAATATGAGATTGGGAACGGAGCGTCATATCTACCACTCCCTGTGGAAATTTCTAAAAAACGTTCGTGTATCAATGTAAAAAATGGAGATGAAGCTTGCTTTTTTTGGAGTGTTATTTCAGCGCTCTATCCGATTAACTCTAAAAAACATGCTGATCGCACTAATTCATATCAGCATTACAATCAGTTATTAAAATTAGATGGTATCGATTTACCAATGAAAATACCTCAAATATCGAAATTCGAACAGATGAATGACATTTCTGTGAATGTGTATATTTTGGAGCTGGTATGTGAGGCTCCGCGTCAATTTATCACTTCCCCAGCTCGATTAACTAAAAATAAAATGTCCCGACATGTGAATCTACTTCTAATTCAAAACCATTATTATTTAAAAACTAGCGACTTTGAAGTTCCACCTGTAGATGATTCGAATATCGATATAAAATATCATTATTGTTGGATTAAAGATTTATCTAGACTGATTTCGAAACAGTCAAGCAAACATAATGGTCGAAAATTTATATGTGAAAGATGCCTAAATTACTTTACATCTGACACTAAATTAGAGAAGCATACAGTTTATTGCGAGCAAATAAATAACTGTAAAATCGAGTTTCCGAAAGAGAAGTTTATCGAATTTAAAAATTTTGTTCATAAAGAACGCACTCCATTCGTTTTGTATGCAGATTTTGAAGCAATTCTAAAACCATGTGGAGATTCTAATGATACACTGAAAACTGACAAATATCAAAAACATGAAGCATTCAGTGCTGGATATTATTTCAAGTGCTCCTTTGATAACTCACTCTCTTTTTACAAAGGTTATCGCGGAGTCGATTGTATGGTATGGTTTGCTAGTCAAATGGAGCAAATTGCTAAGTTTGTATCCAGCAAATTGAAACATGTTGAACCTATGGATGAAACTATAAGCCTTAAAGATGCCACCCCTAATTGTCACATTTGCGAGAACAAATTTAATGTTAATGACATGATTGTTCGAGACCACTGCCATCTGACCTCTATATTTCGCGGATATGCGCATCAAGCATGCAATTTAAATTACCAAAACTCATTCTTAGTCCCCATAATTTTTCACAATCTTAGTGGGTATGACAGTCACTTTATAATACGAGAACTTGCCAAACGGAATCATGTCACACTACTTCCTGTAAATAATGAAAAATATATTAGCTTTACAATATTTGATAATGAAACAAATATTAAATTTCGGTTTATTGATTCTTTCAAGTTCTTAGCCTTCTCTCTCGACAAACTCACAGCATCTCTAAATACTTTTGAAAATACTAGAAATGAATTTCCTTCTGAAAATTTTGAGTTGCTAACTAGGAAAGGTGTTTTTTGCTATGATTACATCGATTCAATGGAAAAATTGCAAGAAACCTCATTACCACCTATTCAAAATTTCTATAACAAATTAAATGATTATAATATCGATGCAAAAGATTACAATCATGCTCAATTAGTTTGGGAGAGGTTTGGTATAAAGACTTTGGGTGGGTATTCGGATCTATATTTGAAAAGTGACGTACTTTTGTTAACTGATATATTTGAGCAGTTTAGAACCACTTGTCTTCGAAATTATGGTTTAGATCCGGCCTGGTACTATACTTTACCTGGATACAGTTGGGATTGCATGCTTAAATATACGAAATGTAAATTAGAAACCTTCCAAGACAGTGATATCTTAATGTTTTTCGAAAGGGGCGTTCGAGGTGGGGTTAGCCAGGTGAGCCACCGCTTTTCTCAGGCCAACAACAAATATATGGAAAATTATGATGTTAATATGCCGTCAAAATATATTCTTTATGCTGATGTTAATAACCTTTATGGCTGGGCGATGTGTGAACCTCTTCCTTACGGAGGATTTGAGTGGGTGTCTGATGTCGATGTCACAAAGGTTGCTGATGATGCTGATGATGGATATATTTTAGAAGTTGATTTGTCATATCCTGATCATCTTCATAACCTCCATAAAGACCTTCCGTTCGCACCTGAACACTGCAAACCTCCAGGTTCCAAAATAAAAAAGCTCATGACCACTTTCTATGATAAGAACAATTATGTGATTCATTATAGAGCGCTTAAGCAAGCTTTACAACATGGTTTAATTTTGAAAAAAGTTCATAGAGTTTTGAAATTTAAACAGTCTACCTGGTTAGCTCCCTATATACAGCTCAATACTCATTTAAGAACTGTGACAACGTTGGATTTTGAAAAAACTATAATGAAGCTCATGAATAATGCAATCTACGGTAAAACAATGCAGAACGTTAGAAAGCATAGAATTGTTAAACTATTAAGGAAATGGGATGGTAGATATGGTGCGAAAAATTTTATTTCTAGCCCGCGTTTTAGACGTAGTGTAATTTTTGATGAGAACTTAATAAGTGTTGAATTAAATAAGACTAATATTATGTTTGATAAACCTCTGTACGTTGGAATGTCTATCCTAGACATATCCAAAACCTGTGTATACGAATTCCACTATGATTTTATGTTGAAAACATTTTCTGATAACTGCTTATTATTATATACTGATACTGATAGTCTAGTGTACGAAGTACGTTGTGAAAATATGTTCGAAGACGTAATTAAGAAACATATCCATCGGTTTGATACCAGTGACTATCCCGCAGATAATCCATATGGAATTCCACTCGTAAATAAGAAAGTGCCCGGCTTAATGAAGGATGAATTAAACGGCAGTATCTTGACACATTTCATTGGTCTTAGATCTAAAATGTATACTTATAAAGTTCAAGGAAAAAATATGTGTGTTAAAAAATCAAAAGGTGTCAGGGGTTCCGTTATAGCGAAGCAAATAACATATCAAGACTATTTCGATTGTTTATTTAATAAGAGCGAAAAAATTGTAAATCAGCGTTCTATACGCTCATTTGCTCATAACGTTTTTAGCATAAGTCAGACTAGGATTGGTTTAAATCCATTTGATGATAAGCGTTTTCTAGTTGATAGTATTTCAACTATCCCTTGGGGTCATAAAGATGTGTGTAAAGTTGATGAATAAAAAAATATATATTTTGCAAATAGTGTTTTACTCCCCCTTCAACTGAAAATGTATCCACCCCTACTAACGTCCTAGCCACACCCCATCCCCCACCAGCCGCCTCCTTGCGGACGCACCCCTACCATCCCTAGATTGTATATAACTGAGAAATCCCCATCATTCTTCAGTCTGATAACCCGCAACATCGACAACAGCATCAGCATGTACAACCAACCAATCCAGTTTGTGTCAGATTTGGTTCCCTGCCCATACGTTGCCAACCATATGGTGAAGCGAACTCGACTCCAGAATCACTTGGTGAAGTGCCGCCTCCAGTTGAGTACTGTGCCTGAAATAAATTGGGGGGAATATTTCAAGACAATCAACAACCAGCCGCCAATTGTCATTGTGAATCCAAGGGTTAGACCAGAATAAAAGTATATTTAAATAAAAACACAATTTGTAATCATTGTTTTATTCCAATCTTCTTCTATACAAGTCTGCTAACAGGAATTGCTTATAATAACAGTACAGTTCAAAAATGCAATGTGTTTCCATGCTAAACACAGCATTACACATTAAGAATACAATTTCCATTACATTTATGGCATAGTTGCTACGTACTAATAGTTCATTAGCCTTATCTAAAAAATTGAGGTAAAAATCATATAGTTTAAAATTAAGCAAAAAGTTTATCCTTAAGGTTATATATGGTTCGATATTTAATAGCTCGAAAACCTGCGATATTGAAAACCATTGGCAAACACCATTTTTTGCAAGCAACACTCGTTGATTTCCATCTGCAGTCAACATTGTTCTTAACATTATATTAGAATCAAATCTGATGAACATAGGTGTACCCAGATTGCTGGTGAAGTTGCTCAAATGATTCACTAATTCTTTCCATTCCAAATGATCCAGTGAAATCACATTTCGACGCACTGTTGATTGGATATTTACTTGAGGTTTGAAATATCTCATAATACTCAATCCATTAGCAATACGATATGTAGGCATTGTGAAACAAGATGATAAAAGCATAGAATCTTCGCCAACATTGTTTACTTCTTCATAATCGCTACCACTATCAGTTTCATAGCCGCGGTCAACCATGTTATCGTTTGTAGCACTACACAACGTTTGACTCGTCTATCCAAGAATCGTGGGTCTTATCAAACCCTAGCCATCGCACCAATACTCTCCCTCTTTTTCTACGAAGCACTTTTTCAACCAGATAAATATCAGGATTTGCAGTTTTTTGCAATTCTTCACGGTAAAACCCACCCTTTATAGATCTCCCACTTAAATCTTCTAGAAGATATGTGGGAGGATTGGTTATTTGTACTTTACTTATTTTAAACAATTCTGTAGTCCAATTAGGTGTATATCCTTTAGCAAATATGTGTTTCATTTTACTTATTCTCACAATATCGCCAACCTTCAATTTATTACCTTTGAAAATCTTCACGTGACTATACACTTTTTTAAGCAGATATTGTTCATTGGTTTTATTAACTTGGTTGGGTTTCATTTGAATCACTCTATGTTTTCTGTTATTATAATCGACAACTAGCGTAGGCAAATAATCATCCCATTTAAATTTACCATTTAGACTAAAATACTTAAATAATCGCTCTTTTAGAGTTCGTATTACTCTCTCAGCCATGGAGGCTTTCGTGCTGCTAAAGGTGCTGTAATGATTAATTTTGAATTTTCGCATCAAATTTTGAAATCTTGAGTTATAAAACTCTTTGCCCTGATCAGTTTGCAGGTTGCGAGGCTCTCGACTTCCCGATAGGATGTCAGCGAAGGTGTTGGTAACATCTTCCGCAGACTTGGATTTGAGCGGTCGACACCAAACAAATTTAGAGAAGCAGTCGATTACGACAAGTATGAATTTGAAACCATGATTGTGACTAGCATACTGATCCAGCTGAGCGAGATCGGCTTGCCACAAATCGTCTAAACCTTTAATAATAGTTCGACGACGTGGATAATTTTTTCGAGCTGGTTTATGTAATTCCTTAACTACTTGAATTTTTTCTTTACTGTGCATGACTATGCATCACCATTAAGGATCTCTGCCAGTCTGAGAGACAGTAACGATTGCATACGCTTACCAGTTAATTTTAAATAATAATCTTCTATAGTTTTAGTCAATTCTCTCAATTCATCAATCTTATCTTGAAAATTTTCGATCATTGTGTTGCGAATATGTAGATCACATTCATCAGTATGCTGTTTAAGATTTGTGTAAAAATATTGTAATGCATGAATTATCCCTTCATCGATATATTGTTTTGTGCTGGCATCACTACCATCGATCGGGGTCTTAACGTTGCTCAGTCTACGATTGTTACAATCATAGTTTCCCTCTAGATTCAAATTTAATGTGTAAATAGGTGGACAAGACCTGCCCTTCGGTCTCGAAGCACGTCCGAACTTGTTTAAGGACATATTTTAACTAACTTGAATGAACTATAAATTATGAGACTTCTCTAAATGTATCTAACAATTTGGGGTTTGGCTGGGCCTGTTCACCAACTATTTTCAAATAACACTCTTCAACGATTTTAGCAAATTTTCGTATTTCATCAATCTCCTTTTCCAAAGCATCTTTAACCGTACTCTCAATATAATTATTATGTTGTTCGAGAGTCGCGTTAAACGTTTTCAATGTTGCATTGATATTTTCATCGGCATATTGCTTTGTGACGACATCATTGCTGCTAATCGGATAACTAACTTTGCACAGTCTGCGGGTTTTGAAATCCCCCTCATAATTCAATGAGTAAGGACTAATCCTAGATCTTGAAACACGTCCGAACTTGTTTAAAGACATCTTGTAAATAACGTTAGAGAATAATTTTCGCTTCCTTCATCTCATTAATTATGGCGATGATTTCGTTTTCGTGTGAAGTATTTCCGGCATCTTTTGATGCTATTAGTAACCTTAACCTGTCTACAAGTTCATTAGGATTATCCCAGAAAACATATTCCACAGGTTTTGTGTTATACTTAAGATGCATGCCAGAACCCTTCGCAGGCGTGGAGGTAGCCACCGGCCCCTTCATAAGAGGTTTAATAATATTAGAGTACTTAATTTTGTTGCTAGATTTTAATCGTCCCTTTGAAGTAAGGTGAGCACCAGTGAGATTTAAAATATCTTTGTAACTTTTCAAATCATCCTCAGTACTTTTTGGATTATCATAGAAAATTAGCTGGTAGAGACCATCAGTGCCTGCGAATCGAGTTTTGTTGATGATTATATCGCCAGACACTTTTTCAAAATCGATTTGTTTATTTCCTAGACTCCATACTGATTTGGTTTTGTCATACTTAGGACCATATTTCCAATCGATTTTAGGCGATTTATCCATAAATTCAGTTACGCATGATATAGCCACTTTAGGATATACGTTATCAAAATGGCCGTACACTTTGTCAATTCCTTTCTCAACATCATTTAAAGTTTCATTCATTTCTCCTAAAAGTGCAATTGGACTTTTCAAAGTGTTGCGCCACTTTTCCATAAATGATTCGACTTTCGGTTTTAGTTCCGGTTTTACTTCCGGTTTTAATTCATCCTTAACTTGTAGACTTGCTAGAGAGTTTGTCACAGGTTTGAAAATTTTTTGTAATGTTTCATCCTCCTCAAATTTACCTATTTTTAAGGCTGTATATTTTTTTCTAATCGTTCGAGCTAGTTCACTGATTTTCTTTGCGCGCTGCGCTTCTTGAATCTGTTCTTGCATCAACATCTCGATTAATAATAAGCGTATTGTGCTTATCATAACTTTATATACCTATCAAACCCTATTCTATATCGACCCTCATTCATATTGAAATCTTTAACAATAACCAGAGTTCCAAAATTGGTATCATTCCAGCAGAGTGAGCATAGATTCTTGAAACCTCCGTATGAGATGTCTGGTGACACGTGTTCGTCATAAATATGTTTAAGGTTTACCTCATCTTGTTTAAATAAAACGATTACATTACAATTGTCTCGTATTAATTGTTTAGGTATTTTTGAATATGTCTGGCACAGATATGCAACATCTATACTTTTATGGCGACCCATGGAATAAAATTCTCTAATTTTATCCTGTTTGTCACAAGACACGTCATCAAAAATAAAGACTGAATTTTCTCTAGCCTCCGACGGTGCAATGACGTCATCGTTTGAACTAAATGGAAAATAACCAACACATTTAGCTTTTTTAAGAACATCTTGTAGTAACTGATATTTAGGTTGGTAAAGGGATTTACTGTAAAGGTAGATGTTCTTAAATTTCAACCCATTCTCGTTGAATATTAAACTAAGTAGACTGTTTGTTTTGCCACAACCGCTAGGACCGCAAAATATAGCTCTAATAGAGTTTGGCAAGAGTACTCCATGTTTAGATTTCTCACTCCGAACAAAATCTAAATTTTCGATTGGTAGAGATAACTGATGTGGTTCGATGCGCATCTTGTAAACATCTAATAATATATCACGTGCTTGCCTCATATATACATATCAGGATGTAAATAATAAACAGTTTTTCAATTAAGAATATTTATTTCCTACAGTGATATAGATTAATACATTTTCAAGGGAGGTAAGCTCGAATCTTCTGCTGCACAAGACTTCTGCACAGTGGACATTTCTCCATGAAGTCTGCACAACTCATACAGCACACCAAATGTCCACATGGAACCATCAAGGCTTCTATGTCTTTGCAGTAGCAAACTTTACATGAAAACTCGATTGTAGTTTGGGGATTCGTGCTCCGAATGGCTTTTTCGGGTGGAATGTCCACAGGTTTGATTTCCCCCTTAATGAATGAACAATTAGGACTCCAGCTAGCATGATCTTGCCATGGATCATCATCCTTTTCCCATTTATATCCTTCGATATTGCAAAATGGACACTGGACAACGTCTTCATAATTCGTATAAAAAAATCCCGCTCGGGCAAGCTTTTCTGGGGATAGGAGGCTTGACCAGTTTTCAAACGTTCTTAGAAGACTCTCGTAATTATACTCCATCTCTCACTCAGTAATATTCTTACTATTTCAATAAATAATTTTGCTACTAGCAATGAAGAACATATAGTAATGTAGTAAATTAGTGGTACAAATGTGAGGTCTTTTATATGTTGTTCTTGACTGAGTTCTCTGGGTGTGACCATTGTGGGCGTGGTGGAAGGTGGGATCTCCCTCCACACACTTTCAGCAATCGTATGATTTTGTACGGCTCGAAGTTTAAATTGTGTAGCATTTTTAGGTAGGCTTGCTACCAAAATTTTTTCAACTACCGTCTTAAATGGGAAACATTTTTTATCCTGGTCGCAAATAGATACCTTAGCATCTTCAGGGTTGTAAATATAGAACACATTATTTATTAGTGAGAACAATATAATGTGACCCAATCTCAGCAACATCTTGATTATAACTGAAATGTCTCGATAAATGTTCTTTTATATATGAGGAACTACATTAAATCTCGTACAGTTTCACTTAAAGGTAAATATTCCATTGCGCAGTCATGAATAATTATGCAGTAGGCTCGAGTTCTATCAGGAAACCCACTGCTGTTTTCTATGTCCAGCTTAACGTCAACTGTGTTTAATTTTATAGATTCACTCCGGCGAGAACAGTCAATGACAAACAAGGTTGCATTATCTTTGTAATCTGCATAGCTAAGTAGCGGTCGACTCTCCCCCACATTCATATAACTTGAATAAAATTCCACATAACTGTGATAGGCCTCCAGAAAGTCGTTACCATCAAAATTCAACCTCTGACGTTCGAATGGAAAATATTCACCGTTTACAATTAATCTCACATCTGTCGTATCTATGTGATCAAATGCCGTGGGATTTTTTTTTGAATTCTCATTGCGATTAGTCTGAAATCCCACGATGACGTACCGAGGAGTTGACACTGCTGCAGATGACTTTACAGCCCATATTTCTCTTCGGGAGTTTACAGTAAGATTTGGCAATTCGTGTAACTCCCACTTACGGAACGCAATTATAATTGGACGATCAACTTTTATAGATTTAAGGAGATCCAATCTAATCATATCATTCGGCTGAATATGTTTAACTTTTAATTCAATGTTGGAAATTGTTATTTCTGCAGTTATGGCAGGAAGCGGGGTTGCAGCGTCTTGGGTTAGTAATAAAGCATTGTTATCATTTCGAGCTCGTATTAATCTCACTGTTTGTTTGCCGCAAATTGCCATCTGATAATCGTTGAATATTCCAAACAGATGTTTTAGCGGTATTCTTACATTGAATGTTCCATCATTGTTGACAGCGAAAGATTTATCGACCCCAGCCCAGCTCGCTGTTGACATATATTTTTCGTCACTAGTAGTATAGCAAAGATACGATCTGATTGTGCTTACAATTCCCGGGTTTCTCACTACCTCCACTTCTTTACCATTTAGTTCGTAAGAAATAGAATCGAAGAGAAATGCCCCCGCATTGTTGGATAGTTTACAATCTCCGGCACCAGTTTTCTTAGTCACTGCACCTTTGACAAAAATTGAAGCATCGTACATCAATAACCATGCATCACCCTGATTAATGGTTATTTCCACAATATCATTATTCCTGAATGACTTTACAAATGGGTAATAGGTGCGCTTCTCTAAACGTTGGATAGATTCATCATATTTGGGAGTGCGATGCACATTAAACACTTGAGGTGTTAGGGACATAGCCAAGTGCTTTTAGAAATTGCTGATTTTCCAACGAGAGCCGACCTGCACCCTTCCGTGAAATCTTTACTAGTGAGTTTTTACAGCGTTGTGATTGTCTTTTATACGGTTGATATCTGTCACCAAAAACCAAAACCATTTTGTTTCTGATCGAACTCAAAAAATTTTATACACGCTTCAACTCCAACCGCACAATTATTTCCTCACCTCTAAAATTTACAGGGTGAAAGTTCTGATCGAGAATAGTTAACGTTAAATTATGAATCTCACGATTTGCAACTGGCATATACACCAAATTTTTCGGAGACTCGTCTATGGCGTAACCAGGATCACTGCTAACTGCAAACTCGTAAATCGTATGAGTTGGTTGATTTTTATAGTATGCTCCAGATGTTACGTTACAATCTATATGTATAGTTCTGACCTTCACGATGTTTACAGATATATCAGAAGTATGCAATTGACCAGACTCTAATAGACTAGGAGAAAACCCTAACACATGAGCAATAGAATCTGTTGGTCGAAAATCTACTGTATATTTATCACTGTAAATTTCGCACTGTAAGGTGCTATTATTAGCCTTTATTGAAATTGGATTTTTCTGATCAGATTCCTCTTTTCTTAAAGCGCGAACTATGTACGCTTCTAGAGCCTCAATTTCATACGACCCTGTGGGAATCACTAAACAATTGCGATATCCATCAGCGTTTATATAATAAAATTTGTTGACACCAACATCTATATTGGGTATGCTGTTATATGTGTGTAATCCTAGGAGTGCCAAACCATACTCAACATCTGGTTCTAAATGTATAGGAATATTAAAGTCAATAGATAGTGTTGAAGTAAATCCATGCAGGGTGAACAGCAGCGACATGATTGACGAATCTTCTCCACAACTACCACTTTTATAGGCCTCGACCACAAACAATAAAAAACATACAAACAAATAATATTTTATTTTCACAATTTTACACTTTTAAACTTTTTATTTAACTCATACATAATAATCATGTTTTTCAGCTTTTCCAATTCTTCGATATGGCGACGTAGACTCACGTTCATTCTTCAGAAAATATAATATTAGTCGATATACCAACAGGTCCCAAGCTTGTTAAAAAGTACCTTTTGTTATCATCATTCAACTCATCTATACGTTCTTGAGTTAATTTATCCGTAAACCTCTGCGGTAGAATCATCTTGAAGTCTTCAAATTCCACAACCACCTTTTCACCATACTTAGTATTTATTCTCTTAAAACTCTGAATCTCAAACTTTTCATTTACTTCCAAATCTCCAACGTTCACCAGATTTTTCTGCAGCAAGTTCTTATTTAAATTGTTTATGAAGGACATGTTGAGTTTGTTGACAATATTCGCTGAACCTTGCCTATATAATGTTGGGACCTCCCCACCCCAGAGTAGGGGTGGACCCCACCCTCCCCCAAACCCTATGAGAGCATGACGCCACAACCCCTATGAGAGTATGACGCCAACCGAAAACCCCTATGAGAGTATGACGCCAAACTTGTTGAGACAGGTTTGGCGTCATGGTCTCATAGTCTTACTGCCAAATTATGGATTGTTATCGAAAGGATTTAAAATTTGAGATTTTTCAGAAAATATTTTGTGATGCTAGATTTCTTGTCAACCCTTTTCTTCCAGATAAAGTCCCAACGCTATCCACGTGTGATTGATCGACTCAGATATATCCACCTGATATATTCAGTTATTTACTCTTAGCATGATTCGTTGGCGATGTATATGATCTAAATGAATTCCATAAATTTTCGAGTAGTGTATAATTATAAACCATTCCAACGATTAACTATTATAAATCATATGCAACTAGCCTATGTCAATAAATTATATAAACTAGCTATATTATTAATACAAAACCACATATGGTACTACAATTTCTAAGTTAACAATTAACTAGTAGCAATTCATTAACTTATCATATGACTAACCTACAATATATAATTAAACATTTCTAAACCTATTCAGTAACAATATGAAACTACAGCTATTACTACATTTATTGGTGAAACTAAACCTATATAGTATCAATACAAAACTACATCTTGTAACACAATTTCTAAACAACCGATTAGCATAGTAGTAATACATTAATCAATTATATGTAGCTAACGTACATTTAATGATGAGTTGTATTAAACTAAAATACATTTATAAACCTATATAGTAGTACATTTAACTAATAAATGTAATTATAGATAACTACAATTTTAATAATTAGTGAAAAATTCTATGCTCGAAATAATTTTTCCATATTAAGCTTTCATCATCAGTAAATCCAAGTATATCCTTCAATAGCTTACTATATAAATAATTACACCATTTGAAAATAATGGCCCCATGGGAGTGGGGGCTTAACGCTATCTTCGCTTGTGTTATGGAGTAAACGGTATGTTTGATGGATCGGATTAAATTCTTATTAACTGTTTTCAGCATATTTTCCTCTAGACACTGTGCATAACCTTCAAATGTTTTTTTTTAATAACAGATTTCTCGATACCGTTCGCTTTCTTTGTAATACCACTGTGTAACATTATTTCAGATATTTCTTCGTCAGTAAAACCATTTTCCCGCAGCTTACTCATTCTCATATTATCACTCTCGTTAACTTTAAATTTATACATTTTTGATCGCAGACCCACAAAAGCAGTCATAATTTGTCCATTGTTTTCATCTTTCATCATTTTTTTTGTTTACCAGAGGTATTCCATACTCGTTATTTGACGAATAATCGCTGGTGTCAAAATATTTATGACAGTCTCGACGAATAACTTCGTAAATGTCCATATTTTGAATTTCATAAATTAATGAGTCAGTGTCCGTATATAAAATGGTACAATTTTCCCCTAACTGAGGTAGCATATAGCCATACTGAAAATCGTAGATAGTAGTTTTCGCAAGATCCAAAATACTCATCCCAACGTAAATTGGCTTATTCATGAATACTTCAGATTTGTTTAATTCAATTACAACAAGGTTTTCATTGAAAATCATAGCAGACTCCATCGTTTTTCCAAATACAGCACTATTAAGAAGCTTGTAGAGATCTTTCTCAAAAGCACTGGTGGATTGGGCACGAAGACGGGTATTTAAGTCTATGTAACTTTTCAACCAAGCACATTGTTTAAACTCTAGGACTCTGTGTACTTTCTTCATTACAAGACCGTTTGCTAAAACTTGTTTAAGTGCTCTGTAGTGAATTACATATTTTTCCTTGTTGTAGAGGGTAGCCACTAATTTTACACCTGCACCATGCTGTCGATGTTCTCGACAGAACGGTAGATCTTTATGTTTATCATGAAGGGACTGGATACTCTAGATCAACTTCCAGGAAATAGCCCCTGTCAGAATTGTCATCCAGTTTTTCGATATTCAAGCTCTGAATCACAATATCATCTAACCTAAATCCACAGAAAGGAAGAGCCTGCGACATAGCCCAGTCATATTGATTATTAATATCAAAGTAACTTAAATATGTGGTAGGTTTCTGCGGATCATAGTTGAGCATGTATTTATTATTCGCAGTGACACGTCGCTTGGAGCATTGCCTGAGTCCCCCACGTACCCCTCTCTACAAACATTACTTGATCAATATCTGTTAACAACTCTACTCCACTTTTGTGTACTTTAACATTGAATCCCATGTGTACCCCGGTAATGTGTAGTAGTGAGCGGGATCTAGCTTGTGAGTTCTCATGCAGCTAGCTGTAAATGCTTCGAATACGTCAGCTAGAAGCAATATATCTGTTTTCAAATATAAGTCAGCATAATCTTTTAAAGTTGCATTCAAATTCGTTCCACACTTTCTGTGCGTGAACATACTCTTTTTCATATATCGATCTTTCCTCCAGTTTGCTATAAAAACAGTCCTTAGGAGGCAGCTGACTGTGGCTTAATTTCTCCATACAATCCATAAAATCATATGGAAATAAAAATAACTTACGTTTCGCAGGCGATGGATGCCGCTCCTCTCCTCCGGGGGCGGCGGAGGCGCCGCCGCAACAACAATAACAACGAAAATAAAACTAACTAAAAATAAAATTTTTAGGGAGTATATTGTTTATATAATGATATAAAAATGACACCATCTCGTTTGGCGACGTTCGAGCTGAAGTTTCATCGTACAAATAAAAGTGTGCTTGATTTGTCTTACCAGAATGAACGCAGAAATTGTATGTCCACAACTGGCGTTTATAGAAAGCTTCCCCAGCAGGAATTTTTGGAAGAGGAAGGTTTTGCTGGAAGTCAAAAGTCAAAACTTCGACTTCATCGTTATTCTTGCACAAGATAGTTTTCTCTTTCAGCTCCTTGAAAAACAAATCGGCCTTAGCTTCATGAACCTGCTTTTTCTGCTTCTAACTCTTTCCTTTCATTTTCGACTAGGGTTACATCTTTAAGTTTGTTATGCAAGATGTCACATTTTTTGCAATTATCCGAGCGAGGTGAGCCAAAACTGTAGTTGAAGTTCTGCTTGAAATATCGATAATAAAAGTCATAGGGTACTTTAGGTTTATATTCAGGGTTACTGACACTTTCCGGTTCATACAGTTCCAAATAGAGCGCATGCATTCTCATTACATTTAGATCGACGGGACTTGTTTCTACTATAATGAGACTCACGCCTTGGAAAGCTCTTGATATGCATGCTCATATTTTGCAGTATATCCCTTGATTTTCGGTTGGGTCTACTTTTATGTTTTCCTTTGTTGCTACTTGGTGCTGCGATATGCCACGAAAAGTTTGAGCAGTGAGGTCCACACGTTTCCTTGATATGCCGTGGATTGAACCAAAAGCATGTCTACAAACTCGTTTTGATAGTTTGCCTAGCCTTACAAAATACTTGTGAGAACAAGTACGACCTTGTCTCTGATTAGTTTTTTACGAGTTCTTTGAATAGGAGTAGTTTGAATCAACCCTCCCAAATGTTTTGCAAATTTCTGTCTCCTATTTTGTGGAACTTTTCTAGGACGGCGTTTCTTGTTTCTTCATCCACACTCTGAAAACACTTGTACCTGCAGTTGCAGTTCGATCCAGTTGATCTCGGTCCCTTCTGTACTCCTTTCCACTTCGTATATATTTTTCCTTCTGCAATAGCTTTTTTATTCACATTTCTTCTCCAGGCAGCAGGATTGGCATTTTTTCTATATTTGGTTACAGGAACTGTGGGCTCCTCAGTGGGCTCATTGTTGTCAACAGGTTCAATAGTTTCTTGTTCCAAGTAGATACGTTTTTTCTATGGTCGCTTCTTCCTGGATAAAGGTCCCGCTGCATCAATACCAGAAGTCTCGTCAGAGCTTGTAGACTCGTATTCCGACTCACTAGCGCTAAATGGAACTAACTCAGTTTCACTCATTTTTAAAAAGCGTCAACGAACCACGGAACCGCGTGGTAAACGCATGGAACGCAGTAATGAGACTAACAACAGGTCGAAACAAATCAGACGCCGGCTCAATGCAGACGGCATTGCACGAAACCCAACGAGCTCTCACGATCGTTTGGTGCAAAAAGGATGCAGGACCGGAGCTGCACCCTTCTTGCACCAAACTACTGAGGAGGCAGATACATAAAGTAAAGACGATCTCGGATGGCGAAGTCCCCAATAAATTATCAGAGTGCGATGCACTATCTTGCCTCTTATTTCAACCCATAACATTGCAGTAGCCTTAAATCTGTCAGGCAGGTAAAGACATACGTTCTTGTTCCCTTACAGGACTTTGTGGGTTGCGGAGAGAATAGGTAGAGAAAAGGTAGGTCATATTTGTTTGGCTGGCCCATCTCTATTCACAGGTACGGATTCCAAATAATTATATTTTACCTATTTACCTAGATTGGTAACTAAACTTGCTTTTTATGTAAATAATTCTATTTGTCCACTGAAGTTTATCATTTACCTAGATGGGTAACTAAACTTGCTTTTTATGCAAATAATTCTATTTGTCCACTGAAGTTTATCTGTATTTTTGAAACACTTTAAAAATAAAATTTCATCTGTAATACTAGGTATATTAATAAATAATAAAACGCCAAGAACATTTATTAAATATCGTTATCAAAACTTAAATCTAAAATACTTTCATCGGAGGAATCGCTATTTAAATTTATTGCAATGGGCTGAATTTCTCGGTCTAAAATACGTTCTTTTTGCCAATAATCTTTAATAACATTTTCTGTATGTTTAATGCAATTTTGCCACGTTTCAGTAGTAACAGTGCCCAGTGATTTCTTCCACAATGATACAACAGTTTCGTCATCATGTTTCTGTTCGAGAACTATATTTTTATTATAAAAACTTTTACATTGTGCCCATATCAGCTCTATTGCATTAAACATACAGTGATATGGCGGAAGTCTTAAAACTTGGTGGCCCATTTTGTAAATAATTTCATCAGTTACATTTGATACATTGGATTTATAATTTTTAACATAACCTAGTAGTTCACATTTCAAAGAATTCTCAGGAAAATTAATATTCTTGTGTCTCAACCAGTCACAAATATCTGCTTTTTTGTACTTGAATTTGGACTTTTGTCAGAAAGCCTTGAATGGTAACTTGCATTATCCATTATTATGAGGCTTGGCTTCTCAAGTCTTGGTAAAAGTTGTTCTTCTAACCATTTTTCGAACATCTCTGCGTTCATGTTGTCATGGTAATCAGCACTTTTGTTTTTGGTAGCAAATATCAGTTCAGCTCCATCTAACAGGTGGACCAAAAGAAGTCATCCGATGTTGTTCGGCTCTCATTTTTTTTCTAAATGAAAAACTTCGATTCTGTTTTTGGATTATGTTTATTTGAACCTTTAGAATTTTATTGGTTAAGTCGAGAAGATGATATCGGCCAAATGGGCGCCGCCACAATTGATTGCTATACGGGCTCGTTTTATGGCATTTTTCATCACTTCGACGAGAACTTCGGGAGACAGATTCTCGCACTCGTGTCGAATGTTGTCCTTGAGGGCTTCCAGGGTCTCGGGCTTGTTCACGTAAACACGGGACTTCAAAAAACCCCACAAAAAAAAGTCTGGAACGGTTAAATCGGGCGATTTTGCGGGCCAGTGCAAATCGCCAAAACGAGAGATGAGGCGACCCGGGAACGCCGCCTTCAGAATATCGGTTGTGGATCGCGCAGTGTGTGCCGTTGCTCCGTCCTGTTGGAACCACATGTCCTCCAGTCCTAATTCGTTCAATTGCGGCAGAAAAAACTCGGTTAACATGGCCCTATAGCGCGCACCGTCCACTGTTGTCGTTTAAATAGCGGCGTCCTCGAAAAAAAAATGGCCCGATGACTCCTCCAGCGTGAACAGCGCACCAGAGTTCTGACAGATTATCAACTAGTTGCCCATAATAGACCTTATAATTTCTAGGAAGACAACTCTGATTGATGTGGCCATCCCAAACAACAACAAAGTGCGTGTGAAGCATGCCAAGAAAATCGCGAAGTACAGAGACTTGGAGGAGCAAATAAATGGCGATGGCAAATGGAGAGCGTCCAGACGATTCCAATCATCCTTTCAACAACGGGTGTTATACCAAAAAGTTTGCTGAAGAACATCAAAGAGCTGGACCTAACTGAAAATCTTTACAGGTGTCCATGCAGAAAGCGGCACTACTAGCGACAGCCCGAACATTCAGAAAATTGATGGGGAGTGCAGGAACACCCAACAACGTCAATGCCACCTAAGGCCCGATAACATGGCAAGGGTCTCGCCCGAGCCAGGTCCTTATGGTATCCGGGATTCCTGGAACGCCGCTGGGATGGTGCCAATCATGGCGATGTACATTCTGAAAAAGAAAGGAAAGAGCGAAATTACTAAATCGTCGACTACCTACCATCTATGGTATAATACGTGGCAACTCCGGCGGAGTATATCAGGCGTCGTCGAAAATAAAAAAATTAATGTTAGAAAAAATATTGTCTTCGAAAAAATTTGTTAAACAATATCGTCCGCAAAAAATAAATGTTAGAAAAAATATCGCCCGCAAAAAATAAATGTTAGAAAAAATATCGACAGTAAAAAATAAATGTTAGAAAAAATATTGTACGCAAAAAATAAATGTTAGAAAAAATATTGTCCTCGAAAAAAAAAATGTTGGAAAACATATCTTCCGCAAAGAATAAATGTTAGCAAAAATATTTTCCAAATAAATAATTGTGTTCAATCGGAGAGTCCGTCGGAGGGTCCGTCGGAGGCTCCGACGGAGGGGAATTCCCGGCAGACCGCCGCTAGCCCGCTCGGCCAGGACCGGCGGCGACTTTGAAGAGCGTGTTAGAAGTTTGAAACGTGATTCGGAGAGTTCAGAGAAGTGGTCTCGGAGGATTGGGTACTCGGAAAGATTGGAGGATAAAGAATCTAATCCTGCAGACATAAATCGGAAACTATCTATAAATCGAAATTTCACTAGATTATCAGGTATATGTTTGGTGAAAGATATATATTTTTCTTTGTTAATAGGAAGCACCTCTACACGCCCCTCTTCCTTAGCTATGGTCTTGATCACGAAATGTGCATCATAACCTGACAGATTATGGAAGACTATAGGTACAGCGTGACTATCTTGGTAATTTATATTACAATCATCATGCACAGCACCTCGGAACTTTCCAGTTAAATGACAATGGTCTCTAACTTTCTTTCCCGTGATGGGTTTCTCACAAATATGACACATTTTTGCATGCTGAAAGCTCTTCTTCTCCTCAGCTGTTAGTCTAGGCATCGGCGGAGGACATAGAAAAACTGTCTATATTCTCAGCCACTCCTGTTAGTTCTTTAGAAAACCATTCCATGCAATCCAACCCAGTGTAAGATCTGTAGAATGACAAACCGCTATCATAACTACATTTAACATATTAGCCAACGCTGCAAGGCACGTGCTTTTGGTATTTATTATTACCGTTTGTTGTCCTAAGGAGATTTTCTATATCAGCATAAATTGTAAAGAGTACCATTTCCTTATTTTTCTAATTCTTAAATTTGAGGAATTTGCGATTTTCGCTTGGCATCCTAACTTTGCAATCGTTCATGTTTTACAATCTTCGTAATGTATTGTTAGCTTTTCCTCAGAGTTAAAGTAATGAAGGCATCGATCGCAGAAGAATTTTTTCGTTTCGCGTTTGCTGAGCTGCGATGAAACTAGACGAGAAAGGTCTTTAAATCCAACAAAAATGATAACGAACAGGTGAGTTGCCATTACTTTCTTCCTCCTCCTCGTCATTATAAGCATTCTGCACCATTAGAAGATTGACATGTTTGTCTACATTATTTTTAGTCATGTAAATAGGCAAGGTGTGGAACTTGTTTCGATGCTTTCGCAGAATGTAAACGTTTATTGATATATCATTCTGTTTTTCGAATTTTGGGGTCTGTTTAATGGTCATCGGAAAACACATTCCTTTCAAATTCAAAACAGATGGGGGTATTTTGTTATACGGTTAGGGTTTCTATCAACTGGATATAAGGCGGAAGTCACAGCCGAAGGTTATTATCATTCTTAATATTGACGCATGCATGTTTTGCCATGATTGATTCTGGGAGCTCTATGTATGGCGACCCCAACATAGGAGTAAACTTATTTATGTTTGCACCTAAGTTCACTATAGCCTTCAATGCCCAACCAGAGTCTCTTTCTTGGAATTCTTGAAGCTGCGTCAAAATAGGTGTTGCTATGTGCCGATCGAACCATTGGGTTAAGTCGGTATCTCAGTAGACCGGTGCTTGGATGTAGTGAAATATTTCATCTCCTCAATAACCTTGTCAGCCTTCTGCAGCATAAATAGTCCACCAAACACAGCATTTATTTTAATTGCCTCTTCTTTCTTTAGGGCATTGACAACACGTCGCTTGAACAAAATATAACAGTCGTCGAGGAAATCGCTAGGGTTCTTGTGCTTAAGATTAGAGATTACTCCAGTTCGAATACGGCTGGCAAATGCTGATTCCAAATCGTCCCATCTCACACGGTTTTTTACTGTTTCTTTTAATACCCAGCTCCACGTTTAATTTCATGTTTAATTTGGGTACTTAATGTTTTCACGTTAGCCCGAGTTGTTATCAGACTTTGCTTCTCATCAATGGTCTTAGCTGATTTTAGTCGATATTTTATATGCCAAACTGCTTTTGTACATTGACGAAGACCCTCTTGTGCAGTTTCACTACTATATGAAGATTGAAGTAGACTCAATATATTAGCTATTTTTAAGTATAGTCTTTAATACAAGTATCGCAGGCATGATTCCCTACAACAATTGATTTGCAAGTGAGAAGAATGAAATTGAATAGACACCTGGAGCTTATTACCGGAAAAATCCTCGATGAAATTCGTGTTTTCTACCTGAAAATGGAACTCACCAACTAGGCGTCCTTTGCTTATCAAACAGATATAAACTTTTATCTGTTTAGATCAACCTAGAAGAAATACTTTTCTAAGTTATGTATGCTTCAACTGTGTTGTCAAGTTTAATATTGGGGCTACTATTGGTTAACATATTTTAAAATGCTTACACAGACTACAGAAATGTGTTAATACAACTTAACCATACAAGAGTTACCTTTCAAGAGTTATTCCCAGTTGCTTCAACTTTGGTGCTAGTTGAGTCATGGAACCCCATGGAACTCCATGGAATCCCATGGAACCACATGAAATGCATATTTCCATTCACTTAACACTGTGTTAAAAATAAAACGAGCATCTACTTAAACATTTTTATTTCTTGTATCAACAATAATGTTCATATCTATTAAGGTATTTATATATATATCTCTCTCGATCTCCATTTTCTAGGGCATTCCTGAGCATATCGACGATGTCATTTGGATCAGTATTTTCGTCCCATTTAAGTATTGGTCTCACTACAGTAGACTTTCTTGGACACGTGG
This sequence comes from Pseudeuparius sepicola, assembly GCA_963920635.1. Classification (NCBI taxonomy): domain Eukaryota; kingdom Metazoa; phylum Arthropoda; class Insecta; order Coleoptera; family Anthribidae; genus Pseudeuparius; species Pseudeuparius sepicola. The sequence continues at coordinate 6,045,179 of OY987307.1, forward strand.
AAACATTTTTTTGCTTAGAAGGGAATAGCTTTAATATAATATTTCTGTATTTCCACGTCTTGCTTGGATTTCGAAATGAGTTACCATAGCGCATTTTGTGAGCATTTGTAGCAATCAACAATTGGCAATATATTTTTAAATCATTATCATCAAAATGTTGTGGCCGGTTCTTCAACAGCAGTTGTGACAGACCTGGTGTAAGACTATTTTTTTCATCTTCAACACATAAAATATTATCTTCAATTGTTGCAGGTGTCTGACCCAACATTAATCCTTCATTGGTGTGTTGAATACCATAACTGTTATGCTCAACCTCAAGTAGCAGAGACATGATGACGACTGAACGTGGGAGAGCTTCTCATACGCTTATATACCTTGCGGAAAGATCGTTTCTTCAAAGATGGCCTGAAAGATATTTCGACCCTGCTATAATTGAAAGTTCAAGAGCAATGCGAAATTATTCTGTTATTTGACAGCTTCTTGTCTAAGTAGTGAGTCAAAGCGGGTACGAGTCCAAAATGGCCGCCAAGGTCGTCGTTGTTGCGAAGTCGCGATGGGGTGTTCAAGGTCAAAAGGCGTGGTTTCCTAGAATAGCTTCAAGGTTAATTTCCGAGAACCGCTTCAAGGTTAATTTCTGGGAATTAATGTACAAGGTCAAGGGGTGTGGTTTCCTAGAATAGCTTCAAGGTTAATTTCCGAGAATCGCTTCAAGGTTAATTTCTGGGAATTGAAGGGGGGCGTGGTTAGAATAGCTTCAAGGTTAATTTCCGAGATTCGCTTCAAGGTTGAATCGCTTCAAGGAGGCTTAGAGGTCAAAGTGTACCAGAGTGGCGCACTTCTGGGAATTTGGGTGGGAAGGCATTTCCATTAGCCCCACCCCTCTAGCTTTGATAAAAGACAGAGTTTGCTGTTTGGAGTTCAGTAGCCGAAGATGGCTTGCAGCAAAATGGATTTGGAAACCATCAACAAAGTTGGTTGCTTGTCTCAGAAACCGACGGTAAAGTTAGTGGAATTGGATGAAGGCGTGCCGATGAAAATTCTCTCGGGCAAGGTGGTGCAAACGACGTTCGGGGAGACCATTTTGCTGGAGTTGGAGGAGAGTGTCGTTTTCCTGCCGAACAGAGTGACACAGGCGTTCAAACCGTGCCTCAAACATTTTTCCAGTGAAAAATACGCGTTGGTTTACAAAGGACAACTGGATATGGGAAAAAAACAAGGCCAATCAGTTTGAAATATGGTCATTGGGGGAATAGAAAATTAACATGGAATTCTTCAAATAGTAATTTGTGTTATAATCTTGTATTAGTCATAAAACGTACTTAATAAAGGAATATAATAGCGTCATGCCTGTGTTTGAAAATATCTCATTATTTTTAATAAAGGTTTAAACATCAGCCAGTCTTTTATTATGCGAGTAACATAGCATTGAAACGAATCATATAAATTTCAATCTTTATTTGCTATGAATTAAATAAATGAAACTGTAGCGTATAAATATCCCAGCACTTAACGATGTTTACTCCATCGCCCGACCGTAACAAACGGAAGCTGTGGCGCTTGCATCTTACACAGTCGGGAGCTACGCTGGGCGAGGCTCCTGCTAAGCGCCGCGGTGTCTGGCTACGGGCGGCGGCCTGCCAGCGGCGGTGATCGGGCAACTCGGGAGCGGCGTCGAACAACCAGCGTGGCGGCGCGCGGCGTCGGACAGCCAGCGCGGGCGTGGCAGCTCAGCGGCTTTCGGAAAAGGTCCAAGCGTAGCGCAATGCTTGGAAAAGGGGCTTGCAAATCGGCGGTCGGGGCCTGGGTCCAAGCCCCCTGCCAAATGCCGCGGCAGCAAAACCCCCTGCCATTTTGACAAGGGGCCGGATTCCCCCCATACCCAAAGGAATTACGAGGTCCGACGTAAGCGGTTCTACCTCTGGGTAGGGGCGGACCCTATCCTTACGTCGTAATTCAATACCTCAAACTTGCTGTGCCACCTCAATTTACCGAAAACTAATGGTACTTGTACGGTCAGTATATACAAACGCATATTTGTTTTCGACGGGTGGGTACAGGCAGATCCAAGAAACACCAACTACCTTAAAGTAAACTTATGCTAAAGTAACATTAACCTAAAGTAAACTTAAACTAATTAAACCTAATGGTGTTTACAAACTCTCGTCACTGCCCCACACAGTTCAAGGCATTGCAGCGAGGAACGCGCAGTGACAATGTTAAAAAACATCTGATCCCGAACTTTTTTTTAAAAAAAGTCCTCGGTCACCTTTTCCAGCCACTGCCATAGCTGAGTTTCAAATCTGGGAATACGAACTACCTTCACGTCGCATTTCTACCAGACCACCTCGCCAGAAATAAACAAAATTTAGTCAAATATCTGATACAAGCGAAGTCCATTAAAAATTAGAATTCACATGTCTAATATCCCGATGCGGTCAACATAATTTGAACTCTAGTTCGTTAAGAGAACCTCTTCGCTATTTATGTGAGAATCTATGTACCCCGCCGCAGTCGCCATAATTTGAATTTGGTAGATATAAATGGATATCTCCTTTAAGGAACAAAATCAGACAAGTAGGTTAAAAGCAGTTTTATTTTTAAAAAGTATTAACTACAAATGTATATAATAACGAAATTGTCATTTTATAATCGTCCACTTTGGTAGATGGCCAATGACCAGAGTCTGGTCCACACTCCCATCCTAGAATGGCTTCTGAATTCTCTTCATATTTTTTTATATTCTTTTGTAGCCATTTCAAAATATGCATATGACGCTCATTATGTATAGGTTCAAATTTATAGGTTAATTTCATATCATTTAGTGCCTTTGTAAAATCCCTCAAATTTTCATATCTTGCAAGATAAGCGGCGGCACATATAAAATCATCAATACATATTAATAAATCTCTATAATTTGTTAAGTTTTTGGTAGGATACGACTGTTCTAAAAGGTATTCTTCACTTAATATGTTAAGAATATGCATCTTATATTGGAGCCCAGAGTCCAAACCATGTTTCTTCAGAAGTCCATCAAGCGTAAAATAATTTATTTGTTCAATGTTTTCTGCGTCACATATATTAATGATTTGTATCACGTAATTATCAATATGCTGTTTTTTTTCCAACATTAAACGATAGGTACAAATTTCATGGAGTTCTTGCTTGGCAACTTTTTCAAACCACTCGTTTGGGATAATAAAATCTTGTTTTTGTAGTATATAAGTCAATGAATCACCATGGCAATTCTGAAATAACACTCTGTGTGAGGCAAGATACGCCTTAAAGTCGATATTCACAAAGGCACTCATATTTACGAATATGTCGATGTGGTTCAGTGTTTGCTCTGCTATGTTTATAAACCATCCGCTCTTTATATACCAAGGCGCAACCGCTAGAAAATTTAATTTTGCAACGAAGCAAAAATGCATGTCCTTGAAACCTACAATCTAGAAAAAAATGTTTCTAATGAAATATATTCCGAGAAAGAAGCTAAATGCTTTTATCAAATAAAAACAGCAGGGTGTCATTGAAAAAAACCAACTTAATTGTCATATGACCTTGAAAACGTCATCTGTAAATTTTCTTTTATAAACATTTGATTAGCCCCTTTGATATGCTACGACTTTTATTTGAAACATTTTTTGTAGATTCCTTAGTTTATAAGATATTCAACTTTCAAGCGCATTACGTAATTATGAGACCAGTTGACTATCACCCAACTCGACCCGAAAATTGCTTGTGATGCGGGCGAAGGCGAAAGCCGACGCGGTGAGATTATAATCCCGGGTGAAGCCGGGCAATTGTCGATTCTTAGATTCAAGTAGCGCTCGGTATTTTTTTCTTTTATTACGTTCAGGAGAGGTCACTGTGTTGTAGATTATCACACGTTAGGAAGAGGATCACACTAAAAAGGCCGACAATTTTTAAATGATTTTGAATTTTTTTACAAGATAACTTTGAAAGTATAAATAGACATCAAATGTCTTATTAATTTTAAAAGAGTCCAAAATGCAAATAAGGCAACAACAAAGCTCTCCCTATTGAAAACTTAGATGTTGCAGATACAGGGATCAGACAGGCATCTAAGCATGGTAAACTGTTTCCAGAGTCCGTTAGAGCTGCGTTCATAGGACCTAGCAACTGTGGTAAAACAAATGCCCTTTTAAGTATAATATTTAACAAAAATGGTCTGAAGTTTGAGAATATCTACGTTTATAGTAAAAGCTTATATCAGCCAAAATATCAGTTACTACAAGATGTCTTAAAAAAAGTTCTTAAAATCGGATATTTTCCATTTAAAGCTAATGATGATGTCATTCCACCATCCGAGGCCTTGGAAAATTCAGTTTTTATTTTCGATGATGTGAGTTGTGATCGGCAAGATAAGATACGTGAGTTTTATTCGATGGGACGGCACAAAGGCGTTGATGTCTTATATCTTTGTCAGACTTACTCGAAAATACCTAAACAGCTGGTCCGCGATAACTGTAATGTTATTGTACTATTTCGACAGGATGATATGAACTTACGTCATGTTTTTGATGAGCATGTGTCTCCGGATTTAACTTATGATCAATTTAAAGTTATGTGTAGTAATTGTAAAAGATTTTGAGTTAAAAAATGGGCGTTACAGAAATGGATTTGATAAGTATATAAAGCTGTAACTCAGCTGGATTAACTAATTTTGAATCATGCCATCAACAACGCAAGATCAATTATTTAAAATGCAGCGTGCGAAGAAAGTCAGTGAGCTCGCTCGCGCTGTTAGAAAAAAGTATGTGGCACTCAAATTAGGTAAAATTGAAGAAGACGAATCGATTAAAAAAATGTTCACACCAGTTACGCAATCTCTGAGCAAAATCAAACTACCTAACTTCACAAAAATGAAATATAAAAAAGAAGAACCGGAAAGACCACAGTTAAAAAAGGAGGCTGATTTTTTCGATTACGATGTACAAAATAGTGAACCTGAAGATGTTTCCTATCCTAATATAGCAAAACAATATATACAAGACTACCATGATAATTCAAAGAAAATTGATAAAGTATGTGGCCCCGTTTATGACGCATCTCAATCAAAATTTTTGCTAGCGGGTAAAAATATTGATTTTGATAGTAGTGGAGATTTAATTGTTAAGGGAAAGAATTTTGAGGGAACATCAGGACTATACGATTTGATTTTTTATACTGATCCAAAATACACAGACGAAGACTTTGCAAAATATATCGATATTTTAAAATTAACTGGGGCACATCTTGATACCAGAGGCAAATTAAAAAGCTCAAAACTATCAAAATATTTTAAAATTATTAGGCCTATTTTCAAACCAGGAAAATCTCCAGCTAAACCAAAAACACCTTGTATGCATTTAATTTACAATAAAAAACCAATCGAGTATATTTATTGGGATGATGTGAATAGTGGATAGATTAATGCTTCTTATTGCTTCTAAAAATGCTGGAAACACCTCTCACGATAATGAAATAACTGCTATAGAGACAGAATTAAAAGAGGCTCACATCATTTCTTAATATAAATACAAGCGCATTACAAGGTTATCACCAGTCACAACATGAGTATTAATAAGTTTGGTCAGTATTCAAGAATTTATTCACGGCCAAGTGTTCACACAGGCGGTTTAACTTTTACTCCTGAAGGTCATATAGATGCGAGAAATTTAAAAATCAGCAATCTTAAGGCTCCGAAAGTATTAGGTGATGCAACTAACAAAAAATACGTCGATGATTCACTTTCTGAAATAAAAAAAGCCTTACAGTCACATATTGAAATTCAGGAAAAACAACTGCGTGAAATTTTGTATAGAATAAGGGTTTTGGAATATCAAAAACATAATGAAAGCAACGAAAACAAAGCATAGTAAAGAAAAGATTCAAATTGTGAATGAATTACACAGACGAGCGTTGAAAAAATACCCTCGTCGTCGGACCATTATTAAAGGATTGGATGACCTCTGGCAGGTTGACCTCGCCCAGTTAGATCAATATACAGCTCACAATAACAAATTTAAGTTTATTCTTGTAGTAATTGACTGTTTTTCCAAGTACGTTTGGTGTGAAGCCCTTAAATCTAAGACTGGTGAAGAAGTGACAAAGGCCTTTGATAAAATACTGAAAAACTCTCAACGGCATCCACGAAACTTGCAAAGTGATCATGGAAAAGAATTCTACAACTCCCATTTTCAAAATCTCATGAAAAAGTTTAAAATTAATCATTATAGTACCTTTAGCATAACAAAAGCTGCAATAGTGGAGAGGGTTATACGTACGTTAAAGGAACGATTATTTAAATACTTTAGCCTAAATGGCACATATAAGTGTTGAGATATTATCTACAATTGTTGATAAATACAATAACAGAAGACATAGAACTACTGGAATGAGGCCAAAAGATGTAAATAAAAGTAACGAGGCTGCTTTACTTAGAACCTTCAGCTATCCTACAGTTTTTAAAATATCAAAGTTCAAAAAGGGCGATATGGTTCGCATCAGCAAAGCCAAGCATGTTTTTGAGAAGGGCTACACCCCTAATTGGAGCACGGAATTATTTAAAATTGTTAAAATTCAAAAAACCACACCCATAACTTATTTGCTAGAAGATGTGCAGGGGAATCCGATAAAGGGTGGCTTTTACAGCGAGGAATTGCAAAAAGCAGCAAATCCAAATGTTTACCTTGTGGAGAAAGTTTTAAGAAGGAGGGGGGATAAAGTGCTGGTTCGCTGGTTGGGTTTCGATAAAACACATGACTCCTGGATAAGGGCCACAGATGTAGTTTGACACCATGAGTGAATCGGGGTACAGCACTAGCAGCGAAAATAACGAGGTTAATCGTGTTTTGAATAGTTATGATGAAGCGGTCCACAATGAAAAGCAGCTGTTGCTAAGTACACAATTTGTGCTCAAGCCGGAAAATCTGTATGTGATAAACTGTGGACTCAGCCCTCTACGATTCTTCAAACCAGCAGTGCAAATTATAAACCTGCTCGTTCCGTCAAATCCTATATCCATGGACCGTTTTGAATGGTTCCAGTTAACAGTGGAATTCAACAAAATCCTTGAAAAATTGGGTGAAGATGTTGCAATACCACCAAAAGAATTCAGCTCCAATTTGAAATTGAGCGTGTACCCAGGTGTCAACTATTTGATGATTGTGCTTTCTAAAGATGATATTCATTTTTATTTCACTGCTAACGATGTAATGCAATTGCTTACAATTGATTGTAAAATAACCTCAAAAATTTTTTTTTATTATAATATGTTAGATGAAGTGAATGATTTGTTATTAAAATACAACTATAATATAAATGCTATAGATATTATAAAATCACTATATACTGTATCAGATAATATTAATGCATACTGTATTTTTGAGCTTCTCTCATTCAACGAGGAGTTTGTATTAGCTGATTTGTATAGGAGGAGGTTTTATTAAATAAAAAACACACAAACATAATAAATCTTTTATTACCCTAATACATTTATTTAGGACTAAAATAATGTGAAGGAATGTGTTTTGTCACATCTTTGAATAAATTCTTGGTGCTACATGGAATACATGAAGTATTGGGTGTATCAGTTGCCCCACCGCATGTTGTACATTTATATTTTATTGACACAGGCATGGTGTTGTATTCAGTTGGAACTTGTGTTAATAAAGTTAACAAATATTGGAACTTCTTTTATATTCACACAAAATTACTCTGGCCTAATCCGAGGTGGATTCCTGAAGGTGATTAATTCTTCTTTATTAATTCGTTCGAAATACTCTTGCCAGTTGACCTCGGGAACATGATTCAACTGCCTCCGACATTTCAACAAGTGCATCCGTAGGCGTGACTTCTTAATTTTATGACTGTTGACATATGGACAGGAAACCAGTCCCTGTTGGTCTGCTAGCTGTTGGTTGAACATGTTGACTTTGGATAATGTTGTAAAGACTGTTAGGTTTCTCTGCTATATATACTCTGCAAGTTGTGGGAGGTATGACTAATCTATCAGGGAGGGATTAAATGAAACAATTATTGTTTCTTAGCTATATACAATAGCTTAGTTCTCGATTTGTGGAATACTGTAGTGTCCCCACGGTAGAGTGACAACATTATTAACTAAGTATCGCTTATGATCGAAAGGGCTGAGTGCAATTTTTGTTTGTTTAATACTGAAAACATTATGAGCAAATGAACGAATAGTGCATTGAGTAGCGGTTTTTTGCTTTTTCTTAAATAAGCAATTTGCATAATCGTCGAAAGTTAGATAATTCTTAACAACACCATACTTAATACCCTTTGATTTTTTAATACATTGCTCGCCTTCAATCAGAAACGTGTACATTTTTGACCTAAGGCCGACAAAGTGAGTCATTATTTTTCCATTAAGTTCATCTTTCATAAGACCTGGTACTTTTTTATTTACAAGCGGTATATTATACTGATTATCAACCGAATAATCGCTGGTATCGAAACGATGCAAGTCTCGCTTTATGGCTTCATCATACACATCATCACATTTTATTTCATAAAGTAAGCTATCCGTATCCGTATAAAGTAGTTTACACTGGTCAGTTGAATATTTTTGCAACATGTAATCATAATGAAAATTATAAACACACGTCTTTGAGATATCGAGTATAGCCATCCCGATGTACAGGGGCTTTGTAAAAACGATTTCAGTTTTATTCAGTTCAATTGCAACTAAATCTGTATCAAAAATTATCGGCTGTTAAAAGCCGGGCTAGCAAGTAAATTCTTAGCTCCGTACCTACCTTCCCATTTTCTAACCAATTTTACATTTCTATGTTTGCGAATATTTTCCATGGTCTTACCGTATACAGCATTAACCATCAATTTAATTACTGTTTTTTCAAAATTAAACTTAGCTTTTGTCCTTAATTCTGTATTAAATTTAATGTAAGGAGCTAGCCAGGCAGACTGACTAAATTTTAAAACCCTATGAATCTTTTTTAAAGTTAAACCGTGACTTAACGCTTGTTTAAGAGCCCTATAGTGTACAACATACTTCTCTTTTGAATTGAGAGTTGTCATAAGTTTGGGAAGTTTAGAATTTGGTGGTTTAGAATGTTCTGCGCAAAACGGTAGGTCTTTATGGGGATCATGTAAATTTTCCGGATAGTCTAAATCGACTTCAAAAACGTATCCTTCTGGACTGTTATCCGGAATATTCATCACGTTAATGTTTGCATCAACCCATTGGAAGTTACCGTAAGGAAGAGATTCCCCCATTGCCCACCCGTATAAATTGTTTACATCCAGATAAAGTAAGTATTTGGAAGGATTGTTAGGATCATAATTTTTCATGTATTTGTTGTTTGCCTCAGAATATCTATTACAACATTGGCTTATCCCCCCTCTCACTCCTTTCTCAAAAAACATTAATCTATCAATATCTTGAAAGGTGTCTAATCGACACCCAGTATATTTAAGCATACAGTCCCAAGTATATCCCGGTAAAGTGTAGTACCAAGCCGGATCCAAACCATAATTCTTTATACAAGTTTTCCTAAAGTTCTGAAAGATATCGGTAAGTATCATAATGTCCGTCTTGAGATATAGGTCACTATATTCACCTAAACTTTGAATATTAAATTTATCCCAAACTAACTGAGCATGTCTGTAATCGCTTTGACTAATGCGAGTATCGTTTAACTTGCTATAGAATTGCTCGACTGGTGGTAAACACTTTTCATTAAGTTTATTTATGTTATCGATATAATCATAACAAAATATCCCCTTTTTGGTTAACAGATCTAGATTGTTTGAAGATACATCACTAAATTCCTTTTGGGTATTAATAAAGTCCCCTTTATTGAGAGACGATGCTAATGTATCCAAAGAGAAGCCTAAAAATTTAAAGGAGTCGATGAATCTAAATTTAACTTCAGTATCGGTATCAGAAACTGTAAAACTAATATATTTTTCCTTGTTTATTGGAAGCAATGTCACATTATGCTTTTTAGCAAGATCTCTTATAATAAAATGACTGTCGTACCCACTAAAGTTATGAAATACTATGGGTGCTACAAAGGAGTTTCTGTAATTTAAGTTACACGCTTGGTGGGCGTATCCGCGAAAACGTGATGTCATATGATCATGGTCACGTACTATTATATCGTTAGAATTAAACGGTTTTTCACATATGTGACACGTAGCACTTGCATTTTTTAAACTTATAGATTCACTCATTGGCTCATTATTTTTTAACTTTGAAGCAACAGAGAGTGCTATATTTTCCATTTCATTTGCAAACCAAGTCATGTAATCAATACCACGATAACTCTTATAAAAAGATAATGTATCGTCATAATCACATTTAAAATAGTAGCCTGCGCTAAAAGCTTCATGTTTCTGATATTTAGCAGTATTTAAACACTGTGATTCCTCATAAGGTTTTAGAATTGATTCAAAATCAGCATTAATAATAAATGGTACTTTTTCCTTATGGATATAATTTTTAAATTCAATATACTTATTTTTCGGAAATGATACTTTGCAGTTGTTTATGTCTTGACAATATTCAATGTGTTCATTTAATTTTTCTTGGGATGAGTAATAATTTAAGCATCTATCACAAACAAACATCCTACCTTTATGTTTATTAGTTTGGGATGCTATTAATCTCGATAAATTTTTAACCCAACAGTAATGATAATTGATTTCGGTTGATGATTCATCGATAGGGAGAGCTTCATGCTCACCGACTTTCGGAAAATATGTATCCTGAACTAGAAGTAAATTAGCATGTTTTTCCATTTTGTTTTTAGTTAAGCGAGCCGGAGAAGTTCGAAAAGAGCTTGATTTGTCTTCATTTGACACTAACTCTAGAACATACACATTTACCGATATATTATTCAGTTTTTCGAATTTTGCTATTTGGTTTAGAGTTACAGGAAATTCAAGGCCATCTAGGTTTAAAACGGTTGAAGGGTGGGGATATGAGGATGTACGGTGTGGTTTTCCAACGGGTGGATATAGAGCTGATACAACACTCCAAACAAAACAAAGATTATCATCATTTTGAATGTTAGTACAAGCCTGTTTAGATTGTATTGATTCTGGGAAGTTTATGTAAGATCTACCACCGTTTCCCATCTCTACCTTGTTTATGTTAACTTCAAAACTTAAGATTCTGTGAAGAGTCCAACCGGACTCCTGATGTTCGAAGGACTCAATGGCAGCTAAAATTTTTTCAATAATATTGCTTTCAAACCATTGTTTTAACTGTGTTCCTTGATCGATTATTTCATTGTTTGTATTAAAATACTTATTCTCAAGTATCTCCTGATCTCCAGACTTTTTAATAAATTCCCCACAAAAGACAGCATTTACTTTAATTATATTGAATGATCTTAAGATCCTATTAATGCGAGTCTTAAAAACAAAAAACGCGTCTTTAAAAAACTGCAGAATATCTATGTGCTTTAAATTAATTATAACACCCGTGCGTATACGATTATTAAAAATTGATTTTATATCCTCCCACTTTATCCTATCACTTCTACTTTCCGGCTCACGTTGACCTGTTCCAACATGTTGTAATTTTTTTAAGTACACTTTAAATCGTTTCAAATGACTCAAGTTCGTTTGCAATTTAATCCGAGTGCCATGATTACAGTCAGCCTTTTTCAATGCTTTATGAACTAACCGGATGTTTACATTTATTATTTTTTTCCAATGCTCTAAAGTAGCGTCATCAGAATTATTAATAAGCGTAAACACTTTTTTAAGCGTTTTAATAATGTCATCACTTACCGTCCCGATTTCTGCTGACATTTTAAGATGTGTGAGTATTAAAAAGCAATGAGACAAAACCGAGAAGGTTATAACTTAAATATTCAAGTTGAAATACATTAACGAGTTCATTTATTTCTCCAGTGAGTTTTGCACCTTAAAATGGAGACGTTCTTTAATCAACTAAATCAGAAATCGTTGATTAAACCATTCATGAAGGCTCGACGTATAGAAATTGGATGTGAGCTTCAAGTATTATCGTTTAGAAGAGTTTGCACACAGTATACAGAAAGAGTTTCTGTGGAATTTTTTACATTTTACACTGTGCTACCGCAAAGGTTTACAGACAAATTCACTATGCAGCGAATTATAGAAATAAATAGGGAAATTGAGCGTGGACAGAAGGTGTTTTTAATGAGCCTTGGGCCAACAGAAGGAAGAACCACGAATTTTGAATTTTCCCTGGAAGAATGAAAACTTCCGAGATTAGACTGCTGAGTATGTACAATCGAAGGAAACTTCAAATGTATTTGAAATCTATAGATGATTTAAAGCATGAAATTAAAATGTATGAGATAAATAAGAAAATTGCTAATATTAATTTGAATTTAATAAAAACTATTAAAAAGTGAGTGTTGTTTTTTTCCTGTTTCATGTAGAAAATGAAAGTGTATACTTACCTTTTCTTTTCTTATCACTTCCTTTCAGATAGTATCAATATTTCAAAATATTGTTTTTGCTTAGACACTGATCACTTGAATTCTTTTTAATGAGATTTAAGTTTCCAAATGTGTGTTTTAGGTTAAGAAATGATGATCAAATTGGTAAATTATATGTTTATTAAAATATAACTATAATACAATAATAAAATGATAAAATAATATAATAAAATAATATAATAAAATAATATAATAAAATAATATAATATCATTAAAATAAGAGAAAATGTGGGGACTATTAAACGTTCAGAATTTCTTGCACTCTTTGCATGATTTTCACAACTCGTGTCTCGTCTGAATTTAAAGTGTCAAGTTCTGAAAGGATCCTTTTTTCCCTTTCTTTCAGTTGTTGAACTTGTCCAACCACTACTTTTAATTGCTCTCTTAGCAAATGTTTTTGGGACTTTATGTCCCCACATTTTCTCTTGCAAAACACATTTGCCTGCGCTTTTAATTTGTGGAGAAATGCGGTAGGACTTTGACCCCTTATCTTTGAATATTCTTCCTCACCTTGACTTTCGGTTGTTACATCACTAAAAATGCTGATGTTGTCATCATCATCTCGCATCGCTTGCATCCTACGTATGTCTTTCCCTCTGGTGGATTCAGCGAAGGTGTTGGGGGCATTCGACGGTCCGGGTTGAGGCTCGCCTTTTGTCACCGGCTGGATTGTTACCTCAGGGCCCAATGAAACTCCTTCCATCTCAGGATGTCCAGCCGGCTGTAAAACAATAACAATATTAACTTTAAAGATGTAAGATTAGCGAGTGTAAATGTAATAATTACAAGCAAAGGTGATAATGGGCATACACATGTTTCATGCTATTACTAGTTTTTTCTTTTTGTTAACTTTGAGTGTTTGCCCATTATCACCTTTTCTTGTAATTAACTTTAAAGTTTATTTAGGAGAGTAGTGCTTACTCTTATAAGATAGTTCTGTAGTATAGAGATCCCTGTATCTACAACGTTGGGGGCTGATTGCATGCTGTTGGATTTGGGAGTCGCCTGCATTCTTCGTATGTCGTTACCTCTGGTGGATTCATCGAGGGTGTTGGGGACATTCGATGGTCCGGGTTGAGGCTCACCTTTTGTCACCGGCTGGAGTGTTAATTCAGGTCCCAACAATGAGAATAATTCCATCTCAGGATTCATCTCAGGATTTCCAGCTGGCTGTAAAAAATAGCAATATTAACTTTAGAGTTTATTTAGGAGAGTAGTGCTTACTATTATAAGATAGCCTTGTAGCATGGAGATCCCATTAGATGCAACGTTGGGGGCTGATTTGCTCACTGGTACTGGTGTTTTCATTTTGATGATGATGAAGCACAACACTGTTATTTCACTGATCAGACTTTCAGATGGAATAATGTCAAACTTTGCAGTTATGGGAATATATAGTGTAAAAATTACTGAGCTTGAGGGGGTACTCAAGAACCAGTGGGTGTGTCGAAAAGCCAATCCACATAGTGCATACGCTTTCTTCGTCTAAACGCGCAGGCGTCTTTCCCACAAAGGGGTTGGGCTTATCTCCTTAAAGGTTTGCTGCGCATGTGCAAGTGGGTGGAGCTAACCAGAATTCCCACTCCTCGGGCATGCAAAATCGTTGATTCCAATGTTTACAAAACGCAGATGGTTAACCCTGAGAATGTTTTTGAGACAAAATTTCAGCTCGTCAATTGAATGTTTAAAAACACAGATGTCTAACCTGAGAATGTTGATGTGATCTCTCACGTCGGCCCGCTTTTATAAGATGTTTAGTCTGAAAGAATTTCGATGTTTAAAAACACAGATGTCTAACCCTGAGAATGTTGATGTGATCTCTCACGTCGACCCGCTTTTATAAGATGTTTAGTCTGAAAGAATTTCGATGTTTAAAAAACACAGATGGCTAACCCTGAGAATGTTAATGTGATCTCTCACGTCGGCCCGCTTTTATAAGATGTTTGGTTATTTTCAAGGAATGACCGCCAGAATACCGGCGAAAATATTGCTGACAAAAATGAAACTACTTTTATTTTCATAATTTTATTATGTGTTAAGACTACACAAATACTATAGCTCCATAACTGATGTTAGCTTTTTAATCCATTGATTTTCCACCAACTTATGGATTAATTTAATCATCCATTTTAAAATCAAGAGTGAGGAACATGCGGCAATAAAATAAACCACGCTTTCTAGGGATTGACCTGTTGCAACTTGTTCATTTAACATTTTAGAAATTGGTGTAACCCACTCTGTGTCAGCAACTATACCATTTTCAAATATCATTCGAAGTTTATACTGTTTGATATTACTTGGTATCTTTGTCATTACAACTTCATCAGTGGTAGTTGTAGGAGTTAATGAAATGCAATTTAATGAATCATCCATACAAATAGCAACATCGTTTACGTCAAACGGTTTATAGACGTATATTATGTTATTGATAATCAGAGAATGAAGTAACAGGTATTCTGCACTCAACATCATTTTCGAAAGTGTGTCCTACTTAAGTTTTCTCTCTTTTATAGGAATCAAACAACAAAATGCAAATAAAGACCTTTATTTTAAGTAAAAACTTACAACTTTTAGTAATCGATTAAGTATTTTTCTAACCAAGAATATAATTTTTCACAATTCCTAAAGCTACAAACCCATTTTTTATTTTCATTGTGGTGGAGGCACATCGGAATGTCTTTTTCAAATAGCGGCACCTCTATCCAATTGTTTTGCAAATTTCCCACATCAACCACTTTATTGTTGATTATTTCACGTAGAAAACGTTCTTTTTGATGTCCCTTCACGTAAACTATGTGAACGTCTAGTGGAGTAGTTTGCAGTATTTCAACCAATTTGTTATACTCAACATGTCCACTTGAATATTTTATCTCCAGAAAATTTTCTTCCATAACACGCACATGCCTCTTATTTAAATTGTTAAGAGCCATAAAACTTTTTGGGGGAGCTATAACCATATGCATCACTTGCCCATTAATTTTAATTGTCAATTCCTTGGGATAAAACTCATTCTCCACCATGAAACCTTGAATATCTATTACAGCAATCTTCATCTTAACTTAGTCCTCGAATAAAACTGTTGGTATGGTGCTGATGTCCCTGCATTTATATCCGGGATCTGTTTACATCATATAGCTTCTTACAGTTTCGCTCAAGGGCAAATACTCCACAACTCTATCATGAATAATGATGCAATATGCACGGGTCTTATCTGGAAATCCTTGAGAGCTCTCAATATCCAATTTAACATCAACAGTGCTCATTTTAATTGTTTCATTGCGACGTGAGCAGTCAATAACGAACAGCGTCGCCCGGTCTTTAAAGTCAGCATAATTAAGTAGTGGGCTCTTATCGCGCGTATTCATAAAGCTTGGGTAGAAGTCTCTGTAATTATTGTAAACTTCCAAGTAATCCCTATTGAAATCTTGCCGCAAGCGTTCAAACGGAAAGTATTCACCGTTTATTATAAGGCGTACGTCGGAAATATTTACATGATCAAAGTATGTCGGGTCCTTTTTTGAATTTTCTTTGCGGTCGGTCTGAAAGCCAACAATAACAAACCTTGGGCTTTCTACTGTGGCAGAGGTTTTAACGGACCATATTTCTTTGGTTGCATTTACGGTCAGATTAGGTAATTCATGTAACTCCCATTTGCGAAACGGTATCAAGATGGGTTTATTACTCTTGAGGGCTTGCAATAAGTTATACTTAATTTTATCGTTTGGTATTATATGTTTTACTTTCAGCTCGATGTTAGTAATGGCTACTTCAACCGTTAGATTGTACCAGGTGTTTGTTCCAGCAATATAGAGTTTTTGTCATTTCGAGCTCTAGTTAACCGTATTGTTTGTTTACCAGAAATTGCATGTTGGTAATCGTTAAAGATGCCAAACAGGTGTTTAAGTGGAACTCTAACACTAAACGTTGAATCTCTATTCAAAATAGTTTTTTTCCCGGGGTACAACCAACTTGAGGTGCGTTTTTCATCGGTGGGGTTGTAGCAAAGATACGCTCTGATACTGCTTAAAATGCCGGGGTCCCTCACAGAATCTACTTCTTGTCCGTTAAGTTCGTAAGATATAGAGTCGAAGAAGAAAGCCGCGGCATTATTAACTAATTCACAAGTGCCTTCTCCTTGTGTAGGTTTTATTTCTCCTTTAATAAAAATTGCGGCGTCATACATTAACAACCAAGCATCTCCCTGGTTAATTGTTATTTCAATGATGTCATTATTCATAAAAGACTTGACGAAAGGATAGTAAGTACGGCTTTCTATGCGTTGGATTGACTCATCATACTTTGGACTTTGATACACGTCGAATACATTTGGTGCCAACGACATTATATCCGAGCGACTTTAAAATATTTATGCTTTTAGGTGTAGGCGTCAGGTTGCGAGGTTGACGCTTGTGAGGTTCAGACGAGAGTGTGTTTATAAAGTGGTTTAACTCACTTTTATATGTGAGACCCTCACCGAAAACGAGACCCATTACAAAGGTTTTACTTCTAATCTCACAATTATTTCTTCTCCACGGAAATTTACTAACTGAAAATTTTGATCCAAAATCGATAAGGTTATATTATTTATTTCCCGTTTAGTGACAGGTAAGTAAAGTAGGTTTCTGGGGGTTTCGTCTATGGCGTCCCCCGGATTACATTCAGGAGAAAACTCGTAAATAGTATGAGTAGGTCTGTTGTTATAGTATGCTCCAGAGGTCAAATTGCTGTCAATATGTATTGTTCTGGTTTTGACGATATTCACCGGTAAATCTGATGCGTGGACACTTAGTGGGGGTAGTAAGCGATTGGAATAACCGAGCAATGTGGCAATCGAATCTTTTGGTCGAAAATCAATCGTATATTTATCGCTGTATATTTCACACTGTAGAGTATTAGTATTGGCTTTCAATGAAAAATCAGGTATTTCGTTAAGATTTCTTAAAATTTTAATTATTGTTGTCTCTATGGCAGCAATTTCATAAGATCCTGTGGGTATTTCTAAAACTTTCAATTCGTTTGCTTGATCGATTAAATAAAATTTATTATTCGGTGCCTCAATATTCGGTATCCTATTATATGAATAAAACCCGAGCAACGCTAGCCCGTATTGTAAAGTTGGGTCTAAATAAATGGAATTATTGTAATCAACCGAGAGCACAGAGTTGTAGCCTTTCAACGTGAATAACAACGACATGACTAATAGTTTTAAGTCGGTCAGCTCTTTTTATAAAGAAATTCGAGACAAAGATGTCCACAATTTATTTCATTAAATTTTTGATATGCATCGTTATTATATACAATCTTAACTTTTCCTAAATATTTAACAAGTTCCGTCGGTGGTTTTAAGTTACCGAAACTATCAAAGTATTCAACAATATTATTATCTTTCTTATATGCTACCCAGTGAGTGCCTCTATTGTTTTTAACATCTAAATTAATAATTGCCGATTCATACGCATGTGGTTTGCTTGGAAGTGCATCTCTCATGAATACACCTCTAAAATATGACAACTTTAATTTCCTGGCAAATTTTTCGAGGTCAACGTTAGTTAATGGTCTCTTGGATAGCTTCACTGGGAGTTTTTTTGTTTCCTTAAAAATAAACCAAAGCCTCGCTTGTTTTTTCTCAAGTAAAGCCCCGATCTGATTGCTTCCATCGCTTTGTTATGACGTTTTTGTTCTTCCATCTTTTTCTGCATATCTTTCGCAGCGATAACTGTTTTAGCAATCGCGCTAGCACCACCTGCCACCGATCCAAGAGCTCCCAAAGCACCTAGGATTGGAATCAAAGGAAGAAAGCCACCGCTCGCTTCAAAAGGAATTATTCTGGGGATTCGCACTTTATTCTTTCCACCTACTTTTTTAACTGCCAAACGTGCCGCTTTAATTGCAGCTAGTGTGGTTTTCTTAATTCCTTTTTCATTATTAAGTTGATTTCCGTTAAATGATTTTTTCAATGATTTTTCAACCTTTTTCACTATATCACGTTTGAACGATTTTTTTAAGCCCATACCTAACTTGCGTTTAGTTTTCATTGTTGTAGTAACAAACCAAGCAGCTGCCTTTTCACCTAGTTTTGCGTCCTTAGACTTAACTCTTTGCCAAGCTTTATTTTCTAACACTCGATCGGCTTTATGTCGATCCTCTAAAGAGGAAGATTTTGAATATTTTATGTCGTGTTCCTTGCATGCAGCATCGAGAGGATTTATGCCAGGGTCTCCCCTAGCTAATCTCTTGTTTAGCTTAGTTCCAGGTCCGCAATATTGGTATCCAGGAACATGCAATTCAACTGGTAGATTACTGATAAGGGTATTAACCAAACCGTCTCCTGTGAATGATAACATTAGACTGAATGCAGGTCTTTACATGAAAATATATTTATAAGTTCCAATTTATTTTCCTTGAATTTATTCAACTGTTTACCACATTTATATCCGAACGCGTTAAGATTTCAGTTAAACGAACCTCGGGAAAGTGTGTTTATATAAATGTTGTATAAAGAATAATTTCGTATAATGAAACGACTTTATTGCAGACCCACTTTAATTCACCGCCAAACATCGAATCATCGAGGTCTGCGTTGGATAACTCTTAATTTTAATTTAAATAAAGTTTAAAACACTGGCACGTAGCCCGTAAATATTTAAAGTAGTATAATTTTCAATTTAGATTGAGCCTTGCAACTGATGACTCATAACCGCTATTTATGAATGAGTTATTATTTCAGGTTTTAAACAGAGTACGTTGCTGTCTTTCATTGCTATCGAATTATGGATCGCTTGATCCAGTTACTTTGTGAGTCATACCATTGTTGTTTATTTACAGCAAATAAAGATTGGAATTTGAATTATTTGTTTTATTTACAACAGTTTATCATTTCTCATAATAAAAGACTGGCTGATGTTTAAACCTTTATTAAAAATAATGAGATATTTTCAAACACAAGCATGACGCTTTTATATTCCTTTATTAAGTACGTTTTATGACTAATACAAGATTATAACACAAATTACTATTTGAAGAATTCCATGTTAATTTTCTATTCCCCCAATGACCATATTTCAAACTGATTGGCCTTGTTTTTTCCCATATCCGGTTGTCCTTTGTAAACCAACGCGTATTTTTCACTGGAAAAATGTTCGAGGCACGGTTTGAACGCCTGTGTCACTCTGTTCGGCAGGAAAACGACACTCTCCTCCAACTCCAGCAAAATGGTCTCCCCGAACGTCGTTTGCACCACCTTGCCCGAGAGAATTTTCATCGGCACGCCTTCATCCAATTCCACTAACTTTACCGTCGGTTTCTGAGACAAGCAACCAACTTTGTTGATGGTTTCCAAATCCATTTTGCTGCAAGCCATCTTCGGCTACTGAACTCCAAACAGCAAACTCTGTCTTTTATCAAAGCTAGAGGGGTGGGGCTAATGGAAATGCCTTCCCACCCAAATTCATAGAAGTGCGCCACTCTGGTACACTTTGACCTCTAAGCCTCCTTGAAGCGATTCAACCTTGAAGCGATTCTCGGAAATTAACCTTGAAGCTATTCTAACCACGCCCCCCTTCTATTCCCAGAAATTAACCTTGAAGCGATTCTCGGAAATAAAGGAACATGGGTAAAAATGTAGTGAACATAAGAAAATACGTGAGTAATAACACAAAAGTTACCCATGAACTTAACTGGTTTGAAATTTAATCTGGTGGGTATAAAGTTACCCATGAACTTAACTAGTTTGAAAATTTATCTGGTGGGTATATAAAGAAAAGTTTCACTTGATTCCAAGCAGTAATGGAAGAAACATTTGGTAAAAAGTTACAATACAAAGATTATGAATATGAATTAGCACTACAAGGTGGAATAATTCAGAGTAAAAGTGAGGTGATACAAAGGAAATTTAAAGATTATTTGAATGTGGAAGAATTATTTCAAACGAAAGAAGGTTCAGTTTGGCGTGAAGTGCTCGAAAAATACAGAATTAATGATAAAGGAATTTCCGTGGATTTACATATTTGTTTTGGTTTATCTAGTGAAACAGTTCGCAAGTGGTTTGACATTATATGCAGAAAAGATCCTAAGTGTCGTACTATTGTACTATATGGTAAAAGTAATTGTGGAAAAAGTTTATTGGTTAAAGCGTTGACGTTTCCAATAGCACCTGGCTATATAGTAAGAGATTCTGGATCTAACGTTCATTGGTTAGAACATATATATCAAAAAAACTTAATTGTATGGGAAGAACCTAGTATTCATTTACAAATAATTGAAGATACTAAGTTGTTGTTAGCAGGAGAAGAAATACCAATAAATAGAAAAAATAAACCAGTAATTACAAGGAAACCAGGACCCGCAGTTATAATTTCAACAAATAGAGAATTTTGGTGGCAGGACCCAGAACCATTATTAAATAGAATTTATATAACTAAATTTAATAATTTAATTAAAGATCATTTCAACTTTTACTTAAGCGAAGGTATGATAATTGATTATTTGTGTAGAGTATATGACGGACACTTTGGTTGAAGAAAATTTAGTTAGTACTTTTGCAAAAAGATCTGCGTTAAGTGATTTTACATCAATTTCTAACATGGTTGATAATCAAACTCCAAATGATACTCAAAATAAACGGTTCAAAACTGTTACTAAGCCAGAAATTTTAAATGCTACATCAACATACATGTCTAGAAGTCAGCCAATTGACGTCACGGATGGAAAGTGGCATAAATTTAATTTTATATTATATCATCAATCAATTGATAAAAATAATTTGAATGCGTTTACCACTGCTGCTAATCCATTTGCAATTCCGTTAAATTTATTTTTTAACATTTTACATACAAAGGATACTGAAGAAACAGCATATATTCCAAGTATATCAGCATGCCAAACAGATTTCTATATGTGGTATAAGTTACTTAGTTGTAAATTAGAAGCTGAAAATTTCTTAATTTCTGTTGAAAGAGATGCCAGTGGTGGAATTCAATTTTTAGATGATGTAGTATTTGAAGTTAGGAAAATATATTTAACAAATAACGGAGACCAAAGTACAGTAGATAGAGAATATCAAATGCAGTGTAAATTACAAGACTTAAAGACATTATCAATTGAGTTAGATTTTAAACAATTTGGATGGATTCATTGGAAAGAATTTGAATTTTCAATTGTAGCTGATGATAAAAAAGAATATAATGCATATTACATGCTAGCTCATTTGCTTGATCAGTCAATTACTTGGGACCATGCTAGAATTTTTTGTGAAACTCCTCCTTACTATTATCAAATTAGAGCAATTAATATACCTCCAGCAATGACTAATATTAAAATTAATTTAGGATATACATCTAGATTTATAAGTAATTATTGTGTCAGAGGTAGACCATCTGTTAATTTTCCATTTTTACAACCAGCTGGTATGTATACAGGAGGTGGTGAAAATATTAAATGGAATAAAGATATTGCAGACACTGTAAAAAATAAATTTAGCAATCATACTAGAAATGAATTTAAAAAAAATGCTTCTAAAGATGTATTGAAAAAAGTTAATAAAATTACATAAAAATTAAAATTGGTTTATTAATTCTTCAATATAATCATTTAAATTTCCAGGAACGTCCTCAAATCCATTATCTACTTCACTTGGCATATCCAAAAAGTTGTGTGGCTTTAGAAAATTCTGTTCATGTCTCAATTCTTTGTGTAGATCTTTTTTGTTACCATATAATTTTGTGTAAAAAGTATGTATTACCATTCTTCTTCTGCATGCCTTCATGGTTTCTTCATGAATATTTTTTGGCCATAAAAGCTCCTCATGATTACAGCAAATAATTCTTTTCATTCCTGCTGGAATTCGAACTGAACCATATTTGACATTCTGTGTAATGGGATTTTCTACGTCCAATAGTTTCAAAAAAGTTAAAGGTGACCAATTTGAAAAGTCTAAATCATCTAAAACAATTCCATCGGTTTTGTACGACAAACGTCGCCAGTCCTCTTTATCTCTTACGTGTAAGGGATTCTCAAAATGAGATAAAGCATATTGTGTCTTTCCTAAACCTGTCTCACCTATGAAAACAAGTACAATATTCTTATTTAGTTCCATAAAAGGCACATCAAAATCTTCTTTACGGTATAAACTTTTGTCATTTCTATTAAATTTAGATTCAAAGTAAAATGCAATTTTTTTTTGATTTTGTATATAATACAAAACGTCATTATTTTCTATGAATTTCATGGCGTCATCATAATTACCAGTAGCAACAGCTTTTTCAATCATGTCTGCATTACATTTTCGACTAAAATTTGGAATTTCCCCATAACATAAAATTTCGGTTCCAATATCACGCTTTTCTTCATTAGTACAATATTTCATCATAGCATTTGCGTCATTTGTAACTTGTATATTTTCATCTCCAAGTAATTTAATTACACTCTGCAAACCTTGAAGCGGTTCTCGGAAATTAACCTTGAAGCTATTCTAGGAAACCACGCCCCTTGACCTTGAACACCCCATCGCGACTTCGCAACAACGACGACCTTGGCGGCCATTTTGGACTCGTACCCGCTTTGACTCACTACTTGTCTAATATTTAAAATCGATGTTTTTTATAGACTAAACTTAAGTATAGAGTAATGTGATATTATTAGTACTCTCAGCGAATGAATGGTATATAAGTGTATGAAAAGCACTCGCGCGTTTAGTAAAGAAACATATATTTTCACTTGAGAATTATCTGAGGGAACAGATAAGTTGGCGAGTTAACAAAAACAATATAAAATGAATTTCACTTACCTCTCTTAAAAGCACTACTAGTTGGATGGCACCTTGGTTATGTGAAAACACGCACACTAAATATAATTCAATGTGCACCTACTAATTATTCTATTTTACACGTCTTGCTTCTTGTCTAACATTTAAAATATATGTTTTTATAGACTAAACTTAACTATAGAGCAATGTAATGTTATTAGTACTCTTAGCGAATGAATGACATACAATTGTATGAAAAGCACTCACGAATATATTTTCACTTGAGAATTATTAAACAGTTAACTTGGTGAGTTAACAAAAACATTGAAAAATGAATTTAACTTACCTATCTTAAAATCACTACTATTTGGATGGCACCGCTATTATGTGTCTTGCTAAAATCGATAAACATCACCAAAAATTCCTAACACACATACATTTGAAAATTGCCATATCTGGGTGGAATTTGACTGTTTCATAGATATTGCAAATGATAATTTTTTATCTTGATTGACTGAATAGCTATTTTGAGAGTAGATTTTTAGATAGGTACTGATTTTTCGTATATGAGAGTTAGAATTTGAAACTACATATAGTCGGGAGCTGAGAATATGAGTTCTATGTAAGTTCTTTATCAGTTCAAGCACCTCTTATACCTAACGATTGAATTTAATTTAGCTGTAAAAATATGCAAACCATAATTTTAAAATTTACTTAAACAGCGTGCAAAGGGGTGACAATAGCATAATTATTCAGCAATGTGCTTTAGCAATACTAAATCATTAACCATAAAAAAATTCATTTTTTTTCAACTACTAATATTGGTAATGATGTAATAGTAATGGCAACCCCTGCACAATAATTCGGCTTCTTGACGCGCACTAAATATATTCAGTATGCACCACCTAATTATTCTATTTCCACGTCTTGCTAAAATCGATAAATATCTCTGAAAATACCTTATATAATACAGAGTGTAGTTTACATTTGAAAATTGTAGTATCTGTGTGGAATTTCGCTGTTTCATAGATATTGCAAATGATAATTTTTGTCTTGATTGATTGATTAGCTATTTTGAGGATAGATTTGATAGGTACAGATTTTTCATATATGAGGGTCAGAATTGGAAACAACGTATAGTCAGGTGCTGAGAATAAGAGTTGTAGGTGAGTTCTTTATCTATTCGAGTATCTCTTATACCTAACGAATGAATATAATTTAACTGTAAAAATATCCAAAGCATAATTTTAAAATTTGCTATAAACAGCGTGCAAATGGGGTGACAATAGCATAATAATTATTCAGCAAAGTGCTTTAGCAATCATTAACCATAAAAAATTGTTTTTGTTTTCAACTACTAATATTAGTAATGACGTAATAGTAATTGCTAACCCTGCACAATAATGCGGATGCTTCACATAATTTCACATTTTAAGAGAGTAAATATCTACAAAGTTTCTAATTAATTATTTATCCGCGAATATCATCGTTTTACCTGACTTGATAAACTACATTTTCTAGTGAATATAATAAATTATTTAATATCCAATAAAAAATATTTCAAGTAAGTTTTTTAACTTCACATATGGCTGAACGGTTCAACATAAAAATATTAAAATTTTTCTCAATTTAGTGATTTTTTCATTAAGTTTCTAATAAAAAATGAAATGCAACAATAATTCGATGCAAACCCTCACAATGGGATTAATTTGCAAAATATTATGGACACACCTACCGAGAAAAATAATTTATATTGGGTGCAATTAACATTTTAGTTTCACTTTACGTTTAGTGAAATTAGGGTAAAGGTGTCTCAATAATGGGCATCGCCTGGAGTGCAAGGTTCAGTCCGGGACTTATTATTATCATAATTTTAGTGTTATATTGCAAATACACAAATATTTAGAAAATGTAAATAATACATTTATTGAAATTGCAATACTCATTCAATTTTTAAGCTTAATTTGATTTCAAATATTTTTTTAGAAGACTAAAGAAATTCATACTCGTTACATACAAATTAGATTATAATTAGAGACATGTTTAGCATTCATACAAATAATGTAATTTGTTATGTTTTCAAATATTGAGATACTAGGACACATTAAAAGGGTAAAAGTTTAAAAAATTCTAATCCTATGATTTAGAGTATTTTTTAAATTCATTTGGTTGCTTCTCATAATTTCTATTGCTAAGAGAATATCTGCAAAAACTTTCTAATTAATTCATCTGTGAATATCACTGTTTTTACTCAGTGAAAATACTAAATAATTACAAATATAGTAAAAAGTTTTAAACATAAATGGAATTAGAATGATTGAAAATTTGCAGCTATAATTAATATTTATTAATATTTCATGAAAATGGAATTTACGGTTCTGGACTTATTATTACTTAATATTAATGATATATAAAGCGAATATTTTTAATAAACGAAAAGCAAATAAAATTTTTATAAAAGTTACTGAATCGGACTTTGCGAGCAATAATAATTTAATTGATAATTGGAAAATTATCTCACCGCGAAGTCGCTAAAAAATTACTTCACGTTTTACAAATTTATAGCCCCGTAAGAAATACATGGGGAAATTGTGCTTGAACCGACATAGCTTACCTACTAAGGTGTGAGACCATCATCGAAGTATTTTTGCATAATATCATGTGTTGAATAAGACATTCTTAAATAGGGCTAAGTTTCTGCAACTTTAGTTCTATGAGTGTGATTGAAGAGAATCTAAAAACAAGCAGTTTTTAAATTAAATATGGGAACCCACCCGCTAAACACAAAAGGAATATAACATTCTAAGAACATTCCATGAGAATGACCAGATGAGTCAAGCTAATAATGAATACAATGAACTATAAATAAGGGTACAGGACACCCCAAACTAGACGGGATCAATTTACGGGGAAGTACTTTGAAGGAGACAGACACGCAGTTTTAGAATCATAATAAAAAAATTGTGCTTTTACTCACCATAACAGATGCTTGATGTGGGGGATCATCAAGGCAGCAGGCCAACATGTCGAGGTGTCTGCAGGCGCCACATGGAAACCTCTACTAGAAACAATGAGGTATGAAGCAACCATTCCATTAACATTATCTTCAAAATGGTACATAGACCAACCAACCCCAGACAACCGTGCAACAGCAACAACCTAAGGAGATTTTAACATGTCCATTTTTTCTACGAAGCCCACGTTAGCATTATACTCCTTTACGAGCTTAGGACATGATATATTTTCCAATGTACCATCTTTCATTTTCCTTCGAATCGTTTCATTTTCAGATGGATTGGTGATTACTCAGAAATAAGACTCCTTTGCGATCCTTCCATTTTAAAAATACAATCCCATCTTTACTAACTCGCCAATCAGAGTGTTCTCTTTCTAACTTACTGTCTTTTTTATATCTTTTAGAGTACCACATGCATAAATGAAATTTTCTTGTAACTTTTTTTGCAATGCCAGTGAGTTAAAATATTTGTCAATGTAAATATTGTGACCTTTGCCTACCAAATCTTGCGTAAGATCCTTGACATCCTTCACAACTCTGGCCCCTAAATCCTTTTCAGGTGCACCCATAACCTTTCCGGTATAAATTTGAAATTGTGAAATAAATCCACATTCGTTTGCTCTGATCCGAACCTTGTAACTCCGTTTCATGGGTTTCATGGGCATAAATTGCTTCAGGGAACTGCGCCCTTTGAATTTGATCATGGATTCGTCTATGGCTTGATTTGGTGAGGGCTTGTAAGAAGAAATAAATGTTTCGGACAGGTTTCAAGTACCTACTTTATACAATTTATCAAAATTGTTTTCATTGATTTAAGGAGTTATCGTTCAAATGGAGATTCCTAAGAAGCCATATAAAATGGTCCCTAGGCATACAAGAATTTGTAAAATGATCTCTTATTTCCTTTCTGGAAGACCAATAATCCCTCATACTTGGAAGCGGTTTTATTCCCATAAGTAAATTTATGCCGAGAAAAACTTTTACCTCATCAGCATTTGTTGGTACAAAAGAATGAATTTTCACATTTTCACAAAGTTGAAAATTCAAATTCATTTTCTCGGAAACTACGCCCTAGCACCAAAAACCAAGGCAAGCGATTCGTGTTCAAGGACCTCGAAAACTGAGGGTAGCCAAAACTTCAAGAAAATCGGGGGGGGGGCGCACCATGCTAAATAATTACCGAAAATAATATCAAACTCACCTAGCACAGAAGCACTCATCGTAAGTAACTTAGTAATAATCACATTTACCACTTAACTACAACTTGTTTCACTTTTCACAATATTAAGTTCTCAACTTTTTCGCGAGCTTTTTCCATAGAATTTAATCAATGTCTTTTCATAGAAGTTGTTTCTCTGATGTGCTTGATATGTGAATGATTTTATCTCGGATTTGATAAATGCTGAACTTTTTTTGTTTTGTTTTGAGGTACTCAGCCCGACGACCACGACCAGGTGGGTCCCATACGCCGGGAAAACTCCAATTTAACGAAGTAACCAAACACAAAAATACGATCACTGCCATGAATTTACAACAGCTGTTCGAATATGCCACCATTATTCTCGATGCACAAGTTCACTCGGTTAATTGCCGACCGACGGATGCGTGGAAATAGCCCGGGCTTGTTGCGGATTTGTTCAGCTGCATTGTCGATTCGGGCACGTAGCTGTTGCAGATCCTCAGGCTCCGTTTCGTATACGATTGCCTTCATGTAGCCCCAGATACAATAATCCAAGGGATTAAGATCTGGGGACCGAGCTGGCCATCGCACTGGGCCTCCCCTTCCAATCCATCGATTAGGACACTGTGCGTCTAAGAATTCTCGGACAGGCCTGGCAAAATGAGCTGGAGCACTATCATGCATGAACCACATTTCATGCAGGGCCTGAAGTGGCAGATCGTCAAATAATTGATTCAAAAAGTCCAAGTAACTATGCCCATTTAAACGTTCTGGCAGAATGTAAGGCCCGACAAGTCGATCCTGGTAAATTCCTGCCCAAACATTTATCGAAAACCTTCTCTGGAAGTTAAACCGACGAATAGCATGGGGGTTTTCATCTGACCAGATGTGACTGTTGTGGCTGTAAAAAAATGAAAGAAAATTAATTTGGCCTACATTTAAAATTTTATTTTTATTTAGTTAATAAACACTACCATATTAATGTTTGCGAATTTTATACGGATAAAAACCAAAAACAAATTCAATTCCTATACAAGTTTGTAGGAGAAGATATAGTAGAAACTGTTGTCAAAACTATGTTAGTAAAATAAACTGTAAAATATTACATTTTTGGTGAATGCGCCGGTAACAGCAATTTCTTTTATTTTAATTTTAAAATTTACATACCTGTTAAAAACGCCAGAACGCGTAAAACAGCATTCGTCAGTCCAAAGAATATTCTTCAAAAAATTAATATTCTGCTCACATTGGTCTCTCAACCAAGTGCAATATTCCATTCTTGCCGGAAAATCATCTGGTTCTAGTGCTTGGACCTTTTGAAAATGGTAGGGGTGCAGACCGTTTTCCTTTGCAATCCTCCATGCCTAGAGAACATTGTATTACTTATTACTGTTTTACAAACAAACTTCATTTATTTACTTTATTCTGGGATATTCCTAATCTCCTGGCAATTGTCCTTGTACTTGTCTGTGGAGATTCTTCCAGAATGTCTAGTACATCCTCAACTGTATCCGGCTGATCTGCATCGTAATTGCCTGCGTTATCCCGTTGAACCTTCAAGATTCCGGTATCCCTAGCCCGTTGGACTATTCTAACAAAAGTCCGTGGATTAGGAATATTCTGCCTATTCGGAAATCTTCGGCGATATTCCGCGGCAGCTTGATTGGCATTCTGCAGGCATTCCCCATAAAGCAGTATAATATCTACTAATTCCACATTTGTGTAGCGAACCATTTTGAAAAAACAAAACAAAAATGTTCCACTAAACAGTACCGAATAAACACAATGGAGAACTGGCCGCAGATCAAATTGGAATTCGCGAATTTGTAGTATGGTTGTGCCATCTGTTGGAAAGGCAAGCTAGTTATCGAGTCTTAAAGCGCGCTGTAAAAGTTCGCTTTTGAACATGAAGTGGCTGCATAGACTTATAAGCAGAAGTCTATGAGTGGCTGAGAGATACAGAGATCTTTATTATACAGGGCGGACCCAGATCGACTATTCGATAGGTGTAAAAGACAAAAAAATTGGAAGTTCAAATTTTATTTATTAGGGATCGCCCCTGCTTGTTTTAAGAACAATTTCTGCCAAATTTTTATTTCTGAAAAATTAAGTAGGCGTTGACAGGAGCATAAATATTATTTTCTATGTAAGTAGACACCATTTTCTGAAAGATATCGAAAAATTTCATTAAAAAAAGTTGTTCAAAATCAAAATTTATCACCGTATGTCAAGTTTGAAATAATAGGCCTACTTTGGGTTTTTACATTTTGTATCTACTACCCCTTGAGTGATACCTAGTTGTTCTGGTTTGTCAGTTTGGCTTTGCAGTGCTTCAAGTTTGTGAACTTTGTGAAAACATGTTAACCCTTGAATAAAGAATCTATTTAGTTAAATGTTATGGTTTAGGTAGTGTAATGAAATTAAAAACCCAAAGCAAAGATCATCTCCAAAGTAGGCCGATTGTTTTCAAACTTCACATACGGGTATAAATCTTGACTCTGAGCAACTTCTTTTAATGAAATTTTTCGATATCTCTTTCAGAAAATGATGTTTACCAACATAGAAAATAGTATTTATGCTCCTGTCAACACCTACTTAATTTTCGGAAAAAAATTGGCAGAAATTGTTCTTAAAACAAGCAGGGGTGATCCCAATAGATGAAATTTAAACTTCCAAATGTTTTGTCTTGTACACCCAGCGAATAATCGATCGATCTGGGTCCACCCTGTAATAACGAAAATTTTGCGACGTTAATAATAATTATTATGAGAGATGGCGCCAGGAGAGAAACCGACGGCAGCGCTTTTAGGCGATAACTTGACAAGTGACAAGTGACACGTTTGACAGTGGTAATTAGTAATAATAGGTAGCCGCGGAAGCGACGCGAGCGTTGTTTAAAAAAAAGCCTTATTGAATTTCGGAAACAGTTTCAGTATTCTCCACTACTCCAGTGCTGTTTGTTGACACTAGGTGCGTCGTGCGTGTAATTGTGATGTTAAAAATAGCGGTAATTATTTACTTTCCGGGCACCACACTGACTTTCACAAAAATTCATAAATAACTGATTTCAAGGGCCTTAAACACGAATATGAAAAAGTTTTAAGTAGCAAACGTCTATTCCAAATTTTCGAAAGTGACGCCTAGGAACGTTTACCGCGCTTGTAAGTTTGGTAGCCTACCTTTTCGCGGCTAACTAAGATTTTAAATTTAAACAATAATAATTCAAGGTAAGTGTTTTTGAGGATTATGGTAATTGTTTACTTTCACTACATCTCCCTGATTTTGGAGATTTTTTTGTATAAAAAATTTAGCATAATCTTTTAACTAATTTTGGTAAAATGGTACTTTGCAGTCTTTGCACTTCCCAATTTTTTCTTTTAAATTTTTAGTTGCATACGAAAATCTGGTGTATCATCTTTCCTATAGGTTCTCTATCTTCAAGTCGGTTCACCCTTCTTTGTACTTTCGGCAGCACCCGTCGCCCCGAGTAGGCTACGACAAGGACTGGTATGTGCACCCCCATCGTTCCTGTCTGCCATTATAAAGGAGTAAGCTTCCTTCTTTTTTCATAAGGTGGAGCCCATAACCAAAAACAAGAAGTGGGTATATGCCTCTTACTGTGCCAGTCTGCAATGCAACGATAGGCGTTGTCGTTTGAAAAAAGAAGGGGGCATACAGCCCTTATGGTGGCACTTAGCAACGGTGAACACTGCCGTATGAAGAAAGAACGAACGAAGAGGGCATACGCCCTTTATTTTGGTAGTCGGGAACAATGGGGCATATTATGCCACTTATCGTGATGACGGGCACTGACTCCCAGCAAACGAATGTACAGCCTCAGGTGCACATAGCAGCCCTTGTCGTAGCCTACTCGGGACGGTGGGTTCTGCCGTTCTAACAGAAAAAAAGATACCCCAGATTTTCATATGCAGCCAAAAATTTTAAAGAAAAAAGGGGAGTGCAAGGATTGCAAAGTAAAATTTTATCAAAATTACATAATTACCTAAAAGATCATGCTGAATTTCATAAGGACACAGGTATACAAAAAATCACCAAAAATCAGGAAGAAGTAGTGAAAGTAAACAATTATCATAATCCTCAAAAACACTTAGCTTCAATTATTATTATTTAAATTTCAAATCTTAGTTAGCCCCGAAAAAGTAGGCAACCAAATTTATAGCGAGTTCATTGCCAATCTAATCAAAAGTTACTAAGAAATTGCGAAAATCCCAGCGCGGTAAATTTAAATTTCAAATCTTAGTTAGCCGCGAAAAGGTAGGCAACCAAATTTACAGCGAGTGAATTGCCAACCTAATCAAAAGTTACTAAGAAATACGAAAATCCCAACGCGGTAAACATTCCTGAAGGTGAAGGGCTCTCTTTCGAAAATTTCAAATCAGTATAATTTATAAAATAGATGATTACTACCTAAACTTTTTTCGGATTCGGGTATAGCGCCATCGAAAATAGTTATTTACGATTTTTTGTGAAATCCACGTGGTGCTGGGAAAGTAGGTATTGGTATTAGTTATACCATGGCGCGTGCTGTGAAAAGTGTAATGAAAAGGTTATCTTGAGGAATATGTGTCAGTAAGGTGATGAACGCGGAAAGGTATGCTAACACCCTGTTATTGTCCCAGCAACCAGGTAAATTCATAAACTCATTTATTTTTTCGTATAACGCAACGGCAACGTCGCGGCCGGTGCCATGTGCTCCACCATAGGGTCGCAGTTACGTGCGTTCAGGTGCGCCTCGTTACGTGGGATTTGGGATAAATTGCCCCGTTATTTAAACATGCAGTAAAAAATTTTTTTTTTCGTTTTCGGCATATATCTACCTCTGTGATGACGTGGTTAAAATTAATGTATTTATGAATAAATCACCCTGTATGTGGTCCTACAAGATTGTCATTAACAATTCCTGCCCACACATTTAAAGAAAATCTTTCTTGAAAATAGCTTTCCCTTACTTCATGCGGATTTTCATCTGCCCAGACATGAGTATTGTGCACATTAAAAATTCCCTCTCGGGTAAATGCGGCCTCATCTGTCCATAAGACATGTTTCCCAAAATTATCATTTTCAGTGCTCTTTTGCCTATACCATTCACAAAACGCTACTCTTCTTGGCAAATCTTCCTCCTTGAGAGCTTGAACTTTTTGTACGTGATAAGGATGTAAACCTTGAACTTTCAATGTGCGAAAAACAGTCATGTGCGAAATGTTGAATCTAGCGGCCAATCTTCTTGTACTCGTTCCAGGAGTTTCTTCAATTGCATCTAAAATTTGAGGTTCTAACTCTCCTACTCGGGCGGTTTGCTCACGGCCAATATCTTCCCTTTGGTGTCCAAAGTTTCCAAAATCTCTTAACCTTTGGACAATTCTAACAAAAGTTCGCGCATTCGGAGTATTCCTTTGTGGAAATTATTCACGATACATTCTTTGCGCGGCCATTGCTACCTCTCCTGACAAAAAATATGCTCTCATCATATCTACCATTTCTGCATTGGAATAAAATGCCATCTTTTATCACTATTATCACCTACCACAACACTAAAAACTTAAAACACTTTTTGCGTCGCTTTTTGCACACCACGAGAACGACGCCGGGCCGAATCGCGCAATAATTACGAATGAATTCACTGATTCACTCGATTTTGCTCCAATTCCACGCCGCGTGACCGATCTACTAAATTACAGCACAGCGGGGCGAGGGGCGCGGGTGCGGGGCGCCGGCTACCCACTTGAAACACGGACTCCACAGATGATTCCCACTACTCATAACTTGTGCGCGATATTAGCCAATCGCGGCTTGCGGCCCCTACTTCTCTCGGGGCGTCGCTACTATGTTGCCAAGTGTGGTGAAAATTTACCAGATTTAGTAATTTAATTCCGTATAAATTTAATTGTACAGTGGATTTTTACATGGATTTGCCCGTTTTTGTGTGTAATAATTATACGAGATTAACTTATAACGAATGAAACCCCGTACAAATCCTCGAAAATAAAAAATCGGATTTAAAGGACTTTGAGTCAGTTCGGGGACATGTCGGCATAAACGGCAACACCGAATAGTGGTCGTGGATGGTATGGGGGAAAGCTTGTGCGCACGCACTCCGTCTCCGTCGCCGTACCCCCGCGCCGTAGCCCACGCGCTAGTCGAAGATCGTCCGTCCGATTACGGGATTAAACAGCTGATTGATGACGATCCGCGTCCGCCTGTAATTTTTCGGAGCGCCAGCTTCAACAAGCAATTTATTATTATACAGAACGCCTTACGTGTGGCTATTCTGTGGTATAATAATTCTGTTTCCAAAACGAGGACGCTTATGCAAACGTCGCGTCTTGCTAACTGATATTCTTCCGTTGCTTTGCTTTGTTTTACGAACTGTCGTCGGAAGTGAACCTGCTTCTGTACATTTTTCCAGACTCGTTCGCCATTTTTTGAACCAGCAGTGATGTCCAAACCTGTTGCAATTGCCGCTACGAATTTGCAGTGAAATAGGTTAGATAGGTTCCTACTAGGTACCCAATTACGCGCGAGGATAAAAGAAGCAGCTTCAAGGGTTCGCGAAAATCTGGGTTTTATTAGACGCATACGGTACGGATCTAATTGTACAATCCACCTAGTTGTAGTCGCCTGGCTGAGTACCCGTTGGAATACATCAGCAGAGGGAAACCGAGACGTCCCTAATATTTGGAATTAGTGCTTTATGTGATTTTGTAAAGATTTTTGGATAGTTTCTAAACACAAGAAAATAGTAAAAATAATCGATGCATCTCAAAGGTAGGCTTTTTCATGCTATTCGTCGAGCTATTCGCTAAAAGAACCATTAATGAGTTGTCCAAAAATTATTTATTTATTTATTTAATCTCCACATACACCAAATGATACATGGTTGCGTCAATATTCTTCAAATACTGCGAAAAAGCCTCGGAAAAAGCGATTCGACTGGCAACTAGTTACCTAGTGCTTCTTGTCATTTTCGAGAGGATTTTTGGATAACATAAGAAAGCAGTACGACACCCGCAAGGAAAATCATCCAGGCATCCGAAAGGTAGTTTTTTTGCATGCTATTCGCTAAAAGAACCATGAAAGATTTGTTCAAAAATTAGTTGAAAGACTATTCCTGAAATACTGTGAAAGAGCTATACGTCTGACAACGCTGCACGGCGGAATTGGGGGGGGGATCCGCCGGAAGCGGCCTGAGTTCCAGCTGGTCCCGGCAAGGTCAAGGACCACTGGCTGTGGCGTCGTAAAAAGAGGTTTTAATAGCGTTTTTTAAAAAAATATTTCTGACGTTAATATGCACTTCAAAAAAATTTTAATTGCATAGGCGTAACAAGCACATTTTTCCCGACCTGTCCTTAACATTTATGTACTTATCAAAGTTACACCCTGTATATATATATATATATATATATATATATAATCTTACATCCTTATTATATATATATATGGTTATATAACCATCATATGGCATCTGCTCTAGGTCACGAAGTCATCTAGTGCCTTGTGTCCTCAGAATGAGACCACGTCTCTTATTAGAAACTACATGTTTTTTTCAAAAGATTTTTTTTACATTAGCAATGAAAACTTACCTGACATGTCAATATTTTCCGTGTAAATCGATTGAAAGTGCGGAAACAAACGGAATGTCGTTGCCGAAAACAACTGAAGCTAATAATTCACGGTTGAAGATCAATACACAGCATGAGACAAATTTAGCCAATAGTAGAGGACTAAATGGAAGGCCCGCCCACTAAAACAAAATTAAAAGGATTAGAAGAATTTGCCGAATTTACAAGACAAAACACAGTTACACTCGAGAAGGAAAGGCACGTTATATATTTTTTAAGCATGATTAACAATTTCGTAGATATAACAAAAAATTAATGAGACTCACCAGACTAAGTAAACAACAGAGAAGCATTCAGTCATGTCATCTCATCCCTGCCACAATTTAAAAACCAGGCACACCACATGAAGACCTGTAAAAACTCGGAGAAGAGCTCAAGGCAAGCTCGCAGAATCTAGCCATCCCAATATCACATCTGACCAAATATTTCGAACTTCCCATCTGCGAATGTACATTCTTCGAGAACAGCATTGTACTACACCTGAAAATACCTATAACAAAAGAAAATAGCAATTGGAAATTATACGAACTAATAACAGCCCCATTTGCATGGGAAAACCATACATGCATAATAGATCATAGTACATGGCAGTGTCAAAAGACCACTCGAGACAAATTTCAAGGACAAGCCTGCACGTTTGTAAACCTTACCATAATAAACTTTGCTACCTACCAGGATTTCCAGGGACCAGCAGGTGCACGTAACCTCCTTCAAGGAGTCACAGTTGCCGAATTAGCAAAACAACTGTCCGATGCGATGTTACCAGTCAACGTTCACAACCATTGCAGAGATCGACGAAGAAGTATACGTCATAACGCACTCAAAACCAGTTACGGTAATTCAATGCGACAGTCACTCTAGAGAAGTACCAATAACGCCCCAGCCTCCAGGCGCTTCCAAGGTTACAGTGCCCATGTAACCCATGACTGGAACGTTCTGTTATTAATAATAGTCCTGTATATTATTTTCCATAGACAAGCACTAGCCTTCCCAGTCTTCACATGGCAGCGAGAGCCAGTAATGAAAAAGCAGATACCTCCCATGACATTTTATTTGGTCTAACTTATATCCTCTTCACGGCAGTCATCCTGTACGCACTCTGGAAAACGATCACCCACTACCTCCGCAGAAGATGCATAGGGCACGAGGAAGCCGGCACCCCAAATTGTCCGAGAGTACCTAATTCGTATTCCAAGCAGCGACAGACTGGATACGTCCGGGCGCCACAACAAGGTCACGGCAAAACCTGCCGAGCTAGCAGTGGTAACGTCCAGGCGAGATCATCAACCGAGAATTTTGCACATTCCGTAACTTAGTTTGTAGAACATTTTTTTATTATTACGCTATAAAAGTTTTGATAGGATAGGTTCTTTAGAATATAAGACAGTACCGGGTTAGATAATTTTCTTAGATCAGGAAAAAGTAGACCAGAAGGAACGGAACCCAAATAAACTCACAAACATTTTTTTTAAAACAAGACCGGATTAGTTGAAATAAGTACAGGACATAATAAGAGACAGGTCCGAGTAGCTGAGATGGCCTTTAGGTTACAAAGAACTGTTTCTTGCAAGTCGTTCACAATATAAAACTTTTTCCAATACTACCTTCCTAAAGGTAATTAATAGGTGAATTAATTAGAAATAAGTTTATTAAACATTATTCCTAGCAAGAATGTATAAATCAGTCGACTATCACAGGGCATCATTAATAATTCTGTGGCGACAGGGTAAAAGTGCTTAAGTCATAAGACTTTGAATTGAAATTATTGGCCGGCATAAAATTAGTTGATTTTTGTCACCGCAAAAAAATTGCAAAAATAATTATTTTCATTTTTTGCTGGGGATATTTTTTTATTTAATAGAGGTCCATTTGTATGTCAGAAGTTATAAAAGTAAAGTAAGGTACTTACCTTATTTTAGTGACTTAAGCAGTTTTGATCAGACGGTTATTTTGGACATAAGTAGTTCTTCTCCAAATAAATAAATTACTAATATTGCAATTTTGCATTTATTTTATACAAAAAATATAAACTGGTAAATTGAACTTAAATAACAAAATGTCGAAAATCAAATGAAATACTTCAAAAAATAACAAATGATTTTATAATCATTCTTGACTTTCATCACTGTCAGCCTCATTTTTCCTTGCATCCGTGAAGTTGGAAGATTTGTATAGTAGTTGTGGAAACCAAGATCTACTAAACGAAAAATGCTGGGAAGGTCTTTCTTTTATCCTCAGATATGGAAATGAGAGCCATGTATTGACGCTTGGGTTCTAAACTAGGATTTTTCTCGGCGTCTTCGTAAACAGGAAATACTTTTAAATGATTCGTCCATATCAACTTATTTTTTATACTGTAATATGCCAATCTCGCATTGTACCCTCGCCTCGCACAGTGTATTCGAGCTTGGTATTTTCCGAGCCTCGCACATCGCACACACGCCGGCTATTCTCAATATATCCACGAAAACGATCTTATTGTATCTGTATAAAGATTATGACATTCACCAAATTTTCTCCTTTGCTTATTTTTTAAAAGTACTGTGATTTTAGAACATTTTCGAAGCACCCGCCACTTTTTTAAACATGAATTTAATAAAATGTCTTGCATCCAGGAATGAATTGAATACAAATGAATTGAATACAACAAGACTAAACACGAGAATTACTTCGAAAAGGCGATGTGCGGTGCGCCGATATGGCTACCTCAGGCCAGACTGTGCGAAGCTATGGTCCAGGCGAGGTGCGGTGCGATGGGCGGTACTCCGTTGTGGCCTCCGCTTTTTAGTGTATTTAAGATGTTACATAGAAAATAAATACTATTGGTACAGATTGGGCAAAACTGCTTATGTCAACTTAAGCGATTTTGTCGGAACCGAAAATAAAATAATTTTGCGAGAGAAACGTCTTACGTAGTCATAAGAACGTTTCTTCCTATTATTTATAAACATTTACAAACCAAAAATAAGAATAGGCAGTTTTTCCCAATCAAAATTTACTTTTCATGATAACTCAATGACTTAAGAGCTTTTACCCATCGAAAGTATGCACATTTTTTTAATGTGAATATAATCTAAGCCCATTTTCGCAAAAAAATGACTTAAGCACTTTTACCCTAGCACCACAGAATTTAAAATAGTCAGAACTGTCTCCAATAAGTCAGATAATAGACGTATATTGTAGGGAGACCCGCCCGATCTCTAAAATAAATCATACAAAATTTATGCAGGATGAATCCCTGCCACCTGAACTTTAAGCCCGGGGACAGGGACGGTTCGGCAATAGCATTAATATATCGAGACGTGTCTAAAAAACAATTATATTAATAGAATTATATAGACTTAAAGATTTTTTCAGCTTACCATGTAGTATTTAGGGAATTCGCGGATAAGCAGCCGCAGAACAAGACGTCGGAACAATTTAACGCTGAACTCTACAAATTTTCAAAAAAAAAAGAATAAATACCATTTATAAGAATTGTTACTTACTGATTCATGCTGACGCAAACACACTGGAAAATTTTTCCGACTCGTACTGCAAATAGCTATCTAGACAGAAATTCATGCATTATCAGCAACCTCTATATTATTGACGTTATGTAACGATTGTTTTGGCCTGTAGTTTTTAAGTCTTGGTATCATCTGCAATTCGAGTCAATCGTTGAATATATTCGCATCAAACCATCCAGATGGACTGGCATTGTAGCTACAGCCCTTAGGGCCATTTTCCTTCCATGTACTCACATATTAGAGGCCCTGTATACCACACAGGGAGGCGCTAACTCTCCTGCAGCTGACTGTCCAGTTTCCTCGCGAGTTGGCTGAAAGTAAATGTGATATGTAAAAAAATAGGAACAGAAATAGATTACGTTTGTATGTGTGTCCATGGACACTAAAAATAATTTATAATTTTCCCAAATCTAATTTTTGTAGTACTATTTTATATTTATTTTAAAAAGTTGATTAAGATCGTGTGCAAATTTTACAAAACAAATCAATGACGATTATATTAGGGTGATGCAAGTATAACAAAATTTTAAATGTTAAATAAATTAGAATGGCTTAATATAGAAAAATGTGAAGAATATAGAATTTTAGTATTTATTCATAAAATTAAAACACTTTATTACCAAAAAGGTTGTGAATTTTATTAATTTTATTCTACTTTAACCCCGACACCCATTACCGGAAATCTTGAATAATAAATTTTACTACGACAATATACTTAATAACCCAACCCCGTTACCGGGGTATGATATTACCATCTAGAATAATAAATTTTACTACTTTGGAATTTTCAATACAATAATATTCGACTGGTCAAATATTACTTCACAACCTTAGGTAAGCTAAATTTACGATTTTGGAACCCCTAAACTGGGTTCTTTGAAATGAAAATTTTAACCAGAATAATAGAATTTACTTAAAAATTCTGATTTCGATCCAATATGTTGTAGAAGGAGTATTTTATGGGTGATATGACCGTCTTTAAAATGGAAACCACTTTTCTAAAATTGGTCGACGTTTCGATGATTATAAATATTATCTTCCTCAGGACAGAGGTGATACTGGTATAAATAAATTAGATTTGTCGAATTCACGATATCACGTATAGTAAGAGCAAATCTCTAGAATATCGACACAAGGCAGATAGAGAATTGGAAAATCGTGCTTGGATAGAGTGAAATCAAAGGATTCTAAATTTGGAGAAAAAGAAGCTGCTTGGGTTGTTACAAACGCAAACATATTTGACAGTAGCTTTCATGATTCATATTTTCATTCATTCATATTTTCTGTCAACTGTCGTATACAGAATTTATACGTAAAATGTGGTGAATAGGGACATATCACCATGATTAGGGCTTACAACTTTTTACAATATTTTTTACTGGAAAAGTTCTATCTGCATTAAGCACACAAAAAAGTTAAAAAAAAAATCAATGGGTACCTTTTTTTTTAAATGTGGTGTTCCTATTTACGGGCAACGGACGATTGCGCCCAGCGGTCAGAAAATTTGTCAGGTAGTAGAGAATAAATAGGACAATTGCGCGCGAGTTATCTTCGGTATTATGGGTCAATTGCGCGCGGAATAAACTTGTTAGTCAGGTCAATGCGATCTGGTTCTTCATGGAAATAAAAACTAAATAAAACAATGATTATTCCTTATAAATATATTTTGTTTTTGCAAATTGATAGGAAACACTCTTAACAAAATCGAATCTTCCAATACTGTTATTTACATATAAATTAATTAAATTTGTTACATAATCGTTACGTTTTTTATACCTAGCATTGTTACAAGCTTTAGGTAAATGTACACTATTTATTTTAATATACGAGTTCATTTGTACATCTTTTAATACATTTATAAACTTAAAAATATCTGGATGCGCTACATAAAAACTGGAATTAAAATGACTGTGGAATGATTCACATGCATTTGTTGTACGTTCTCTATCACTGCTACAAGAAGCAAATATTTTTGGAGGAAAAACAGAATCATGAGATATATAATTCTCAACTAAATAATTCAACTTGTCGTTCTTAGGAATATCTGAGTAAAGATCTTCTACAAAACAATCCTCTACTTCGTTAGGATTTAGAAATAATAACCCAAAACTGTATCGCAACCACCGACCTATTACATCCTATTACATTTATAACTGGCCCAATTTTCTGAACACCCACATGTATCGCTTTCTCGAAATCGCTAACCATTTCTTTGGGCTCAAAAGTTAAATTAATTCTAGTACAATAATTTTTCAATAGTTGGAATGCCTCAAAGTAAGTAGTGGATTGTTTGTTTGGAAGTAAAATAAATACTAAAGGTATATAATGTCCGTTTTCTACTGTGTGTATAGTAAAAGTAGTTAAGTAAAGCGGATCCTGGCTCAAAGATGGCCGCCATATGTGAGCCAGCTTCCGCATAAGGGTTTTGAGCCAGGATCCGCATAGGGTTTTTGAGCCAGGATCCGCATAGGGCTTTCGGGGTTCGGTTGGCAGGTATAAACGCCGCGGTTAGAATATTTTTTCCTTGATTTAACGTCCTGTTTCGGGTGACCTTATTTTATAAGTTTATGTGTATTGTGAATCAGTGGGATGTTGTCAGTTCACGGGGAAGGTTTACTAAATTCCTTAATCGACAAATTACCAGTTGAATTGCACCTTCCTAAATATCAGTTTTGTGGACCTGGAACTAAGTTAGAGAAACGTCTGACGAGAGGAGATTCTGGTATAAATAAATTGGACGCAGCGTGTAGGACCCACGATATTTTGTATTCAAACAGCAAGTCATTAGAAGATCGACACAAGGCTGATTTAGAATTGGAAAATCGTGCTTGGGATCGAGTAAAATCCAAAGACGCTAAATTTAGTGAGAAGGCTGCTTCTTGGCTTGTAACAACTGCCATGAAAGTAAAAAGAAAATTGGGTATGGGAGTTAAAAAACGACGACCGATTTCTTTTAGAAGGGACATCGTAAAAAAAGTGGAAAAAAATCTCAGAAAATCTTTTACCCCCAAGGACTTGAATAACACTCAGAATTTGAAAAAATCGTCATTGCCTGCTGTAAGAGCTGCCCGTATGATTGTTAAAAAGATTGGAAAAAAGAATTTGAGGATACCGAGGTTGATTCCATTCGAAAGCAAAATTGGCGGATTTCTTCCTCTTATTCCTATTCTAGGAGCTCTAGGGGCATTGGGTTCTTTGGCAGGTGGAGCAAGTGCTGTAGCCAAAACCATTTTGGATGTAAATAATGCTAAAAAGAGTGTGACGAAACAGTCGATGGAACCTGTTAGCAAAAAAGGTTCGGGTCTTTATTTAAGAAGAAATAAACGCGGAGGATTCGGACTATTTTTGAAAAAAAAACTCTCATTGAGGCTACCCAACAGACCTTTAACAGATAGAGATTTAATAAAGTTCGCGGCAAAGCTTAACATACCATTTTTTAAAGGCGTATTTATGAGAGACACGCTACCTAAAAAGGTGAGAAAAAACGAGTCGGTCATTTTAAATTTGGATGTTCAGCGAAATCCGGGAACTCACTGGGTAGCCTATCAGAAAAGAGGAAATATCGTCAAGTACTTTGACAGTTTTGGTAATTTGAAACCGCCCAAAGAATTGGTTCAGTATTTGGGAAAGAACGTAAAAATAATATATAATAACGATTTTTATCAGAATTTTGATGAAATAAATTGCGGGCATTTGTGTCTCGAGTTTCTGTATAAAGGTGACAGTTAAGACGAGAAGACGATGTCTATGCTTTTCACCTTACATGGATTTAGTTCAACGCTGTCTATTGACTTTACCAGTCCTATATATTTAGATGAGGATTATGAGTATGGCTTAGCATTGTTGGGATTTCATTCGTACAACAGCGTGCCGAATATCGAGAGTGAAGAAGACAAGCTATATCTTGTTGGTAAAAAGGGACACATAACTATACAAATTCCTATAGGATCGTATGAAATAGGAGCAATAGAAGAGTGTATAAATAACAGTTTAAAAATTAAATTTGGAAAAAACTTTGTCGAAAAAGATAGAATTATATTAAAACCTAATAACAGCACCTTAAAGTGTGAAATTTTTAGTGAAAATTTTGCTATCGATTTCCGAAAAGAAGGTTCTATTGGAAAACTGCTGGGATTCTCCGAGCGTTTGTTAGAATCGAACAAATTACACATCTCCGATTTGCCTGTGAATATAGTGAAAGTTAGAACGATACACGTAGATTCTAACATAACATCTGGAGCATACTATAAAAATCAACCAACACATACCATTTATGAATTTGCTATTGTTGATGATCCTGGGTATGCTATAGACGAAACGCTAAAAAATTTGCTATATATACCAGTGACAAAGCGAGAGATCTATAACATAACATTAAACATTCTCGATCAGAACTTCAGACCGGTAAATTTTAGAGGCGAGGAAATAATTGTGAGATTAGAATTGAAACGTTTAACTCATTAAAAATGGTTTTGATTTTTGGGGACGCATATAAGCCTTATAAATTGCAGTCATTTCTCTGTAAAAAGTCATTAACGAAGAAAT
Organism: Pseudeuparius sepicola; assembly: GCA_963920635.1. Taxonomy (NCBI): domain Eukaryota; kingdom Metazoa; phylum Arthropoda; class Insecta; order Coleoptera; family Anthribidae; genus Pseudeuparius; species Pseudeuparius sepicola. The sequence goes on from OY987307.1 coordinate 6,088,292, forward strand.
CGTCGAAGCGTGCAGATCATTCTAAAAAGTCGTCAATTTTGAAAGGTGCTGGTCGCAACCGTGTACTTACTTTCGAAAATCTTCAATTTTTAAAATCAATTGGTCAGAATGTCGTTAACTCCTCAGGTGTTCAATGTGCATCGCAGTCCAAACTATGATGAATCTATTCAACGCCTGGAAAAACGTACCTACTACCCATTTGTAAAATCTTTTCGAAACAACGATATTGTGGAAATAACTGTCAATCAGGGAGACGCATGGCTGTTGATGTATGATGCTGTGATTTATGTTAAAGGAAAATTAACCGACATGCAAGGGGACTGTAACTTTGTTAACAATGCACCTGCATTTTTCTTTGACTGTTTCCTACGAGCTAAATGGCAAAGAAATAGAAACAGTGCGAAATCCTGGAATTGTGAGCACAATTAGATCATACTTGTGTTATTCTCCTAATGAAGAAAAGTGCATGGCGACAGCCGGTTGGGCTGGAGTTAATAAACATTTTAATGCAAGCACCGATAGCTCATTTATTTCCAGAATCCCCTTGAATCATTTGTTTGGGATGTTCAATGATTATCAGTTGGCTGTTTGTGGTAAACAAACTGTGAGATTGATACGAGCTCGAAATGATAACAACGCTTTATTGCTACCTACTGCAAACGATTCTTGTGAAATATCAATTTCCGATATAGAATTAAAAGTTAAGCATATACAACCGAACGATTTAATTAGACTTAACCTTCTTCAGGCCATGAAAATTGATCGTCCAATTATATTTGCCTTTCGCAAATGGGAACTTCATGAATTGCCAGCTCTTACTACCGGTGCTCAAAGGGAGATATGGTCTGTAAAGTCATCAAGTGCATTAACCTCTCCTCGATACGTCATCGTGGCATTCCAGACTGACCGCAATGACAATCCTAAATCCAGTACTGCAGAATTTGATCACATAAATATAACCGATGTGAGATTAATTTTAAACGGCGAATGCTTTCCTTTTGAACGTCTAAGGTTAGATTTTGATAAAAATAATGTTCAGGAAGCCTATCACAATTACGTGGATTTTTATTCGAGTTATATGAATAAAGATAGACGACCCCTACTTGGCTATACGGAATATAAATCGTATGTACCTCTGTTTGTTATCGATTGTTCTCGAAGAAATGAGTCTATAAAAATAAACACTGTTGACGTTAAGTTAGACATAGAAAGCAATAAAGGATTTCCAGCCAAAACTCGAGCCTACTGCACAATTATACATGATTGTACTATGGAGTATTTACCACTAAGTGAAATTGTGAGAGATGTAATGTAAATTAAGAACAATTAGTCAAATCCAACAGTCCTGTCCAAGATGTTATTGAGAGCGGGTCACATTACATTGCTAGCAATAATTAATAATGTGTTCTATATTCACAATGAGCTAAATCAGACTAACATCTCTGTTTGTGGAAGCAATGATAAATGCTCACCATTTATTTCTATTGGAAGTGCAATTTCAATGGCTATCCTTCCGAAAAATTCAACGCAATTTAAATTTCATTTTAAATTTAAAAACCATACGATTGGTGAAACTAGATGGAGGAAAATTTCTGAAGTTACAAATACTACAAAAAGTACCCCGACTGCACCTAAATTAACCCCCGAACAAAAGGAATATAATATGGAAATTACTCTTGTTCCTCTGGTTTATTACATTACGGTGTGCTCATCGCTGTTAGTAACAAAACTCATGATTAAAATACTACTTACACAAAGAGAGAGATGGGAGATATGGAACTGAAAATTTGGAGCACTCCAAAGGCAAATGATCTAAAGGCAAAGGCAAATGATTCAAAGGCAAAGGCAAATGATCGGAAGGCAAATGATTCGAAGGCAAAGGCAAATGATCCAAAGGCAAAGGCAAATGATCGGAAGGCAAAGGCAAATGATCCGAAGGCAAGTGATACGAAGGCAAATGATCCAAAGGCAAATTAAAAATATAGTATGAATGTATTGTAACAATGTGTTAGTATATAATAAAGATAAAATTAAGTATAATTGTCAGTGTTTTATTCCCCACCTACGTGATGTATATGTGTGATATTTGCGGTACAACATTTTGTAGATCGGATAGTTTTACAAGACACAAGAATATTCACAGAACTATTATTTTTATGTGTGAATTCTGTAGTAAAACAACTAAGTCGTTTGTTGTTAGCGAGGTCGTTGGATACAACGATTCGAAAGACGCGATGCAAATCCATCAGCAGACAGTTTCACTTCCAGTAGAAAACCTAGATATTGTGCAAGAAAGTAGTGCTAAATCTAAACATGGTGTACTGTTTCCAAACTCATTTAGGGCAATTTTTTGTGGACCTAGCGGATGTGGAAAAACCAACGCTTTACTTAGTTTAATATTTAATGAAAACGGACTAAAATTCGAGAATATTTACTTGTACAGTAAGTCACTGTACCAACCCAAGTATCAGTTATTGCAAGACGTGCTTAAACAAGTTAGTGGCGTTGGATATTTTCCCTTTAACTCAAACGATGATGTAATTGGTCCATCAGAGGCTAGAGAAAATTCGGTTTTCATATTTGATGACGTGGCTTGCGATAAACAAGATAAAATTAGAGAATTTTATTCAATGGGACGTCATAAATCTATAGATGTTGTCTATCTTTGTCAGACATATTCTAAAATTCCTAAGCAATTAATACGAGACAATTGTAACATGATTATTCTGTTCAAACAGGATGACGTTAATCTGAAGCATGTCTATGATGAACATGTGTCACCAGATATCACCTACGAGCAGTTTAAAAACCTTTGCTCATTTTGTTGGAATGGTAGTGTTTTTGGAACATTAGTGATAGCCAAAGACTTTAGTTTAGATAATGGGCGATACAGAAAAGGATTTGATAGCTGTATAAAACTCTAGTGACTCGGTATCTTTATTAGTAGCCAACATGCCCTTGACATCACAAGAACAAATTCAGAGAGCACAGCGTGCTAAAAAAATTAAAGAGCTAACTAGATCTATTAGAAGAAAATATGCTGCGTTAAAAACGGGTAAATCTGAGATGGATGAGACTTTAGATAAGATATTCAAGCCCGTAAAAGATTCTCTAAGCGAAATAAAAAATAATATGAAAGTTAAGGTAGGATCAAAGCAACAAACTGCAATTCGGATAAAACCTAAGATAGAATTATTTACTAGTACGCCAAGTAAAAAGTTACCGTCTGAAATATCGGGAGAAAATACATTACCTACAACGGTCTTAGAATCATCTCAAGTAACTGAATACGATGATGATGTTGAAGATGACGCAGATTATGGTTATCCTGAAACGGCCTTACCATACATTCAAAATTTCATCTCAAAATCTGCTGATATTGATAATACTTATGGTCCTAAACTTGATCGCAGTACCTACACATGGACCTTAGGAAATAAACATATCGATTTTGATAAAGACACGGGAGATATAATAATCGATAACACTCCTTTCAAGAGCACCGACGGACTTTACCAACTCATTTTCTATGAATATCCAGAATACAGTCAGGCGGATTTGTTAAATTACAAGAAAATTTTAATGTTAACTGGTGTTCACCTTACATCGAATGGTAAATTGAGGGGTTCTCACAAGACCAAATACCTTAATATCTTTAGACCTCTAATAAAAAGTAAAACTCAAGATGCGCAAGGTACAGGTATGCAGCTTACTTATAACACAAAACCCATAGAGTACGTATACTGGGATAATGTCAATAAATTAGTAGATAGGTTGAAGTTACTTGTAGCTTCTAAAGATGCCGGAAACACTTCTCACGACAACGAAATCGAAGCCATCTTAAATGAATTAAAGGAAGCTAAAGTTATTTACTAGAAGTATAATTACTGTCAATATACAGTTAGTTACAAAATGACTCTTAACAAGTTCGGACGCTCGTCGAAATACAAAAAGGCTAGCGGCATTGTGCACTCTCCTTTGTCCCAAAACCAAAAATTGAATAGCGATGCTTCAGCTATTTCATTTCAATATAATAAAGATAACGAAAAGCTTAGAAATATATTAGATGAGCGTCATAACTTTTTATTACGGTCAGTAAACGACTTTAAAAATAACGTTTCCCAGCAAATACAGGATTTTAAAGAGTTGTTAGAATTAAATACTGTTGCTTTGCAAACTGCCATAGAGAAAATAACACAAGAGCAGGATGTGATTAAAGAACAACTGAAATTGGATAAACAAAAGAGCGGTGTAAAGTAATTTCATTTTAAGTTGGAATTGAGCAGTTGAAGAATGAATTTCGGTCATAGTGATGAAAAAGTTCGGTTAGTTAGGGAACTCCATAAACCACCTCGAAAAAATTATCCTCGACGTCGAACTATTATCAAAGGCTTAGATGATCTTTGGCAAGCCGATCTTGCTCAGTTAGATCAATATGCTTACTGTAATAGAGGTAATAAATTCATATTAGTTGTAATTGACTCTTTCTCCAAATATGTCTGGTGTAGACCGCTACAATCCAAGTCTGGAGCAGATGTTACAAAGGCTTTTAAAGATATTTTAAAAAACAGTGGGGGACGCAAGCCTCACAATTTACAAACCGATCAGGGCAAAGAATTTTACAACTCTGAATTCCAGAAATTGATGAAAACTTTTCAAATTAATCACTACAGTACATTTACCGACAAAAAGGCAGCTATAGTGGAAAGAGTAATACGAACTTTGAAAGAAAAATTATTCAAGTATTTCAGTCTAAATGGAAAATATAGGTGGATTGATATTTTGCCTACTGTAGTAAATGAGTACAATAATAGGAAACATAGAACGATACAAATGAAGCCTGGTGAAGTTAACAAAAACAACGAGCAACATTTAGTCACCAATGTGTACAACAGTCACTTAAAAGTTTTCAAAACTCGTAAATTTAGGAAGGGTGACATTGTGAAAATAAGTAAAGCTAGACATGTATTTGACAAGGGATATCGACCTAATTGGACAACGGAGTTGTTCAAAATAATCAAAGTACAACACACCAATCCTCCCACATATTTGTTAGAAGATTTACGTGGAAGAGCTATAAAGGGTGGTTTTTATAATGAAGAATTGCAAAAAGTGGCAAATCCTGACATCTATTTGGTGGAAAAAGTGCTTCAAAGGAGGAGGGGGAAAGTTCTTGTGCGATGGCTCGGGTTAGATAAAAGCCACGACTCGTGGATAAGCGAAACAAACATTGTGTAGTTCTCTCGGTGAACGAACCGCCAAAATGTCTGACAGTGGTTACGAATCCGATGTAAGCAGCAGTGAAAATGATATTGCAGAAGATTCTTTGCTTTTGGCAGCATGTTTTCCGATCAAATCAACTAATGGATTATTCATTCATACAGGGTTGAGTCTCAAGAAATATTTTGAGCCAGCAGTAATCATCACATACCTTTGTCATGATCGGAGAGTAATTTCCTTGAACTACTCTGAATGGAATAAATTATTGGAACATGTATGTGAATTTATTAATAATGGTGGAGCTCCAATGTTTGCCAGATTCGACTCACGTATGGTTCTAAGTACGGTGATTGACGCCGATGGAAATCAGCACGTGTCGCTTAGAAAAAATAATGTGTATGTTTATTTTACCGAGGCAGATATTTTTGAATTGTTAAACGTTAGCATAAGTACATCTTTGAGATTTGGCTTTTTGCTCCGCTTTGATTTTTATGATTTCTATTGTAATTTCTTAGATAAAGTCAATCATCTAGTAGTAAGTAGTAACTTAAATGAAACAGACATTATATTAATATTATGTAATATTACATTTAGTATAGAAACCTTTTGTATTTTTGAACTCTTCTGTTTTTACAAAGAGTTTCTGTTGGCTGATTTGTATAGGAGAAGGTTGGTTTAATAAAACAACGTTCTACAAATATGGGTTTTTTATTTTTACATCCTTACATATTACATTCAATATGCCTTATAGCTTTGTGTCCCCAAGGAAGAGTTACAATACTATCAACTAAATATCGCTTATCATCGAAAGGATTCAAGCCAATTTTAGACTGTTCGAGACTGAAAACATCATGAGCAAACAAACGTATAGAACGTTGGTTTATAATTTTTTGTTTCTTGTCAAACAAACAACTTACATAATCGTTGTACGTTATATGTCTCGATACAACGTTTTTCTTGACTCCTTTCGATTTCTTAATACAAATTTTTTTCCCCTCAATCAGATAAGCATACATCTTAGATCTAAGACCCGCAAAGTGAGTTATAATGCTACCATTAAGTTCATCTTTCATTAATCCCGGAACTTTTTTATTTACCAATGGAATACCATATTTATTATCTCGGGAGTAGTCACTAGTATCAAAACGTTCTATATTATCTTTAATAATGTCTTTAAAAACGTCATTACAGCGTATTTCATATACTAGGCTATCAGTATCGGTATACAAGAGCGTACAGTCAGATAATTTGCGTAGCATAAATTCATAATGAAATTCATAAACGCATGTTTTTGAGATATCGAGTATTGCCATTCCCACATAGAGGGGCTTATTGAAAATAATACTCGTCTTATTTAGTTCTACGCTAACTAAATTTTCATCAAATATGGTTCTGCTCTTAAAACGTGGGCTAGAAATATAATGTTTTGCTCCAAACCTACCAGCCCATTTGCGTAATAGTTTAACAACCCTGTGTTTCCTTATGTTCTCCATTGTTTTACCATAAACTGCGTTGTTCATGAGTTTGATTATAGTTTTTTCAAATTCTAACGATGCTTGCTGTCTCAAGCGTGTATTAAACTGTATGTAAGGAGCTAGCCAGGGGGCCTGTTTAAACTTCAGAATTCTGTGGATTTTGGTCAAAACTAGACCGTTTCTCAAAGCCTGTTTAAGCGCTCTGTAATGAATTATGTAATTCTTCTTGTCATGAAGTGTGGGCATAAGCTTGGAAAATTTCGATCCTGGTGGTTTTCGCTGCTCTGCTGCAAACGGGAGGTCTTTATGCACATCATGCAGATGATCTGGGTACGACAAATCCACCTCCAAGACATAGCCTTCGTCTGCATCGTCGGCAATCTTGGTAACGTCAAACTCTGAGTCCTCAATCCATTCAAATCCGCCATAAGGGAGATGCTCACACATCGCCCAGCCATATAAGTTGTTAACGTCGAAATAGGCAATAAATTTTGAAGGTTTGGTGGAGTCATAGCTTCGCATATATTTATTATTCGCTTCGGAAAAGCGATGGCTACACTGACTTATTCCACCTCTTACAGCTTTTTCGAAAAATAATAAAATATCGATGTCTTGGAATGTCTCCAGTTTGCAGTTGGTATATTTGAGCATACAGTCCCAAGTGTATCCCGGTAATGTGTAATACCAAGCAGGATCTAATCCATAGTTTTTGTAACACGATTTTCTAAAATTCTCAAACACATCTGTAAGCAGCATCACATCGGTTTTTAAATACAGATCGGAGTATTCGCCCAAGTTAGTTATATTGAACTTTTCCCATACTAATTGTGCGTGTCTGTAGTCTTTTTCGTCGATTTCAACATCGTTTAGTTTGTTATAGAATTGATCGATTGAAGGTAATGAGGTTTCCTCTAATTTTTTAAACGAGTCTATGTAATCATAGCAAAAAACGCCCTTCCTGGTTAACAATGTAAACTTTTCAGGTGACAAATGGTGAAATTCTTTTTTAGCATTTACGAAATCGTCACTTTTTAGAGAGGAAACGAGAGTATCAAGCGAAAAACCTAGAAATCTAAAAGAGTCGATAAAGCGAAACTTGATATTTGTCTCATTATCAAACATAGTAAAACTAATATATTTTTCTTTGTTTATCGGAAGCAGAGTAATGTGATTTCTTTTGGCAAGGTCCCTTTTTATAAAATGGCTGTCGTATCCACTTAGATTGTGAAATACTACGGGAATCATAAAAGAGTTCTTATAATTCAAATTACAATTTTGGTGGGCGTAGCCGCGAAATTTGCCGGTTAAGTGACAATGATCGCGCACAATTAAGTCAGTGTCTATGAATTTTTTCTCGCAAATATGACAGTTTTCGCTAGCATCCTTAAGGCTAATGGTTTCGTCCATAGGCTCCACAATTTTTAATTTAGAGGCTACAAATTTCGCGGTCTCATCCAGCTGATCTGCAAACCAAGATAAACATTGGGGTCCACGATAGCTGTTGTAGAGAGATAATGAGTCATCGAATGTACATTTGAAATAGTATGCAGCACTATAGGCCACATGTTTTTGATATTTTTTAGTTTTCGTCTCGGTTTGCAGATCGTGGACGGGTGTTAGCATCGCCTCCACGTCTGAGTAGATTATGAAAGGTACATGTTCTTTATGTGCAAAATTTTTAAACTCAATAAATTTTTCCTTGGGAAATTCAATTTTGCATTGATTTATTTGTTCACAGCTAGTAGCATGCTCGTTCAATTTATCTTGAGATGTAAAATAATTTAAGCATCTGTCACATATAAATACACGTCTTTTATGGTTGTTTAATTGTTTTGAGACTAATTTAGAAAGATCCTTTATCCAACAAAAATGACATTTTATATTATCCATCGACTCGTCTTGAGGGGGAGCTTCGAATTCCCCGATATTTGGCGAATATTCATTTTGAATAAGAAGTAAATTCACATTCACAGTCTATCAAGTTTATTTTTTGTTAATCTGACAGGTACAGTCATAAATCTAGATGTTTTTTCTTTGCCCACTAACTCCAGAACATACACGTTTACAGATATTTTATTTAACTGCTCAAATTTTGTAATCTGTGGCAATGTCATCGGGAAATCTATCCCCTCCAAATTTAAAACTGTGGAGTAATGAGGGTATGAACTTACTCGATGCGCATTAGAATGTGTTGGATAAAGCGCTGAAACGATAGCCCACGCGAAACAAGCCTCATCCTGATTTTGGACGTTAATGCACGCTTTTTTACTTGAAATTTCGTAGGGCAGAGCTATGTATGACGTTCCACCGTTTCCAAATTCAACTTTGTTTATATTAACCTCTAAACTTAATATTTTATGTAAGCTCCAATTGGACCCTTCATTTTCAAAATCGTCAAGTTTTCTCAAAATAATAGCGCTAACATTGTCATTAAACCATTGCTTTATATCAACGCCACGATCGATTGCAGCATTTTTTGTATTAAAATACTTGTTACTAAAGATTTCACCATCGCCAGATATTTTCACAAATTCACCACAGAAGACAGTATTTACTTTAACTACATTTAGAGAACGTAAAATTTGATTTATACGATTTTTAAAAGGAAAAAATGCGTCATTTAAAAACTTTACTATATCTATGTGAAGTATGTTTACTATAATACCTGACCTTATTCTATTTTGAAAGGCGGACTGAGTGTCTTCCCACTTCAATCGATCAGATCTCTTTTCACGTTTTTGACCAGCCTCCGTATGTTTCCATGATTTAAAGTATACGCCGATCCTTTTCAGATGACCCAAATTTGTCTGAAGTTTTATCAGCGTACCGTGATTATAGTCTCCTTTCTTTATTGCACTATTATGTAATTTAATATTTGCTTGTAATTTTTTTGTCCATTGCTCTAAAACTCTTTCCTGCGTGCTGTCCCTTAATAAATCCAATGCTTTTTCGAAAGTTTGAACAATTTTGTCACTTTTAACAAATGACATAATGAAAACTTAGCAATAAATTATTCTTAGCTTTAGCTGTTTCGAAACGTTTTGAAAATCTATATGCGTTGCATGCCTTTTTAATCTATTTTTCCCCACTGTTTTCTCATAGGATCTGTTTCAGCACGAAAGGGGAGGGGATAGGGAGCTGGCAATATAAGATGTTGAAATTGCCTACCATACGTATCAAAATGGTGCAGCTTACAGTTGAATTCAGAGCTTTCAGAGCCGCGCTATACGAAATGAAACGTTCGTGTTACGGTAAAAATTTAATTTCTCTCCTGAATAAACCGAATTTTTTAATATTTGATAAGTGCTTCAAAACAATTGCCGAAAGTAAAGAGTGCGACGAGGCCGATTATTGTTTGATGCTGGAGAGCAAGCGAAGAATGGATAACTTTATACGGATACTTGGTGATATTTTCGAGCGAGAAGGCATTAATGAAATCAATGCCGTTGACCTTGGTAAGCTTTTGAGGGATCATTGTTTAAAAGATACTTTTGCACACCAATTGTACGTCCTTAATTTACTTTACGATGCTGATGGTGTGGAGTTATTACCGTATAATCCGAAAATAGAAGCCTATCAAGTGAAAAATATGAAAAAAAATTACAACGATATATATAAATGTATTGACGATTTCATATGTGCGGCTGCATATATGGCAATTCCAAAGAATATAGAAAATTTTAAGGCTGCATTAACTAAGTTGAAACTAAATTACAAATTTCAACCGTCTGAAAACAAAGTGCATTTAATTATGGAATGGTTAAATAAAAACGTAAAAAAGTACGAAGAAAATCCTGACGCTATACTGGGTTGGCAAGATGGCCCTTGTTGTTCTCCATGGCCCTCAGAAGATGTGGACGATTATAGAAAGACAATTGCACTATTATATAATATATATTGTAACTAATATACTTGTAAAAAATAAAACTTTTACTAATATTTTGAATTTTATTTCATATTTGTATTTTAAAAGTGACAACGCTATACTGGGTTGGCAAGATGGTCCCTTCTCCAAGCACACAATACAATCATGCAACAAAAATAGTAAAATTCATAGAGAATGCCCGCAGCCAGGTAGACCCAGTTGACTGCGCAGCCGCCGCGTTCCTGAGACTCATAGCGCGCCCTCGACGGCGGGGCCTTCGAACCACCCAGCGGTATCTTTCGAACCCCCTTGCGCATACCTGTTGCAAGGGTAAAGTATTCGGCGAAATATCGATCAATTGGTAGTACTTTTGAAGCACGACTGTAGTTGTTTCCCTACAGAAATAGAGGGCACGACCTGTATTAAAAATCTAATATTTTCATTGTATTGATCACACGTCAATTCATAAAAGAAAATCAGTAGTTGCAATCTTTATGAAATTTGGAATAACTCAAATATGCAGATTAGTTGTTCCATTTATTTCAAAATAAAAAACAGCAAAAAATACAGTTTTCTGAAATGGAGGAATTAAAATTTAAAAAAATGTATCACTTTTTATAGCATATATTTAAATAGGACATAAAACACAAAAGATATGTTAAAATATTTATTTGTATGTACAGGATAATATAAAAAACGTATTAAAAAAAACTATTACTAACTAAATATATTACAAACACTTATAAATGTATTCTGCAAAAACACATAACTCTACCTGAGGACAGTGCACGGGTTTTCGTAAATTTTGCAAATGTCTTTTACATTGGTTTTTTTTAACCTGATTATATAATTCAGGATTTTCCCCGACTATAATATCAAATTTGGGACATCCCAGTTGTTCTATATTATAGGCTAAATGTCCAAATCCTGCTGCCTTTAAGAGATCCCACTCCACATGTCCGCCTTTATAACCAATCTTTTGATCACCTGAATTGAAGCCCAGACGCTTGTCCGTGCGAGTTCGAGCGAGGACGATCGCTATGTAAAATCCCCTGACTATATTTTTTACCTTTCTTACATCTCCCTCAGCCGGAAGTGTGCACGTACGCTTATGCTAAAGTATGGTCTGCTTAGGAGAAAAATATTACTTTTGTATTTAGCTATCGAGCGACTCTGTATTGCACGTAATAAAATTTTATTGCTTGGTGTTTATAATGGTATTGGGTGAGAAATGAATAACAAAGCGTTGGTTTAAAACTATGTGTAATATTATATATATATATATATGATTCAACTTATGCTTACTTATAACTAGTTAATATTTTATTCACACGCGCTTCATCTATTTCTATTATACTAATCCTATTTACTAAAATTTTTCTTAATTTATCTAACCTATCTATTTTATTTTTTAAACCAGCCTTGTTTTTGGCCAGCTTATTACTTTGAAGCTGTAAGACGACAACATTATCTTCCAGCACTTTATTAAGTTCCAAATTGTGACGTCCTCCAGCTGTTGGATCTTCAAAATCGAAGCTGTCATCCGGAAACCTGTTTGTGCGGCGCCCCCTGTTATAAACCGCTCTCAACGTCTCCATATTTTTCCCAACAGTCCTCACAGGACTGGAGACGTTCTGCCGGTGGGTTTGCTCAGACTGAGCAGGCGACGCATGCCCTGCAGGTTGCGCGGGTTGCTCATATTCAGGTGCGGGTTGTTCAGGCTGTACATATGTCAATTGCGCAGGCTGCACATGTGCCGATTCGGCAGGTTGTGCAGGCTGTACAGTCGCGGACAGTTGGTATCGAACGACCTGAAGAGGTTTCTCGTGGCTATCGTTACAGGGCGCGCGGAGACGGCAACAGCGCACGCCTTCGGCATCGGATGGTTCGAACGGGTGTCTTGTTCCGAGAATTCTTTGCAAGCGATTAAGCCGATGTCACCGAAAGGGTTAAAAAAAATTAAGGAATCAGTATTAAACTATTTATTAAAACAGTTCACAAGTATACAGTATGATTTTTTAAACTACCACCGCGATTTCCTCGCTTATTTTGCGCCCTACAAAAAAAACATGAGAAACAAAAAGGTGACAATTTTGGACAGCTAAGTGGCCCTGAAAAAGTAATCAACATCCATGGTCAACTTGTCGCGCAATATAAAAAAACCTCCAATTGAGCAAAATTATTAAATAGCCGTAACATACCTATTTATTTTAAGATACCGAAGAAAACTTTTATATTGAAAATTGATGGCACTGAGAAGCTTTATGCAACTGGGTGCTCAGATAGTTTCTGAAAATTACACAGGCTCTTCGGCTCTGTTGAGGCCATTGTTTTAGTTATTAAAGGCCATTGTTTTAGTTTATTAAAGTAGTTATTTGGCTCCCTACTGAAAAATCTTAAGAAACAAAAACGTGTAAATTTTAGATAGTTGGTTAATGTTAAAAAAAGAAGTCGGTATCCATGGCCAACTTTTCGCGCAATACCAAAAAAAACTTAAATCAACAAGAATCTGAAAACAATCAATTTATTTTGAAAGTCGAGGGAAAATTTTAATTGGAGATTAGCGGCAATTAGATCACGCAAGAACATTGACAAAAGAAAATTTTCATACAATTTGTACTAGTTTTCCCGCTAATTTGTTTAAAGTGTGAAGTCGAAATAGCAATTAAAAACATCAACAGTTATTCAAATTAAAGACAAATTTTCTCATATTAAAGATCTTGTTTGATCAAAAAAAAATTAAATAAATTGATAGTTTTGTTTTCACATTTTTGTCGACTTGAGTTTTTTTTTGTATTGCGTGAAAAGTTGGTTATGGATGCCGATTTATTTTTTAACATCACCTAGCCGTCTAAAATTGCCATATTTATTATGCTTATATAAGCTTACTTACATAAAAAAAATATATTTAATGCAGTGATAGGGCCAAAGCGAAAAATGTTTTTCAAATAAATCAAAGTGTGCCAATTGTTTCTAAAATTGGTAGTATGGAGTATCCTTTACTTTTGAACAACTTTTCCTAGCAACTTATTTCCACATAAGAAATGTTAGCAAAGTTTTTATCAAGAGTAACTTTTTGCGGTAAAATTAAAGATAAGAAAGTGTTCCTATTCAACACCTCTTCTGTGGACATACTGTATATACATAGTGTATTTGGAAATGAAAGGAAGGTTTATGGCTTATTATAAATATAAATGCAAATTCTTTATCAGAGGCTCGAGAGTCCGTCATAAAATACTACATAACTCGCCCGAATATTAATTTGCGTATTTATCCTCATCAGATTTTTAGCAAAAGAGCACGCCACTGAAATGGTCGAATTTTCCTTCTCAATCAATATTTATGGCCTCCTTTCATTTCCAAATACACTAAGTATAGTTGTCAGCGGTTTTAGACATTAAGTTAATAAATATTTTGCGTTGCAACAAAAATGTATTTTTATGTTATAATAAAAAAATATGTAGTAACACTAAAAATATAGGGCTAATAACCCTAGAATTAAAAAAGTTAATTAAAAGGATTTTCATAAATTATTCTTTTCTTTGCAAAATAATTATTTGTTCCAACATTTAGTTGTTAGGTCTCGTAGTCCTAAACATAAATGATTATAAAATAAAAGGGGTGTCCCTTTTATTTATTTTTTCTTATTTTTGAAGAAATTGGTCAGAAGTTTTAATAAATTGGTTTTCGTGGTGCTGCAATGCTCCATTGTTTCTCATAAAATGCCCTTCAACAGATAAATGAGATTAGGGGGTCACAGACATAAAATTACCCTTGTAACTTAATAGAGAGTTATTGCAGAAACTGTTTTTGGCATTAAGCAGTATTTAAGACGACCTTATTTGAATACTCTCATACGTTATTTATGATTCTGACAATAGTTATTGCAAGTCGTAATTTATGTATCCAAATTAAGGGCTTGTTTACGTTTACTTTATTGTTTTGTATTTCTACACTTTCACTAGAATATTATGTGCTTTTATAATTTTGCTCCGGAAAAAACTGGGAAAACAGCCAAATAACCACGGAACACCAAGGTGAAAGACTAATGAAAACAAACAAGGTGCAAACGCAAACAAGCAACGAACATTTTAGGTTAAGTCCTACTTTCACAGAACACTAGCGTTTTCTGACAAATCAGAATTTATTTTAAGAATTGTGACAAATAAGGTAAAAATAACGTATATTATGGTATACACAATAAACAAAAATAAAGGAAAATAACCTTATTATGGACGACCTTATGTCAAACTACGACTGCGCATGCTCAAATGTCAAAATAACGTCAAAAAAGAGCGCGACGTTATTTATTTCTGCAATAACTCTCTATTATTTAAATTGCATACCTTTATCAATAACATCAGAAGACACACAGCAGGGACACGTGTCAAGCTTTACACACCTCCCTGGACCTCAATGTGATTACCTGGATAAAATAAAATAATTTCAGGTGATTGAGGACTTCCACAAGCTGGATATAATGATTACGAAGTTTTATTAGAACCACCGACACAGGAAGAATCCGAAAAAACTATAAACCCATTAAAATCTTTATGACTATAACATAATTAAATAAAGGCAAGAAATCAAATGCATTTTCCATTATTATATTATATGTATATTAATATTTAGTATACCCACCTTGGGATAGGATGACTTTCTGAACTCTCCTGCTCATCGAATCTATGAGTTGGCAGCAGAGATCATGGGTTACGACTTCATCCCACGTTTGTTGAATCTTCTGCCAAAGTGCCTCCCTATTTTCGGGTACGAAGTTCTCCATTGTCCGCGCCATTCTGCCCCACACATTCTCAATGGGATTCAAGTCAGGACTCTTCGCCGGCCATTGCAACTTTTCTACGTTGTTTTCGGTGAACCATTCGCGAACTATTCTTGCTGTATGCACAGGAGCGTTATCATGCTGGAAAACGAAGCCATCGGGATACATTTCCGTTGCAGTTGGTAACAATCCGCCTTCGAGTATCTCGCAATAGCGAGCTGCTGTGAAGCGGTCGTCGATTCTCCAACAAATGCCAGGTCCACGGTAGCTTATCCAGGCCCATATGTTGACGGAAAAATGCCCACTCCTTTTCCTGGGTGACACAAATCTTTCGTCATATCTTGAACTCACCGAAGGTCTATATACTCGCACTTTGCCATTGTAATGGCTTTGAAAGATCTTTTCGTCGCTAAATATTACCTTCTCCCAATAATGTGGCGGTAAACGCTGAAACTCTCGGCATATCTGCAACCTGACTTCCTTATTAGCCTCGGTCAGCTGAATTTTGTTGCTGGCCGTGCGAGATTTCAGATTGGCTGCATCTAATCTCCTTCGGGCAGTTCTAACACTTGCTGGAAATTGTGTTGCAGATACTGCTTCAACGGCGGATTTAAACGGATTTGCAAGGCAAAAATTAGCTAGTTGCTCATCTTGTTGGTCAGACGTAATTTTCACATTTCCTCCTCTATGTATGTTTTCCACGCTTCCGGTTTCGTCATATTTCTTCTTTATATTGAAAATGGTGCTTTTAGATACACCAAATTCTTCGGCCAGTCGGGAAATAGCCCAACCATTTTCTAGTTTGGCGATGATACGGTGCTTGACGGATTCACTCAAACGAGGCATAACGAACACTGTTAGTTACTCTCTCGAATTAGGATACTGACTAAATAATTTTAGCCCACCCACCTTAGTATTTATACAAAGGGCTAGGACCAGGTATAATCGATATTTTCAAAATCTACATCCAATTCAATATTACAATTATTAAGTTAATCCCCTAAATTTAGTTATATTAAGTGCAGGTAGGTATAATTAATAAATACCTATTTAAAAAGATATAAATATCTATGCTGAAATATTTCAACTCAGGTAATCCGATAATCCATTAATTTTGTGCCATACATTTTCTAATTAATATTAAGAGCCCCCATATCTACTTTTAAACATATTATACAAATCCTTGAAATCTTTAATTTTTGAGATAATCGCTTGATCTGTTTTTTGTCCGAAAGGACTTCAAAAGCCGCTTATTTTAGCAATCCTGCCATTTTCAAATTGCAAATCCAGGGCCGGCTACGATTTTTTTATTCCCCCGATTTTCACAAAAACCATTTAGCCATTTTTTTATTTAAAATCTGACACCACAGCGTCAATCAGGACAGTCGAAAACCCTTTATATACCAAATTTGAACAAAAAATATAGAGAGAGTTCTATTCTACAGGATGTCAAAATTGAGCAAAATAGGAAATTTAAAGAAACCTCTTCAGGCATCTCTGGCGAGTCAAGTCATAAAAATTCAGCATTTTCAGATGGGGCAGAGAAAAATACCCTGTATTGAATCTTTGCACACCAACACTTTGAGTGGTTCTGTTGACAATTAAACTATTTTGACGGGATTCCATGGCACACTTGACTCGCCAAATGCCTGTAAATTTCCTATTTTGCTGAACCTTGACATCCTGTAGAATAGATCTCTCTCTAAATTCTTTGTTCAAATTTGGTATATAAAGGGGTTTTAGGGGGATCCTGATTAACGCTGTATTGGTAGATTTTAAATAAAAAAACACTCAAAAATCGTAGCCGGACCTGGATTTGCCTTTTGAAAATGATAGGAAGGCTAAAAGAAGCGATTTTTGAAGGCCTTTCACACAAAGAATGTTCAGGGATTATCTCCAAAAATAAAGATTTTATTAATTTGCATATGTTTAAAAGTAGACACCCTGTATATTAAATTATTGTTTTTGAGAAATTCTTCGGAATTCTATTGTGGCTCAAATTGACTATGGATTTACCTAATTTCATATTCCTAATTAATACAGGGTGCTGGCAGCAAAGGAAGGAAACTCGAGAAAAAGCAACTTTTATTGTGGTGTTGATTCTAATCTCAGCCTTGATATTTATTATTTTTTTATTTCATTATCATAAATACTAGACGGTATAGTAACATGATAAAATAGTACGAAATATTAAATACCAACACTGGGGTTGGAATTATTACCAGCACAAAGTTGCATTTTCCTCGAATTTTGTTCCTTTGCTGTGAGAGGCTGGAGGCTGTAATTTGCATTTTATGGTTCTATTTTTAGCAGACCGGCCGGCTGCAGACTCCAGCGCGATGTTGCCGTCTCCGCGCGCCCTGTAACGATAGCCACGAGAAACCTCTTCAGGTCGTTCGATACCAACTGTCCGCGACTGTACATATGCCGAATATTCAGGTGCGGGTTGTTCAGGCTGTACATATGTCAATTGCGCAGGCTGCACATGTGCCGATTCGGCAGGTTGTGCAGGCTGTACATATGCCGATTGTTCATGTGCCAGCTCACGCTCGATCTGCGACACAGCAAACGATGTTGCGCTTCTAATGCTTTCATCGTCCACTTCGGAATACTATAAGTATAAGATAAACATTTATTATTTGTTAGAATTCATAAACATGTCTACTTACATGATCAACATTGTTTTCTTCAGATGAATTTTCAACTGACCCCTCTGCCGCAAGCGTCTCGATGAGATTAT
Organism: Pseudeuparius sepicola; assembly: GCA_963920635.1. Taxonomy (NCBI): domain Eukaryota; kingdom Metazoa; phylum Arthropoda; class Insecta; order Coleoptera; family Anthribidae; genus Pseudeuparius; species Pseudeuparius sepicola. The sequence continues at coordinate 6,106,372 of OY987307.1, forward strand.
AAGCAGATGGTGACTATAATAATTATTGAATGTTAGTATATCGCAAATAAAAAAATATTTTTCGCATAAGAAAATCTCCAACTTGCGGCTAACAAGAAAAAAGTTGGCTAAAAATTTTCTGATGCGAAAAAGCAAAATAGTTTCTCGAAGCAAATTGAAATAACGTATTTAATAATTATAAAAAAATAAGTTTTGACTTACCCTCACAACAGCATTGTAGTGGACAATCGTCTTAGTTTGGAACACACTCATAATTATAAGCAAAGTAATAAATTTAAAAATAACACACGACAAAACTCGAACCCAATTCAACAAAATTTAGAAAACTGATGCTTTTGCTGAATTTCTACACCCTTTTGTAGATTTTAAAATGAATGCGTTGGTGGGGATGGCTCTCAACGTTGCTACTTTTTAATTTAGGCGTTAAGTTTGCTCTGGTGGGAGTGGGGGTAACTCCACCCCTTCGGCGTTGCCAAAAAATTTTCTACTTCAAATTGCTCTATTTTCTAATTAGACGGCAACGCTGTTGAGTGGGGATAGGCAATGCTTACGTTAAATATAAAAGGCAGCCACATCCTTAACAAAATTCACTAAATTCAATTCAATACAAAGAATTAAATATTGCTTCAGCTAGATAATTGTGGCAAAAGTTTATAACACTCGTTGAGATGTATTCTCAGAATAAAAGAAAAGTGACAGATGATGGATACAGTGCAGGATGGAGTTCGTATGGTCAGTGGAAAACGGAAGAAAACGCAAATCCAATTAGGCGATTAAGGGACATTCATGTGAGGCACTATAATGAAGGTTTATACGCGGGATGGTTTGATCATCAGGCTGGTAAGAATAGGCGTTTTCTGGAGGGTGACGTGAAAATGGATAAAGTTCAATATGGTGCAGGATATCAAGATGGATGGATCAGATACGGTCAGTGTTTTGCGGACGCTAATGACATTTACATGGCTAAATCTGATATCATTGCATATAATAAGGCGTACTACGCAGCGTGGTTTAATCATCAGCGTCAAATCGAATACGAATCTGGGTATGTGGCAGGGTATTTTCGATTTGCGAATAATGAGGACATAATACGAAATCGAACGACTTATAATTATGCATATTATGAAGGCTGGTTCGACCGTCTACGCAGACAACGACAGTGCTAATATTTGTATATAAGTTTATTGTAACAAAATATATGAATTATTTTAATAAAACAAAACATTAATTAATTTTAGTTTGTTTTATTTATATACTGGTTTCTTGTTTAGTTTTGTTTACCTATTCCTTACTAACCCACTTTAAAGCAATATTTTTATCGAGGAATTTTAAGTGGAATATTAATAATGTACACAGTTTTTTTTTATCAAAATAACAATAACAGCAAAATATTCTCATTTAAGTTTTAACATTGAAAGCCTTTTTTTATTAAAATCTCAGGTAGGGTCGCACGAGAAGATTTACAAGCAGGTGAAAATCTAAATAATTTGAACAGTCTGCTATAAAACTACCAGGCAGTAAATTTTTATAACATGCCATTTACAGGACTATAAAAAAAAGGTCTGACAAAAAACATTTAAAAGTGGATCATTGTTATGTAAGATCATCCCTTGAAGGAAGGGTCGCGCAAGAAGATTTAGAAACAGGTGAAAGTCTAAAGAATGTGAACAGCCTGCTATAAAAGTAAAAGGGGGCAAACTTGTCTGCATTTTTGTTGACTCGGCACAAAAAGATTCAAGGTACTAAAACCAGGTGAAGGTGTAACTAATTTGAACAGTCGGGTGTAAAACTCTGAAAGGGTTAACTTTCTCTGAAATTATGCCAAAAATGGTTCGAGTCACTGTCTGCGTTGGATTGGCTGTTTATAGAATTGTAGGTGGGAACTGAAAAGCTTCCTCCTACTTAGTAGATCCTTATAAAAGTACTGCATCCAACTGAGACGTTGGCGTCGAAAGTTGGCGTCGAAAGTTGGCGTCGAAAGTTGGCGTCGAAAGTTGGCGTCGAAAGTTGGCGTCTAAAGTGGGCGGCTTAAGTGGGACTTAAAAAGTGGGCGGCTTAAGTGGGACTTAAAAAGTGGGCGGCTTAAGTGGGACTTAAAAAGTGGGCGGCTTAAGTGGGACTTAAAAAGTGGGCGGCTTAAGTGGGACTTAAAATGGGGACTTTACATGGGGAATTTGCATGGGGACTATGTATGGACTTCCTTAGAGGGCACAGAAATTATTATTTTTGTTAGAATTTTTATCATTAGGCATTATTATTTTTTGTTTGGAGCTACATCAAGCTGCAAGAAAAAATTGTGTTTGGTTTTAATTCAAGTTTCAGTTTTGCACTTTTTTTATACTATTACTTTGTTGTACACCTGCTGGGTAGTTTGTTATTTTATTAATTTACTATGGGTAGAAGAAATGAAACATCTCTTATGCTATATATATTTTATTTTTAATTGTTTAAAGTTCTTATTAATTTCATATATATCAATTTCATATTTTAGTTTCTGTAATTTTCGAATGTGAGACTCCAAAGTATTTTTATAGCTGTTCCGGTTCTTGGACGGAAAATTGAATATTAGTTGTTTTCCCGACAGGTCCATAACTAATAAGATAATACTTTCGCCCGTTGAAAATGTCCTTGTTTACTTGCTCAATTCGTTCTTCTGTAAATTCTACCGTGAACCTTTGCGGTAAAATTGTTTTGAAATCGTCGAATTCCAAGGATATCTTCTCGCCGAACTTGGTGTTTATTTTCGTAAATGCATGTACCTCAAACTTTCGGTTGACTTCCAAATCTTGGACCCTAATGAATTTCTTCAGGAACAAACTGTTATTTAAATGGGTCACAAACGATGCCATACTTTTAATCTTATTTAGTCAAGTTAAAAGTGAGAACTGTGTACTTTACCAATCAACCATCGAAATATATACTAAAAAAAGTGGAGGGGATCCCCCCACACAAATCCCCCACCGCTAGATTTTATCCCCGAAAACCCTATGCGGATCCTGGCTCAAAAACCCTATGCGGATCCTGGCTCAAAACCCTTATGCGGAAGCTGGCTCACATATGGCGGCCATCTTTGAGCCAGGATCCGCTTTACTTAACTACTCTGATGGATATCGAAAATGATTAGTTATTCCCACAGGGTCGTATGAAATTGAAGCCTTAGAAGATTACATAGTTCGAGCTTTAAGAAAAGAGGAACCTGATCAGAAAAATCCAATTTCAATAAAGGCTAATAATAGTACCTTACAGTGTGAAATTTACAGTGATAAATATACAGTAGATTTTCTACCAACAGACTCTATTGGTCATGTGTTAGGGTTTTCTCCTACACGATTAGAGTCTGGACAATTGCATACTTCCGATATATCTGTAAACATCGTGAAGGTCAGAACTATACATATAGATTGTAACGTAACATCTGGAGCATACTATAAAAATCAACCAACTCATACGATTTACGAGTTTGCAGTTAGCTGTGATCCTGGTTACGCCATAGACGAGTCTCCGAAAAATTTGGTGTACATGCCAGTTGCAAAGCGTGAGATTAATAATTTAACGCTAACTATTCTCGATCAGAACTTTCAACCTGTAAATTTTAGAGGCGAGGAAATAATTGTGCGGTTGGAGTTGAAGCGTGTATGAAAATTTCGCTATAGAGATGGTTTTGGTTTTTGGTGGCAGATATCACCCGTATAAAACTCAATCACAATGCTTTAAAAATTCACTAGTGAGTAAATCATCGAAGAGTGCAGATCGTCTCTCGTTGGAAAATCAGCAATTTTTGAAAGCGCTTGGTTATGTCCTTAACACCTCAAGTGTTTAATGTGCATCGCACACCCACATATGACGAAGTCATTTAGGAATAATGATATTGTGGAAATAACCATTCATCAGGGTGATGCATGGTTGTTAATGTTTGACGCGTCGATTTTTGTCAAAGGAAAAGTGACTAAGAAATCTGCTACCGGCGATTGTACATTAGCCAACAATGGTGCCGCATTTCTCTTCGATTCTGTTTCTTACGAACTATATGGTAAAGAGATTGAGGTGGTGAGAAACCCGGGAATTGTGAGCACGATTAGATCATATCTTTGCTATACTGCTAATGATGAAAAATGTATGTCAACAGCAAGCTGGGTTGGGGTTAATAAATCTTTTGCTGTTAACAATGATGGAACATTCAATGTAAGAATTCCGCTAAAACATTTGTTTGGGATATTCAACGACTATCAGCTGGCAATTTGCGGTAAACAGACGTTGAGATTGACGCGAGCTAGAAATGATAACAATGCTTTGCTGCTGCAAGGTGCAGATACCGATGCTGAAATAACAATTTCCAACATTGAACTAAAGGTTAAACATTCAGCCGAATGATATGATTAGATTGGATCTCCTTAAATCTATAAAAATTGATCGTCCAATTATAATTGCGTTCCGCAAGTGGGAGCTACACGAATTACCAAATCTTACTGTAAACGCCCAAAAACCCAAAATCATCGTCAGCAGTGTCAACCCCTCGATACGTCATCGTTGGATTTCAGACTAATCGGAATGAAGATTCTAAAACTGACCCCACGGCATTTGACCACATAAATACGACGGATGTAAGATTAATTGTAAACGGTGAATATTTTCCATTCGAACGTCAGAGGCTGAATTTTGCTGGTAATGACTTTCTGGACGCCTATCACAATTATGTTGAATTTTATCCAAGTTACATGAATGCGATGGAGAGTCGACCGCTACTTAGCTATGCAGATTACAAAAATAATGCAACCCTGTTTGTTATAGATTGTTCTCGCCGGAATGAATCTATAAAAATAAATACAGTTGACGTTAAGCTGGACATAGAAAACAGCAATGGCTTTCCTGATAAAACTCGAGCCTACTGCATAATTGTTCATGAATGTGCCATGGAATATTTGCCCTTGAGTGAAACTGTACGAGATTTAATGTAGAACCACATATTTATATAAAAGAACATTGTCACATTTCAGTTATAATTAAGATGTTGCTGAGACTGGGTCACGTTATATTATTCCCACTAATAAATAATGTGTTCTATATTTACAACCCAGAAGATACTAAGATATCTATTTGCGAGCGGGATAAATGTTTCCCATTTAAGGGAAAAATTTCAGTAGCAAGACTATCCAAAAATGCTACTCAATTTAAAATTCATGCAGTATTCCAAAACCATACGACTGTTGAAACTGTGTGGAGGGAGATTCCACATTTCACCACACCCACAATGGACATGCTCAGAGAGCTCCCCACTCAAGATCATCATATAAAAGATCTCGCATTTGTACCACTCATTTACTACATTACTATATGTTCTTCCTTGTTAGTAGCAAAATTATTTATTGAAATAGTAAGAATATTACTGAGTGAGCAATGGAACGTAATTACGAGAGTCTTATAAGAACGTTTGAAAACTGGTCAAGCCCCCTATTAGCAGAAAAGCTTGCTCGAGCTGGATTTTTTTATACGAATTATGAAGATGTTGTCCAATGTCTTTTGCAATATTGAAGGATATAAATGGGAAAAGAATGATGATCCATGGCAAGATCATGCTAGCTGGAGTCCCAATTGCCCGTTCATTAAAGGTGAAATCAAGCCTGTGGACATCCCACCTGAAAAAGTTGACATTGTCAATCCAGACTTTTTATGTATAGTATGCTACTGCAAAAACATAGAAGTCTTGTCAGTTCCATGTGGACATTTGGCATGCTGTATGGGTTGTGCAAACTCCATGGAGAAGTGCCCGCTGTGTAGGAGTATTGTGCAGCAGAAGATTCGAGTTTACATTCCTTAAATTTATTGTAATAGTTGTAGAAAATAAATATTCTTAATTGAAAACTGTTTATTATTTACATCCCGATATGTATATATGGGACAAGCACATGCTATATTTTTTTAGATGTTTACAAGATGCACATCGAACCACATCAACTATCTTTACCAATAGAAAATTTAGATTTTGCTCGAAGTGAGAAATCTAAACATGGTGTACTCTTACCAAATTCAATTAGAGCAATATTTTGCGGTCCTAGCGGTTGTGGTAAAACAAACAGTCTACTTAGTTTAATATTCAACGAGAATGGCTTAAAATTTAAGAACATCTACCTTTACAGTAAATCTCTATACCAACCTAAATATCAGTTACTACAAGACGTGCTTAAAGAAGCAAAATGTGTTGGATATTTTCCATTTAGCTCAAACGATGACGTCATTGCACCATCAAAGGCTAGAGAAAATTCAATTTTTATTTTCGATGATGTGGCTTGTGGGACACAGGAAAAAATTAGAGAATATTACTCCATGGGTCGTCATAAAAATATAGATGCTGCATATCTCTGCCAGACATATTCAAAAATACCTAAGCAATTAATAAGAGACAACTGTAATATAATCGTTTTGTTTAAACAAGATGATGTGAATCTTAAACATATTTTTGACGAGCATGTGTCACCAGACATCTCATACGGAGACTTCAAGAATCTCTGCTCGCTCTGTTGGAATGATAATTTTGGAACGCTGGTTATTGTCAAAGATTTCAAAATGAATGAGGGTCGATATAGAATAGGATTTGATAGGTATATAACGTTATAATAAACACAATGCTCTTATTATTAATCGAGATGTCGATGCAAGAACAGATTCAAGAAGCGCAGCGCGCAAAGAAAATCAGCGAACTAGCTCGCTCGATTAGAAAAAAATATACAGCATTAAAAATAGGTAAATTTGATGAGGATGAAACTTTGAAAAAAATTTTCAAACCTGTGACAAGCTCTCTAGCAAATCTACAAGTTAAGCAAGAATTAAAACCGGAAGTAAAAAAACCCAAAGTTGAACCGAAAGTTGAATCATTTATGGAAAAGTGGCGCGAGTCGTTGAAAAGTCCAGTTGCACTTTTGGGAGAAATGAATGAAACGTTAAATGATGTTGAGAAAGGAATTGACAAAATGTACAGGCATTTTAATACTGTGTATCCTAAAGTAGCTATACCGTATGTAACAGACTTTATGGATAATTCGCTTAAAATCGATAGGGCATATGGTCCTAAGTATGACGAAACCAAATCTGTATGGACGCTAGGAAATAAGGATATTGATTTTGAAAAAGTGTCTGGTGACATAATCATCAACAATAATCGATTCACGGGAACTGATGGTCTCTACCAGCTAATTTTCTATAATAATCCAAAAAATACTAACGATGATTTGAAAAGTTACAGAGATATTATAAATCTCACTGGTGTTCACCTTACTTCAAACGGACGATTAAAATCTAGCTATAAAAATAAGTACATTAATATTATTAAACCTCTAATGAAAGGTCCGGTGGCTACCTCCACACCTGCGAAGGGTTCCGGCATGCACCTCAAGTATAACACAAAGCCTGTGGAATATGTGTTCTGGGACAACCCTAATGAACTTGTAGAGAGATTAAGGTTATTAATTGCATCAAAAGATGCCGGAAATACTTCCCATGAAAACGAAATAACCGCAATAATCAATGAGTTGAAAGAAGCGAAAATTATTCTCTAACTTACAGCATGTTATTTGTAAGATGCCTTTAAACAAGTTCGGACGTGTTTCAAGGACTAGTCTTTCTTTGAATGACGGGAATTATGATTTCAAAACCCGCAGACTGTGCAACGTTAATTATCCTATTAACAGCAATGATGTTGGCACAAAGCAATATGCGGACAAACAAATCAATGCAACATTCAAAACGTTTAACATCATTCTCGAACAACATAATGTTAATATTGAGACTATCGTGAAAGACGTTTTCGAGAAAGAGATAGATGAAATAAGAAAATTTGTTAAAATTGTCAAAGAGTGTTGTTTAAAAATGGATGATGAACAGTCCGGTCAACTCCCAAATTAATAGATTTAGCACCATAATGAACCATTCAAGCTAGTTAAAAGATGTCCTTAAACAAGTTCGGACGTGCTTCAAGACCCAAGAACAGGTCTTGCCCACCTGTTTACACATTAAATTTGAATCTGGAAGGAAACTATGATTGTAACAACCGCAGACTGAGCAACGTTAATCCCCCGATCGATGACAGCGATGCCAGCACAAAACAATATGTCGATGATGGGGTCATTCATGCATTACAATATTTTTACACAAATCTTCAAACAGCATACTGAGGAATGCGATCTTCATATTCGCAACACAATGATAGCCAATGTTCAAGATAAGATCGATGAATTGAGAGAGTTGATTAAAACTATAGAAGATTATTATTTAAAAATAAGTGGTAAGCGTATGCAATCCTTACTGTCTCTCAGAATAGTAGAGATCCTTGAGGGTGCTAGTCATGCATAGTAAAGAAAAAATTCAAGTAGTTAGGGATTTACATAAACCAGCTCGAAAAAATTATCCACGTCGTCGAACTATCATTAAAGGTTTAGACGATTTGTGGCAAGCTGATCTCGCTCAGTTAGATCAGTATGCTAGTCACAATAATGGTTTCAAGAATTCATACTGGCTGTAATCGATTGCTTCTCTAAATTTGTTTGGTGCAGACCGCTCAAATCCAAGTCTGCTGAAGATGTTACCAACGCCTTCGCTGATATCCTATCGAGAACTCGAAAGCCTCGCAACCTTCAAACTGACCAGGGCAAAGAGTTTTATAACTCTCGATTTCAAAATTTGATGCGAAAATTCAAAATTAATCATTACAGCACTTTTAGCGTCACGAAAGCCGCCATGGCCGAGAGAGTGATACGAACTCTAAAGGAACGATTATTTAAGTATTTTAGTCTAAATGGTAAATTTAAATGGGATGATTATTTGCCTACTCTAGTTGCCGAGTATAATAACAGACAACATAGAGTGATTCAAATGAAGCCTAACCAAGTTAATAAAACCAATGAACAATATCTGCTTAAAAAAGTGTATAGTCACGTGAAGATTTTTAGAGGTAGAAAATTTAAGGTTGGAGATATTGTAAGAATAAGTAAAGAGAAACATGTATTTGCCAAAGGTTACTTGCCTAGCTGGAGTACAGAATTGTTCAAAATAATGAAAGTGCAAATTACCAATCCACCCACATATTTGCTAGAGGATTTAAAGGGTCGACCAATAAAAGGTGGATTTTATCGTGAAGAATTACAAAAGACTGAATATCCTGATGTATATCTGGTTGAAAAGGTGCTTCGTAGAAAGAGGGGGAAGGTGCCAGTACGATGGTTGGGCTTTGATAAAGAGCATGATTCGTGGATCTCTGAGTCAAACGTCGTGTAGAGCTTCAAGTGGTACCATGATTGACAGCGGCTACGAATCTGATGGTAGCAATCATGAAGAAGTAAACAATGTAAGAGAAGATTCTCTGATTTTATCATCATGCTTCACATTACCTACATATACTATTAAAAATGGTTTGAGCATTATGAGATATTTCAAACCGCAAGTTAATATACGATCAACAGTGCGACGAAATGTTATTTCGCTGGACTATTTGGAATGGAAAGAATTAGTGAATAATTTAAACAACTTTACCAACAACCTGGGTACCCCGATGTTTATCAGATTCAACGATATATTGTTAAGAACGATGTTGACTGCAGATGGAGATCAACGAGTGTCGCTTGCAAAAAATGGTGTTTGCCAATGGTTTTCCATAGCAGAGGTTTTCGAGCTATTAAATATCGAACCATATGTGACTTTAAGGATAAGCTTTTTGATTAATTTTAAATTGTATGATTTTTACCTTAGTTTTTTAGATAAGGTCAATGAACTATTTGTACATAGTAACTACGGCATAAATGTAATGGAAATTGTATTTTTAATGTGCCATGCAGTATGTAGCATGGAAACATATTGCATTTTTGAACTCTACTGTTATTATAATCGATTTTTGTTAGCAGACTTGTATAAAAGAAGGTTGGAATAAAGCAATGATTAAAAATATGACTTTTATTGTTTATTCAGGTCCCTCATCACAACCCATATAGTGTAAGCAGAGCCATGACCAATCTGGCAACTTCACAAGAGAAGTGGTGGGGGTGTCAACCCAATCTTCTAGAATTTGAGACATTGCTTGCTAATTTTCTTACATTAAAATCTAGCATAAAATAGACTGACAACTTTATTTTCCAAATAAATATCGACTTTATTAAGTCGAGTTTCAGTCATGAACTGCCTTAACCCAGTCTGAAATATACAGGGTGATCATTTAAGTGTGCAACATATGAGACATTTTTTTATTAATTGTACAATCAAAATATAGACATTGCCGAAAGTTGATGCATGTTCAGTAACATATAGATGCACTTAGAATAATTGTAAGTTAAACAGCATACAGGGCAGGTCAAAAATGTAAAAAAGCAAAACGTTTTTAAGAAAAGTTGTTTAGAATTAAAAGCTATACCTAAATACCAAAACATAACTGTCTAAGGAAAAAAATTTCAACTTCCTAAGAAAAAATTTTTTTTCGTCGATAAATTTCCAGTTTCTTAATAAACATTTAAAATAAAAATTTTGCATCTTACATCTTGAGAGTTTTAATATACACATTATTACTAATGTTTTATCATTTTCATAAGAATTTTTGCGAAATTTTAAAGTTTTCTTTAAGGAGCTTCAGTGGCGTCGTTTTCCATAGTACTTGAGTGAATGCTATCCTAGTTATTTCGCGAAAAAGTCAACCCTAGCCGCATGTGGTTGTTTCTGGGGATAGTCCTAGTATTGTGAGGGTGAGAATTATTATTATTATTATTATATCGTTGCAACAAACATGAAGTTTGTGATTCCCTAAAAAATTAAAAATCTAAGATAATAGGATACTTGACAATATTTTTAATTGCTCTAAATTGTACTCTGTTTACAGTAGATGCACCAACATAACACGTAATAAATGAAACAACGGCTTTTAACCCTTATTTTTTATGATAATTAAAGACAAAGTTGCACAATTTTGTTCAGACTGAAATCTACAGTTTCGTCGTTCTATTGTCCAGAACACCAAACGTGGCAACTCTGTGCCTCTCAGGAGAAACGGAACTGTAACGTTGCCGGTACCCGTTTGCAATCATTCTGGGAACAAAGGCAAAATTGCAGTTTTCTATTCAAGTATCTTCAGCTTGCCTATGAATATCTGTTACTTAATGTATTGAAACCTTTGAGCTTTAACTAACGCAATTGCACATGCAAATTTTGTCACATAAAGACTTTTTATTACGAATATGTTCCGTATATTGACTCCTCTATATCAAAATGGTGTTTGTTTAAACTGCACACGCTGGAAACTATATCCTTCATCTCTGCCACGTAACAATTTAGTTAAAATATGTGAATACGGAACATACTATAAATATTCAGGTACCAATAATGGGGGAAATATTCGCGTATTTGGCAATGGTACCCGCCCACCTAAGCATCTAACCATATTCATATATCCACATGTCATCTAACACGTATGGTTTTCTGATCGGCAGATGACATCCCATGATTCCAACTGTCATTCCGTATCTCGCTAAATCAAAATAGTAGATAATATCTGTGCCATTTATTATAGTTTGTTATTGATATTTACTATTATATATTGTTTGCGGACACTAGGTTGTTAGATGTGTAAGGTAAGGTATCATGGACATATGGACCCTGAAAGGACAATCCGTAATACGTTGTAGTAATAATACAGTATTAAGAGTTATTAATAAAGAGAGAACCTCGGTCTAGGGACCATCTTGAAGGCGCGTTTATGAAAACGCCATAGTGCTTAGAAATAATGAGCTCGAATTCCGGACCTTAGGCCCAACCTAGCCCAAAAAATTTACAGAAAAACGATTGAATAAGTATTAACGAAAAAACCCTTCTTGACTAAAATTGTCGATGGAGGAAGGAATCAATCAACGCTAAAAGTGGTTTGACGGGGCATCATAAGTCTGGGAGTTTGAGGTTAGAATTTTGAAATTCAAACTTTCCTTGCAACTTTCACTGCCGAATAAGGTTATGTCTCAGAACACTTCAGTGGTATCGCTATGTTGTCAAATTGCCGTTATAAAACACTTGTGACGTCATAAGTGCTTTCCCTCCAAACTTCGAAGAAAGTCTAATAACTTGCTAATTACGTAAATATATATTTTTTTAAATAATCGTAGGGTCTTAGGCAAGTGTCCAGGAATTTTTTTATCAAGTTTGCAAAATTTCGTCAAGTACCCCATTTTACAAATATGCGTGAATTTGAACAAAGTTATGCGAAATTGATATATTATTAGGAGGTAATGTTTTGGTATTTAGGCATAACTTTTAATTCTATACAACTTTTCTTTTTAACATTTTACTGAATTTTCTGAAATAAGGGTACTTTACTCTTGTACGATTTTTATATTTTTTGACCTACCCTGTATGCTGTTTGACTTCCGTCCATTCTAAGTGCGTCTAATATGATTATCAAACATGCACCAACTTCCGGGAATATTTGTATTTTCGTTGTACAATTAATAAAAAAAAATCCCATATGTTGCTCAAATGATCACACTGTATACAATATTAGCAGTATTTTTAATATCTATAGCAAGGGAATTATATAGAGCCGGAGCTACATAACGCCACCTGTATTTCTGTTAAACATTGGTTATATCGACTTAGCCAAAAGGCATTCGCACTCCCTCTACGGGGAACATTCACTCAGATCCCGGGCATCCCGGATACCAAAAGGATCTGGCTCGGACGAGACCCTTGCCATGTTATCGGGCCCTAGGTGACATTGATGTTCTTGGACGATCCTGCATTCCCCATGAATTTCCTGACGGTTCGGGCTGTCGCATACATTGGTTATTATTATTATCATTATCATTATTACTATTATTATTATTATATCCTTGCAACAAACATGAAGTTTGTGATTCCCTAAAAAATCTAATTTTACAAATATGCTTGAATTTGAACAAAGTTATGCGAAATTGATATATTATTAGGAGGTTATGTTTTGGTATTTAGGCATAACTTTTAATTCTAGACAACTTTTCTTAATAACATTTTGATGAATTTTCTGAAATAAGGGTACTTTACTCCTGCACAATTTTTATATTTTTTTACCTACCCTGTATGCTGTTTGACTTGCGTCCATTCTAAGTGCGCCTAATATGATTATCAAACATGCACCAACTTCCGGGAATATTTGTATTTTCGTTGTGCAATAAATAAAAAAATCCCATATGTTGCTCAAATGATCACACTGTATACAATATTAGCAGTATTTTTAATATCTATAGAAAGGGAATTATATAGAGCTGGAACTACATAACATCACCTGTATTTCTGTCAAACATTGGTTATCTGGAGTATCCCGATGCTAATTTGTAGGTATCAATTTCTAACGATTTTCTGATCTGTAATTTCATTACATTATGTCCACACACCCTCGTATCAGTGACTATAGAAAGGATTCTAGTCAGTGCTCGTATTTACCATAATTCTCGGCTTCGTAGCGTTTCGTTACTAGCAGAGTACTCTAGCGGATATTTTCAGTACTCCCACGTCGCTACGTAGGTTATCGATCGACGCATAGGATCGCGATAAAGCGTCCCTTAGTTTCAGTCTAGCGACACCGTCACACGACTGGATGTTGTCATTATCGATCGTATGCGTTTCACTTCCCTAGCGGTTAGTTGTCTATATATAGAATCAGTGGCGGACCTATGCATAAGAAAAATATTATCTGAATTGAGAATTTTATTACTTAGAGAGTTTTATTTTAAGTTTAAGTATCTTTTTGTTATATTGGAGTTTTTTATTTTGTTTGCTATGGAATATTTTATGTTTTTTATAAATAATAAAAGGACTGATTCATTTAATGTATTACATACTTAGTTAATTTTAAGTTTACTTATTTTTTGTGATTTGGAGTTGTTTTTTATATTGTTTGGAATATGAACATTTTTTTATAAAAACTGATTCATCGTTATGGCAGAAGATTACAATTTTCGAATGTCTCCTAATGTTCATATTATCTTTGAGGAGAGGGGGAACTTTTTACTTTTTGCTTATGACTCAAGGTACTCAAACACCGCCACTAGAACACTATTTTATGTTTGTTGTGCACTTTGTATGTTTTCTTTTTAGCAAATTAGTTTTTTAATTTTATTAAACAAAATATTATAAAATATATAAATATATACAATAATATAAAAAATATAAAATATATAAATAAATACTAAAAATAATATTTACAGGTTGTAGAACACATATTTTTATATTTTACGTCGCACAAATTCAGCGAAGAACATTAACTCCACTCGCGGGCAATGAACTGGTTTCCCACAACTCACGATGTGTCTTTCGCATTGCTTCACTTTCACACTTTCGTAGAACTTCTTTTGTTGTTGAACCAGAACGTCAAATTTGGGGCAGCCCAGAAGTTCTATATTGTAGCCTAGATGCCCGTACCCTGCTGCTTGCAGAAGATTCTTTTCGATCTGCCCGCCCTTATAGCTGATTAGATTCTTACCAGCAGATTCACCAAGGATTTGAAGTACTGCTATCACGTTTTCCTGAGGTTCATCAGTGTCACAGTCGGAGAATCTTAAGCCATGCAAATTTTTCGTAACCCAACGAGCACTGCAGGCGTCCTTAGAGGAGAGTGAGTTATATGACCCCACACGGAAGTAGCGAGAACTGACTTGGCGCGATTTTAAATCATAGATAGCCAACTCCTTGGTAAGAAACTTTCCGTTCACTTGAAACCCGTCAGCGTCAATAATGTATCGTATACCCGACATGTTATAGAAAATATGAAATTTTAATTTGGAACTAACAGTGAAAGCGTCCGGATCCCGCTTTTATATTCTTGATCCAGTATGATATAGTGGGAGCACCATCCCTAACATTTAAAAAACGTCGTTGATCTGGCAACGTTGCGCTTAGATATCTTGGTCTGCGGCGGCAGATGCTGTATGTTTATTGGATGCAGTTACGAAGGGGATCTCACCCTTAACTTTATTTCTTTAAATTTGACTCTTTGACTGGTTCAGAAAAATCGTGGTGGGAGACTAGTTGGGGAATATCTAAGACAAACAGACTGTTGATTTGGCAACGCAGATGGCATCATTGCAGGTTAATGGTAGCTCGATGCAGTGGAAAGGGTTATGCATATATACAGGGATCGTCATTTGATTATCAATTTGAACCTACAGTTTGATCAGTTTTGTGTTCTGTGCTTCAGCGTGAAAACTAACATGTCAAGTCTACACCTGACAGATGTAAGTAGAAATTTTTTTTACAAAACTTTCTTATTTTTAATAAATTGAAACTATTGAATTTAACTTTTGTATCGCCTTTGCAATTTATTACAGTACCTTCATACTTTCTATAAAAATTACATAATAACTTTTATTACAAACACTAGATCTTATTTACAGCGTCTTACAAACTCCGCGAAAACCATCGTTTTTCCATTATTTTTAGAAACTGATTTTTAAAGGAATTATTTTTCTGACAATGTGATAGTTTTAATGTTATCACTAAATTATTACTAAAAGAAGCTGTATCGACCTGAACTGTTTTACTTGTCAGATGAAGTGAATAGTTTTAATAAAATATATCGGTTTGTTTTTATTATAAAGAGTGTTAAATTAATTTTAACAAACTTAGAAAACGATTCTGTTTGACATGGGGCTCATACTCTTTGATGAGATTATAGTTTTAAGGTCTTAGCTTTTTGTTTTAGGAAAAATGAATTTGCAGAGAGTTACTTTGCAAATTTGAATGATTGAGAACCATTTCCGTTTACTTAAAAAATTAACAGGTGTAGTTCTGGAATTACTACGGTTTTCTAGAGTTTTCAGTAGTACTTGAGCGAATGCTATCCTAGTTCTATCGGGAAAAAAGTCGCAAATGATAACGAAGACAAAATAATAGTAATTGTTTCCGCACAAGCGCTTCTGCCATACTCCTAGTTTGAAGCATTGCGAGGGAGAGAATTATTATTATTTATATTTTAAAACTGAATCTATTACTCTCACACTGTTGCTTTACTCGATGTATCATACCAAAATTTGTTATCAATATCTTTTGTAGTTTTTAGAATTAAAAAATCAATAATTTTAACATGTAAAAAACAAAGTTTATTTAAAAAGAATCTCTCAAGGTGATGTAATTTCTGAATCCCCCTGTATGAGTATATGTCTAGACACATTTTTTTGTTCACTGTTGTTTATAGCTTGCGATCCGTGGGAAGATCTCCCCCAAAATATTATATGTGTCCGACAAAAGCTGGATTCATATGGGATTGTTTTTTATTTTTGGGCTAAGATGAAATTACTCTGGGGTGATCATCTCCGCTTCAAAAAGATTTGAAATCATTAAACGTTGTGATGTTAACATACCTGTCAAAACGACATTTAATTAAATAATGATCAAAACGCGCTTTATTTGTGATTTTATCGAAAAAAGTTATTTGAAAATGTTGAAATTTTACCCCTATGTGCAGACAAAAATTCTGACAATGATAAATTTTTAAAAAAATATAGTGGTCGGCAGAAAGTTTGAAAACTTTTTTATTATTAATTTCTGAGAAAATTTTATTCTCGATAAAAGTTGAGGCAACATTTCAAACTCAAAACGCCCACATCAAAATTTAAATATTTCGGATACGAGGTAGATTCAATATGTCAAAATAAGTACCCTTATTTTTAAAATACGGTCAAAAGTTACTTACAAAAGTTGTTTGGAATCAAAGGCTGATGTCAGATTTAAAGTCATAGCCACCTAGTCAAAAAAAGAAACTTTTTGTATTTTTTCAACTACCCTGTGCATTACAAAATACTGCAAATGTAACTTATCACCGGATAACAAATTTAAATTAATCTAAATCAGAGTTTAAAAATATTAAATTTTTGCAACTTTGTGCCGGTCCCTGTATAAAACTAATAATTTTTTTTGTGTGCCATATTTGACTTTAGAACTCAACTAACATGGTTCCAACTTTTTTACTGTCTCTGTACGCTGTACGTCTAGAGCCGACTCTGTTGTATAAAATTTGAACTTTTTAAAATATATTAGATTGGTTAAAAATAAAGTATTATAAATTATTTTTTAATTTCAGCCAACTGACGCTGAAATTGAAGAAGCTGTTTCCACAATAATGACTCCTGTAAGTTTGTGTTAATAAATAATATTGTATAAATAATATTCCCCTTGCTTTTATAGCTAACAGATATCGAAAGATTGTTTGAGCCATATGTCCCGATGCCCCTGGTGAGAGCTGAGCCGACGCTGCAAGCACAAGTCTCAGTACACTCCAAAAGCGATTCTGTAAGTTAGTTCTACAACAATGAATCACTGTTCTTCAAATTGTTTCCTTCTTACAGTTAGATGTATCGTCAGCCTCACCACGTCCTTCCAGCTCACGAGTGGTATCACAAACAATGAAACATGAATCAGCGAAAAGACCAGGGGGCGGAAAAAATTTAAATTTATTAAATGTCCTAGGATCTAAGCCCACTTCTACGTAGGATGATGTTCGTAGCAGTCTTAGAGAATTAATTGGAGAGATGAACGCCCTGGTGGATGGACGAATTTCAAGCGTGAAAGAGGATGTGAGAAATTCAGAGCGGGAGATGAGACGATTAAGAAAAGAAATATCAGTCTGGGAAAAAAACTGGTAGCAACAAGAGAGAGCTATCAACGAGAAAAGAAAAAAAACGAAACCTATAAGAAAGAGGCTATGGAGATGGAGAACATAAAAAGAAAACTCGCATAATAATTATATAATGTACATATTTTAGATGTAAGTGTATTCTTTTAATTTGAAATGTTTATATTTTATTTTAAAATTAAGTTTTCTTAGCATTAAGTGTATTATGAATATATTTTAGTTTAGTTAGTATAATATACAATAGATACGTTTCTCTCGTTTTAGGGGATGGGAAAAGAAAAATCACACTTCATATTTTCAGATTTTTATTTCTACAGAAACATTACAGGTTCTCATTTTTTAAGAAATTTAAACACAAATTTCCACAATTTATTTCATTATAATTTTGATAAGAATTATTGTTATAAAATACTTCTATATCACTCCCTAAATATCGAATGAGTTCCTTTGGGGGTTTCAAATTGCCAAAGCTGTCAAAATATTGACACCTTTTCCCTCTTTTGCGATACGCCACCCAATGAGATCCGGAATTTTTCTGCACATCCAAATTTAAAATGGCCGACTCATTTTTTCTCGGTTTTTTAGGTAGTGTATCTCTCATATACACACCTCTAAAATAAGGAATTCCGTGGGCAAACCTAATTAAATCTAGGTTGTAACTCTCTCTTCTCGTGTATCTGGGTGTCCGTTCCTCGAATGAAATTAATTCACACAGGTTAAGGTATTTATTGGCACTTCCGATAACAGGTGAGTTAGTTAAATAATAATACAATAAGAGATGGCCACGATGTGAAGAACTTGCCGCGGTTCGGCCGGGCCGTAGGGCGCCGGGCAGCGAAGGGGTGTTGATCGCACTGTTCTACTGGCTCGGGTCCGGGCAGAGTTCCCAAGGGGGGAAAGCAGAGCCTGAAGCGCCGGGGCAGCAGAGGTCTCGAGTCCAGTCAATGTTCCAAGGGTGGAAGGCTGTTGACTGAAGAAGCTCGAGAGCGACTTGCTCCTTGAGGGCTGGCTGGCTCTTCTTATACCCGTCGGCGCTGGCCGGACGGATCGATGCGGGGGTGGAGTCTCGGCCGGGTCGCGTAGACGGCGGTACCGACCGGCGCGCCCTCGCGAGGGGTAGTACGGAGCGCTTTCGTACTACCCGGGGAGCGAGGAGTGGCGGCGTCCGCGCGTTGAGACACGGGCGGTCATGGTGCTGGATCCAGGAAGGTGGTTGGTTGTGTTACAGTCTCCCCCTCTGGATTCTCCAGCCGTCCCGGCAGAGGATCCAGGAGATGGCTGTGGTTGCTTCCGTGGTCTTCCTCGCTTGCGGATGGGTCGCACTGGGGTCGGGGATGTGTCCCCATCGGTCCTGAGGAGTTGAAGGGCCGAGGCGTGATACTTCCCCACTGGTTGGGGAGGATCCGTTGAGGGGTCCCCTACTTCGTATGAGGTGGGTCCTACCTTCTTCAGGATGACGTAGGGTCCATCTCGTCGTGGGGCTAATTTAGACGAGAATTGAGCGGACTGTTGGCTCAACCAGTGTGTTGCTACAAGAACCTGGGTTCCAGGAGAATAGGTCGGGGTCGGGCGCCTCTTTGGGTCCGACCTGGTTTTGCGACTGTCCTGTTTACGCTCATGCCGTTCTCTAGCTTGGTTAAAGGCGTCAGCTAACCTTTGAAGGCGTGGGGTGGCTTCGGGGACAAAGTTTTCCTGCGAGACGATGGCGCGTAAGTCGCGCGTGGCATCTTGGAAAGTGTTCATCTCCCGGCCGAAGGTTAAGTAGGCTGGAGTATATCCCGTTGATTCACATAGGGCGGAATTCATGGCGAAGCGTATGGGGGCCAATCTCTGAGGCCAGGTGGCGTGATCTTGGTCCACTTGTATCGCGAGCTGAGTCTTCAGCTCCCTGTTGCGGCGCTCCACCGGATTGGCAGCCGGGTGATATACCGGGGTCAAGTTCTGGTGAATGCCGAGACAGTGGGTGATCTTCTGTAGCACGGCACTGGTAAACTGGGGTCCATTGTCGCTGATCAGTCGTCGGGGGCACCCGAAGCGTAGTATGACTTCGTCGACTAAGGTCCAGGCGCAAGCTTGCGCTGTTGCCTTTGCTAAGGGGAATAGTTCTACCCATCGGGACGCGGTGTCTTCCACAATTAAGACCCATCGGTACCCCTCAGCCGAGGTAGGTAAGGGTCCGAAGAGATCTATGGCCATGACTTCGAATCGCTGGCGCATTGGGGGAGTCTGAAAGAGTCCGGCTGGTTTGAGGTTCGTGGCTTTATATCGCTGGCAGGATAGGCAGTTCTGGACATACTGGGTGATCGCGCGCCTCATGCCTGGCCAATAGTATTTAGTAGCGATGCGGTGTATGGTCCGCTCTGCTCCATAGTGGCCGGCGGTTGGGGCGTCGTGGTTCTCCTGGAGGATAACTGGCCTCATTTGTAGAGGTACCACTAGCTGGGCATCCTCCTGGTCTTGATCTTGATCGTATCTGTACAATATCCCTTGTGCGATCAGGTATCCTCGGGACGTCCAGCGGGCGACTTCCTCGTCCTCGTTGGTGGAAAAGGCGTCCATGATTTTGCGTAATTCGGGGTCCTTAAGTTGTTCGTCTCGGAGCTCTCGTGGGCTCTGGGACGGGATATCAACCGTTAAGGTGCAAACGTCACATGGGGATGTGATCTCCTGGCAGGGGGGCCGTGATAGCAGGTCCGCGACGACGTTGGCTTTTCCGGGTATGTGCTTGATTCTGAGGTCGTAGGGTTGCAACTGCAGTGACCATCTTGCCAGTCGTCCTGAGGGGGATTTGAGGGTCATTAGCCACTTGAGGGCCTGGTGGTCCGTGATGACGATCACGGTGCTTTCCTCGATGTATCCCCGGAATTTGTGGATAGACCATACGATCGCTAGGGCCTCCCTCTCGGTAGTGGTGTAGTTCCTCTCGGCGGGAGTAAGCAACCTACTAGCATATTCTATAGGGTGGTCTTGAGGGGCCTCCCCCTGTAGTAGAACCGCTCCGATGGCGTAGCCACTAGCATCTGTCCGTAGAGTAAAAGGTTCGCTGGTGTTAGCCTGTCTCAGTATGGGTTCGGTGGTGAGAACCGTTTTCAGCTGGCGGTAGGCCTTCTCTTCGTCTTCACCCCATTGCCATGGAGCGTTTTTCCTCGTTAACCTGGTGAGGGGTCTGGCTACGTCGGCAAAGTGGGGTATGAATCTGCGGAACCAGGAGCAAGTCTGTACGAAGGATAACAGTTGCCTCAGGTTCCTTGGTGGGGCCATGTTCTGGATGGCCTCTACCTTGGAGGGGTCCGGTCGGATTCCGTCGAGCGTCAGCAGGTGACCTAGGTATTTGATCTGGCTGCAGCAGAAATGGCATTTTTGTCGGTTTAGTCTGAAGCGGAACCGGCGTAAGCGGTCAAAGACGCTTCTCAGTTCCGTTAAATGTCCCGAGAAACTTGCCGACAGTAGGATCAGGTCGTCTAGGTACGCCAGGACTCGGATATCTCTTAGTCCGCTTTGGAAGTGATCCATAAAGCGCTGGAACGTGGCAGGAGCGTTCCGGAGTCCGAATGGCATGCGTCGAAACCGGTACAGGCCCAGGGGGCTGATAAAAGCGGTTTTGTCGCGGTCCTCGGCTCGGACGGGGATCTGCCAGTACCCGGCGCGCAGGTCCAAAGTGGTCATGTATGGAGTGCAGTTTGCGGCGTGTAGGAGGTCGTCGATTCGGGGAAGCGGGTAGACGTCCGGCTTCGTGACTGCATTTAGTTTCCGGTAATCGATGCATACCCGGGTGGAGCCGTCAGGCTTGGGGACCAATACTACCGGCGAGGCCCAGGCGGATTCGCATTCCTCTATCACTCCTTGGGCTAGCATTTCCTGGATTTGATGTCGCAGAACTTCCTTTTTCTGGGGCGAGAGACGGTACGGAGGACTGGCCACGGGCGGCGCGTCACCTGTTTCAATGGTGTGCTCTATTAGCGGAGTGGGGTCTCCTTGATCTTTGAAAAGATCCTGGGATTCGCGTAGCAGTGCTTGTAGAAGGTCCCGTTGCTCCTCTTGGAGGTGGGAGGCTTCGTCTAGCCTGAGTTCCACATCCAGGGAGGCCAGGTCGAGGGTGTTCGTCAAGCGGGCTACCCGACGTTCTTCTAATGTTGGAATCTGTGCTGGCGGACTCGGACCCTGATAGCTGTGTACGGCCCACCAAGCGCTGCGGCGCAAGTGAGGTATGAATCTGTCATCATACCCTGGTAGGGCTGCTGATGGGGAAGCGGTCGCCGGCTCCAAGTTTATGGGCGGCCCGTATGCGTCTAGTTCCTCGAGCTCCATCGGGACAGGGGGGCTGTCAATCGGCGAAAGTAACCTTGGTACCTGGTAGCTCTGCTGTATTTGGGCGAGGTCGAGTCCGTCGTCGTCCTCGGTGGGTGTGTTGCCGTCCTTCCGTGTGAAGGTGTGAGGTTGCTGTAGTTGATCCCCAAAGTACCATACGTCTCGGCGCAAATGGAGCAATATGTCTGCGTTCCATATGAAGTCGACGCCCAAGAGGGTATGGTTAGTGGTGGCGTCCGGCAGGATAATGAGCGTGGTCGGGATGATCCTACCTTCGAGATGGATGTCTACGTGAGTTACTAGGATGACCTGGTCCTTGGGCTCTCCGTCGGCCAGTGTTATGGTTGACCGAGTTGGTTGGAAGCGGTACTGCTTCTGTACCAAGAGGAGGTACAAGGCGTAACTGGCGACACTCACTCGAGCTCCTGAGTCGACGTAGGCGGTTCCCGATATCCCTCCGATGCTGATATCCAGGGCCGGTCGTTCCCTTAACGTCATGGGCTTCTGGAATTCGATGGCGCAGAAGCTGAGTGGGGGGGATGACGCGGTCTTGCTGCAATTTGGGCATTTGCTGCGGATGACCCCGGGGGCGTTGCATCCATAACAGAAGATACCTGTTGCTCCTGTGGGCGTCTTCGTAGGGGTAGGTTCGGTTTTTGCTGGTTCCGGATCCTGTTCCTTCTTCTTCTTCCGGCATTCCAAGGCGGTGTGTCCGAACCTCCGGCAATAGCTGCAGCGGGTACGGTTGGTCGGATCCTGCCTCTGGTTGCTGGTAGATGGCTTGTTTTCCTTGCTTGGTTGCTCATCTTCGTAAGCTTCTTCGGCTGCTTGAGCCCGCCGCAGGAGGGCATCGAACGTGGCCGCTTCTTCACGGGGAACTTTGGAGCGGATTCGTGGGTGTAATAACCCGTAGATCAGGTTTATCTGCTGTTCCTCCGTGTGAGTGTTGGCCGGTAGTTCCGCGAGGAGGGCTCTCTTGTGACACAGGAAAGTAGCGGTCGGTGTCCGGGTGTCCTGGCGGTGTAAGAACAAGTCCATGTATACCTTGTGTGCCGGTCGTGCTGGGGCGAAAGCTGCCTTGATGAGCCGAACGGCGTCATTCCAAGTTGTGGCGGTGTCTTTCACCCCTTGCCACCAGGTGCTTGCAATTCCTTGTAGTAGCAGTGGGAGTCCTTCTAGGGCCTTCGCGTCGGAGATTCCTTCACATCGTTTGTAGATGGTGGTGACCGTGAGGAATTCTTCTACCTGTTGAATTATTCGGGAGCCGTCGTACCGCGCGGTACACTGAGTGAAGCTCCCTTCTCGTTGCGGCAGTTCTCTGGACGCGGCTACGGCGTCCAACAGCCGCTTGAACTGTTCTTCTGAGAGGGTCGTCATGTCGGCGTGTGGCTGCTGCTGGTTGGCGGCTGAACGGGTTTTCATGCAGGTTTGTCCTGGCAGCGGTCCTCCGGGTGCTTAGGTACGTAGGTGGTGGGCGAGTTCTACCAATTCGATGGCTGACAGTGGTGGTGCGGGATCTGACCTCAGGTAGCGGAAGTAACGATGTAAGCACACTCCCGTAAACACTAGGATGCTGATGAGTATTAGGATGACCCGCCACATGGGGTTTTCCTGTGCTCTCCGTGTGGGTGGTAGTGATGCTGTAGTTTCGTCACTTGCCTGTGTCAGCTACGAAGGTTGGCTTCTTGTCGTCACTTCTGGCTGGGCTTTTCTTCGGCTGTCTGGTTGGTGTAGTTCGGGCCACTACGTTGGGCGCCACTTGTAACTCTCTCTTCTCGTGTATCTGGGTGTCCGTTCCTCGAATGAAATTAATTCACACAGGTTAAGGTATTTATTGGCACTTCCGATAACAGGTGAGTTAGTTAAATAATAATACAATAAGAGATGGCCACGATGTGAAGAACTTGCCGCGGTTCGGCCGGGCCGTAGGGCGCCGGGCAGCGAAGGGGTGTTGATCGCACTGTTCTACTGGCTCGGGTCCGGGCAGAGTTCCCAAGGGGGGAAAGCAGAGCCTGAAGCGCCGGGGCAGCAGAGGTCTCGAGTCCAGTCAATGTTCCAAGGGTGGAAGGCTGTTGACTGAAGAAGCTCGAGAGCGACTTGCTCCTTGAGGGCTGGCTGGCTCTTCTTATACCCGTCGGCGCTGGCCGGACGGATCGATGCGGGGGTGGAGTCTCGGCCGGGTCGCGTAGACGGCGGTACCGACCGGCGCGCCCTCGCGAGGGGTAGTACGGAGCGCTTTCGTACTACCCGGGGAGCGAGGAGTGGCGGCGTCCGCGCGTTGAGACACGGGCGGTCATGGTGCTGGATCCAGGAAGGTGGTTGGTTGTGTTACAAGGTTGGATAAAGGTCTGTTGGGTGGCTTCATTAGTTTTTTTGTTTCTTTAAAAAAAGACCGAAACCACGCCTAGTTTTCCGCAAATAGAGTCCAGAACCGATGATCTTCGTAGCTTGCTTTCCATTCCCCATCAGCTTTTTTGTATTATTTACGTCAATTATAGTTTTAGCTATACTGCTAGCACCTCCGGCTATTGATCCAAGGGCACTCAGACCAGCTAGTACCTATAGGCAAAAGCGGAAGAAAACCTCCTTTCTTTTCTTCGAAGGGAATAATTCTAGGTATTTTTAATTTACCTTTTCCACCAATTTTTTTAATTTGAACTCGTGCAGCCCTCACTGCCGCTAAAGACGATTTTTTTAATTTTTTTAGATCATTCAACTCATTGGTAGTATGGGATTTTTTTAGGGCTTTTTCAACCTTCTTTACAATGTCTCTTCTAAATGAAAATGGACGTTTCATACCCATGCCCAATTTCCTTTTAACCTTCATTGCAGTCGTAATAAGCCAAGCGGCTGTCTTTTCACCAAATTTAGCGTCTCTCGATTTGACTCTGTCCCAAGCACGATTTTCTAGTTCCCAATCAGCCTTGTGTCGTTCTTCTAGAGATTTGCTTTTACTGTAAGCAATATCATGAATTCTACAGGCTGAATCAACTTTATTTATACCAGAATCACCTCTAGAAAGACGTTTTTCTAACTTTGTACCGGGACCACAATACTGGTAACCAGGAAGATGTAACTCAACCGGTAATTTGTCAATTAATGTGTTTACCAACCCGCTCCCTTTGACAAGCAGCATTAGATTGACTCAAGTTTATTCAATCACTCCCTCTTATATAGGTTAAAAAAAAACAACATACAAACAAATAATATTTTTATTTTCACAATTTTACATTTCTAAACTTTTTATTTATCTCGTACATAGTAACCATCGTTTTCAGCTTTTTCAATTCCTCCACATGACTTCGCAGTCTGTCGTTCATTCTTCAGAAAAAATAATATTAGTCGATTTGCCGACAGGGCCCAAGCTGGTTAAAAAGTACCTTTTGTTGTCACCATTCAAACTGTCAATTCGTTCTTGAGTTAGTTCATCCGTAAACCGCTGGGGCAGAATGGTCTTGAAGTCTGCAAACTCCACAACCACCTTCTCTCCAAACTTAGTACTTATTCTCTTAAAACTCTGAATCTCAAATTTTTCATTTACTTCAAAATCTCGAACGTTCACCAGATTTTTTAACAACAAATTCTTGTTTAAATTATTTAAGAAGGACATGTTTGCTGCACTGGTGCTCTTAGTTGAACCACACGCACCTATATAGCTATTCTTGGAGTGGGGGAGCTCTCCCACCACCAAAACCCTATGAGAGTTCTAAGCCAGACAAGTCTGACAGGTTTGGCTTAGAACTCTCTTTGTCTTACTACTGACGGGTATAAATTCGGCGCC
The DNA here is from genome assembly GCA_963920635.1 of Pseudeuparius sepicola. Lineage (NCBI taxonomy): Eukaryota > Metazoa > Arthropoda > Insecta > Coleoptera > Anthribidae > Pseudeuparius > Pseudeuparius sepicola. Next base: position 6,132,081 of record OY987307.1, read on the forward strand.
AGACAAGAGCTGAACATCAGTGGCATCGGCTTCTTAGTCACCACTAGATCCTCGACTACTCCCCTGTGGAGACCAAGGCATCGGCGTGTTGGCCACCGGGGTCGAAACAGGTGGAGTTCCCCCTAGTTAGCTGCAAGGGCATAGGCGTGTTCGTGACCCTTGGAGCGCTGGGGTAGTTGAGGGTCGAAAGGTGTTCCGAGAAGTCCGGTACCCAGGATCCGCGGCCCGCTCGTCGTAGGTCCGAACGGTCGCGAAAAGCCTGCCTCCCTCGCCCGTCCGAGTCGCCGCCCTGATCGCCGGGATGCGTGTCCTAAGAGTCATACTGTGAGTCGTCTGAATAAAACCATGTTTTTATAATTAATAATAATCCCGGGATTACCTACGTCCAGCATCCACTGCCAGTCGTCCCCCTCAAAGATCTCCGGCAAGTCGCGAGGGACAACAGGGTTCTCTCGCGGCACACACAGGGCATTCCCAGCTCGGTGTGACAATATTCCTACCTGTTTTATGAAAAATGTCCCAAACACCTTGTAACGGTCACTTTGAACAACTGGCTTCTGCAGCCATGATCAAATAACAGTGTTGCCACAGCACTATTAATTAGACAAAAGTCAGTAGTTTCTCAACATTATAAAATAAAAATATCTAAATTTACGGATCATTAGTAACAGAGTTTTAAAGATGAAGTGGCCAATAACTGTTCAAGGGCCAACTACTGTATAGTTTGTAGCGTACCTTTATCTCAGGGTTGCTTGGATGGGTTTCGACAGGGCTTTTCGACCCCAAAAAAGGCACCAATGGCTCTTTAATCACAGTCTCTACAGGTACAAAATGGCGGATGGTTTCACATGCCGGCGTGGAATTCTAAACGATAGACCAAAAAGACAAACCAATTACACAAGCACCTTTTTAAAATATACCCTAGCTTACCTAAACGACAGACCAGGCACCCTCGGCCTCAAGAGCGAAGCTTGATACAAGGGGAAAAACCTCAGGTTCTGCCGCTAGTTTGCCCGTGCATGGTCGCGACGTCGGTACCAGAAAAGAACTTTCTGGTCGTCGGCTGGCAAAATCGCGGGATACGGAGTGACTGCGCCGCACTGACCACGTTATATTTATGAAGGACACGCATTGTTTTTAAATCCGTTGAGTGGTGGTAGCGCTCCGGTCTGATAGAGGGCGTGGCCCATTCCAATAATGTAGAGTTGCCTAACTAAAGTCTCAGCAACAAGCAATAGGGTACTTGACGACATTTTACAAACTCGATAAAACAGTTCCTGGACACTTCCCTAAGACCCTACGATTATTTAAAAAATATATATTTAAGTAATTAGCAAGTTTTTAGACTTTCTTCGAAATTTGGCGGGAAAGCACTTATGACGTCACAAGTGTTTTAAAAAGGCAATTTGGCAACATAGCGATAACACTGAAGTGTTCTGAGACATAACCTTATTCGGCAGTGAAAGTTGCAAGGAAAGTTAAAATTTCAAAATTCTAACCTTAAACTCCCAGACTTAGGATGCCCCTTGAAACAACATTTAGTCAAGAAGTGTTTTTTTTTCGTAAATACCTATTCAATCGTTTTTCTGCAAATTTTTTTTTACTAGGTTGGGCCTAAAGTCCGGAATTCGGGCTCAGTACTTCTAAGCACTATGACGCCTTTATAAACGCGCCTTCCAATTTCGGCAAATTACGGATTGTCCTTTCAGGGTCCATGATACCTTACCTTACACATCTAACAAAACGATAACTAGGTCCGCAAACAATATATAATAGTAAATGTCAATAACAAACTATAATTAATCGCACAGATATTATCTACTAATGTTTTGATTTAGCGAGATACGGAATGACAGTTGGCATCATGGGATGTCATCTGCCGATCAGAAAACCATATGTGTTAGATAACATGTGGATAAATGAATATGATTAGATGCCTAGGTGGGCGGGTAACGTTGCCACATACGCGATTATTTCCCCCATTATTGATACCTGAATATTTATAGTATGTTCCGTGTACAGATATTTTAACTAAAGTGTTACGTGACAGAGATGATGGATATAGTTTCCAGCGTGTGCAGCATAAACAGGCACCATTTTGCTATAGAGAAGTCAATATACGAAACATATTCGTAATAAAAAGTCTTTATGTGACAAAATTTGTGTGTGCATTTGCGTTAGTTAAAGCTCAAAGGTTGCAATTCATCAAGTAACAGATATTCATACTGCCGCACTAAGCCCAAAGGGGGTAAGTGTGTCTAACAACAATTTGAGTTATGGACACTTTTGTGTTTATTTTAATCCCACACCTATGGTAACAAATTCTTTAATACAATACATGTATATATACATTATTGTCCTTGTTGTTTTGATTTTGAATAAAAAAATTGAATAAAACGTTTTTTTTATACAAAAAACTGCAGATACCCCTTTTAGGGTTAGCAAAATTGTGATTGTTGCTATGCTAGAAAGCAGTAACTACAAAATGTCAGAAAAACTGCCTGTTTATTCGTAAAATAAAAGTAATGCTTATGCTATTTATAACAAAAATTAGTCTCATTCATTTTCTTTTTCTGGAGATTGTACAATAGGTATGTCTTGCCAAAATTCCAACCTATTTCTAGGCATAACAGAGTTATCAGATTCTAAAAGCTTCGTGATTATATTATTACGCCTTTCCGAAGTTATTCCGCGATTACTGTTCTTTTGTTTTGGATGTTGAATGCCAGATTTCATGACTCTAGCGTTCAAAAAATTTAGTGGAAGCCGGTCCCCGTCAAAGTCTTTTCTATAAAATAACTGCATCGAACCTCTTTCAGCTTGCACTTGAACCATATCATGAATATATGGTCTTTCACTGTGATTTTTATTAATTTTGTGGGTCGATGAAAAGTCTTTCCAGTCAAAAAAATCGCGCAGCTCCATTTCCAAAACATCTACTTTTCCTGAGTTAGCTTGTTGAACAGCGCATTTAAACTCGGAAAAATCGTATACCTTTCTCGCCTTTTTCAATGATTTTTCCACTTGATGATGGAAGGAATCCGCGCTCATGAATGTGTGCCCGGGTTCTAAGTAATTTATTTGTATCAAATCTGCCGAGACGTATGTTGAGTTCACTACATAAACTAGAAACGTAAAGAAAGCCCAATTCTTGTTTTGCGATGTACAATTGTCTACCCACAAAATTATCTGTTTCGCATCACGCTGAGAGACTAAAAACTTATAGAATGTGCTAATGATATCTTCTTTTTTTCTACCTTGAATAGCTTCGTGCCAAATTGCAGCAAAGGGTCTTAATCTTTTTTGTTTCTTCCCTACTGGAACGAAGCTCTCGTTGTAGGCAATTAAACGTTGTATAAAGATGACCGATTTGAACATTTCACACCTTGGTATCATGATTACCTTCTCTAGGTCAACAGAAAATATCACTTCACCTTCTACTGGGTCTTTATTTGCATGTTCCTTGTATTTCTTTCTTGCTGTTTCTGCCTTTTTAATGTGAACGGACCACTTCTTGCAATCTTCACAATCATCTTGCATATTTTTCTCGGAATGTGGGTGAATTTTAAAGTGTTCACACGATTCACATTCCTCGTGTCCCAGTTTTACAAAAGATATATTTAACTTCTTTACAACTGATCGATATAAATCATAGGAACACGTAAAATGGGGATTTTTATTTTGGAAGTCAGTGAACATATCTTTTATACTCAAATCACTAGGCAAGTAACGGCGATTGGGTGCATGTTCCCTGCGATAATGCGAAACGCAGGGTTTGAATGACTCAATGTGTTTCTCAATTACAGTATGGTCTACTTTATTATGGGGTATTCTTCCTCTTCTACCATTTGGTTTCGGGATAACCAAAGACTTTTGAGATTTACAAAACTGTTGCAGAATTTTATCATTATTTTTGTGATAGCCAAGTGTTGTGAGAAAAAAAGTCTTACATACACTTTCAGATCTTCCATGCTGGTTTTTTAAAAAATATTTAATCGTACAAGACCTTCGGGATTCATCCCCAACGGTTTTACGTTTTACATCTGACCTACTAATACATGATAGCATAAAACTTTTTCGGTTCGGGTGATCCAATGACCAAAACTGGTTATTAATGTCTTGTCTTCTCTCTTCGTTTAGCAGTGAGGTACATTTTTTCTTACATACTTCTCCGCATCCACGTTTAACAGTATGAGATTTTCTAAATTTGCTCTGTCGTATCTTATTCCTTTCTTGAACTGTATATTTAAACTTTCGACGTTTCCGATCTTCTTGTGTTTTAGTTATGTTAGTGGCAACTTCATTTTCATCCAGCTCATCAAAATTTTCAATTGCTACTTCAACGTGTTCATTTTCTGAAGACATATTTTCTGGGATACTTTCTTCATTTTTTTCTTTATTATCTGGCCTCGTTTCTTCAACTTTTTCCGTATCTTCAGGAAAAATTCCCTCTTCGATTTCCATCTCCATTTTATCTGCTTCCAGCAAATTGGTATCTAAGTCAACAGCTTCTAACTCTGAGTTCATGAGTAACTCGTCCTCAAGGACTTTCTCTATTGTTATGTTGCTGATATCTTCTCTAACAAGGCTGTTTTCAATTTCAAACTCGGATATTATACTGGATTTTGCGTTTTCATTTGTGTTTTTTGAGAAAATAATATGTGTGCTGTTGTTGGCTAGCTCATCTTCTGTTGTATTGTTCCCAGTTTCTATATCCTGATTGTCAAAAATAATTTCCGCAGTATCTATGGTATTTTGCCAGTCAGTACTAAAAGATGACGTTGGATTTTCCGGATCGTGATTTTCATTACAACATAAGGTAGCTGAATCCTTCGACGTAGACGCAAGTACCATTTCAATCATTTTCTTTGATCTACTGCTCATCCTGAAAGAGAATATCAGCTTTCTAGAAAAAAAAGGCGTATCTAGGGAAACATCATATGGGATATGTGGTAGGTATTTAAAATATGAATATTTGTGATTTATTATTGCAAAAAACATAATTTTAAAAATGACAGCTTACAAACTGTTTAGGCATTCATTTTCAGGAGTCAGGGCACTGCTATAAACTAATACACCCTATGGATGTCTATTATTATTATTATTATTATCTCGACTTAGCCAAAAGGCATTCGCACTCCCTCTACGGGGAACATTCACTCAGATCCCGGGTATCCCGGATACCAAAGGATCTGGCTCGGACGAGACCCTTGCCATGTTATCGGGCCCTAGGTGACACCGATGTTGTTGGATGATCCTGCATTCCCCATGAATTTCCTGACGGTTCGGGCTGTCGCAAGTAGTACCGCTTTCTGCATGGACCTGTAAAGACTATCAGTTAGACCCAGCTCCTTGATGTTTCTCAGCAAACTTTTTGGTATAACACCAGTTGTTGACACGATGATTGGAATCGTCTGGACGTTCTCCATTTCCCATTGCCTTCTAATTCGTTCTTCTAAATCTCTGTACTTCGCGATCTTCTCGACTTGCTTCACACGCAGGTTGTTGTTGTTCGGGATGGCCACATCAATCAGAGTTGTCTGCCTAGAAATTTTATCAACTATTATAAGGTCCGGTCTGTTATGGGCAACTCGTTGATCTGTCAGAACTGTACGATCCCAGTACATCTTATAGTTGCTGTTCTCAAGAACAGGCTCAGGTGTGTAGTTGTAATATGGGACCCTCTCTGCCTGCACAAGCAGCAGCTTTTCCGCCAGTTCCTGGTGCAAGATCTTGGCAACCGAATCGTGTCGTTCCTTATATTCCGTTGATGCGAACATCTGACATCCTCCTGTTATGTGCTGGATTGTTTCTGAAGTTGGGCACCCGTATCTGCATCTGTCATCCACTACCGATGCATCTCCTACAATGAATTTTAGGTAGTTGCGAGTTGGTATAACCTGATCTTGTATGGCCAGTAGGAAGCCTTCCGTCTCGGGGAACATTCGTCCCGAGGTCAGCCAATAGTTCGACGCTAACTTGTCGACATGTTCCTGGTTAACCTCGTTAGGATGCCTCCCGTGCAGCGGCTTCCCCAACCACCTCTGTAGTTTATCGTTGTCGGTTCGGTGGTGATTTTGACGCTCGTGTTCCGTCAGACGTAGCGGTGTTGAGACGTCTGCTCCGCATATAGCCCTATGTAGTGTGGAGCTGTTGGCCTGCCTGTAGAAATAATTACGCAGCTTTAATATTTGTTGGTCCAATTGCTTGCTGAGATCTGCCAATCCTCTTCCTCCTAGTTGACGTGGCAGAGTTGTTCTTTCTACGGCGCTACGGGGATGATGTTTATGAGATTTTGTCAGTAGTGTCCTAACTTTTCGTTGCAGGTTGTTGATGTCCGTGTTGGTCCAATTCACTATTCCGAACGAATAGCTGAGTACAGAGCACGCATACGTGTTGAGGGCCTTAAACAAATTCCTGCTGTTAAGATCAGTTCGCACTACTTGTCTTACTCTCTTGATGAATTCATTCGTTAAATCAGTCTTCATTGTTCGATGGTCTATCCTTTGAGCTTGTTTCATCCCGAGATACTTGTATGTATCTTCTTTGCTCATTGCTTCGATCTCCTGGCCGTCCTGCATCTCGTGTGCGCTTTGTTCGAGCTTTCCCCGGATGATATTAAGGGTGCGGCACTTGTCCAGTACAAACAGCATTCCGATGTCCCTGGAGAACTCCTCTACAATTTTAAGCATTTGCGTTAGTTGGTTTTTGGTTGCTGCGATCAGTTTTAAATCATCCATATATAATAGGTGATTCAACTTGATCGCTTCTGCGTTGTTGCTTTTGATAGCGAAGCCATATTTTGTAGAGTTCAACCGATGTGATAGAGGGTTCATCGCCATGCAGAACCACAGTGGACTGAGTGAATCTCCTTGGAAAATCCCTCTTCGGATGTTGATTGTGTCGGTCTCGATGTTACTGTCTGCGGTTCTGAGTTGTATCTTAGTGCGCCAGGTTGTCATAACGTGTTCTAAAAAGGAAACTGTATGATGATCTATTTTATACAGCTTTAAGATACCTGTGAGCCAGTCGTGAGGTACGGAATCAAATGCTTTTTTGTAGTCCACATAAGCCATGTGGAGGTTTCGTTGCTTGGAATGAGCCTGGTTGCAGATGACAGAGTCTATGATGAGTTGCTCTTTGCATCCCATTGCGCCCTTCGAGCAGCCCTTCTGCTGCATTGCAATGGTGTTGTTCCGCTCGCAGTGAGCATATATTCGCTGCGTAAGGCAAGATGTGATTATCTTGTACAGCGTAGGCAAGCAGGTTATTGGGCGGTACTTGGCAGGGTTATCCGTATTCCGCTGGTCTTTTGGTAACAGGTAGGTTACACCCTGTGTAAGAAACAATGGCATTTTCAGAGGATCGAGCAAGACTTCATTAATTAAGGTAGTTATCTGTTCATGCGTGCACCACAACTTCTTAATCCAATAATTTTGGAGATGATCTGGACCTGGTGCCTTCCAGTTGTGGGAATTCTTGATGACATCGGAGACCTCAGCGGTTGTGAATTGCTCGTGTTGCATCTGGCTATAGTTCCGGCCCATCTCGCGTTCTTCGCTGATCCAACTTGCACTGACATTGTATGGACCTGGTGTGGCAAGTTGATTTCTCCAGAAACCGTCGACCTGTTCTCTGCTAGGGTAACTCGCATTTGTGGCATCGGCGCTAGAATTAAAAGCACGGTAGAAACCCTTTTCTGATCGTTCAAAGAGTTTGTTGTCTCGTTTCCTGTTGTTACTAGCCTTGTATCTCCTCAGACGCCCTGCGAAAACAGAAAGTTTTTGTTTTAATGTGTCAAGACATTGTTGAGCAGTGATGTTCGCGGGGTCATGCCGAGAATGGATTTGGGTGCGGCTCATTATTGCCTGCACCGCCCTCTGGATCCTTCTAGTTCTAACTCCTCTGATATATTCCGTCACTTGTCCTATGTCTTTACGGAGACTCTCGATCTTCCGATTTAGTCGCATTTCCCATTGAGCCATTCGTGGTTCTGGTCTTGCACGATTCAACTCTTGGGCCGTTCGGATCTTGGCACCCATTACAGTGGTGACTGCCGTTGCGGCAGTTATTATTATTATTATTATTATTATTATTATTATTATATTAGTATTTTGAAATAAAATGATTTGAAATTAATTATTTTGCTAGGGGTCATACGACCTCAGTGTGAAATAAAGTCACGAATTTTAAATTTTTAGGCGTGTAAGCGTTGGTGTAAGTTAACTAAATGCAAGCTAGCTGAATTGCTACACTAATAATAAATCCAAAACCTCGAATAAAACTAAATGATGGATTTGTTCCAACAGTTCTAAAACCGTACTCGGTAATCTAATTGGTTGAAAACAGTTCTGGAATTACTTTCCTGCATTCTGATTCAATTATGAGACACACGCCAAACTTTTATCAGAGAATAATTATGCTTTTATCTCCTCGTTTTTTAGGTTATAAATATTTACCGTAAACCGGGGGAACTTCGACAGGTTTTTGACATATTTAGCCTCGCCCACTAAAATGTGTCAACTAAAAACCGTTGACTCTTATGCCATTGTAACACTTGATGTCTTGGCTTTCAACCATGAAAAAATTAATTTTGTCCCCCACCCCTTCTCCTTTTTTTTTTGGTCTCTTTTTTGTGTCGAAGTTACCCCGTATATGGGGTAACTTCGACACCTTATGTATTTTAGCGAATTGTCGAACTAGAGAAGCTCCTGGGTAACTTCGACACCAAAAAAAATAAAATCAGATTAATTTTACATAGTTTCGTCATATTTTAAAGTTTAAAAGTATTAGCTAAGCCTAGGTAATAAAAGACCATAATGTTATAAAACGATTTTATAAAAATAAAAACCTTTGGTTTCAAGACAAATTTGGTAAAAAACAAATCACATTCTTTAAAAAATAAAACTAAAAGGAACATTCTCAACAAAAGTAAACAAAGTAAACAACGTAAGTAAACCAAGTAACACATAATATTGAACATATTAAACATAATATTAAAATAAAAACCTTTGATTTCGAGGCACATTTGGTTTAAAAAACAAATCACATTCTTTAAAAAATAAAAAAAGGAAGATTCTCAAAAAGATTAAAAACGTAAACAAAGTAAAACATAATAATACTAATTATTAGAAAGGCTTTAGTCATCATCATCGCAAACAGGACATTCGTAATTCGCTCGTTTTGAACCATTATTACAATTTCCACAAACCCATTTGTTGCATGTTACGCACTTAATCCAAGCCTTTCGATTAGAGTACTCACAAAAATCTATCAAGCAAATTGAGCACGAGGCACAGGAACGACATTCATATTGGGGGTCATTCGAACCAAGATTACAACTGCCACAGACCCACTTTAAGCAGGAGACGCAACATATCCAATCATTTTTTCCAGTGTAATTATTATAACTGCAATTGCATAGTGAGCAGTAAGAGTCAGCATTATTGCTGCCAGTATTGCTACCAATATTTTTGCCTGTTAGACCACGTGACGTTGAGGGTACTGGCTCCGCGGTGTTTACGTCAGGGTTAAAGCAGGTTGTCATTGATTTTTTCTTCTTTGAATTGGGTTTGGCAACAGTCTTTTTAGGCAACTTTGGTGGTAAAACATCATGTTCTTCGGTGTCTGAAGAATTGGGGAACTCAGTAGCTGCTTCACCTGGTAAAACATCAAGCTTTTGGGCAACTGCAGATTTGGGGGCCATCGTAGCCGGTTTCATTTTCATTTGTTCACCTGGTCTTGTGGAAACTTTCTTTCCCCTTTTACGAACTGCAGTATCATCTTTGTTACCACGAGATTCCTTCAGAAACTCCAGTAGACTTTCATCCAAAGACCTTTCCGAATTTGACTGTGTCGATGGAAGCTTTGCCAAAACGGTTTCAGGGTTAAAAGGGCTTATGCCTGTTGTCCGAAATCCGGACTTCAGGTTCTTCGCTGCATTGTCTTTTATGTGTACCCATAACCGGTTTAACAGCGATGGGAACTGCTCCTTCGGGATGGACCCTTTTCGACGCGATTCCTTTCTCCAGCCATCTAAAACCTCCCTCCACTTTCTTTTCATCGGAGCAAAAAAACTGACATCCAGCGGTTGCATTAAGTGTGTAGAATTTGCCGGGAGAGGAGTAATGTAGATGTTGTTCTCTATAGCAGCTTCCACAACGCGAGGTGAAAAGTGCGAGGCGAGGTTATCCCCTATTACAATTTTCAATTCCTCTGGGGTGTTATTTTGTTTGGTGTAAGGAAGCAATATTTCAAAAAACCATTTTTCGAAGGTCACCATATCAAACCAGCCGCTTAATGTTGAGTCATACACTGTCCCTTTAGGCCCCCTAATCGTCCAGTTTTCGTAAAGATGTTGCGCCTTATAGACAACCATCGGTGGTAGCAAGTCACCTTTTGCTGTGCCGCAAATCATCACACTTATCGAAGTTCTCGAGTGTTCCTGAACCCTTTCTATTCGCTTAGTTCCCCTGGGAACTAAAACTTTCTTGGCCCCGGGATTATCTGTGAAGTTGGTCTCATCATAATTGTAGACATTTTGCGGTAGAGCGTTTTGTAATTGATCTTTAATGTTATTAAAAAATTCGGTTATTTGTGGTGCACCAACCGCAGCGCGCTGGCGTTTAATATTGGTTGCTAAGCGAGTGCTTAAGTTGTTCCTTGCTGCAAAGCAATGTACAAAGTCTTCTCCAGGTTGATTATTCTTCCATATTGGAACCTCTCTACCCTGTTTAGTCACAAATTTTGAAATAACCTGGCGAACATCTGCTTGCGTCAACGGGAAACCCCAGTCGCTCACTGTCCGGAGAGATTTTGCTATCAACGCTTCTTCCTCTTGGGTCAGCACAGTAGGACGACCTGGCTTTAAGGGATGTTTCTGGTGCATTTTTTCCAACAAAGTTGTCCTCGGGACCTTGAATTTTTTGCTTGCAGCCAACTGGGACATCCCCTGCTTCACAGCTTCCACAGCTTTGGCCATCTTTTCTGGAGCATAATTTTGATAACGCCTACCCCCCACCTTCTTTACATATGTGCGCGGCATCTTACTATAGGTAGGTACCTATCTACCTAGATCAATCTGAAAAAGAAGAGAAACCGTGAATCAACTGAAAAAAATAATACAAAATAAAAAACACACACAAAAAGGGCAAAATTATAGCAAAATTATAGTAGGTGTCGAAGTTTACCCGGATGTCGAAGTTCTCCCGGTTTACGGTACTTACCTGAATTTTACCTCTTGAGCAAGATTCTTTTATTAACCCTCTTGAGTTTTATTTCACCAGAACAGTTTTAGCTTATTTATCACTATAACAGTAAATAATAACGGAGGTTATCAACACAAACAGTTTTTTATTAAAACTGAACCAACGTCGTGCTGCTCATGCATCTATCAAATAAACAATCGGGTTACTATGCAACTCTAGGGGTATCTGACATTATACTAAGCAATTTAGCCGTAAGAGAGCTATACTAAGCATTTTTAGACGTAACTGAAATTAAATCATACAGATATCCCATTTTTTGCTTAGTATGTGTTAGTTACGGCTAAAAGGCTTAAAATAAAGGACTGCTTCAGTAGATACCACTAATTTTATATTGGAAAATAAAATATTTGGACAGCAGATACGTAAATAATAGCTTAGTATAAGATGCAAAATATATAGCAGAATTTCTAGAAGGCATTATCTCATTATTGGAAAAATTTGCGGTTACCCCCTTTGGGCTTAGTGCGGCAGCATAGGCAAGCTGGAGATACTTGAATAGAAAACTGCAATTTGCCCTTGTTCCACGAATTATTGCAAATGGGCACCGGCAACGTTACAGTTCCGTTTCTCCTGAGAGGCACAGAGTTGCCACTTTTGGCGTTCTGGACAATAGAATGACGAAACTGTAGATTTCAGCCTGAACAAAATTGTGCTACTTCGTTTTTAATTATCTTCAATAAATAAGGGTTAAAAGCCGTTGTTTCATTTATTACGTGTTATGTTGGTGCATCTACTGTAAACAGAGTACAATTTTAGAGCAATTAAAAATATTGTCAAGTACCCTATTAAAAAAATAAAAATAAAATTTAAGTAGTAGGTAATAAAACTAAAATCACAAAAAATAGGTGTATAGGTAGGTAAGTACCTACCATAATAAAAGATGGAGTTTTTAGTGGGTTTGCAGTCAAGTTGGTCTTTAAAGAAAACTATTTGTTAATTGCCAAGCTTTCGGAATTGTTTATTTCTTCTTCAGGACTGCTACAATATGTTTATATAATATATACATATTATATAATATAAAATGTTGACTTACTTAACGCTAGATTTGTTTTAAAACTATATTATCCATGGCAAATTTTTTATGAAAAATCTTCAGATGTGTTTTTTAACAAGACATAAAATTTAAATGTTGAAATTTGTAATAGATATCTAAAAATGTAATTTTCAATTTTTATAAACAACGTATTTATGTTATGGAAGACTTGATGAAAATAAATTATCATTTGTTTTGGATTTAAGGTTATATGTTTGCCAAGTGTCTAAATATATCTAATTAGGTTATGATTTTAATTAGTTTAGTTCAATTTATAGGTTATCAATACGACAAATTTTTGTTTAAAAATTGTCTAATATGTCAAATTTGGATATAAATTTGACAGCTTTTTGTTTATTAAAAAATGTATCAAGGCGCCAAATGAGGTTATAAATTTGACATATTATTGTTTACATAATGTCTTATAACAATTTGGTTATAAATACAAATTGTCTAATTAGTAAAAGTTGGTTATAAATTTAGAAAAGACTAATAATGGTAATGTGTAGGTATAACAATTAATGAATCAATTCATTTGAAGCAAATATGTATAAATATTACTTAAATTTTCAATATCTGACCTTTTATTCATTGAATTATGATTTTTATTAATTTCTACCATTTCAAGAAAAGTACGTTTATGATAATTTCTTTCAATTTGTAATATTTATAGGCAATTAACAAATAGTTTTCTTTAAAGACCAACTTGACTGCAAACCCACTAAAAGTTCCATCTTTAATCATTGTAATACATTCAGTCACGAGATTTCCTTAATCTAAGTACCTACCATTAAAAAACTATTACACATAAATAAATAACATTAGTCAGCACAGCAAAAAAATCACAATAAAATTCTTGGTCCATTACAGTGTCATAGGATTATCCTGTACAATTTAGGTGAAACCATCTTGGACACCTGTCTCAACCCACATTCTTTTCCCCGTCCTCTTCTGCGTCACCAGTGGCGTATTCAGGGGGGGGGGGAGGGGGCAATTGCCCCCCACAGAGCTGTCGAGATAAACGAGATTTGTAATATCAAAATTAATAATACCAAAAATTATAAGGTACTGTCGGGTAATAAGGCCAAGTTAACGTTATTTATTTTTTAATCAAGAACGCGGAAGCGTATTCAATATTTGTCATATAAAAAAGGTAAATGAACAGGTTATTCTTTAAGAAGGTTGAGCAAGAGGAACTTGAAAATATATATTAACTTTAAGAAAATTGAACAAAAAAAATTGCATTTTGGCCTTATTACCAACCTAGGCAGGTAATAAGGCCAAATGAAAATAAACGAGATACAAACATTTATGGCATGCACTGTGGGCAAATAAATTGGTCTTGGTCATCTTCGGTGAGGCCAACACATTCCTCATGTACCCAGGTTCCACATGATGCACAGGATCGCATATCAGCGACATAATCAACATCGCAAATCGAGCATATCCAAATTTCTTCTGCTTTGCTGGTGGTCGGCAATTTAGTTGACTTTCTTAACGAAGTGGTTGGTGGTTTACTTGACTTTCTTGACGAAGTGGTTGTAACTTTTTTAGAACTGTACTCCTTAAATACATCCCTCTTCACTTCCTGAGCTCGATAATTGAATGCTTTTTTCCGTGTCGTGTTTTTAACAGGTTGCATATCGGGAGTAATAAGCACTTCAGAAAAAGAGTTATTGTTGCTCTGTGCTTCTCTTTCGATTAACTGGGCCAATGGAATTTCATCATCTGGATCCCAGTAGTCTTCCAAATTGAGATCATTACGAATTTCATTCTCAGGTAAATTTGCAACATTGTTTTGATCGTGGTAGCGTTGTGTAGGAAGACTTGGAGCAAATGCGTACTCCGGTATCGCATTTCTTTTGAAGGGGTAGATCCCAGTTGCTCTAAACCCACTACATATATTGCTGATACTCATGCACTTACCCCAAACAGGAGTAAAGATATCTGAGAACCTTTCTTTATTTAGTCTCCTGTCAGGATATTGGTCCCAGTAATCCAGAAGTTCCTGATCCCAATGGGATTCAAACGAGCGAAAGACGGACTTGTCCATTGGCTGGAGCTCGTGCGTCGTGTTGCCAGGCAAACATAAAAGCTCGATCTGCAACAATTCTGCCTTCTCAGCGATAGTCACATCAAGGTGACTGGATGCTCCATCAAAAATTAAAATTGTTGGAGTAGGAGACATGAATTGTGCGAAGTGATCCAACCATTTGAGAAATATCTCCGTTGTCACGCTGTCTTTTTCTGTCATATGCACAACTGACCCTGCTGGAAGTCCATCAGAAAAAGTAGGTTTTAACCTCTGCCCTTTGAACAAAATCATCGGGGGTATAACATGGCCGAGCGCATTTGCACATGCCACAATTGTGACATTCTCACCATGTTCTGACCCTATCAAATGCACTCTTCTAGATCCTTTCTCGGCTAGAACCCTCTGCTGATGGTGTAGCATGAGTCTGCAGCCCTTTTCGTCCATATTGTAAATGCTCGCAGGACTGTGTTTTCGGTCTGTTCTCTCCAAGAGGTTTTCCAACTTGTCAAAATAATCATCAACAATAAAATGATTCAATTTCTGTGCACGACCTGGGTTTAACTGCTGTGCTTTGCGCTGAGAAATATTTGGGTGTCTTCTCAAAAATGCTCGGTACCATTCCTTTCCCGCTAATTGGTTCTCTTTGTTAAATTTATGCTGAATATTAAGTCGTTCACAAAATTTGTAATCACTACGGCGAAGCACCTTAGCGGTAAGCGGAAATCCTCTTTGTGCAAACCTTATAATTTTTTGTGCCAAATCGTTTTCTTGTTGTTCAGTTAAAATGGGTTTTGCACCCAGTACTCGTTTGGTTGAACCGGATTTCAAGTGGTTTCTCAATGTTCGACGAGGGATTCCACATCGCTGTGACACAGATTCTTGTGAATGACCCAGTTGCAAAAGTTGTAGAGCTTCTTCCATCATATCGTCTGTCCAGTTTGCCCTTATTCCACGATTTTTTTCCCCATGTCTGTAAATGAAAAAACCGAACTGAGTATGTATATATATTTCGAGGTGTGCCTTATTTTTAGGCGTTATGCTATTTGTAACTCATTGTGACAGATAATAAGGCAACGGCCTTATTATCCATCCAGGCAGGAAATAAGGCCCGGGCCTTATTACCTGCCTCGCCCGTTTATACTTTTTGGGGTTATGTAAGTTCACCAAAAAACACACAACTCAAATTAACAGTTTGCATGTGTTGCTTACCTCACTATAAACATATGCTTCCAAATATAGATACAAATATATTGAACTAATGAAAATATCACATTCCTTTTATCCTGGCAATTTTATAATACGGCACTTGAAATTTCACGGATCTTGTTCACGGCGCACAGTGATAGAAAATGCAATTCTAGGATTCCAAAATTATGTGGGAAATTTTAATAATGTTTTAAATAATGTTGGTAATTAATAAGTATATTCAACTTGAAAACATTCATTTTCAATTTCGTGTACGTACAGGGTGTTCACCCGAAAATTGCCACCCCCCTTAACTTCTTTATTTTCCGAGATAAAAAAAAATGTTTTCACTAAAAGTTATAGGGAATTTTGTGAATTTTTAAATGGTGTTAACCGTTTTTATATAGGGTGTCCCAAAAAAAGTAGGGCAAACCCCATATATATTTTTTAAAATGGAAAACCCCATTTTTTATTGGATATTTGAATTCTACTCATATTTCTCATTTCAATGATATATATATGTCATATATTTACTTCAGCAGTTTTTCCGCTATAAACTTTTTTTTATTCAAAAATATTCAACCTTTCCTCCATACTAATCATATCATGGTTGCCATGAAAAACAAAAAATAGGCTTTTAAGATAAACAGGGATGTTCTGTCAAAAAAATAAGTTTGCAAACATGTATTCTGAAACAGAAAGATACGATATTATGTCTGTTTATATTATAAATATGACAAAAACGTGAAGCTCTATCTGGATATAAGGTATATTCAGAGAACATCCTTGCTTTGTCAAAGAATCAAGCTACAGTAAGTTTGCAATCATGTTATGGAAATACTTTTAATTTTGATTTAAATAATTACTAATAAGAATTTGTCGTTTTAGCTAGACGAGGATAATATGCCTTATCTAGATACAGCTTTAAGTTTTTGTCATCTTTAATATAAACTATAAACAGACATAGTATCGTATCTTTCTGTCTCAAAATACATGTTTGCAAACTTACATTTTTGACAGAACATCCCTGTTTGTCTTAAAAGCTTATTTTTTATTTTTCATGGCAACCATGATGTGATTAGTATGGAGGCTAGGTTGAATATTTTTGAATGAAAAAAGGTTTATAGCGAAAAAACTGCTGAAGTAAATATGACATATATATATCGTTGAAATCAGAAAAATGGGTAGAATTCAAATATCCAATAAAAAATGGGGGGTTTCCATTTAAATAAACATATGTTGGGTTTGCCCTACTTTTTTGGGACACCCTATATAAAAACGGTTAACACCATTTAAAAATCCACAAAATTCCCTATAACTTTTATTTAAAACATTTTTTTCTATCTCGGAAAATAAAGAAGTTGGGTGGCAATTTTCGGGTTTTTCATAAAAAAAATCCATTTTTACCACTAACTGTTTATACTATAATATTATCAAATTATCGATAATAACAACTATTGTTATTCTCGTTTCTATACTATAATTTTGTTATTTTTACTTAATTAGGCGTTTAATAATAATACTTGGGGAAAAACTACAAGTTGGACTATTTCGTCATAAGTACATAAACTCTTTACATAAATTAATATCTAATACTAGATAGATATCTCTTAGACACACCCTTTATATCTAATATGAGGTGTGTCATATCAAAACTGGGAATCTCCCATATTGCATAAATTTGACAATCGGCAAAAAATAGTTTTGCCATATGAAATAACGTATCTCTAAGATTTAAGTTCGTAGTTGTTGAGCAAATGTGTTTATCGATATGCATTTAAGTTGCTTTTTTCATAGGTTGCCTGACATAATTGGAATTTTAGGTTTAAATTTGGAGATTGCCAATTTTGATATGAATGCTTGGATATTGCACATTTTGCTGCGGTAGCACATGGAGATAGCCAATTTTGCTACAGAACAACACATAAATACTAGTTCATTGTTAAGCAAATTAATATTGAAATATAAATGTTTTTAATATTTTTATTGACTAAGAAATGTTACAAAAATACAAAAGTTTAATATATTTTTCAATATATCTAATAATTAACTAAAACTAGACTACAAATTCGGGGAATTCTTCAAATGGTCCACACAGATCTGAACCATCGGTTTCTGAACCCAAATTGCCCCTTTCAAAAAATTGTTTGAAATAAAATAAGTCCTCATTGAATTCCCATTGGTCTCCAAAGTGCTTTAACAACAATTTTTTTACGTCATTTGCCTTTTCTTCCTTCACTTTTACACCGTATGCGCGTATTACAGAGGGCTGAAAGTTTTCCAAATTTCTATTTTTTTTTGTAATGGATTTAAACGAATTCATGTCATGCCTATACACTGGCTCTCCTCTTACTAAGATATTATTAGTCCGTGTACTTTTCCGTAAGTAGAATCTTTTGCATTCCGTTATTTTGAAATGCAAAGAACTTGTTGATTTTAAAACTGTCTCGGCTGCTTGTTTAAAATCTGCAATGACACAATCACGTCCAAGTTCAATGATTGTCCCGTGTTCAGATATTATTTCTTTATATTGGTTAGGATTGATAATATTTTCGAATGTTCTAATTTTTTTTTCAATATTGCCAAAGACCCTATCTGGCGGAATAAACGAGTGTCCTGTAACAGGAAATACAAGCTCTATGGTTTCAATATTGTTGGGGGCTTTTTGCAGGAACCAAAACGAACAAGCCGCAATAACAGTTACATTTTTATTTTGTCCCCCGCAACCATCAGCAATTAGACGAATCACTTTCTTATCCTGAAAATTAGTGCTTATCAACCTATGGTAGAGGGCTGAAGCAACTTCGTTGGAGCCTTTTTTATGCATATCTTCGGTCCATACATAGCAAAAAGTATTATCTTTATCAAGTTTGTCTTTTGAACAACCTTGGGTTATAGTAAAATTGTACAGATACAACTGACGGCTATAGTAACAACTTTGATCTGGTATTTTTGGTAGGGGTAAATTTTTCTGGCAGTCGAAACAAAACGTAACGAGATCTTCTCTTTTTTCTCGTATGAGGTCAAAAAATGCCTTAGCCCTACACTTATGAATTTGTTTTTCAGCCATAAGTCTGGATTTTTTGGATGCATCTCTTTCACTTTTAACTTTTAAGGTAAGCTGAATGCATGTGGAGCAAGCGTCGGTAGCAGGATGTCCAAAACCCAGATTAAATTTTGTGCTGAAAATGTTGAAAAAAAACGTACGCTTGACTTTAAGCCCCTGAGCTGCTTGGTCATTATACATTCTCAGTAATTTATTTATATTCAAGTTCGAGCTTAGGTACTGTCTCATAGAAGAAGCTCTGCAGTAGTGTGGACTGTCACATTTCAGAGTTTTCAAAAATTCAATAACTCCCAAGCGTTTGCTTTCGAATTTTCCCGATTTATAATCGCCTCCTCTATTTTCACAGGGAGCTCTACCAGTTTTCACAAAATTGGCTACAACACGCTGGACTCGGCATCTTTTAATATTCAGGGCATTCAAAAACGTTCGTTGACAGACTGGAATCAGGGACCGTCCGCAGGTGTTAATAAAATATTTTGTCTGGAATTGCTTCTTTGAATGACTTTCATTTTTCGGGCGACGTCTTTGCACATGTACCACTTGAGTAAATTTTAAGATTAGGGCATCTTGTTTTAACTTGTCGTGGCTTGAGTAAAATTTCTCATGGAAAGTTTTTAAATCTCTCATTGTAAGGTTTTTACATTGAAACGCGCCAGAACAATGGCCACATTGGGAAACTACTGGAAGTCCCATAGGCTTATATCTAAAAAATATTAGAACAATATAACACATTCAGGAGAATTGCCGTGATCACAAAAATTGGAAACAAAATATTCAATTTTTCATACCTTGCCTCTTTTTGCACCGTTCTTTTCCACTTCTTTGGATCTGAACGGCGTTTTCTGGCCTTGGATTTTTCAACTTCTATAGGATTTTGTTCCATATTTTATTCAAGAAACTAATCACTTCTTCATACGTTAGTACTTCCTAACAAAAGTATTAATACACTATACAGTGACTGTAACAAGAGCAAAGTAAAATAAACAAACACCGAACCTCTGCTAAAATGTTTTGTCAGCTGATGGCGTCACGAGCTCCGATTTTATTGGTTGAAATGGATATTGTCTACTTTGCTCTGAATATTACATGGAGATTGTTAGTTTAGCAGTGGACGTTAGGTTTTAGACTGATTTTTATACGGGATATTGTTCTGTTTGCTGCAAATAGAGTCTTTTATATAATAAAGAAGCATTCAGAGGAAAATGTCCGTTAAAAATCTGATTTTGCGCCAAAAGTGGAGATTGTCGGTTTTGATATGACACACCTCATATGTTATACAATTTTAGGTATAACATTAAAATAAATCATTAAAAGACAAATATTATCAAAATAACAAACAGATATGAATAATTATAAAACATTAAATACTACGTAAATTCAAGATGATGTTCGAGGTTAAGCCGAGCCGTGTCACTTTTTATGAATCATTTTCCAAAAATGATTTTTAGAAAATTCACAAAATTGTGTCATTTCCAATGAACAAGTGTTCTAACTTTCCTCAAACAGTCATTTTTAACTATTCACGGAAAGAGATTCATTAATAGTGAAAACTTGGATTAAAAACTAATACTTTTTTATGAAAGAGGGTAACTAAAAAGGTTCAGGTGGAAGCAGGAGATCAATAACATCTCGACTGTAAATACTCTCTTGCCTAGGTGGTAGAACTCTCAAACTGGAAATAAGGGGATCTGAGGATACTAAGAGGATATTAAATAAATCTTCATTGGTATGCTTTCTAGATATTTTTCGAGTGTTATGCTCTCTGTAGTATTTTGTCTCTTTATGGCGAGATTCTTGAGCATCCTCTCCTAACTGACCTATCGGAATTAAAAAATGTTCAATAACTTCCTTACTGTGCATTAAAATCTTATGGATTGTTGGAGGCATTGGGTACCACGAATAAAGATTAACATATAGCTGGGCTGTTTCAAATGCATATTGGCCAAAACGGGATGAATTAATTGGGTAGCTGCAGTTTAAAGTTTTTAGTAAAACACTACATCTATAAATTAAATTTTGATCTATTCCGGTTATATTAGATGATAATACATGGTCAGCAAAAAATCTTCTGGCGGTATTTCCGTCATTGGTGTTACCGAAACCTGGCTTTGGTTGGTCTATTATTAAACCGGTTTATACTCTAAATTGACGAATTATTTCTTTTTTTCTGTTTTCGAACTGATCTTTTTGATTTTTCGGAACCCGCCAAACCTTTATGTCGAGCCTATATGCGATATGAATTAAACATTCGAAAAATCTAATATAAGCGTGAAGAGTGGACAAACCGAGGTTTAGAGCAACATAATTAATAGGTAATGTTTTAATATAATCAAGATTATTGAATTGTGTAGGGCCAGCATTACAAATATAACATTTTTGTGAGGAGGTTGACATTAACGAATTACAAACCTTGCCATCTATCATAGTTCTTAACAATTTATGATGTATAATATATTCATTATTATTTAAATTAATTTTCATTGTACAAAGCTGATCAATTTGATTCTCAATATGGGAAAATTCTAATTTTATTACATCGCTAGTTTCTTTCGTAAATTGTATTCGCACGGGCCTACAATAGCGTGTGGAGGATGTTCGAGGATTCTGCCATAAGATTTTTTTATTTATTTCATAATTAACCTGCAATTGCAATGGAACTATAGAGGTGGTCAGTATATTTGAGTCATCTCCCTCGCATACCTGTTTATAATTACTTTGACTGCCACTTCCATCTGAACCCCACTTATAAATCATCATTAAATTAGTGACAGAGTCATTTATATTATTTGTAAAAGTAGGTAAAACATCTTTTTGCATTTCAAAAACTCGGGACGCAGTGTGATTTAGAATATCTTGTAGAGGTACCTCGATTGACGTATTTGTAGCCAAAATATTAGGAGGGTAACATTTCTTTTTTGCTTCGATAATTTTGTCGTAGGTTGGAAACAGTTTTTTTAGCCCTTTTTTAACGATTAAGTTTCTTAAACCAATATATTGGTACCTTGTAAACTTAAATCCAACAAATAACGCAAGCGCCTCTTCTGGCGAAAATGATACTTGCTGTAGATCCTTGGTGTTACTTTCCATTTTTTTTAACCTAGTCGCCTTTTTGGGCGATAATCTCATCTTATGAAACATTGACGCAACATCCCGTTTACCATTTACACGTAGTTTTATTTCCGCGGCTAAACAAAGTTCATCCTCGATTTTCGATGACACCTCCTCCTGAACTTTTCTGCGTTTAGTAGTTTCACTTCCTTCTTCAAATGATATTTTCGGACGGCCAACTTTGGAAGAAGAACTTCTGACTGAGTGATTATCTGGGGACGAAGTGACTATCACACTAGAAAGCCACTGCTCGTTATTTTTTTTAAATTTTGCTTCATATCTTCGCGCTTTGTTCCATTTCTCAGTCAAAGTTTTTGCAAAACTATTAATAATTATTGAGAGTTTTTTCTGTGTATCATTTGATGGTTCGTCATTTCCAGTAATTTGTAAAATATAATCTAATAGCAATTTCTGACATTCCGTGTGCCTTCGACGCAAAGGACAGATTGATTTTGCGATTTCAAATAAGTCAGCTCTCTTTATAGACGCAACTTTACCTAAAATAAATTCAAATTGCACCAAAAGGGGCAAAAAGTGGCACGACTAATTTGGCTTATTAAGAAGAGGAAATATCACAAAATGTTATGATTCTAGTATTTAAGAGTCATAATGAGTCATTTCAAAGTTCAGCTCTACCAAAATGTTAGTAAGATATTTTTTCATTTGAATTTACAACGCTAAACAAGAATCACTACCAAAACATTAGGCGCGTTACAACTGGCATGAAAATACTAAAAAACTAGCTCACATACCTCCAGAAATATGTACCATTTTTATAATGTTTGCAAGTTTTTGACGTACGCACTTATGACAAGTTTAAACTACCATTCCAAGCCGGAGAACAGCTGACGCTTCATGCGGCACAATACCTACTTGATTAAAAGCATCATTTAAACTTAATGATTTTGCGCAACGTGTTTATAAATGACATATTGATATCAAGTAGATATTGATAAGACGTTTTTCCTTTATTTTTAATAAATATATTTCATTAAGAAATTTTAATTTTGAAATTGCAGAATTGAATTTTCGAAAATTGCCACCCCCTTAACTTCTTTATTTTCCGAGATAGAAAAAAATGTTTTAAATAAAAGTTATAAGGAATTTTGTGGATTTTTAAATGGTGTTAACCGTTTTTATATAGGGTGTCCCAAAAAAGTAGGGCAAACCCAACATATGTTTATTTAAATGGAAACCCCCCATTTTTTATTGGATATTTGAATTCTACCCATTTTTCTGATTTCAACGATATATATATATATATGTCATATTTACTTCAGCAGTTTTTTCGCTATAAACCTTTTTTCATTCAAAAATATTCAACCTAGCCTCCATACTAATCACATCATGGTTGCCATGAAAAATAAAAAATAAGCTTTTAAGACAAACAGGGATGTTCTGTCAAAAATTTAAGTTTGCAAACATGTATTTTGAGACAGAAAGATACGATACTATGTCTGTTTATAGTTTATATTAAAGATGACAAAAACTTAAAGCTGTATCTAGATAAGGCATATTATCCTCGTCTAGCTAAAACGACAAATTCTTATTAGTAATTATTTAAATCAAAATTAAAAGTATTTCCATAACATGATTGCAAACTTACTGTAGCTTGATTCTTTGACAAAGCAAGGATGTTCTCTGAATATACCTTATATCCAGATAGAGCTTCACGTTTTTGTCATATTTATAATATAAACAGACATAATATCGTATCTTTCTGTTTCAGAATACATGTTTGCAAACTTATTTTTTTGACAGAACATCCCTGTTTATCTTAAAAGCCTATTTTTTGTTTTTCATGGCAACCATGATATGATTAGTATGGAGGAAAGGTTGAATATTTTTGAATAAAAAAAGGTTTATAGCGGAAAAACTGCTGAAGTAAATATATGACATATATATATCATTGAAATGAGAAATATGAGTAGAATTCAAATATCCAATAAAAAATGGGGTTTTCCATTTTAAAAAATATATATGGGGTTTGCCCTACTTTTTTGGGACACCCTATATAAAAACGGTTAACACCATTTAAAAATTCACAAAATTCCCTATAACTTTTATTTAAAACATTTTTTTTTATCTCGGAAAATAAAGAAGTTAAGGGGGGTGGCAATTTTCGGGTGAACACCCTGTACGTACACGAAATTGAAAATGAATGTTTTCAAGTTGAATATACTTATTAATTACCAACATTATTTAAAACATTATTAAAATTTCCCACATAATTTTGGAATCCTAGAATTGCATTTTCTATCACTGTGCGGCGTGCTGACGTCGGACTGAAGAGCGGCTGCGCTCAATCCACATGTCATTTGGGTCAGTTGAAGTCATCCTACATGTAGATGGCGCCAAGCGCATGATATCATTATTTTAATGGTATTTTGAACAGTATGGCCTTATAATCTGCCTGGCCTTATTACCCGACAGTACCTTATACTCCTGGCCTAATCTGAAAATGCAGTGAACATCAAACATCTACAATTTGTTATTTGTTTCACCTTGTCTTCTCGAAATTAAAACCTGTGCAGTAGATTTGAGAACGCGTCGCCGTATATTATGCACACACGCCGTCGGTCGCAGCGTGTAACCGTAAATTAGGCAAAACCCCTACTAAACATATTTTGCACAATTACAGTGTGTAAGAAAGAACATTTTCAAAACTGAAAATTTTAAAAATTTATATTAGAAACAATATTGGCGAAAACCGACTGAATGCGTTAACACTCCTTTATGTGTACCCTGAAATACCCATATCTCCAGAGGAGATATTCGACGAGCTCAAGACCAAAAAAGAATACTTGATTTTGTGATATAGATTTTACTGGTTCGAAGAAGAATTATTTTTGTTATACAGGGTGTCCGGTAATAACTTAAAAAAAAGAAAAATGGAAAATATGACGAAAAGTTCATATTATTATGAACATAGGTCCGCAGATGTTTGGTTTTCCAGATGCAGGGTGTTGAAATTGAAATTTTATTTTCGATTTTTTTAAGTAACTTTTTGAGACGACAAAATTTTCTTGAAAAAAAAATTTAGTTAATTAAACTGTCGAAAAATAAATGTGCTTGTTTATTTAAATTTTGTTTTGAATTTAATTGCTTACGAGTGTCGATATGCACCTGCATCGATGCAGAAATTTAAAAATTTCTCGAAAACGGTCACCTTTGTCGTTATTCACCAAGTAAACCTTTTTTGCTTAGAAAACGTGTGGGAAGAGGATACATTCACAAAATGTCGTAAAAGATCGCTGTGAAAAAAGTTAGGGCAAATTAAATTAAATAACTATAGCGTACGCAGCGCCCTCTACGGATTGCACCAAAAATAATACCAAATTATGACTTCTCTTTCCAAGAAAACACATTTTGCAAGAAAATTTTGTAGTCTCAAAAAGTTACTTAAAAAAATCGAAAATAAAACTTGTTCATATGAACTTTTCGTAATATTTTCCATTTTTCTTTTTAATTTTTCAAGTTGGTGCATTTATTTAGAAAATATGTTTTTATTTATTAAAATTAGCGACAGAGTTTTGTTATTTATAACTGATTGCCCCCCCCCCCAGACGTTAATCCTGGATACGCCACTGTGCGTCA
Organism: Pseudeuparius sepicola; assembly: GCA_963920635.1. Lineage (NCBI taxonomy): Eukaryota > Metazoa > Arthropoda > Insecta > Coleoptera > Anthribidae > Pseudeuparius > Pseudeuparius sepicola. Next base: position 6,157,373 of record OY987307.1, read on the forward strand.
CTGTCAAGTTCATCATTACAAACACCATATATTTGCCTCTTCCGAATTACATTTGACCTATCAAGATAAGATTTTCCTTGGTTTTTAGATTTCTTGTTTTTTGCTAATTTTTCAGCCTTTCTTCTTTCACATTATTCTCTTCGTCTCTTCCTAATATTCTCTTTCTCCTCCTTTTCTTTTTTCTAGATATAGGGCTTGTTGATGAAGGTCTTGATTTGGCTCTTATTGATTTTTTTAATGGTTTGGGATATTTCAGATGTTCCTTAAGAATCTTTCTTTCTTTGACTAGAATTAAAGTTTGCATTTTGTTGTAATGTCATCCAACGTTCGTTCTTTTTCAGAGGATTGACACATCTTCCATGTTCAAAGATACACGGTTTTCTTTTTCTTGGCACGTCGGTTTTTGATTATTATCCAGATTTTCAATGTTCACATCAATTTTAATGCCCGAACTAATATCATTATTTTCATTTTGAATTTGTTCTGTTTTACCCTCGGTTTTGGCAATAAAATCATGACATAAGTTATCTTCAAGATTTGTTGCCGGCTGTACAATATCCACACGCAATATATTAACACTGGACTCCATTAATTCTGAATTTACTTGTTGAACAGGTTCAGGTATGCTTTCTTTTACTAATGAAAGGGATCCAGCAGTATTAATTTCGAATTCAGAAATGGTGATATTTTCCTTTGGAGCTGTATTTTCTAGCAGTTCTGCAACAACTTCTGCAATTACGGCTTCCTCTAAAGGAACTGGTTGACCGCCAAGTATTTTGTTTTCAAATATTCGCACTTCATCTCCAACACTTTCAAGAAGATTTGCCTTCAAACTACCGTAAAATGATGAAATGATTTACCTGCAGATGGCCTAAATTAGAACTATTGTGTTTACGTACCTTTAACCTGTTTTAAGACTACGTACGTACGTGGTGATTCAACATTTTGGCCCATAAAATGGCTTCTGTAGCGAACAACACGCATAATTTTAAACTTTTGGTTAATATAAATTTTAATCTAAGTAATTACTCACATTTTGAGACAAAAATTATTTAAAAATATTTATCACAACGGCAGTTATTAAGCTTATTGCGCAAATGCTAATAACGGCCACTGTGATCAATCTTTTTAAATAATTTTTGTCTCAAAATGAGAGTAATTACTTCGATTAAAATTTGTATTGACCAAAAGTTTAAAATTATGCGTGTTGCTCTGTACAGATCGAAAAAAGCCATTTTATGGGTCAAAATATTGAATCACCACGCACGTGGTGTACATTGAGCCTTAAAGAGTATAGGGTCAAATCAGAACAAACATTTAAAAAAATATGAGTTGATATTATAAAAAAACAGAAAACGTTTTTTTTATATTTTAATGGAAATAAAACCATTTTTTATATATTTTCTATTTAATCATAAAAAAATACATTTAAAAATAACTACAAACTCTGATAAAATAAAAACTTTATAAATAACAGTTTAACGCAAATGTCGTTTACTGCTGGCCAAATGTACCAGTAACCACATTCATTTTTTTGTGGGCTTGTTTCTCAAAAAAGAACTTAGAATTTATTGTTTATATTTCTTGTTTTTTACATGGTGTTTTGACCAATGCCCATTTGGCATTTCTTCATCATTTTGAATGTACAGTTGATCTGTAACCATTGAAAGCGGTAGGTGAAAATTTTATGTTTCGAATATTGAAGTCAAGGTCAGTTTTGGGGCACGTTTTGCCGATTTCAACGTAAACGGTTGATTTGATCTTTATGAAACAAGAGCACCTTTTTATGAAAAGATGAACTAAAATGATGGGACCTGAAAGACCAAAAAGATAACCTCAAAAAAGTTAGAGTAAAAGCACGATCCAAAAACGGCAAGTGGCGCCCTTAATCGTAATATTTTGACGTTCTCTAACTGCTCCCGCGAGATTGCATCATACTAACTGGACACTCTGTATACTAAAAATTTAATAAAACAATATTGGTAAGTATACAAAATGTTAAAATAATAAACAAAACTTTGGCGTAATCTTTGAACACGGAAACAAATATAGTCCTTATTTGCGACTTCTGAGTACGGAAGTCCACAAAATTCCATGCTTTTCATGTGAAACTATCGAGGACATTTGTTGCATCCTATATTGTTCTCGGCTTCATCCTCAATGTCACTGATGAGTTAGTTCTTCATTGCAAGAAGAGCATTTAACTTTTTCTTTGTCAGTTGGGCTTAACAGTTGAGAGTTACTAACAGATTATTCAGTTTTCTTTTTTGATAAATCTTTGCTCTCCTTTGATTTTAGTTTTTTTCTTTTCTTTTCTTAATTTCTTCTTCTTTCCTTTTTTTAATAAATATTTTCCTTGCGATTATAATATTGCTCTCCATTCTTGTGAAGAAATGGCACTGGGTAACTTTTCGGCTTGCCTTTTATTCGATTTTTATCGGTTCAGGAAAGTGAAGATGCCTTTAAAAAGGACATGACTGCAAATTTGATGGATTTTCGGTTAATGGTAAACTTTGGTTTTTCTCATTGGACACTGAGATGTTTACAAGGGTACTTAAAGTCTCATGAGGTTGCTTTGTTAATGGTTCTAAATTTATGTTTATATTTGCTGGGATTAGATTTGGCTGATTCGTGGGCAGAGGTTTGTCATCATTTTCGATGCTATTTTAAAGTTATGAGGTCTTCAGGTTGGTTTTCTCATTGGAAACTGAGATGTTTACAAGGGTACTGGAAGTTTCATGAGGTTTCTTCGTAAATGGTTGTGAATTTGTGTCTATATTGAGTATTGTAGTTTGTTCTAGATCGTCGAATATTGCATGTTTGTGTTATGGCTCGTCGGATGGTAGGGTAGGGCGGGGCACGGTGAAACAAAAAATACTATTTTTAAAGTACAAACTTATGTAATACAATTTAAAATATACTTCTAGTGTATTTTGTATGTATTCAGCAAGTAGGAATTCTTGATTTGAAATGGGGAAATAAGTAAAAACTGGATTTTTGATGCCTATTTTTTAAAGACGTGTATTTTGTTCCACTATGCCCCACTCGTGAAGTAGTGTGAAGCAGTACAGCGGACACAGTGAAACAAAAAACAGATTGTAGTAGCGTATGAAATAAATTTATTTAGGAAACTAATAATCTTTATTGGGTACTCTGAAATATTAATACATAGAAAAATACATATATCTACGAACATATTAACGTTCATCTAGATTATTAAATGATGAAATAGGAAACTGTGTTCTTTTGGTCCCGTTTTTGCGTGTTCGGTTAGAGGTAATATTAATTTGACATCTTTAATGTTAACGTATGCAACGTCTTCAACTTGGGGGAAGCAAAATGCTCGAGCTAGACTCTTCGACAAATAAATTTTTAGTTGCTTGTTGCTTTTTAGGAATGCTAATTTTATTAGAGTTTCTGGCAGCCGCCTCACGTGCTGCTTCTTCAATCAATTTTTTTCTGAAGTGTCTGTGGCGATCATGCTTCTTCCAGATTTTCTTTTTTTCCCAATCGTTTTTCTAGGGCTAGCGCAAAATTGCAACCGTTAGATGTTTCGTGTTATGCTCCATTCAAAACATATTATGCTGCTGCAGCGGATTCTTGGCAAAAGCAAAATCCAGGAAAGGTTTTTTATATAACATCGATGGTTGTGTCAATGAAGCACATCAAAAGACCATGATTTCAACAACAAGCATCAATGGCTTTAGGAAAACGGAGATTTATCCTTTCAATCGCAATTTATTTACTGAAGGGGACTTTCTGAGCAGTTTTGTAACGGGCAGACCGAATCCGGAGCATTTAAACGAACTTGAGCTGATTGATCACTCAACACCCGCTGGTCCATCATCAGCTATGCAATCAAATGAAAAACCGTCACTGAATAAATCCGATTTGTCTGTAGATATTTTGCAAAACACAAGTGAAATAAAAAAGAATGGTGATAAAACTTTTAAAAGTCCTGCTGAATTCAAATTAAGGGTTAGGGTTATAAACACATTAAAGTTACAGAATATAGATTATTCGTTAAAATATTTACTTTACTTACCCAAAATTTGACTTCGTCCACTCTAAATCACAACACCACAGAATAAATCAATTTCCTTACATCAGCTGATGCTCTGCACAGGTCAGTGTTGCCACGTTAAGTCGTTTTATTTTCGTTTAAATGATAAACGCCCCCGAAATTTGAAATGTTTCACCGTGCCCCTTGTTTCACCGTACCCCACCCTACCCTACTAATAATTGTAAGCATTCCTCGTCATTGTTTTGAATATATATGTTACCGTATGTATACGGTCTAGGCTGTGTCTATACGGCCTAAATGGCGCAGACCGTATGTAAATGACATGGCATTTCATATTATACGGACTAGACCGTTAACATTCGGACTATTGACATTCAGACTGTATGTGCAATCGTAGTGAATTACCCTTCTTTTTTATATAGGCCCATTAAAGAAGAATATGCCTTCTTTTTAGTATGTATTTTGCAGAACAAAAATTTAGGGTACCTATATATTATGCTATAGTCTGTTCTCTAGTAGTTGATAGTGGAAATATGGTAATAGGGTCATAAAAAGGCCATAAACCGCGGGCGTGCGGTAGAAGAATTTATTATGGATAGGAAGGGCAGGTAATTATAATTTATTAGGGGTAGGGAGGGCAGGTAATTATTAATCGCTTTGAAAATACCTTAATAAACAAATCAATTTGAAGGTGACGTTCAATGTGGTTACTTCGTTTTGTATTGTATACGATGGCTTTCTCTTTTAAATCAGTGAAAGCTAGCGACATCAGTAAGTCTGCACACTCTTTAAGGGAAAAGGCTACAGTGTTGAACGTATATGATGCTCTAATTCATCAACATTCCGCAAATACCATCTCATACATAGTAGAAACCTGTGCCAATATGACTGGAGTTGGAGAAGCAACTATTTACAGAATTTTGAAGCAAAAAAAATCGGCAATATTGCAAGTCCCAAGAAACATGAAGGGCGAAAATCCCAAGATATTGATGACGATGTAAAAATGCCATACGTAGGAAAGTATATGATTTTTTTTTTATAAAGAAAGAGTTACCTACCTCTCACAATGATTGCCTAATAAAAATTCCTGCCTGAAAAGCAAATTTCGAAACTCTAAACATAAATAATAGGTAGTTTCCTGTCGGTACGGCTATGGTTAGTCCTTCGCCTCATTTGCATTTTATGACTCTATTGTGAATCGGGCCAATATCTGGTATGCCCAGGTGGCCCCAAAAGATATCACCAAAACAAGGAGCAAATACATTAAAAATGCTCTTTGTTTTTTTGATCACTGCAACAGCTTTCTGAATTTATAATGAAGGGGCGGTACTATCAACTGCTGGAGAACAGACTTATAAATAATTACCCTTTTTCCCTCAAAATACTACGTACCGGCAAGAAGTAATATCCTTCTTTGATGGGCCTATATAAAAAAGAAGTGGTAATTCAGAAATGGCGGACGTCGAAACTGCCCGGAAAACATTGCACATACATTCTGTCTTTGCTTAAATCTCTCTGTGATATACGGTCTAGTTGCAGATAGACCGTGTATAATAGAACTAGTCCTTTTGCAAACCGACTAGACCGTTTGTTGACGGACAAGCTTCTTATACATATGGACTAATATCTTCAGTTTGTTTACATATCGACTAGTCCTTTTGTATACGGCCTGTTTTACATATACGGTCTGTAACATATACATTTTCAGAAGGTATTATGGTAATGTCATTCAACTGAACCACAGTTCCCACTTCTATCTTGGTGTTCTGATTTTAATAATTTTCAATCCTCACTATTGATATTCTTTTTTTTGCCACACTAAATTCTTCAACAGATAGGTATTGGATTTTCGGCACCATCTTGCGCTCCTGCATTTTGGCGTTCGATCATATTTTGCACACGCTTTGTGTAATCAATATATTGTCTGCACACAGGGGATACAAGCCACATTTTCTAAAGCCGTTTACTTATGACGTTCCATGGCGCAATTGTCTAATGTTGATTGTAAAACTTTACAGAAATTCATTTTTGGTACACAACTGTTTATGTTCTCCGGAAGTGTTTGCCACTTTCTGATAGTCTTTTTCCACCCCGTTTTGAGCGGCTTGAAAACACTTAAATCCGCCGGTTGTATAATATGTGTGGAATTAGGCGGCAAGGCGTAAAGGATTTTGTGATTATATTATAGTTTGTTTTGTTTTAGATGTTAGTTGGTCGAGCGGTATGTTTAAAGGTGGTCTATAAGTAATTTATTTTCGGTGTGAGTCTAAGGATTAACGGAAACAACGGGGAATTTTAATACATATATTTAAAAATATATATAGTACGCCTATGGTGTATAAAATATAAGAACATGAAATATGGTAAAATAATTTGCGATGGCAAAAAAAGGTACAATTGAATTATTAAAAATATAACAGAATGGAATGACAACGATAGTTTTGAACAAAAATGTTATCTACAAGTTTCCACTGGTCCCAAACCTAGGTGGCGAACAAGAATAGCTTATCTCATAAAAGGTAATAAATTCTGCTGAGAATAAATGTAACTTAAAATACTTCACGTAATATTATAAGATTTAGGCATACAAGTTAGTTAGCCTGATGTTACAAATGGTAATAAACTACTGTGGAGGTCTCAACCCTTTGTGGTGGTAGTTGGCGAGCGGTAATACAGGGTGAGCCACAATTTATTTTCTTTTGGTGTGGGCCTAAGGGTGAATAACGGAGACACAGGGTAATTTTAACCTATTTATTGAAAATAAGCACTTCTAGGGAATATAATAAAATTATTTATTATATTGGTTATTAAATATAGACTAGAATTACACTCGTCCGTTCGGCTAAACTAGCCGCTAGGAAAAGTAACGTTATAAAGGTTTCGACAATTTTATCTAAAATAATAAAATAAAAAATGTTAAGAGCTAGATCTTATCACAATTGTTAAATTAGAGCAAAAATTACAAAATTAATTAATTAAAAGGGTGGAAGTTTCAATTTGTTCCCAAAATTTAGCTTAGCAAAATAACTAATGTTACAAAAACATTACGCATAACTTGGAGATACAATATTTAAATTAATTGGCTTAAAATAACTGGAGATTTTCAACTAAAATAATTTAATTCAAATAAAATCCAAATAAATCCAAATAAGAGGCACTCAGGGTTTAAAACTTACAAAAGATTCAAAATCGCTTACTTTTAGGTCGGTCAATAGTCTGAAGTATTTCTACGGCGGGCAGCAGGACCTGGTGGCTGGATTCTTATCTCTGTCGGCAAACCAGCAGGGGTTCCCCCTGCAACTGATGGTAGACGGCTTGCCACTGGCTGGAGCTCCGGTCGGGCGCCCTTTTATATCATTTCTCGAGCGGCTTCTGCTGGGTTTTCGCTGCGCAGCGCAGGTGGTCTGATTCTTGGTCTCCGAGTCGTGGCCTAGCGTCTAACCTTGACACGTGTGGCCTGGCGAAGCTTCATAGGAGCGGATGGTTTTAAGTTTTAGGAATCTGAATACTGGGGCCTCTCTGGGATATACTGTAGGAGTATTGCGAATTTAAATATTCTGGCTTTATGCGCTGGCCTGGGCATTACATCCCTCCCTCCTTATGAAAAAATTAAATATACCGATTTAATTTTTATGAACAAAGACAATTATCCTAAATCTGGTATTCCTATTGACTGACCTGTACAGTTTTAATTGAGTTGCCTTTACCCTTCTGCACAATAAACTTTTTCTTGAGTACCTTTAAATACCTTAATTTCTATCTAACTCCTACCCCTTATTGCTATGTTTACAGAATTCTTAAGGCTAGGATTACAATCTTATTCTAATCATCTTCTTAACTGCTGGCTTTTCTGTCGTAGTTTTTGTGCGCACTACACTCGCGAAATTGTCATTCACTACACTTTCACTTTTCTGTAGGCTCGGCAGGTTCAGCTTTCATTTCTGTCAGGGCCAAGATGTGCTCAATAATATCATTGGCCGGTAAGGGTGGTTCTATAGCTTCTTCCCTTACCTTTCCGTTGACTTCTACCAGTCCCCAATCTAATTCTGGGACAGAGTCCTGGCGAGACGGTCCAGGCGTAGGCGATGGCGGTGGTATAGAGGCTGGCGCCGATGCGGGGTCGTGCCATGGGGGCAGACCTCCATGATCGGGCACCCACTGAGGTACTAGGTGATCCAGCCGGGGGCATTGGTTACCTGCGGTTGGCTGCTGGGCTGCGTTGCGAGGTCGCTTTGTGGTGGTGGCTCTTTCCGTAGTGACTTTTCTGGTTGAACTCGAGGTCGGTGGTTGCTCGGCCCAAACTGTGGCGGGGTCCCTAGACGACGGCCCTTGCTGCTCCAATGGGGATGTTCTTGTCGTCGGCCATTTCGGCCAAACTACTGGTGGCGGTGGTCCATTCAATCCCATGCGTTCCCATTCTGCTCTATATGCACACCAAGAGCAGGCACATAGTGTAGGGTTTACTTGCGCTGTTATGATGTACCAAATGTGGCACAATGTTACCCACATACGTGAAATTGCTATAACAGGATCACTTGGAGCCCTGGTGGTCTCGGTAGCGTGAATTATGGCCGGGAACCAAGTTAATAGTCTTCCCAAAAGGACAGCTGCTGTTTCGCGTGGTAAATGTAGGATGGCACGCAGAGCTAGATCCATCTCGGCTCGCGAACTGTTCACCACTGTCTAACGTTTGCTTCTCAGACGATCTCTTCCTCTGTTTGCAAGTTTACATTTGCCTAAGTGCCTCTATTATTTATGAACTTTCTTTTATAGTTTACCGCCTTTTTTAAAAGCTTTTAATAAAGTTTACTTTATGCCAATTACCTGATTAATTATTTCTTAAGAATGTTTAGTCTTAGCGTCATACTCTCATAGGGGTTTTCGGTTGGCGCCATACTCTCATAGGGGTTGTGGGTTGGCGTCATGCTCTCATAGGGTTTGGGGGAGGGTGGGGGCCACCCCTACTCTGGGGTGGGGAGGTCCCTACATTATATAGGCAAGGTTCAGCGAATATTGTCAACAAACTCAACATGTCCTTCTTAAACAATTTAAATAGGAACTTGCTGCAGAAAAATCTGGTGAACGTTCGAGATTTGGAAGTAAATGAAAAGTTTGAGATTCAGAGTTTTAAGAGAATAAATACTAAGTATGGTGAAAAGGTGGTTGTGGAATTTGCAGACTTCAAGACGATTCTGCCGCAGAGGTTTACGGATGAATTAACTCAAGAACGAATAGATGAGTTGAATGGGGACAACAAAAGGTACTTTTTAACAAGCTTGGGGCCTGTTGGTAAAACGACTAATATTATATTTTCTGAAGAATTGTGAGGCCATATGGTGGAATTGGGAAAACATGAGTTAAAAGTGTAAACTGTGAAAATAAAAATATTATTTGTTTGTTTGTTGTTTTTTTCTATATAAGAAGGGGGTGATTGAACAAACTTGAACAATCTAATGCTGATTGTTAAAGGGAGCGGAGTGCTAAACACATTAATTGACAAATTGCCGATAGAGTTACACATTCCTGGCTATCAATACTGCGGTCCTGGCACTAAATTAGAAAAACGGCTTTCTAGAGGAGATTCAGGTATAAATAAAGTATAAATTCAGCCTGTAGAATCCATGATATTGCTTACAGTAAAAGCAAATCTCTAGAAGAACGACACAAGGCTGATTTGGAACTCGAAAATCGTGCTTGGGACCGAGTGAAATCAAAAGATTCCAAATTTGGTGAAAAAACAGTTGGGTGGCTTATTACAAACGCAATGAAGGTTAAAAGGAAGTTGGGAATGGGTACGTAACGCCCATTTTCGTTTAGAAGAGACATAGTAAAGAAGGTGGCTAAAGCTCTAAAAAAAATCCTTTACAACCAAACAGTTGAGCGACTTAAAAAATTTAAAAAAATCATCGTTAGCGGCAGTTAAGGCAGCACGTGTACACATAAAAAAAAGCTGGTGGAAAGGGTAAACTGAAAATACCTAGGATAATTCCGTTTCAAGAAAGGTCAGGAGGATATCTGCCTCTTTTGCCTATACTGGGGGCTCTGTCTGCTCTCGGTTCATTGGCGGGGGGAGCGAGCAGTGTCGCAAAAACTATAATCGACGTAAATAATGCAAAAAAAGCTGATGGCAAATCGAAAGCAAGTCCGTTGGTTCAGGACTTTATTTGCGTAAAAACAAACGTGGCGGTCTGTGAGTATTTTTAAAGAAAAAAACTTGAAGCTACCCAATAGGCCTTTAACCAATCTAGACCTTTTAAAATTCGCTAAAGACATTCCATTCTTTAGAGGTGTGTATATGAGAGAGATACCCTACCTAAAAAGCCTCGAAAAAACGAGACGGCCATTTTGAATTTGGATATTCAGCGAAATTCTGGATCTCATTGGGTAGCATATCGAAAAAGAGGAAAAATATGTGAATATTTTGACAGCTTTGGCAATTTGAAACCACCAAGATAACTCATTAGATACTTGGGGAGAGACATTGAAGTAGTATACAATAACGATTCATATCAAAACTTTAACCAAGTAAACTGTGGTCATCTTTGTTTGATGTTTTTACGAGAGAAACAAAATTTCTCGTAAAGAAATAAAATCTGAAAATATGAAGTGTGTTTTTCTTTCCCCAATAATCCTCTCCTCATTTATTATCTTTACTATGTATTTAAAGTAACTCACAATTATTGTATTCATATTTAAACGAGATGTTTCAAATTTTACTGTTGCCATGCACTAGTGCTATTATGTCGTTTTCTGTCGCCAGAATGTTGTACAAAATCTTTAACTCAAGGATAAGCCAGACAGTATAACTGCTTTTATATTTGTTTCCTACAACCATTGTTGTATATGGAATATTTTATTCTTGTCAGATAAACAGGTATTTTATGAATAAAATTAAAACGGAAAAATATATACGCTTTATATTAAACTAAAAATAGTTACAGAGATATGTACAGAGAAATATATACAGAGAAATATATACAGAGATATATATATACATTATATTCAATTAAAAAATACTTATTCCTATTATATACACGTATATACAAAACCTAAATCACACTTATATCTAAATATATACATTTTATATAATATATATCATATACAAGGTGTTTACTTTACTTTGTAGACTCTAGGCATCTTTGAAACCGTTAGAGATACAGAGTTGGTTAAATTAGGAAAAAGCTGCGCTTTTTATGGGCTTCAGGGATCTGAAAAGAAATTTGAGATAGCTCATCACGTTTTGAAAACTGAAGATTTCGAAAATATTTTAAGCAACATTACGAAATTTGTACTCTTATGTTTTTGAACATGTCCACTGATTACATCAAAAATTAATAGTAATAGATTTTGAGTTACAGATAGTAACGGTTTCAAAGATCCCTATAGTGTACAAGATAAAGTAAACACCCTGTATATAATATATAAGGTTGAAGGATTACATGCAACAATAGAACAAAAACTTGCGAATATTGAAGCAAAACTTGATGAAAATGCTAGGGTGGTGAGATGTATAGATGCCGAAATAGTAGAGTTAAAAAGAAGTAAACAACGTGAGGAATATATGGGTGCGGTATTACAAAAAGACTACAATGATCTTGAAGACATAAAAAGATTATTGACCCGACATACTTAGGCTTTAGCATTCGCAAGTTTTTGATCTATTGTTGCATGTAATCCTTTAACCAATCCTTATATATGTGTACAAGATACCCTGTATATAATATATAAGGATTGGATGAAGAATTACATGCGACAATAGCCCAAAAACTTGTGAATCTTAAAGACTAAGAAAACCAAATGGACAATTGCCTTTTTATATTTTTAAAGTCATTAATATCTCTTTTTAGTAACTCTCCACTGTTCACCTCTCGTTGTTTTCTTCGTAGTAATTCCGCTACTTGATCATCTAAACTTCTAATCACCCTATTACTGTCTCCAAGTTGCGCTTCAAAAGTCACAATTTTTTGGTCTAGTCCCGCATGCATTTCATCAGACCCTCTTCGACTCTAGCACTCCTTCCGAGAGCTGCAGAACTTTCGGGGTTCATCGTCACGCCCGCGTCCCTCAAAGAAGCCGCTGGTTGGGGCGATTGTGGCCCCACTGAACAGCTCTCAGAATTTTCAGGGTTCATCGTCACGCCCGCATCCCTCGAAGAAGCCTCGGGTTGGGGCGATTGTGACCCCACTGAGGGTTGGGGTGATTGTGACCCCACTGAGTCGCTTTCAGATGTTTGTTCCTGTAGCTGTGAGAAGGAAACATTATTATTATTAATAATAATAATAATAATAATATAATTCCGCTATTTGATCATCTAAACTTCTAATCACCTTATTACTGTCTCCAAGTTGCGCTTCAAGAGTCACAATTTTTTGGTCTAGTCCCGCATGCATTTCATCTAGACCCTCTTCGACTCTAGCACTCCTTCCGAGAGCTGCAGAACTTTCGGGGTTCATCGTCACGCCCGCGTCCCTCGAAGAAGCCGCGGGTTGGGGCGATTGTGGCCCCACTGAACAGCTCTCAGAATTTTCAGGGTTCATCGTCACGCCCGCATCCCTCGAAGAAGCCTCGGGTTGGGGCGATTGTGACCCCACTGAGGGTTGGGGTGATTGTGACCCCACTGAGTCGCTTTCAGATATTTGTTCCTGTAGCTGTGAGAAGGAAACATTATTAATAATAATAATAATAATAATATAATTCCGCTATTTGATCATCTAAACTTCTAATCACCCTATTACTGTCTCCAAGTTGCGCTTCAAGAGTCACAATTTTTTGGTCTAGTCACGCATGCATTTCATCTAGACCCTCTTCGACTCTAGCACTCCTTCCGAGAGCTGCAGAACTTTAGGGGTTCATCGTCACGCCCGCGTCCCTCGAAGAAGCCGCGGGTTGGGGCGATTGTGGTCCCACTGAACAGCTCTCAGAATTTTCAGGGTTCATCGTCACGCCCGCATCCCTCGAAGAAGCCTCGGGTTGGGGCGATTGTGACCCCACTGAGGGTTGGGGTGATTGTGACCCCACTGAGTCGCTTTCAGATGTTTGTTCCTGTAGCTGTGAGAAGGAAACATTATTAATAATAATAATAATAATAATAATATAATTCCGCTATTTGATCATCTAAACTTCTAATCACCCTATTACTGTCTCCAAGTTGCGCTTCAAGAGTCACAATTTTTTGGTCTAGTCCCGCATGCATTTCATCTAGACCCTCTTCGACTCTAGCACTCCTTCCGAGAGCTGCAGAACTTTCGGGGTTCATCGTCACGCCCGCGTCCCTCGAAGAAGCCGCGGGTTGGGGCGATTGTGGCCCCACTGAACAGCTCTCAGAATTTTCAGGGTTCATCGTCACGCCCGCATCCCTCGAAGAAGCCTCGGGTTGGGGCGATTGTGACCCCACTGAGGGTTGGGGTGATTGTGACCCCACTGAGTCGCTTTCAGATGTTTGTTCCTGTAGCTGTGAGAAGGAAACATTATTAATAATAATAATAATAATAATAATAATAACTAAGCAGGGGGGATCTGACTTGTGAGAGAGGCAGATCCACGGGTGTGACAATCCCGCGCTCCCCAGTTACGCAGGGATGAGTCTGACCTGTGAGAGGGGCAGATTCACGGGTGTAACGATCCCGCGATTCCCAGTTACGCATGGAGAGGCTTGGCCTGTGACAGGGGCAGACCTACGGGTGTGACAATCCCGCGATATCCAGTTGCGCAGGGAGGGGTCTAGCCGGTGACGGGGGCTGATCCTCGGGGGTGACAATCCCGCGACTCCCAGTTACACAGGGATGGGTCTAGCCTGTGAGAGGGGCAGATCCTCGGGTGTAACGATCCCGTGTTTCCCAGTTAACGCAAGGAGGGGTTTGGCCGGTGACAGGGGCAGATCCTCGGGAGTAACGATCCCGCGTTATCCTAGTTGACCCGTATGGGTAGCGGGTTAGAATACTCCTATCGTGGCTCCGCGAGTCGTAAAAGGCGACCGAGGGCCGTCACTCCCACGTTACGGGAGAAAACTATGGAATGGAGAATGATAGGATGATTGTCATAGGGCCGCTGCCTGGGGATCGCCAGGGCATGTCTGGAGCCGGCGCTGGGCATGACAGCGAGCGGGACGTCGGTGACAGGGCGCTGATGAGGCGGGCCCCTGTTGCACAAACAGCTACAGCCCAACAACAACAACACGAACATCTACAACATGGGAGCCAAACGAGAACTAGGGTTCCACCCACCGAAGGTGCTGCGCGGGAACTTCAGCCAGCGTTCACAGAGGCGGGATTACAACGACGACGCATGAAATGGACTGTGTCCATGAATGAATCGATTATGCGTATCTTCTACAGGGTGACAAACTTAGGACAAGAGATTATCGGCTACCGACAACAACTGCATGCCGAGTTCTGCAGGGAGTTTCCACACATGCAAGTGTCTGAACAAAGAGTGTCAGATCAGTATCGAACTATTCTAAGAAATAACCGAATTCCAGAAACGCGACTTAACACTATCAAACGGGAAGTTGAGCTAGAGATCCACGGCGAACACATAGACATAGATGACAACCACAACAATGGGGAACTTCAAGAGCCTGGACAACAACTAGAAGCCGAAACGGTAGAACCAACAACCGAGAGTCTGGAACGGGTTAACGAAGAACATTTTGAAGGCTTGGACACACATATGAGACAGGCAGTATTGCGATACGAAGGCACAGACCCACTTAGCAGGCCACCGCTACCAAGATTAAATTCTTCCAGGAAACTTGCGATCGTGCTCGATCTTATGAACACAAGAATTTTACCAAGCTATGTTTCAGTGACACCAACATTAGAACGTATGCACATGTTAATCTACTGTGCCGCAACGGCAGTCATCACTGTAATGGGTGCCAAGATCCGAACGGCCCAAGAGTTGAATCGTGCAAGACCAGAACCACGAATGGCTCAATGGGAAATGCGACTAAATCGGAAGATCGAGAGTCTCCGTAAAGACATAGGACAAGTGACGGAATATATCAGAGGAGTTAGAACTAGAAGGATCCAGAGGGCGGTGCAGGCAGTAATGAGCCGCACCCAAATGCATTCTCGGCATGACCCCGCGAACATCACTGCTCAACAATGTCTTGACACATTAAAACAAAAACTTTCTGTTTTCGCAGGGCGTCTGAGGAGATACAAGGCTAGTAACAACAGGAAACGAGACAATAAACTCTTTGAACGATCAGAAAAGGGTTTCTACCGTGCTTTTAATTCTAGCGCCGATGCCACAAATGCGAGTTACCCTAGCAGAGAACAGGTCGACGGTTTCTGGAGAAATCAACTTGCCACACCAGGTCCATACAATGTCAGTGCAAGCTGGATCAGCGAAGAACGCGAGATGGGCCGGAACTATAGCCAGATGCAACACGAGCAATTCACAACCGCTGAGGTCTCCGATGTCATCAAGAATTCCCACAACTGGAAGGCACCAGGTCCAGATCATCTCCAAAATTATTGGATTAAGAAGTTGTGGTGCACGCATGAACAAATAACTACCTTAATTAATGAAGTCTTGCTCGATCCTCTGAAAATGCCATTGTTTCTTACACAGGGTGCAACTTACCTGTTACCAAAAGACCAGCGGAATACGGATAACCCTGCCAAGTACCGCCCAATAACCTGCTTGCCTACGCTTTACAAGATAATCACATCTTGCCTTACGCAGCGAATATATGCTCACTGCGAGCGGAACAACATCATTGCAATGCAGCAGAAGGGCTGCTCGAAGGGCGCAATGGGATGCAAAGAGCAACTCATCATAGACTCTGTCATCTGCAACCAGGCTCATTCCAAGCAACGAAACCTCCACATGGCTTATGTGGACTACAAAAAAGCATTTGATTCCGTACCTCACGACTGGCTCACAGGTATCTTAAAGCTGTATAAAATAGATCATCATACAGTTTCCTTTTTAGAACACGTTATGACAACCTGGCGCACTAAGATACAACTCAGAACCGCAGACAGTAACATCGAGACCGACACAATCAACATCCGAAGAGGGATTTTCCAAGGAGATTCACTCAGTCCACTGTGGTTCTGCATGGCGATGAACCCTCTATCACATCGGTTGAACTCTACAAAATATGGCTTCGCTATCAAAAGCAACAACGCAGAAGCGATCAAGTTGAATCACCTATTATATATGGATGATTTAAAACTGATCGCCGCAACCAAAAACCAACTAACGCAAATGCTTAAAATTGTAGAGGAGTTCTCCAGGGACATCGGAATGCTGTTTGGACTGGACAAGTGCCGCACCCTTAATATCATCCGGGGAAAGCTCGAACAAAGCGCACACGAGATGCAGGACGGCCAGGAGATCGAAGCAATGAGCAAGGGAGATACATACAAGTATCTCGGGATGAAACAAGCTCAAAGGATAGACCATCGAACAATGAAGACTGATTTAACGAATGAATTCATCAAGAGAGTAAGACAAGTAGTGCGAACTGATCTTAACAGCAGGAATTTGTTTAAGGCCCTGAACACGTATGCGTGCTCTGTACTCAGCTATTCGTTCGGAATAGTGAATTGGACCAACACGGACATCAACAACCTGCAACGAAAAGTTAGGACACTACTGACAAAAGCTCATAAACATCATCCCCGTAGCGCCGTAGAAAGAACAACTCTGCCACGTCAACTAGGAGGAAGAGGATTGGCAGATCTCAGCAAGCAATTGGACCAACAAATATTAAATCTGCGTAATTATTTCTACAGGCAGGCCAACAGCTCCACACTACATAGGGCTATATGCGGAGCAGACGTCTCAACACCGCTACGTCTGACGGAACACGAGCGTCAAAATCACCACCGAACCGACAACGATAAACTACAGAGGTGGTTGGGGAAGCCGCTGCACGGGAGACATCCTAATGAGGTTAACCAGGAACATGTCGACAAGTTAGCGTCGAACTATTGGCTGACCTCGGGACGAATGTTCCCCGAGACGGAAGGCTTCCTACTGGCCATACAAGATCAGGTTATACCAACTCGCAACTACCTAAAATTCATTGTAGGAGATGCATCGGTAGTGGATGACAGATGCAGATACGGGTGCCCAACTTCAGAAACAATCCAGCACATAACAGGAGGATGTCAGATGTTCGCATCAACGGAATATAAGGAACGACACGATTCGGTTGCCAAGATCTTGCACCGGGAACTGGCGGAAAAGCTGCTGCTTGTGCAGACAGAAAGGGTCCCAGATTACAACTACACACCTGAGCCTGTTCTTGAGAACAGCAACTACAAGATGTACTGGGATCGTACAGTTCTGACTGATCAACGAGTTGCCCATAACAGACCGGACCTTATAATAGTTGATAAAATTTCTAGGAAGACAATTCTGATTGATGTGGCCATCCCGAACAACAACAACCTGCGTGTGAAGCAAGTCGAGAAGATCGCGAAGTACAGAGACTTAGAAGAACGAATTAGAAGGCAATGGGAAATGGAGAACGTCCAGACGATTCCAATCATCATGTCAACAACTGGTGTTATACCAAAAAGTTTGCTGAGAAACATCAAGGAGCTGAATCTAACTGATAGTCTTTACAGGTCCATGCAGAAAGCGGTACTACTTGCGACAGCCCGAACCGTCAGGAAATTCATGGGGAATGCAGGATCGTCCAAGAACATCAATGTCACCTAGGGCCCGATAACATGGCAAGGGTCTCGTCCGAGCCAGATCCTTTTGGTATCTGGGATGCCCGGGATCTGAGTGAATGTTCCCCGTAGAGGGAGTGCGAATGCCTTTTGGCTAAGTCGAGATAATAATAATAATAATAATAATAATAATAATAATAATAATATGCGCAGGGGGGTTTAACCTGTGAGAGAGGCAGACCCACGGGTGTGACGATCCCGCGCTCCCCAGTTACGCAGGGATGGGTCTGACCTGTGAGAGGGGCAGATTCACGGGTGTGACGATCCCGCGATTCCCAGTTACGCATGGAGAGGTTTGGCCTGTGACAGGAGCAGACCTACGGGTGTGACAATCCCGCGATCTCCAGTTGCGCAGGGAGGGGTCTAGCTGGTGACGGGGGCTGATCCTCGGGTGTGACAATCCCGCGACTCTCGGTTACACAGGGATGGATCTAGCCTGTGAGAGAGGCGGATCTTCGGGTGTAACGATCCCGTGTTTCCCAGTTAACGCAAGGAGGGGTTTGACCTGTGAGAGGGGCAGATCCTCGGGTGTAACGATCCCGCGTTATCCTAGTTGACCTGTGTGGGTAGCGGGTTAGAATACTCCTATCGTGGCTCCGCGAGTCGTAAAAGGCGACCGAGGGCCGTCACTCCCACGTTACGGGAGAAACCCATGGAATGGAGATTAATAGGAGTTTTGTCATAGGGCCGCTGCCTGGGGATCGCCAGGGCATGTCTGGAGCCGGCGCTGGACATGACAGCGAGCGGGACGTCGGTGACAGGGCGCTGATGAGGCGGGCCCCTGTTGCACAAACAGCTACAGCCCAACAACAACACGAACATCTACAACATGGGAGCCAAACGAGAACTAGGGTTCCACCCACTGAAGGTGCTGCGCGGGAACTTCAGCCAGCGTTCACAGAGGCGGGATTACAACGACGACGCATGAAATGGACTGTGTCCATGAATGAATCGATTATGCGTATTTTTTACAGGGTGACAAACTTAGGACAAGAGATGATCGGCTACCGACAACAACTGCATGCCGAGTTCTGCAGGGAGTTTCCACACATGCAAGTGTCTGAACAAAGAGTGTCAGATCAGTATCGAACTATTCTAAGAAATAACCGAATTCCAGAAACGCGACTTAACGCTATCAAACGGGAAGTTGAGCTAGAGATCCACGGCGAACACATAGACATAGATGACAACAACAACAATGGGGAACTTCAAGCGCCTGGACAACAACTAGAAGCCGAAACGGTAGAACCAACAACCGAGAGTCTGGAATCGGTTAACGAAGAACATTTTGAAGGCTTAAACGCACATATGAGACAGGCAATATTGCGATACGAAGGCACAGACCCACTGAGCAGGCCACCGCTACCAAGATTAAATTCTTCCAGGAAACTTGCGATCGTGCTCGATCTTATGAACACACGAATTTTACCAAACTATGTTTCAGTGACACCAACATTAGAACGTATGCACATGTTAATCTACTGTGCCGCAACGGCAGTCACCACTGTAATGGGTGCCAAGATCCGAACGGCCCAAGAGTTGAATCGTGCAAGACCAGAACCACGAATGGCTCAATGGGAAATGCGACTAAATCGGAAGATCGAGAGTCTCCGTAAAGACATAGGACAAGTGACGGAATATATCAGAGGAGTTAGAACTAGAAGGATCCAGAGGGCGGTGCAGGCAATAATGAGCCGCACCCAAATGCATTCTCGGCATGACCCCGCGAACATCACTGCTCAACAATGTCTTGACACATTAAAACAAAAACTTTCTGTTTTCGCAGGGCGTCTGAGGAGATACAAGGCTAGTAACAACAGGAAACGAGACAACAAACTCTTTGAACGATCAGAAAAGGGTTTCTACCGTGCTTTTAATTCTAGCGCCGATGCCACAAATGCGAGTTACCCTAGCAGAGAACAGGTCGACGGTTTCTGGAGAAATCAACTTGCCACACCAGGTCCATACAATGTCAGTGCAAGCTGGATCAGCGAAGAACGCGAGATGGGCCGGAACTATAGCCAGATGCAACACGAGCAATTCACAACCGCTGAGGTCTCCGATGTCATCAAGAATTCCCACAACTGGAAGGCACCAGGTCCAGATCATCTCCAAAATTATTGGATTAAGAAGTTGTGGTGCACACATGAACAGATAACTACCTTAATTAATGAAGTCTTGCTCGATCCTCTGAAAATGCCATTGTTTCTTACACAGGGTGCAACCTACCTGTTACCAAAAGACCAGCGGAATACGGATAACCCTGCCAAGTACCGCCCAATAACCTGCTTGCCTACGCTGTACAAGATAATCACATCTTGCCTTACGCAGCGAATATATGCTCACTGCGAGCGGAACAACATCATTGCAATGCAGCAGAAGGGCTGCTCGAAGGGCGCAATGGGATGCAAAGAACAACTCATCATAGACTCTGTCATCTGCAACCAGGCTCATTCCAAGCAACGAAACCTCCACATGGCTTATGTGGACTACAAAAAAGCATTTGATTCCGTACCTCACGACTGGCTCACAGGTATCTTAAAGCTGTATAAAATAGATCATCATACAGTTTCCTTTTTAGAACACGTTATGACAACCTGGCGCACTAAGATACAACTCAGAACCGCAGACAGTAACATCGAAACCGACACAATCAACATCCGAAGAGGGATTTTCCAAGGAGATTCACTCAGTCCACTGTGGTTCTGCATGGCGATGAACCCTCTATCACATCGGTTGAACTCTACAAAATATGGCTTCGCTATCAAAAGCAACAACGCAGAAGCGATCAAGTTGAATCACCTATTATATATGGATGATTTAAAACTGATCGCAGCAACCAAAAACCAACTAACGCAAATGCTTAAAATTGTAGAGGAGTTCTCCAGGGACATCGGAATGCTGTTTGGACTGGACAAGTGCCGCACCCTTAATATCATCCGGGGAAAGCTCGAACAAAGCGCACACGAGATGCAGGACGGCCAGGAGATCGAAGCAATGAGCAAGGGAGATACATACAAGTATCTCGGGATGAAACAAGCTCAAAGGATAGACCATCGAACAATGAAGACTGATTTAACGAATGAATTCATCAAGAGAGTAAGACAAGTAGTGCGAACTGATCTTAACAGCAGGAATTTGTTTAAGGCCCTGAACACGTATGCGTGCTCTGTACTCAGCTATTCGTTCGGAATAGTGAATTGGACCAACACGGACATCAACAACCTGCAACGAAAAGTTAGGACACTACTGACAAAAGCTCATAAACATCATCCCCGTAGCGCCGTAGAAAGAACAACTCTGCCACGTCAACTAGGAGGAAGAGGATTGGCAGATCTCAGCAAGCAATTGGACCAACAAATATTAAATCTGCGTAATTATTTCTACAGGCAGGCCAACAGCTCCACACTACATAGGGCTATATGCGGAGCAGACGTCTCAACACCGCTACGTCTGACGGAACACGAGCGTCAAAATCACCACCGAACCGACAACGATAAACTACAGAGGTGGTTGGGGAAGCCGCTGCACGGGAGGCATCCTAATGAGGTTAACCAGGAACATGTCGACAAGTTAGCGTCGAACTATTGGCTGACCTCGGGACGAATGTTCCCCGAGACGGAAGGCTTCCTACTGGCCATACAAGATCAGGTTATACCAACTCGCAACTACCTAAAATTCATTGTAGGAGATGCATCGGTAGTGGATGACAGATGCAGATACGGGTGCCCAACTTCAGAAACAATCCAGCACATAACAGGAGGATGTCAGATGTTCGCATCAACGGAATATAAGGAACGACACGATTCGGTTGCCAAGATCTTGCACCAGGAACTGGCGGAAAAGCTGCTGCTTGTGCAGGCAGAGAGGGTCCCATATTACAACTACACACCTGAGCTTGTTCTTGAGAACAGCAACTACAAGATGTACTGGGATCGTACAGTTCTGACAGATCAACGAGTTGCCCATAACAGACCGGACCTTATAATAGTTGATAAAATTTCTAGGCAGACAACTCTGATTGATGTGGCCATCCCGAACAACAACAACCTGCGTGTGAAGCAAGTCGAGAAGATCGCGAAGTACAGAGATTTAGAAGAACGAATTAGAAGGCAATGGGAAATGGAGAACGTCCAGACGATTCCAATCATCATGTCAACAACTGGTGTTATACCAAAAAGTTTGCTGAGAAACATCAAGGAGCTGGGTCTAACTGATAGTCTTTACAGGTCCATGCAGAAAGCGGTACTACTTGCGACAGCCCGAACCGTCAGGAAATTCATGGGGAATGCAGGATCATCCAACAACATCAATGTCACCTAAGGCCCGATAACATGGCAAGGGTCTCGTCCGAGCCAGATCCTTTTGGTATCCGGGATACCCGGGATCTGAGTGAATGTTCCCCGTAGAGGGAGTGCGAATGCCTTTTGGCTAAGTCGAGATAATAATATAATTCCGCTATTTGATCATCTAAACTTCTAATCACCCTATTACTGTCTCCAAGTTGCGCTTCAAGAGTCACAATTTTTTGGTCTAGTCCCGCATGCATTTCATCTAGACCCTCTTCGACTCTAGCACTCCTTCCGAGAGCTGCAGAACTTTAGGGGTCCCTCGAAGAAGCCGCGGGTTGGGGCGATTGTGGCCCCACTGAACAGCTCTCAGAATTTTCAGGGTTCATCGTCACGCCCGCATCCCTCGAAGAAGCCTCGGGTTGGGGCGATTGTGACCCCACTGAGTCGCTTTCAGATGTTTGTTCCTGTAGCTGTGAGAAGGAAACATTAATAATAATAATAATAATAATATAAATAAATATATAAATAATAAACTACAGAGGTGGTTGGGGAAGCCGCTGCACGGGAGGCATCCTAATGAGGTTAACCAGGAACATGTCGACAAGTTAGCGTCGAACTATTGGCTGACCTCGGGACGAATGTTCCCCGAGACGGAAGGCTTCCTACTGGCCATACAAGATCAGGTTATACCAACTCGCAACTACCTAAAATTCATTGTAGGAGATGCATCGGTAGTGGATGACAGATGCAGATACGGGTGCCCAACTTCAGAAACAATCCAGCACATAACAGGAGGATGTCAGATGTTCGCATCAACGGAATATAAGGAACGACACGATTCGGTTGCCAAGATCTTGCACCAGGAACTGGCGGAAAAGCTGCTGCTTGTGCAGGCAGAGAGGGTCCCATATTACAACTACACACCTGAGCCTGTTCTTGAGAACAGCAACTACAAGATGTACGGGGATCGTACAGTTCTGACAGATCAACGAGTTGCCCATAACAGACCGGACCTTATAATAGTTGATAAAATTTCTAGGCAGACAACTCTGATTGATGTGGCCATCCCGAACAACAACAACCTGCGTGTGAAGCAAGTCGAGAAGATCGCGAAGTACAGAGATTTAGAAGAACGAATTAGAAGGCAATGGGAAATGGAGAACGTCCAGACGATTCCAATCATCATGTCAACAACTGGTGTTATACCAAAAAGTTTGCTGAGAAACATCAAGGAGCTGGGTCTAACTGATAGTCTTTACAGGTCCATGCAGAAAGCGGTACTACTTGCGACAGCCAGAACCGTCAGGAAATTCATGGGGAATGCAGGATCATCCAACAACATCAATGTCACCTAAGGCCCGATAACATGGCAAGGGTCTCGTCCGAGCCAGATCCTTTTGGTATCCGGGATACCCGGGATCTGAGTGAATGTTCCCCGTAGAGGGAGTGCGAATGCCTTTTGGCTAAGTCGAGATAATAATAATAGCCTGTGAGAGGGGCAGATCCTCGGGTGTAACGATCCCGTGTTTCCCTGTTAACGCAAGGAGGGGTTTGGCCGGTGACAGGGGCAGATCCTCGGAAGTAACGATCCCGCGTTATCCTAGTTGACCCGTATGGGTAGCGGGTTAGAATACTCCTATCGTGGCTCCGCGAGTCGTAAAAGGCGACCGAGGGCCGTCACTCCCACGTTACGGGAGAAAACTATGGAATGGAGAATGATAGGATAATTGTCATAGGGCCGCTGCCTGGGGATCGCCAGGGCATGTCTGGAGCCGGCGCTGGACATGACAGTGAGCGGGACGTCGGTGACAGGGCGCTGATGAGGCGGGCCCCTGTTGCACAAACAGCTACAGCCCAGCAACACGAACATTACAACATGGGAGCCAAACGAGAACTAGGGTTCCACCCACCGAAGGTGCTGCGCGGGAACTCCAGCCAGCGTTCACTCAGGCGGGATTACAACGACGACGCATGAAATGGACTGGGTCCATGAATGAATCGATAATGCGTATTTTTTACAGGGTGACAAACTTAGGACAAGAGATGATCGGCTACCGACAACAACTGCATGCCGAGTTCTGCAGGGAGTTTCCACACATGCAAGTGTCTGAACAAAGAGTGTCAGATCAGTATCGAACTATTCTAAGAAATAACCGAATTCCAGAAACGCGACTTAACGCTATCAAACGGGAAGTTGAGGTAGAGATCCATGGCGAACACCTAGACATAGACAACAACAACGGGGAAATTCAAGTGCCTGGACCACAACAAGAAGCCGGAACGACAGAGCGAACAACTGAGAATCGGGAAATTCAAGTGCCTGGACCACAACAAGAAGCCGAGACGGCGGGACGAACAACTGAGAATCGGGAATCAGTTAACGGAGAACACTTTGAAAGCCTAGACACACAGCTGAGAAGGGCGGTATTGCGATACGAAGGCACAGACCCACTGAGCAGGCCACCGCTACCAAGATTAAATTCTTCCAGGAAACTTGCGATCGTGCTCGATCTTATGAAC
The DNA here is from genome assembly GCA_963920635.1 of Pseudeuparius sepicola. NCBI lineage: Eukaryota > Metazoa > Arthropoda > Insecta > Coleoptera > Anthribidae > Pseudeuparius > Pseudeuparius sepicola. Next base: position 6,181,906 of record OY987307.1, read on the forward strand.
ACACGAATTTTACCAAACTATGTTTCAGTGACACCAACATTAGAACGTATGCACATGTTAATCTACTGTGCCGCAACGGCAGTCACCACTGTAATGGGTGCCAAGATCCGAACGGCCCAAGAGTTGAATCGTGCAAGACTAGAACCACGAATGGCTCAATGGGAAATGCGACTAAATCGGAAGATCGAGAGTCTCCGTAAAGACCTAGGACAAGTGACGGAATATATCAGAGGAGTTAGAACTAGAAGGATCCAGAGGGCGGTGCAGGCAATAATGAGCCGCACCCAAATGCATTCTCGGCATGACCCCGCGAACATCACTGCTCAACAATGTCTTGACACATTAAAACAAAAACTTTCTGTTTTCGCAGGGCGTCTGAGGAGATACAAGGCTAGTAACAACAGGAAACGAGACAACAAACTCTTTGAACGATCAGAAAAGGGTTTCTACCGTGCTTTTAATTCTAGCGCCGATGCCACAAATGCGAGTTACCCTAGCAGAGAACAGGTCGACGGTTTCTGGAGAAATCAACTTGCCACACCAGGTCCATACAATGTCAGTGCAAGCTGGATCAGCGAAGAACGCGAGATGGGCCGGAACTATAGCCAGATGCAACACGAGCAATTCACAACCGCTGAGGTCTCCGATGTCATCAAGAATTCCCACAACTGGAAGGCACCAGGTCCAGATCATCTCCAAAACTATTGGATTAAGAAGTTGTGGTGCACGCATGAACAGATAACTACCTTAATTAATGAAGTCTTGCTCGATCCTCTGAAAATGCCATTGTTTCTTACACAGGGTGCAACCTACCTGTTACCAAAAGACCAGCGGAATACGGATAACCCTGCCAAGTACCGCCCAATAACCTGCTTGCCTACGCTGTACAAGATAATCACATCTTGCCTTACGCAGCGAATATATGCTCACTGCGAGCGGAACAACATCATTGCAATGCAGCAGAAGGGCTGCTCGAAGGGAGCAATGGGATGCAAAGAGCAACTCATCACAGACTCTGTCATCTGCAACCAGGCTCATTCCAAGCAACGAAACCTCCACATGGCTTATGTGGACTACAAAAAAGCATTTGATTCCGTACCTCACGACTGGCTCACAGGTATCTTAAAGCTGTATAAAATAGATCATCATACAGTTTCCTTTTTAGAACACGTTATGACAACCTGGCGCACTAAGATACAACTCAGAACCGCAGACAGTAACATCGAGACCGACACAATCAACATCCGAAGAGGGATTTTCCAAGGAGATTCACTCAGTCCACTGTGGTTCTGCATGGCGATGAACCCTCTATCACATCGGTTGAACTCTACAAAATATGGCTTCGCTATCAAAAGCAACAACGCAGAAGCGATCAAGTTGAATCACCTATTATATATGGATGATTTAAAACTGATCGCAGCAACCAAAAACCAACTAACGCAAATGCTTAAAATTGTAGAGGAGTTCTCCAGGGACATCGGAATGCAGTTTGGACTGGACAAGTGCCGCACCCTTAATATAATCCGGGGAAAGCTCGAACAAAGCGCACACGAGATGCAGGACGGCCAGGAGATCGAAGCAATGAGCAAGGGAGATACATACAAGTATCTCGGGATGAAACAAGCTCAAAGGATAGACCATCGAACAATGAAGGCTGATTTAACGAATGAATTTATCAAGAGAGTAAGACAAGTAGTGCGAACTGATCTTAACAGCAGGAATTTGTTTAAGGCCCTGAACACGTATGCGTGCTCTGTACTCAGCTATTCGTTCGGAATAGTGAATTGGACCAACACGGACATCAACAACCTGCAACGAAAAGTTAGGACACTACTGACAAAAGCTCATAAACATCATCCCCGTAGCGCCGTAGAAAGAACAACTCTGCCACGTCAACTAGGAGGAAGAGGATTGGCAGATCTCAGCAAGCAATTGGACCAACAAATATTAAATCTGCGTAATTATTTCTACAGGCAGGCCACACTACATGGGGCTATATGCGGAGCAGACGTCTCAACACCGCTACGTCTGACGGAACACGAGCGTCAAAATCACCACCGAACCGACAACGATAAACTACAGAGGTGGTTGAGGAAGCCGCTGCACGGGAGGCATCCTAATGAGGTTAACCAGGAACATGTCGACAAGTTAGCGTCGAACTATTGGCTGACCTCGGGACGAATGTTCCCCGAGACGGACGGCTTCCTACTGGCCATACAAGATCAGGTTATATCAACTCGCAAGTACCTAAAATTCATTGTAGGAGATGCATCGGTAGTGGATGACAGATGCAGATACGGGTGCCCAACTTCAGAAACAATCCAGCACATAACAGGAGGATGTCAGATGTTCGCATCAACGGAATATAAGGAACGACACGATTCGGTTGCCAAGATCTTGCACCAGGAACTGGGGGAAAAACTGCTGCTTGTGCAGGCAGAGAGGGTCCCATATTACAGCTACACACCGGAGCCTGTTCTTGAAAACAGCAACTACAAGATGTACTGGGATCGTACAGTTCTGACAGATCAACGAGTTGCCCATAACAGACCGGACCTTATAATAGTTGATAAAATTTCTAGGCAGACAACTCTGATTGATGTGGCCATCCCGAACAACAACAACCTGCGTGTGAAGCAAGTCGAGAAGATCGCGAAGTACAGAGATTTAGAAGAACGAATTAGAAAGCAATGGGAAATGGAGAACGTCCAGACGATTCCAATCATCATGTCAACAACTGGTGTTATACCAAAAAGTTTGCTGAGAAACATCAAGGAGCTGGGTCTAACTGATAGTCTTTACAGGTCCATGCAGAAAGCGGTACTACTTGCGACAGCCCGAACCGTCAGGAAATTCATGGGGAATGCAGGATCATCCAACAACATCAATGTCACCTAAGGCCCGATAACATGGCAAGGGTCTCGTCCGAGCCAGATCCTTTTGGTATCCGGGATACCCGGGATCTGAGTGAATGTTCCCCGTAGAGGGAGTGCGAATGCCTTTTGGCTAAGTCGAGATAATAATAATATAATTCCGCTATTTGATCATCTAAACTTCTAATCACCCTATTACTGTCTCCAAGTTGCGCTTCAAGAGTCACAATTTTTTGGTCTAGTCCCGCATGCATTTCATCAGACCCTCTTCGACTCTAGCACTCCTTCCGAGAGCTGCAGAACTTTCGGGGTTCATCGTCACGCCCGCGTCCCTCGAAGAAGCCGCGGGTTGGGGCGATTGTGGCCCCACTGAGGGTTGGGGTGATTGTGACCCCACTGAGTCGCTTTCAGATGTTTGTTCCTGTAGCTGTGAGAAGGAAACATTAATAATAATAATAATAATAATAATAATAATACGCAGGGGGGATCTGACTTGTGAGAGAGGCAGATCCACGGGTGTGACAATCCCGCGCTCCCCAGTTACGCAGGGATGAGTCTGGCCTGTGAGAGGGGCAGATTCACGGGTGTAGCGATCCCGCGATTCCCAGTTACGCATGGAGAGGCTTGGCCTGTGACAGGGGCAGACCTACGGGTGTGACAATCCCGTGATATCCAGTTGCGCAGGGAGGGGTCTAGCCGGTGACGGGGGCTGATCCTCGGGGGTGACAATCCCGCGACTCCCAGTTACACAGGGATGGGTCTAGCCTGTGAGAGGGGCAGATCCTCGGGTGTAACGATCCCGTGTTTCCCAGTTAACGCAAGGAGGGGTTTGGCCGGTGACAGGGGCAGATCCTCGGGAGTAACGATCCCGCGTTATCCTAGTTGACCCGTATGGGTAGCGGGTAAGAATAATCCTATCGTGGCTCCGCGAGTCGTAAAAGGCGACCGAGGGCCGTCACTCCCACGTTACGGGAGAAAACTATGGAATGGAGAATGATAGGATGATTGTCATAGGGCCGCTGCCTGGGGATCGCCAGGGCATGTCTGGAGCCGGCGCTGGGCATGACAGCGAGCGGGACGTCGGTGACAGGGCGCTGATGAGGCGGGCCCCTGTTGCACAAACAGCTACAGCCCAACAACAACACGAACATCTACAACATGGGAGCCAAACGAGAACTAGGGTTCCACCCACCGAAGGTGCTGCGCGGGAACTTCAGCCAGCGTTCACAGAGGCGGGATTACAACGACGACGCATGAAATGGACTGTGTCCATGAATGAATCGATTATGCGTATTTTCTACAGGGTGACAAACTTAGGACAAGAGATTATCGGCTACCGACAACAACTGCATGCCGAGTTCTGCAGGGAGTTTCCACACATGCAAGTGTCTGAACAAAGAGTGTCAGATCAGTATCGAACTATTCTAAGAAATAACCGAATTCCAGAAACGCGACTTAACGCTATCAAACGGGAAGTTGAGCTAGAGATCCACGGCGAACACATAGACATAGATGACAACAACAACAATGGGGAACTTCAAGAGCCTGGACAACAACTAGAAGCCGAAACGGTAGAACCAACAACCGAGAGTCTGGAACGGGTTAACGAAGAACATTTTGAAGGCTTGGACACACATATGAGACAGGCAGTATTGCGATACGAAGGCACAGACCCACTTAGCAGGCCACCGCTACCAAGATTGAATTCTTCCAGGAAACTTGCGATCGTGCTCGATCTTATGAACACAAGAATTTTACCAAGCTATGTTTCAGTGACACCAACATTAGAACGTATGCACATGTTAATCTACTGTGCCGCAACGGCAGTCATCACTGTAATGGGTGCCAAGATCCGAACGGCCCAAGAGTTGAATCGTGCAAGACCAGAACCACGAATGGCTCAATGGGAAATGCGACTAAATCGGAAGATCGAGAGTCTTCGTAAAGACATAGGACAAGTGACGGAATATATCAGAGGAGTTAGAACTAGAAGGATCCAGAGGGCGGTGCAGGCAGTAATGAGCCGCACCCAAATGCATTCTCGGCATGACCCCGCGAACATCACTGCTCAACAATGTCTTGACACATTAAAACAAAAACTTTCTGTTTTCGCAGGGCGTCTGAGGAGATACAAGGCTGGTAACAACAGGAAACGAGACAATAAACTCTTTGAACGATCAGAAAAGGGTTTCTACCGTGCTTTTAATTCTAGCGCCGATGCCACAAATGCGAGTTACCCTAGCAGAGAACAGGTCGACGGTTTCTGGAGAAATCAACTTGCCACACCAGGTCCATACAATGTCAGTGCAAGCTGGATCAGCGAAGAACGCGAGATGGGCCGGAACTATAGCCAGATGCAACAAGAGCAATTCACAACCGCTGAGGTCTCCGATGTCATCAAGAATTCCCACAACTGGAAGGCACCAGGTCCAGATCATCTCCAAAATTATTGGATTAAGAAGTTGTGGTGCACGCATGAACAAATAACTACCTTAATTAATGAAGTCTTGCTCGATCCTCTGAAAATGCCATTGTTTCTTACACAGGGTGCAACTTACCTGTTACCAAAAGACCAGCGGAATACGGATAACCCTGCCAAGTACCGCCCAATAACCTGCTTGCCTACGCTTTACAAGATAATCACATCTTGCCTTACGCAGCGAATATATGCTCACTGCGAGCGGAACAACATCATTGCAATGCAGCAGAAGGGCTGCTCGAAGGGCGCAATGGGATGCAAAGAGCAACTCATCATGGACTCTGTCATCTGCAACCAGGCTCATTCCAAGCAACGAAACCTCCACATGGCTTATGTGGACTACAAAAAAGCATTTGATTCCGTACCTCACGACTGGCTCACAGGTATCTTAAAGCTGTATAAAATAGATCATCATACAGTTTCCTTTTTAGAACACGTTATGACAACCTGGCGCACTAAGATACAACTCAGAACCGCAGACAGTAACATCGAGACCGACACAATCAACATCCGAAGAGGGATTTTCCAAGGAGATTCACTCAGTCCACTGTGGTTCTGCATGGCGATGAACCCTCTATCACATCGGTTGAACTCTACAAAATATGGCTTCGCTATCAAAAGCAACAACGCAGAAGCGATCAAGTTGAATCACCTATTATATATGGATGATTTAAAACTGATCGCCGCAACCAAAAACCAACTAACGCAAATGCTTAAAATTGTAGAGGAGTTCTCCAGGGACATCGGAATGCTGTTTGGACTGGACAAGTGCCGCACCCTTAATATCATCCGGGGAAAGCTCGAACAAAGCGCACACGAGCTGCAGGACGGCCAGGAGATCGAAGCAATGAGCAAGGGAGATACATACAAGTATCTCGGGATGAAACAAGCTCAAAGGATAGACCATCGAACAATGAAGACTGATTTAACGAATGAATTCATCAAGAGAGTAAGACAAGTAGTGCGAACTGATCTTAACAGCAGGAATTTGTTTAAGGCCCTGAACACGTATGCGTGCTCTGTACTCAGCTATTCGTTCGGAATAGTGAATTGGACCAACACGGACATCAACAACCTGCAACGAAAAGTTAGGACACTACTGACAAAAGCTCATAAACATCATCCCCGTAGCGCCGTAGAAAGAACAACTCTGCCACGTCAACTAGGAGGAAGAGGATTGGCAGATCTCAGCAAGCAATTGGACCAACAAATATTAAATCTGCGTAATTATTTCTACAGGCAGGCCAACAGCTCCACACTACATAGGGCTATATGCGGAGCAGACGTCTCAACACCGCTACGTCTGACGGAACACGAGCGTCAAAATCACCACCGAACCGACAACGATAAACTACAGAGGTGGTTGGGGAAGCCGCTGCACGGGAGACATCCTAATGAGGTTAACCAGGAACATGTCGACAAGTTAGCGTCGAACTATTGGCTGACCTCGGGACGAATGTTCCCCGAGTCGGAAGGCTTCCTACTGGTCATACAAGATCAGGTTATACCAACTCGCAACTACCTAAAATTCATTGTAGGAGATGCATCGGTAGTGGATGACAGATGCAGATACGGGTGCCCAACTTCAGAAACAATCCAGCACATAACAGGAGGATGTCAGATGTTCGCATCAACGGAATATAAGGAACGACACGATTCGGTTGCCAAGATCTTGCACCGGGAACTGGCGGAAAAGCTGCTGCTTGTGCAGACAGAAAGGGTCCCATATTACAACTACACACCTGAGCCTGTTCTTGAGAACAGCAACTACAAGATGTACTGGGATCGTACAGTTCTGACTGATCAACGAGTTGCCCATAACAGACCGGACCTTATAATAGTTGATAAAATTTCTAGGAAGACAACTCTGATTGATGTGGCCATCCCGAACAACAACAACCTGCGTGTGAAGCAAGTCGAGAAGATCGCGAAGTACAGAGACTTAGAAGAACGAATTAGAAGGCAATGGGAAATGGAGAACGTCCAGACGATTCCAATCATGTCAACAACTGGTGTTATACCAAAAAGTTTGCTGAGAAACATCAAGGAGCTGAATCTAACTGATAGTCTTTACAGGTCCATGCAGAAAGCGGTACTACTTGCGACAGCCCGAACCGTCAGGAAATTCATGGGGAATGCAGGATCGTCCAAGAACATCAATGTCACCTAGGGCCCGATAACATGGCAAGGGTCTCGTCCGAGCCAGATCCTTTTGGTATCCGGGATGCCCGGGATCTGAGTGAATGTTCCCCGTAGAGGGAGTGCGAATGCCTTTTGGCTAAGTCGATATAATAATAATATAATTCCGCTATTTGATCATCTAAACTTCTAATCACCCTATTACTGTCTCCAAGTTGCGCTTCAAGAGTCACAATTTTTTGGTCTAGTCCCGCATGCATTTCATCTAGACCCTCTTCGACTCTAGCACTCCTTCCGAGAGCTGCAGAACTTTCGGGGTTCATCATCACGCCCGCGTCCCTCGAAGAAGCCGCGGGTTGGGGCGATTGTGTCCCCACTGAACAGCTCTCAGAATTTTCAGGGTTCATCGTCACGCCCGCATCCCTCGAAGAAGCCTCGGGTTGGTGCGATTGTGACCCCACTGAGGGTTGGGGTGATTGTGACCCCACTGAGTCGCTTTCAGATGTTTGTTCCTGTAGCTGTGAGAAGGAAACATTAATAATAATGATAATAATAATAATATAATTCCGCTATTTGATCATCTAAACTTCTAATCACCCCATTACTGTCTCCAAGTTGCGCTTCAAGAGTCACAATTTTTTGGTCTAGTCCCGCATGCATTTCATCTAGACCCTCTTCGACTCTAGCACTCCTTCCGAGAGCTGCAGAACTTTCGGGGTTCATCGTCACGCCCGCGTCCCTCGAAGAAGCCGCGGGTTGGGGCGATTGTGGCCCCACTGAGGGTTGGGGTGATTGTGACCCCACTGAGTCGCTTTCAGATGTTTGTTCCTGTAGCTGTGAGAAGGAAACATTATTAATAATAATAATAATAATAATAATATAATTCCGCTATTTGATCATCTAAACTTCTAATCACCCTATTACTGTCTCCAAGTTGCGCTTCAAGAGTCACAATTTTTTGGTCTAGTCCCGCATGCATTTCATCTAGACCCTCTTCGACTCTAGCACTCCTTCCGAGAGCTGCAGAACTTTCGGGGTTCATCGTCACGCCCGCGTCCCTCGAAGAAGCCGCGGGTTGGGGCGATTGTGGCCCCACTGAACAGCTCTCAGAATTTTCAGGGTTGATCGTCACGCCCGCATCCCTCGAAGAAGCCTCGGGTTGGGGCGATTGTGACCCCACTGAGGGTTGGGGTGATTGTGACCCCACTGAGTCGCTTTCAGATGTTTGTTCCTGTAGCTGTGAGAAGGAAACATTATTAATAATAATAATAATAATGATAATGATAATAATTACCAATCCTTTCATAATACTAGCCCTAGTAGTCTCTAATAAGGATATATTTTCCCCCCCAGGACCTCCCCCTATCTTCTTCGGTGATGGTGCGTCTGTCACATCACCCTCATTCCTCTTCCTTTTAGAGGAAGCGGATTGTGACACCACCGAATCTCCGCTGGGACTGCGGCGCGGTTGAGGCACTGGGGTATGTGCAGCAGCAGCGTGGGGCTGTGACAAGGAAGCAATAATAATAATAACAATAATAATAATAATAACAACACGAACATCTACAACATGGGAGCCAAACGAGAACTAGGGTTCCACCCACCGAAGGTGCTGCGCGGGAACTTCAGCCAGCGTTCACAGAGGCGGGATTACAACGACGACGCATGAAATGGACTGTGTCCATGAATGAATCGATCATGCGTATTTTTTACAGGGTGACAAACTTAGGACAAGAGATGATCGGCTACCGACAACAACTGCATGCCGAGTTCTGCAGGGAGTTTCCACACATGCAAGTGTCTGAACAAAGAGTGTCAGACCAGTATCGAACTATTCTAAGAAATAACCGAATTCCAGAAACGCGACTTAACGCTATCAAATGGGAAGTTGAGCTAGAGATCCACGGCGAACACATAGACATAGATGACAACAACAACAATGGGGAACTTCAAGCGCCTGGACAACAACTAGAAGCCGAAACGGTAGAACCAACAACCGAGAGTCTGGAATCGGTTAACGAAGAACATTTTGAGGGCTTAAACGCACATATGAGACAGGCAGTATTGCGATACGAAGGCACAGACCCACTGAGCAGGCCACCGCTACCAAGATTAAATTCTTCCAGGAAACTTGCGATCGTGCTCGATCTTATGAACACACGAATTTTACCAAACTATGTTTCAGTGACACCAACATTAGAACTTATGCACATGTTAATCTACTGTGCCGCAACGGCAGTCACCACTGTAATGGGTGCCAAGATCCGAACGGCCCAAGAGTTGAATCGTGCAAGACCAGAACCACGAATGGCTCAATGGGAAATGCGACTAAATCGGAAGATCGAGAGTCTCCGTAAAGACATAGGACAAGTGACGGAATATATCAGAGGAGTTAGAACTAGAAGGATCCAGAGGGCGGTGCAGGCAATAATGAGCCGCACCCAAATACATTCTCGGCATGACCCCGCGAACATCACTGCTCAACAATGTCCTGACACATTAAAACAAAAACTTTCTGTTTTCGCAGGGCGTCTGAGGAGATACAAGGCTAGTAACAACAGGAAACGAGACAACAAACTCTTTGAACGATCAGAAAAGGGTTTCTACCGTGCTTTTAATTCTAGCGCCGATGCCACAAATGCGAGTTACCCTAGCAGAGAACAGGTCGACGGTTTCTGGAGAAATCAACTTGCCACACCAGGTCCATACAATGTCAGTGCAAGCTGGATCAGCGAAGAACGCGAGATGGGCCGGAACTATAGCCAGATGCAACACGAGCAATTCACAACCGCTGAGGTCTCCGATGTCATCAAGAATTCCCACAACTGGAAGGCACCAGGTCCAGATCATCTCCAAAACTATTGGATTAAGAAGTTGTGGTGCACGCATGAACAGATAACTACCTTAATTAATGAAGTCTTGCTCGATCCTCTGAAAATGCCATTGTTTCTTACACAGGGTGCAACCTACCTGTTACCAAAAGACCAGCGGAATACGGATAACCCTGCCAAGTACCGCCCAATAACCTGCTTGCCTACGCTGTACAAGATAATCACATCTTGCCTTACGCAGCGAATATATGCTCACTGCGAGCGGAACAACATCATTGCAATGCAGCAGAAGGGCTGCTCGAAGGGAGCAATGGGATGCAAAGAGCAACTCATCACAGACTCTGTCATCTGCAACCAGGCTCATTCCAAGCAACGAAACCTCCACATGGCTTATGTGGACTACAAAAAAGCATTTGATTCCGTACCTCACGACTGGCTCACAGGTATCTTAAAGCTGTATAAAATAGATCATCATACAGTTTCCTTTTTAGAACACGTTATGACAACCTGGCGCACTAAGATACAACTCAGAACCGCAGACAGTAACATCGAGACCGACACAATCAACATCCGAAGAGGGATTTTCCAAGGAGATTCACTCAGTCCACTGTGGTTCTGCATGGCGATGAACCCTCTATCACATCGGTTGAACTCTACAAAATATGGCTTCGCTATCAAAAGCAACAACGCAGAAGCGATCAAGTTGAATCACCTATTATATATGGATGATTTAAAACTGATCGCAGCAACCAAAAACCAACTAACGCAAATGCTTAAAATTGTAGAGGAGTTCTCCAGGGACATCGGAATGCAGTTTGGACTGGACAAGTGCCGCACCCTTAATATAATCCGGGGAAAGCTCGAACAAAGCGCACACGAGATGCAGGACGGCCAGGAGATCGAAGCAATGAGCAAGGGAGATACATACAAGTATCTCGGGATGAAACAAGCTCAAAGGATAGACCATCGAACAATGAAGGCTGATTTAACGAATGAATTTATCAAGAGAGTAAGACAAGTAGTGCGAACTGATCTTAACAGCAGGAATTTGTTTAAGGCCCTGAACACGTATGCGTGCTCTGTACTCAGCTATTCGTTCGGAATAGTGAATTGGACCAACACGGACATCAACAACCTGCAACGAAAAGTTAGGACACTACTGACAAAAGCTCATAAACATCATCCCCGTAGCGCCGTAGAAAGAACAACTCTGCCACGTCAACTAGGAGGAAGAGGATTGGCAGATCTCAGCAAGCAATTGGACCAACAAATATTAAATCTGCGTAATTATTTCTACAGGCAGGCCAACAGCTCCACACTACATAGGGCTATATGCGGAGCAGACGTCTCAACACCGCTACGTCTGACGGAACACGAGCGTCAAAATCACCACCGAACCGACAACGATAAACTACAGAGGTGGTTGAGGAAGCCGCTGCACGGGAGGCATCCTAATGAGGTTAACCAGGAACATGTCGACAAGTTAGCGTCGAACTATTGGCTGACCTCGGGACGAATGTTCCCCGAGACGGACGGCTTCCTACTGGCCATACAAGATCAGGTTATACCAACTCGCAACTACCTAAAATTCATTGTAGGAGATGCATCGGTAGTGGATGACAGATGCAGATACGGGTGCCCAACTTCAGAAACAATCCAGCACATAACAGGAGGATGTCAGATGTTCGCATCAACGGAATATAAGGAACGACACGATTCGGTTGCCAAGATCTTGCACCGGGAACTGGCGGAAAAGCTGCTGCTTGTGCAGACAGAAAGGGTCCCATATTACAACTACACACCTGAGCCTGTTCTTGAGAACAGCAACTACAAGATGTACTGGGATCGTACAGTTCTGACTGATCAACGAGTTGCCCATAACAGACCGGACCTTATAATAGTTGATAAAATTTCTAGGCAGACAACTCTGATTGATGTGGCCATCCCGAACAACAACAACCTGCGTGTGAAGCAAGTCGAGAAGATCGCGAAGTACAGAGATTTAGAAGAACGAATTAGAAGGCAATGGGAAATGGAGAACGTCCAGACGATTCCAATCATCATGTCAACAACTGGTGTTATACCAAAAAGTTTGCTGAGAAACATCAAGGAGCTGGGTCTAACTGATAGTCTTTACAGGTCCATGCAGAAAGCGGTACTACTTGCGACAGCCCGAACCGTCAGGAAATTCGTGGGGAATGCAGGATCATCCAACAACATCAATGTCACCTAAGGCCCGATAACATGGCAAGGGTCTCGTCCGAGCCAGATCCTTTTGGTATCCGGGATACCCGGGATCTGAGTGAATGTTCCCCGTAGAGGGAGTGCGAATGCCTTTTGGCTAAGTCGAGATAATAATAATATAATTCCGCTATTTGATCATCTAAACTTCTAATCACCCTATTACTGTCTCCAAGTTGCGCTTCAAGAGTCACAATTTTTTGGTCTAGTCCCGCATGCATTTCATCAGACCCTCTTCGACTCTAGCGCTCCTTCCGAGAGCTGCAGAACTTTCGGGGTTCATCGTCACGCCCGCGTCCCTCGAAGAAGCCGCGGGTTGGGGCGATTGTGGCCCCACTGAGGGTTGGGGTGATTGTGACCCCACTGAGTCGCTTTCAGATGTTTGTTCCTGTAGCTGTGAGAAGGAAACATTAATAATAATAATAATAATAATAATAATAATATAATTCCGCTATTTGATCATCTAAACTTCTAATCACAATTTTTTGGTCTAGTCCCGCATGCATTTCATCTAGACCCTCTTCGACTCTAGCACTCCTTCCGACAGCTGCAGAACTTTCGGGGTTCATCGTCACGCCCGCGTCCCTCGAAGAAGCCGCGGGTTGGGGCGATTGTGGCCCCACTGAACAGCTCTCAGAATTTTCAGGGTTCATCGTCACGCCCGCATCCCTCGAAGAAGCCTCGGGTTGGTGCGATTGTGACCCCACTGAGGGTTGGGGTGATTGTGACCCCACTGAGTCGCTTTCAGATGTTTGTTCCTGTAGCTGTGAGAAGGAAACATTAATAATAATAATATAATTCCGCTATTTGATCATCTAAACTTCTAATCACCCTATTACTGTCTCCAAGTTGCGCTTCAAGAGTCACAATTTTTTGGTCTAGTCCCGCATGCATTTCATCTAGACCCTCTTAGACTCTAGCACTCCTTCCGAGAGCTGCAGAACTTTCGGGGTTCATCATCACGCCCGCGTGCCTCGAAGAAGCCGCGGGTTGGGGCGATTGTGTCCCCACTGAACAGCTCTCAGAATTTTCAGGGTTCATCGTCACGCCCGCATCCCTCGAAGAAGCCTCGGGTTGGTGCGATTGTGACCCCCACTGAGGGTTGGGGTGATTGTGACCCCACTGAGTCGCTTTCAGATGTTTGTTCCTGTAGCTGTGAGAAGGAAACATTAATAATAATGATAATAATAATAATATAATTCCGCTATTTGATCATCTAAACTTCTAATCACCCTATTACTGTCTCCAAGTTGCGCTTCAAGAGTCACAATTTTTTAGTCTAGTCCCGCATGCATTCCATCTAGACCCTCTTCGACTCTAGCACTCCTTCCGAGAGCTGCAGAACTTTCGGGGTTCATCGTCACGCCCGCGTCCCTCGAAGAAGCCGCGGGTTGGGGCGATTGTGGCCCCACTGAACAGCTCTCAGAATTTTCAGGGTTCATCGTCACGCCCGCATCCCTCGAAGAAGCCTCGGGTTGGGGCGATTGTGACCCCACTGAGGGTTGGGGTGATTGTGACCCCACTGAGTCGCTTTCAGATGTTTGTTCCTGTAGCTGTGAGAAGGAAACATTAATAATAATAATAATAATAATAATAATAATAATATAATTTCGCTATTTGATCATCTAAACTTCTAATCACCCTATTACTGTCTCCAAGTTGCGCTTCAAGAGTCACAATTTTTTGGTCTAGTCCCGCATGCATTTCATCTAGACCCTCTTCGACTCTAGCACTCCTTCCGAGAGCTGCAGAACTTTCGGGGTTCATCGTCACGCCCGCGTCCCTCGAAGAAGCCGCGGGTTGGGGCGATTGTGGCCCCAGTGAGGGTTGGGGTGATTGTGACCCCACTGAGTCGCTTTCAGATGTTTGTTCCTGTAGCTGTGAGAAGGAAACATTAATAATAAAAATAATAATAATAATAATAATATAATTCCGCTATTTGATCATCTAAACTTCTAATCACCCTATTACTGTCTCCAAGTTGCGCTTTAAGAGTCACAATTTTTTGGTCTAGTCCCGCATGCATTTCATCTAGACCCTCTTCGACTCTAGCACTCCTTCCGAGAGCTGCAGAACTTTCGAGGTTCATCATCACGCCCGCGTCCCTCGAAGAAGCCGCGGGTTGGGGCGATTGTGTCCCCACTGAACAGCTCTCAGAATTTTCAGGGTTCATCGTCACGCCCGCATCCCTCGAAGAAGCCTCGGGTTGGTGCGATTGTGACCCCACTGAGGGTTGGGGTGATTGTGACCCCACTGAGTCGCTTTCAGATGTTTGTTCCTGTAGCTGTGAGAAGGAAACATTAATAATAATGATAATAATAATAATATAATTCCGCTATTTGATCATCTAAACTTCTAATCACCCTATTACTGTCTCCAAGTTGCGCTTCAAGAGTCACAATTTTTTGGTCTAGTCCCGCATGCATTTCATCTAGACCCTCTTCGACTCTAGCACTCCTTCCGAGTGCTGCAGAACTTTCGGGGTTCATCGTCACGCCCGCGTCCCTCAAAGAAGCCGCTGGTTGGGGCGATTGTGGCCCCACTGAACAGCTCTCAGAATTTTCAGGGTTCATCGTCACGCCCGCATCCCTCGAAGAAGCCTCGGGTTGGGGCGATTGTGACCCCACTGAGGGTTGGGGTGATTGTGACCCCACTGAGTCGCTTTCAGATGTTTGTTCCTGTAGCTGTGAGAAGGAAACATTAATAATAATAATAATAATAATAATAATAATATACTCTGTCATCTGCAACCAGGCTCATTCCAAGCAACGAAACCTCCACATGGCTTATGTGGACTACAAAAAAGCGTTTGATTCCGTACCTCACGACTGGCTCACAGGTATCTTAAAGCTGTATAAAATAGATCATCATACAGTTTCCTTTTTAGAACACGTTATGACAACCTGGCGCACTAAGATACAACTCAGAACCGCAGACAGTAACATCGAGACCGACACAATCAACATCCGAAGAGGGATTTTCCAAGGAGATTCACTCAGTCCACTGTGGTTCTGCATGGCGATGAACCCTCTATCACATCGGTTGAACTCTACAAAATATGGCTTCGCTATCAAAAGCAACAACGCAGAAGCGATCAAGTTGAATCACCTAATATATATGGATGATTTAAAACTGATCGCCGCAACCAAAAACCAACTAACGCAAATGCTTAAAATTGTAGAGGAGTTCTCCAGGGACATCGGAATGCTGTTTGGACTGGACAAGTGCCGCACCCTTAATATCATCCGGGGAAAGCTCGAACAAAGCGCACACGAGATGCAGGACGGCCAGGAGATCGAAGCAATGAGCAAGGGAGATACATACAAGTATCTCGGAATGAAACAAGCTCAAAGGATAGACCATCGAACAATGAAGACTGATTTAACGAATGAATTCATCAAGAGAGTAAGACAAGTAGTGCGAACTGATCTTAACAGCAGGAATTTGTTTAAGGCCCTGAACACGTATGCGTGCTCTGTACTCAGCTATTCGTTCGGAATAGTGAATTGGACCAACACGGACATCAACAACCTGCAACGAAAAGTTAGGACACTACTGACAAAAGCTCATAAACATCATCCCCGTAGCGCCGTAGAAAGAACAACTCTGCCACGTCAACTAGGAGGAAGAGGATTGGCAGATCTCAGCAAGCAATTGGACCAACAAATATTAAATCTGCGTAATTATTTCTACAGGCAGGCCAACAGCTCCACACTACATAGGGCTATATGCGGAGCAGACGTCTCAACACCGCTACGTCTGACGGAACACGAGCGTCAAAATCACCACCGAACCGACAACGATAAACTACAGAGGTGGTTGGGGAAGCCGCTGCACGGGAGACATCCTAATGAGGTTAACCAGGAACATGTCGACAAGTTAGCGTCGAACTATTGGCTGACCTCGGGACGAATGTTCCCCGAGACGGAAGGCTTCCTACTGGCCATACAAGATCAGGTTATACCAACTCGCAACTACCTAAAATTCATTGTAGGAGATGCATCGGTAGTGGATGACAGATGCAGATACGGGTGCCCAACTTCAGAAACAATCCAGCACATAACAGGAGGATGTCAGATGTTCGCATCAACGGAATATAAGGAACGACACGATTCGGTTGCCAAGATCTTGCACCGGGAACTGGCGGAAAAGCTGCTGCTTGTGCAGACAGAAAGGGTCCCATATTACAACTACACACCTGAGCCTGTTCTTGAGAACAGCAACTACAAGATGTACTGGGATCGTACAGTTCTGACTGATCAACGAGTTGCCCATTACAGACCGGACCTTATAATAGTTGATAAAATTTCTAGGAAGACAACTCTGATTGATGTGGCCATCCCGAACAACAACAACCTGCGTGTGAAGCAAGTCGAGAAGATCGCGAAGTACAGAGACTTAGAAGAACGAATTAGAAGGCAATGGGAAATGGAGAACGTCCAGACGATTCCAATCATCATGTCAACAACTGGTGTTATACCAAAAAGTTTGCTGAGAAACATCAAGGAGCTGAATCTAACTGATAGTCTTTACAGGTCCATGCAGAAAGCGGTACTACTTGCGACAGCCCGAACCGTCAGGAAATTCATGGGGAATGCAGGATCGTCCAAGAACATCAATGTCACCTAGGGCCCGATAACATGGCAAGGGTCTCGTCCGAGCCAGATCCTTTTGGTATCCGGGATGCCCGGGATCTGAGTGAATGTTCCCCGTAGAGGGAGTGCGAATGCCTTTTGGCTAAGTCGATATAATAATATAATTCCGCTATTTGATCATCTAAACTTCTAATCACCCTATTACTGTCTCCAAGTTGCGCTTCAAGAGTCACAATTTTTTGGTCTAGTCCCGCATGCATTTCATCTAGACCCTCTTCGACTCTAGCACTCCTTCCGAGAGCTGCAGAACTTTCGGGGTTCATCGTCACGCCCGCGTCCCTCGAAGAAGCCGCGAGTTGGGGCGATTGTGGCCCCACTGAGGGTTGGGGTGATTGTGACCCCACTGAGTCGCTTTCAGATGTTTGTTCCTGTAGCTGTGAGAAGGAAACATTAATAATAAAAATAATAATAATAATAATAATATAATTCCGCTATTTGATCATCTAAACTTCTAATCACCCTATTACTGTCTCCAAGTTGCGCTTCAAGAGTCACAATTTTTTGGTCTAGTCCCGCATGCATTTCATCTAGACCCTCTTCGACTCTAGCACTCCTTCCGAGAGCTGCAGAACTTTCGGGGTTCATCATCACGCCCGCGTCCCTCGAAGAAGCCGCGGGTTGGTGCGATTGTGACCCCACTGAGGGTTGGGGTGATTGTGACCCCACTGAGTCGCTTTCAGATGTTTGTTCCTGTAGCTGTGAGAAGGAAACATTAATAATAATGATAATAATAATAATATAATTCCGCTATTTGATCATCTAAACTTCTAATCACCCTATTACTGTCTCCAAGTTGCGCTTCAAGAGTCACAATTTTTTGGTCTAGTCCCGCATGCATTTCATCTAGACCCTCTTCGACTCTAGCACTCCTTCCGAGAGCTGCAGAACTTTCGGGGTTCATCGTCACGCCCGCGTCCCTCGAAGAAGCCGCGGGTTGGGGCGATTGTGGCCCCACTGAACAGCTCTCAGAATTTTCAGGGTTCATCGTCACGCCCGCATCCCTCGAAGAAGCCTCGGGTTGGGGCGATTGTGACCCCACTGAGGGTTGGGGTGATTGTGACCCCACTGAGTCGCTTTCAGATGTTTGTTCCTGTAGCTGTGAGAAGGAAACATTAATAATAATAATAATAATAATAATAATAATATAATTCCGCTATTTGATCATCTAAACTTCTAATCACCCTATTACTGTCTCCAAGTTGCGCTTCAAGAGTCACAATTTTTTGGTCTAGTCCCGCATGCATTTCATCTAGACCCTCTTCGACTCTAGCACTCCTTCTGAGAGCTGCAGAACTTTCGGGGTTCATCGTCACGCCCGCGTCCCTCGAAGAAGCCGCGGGTTGGGGCGATTGTGGCCCCACTGAACAGCTCTCAGAATTTTCAGGGTTCATCGTCACGCCCGCATCCCTCGAAGAAGCCTCGGGTTGGTGCGATTGTGACCCCACTGAGGGTTGGGGTGATTGTGACCCCACTGAGTCGCTTTCAGATGTTTGTTCCTGTAGCTGTGAGAAGGAAACATTAATAATAATGATAATAATAATAATATAATTCCGCTATTTGATCATCTAAACTTCTAATCACCCTATTACTGTCTCCAAGTTGCGCTTCAAGAGTCACAATTTTTTGGTCTAGTCCCGCATGCATTTCATCTAGACCCTCTTCGACTCTAGCACTCCTTCCGAGAGCTGCAGAACTTTCGGGGTTCATCGTCACGCCCGCATCCCTCGAAGAAGCCTCGGGTTGGGGCGATTGTGACCCCACTGAGAGTTGGGGTGATTGTGACCCCACTGAGTCGCTTTCAGATGTTTGTTCCTGTAGCTGTGAGAAGGAAACATTAATAATAATAATATAATTCCGCTATTTGCTCATCTAAACTTCTAATCACCCTATTACTGTCTCCAAGTTGCGCTTCAAGAGTCACAATTTTTTGGTCTAGTCCCGCATGCATTTCATCTAGACCCTCTTCGACTCTAGCACTCCTTCCGAGAGCTGCAGAACTTTCGGGGTTCATCGTCACGCCCGCGTCCCTCGAAGAAGCCGCGAGTTGGGGCGATTGTGGCCCCACTGAGGGTTGGGGTGATTGTGACCCCACTGAGTCGCTTTCAGATGTTTGTTCCTGTAGCTGTGAGAAGGAAACATTAATAATAAAAATAATAATAATAATAATAATATAATTCCGCTATTTGATCATCTAAACTTCTAATCACCCTATTACTGTCTCCAAGTTGCGCTTCAAGAGTCACAATTTTTTGGTCTAGTCCCGCATGCATTTCATCTAGACCCTCTTCGACTCTAGCACTCCTTCCGAGAGCTGCAGAACTTTCGGGGTTCATCATCACGCCCGCGTCCCTCGAAGAAGCCGCGGGTTGGTGCGATTGTGACCCCACTGAGGGTTGGGGTGATTGTGACCCCACTGAGTCGCTTTCAGATGTTTGTTCCTGTAGCTGTGAGAAGGAAACATTAATAATAATGATAATAATAATAATATAATTCCGCTATTTGATCATCTAAACTTCTAATCACCCTATTACTGTCTCCAAGTTGCGCTTCAAGAGTCACAATTTTTTGGTCTAGTCCCGCATGCATTTCATCTAGACCCTCTTCGACTCTAGCACTCCTTCCGAGAGCTGCAGAACTTTCGGGGTTCATCGTCACGCCCGCGTCCCTCGAAGAAGCCGCGGGTTGGGGCGATTGTGGCCCCACTGAACAGCTCTCAGAATTTTCAGGGTTCATCGTCACGCCCGCATCCCTCGAAGAAGCCTCGGGTTGGGGCGATTGTGACCCCACTGAGGGTTGGGGTGATTGTGACCCCACTGAGTCGCTTTCAGATGTTTGTTCCTGTAGCTGTGAGAAGGAAACATTAATAATAATAATAATAATAATAATATAATTCCGCTATTTGATCATCTAAACTTCTAATCACCCTATTACTGTCTCCAAGTTGCGCTTCAAGAGTCACAATTTTTTGGTCTAGTCCCGCATGCATTTCATCTAGACCCTCTTCGACTCTAGCACTCCTTCCGAGAGCTGCAGAACTTTCGGGGTTCATCGTCACGCCCGCGTCCCTCGAAGAAGCCGCGGGTTGGGGCGATTGTGGCCCCACTGAACAGCTCTCAGAATTTTCAGGGTTCATCGTCACGCCCGCATCCCTCGAAGAAGCCTCGGGTTGGGGCGATTGTGACCCCACTGAGGGTTGGGGTGATTGTGACCCCACTGAGTCGCTTTCAGATGTTTGTTCCTGTAGCTGTGAGAAGGAAACATTAATAATAATAATAATAATAATAATAATAATAATAATATAATTCCGCTATTTGATCATCTAAACTTCTAATCACCCTATTACTGTCTCCAAGTTGCGCTTCAAGAGTCACAATTTTTTGGTCTAGTCCCGCATGCATTTCATCTAGACCCTCTTCGACTCTAGCACTCCTTCCGAGAGCTGCAGAACTTTCGGGGTTCATCATCACGCTCGCGTCCCTCGAAGAAGCCGCGGGTTGGGGCGATTGTGTCCCCACTGAACAGCTCTCAGAATTTTCAGGGTTCATCGTCACGCCCGCATCCCTCGAAGAAGCCTCGGGTTGGTGCGATTGTGACCCCACTGAGGGTTGGGGTGATTGTGACCCCACTGAGTCGCTTTCAGATGTTTGTTCCTGTAGCTGTGAGAAGGAAACATTAATAATAATGATAATAATAATAATATAATTCCGCTATTTGATCATCTAAACTTGTAATCACCCTATTACTGTCTCCAAGTTGCGCTTCAAGAGTCACAATTTTTTGGTCTAGTCCCGCATGCATTTCATCTAGACCCTCTTCGACTCTAGCACTCCTTCCGAGAGCTGCAGAACTTTCGGGGTTCATCGTCACGCCCGCGTCCCTCGAAGAAGCCGCGGGTTGGGGCGATTGTGGCCCCACTGAGGGTTGGGGTGATTGTGACCCCACTGAGTCGCTTTCAGATGTTTGTTCCTGTAGCTGTGAGAAGGAAACATTAATAATAATAATAATAATATAATTCCGCTATTTGCTCATCTAAACTTCTAATCACCCTATTACTGTCTCCAAGTTGCGCTTCAAGAGTCACAATTTTTTGGTCTAGTCCCGCATGCATTTCATCTAGACCCTCTTCGACTCTAGCACTCCTTCCGAGAGCTGCAGAACTTTCGGGGTTCATCGTCACGCCCGCGTCCGTCGAAGATGCCGCGGGTTGGGGCGATTGTGGCCCCACTGAACAGCTCTCAGAATTTTCAGGGTTCATCGTCACGCCCGCATCCCTCGAAGAAGCCTCGGGTTGGGGCGATTGTGACCCCACTGAGGGTTGGGGTGATTGTGACCCCACTGAGTCGCTTTCAGATGTTTGTTCCTGTAGCTGTGAGAAGGAAACATTATTAATAATAATAATAATAATGATAATAATTACCAATCCTTTCATAATACTAGCCCTAGTAGTCTCTAATAAGGATATATTTTCCCCCCCAGGACCTCCCCCTATCTTCTTCGGTGATGGTGCGTCTGTCACATCACCCTCATTCCTCTTCCTTTTAGAGGAAGCGGATTGTGACACCACCGAATCTCCGCTGGGACTGCGGCGCGGTTGAGGCACTGGGGTATGTGCAGCAGCAGCGTGGGGCTGTGACAAGGAAGCAATAATAATAATAACAATAATAATAATAATAACAACAACACGAACATCTACAACATGGGAGCCAAACGAGAACTAGGGTTCCACCCACCGAAGGTGCTGCGCGGGAACTTCAGCCAGCGTTCACAGAGGCGGGATTACAACGACGACGCATGAAATGGACTGTGTCCATGAATGAATCGATCATGCGTATTTTTTACAGGGTGACAAACTTAGGACAAGAGATGATCGGCTACCGACAACAACTGCATGCCGAGTTCTGCAGGGAGTTTCCACACATGCAAGTGTCTGAACAAAGAGTGTCAGACCAGTATCGAACTATTCTAAGAAATAACCGAATTCCAGAAACGCGACTTAACGCTATCAAATGGGAAGTTGAGCTAGAGATCCACGGCGAACACATAGACATAGATGACAACAACAATGGGGAACTTCAAGCGCCTGGACAACAACTAGAAGCCGAAACGGTAGAACCAACAACCGAGAGTCTGGAATCGGTTAACGAAGAACATTTTGAGGGCTTAAACGCACATATGAGACAGGCAGTATTGCGATACGAAGGCACAGACCCACTGAGCAGGCCACCGCTACCAAGATTAAATTCTTCCAGGAAACTTGCGATCGTGCTCGATCTTATGAACACACGAATTTTACCAAACTATGTTTCAGTGACACCAACATTAGAACTTATGCACATGTTAATCTACTGTGCCGCAACGGCAGTCACCACTGTAATGGGTGCCAAGATCCGAACGGCCCAAGAGTTGAATCGTGCAAGACCAGAACCACGAATGGCTCAATGGGAAATGCGACTAAATCGGAAGATCGAGAGTCTCCGTAAAGACATAGGACAAGTGACGGAATATATCAGAGGAGTTAGAACTAGAAGGATCCAGAGGGCGGTGCAGGCAATAATGAGCCGCACCCAAATACATTCTCGGCATGACCCCGCGAACATCACTGCTCAACAATGTCCTGACACATTAAAACAAAAACTTTCTGTTTTCGCAGGGCGTCTGAGGAGATACAAGGCTAGTAACAACAGGAAACGAGACAACAAACTCTTTGAACGATCAGAAAAGGGTTTCTACCGTGCTTTTAATTCTAGCGCCGATGCCACAAATGCGAGTTACCCTAGCAGAGAACAGGTCGACGGTTTCTGGAGAAATCAACTTGCCACACCAGGTCCATACAATGTCAGTGCAAGCTGGATCAGCGAAGAACGCGAGATGAGCCGGAACTATAGCCAGATGCAACACGAGCAATTCACAACCGCTGAGGTCTCCGATGTCATCAAGAATTCCCACAACTGGAAGGCACCAGGTCCAGATCATCTCCAAAATTATTGGATTAAGAAGTTGTGGTGCACGCATGAACAGATAACTACCTTAATTAATGAAGTCTTGCTCGATCCTCTGAAAATGCCATTGTTTCTTACACAGGGTGCAACCTACCTCTTACCAAAAGACCAGCGGAATACGGATAACCCTGCCAAGTACCGCCCAATAACCTGCTTGCCTACGCTGTACAAGATAATCACATCTTGCCTTACGCAGCGAATATATGCTCACTGCGAGCGGAACAACATCATTGCAATGCAGCAGAAGGGCTGCTCGAAGGGCGCAATGGGATGCAAAGAGCAACTCATCATAGGCTCTGTCATCTGCAACCAGGCTCATTCCAAGCAACGAAACCTCCACATGGCTTATGTGGACTACAAAAAAGCATTTGATTCCGTACCTTACGACTGGCTCACAGGTATCTTAAAACTGTATAAAATAGATCATCATACAGTTTCCTTTTTAGAACACGTTATGACAACCTGGCGCACTAAGATACAACTCAGAACCGCAGACAGTAACATCGAGACCGACACAATCAACATCCGAAGAGGGATTTTCCAAGGAGATTCACTCAGTCCACTGTGGTTCTGCATGGCGATGAACCCTCTATCACATCGGTTGAACTCTACAAAATATGGCTTCGCTATCAAAAGCAACAACGCAGAAGCGATCAAGTTGAATCACCTATTATATATGGATGATTTAAAACTGATCGCAGCAACCAAAAACCAACTAACGCAAATGCTTAAAATTGTAGAGGAGTTCTCCAGGGACATCGGAATGCTGTTTGGACTGGACAAGTGCCGCACCCTTAATATCATCCGGGGAAAGCTCGAACAAAGCGCACACGAGATGCAGGACGGCCGGGAGATCGAAGCAATGGGCAAGGGAGATACATACAAGTATCTCGGGATGAAACAAGCTCAAAGGATAGACCATCGAACAATGAAGACTGATTTAACGAATGAATTCATCAAGAGAGTAAGACAAGTAGTGCGAACTGATCTTAACAGCAGGAATTTGTTTAAGGCCCTGAACACGTATGCGTGCTCTGTACTCAGCTATTCGTTCGGAATAGTGAATTGGACCAACACGGACATCAACAACCTGCAACGAAAAGTTAGGACACTACTAACAAAAGCTCATAAACATCATCCCCGTAGCGCCGTAGAAAGAACAACTCTGCCACGTCAACTAGGAGGAAGAGGATTGGCAGATCTCAGCAAGCAATTGGACCAACAAATATTAAATCTGCGTAATTATTTCTACAGGCAGGCCAACAGCTCCACACTACATAGGGCTATATGCGGAGCAGACGTCTCAACACCGCTACGTCTGACGGAACACGAGCGTCAAAATCACCACCGAACCGACAACGATAAACTACAGAGGTGGTTGGGGAAGCCGCTGCACGGGAGGCATCCTAATGAGGTTAACCAGGAACATGTCGACAAGTTAGCGTCGAACTATTGGCTGACCTCGGGACGAATGTTCCCCGAGACTGAAGGCTTCCTACTGGCCATACAAGATCAGGTTATACCAACTCGCAACTACCTAAAATTCATTGTAGGAGATGCATCGGTAGTGGATGACAGATGCAGATACGGGTGCCCAACTTCAGAAACAATCCAGCACATAACAGGAGGATGTCAGATGTTCGCATCAACGGAATATAAGGAACGACACGATTCGGTTGCCAAGATCTTGCACCAGGAACTGGCGGAAAAGCTGCTGCTTGTGCAGGCAGAGAGGGTCCCATATTACAACTACACACCTGAGCCTGTTCTTGAGAACAGCAACTACAAGATGTACTGGGATCGTACAGTTCTGACAGATCAACGAGTTGCCCATAACAGACCGGACCTTATAATAGTTGATAAAATTTCTAGGCAGACAACTCTGATTGATGTGGCCATCCCGAACAACAACAACCTGCGTGTGAAACAAGTCGAGAAGATCGCGAAGTACAGAGATTTAGAAGAACGAATAAGAAGGCAATGGGAAATGGAGAATGTCCAGACGATTCCAATCATCATGTCAACAACTGGTGTTATACCAAAAAGTTTGCTGAGGAACATCAAGGAGCTGGGTCTAACTGATAGTCTTTACAGGTCCATGCAGAAAGCGGTACTACTTGCGACAGCCCGAACCGTCAGGAAATTCATGGGGAGTGCAGGAACGTCCAACAACATCAATGTCACCTAAGGCCCGATAACATGGCAAGGGTCTCGTCCGAGCCAGATCCTTTTGGTATCCGGGATACCCGGGATCTGAGTGAATGTTCCCCGTAGAGGGAGTGCGAATGCCTTTTGGCTAAGTCGAGATAATAATAATAATAAAGCTCATAAACATCATCCCCGTAGCGCCGTAGAAAGAACAACTCTGCCACGTCAACTAGGAGGAAGAGGATTGGCAGATCTCAGCAAGCAATTGGACCAACAAATATTAAATCTGCGTAATTATTTCTACAGGCAGGCCAACAGCTCCACACTACATAGGGCTATATGCGGAGCAGACGTCTCAACACCGCTACGTCTGACGGAACACGAGCGTCAAAATCACCACCGAACCGACAACGATAAACTACAGAGGTGGTTGGGAAAGCCGCTGCACGGGAGGCATCCTAATGAGGTTAACCAGGAACATGTCGACAAGTTAGCGTCGAACTATTGGCTGACCTCGGGACGAATGTTCCCCGAGACGGAAGGCTTCCTACTGGCCATACAAGATCAGGTTATACCAACTCGCAACTACCTAAAATTCATTGTAGGAGATGCATCGGTAGTGGATGACAGATGCAGATACGGGTGCCCAACTTCAGAAACAATCCAGCACATAACAGGAGGATGTCAGATGTTCGCATCAACGGAATATAAGGAACGACACGATTCGGTTGCCAAGATCTTGCACCGGGAACTGGCGGAAAAGCTGCTGCTTGTGCAGACAGAGAGGGTCCCATATTACAACCACACACCTGAGCCTGTTCTTGAGAACAGCAACTACAAGATGTACTGGGATCGTACAGTTCTGACTGATCAACGAGTTGCCCATAACAGACCGGACCTTATAATAGTTGATAAAATTTCTAGGAAGACAACTCTGATTGATGTGGCCATCCCGAACAACAACAACCTGCGTGTGAAGCAAGTCGAGAAGATCGCGAAGTACAGAGACTTAGAAGAGCGAATTAGAAGGCAATGGGAAATGGAGAACGTCCAGACGATTCCAATCATCATATCAACAACTGGTGTTATACCAAAAAGTTTGCTGAGAAACATCAAGGAGCTGAATCTAACTGATAGTCTTTACAGGTCCATGCAGAAAGCGGTACTACTTGCGACAGCCCGAACCGTCAGGAAATTCATGGGGAATGCAGGATCGTCCAACAACATCAATGTCACCTAAGGCCCGATAACATGGCTCGTCCGAGCCAGATCCTTTTGGTATCCGGGATGCCCGGGATCTGAGTGAATGTTCCCCGTAGAGGGAGTGCGAATGCCTTTTGGCTAAGTCGAGATAATAATAATTACCAATCCTTCCATAATACTAGCCCTAGTAGCCTCTAATAAGGCTACATTTTTCCCCCCAGGCCCTCCCCCTATCCTCTTCAGTGATGGTACATCCGTCACATCATCATTCCTCTTCCTCTTAGAGGAAGCGGGTTGTGTCATCACCGAATATCCGCTGGGAGTGCGGCGCGGTTGAGTCACCACTGGTGTATAGGTCGATTGTGCAGCGTGGGGCTGTGAGAAGGAAGGCAATAATAACAATAATAATAATAAGTCGATAATAATATTTGAATAGTGATTTTTTGTGTTAACTTACAGAAACGTTTGTATATGGACCCGTGTATGGACCAGTGTATGGCCCCTGGGGTGTTGTCAACCCCGATTGGGTCACCACTCCAGGGTTGACTGAAGCGTGGGTCTGTGAGAAGAAAGCAATAATATTAATAAGTCGATAATAATAATAATAATAATAATAATAATAACACAGGGTGCAACCTACCTGTTACCAAAAGACCAGCGGAATACGGATAACCCTGCCAAGTACCGCCCAATAACCTGCTTGCCTACGCTGTACAAGATAATCACATCTTGCCTTACGCAGCGAATATATGCTCACTGCGAGCGGAACAACATCATTGAAATGCAGCAGAAGGGCTGCTCGAAGGGCGCAATGGGATGCAAAGAGCAACTCATCATAGACTCTGTCATCTGCAACCAGGCTCATTCCAAGCAACGAAACCTCCACATGGCTTATGTGGACTACAAAAAAGCATTTGATTCCGTACCTCACGACTGGCTCTCAGGTATCTTAAAGCTGTATAAAATAGATCATCATACAGTTTCCTTTTTAGAACACGTTATGACAACCTGGCGCACTAAGATACAACTCAGAACCGCAGACAGTAACATCGAGACCGACACAATCAACATCCGAAGAGGGATTTTCCAAGGAGATTCACTCAGCCCACTGTGGTTCTGCATGGCGATGAATCCTCTATCACATCGGTTGAACTCTACAAAATACGGCTTCGCTATCAAAAGCAACAACGCAGAAGCGATCAAGTTGAATCACCTATTATATATGGATGATTTAAAACTGATCGCCGCAACCAAAAACCAACTAACGCAAATGCTTAAAATTGTAGAGGAGTTCTCCAGGGACATCGGAATGCTGTTTGGACTGGACAAGTGCCGCACCCTTAATATCATCCGGGGAAAGCTCGAACAAAGCGCACACGAGATGCAGGACGGCCAGGAGATCGAAGCAATGAGCAAGGGAGATACATACAAGTATCTCGGGATGAAACAAGCTCAAAGGATGGACCATCGAACAATGAAGACTGATTTAACGAATGAATTCATCAAGAGAGTAAGACAAGTAGTGCGAACTGATCTTAACAGCAGGAATTTGTTTAAGGCCCTGAACACGTATGCGTGCTCTGTACTCAGCTATTCGTTCGGAATAGTGAATTGGACCAACACGGACATCAACAACCTGCAACGAAAAGTTAGGACACTACTGACAAAAGCTCATAAACATCATCCCCGTAGCGCCGTAGAAAGAACAACTCTGCCACGTCAACTAGGAGGAAGAGGATTGGCAGATCTCAGCAAGCAATTGGACCAACAAATATTAAATCTGCGTAATTATTTCTACAGGCAGGCCAACAGCTCCACACTACATAGGGCTATATGCGGAGCAGACGTCTCAACACCGCTACGTCTGACGGAACACGAGCGTCAAAATCACCACCGAACCGACAACGATAAACTACAGAGGTGGTTGGGGAAGCCGCTGCACGGGAGGCATCCTAATGAGGTTAACCAGGAACATGTCGACAAGTTAGCGTCGAACTATTGGCTGACCTCGGGACGAATGTTCCCCGAGACGGAAGGCTTCCTACTGGCCATACAAGATCAGGTTATACCAACTCGCAACTACCTAAAATTCATTGTAGGAGATGCATCGGTAGTGGATGACAGATGCAGATACGGGTGCCCAACTTCAGAAACAATCCAGCACATAACAGGAGGATGTCAGATGTTCGCATCAACGGAATATAAGGAACGACACGATTCGGTTGCCAAGATCTTGCACCAGGAACTGGCGGAAAAGCTGCTGCTTGTGCAGGCAGAGAGGGTCCCATATTACAACTACACACCTGAGCGTGTTCTTGAGAACAGCAACTACAAGATGTACTGGGATCGTACAGTTCTGACAGATCAACGAGTTGCCCATAACAGACCGGACCTTATAATAGTTGATAAAATTTCTAGGCAGACAACTCTGATTGATGTGGCCATCCCGAACAACAACAACCTGCGTGTGAAGCAAGTCGAGAAGATCGCGAAGTACAGAGATTTAGAAGAACGAATTAGAAGGCAATGGGAAATGGAGAACGTCCAGACGATTCCAATCATCATGTCAACAACTGGTGTTATACCAAAAAGTTTGCCGAGAAACATCAAGGAGCTGGGTCTAACTGATAGTCTTTACAGGTCCATGCAGAAAGCGGTACTACTTGCGACAGCCCGAACCGTCAGGAAATTCATGGGGAGTGCAGGAACGTCCAACAACATCAATGTCACCTAAGGCCCGATAACATGGCAAGGGTCTCGTCCGAGCCAGATCCTTTTGGTATCCGGGATACCCGGGATCTGAGTGAATGTTCCCCGTAGAGGGAGTGCGAATGCCTTTTGGCTAAGTCGAGATAATAATAATAATGTTTCTTACACAGGGTGCAACCTACCTGTTACCAAAAGACCAGCGGAATACGGATAACCCTGCCAAGTACCGCCCAATAACCTGCTTGCTTACGCTGTACAAGATAATCACATCTTGCCTTACGCAGCGAATATATGCTCACTGCGAGCGGAACAACATCATTGCAATGCAGCAGAAGGGCTGCTCGAAGGGCGCAATGGGATGCAAAGAGCAACTCATCATAGACTCTGTCATCTGCAACCAGGCTCATTCCAAGCAACGAAACCTCCACATGGCTTATGTGGACTACAAAAAAGCATTTGATTCCGTACCTCACGACTGGCTCACAGGTATCTTAAAGCTGTATAAAATAGATCATCATACAGTTTCCTTTTTAGAACACGTTATGACAACCTGGCGCACTAAGATACAACTCAGAACCGCAGACAGTAACATCGAAACCGACACAATCAACATCCGAAGAGGGATTTTCCAAGGAGATTCACTCAGTCCACTGTGGTTCTGCATGGCGATGAACCCTCTATCACATCGGTTGAACTCTACAAAATATGGCTTCGCTATCAAAAGCAACAACGCAGAAGCGATCAAGTTGAATCACCTATTATATATGGATGATTTAAAACTGATCGCAGCAACCAAAAACCAACTAACGCAAATGCTTAAAATTGTAGAGGAGTTCTCCAGGGACATCGGAATGCTGTTTGGACTGGACAAGTGCCGCACCCTTAATATCATCCGGGGAAAGCTCGAACAAAGCGCACACGAGATGCAGGACGGCCAGGAGATCGAAGCAATGAGCAAGGGAGATACATACAAGTATCTCGGGATGAAACAAGCTCAAAGGATAGACCATCGAACAATGAAGACTGATTTAACGAATGAATACATCAAGAGAGTAAGACAAGTAGTGCGAACTGATCTTAACAGCAGGAATTTGTTTAAGGCCCTGAACACGTATGCGTGCTCTGTACTCAGCTATTCGTTCGGAATAGTGAATTGGACCAACACGGACATCAACAACCTGCAACGAAAAGTTAGGACACTACTGACAAAAGCTCATAAACATCATCCCCGTAGCGCCGTAGAAAGAACAACTCTGCCACGTCAACTAGGAGGAAGAGGATTGGCAGATCTCAGCAAGCAATTGGACCAACAAATATTAAATCTGCGTAATTATTTCTACAGGCAGGCCAACAGCTCCACCCTATATAGGGCTATATGCGGAGCAGACGTCTCAACACCGCTACGTCTGACGGAACACGAGCGTCAAAATCACCACCGAACCGACAACGATAAACTACAGAGGTGGTTGGGGAAGCCGCTGCACGGGAGGCATCCTAATGAGGTTAACCAGGAACATGTCGACAAGTTAGCGTCGAACTATTGGCTGACCTCGGGACGAATGTTCCCCGAGACGGAAGGCTTCCTACTGGCCATACAAGATCAGGTTATACCAACTCGCAACTACCTAAAATTCATTGTAGGAGATGCATCGGTAGTGGATGACAGATGCAGATACGGGTGCCCAACTTCAGAAACAATCCAGCACATAACAGGAGGATGTCAGATGTTCGCATCAACGGAATATAAGGAACGACACGATTCGGTTGCCAAGATCTTGCACCAGGAACTGGCGGAAAAGCTGCTGCTTGTGCAGGCAGAGAGGGTCCCATATTACAACTACACACCTGAGCCTGTTCTTGAGAACAGCAACTACAAGATGTACTGGGATCGTACAGTTCTGACAGATCAACGAGTTGCTCATAACAGACCGGACCTTATAATAGTTGATAAAATTTCTAGGCAGACAACTCTGATTGATGTGGCCATCCCGAACAACAACAACCTGCGTGTGAAGCAAGTCGAGAAGATCGCGAAGTACAGAGATTTAGAAGAACGAATTAGAAGGCAATGGGAAATGGAGAACGTCCAGACGATTCCAATCATCATGTCAACAACTGGTGTTATACCAAAAAGTTTGCTGAGAAACATCAAGGAGATGGGTCTAACTGATAGTCTTTACAGGTCCATGCAGAAAGCGGTACTACTTGCGACAGCCCGAACCGTCAGGAAATTCATGGGGAATGCAGGATCATCCAACAACATCAATGTCACCTAAGGCCCGATAACATGGCAAGGGTCTCGTCCGAGCCAGATCCTTTTGGTATCCGGGATACCCGGGATCTGAGTGAATGTTCCCCGTAGAGGGAGTGCGAATGCCTTTTGGCTAAGTCGAGATAATAATAACATAAGAATTTTACCAAACTATGTTTCAGTAACACCAACATTAGAACGTATGCACATGTTAATCTACTGTGCCGCAACGGCAATCACCACTGTAATGGGTGCCAAGATCCGAACGGCCCAAGAGTTGAATCGTGCAAGACCAGAACCACGAATGGCTCAATGGGAAATGCGACTAAATCGGAAGATCGAGAGTCTCCGTAAAGACATAGGACAAGTGACGGAATATATCAGAGGAGTTGGAACTAGAGGGATCCAGAGGGCGGTGCAGGCGGTGGTGAGCCGCACCCGGGTGCATTCTCGGCATGACCCCGCGAACGTCGCTGCTCAGCGGTGTCTTGACGCATTAAAGCGGGAACTTTCTGTTTTCGCAGGGCGTCTGAGGAGATGCAGGGCTGGTAACGGCAGCAAGCGGGACGGCGGACTCTTTGAACGATCAGAAGGGGGTTTCTGCCGTGCTTTTGGTTCTGGTGCCGGTGCCACGGGTGCGAGTTGCCCTGGCGGAGAGCAGGTCGGCGGTTTCTGGGGGGGTCGGCTTGCCACGCCGGGTCCATGCAGTATCAGTGCAAGCTGGATCAGCGAAGAACGCGAGATGGGCCGGAACTATAGCCAGATGCAACACGAGCAATTCACAACCGCTGAGGTCTCCGATGTCATCAAGAATTCCTACAACTGGAAGGCACCAGGTCCAGATCATCTCCAAAATTATTGGATTAAGAAGTTGTGGTGCACGCATGAACAAATAACTACCTTAATTAATGAAGTCTTGCTCGATCCTCTGAAAATGCCATTGTTTCTTACACAGGGTGCAACCTACCTGTTACCAAAAGACCAGCGGAATACGGATAACCCTGCCAAGTACCGCCCAATAACCTGCTTGCCTACGCTGTACAAGATAATCACATCTTGCCTTGCGCAGCGAATATATGCTCACTGCGAGCGGAACAACATCATTGCAATGCAGCAGAAGGGCTGCTCGAAGGGCGCAATGGGATGCAAAGAGCAACTCATCATAGACTCTGTCATCTGCAACCAGGCTCATTCCAAGCAACGAAACCTCCACATGGCTTATGTGGACTACAAAAAAGCATTTGATTCCGTACCTCACGACTGGCTCACAGGTATCTTAAAGCTGTATAAAATAGATCATCATACAGTTTCCTTTTTAGAACACGTTATGACAACCTGGCGCACTAAGATACAACTCAGAACCGCAAACAGTAACATCGAGACCGACACAATCAACATCCGAAGAGGGATTATCCAAAGGAGATTCACTCAGTCCACTGTGGTTCTGCATGGCGATGAACCCTCTATCACATCGGTTGAACTCTACAAAATATGGCTTCGCTATCAAAAGCAACAACGCAGAAGCGATCAAGTTGAATCACCTATTATATATGGATGATTTAAAACTGATCGCCGCAACGAAAAACCAACTAACGCAAATGCTTAAAATTGTAGAGGAGTTCTCCAGGGACATCGGAATGCAGTTTGGACTGGACAAGTGCCGCACCCTTAATATCATCCGGGGAAAGCTCGAACAAAGCGCACACGAGATGCAGGACGGACAGGAGATCGAAGCAATGAGCATGGGAGATACATAAAAGTATCTCGGGATGAAACAAGCTCAAAGGATAGACCATCGAACAATGAAGACCGATTTAACGAATGAATTCATCAAGAGAGTAAGACAAGTAGTGCGAACTGATCTTAACAGCAGGAATTTGTTTAAGGCCCTGAACACGTATGCGTGCTCTGTACTCAGCTATTCGTTCGGAATAGTGAATTGGACCAACACGGACATCAACAACCTGCAACGAAAAGTTAGGACACTACTGACGACAAAAGCTCATAAACATCATCCCCGTAGCGCCGTAGAAAGAACAACTCTGCCACGTCAACTAGGAGGAAGAGGATTGGCAGATCTCAGCAAGCAATTGGACCAACAAATATTAAATCTGCGTAATTATTTCTACAGGCAGGCCAACAGCTCCACACTACATAGGGCTATATGCGGAGCAGACGTCTCAACACCGCTACGTCTGACGGAACACGAGCGTCAAAATCACCACCGAACCGACAACGATAAACTACAGATGTGGTTGGGGAAGCCGCTGCATGGGAGGCATCCTAATGAGGTTGACCCGGAATATGTCGACAAGTTAGCGTCGAACTATTGGCTGACCTCGGGACGAATGTTCCCCGAGACGGAAGGCTTCCTACTGGCCATACAAGATCAGGTTATACCAACTCGCAACTACCTAAAATTCATTGTAGGAGATGCATCGGTAGTGGATGACAGATGCAGATACGGGTGCCCAACTTCAGAAACAATCCAGCACATAACAGGAGGATGTCAGATGTTCGCATCAACGGAATATAAGGAACGACACGATTCGGTTGCCAAGATCTTGCACCAGGAACTGGCGGAAAAACTTCTGCTTGTGCAGGCAGAGAGGATCCCATATTACAGCTACACACCGGAGCCTGTTCTTGAGAACAGCAACTACAAGATGTACTGGGATCGTACAGTTCTGACAGATCAACGAGTTGCCCATAACAGACCGGAACTTATAATAGTTGATAAAATTTCTAGGAAGACAACTCTGATTGATGTGGCCATCCCGAACAACAACAACCTGCGTGTGAAGCAAGTCGAGAAGATCGCGAAGTACAGAGACTTAGAAGAACGAATTAGAAGGCAATGGGAAATGGACAACGTTCAGACGATTCCAATCATCGTGTCAACAACTGGTGTCATACCAAAAAGTTTGCTGAGAAACATCAAAGAGCTGGGTCTAACTGATAATCTTTACAGGTCCATGCAGAAAGCGGTACTACTTGCGACAGCCCGAACCGAAATTCATGGGGAGTGCAGGAACGTCCAACAACATCAATGTCACCTAAGGCCCGATAACATGGCAAGGGTCTCGTCCGAGCCAGATCCTTATGGTATCCGGGATACCTGGGATCTGAGTGAATGTTCCCCAGAGAGGGAGTGCGAATGCCTTTTGGCTAAGTCGATATAATAATAATAAGTCGATAATAATATTTGACTAGTGATTTTATGGTGTGTTAACTTACAGAAACGTATGGAGCCGTGTATGGCCCAGTATATGGGTCCGTGTATGGACCCATATATGGGCCATTGTATGGACCCGTTGTTGTCAACCCCGATTGTGCCTTGGCAGAAGCGTGTGGCTGTGAGAAGAAAGCAATAATAAGTCGATAATACTATAATAATAATAACTTACAGAAACGTTTGCGACCTGAGTATTATATGTCGACGGTAAGCCAGTGCTGTACCCAGGGTAGCTCTGGTCTAGAGACATTTCGCGTAGCTGTGAGGAGACATTATTTGAAAAAAATATTGATTGATGATGTTAACTTACAGCACGGGAATCAAGTTTCGTTGGCACGTACGGCTCATTCTCTAACGTCTCTATCAGTTCTGTGGTTGTTAACTATTTAATGAAACATTATTTTTTTTTAGAATATAAATTATTAATCCAAAACTTAGAGGGGCTAATTATTGCAGACACTGCTTCAATAGTTTCTGCCTCGTTCAGAGTTAACTGAGTTGGCTGAAAGTGAATAATAATAGATAATTTTGCCAAAATTCATTTTTTGTGTATTATTTTATATTTAAAAAGTTGATGGCAAATTTTACAAATCAATGATATTATGGCGGAGGAAGTCAAAATTTTAAATGATAATATAGTTCTACAAATCATAATATTCTAGAAAATTTCTAGAAAACCTAAGCTCTACAGAGAAAACAATAAAAACTAAATGGGTTGCTGGAGACACAGACCGTCAAAGCTGTAAGGAAAATTGACTCCAAATTAATCTTAAAATTTATACAGATGAAAAAGATCACCTTGTATGATAAATAAATTAAAATGCCCTAATATATAAATTTTTTCAGAATAAATAGTATTGTTTGGAAATTTCCAAACAATAATATACTAATGATATTATTTTACGATCCCGACATCTGGAATTAGCATAATTTTACGATTTGGACATTTCCATACAATATACTTAATGATATTATTTTACGATCCTACCTTTTGGAATTATCAGAGTAATCAATTTTACGACATGATCATTTCCATATAATATACATAATGATATTATTTTACAATCCTAACATTACTTTCTCATTTCCATACAATACTAAATGATATGCGATTGTTCTCAAAATATTATTTTAGGACCTTAGGTAAGATTTACAATTTGAAAACCCTAAACTGGCCTCTTTTACTATTAAGAAAATGAGAATTTTAAGCAGAATAATATATTTTACAATGGACACAAATATTATTTTATGTAAATCTACTTTTGAACGCTCTAAACTGTTTTCTTTGGAAATTTTAAGAATATTGAAAGAAATGTACAGGGTGTCCACAAAATTCATCGTCAAGGCTTGTCAGAGGATATAAGAAATGTAGTTTTAAGACCTTTTGAATAAAAATATGTGCGCTTTGTTTTTAATATACAGAATGTTACAATTAACTTATGATTTTCTTTTTAATTATGAAACTACAAAATGTGAGGTAGGGAACATAACATTGTAAGGCGTTATTAAAAAGTAATACAGGATTTTTTAAAGCATCAGTAGCATGCTTGTGGGTAAGCTTTCCGTAAAGAGCTTTTACACCAACAGATTTTTTAAATGATTCCACACTCAATTCTAAACAGAAAACATCTCTTTCAAATTTTCTGCAAAGTGTCTCCCTAACTTGTAAAATAGAAAACATTTTTCAACAAAAAGGCTATAGAAGGTTTTGAAACTATAATCTAGCAGAGGACCGTGAAACAAATGATTTTTCACATGTTTGTTAAAAAATGAACAATCCATATATTAAAAACAAAGCTCACGTATTTTTATTCAAAAGTTCTTTAAACAACATTACCTATCATCTGACAAGCGTTGTAATTTTGAAGGAAAATTTTGTTCTCAACCAAATAAATTTAAAATTCGTTAAAAATTCGATTTTTAAAGAATTTTTATGTTAACATTAATTAAAACAGTTCAGCAGGGTTTCTAAAACTTTCAGTAATAAGCTATAAATTTTGTTTTAGTAATAATTTAGTCATAATATTAAAATTGCCATTATTACGGCATGTAACAGAAAATAATTCTCTTAAAAGTCATCCGATGCTCTCATGAATCAATTTCTATCAAAAAGGCTATAGAAGGTTTTTTGGAACTATAATCTAGCAGAAGAGCGTGAAGCAAATGATTTTTCACATGGTCAAGGGTATCGTTTTCTATGTTTGATAAAATTAACACTCCATATATTAAAAACAAAGCGTCAGCGCAGATATTTTTATTCAAAAAGTTCTTTAAACCACATTACCAATCATCTGACAGGCGTTGTAATTTTGCGAGGAAAATTTTGTTAACCAAAAAAAAATTTCAAAATTCGTTAAAAATTCGATTTTTAAAGGATTAATATGTTAACAATAATTAAAACAGTTCAGCTAGGTTTCTAAAACTTTTAGTAATAAGCTATAAATTTCGTTTTAGTAATAATTTAGTCATAGCATTAAAATTGTAATTATTACGACATTTAACAGAAAATAATTCCCTTAAAAAATATGAAACATTTTTTATCCTGTTCGCAAATAGATACCTTAGCATCTTCAGGGTTGTAAATATAAAACACATTATTTATTAGTGAGAACAATATAATGTGACCCAATCTCAGCAACATCTTGATTATAACTGAAATGTCTCGATAAATGTTCTTTTATATATGAGGATCTACATTAAATCTCGTACAGTTTCACTTAAAGGTAAATATTCCATGGCGCAGTCATGAATAATTATGCAGTAGGCTCGAGTTCTATCAGGAAACCCATTGCTGTTTTCTATGTCCCGCTTAACGTCAACTGTGTTTAATTTTATAGATTCACTCCGGCGAGAACAGTCAATGACAAACAAGGTTGCATTATCTTTGTAATCTGCATAGCTAAGTAGCGGGCGACTCTCCCCCACATTCATATAACTTGAATAAAATTCCACATAACTGTGATAGGCCTCCAGAAAGTCGTTACCATCAAAATTCAACCTCTGACGTTCGAATGGAAAATATTCACCGTTTACAATTAATCTCACATCTGTCGTATCTATGTGATCAAGTGCCGTGGGATTTTTTTTTTAATTCTCATTGCGATTAGTCTGAAATCCCACGATGACGTACCGAGGAGTTGACACTGCTGCAGATGATTTTACAGCCCATATTTCTCTTCGGGAGTTTACAGTAAGATTTGGCAATTCGTGTAACTCCCACTTACGGAACGCAATTATAATTGGACGATCAACTTTTATAGATTTAAGGAGATCCAATCTAATCATATCATTCGGCTGAATATGTTTAACTTTTAATTCAATGTTGGAAATTGTTATTTCTGCAGTTATGACAGGAAGCGGGTTTGCAGCGTCTTGGGTTAGTAATAAAGCATTGTTATCATTTCGGGCTCGTATTAATCTCACTGTTTGTTTGCCGCAAATTGCCATCTGATAATCGTTGAATATTCCAAACAGATGTTTTAGCGGTATTCTTACATTGAATGTTCCATCATTGTTGACAGCAAAAGATTTATCGACGCCAGCCCAGCTCGCTGTTGGCATATATTTCTCATCACTAGTAGTATAGCAAAGATACGATCTGATTGTGCTTACAATTCCCGGGTTTCTCACTACCTCCACTTCTTTACCATTTAGTTCGTAAGAAATAGAATCGAAGAGAAATGCCCCCCCCCCCCATTGTTGGATAGTTTACAATTTCCGGCACCAGTTTTCTTAGTCACTTCACCTTTGACAAAAATTGAAGCATCGTACATCAATAACCATGCATCACTCTGTAGACTATAGGCATCTTTGAAACCGTTAGAGATACAGAGTTGGTTAAATGAGATTAAAGTCATTAACATCTTTTTTTAGTAACTCTCCATTGTTCACCTCTCGTTGTTTTCTTCGTTGTAATTCAACTATTTGCTCATCTAAACTTCTAATCACCCTATTATTGTCTCCAAGTTGTGCTTCAAGATTCACAATTTTTTGGTCTAGTGACGCATGCAATTCATCTAGACCCTCTTCAACTCTATCACTCCTTCCGAGAGCTGCAGAACTTTCGGGGTTCAACGTCGGTGGCGCCACGCACGAATCCCTCGAAGAAGCCGCGGGTTGGGGTGATTGTGACCCCACGGAGGGTTGGGGTGACCCCACTGATCCGCTCTCAGAAGTTTGTTCCTGTTGCTGTGAGAAGGAAACATTATTAATAATAATAACATCATCATTCCTCTTCCTCTTAGAGGAAGCGGGTTGTGTCATCACCGAATATCCGCTGGGAGTGTGGCGCGGTTGAGTCACCACTGGTGTATAGGTCGATTGTGCAGCGTGGGGCTGTGAGAAGGAAGCAATAATAACAATAATAATAATAAGTCGATAATAATATTTGAATAGTGATTTTTATGTGTTAACTTACAGGAACGTTTGTATATGGACCCGTGTATGGCCCCTGGGGTGTTGTCAACCCCGATTGGGTCACCACTCCAGGGTTGACTGAAGCGTGGGTCTGTGAGATGAAAGCAATAATATTAATAAGTCGATAATAATAATAATACCATACAAGATCAGGTTATACCAACTCGCAACTACCTAAAATTCATTGTAGGAGATGCATCGGTAGTGGATGACAGATGCAGATACGGGTGCCCAACTTCAGAAACAATCCAGCACATAACAGGAGGATGTCAGATGTTCGCATCAACGGAATATAAGGAACGACACGATTCGGTTGCCAAGATCTTGCACCAGGAACTGGCGGAAAAGCTGCTGCTTGTGCAGGCAGAGAGGGTCCCATATTACAACTACACACCTGAGCCTGTTCTTGAGAACAGCAACTACAAGATGTACTGGGATCGTACAGTTCTGACAGATCAACGAGTTGCCCATAACAGACCGGACCTTATAATAGTTGATAAAATTTCTAGGCAGACAACTCTGATTGATGTGGCCATCCCGAACAACAACAACCTGCGTGTGAAGCAAGTCGAGAAGATCGCGAAGTACAGAGATTTAGAAGAACGAATTAGAAGGCAATGGGAAATGGAGAACGTCCAGACGATTCCAATCATCATGTCAACAACTGGTGTTATACCAAAAAGTTTGCTGAGAAACATCAAGGAGCTGGGTCTAACTGATAGTCTTTACAGGTCCATGCAGAAAGCGGTACTACTTGCGACAGCCCTAACCGTCAGGAAATTCATGGGGAGTGCAGGAACGTCCAACAACATCAATGTCACCTAAGGCCCGATAACATGGCAAGGGTCTCGTCCGAGCCAGATCCTTTTGGTATCCGGGATACCCGGGATCTGAGTGAATGTTCCCCGTAGAGGGAGTGCGAATGCCTTTTGGCTAAGTCGAGATAATAATAATAATAATAATAATAATAATAAGTCGATAATAATATTTGACTAGTGATTTTATGGTGTGTTAACTTACAGAAACGTATGGAGCCGTGTATGGCCCAGTATATGGGTCCGTGTATGGACCCGTTGTTGTCAACCCCGATTGTGCCTTGGCAGAAGCGTGTGGCTGTGAGAAGAAAGCAAGAAGTACTGATGTACAGGTGCAGTCTTATTTATAGTGACGACCCCTCGCACCTCCTCCATGCAGCTCTCTGCAATGTTGCCAGATTGATGAAAGTTTCCTGAACATTACCAACATTCACCCCCACCAATATTCATTATTGTCCTAGAGTAGACGCAAACAGAGAAATACAACATAAAGCCGATGCGCCAACTTGAATTGCCAGCGGCGGCGTAAAAATCTGTTTGCGCGGAGCAATCGCTTCAAATAATAATAAAATTATTCGTCAATTATTTTTAGTTTTTTACTATTTAAAATTTATTTATTTATTTTCCGTAATTACACTCCACTCAAAAACTAATATGCTGCATAAGCAAGTTATAATTCAGGTACAATATAATTGAGGATTTTATTTCTTAATATCTTAAGACACTTTCCAGTAAGAGGTCTTAGGAGCTCGAAAAAATATAATGCGCTATTATGTAGGTATTTTAATATTTTTAGTAATAATAAATTTAAACAAATATTTTTTAACTTAATACTAATCCGGCAATGGGTCAATACCCTCTAGATCACAATCGCTCTCGCCCCAGTCATTAGAGTTTCCAGTGTTTATTGTAAAAACGGGTCTTCCATAGCATCATCTAACAAATTAATGTAATCATCCACAATCATGTCGGCGTGTTCGCACACCGTGCTGCATACTGCCGGTTCAATTTCTGCAAATTTCTGTCTTGCGAGAACTTCAACATCCTTTAACTTGAAAGTTACATTTCTGGCGGCTACCCAGTTTTTCATGTTTGATAACTGAATACTGTGCCCGTGTTCATTCATAATAGTATCCAAGACATATTAGTAGTAAGACTATGAGAGTATGACGCCAAACCTGTCTCAACAAGTTTGGCGTCCTTCCGAGAGCTGACAAATTTGTTTCTTCCGGGTTCCTCGTCGGTGGCGCCATATCATCACCGGTATCCCTCGAAAAAGAAGCGTGAGCGGGTTGGGGCGATTGTGACACCACTGAACAGCTCTCAGAAGTTTGTTCATTTGACAGACACGGAACCTATCCTATGCCCACCCCTCAGCACCTGCCGAGAACACAGGTTTCGACAGGTTTGGTCTGATGCTCTCTTAGCCTGTCTATGAGAGTACCAGACCAATCGATATACCCCCCAAATCCTAAGAGAGTACGAGACCAGACAGGTTTCGACAAGTTTGGTCTGATACTCTCTTAGTATCTCTACTAGCGTTAAATATGATTTTGTTGGGAAATAAAAAAAAAGTTTTATTAATTATTGTTTTCACAAGTAAAGTATTTCTTAACTGAATATAATTGATTATAGGGCACTTTTTAGGCATTACTGACTTGATAGTACACAGAATATGTATTTA
Source organism: Pseudeuparius sepicola (assembly GCA_963920635.1). Classification (NCBI taxonomy): domain Eukaryota; kingdom Metazoa; phylum Arthropoda; class Insecta; order Coleoptera; family Anthribidae; genus Pseudeuparius; species Pseudeuparius sepicola. Next base: position 6,223,584 of record OY987307.1, read on the forward strand.
TGAACATTATTATCATATTTGAATAAAACAACGTTGTATATACGCATCGGTTACAACGTTGTTTTGTGGAAGTAAGGCGGTTAAAACGTTGTTTTACGATTAAAAATGAAGCAAAAGTTTTAATGCGAAGTGTTTATTATCGTAAAACAACAATATGAAATTTTACGTAAGTAACTTATTCTAAAGGTTATACTCAAGTTCTAATTTATTCACTCTTAAGATTTTCATAGAAAGTTACATACTGTAGCGGAATATAGTCACACATTTGTAATAAGTTATCAAGTTTTTTCCTTCTTGATTGGTAGTGGCCCGTTATACGCTTCCGCTAGATCATCCACAGCTACGACAGTCACCGCTTTTTTAGGTGATTTTAAAGAATAAGAACACCATGGTTGCATGTTATTGTGACTTTTCCTTAATCGGATAGTGTTTGCATCATCTGACGTAATTTGTATCCACACTGCCTGGGTTATTTTGCACTTAGGATCTATCCATATTACACTTTCTGCCTTAGTAAAATTTTTAAAAAACGTTTGATGCATGTAAATGACTCTAAAAGGATTATTATTTACTCTTGAGTTTGCGATGACATCTGTCCACTGAAATGGCACATACACCGAGGAAAGTTTTTTGTTGCGTTCTATCAGAGCAAAGTCTCGCAGGGTAAAAAGCTGTGTCTGTCTACTGTCACTCTCCACTTGGGTGAAGTATTTTGCTGGCACTAAAAGTCGAAGTAATGCTATCATCATCCAATTTTTATTTTGACCTACACATCTATCCGACCAAACAAGTTTTCTTTCTTCCCCTGAACCAAGACGGTTGAAATTTTCAGTTACATAGAGTAGTAATGCTGATTCTATCTCAGTGGACCCGCGATGCGCCATTGCTTCATGCCGTACCATCATTGTAGTGAGATTATTTCCCATGTTATTAAGAGCATAGTTGTATGTAGAAAATTGCCGTTGATAGAAGATTGACGAATGAGATAAAAAAGTACTTGCTGTAGATGTGTACACAACAACATAATTAGGATTTATTTTAGCTACTTCAGTATCTTGTCGTAATGTCTTGTAACCTGCTTCCGCCCGCATACGGTGGATTTTACTTTCAACTTCAATGTTTTTTCTTTCATGTTCATCACTGGTTGAAGAAAGTTTGTTAAAAAGTTTGTCACAGTATGATGAATATGTGTCCGATCTTGGAAGTCGAAAACGCAAATTGAAGTTACTTTTAAAAATATCATGATACATTGGCAGTGACATTTTAGTTTTGGGGTATTTTTCTAAAAACAGTCTGTACATTTTTGTGATGTTTAAATCCGCTGCAAGGCAACTCTTGGAGGAAGCATTTCTACTATAATGATTTTCTTGTTGTGGAAATGATATATGTTCACATACATTATCCGCATCTGTTGCCTTCACTTTTTTTGGGGCGATTAGCATGTTTGCCACGTTGATCATTTACATTTTCAGCAGATTTAATTTTATCAACAAGGTATTGGATAAAGGAAATGTAACAGTTATTATTAGTAAAGAACAATATCATTCATTAAGCAATGATATTTTAGATGATACTTAAGCCCGATCCACACTAGGCGCTCAGGTCACAGTACGCTCACGCTCCGCTCACAGTCAACAATTTTGAGTAGTATTCACACTTTCCTCCAACTGACGCTCACTTAATCAGTTTCATCAGAAACGTCGACCATCGCTGTTGTAATAAATATGAACAAATTTTCAATAGTTGATTTAGCTGAAATTGCTATATGTTTGGATGATGAAGAACAACAAAAGAAGAAACGCAGGAAGATATGGGTTCACGACATTTTGAAAAAGCGAAAAACCGAAGGAGAATTTTTCACTTTATACAGGGTTAACTATCACTTAGTACAAAATTTTTTATGGCAGATAAAGAAAAAATAGACTTGCCTAAATAAATTTTCAAAAATTTTCTAACATTTGTCTTAAGCCTAAAAATTTTTTTTTCAAATTGTATTAAACCCCTCAAAAAACGCCGCCTATGGACGCCCGCGCGACATGTCTAAAAATTTCGCGTGTGTCAATAGCGCGGCGTTGCCACGTCTATCAATTTATCCGAGGATTCACCACAAAATTTCGATTTCCTTTTAAAAACGATTACTTTCTAAGGAACATGTAGAATGCCTATGAAACACCTACCTTACTGACATTTCCAGGATTGTTTGCACCGTTTTCTGTTTTCTTGCTTTTTTACATTAAAAGTCACACAACACAACATTCACATTTTCTAAATCTGTTGAGGATCTCTTGGTTTCCCTCTGCTATTCCTTTTGTTTGAAGCGAGGTACTCAGCCTGACGACCACGACGAGGTGGATCCCCTCCGCCAGGAAAACCCCGAAGGGTAACCAAAAAATCACAACTGCAGTAGCACACATTGCACAAATGCACATGCAAAGCACTACAGTAGCTGTTCAAAGAGGCCGCCGTTAACTTCGATGCACAAATTCACTCGGTTAACTAAAGAAGTCCGGATACGTGCAAAAAGTCCATGATTATTCCGGATTTGAACAGCTGCACCTTCAATTCGTTCACGTAACTGCTGCTCGTTGTCGATTTCCTGCTCGTACACAATCGCCTTCATCAATCCCCAAATACAAAAATCCATTGGATTCAAGTCTGGTGATCGCGGCGGCCATGCAATTGGCCCTCCTCGTCCGATCCAACGGTTGGGGCATTGGTCGTCTAAAAGTGCACGAACAGGTCTCGCAAAATGGGCTGGTGCAGCATCGTGCATAAACCACATATCATGCAGTACTTGTAGTGGCAAATTATCAAACAAAACATTTGTCAGAAAATACAAGTATCGTTCAGCGTTTAAATTTTCCGGTAGAATGTATGGTCCAATTAATCGATCTCCATAAACTCCTGCCCAAACATTGATGGAAAACCGACGTTGGAAATTAAACCGCCGAACAGCATGTGGGTTCTCATCGGACCAAATATGGCTGTTGTGTCTAAAAAAAAACAAAAATTAGAAATATTCACAATTTTGGCGAAGGCGTTAGGATTGACATAGACAATTTTATAATAAATAAAAAAGATAATATGGAAGAGAGAAAGCTATAAGTAAGTAAAAATTTACATACGTGTTTAAAACCCCAGCACGTGTGAAGCAGCATTCGTCTGTCCAAAGAATGTTGAAAACAAAGTTTGGGTCTTGGGCGATTCGATCACGTAGCCAAGTGCAGCACCTTTTGTATGTGATAAGGGTGAAGGCCGTTTTCCCTTAGAATCCTCCATGCCTGTAAATAATTTTATTGTTACATTTTAAATTTTATGTAGGTATTAGGTGCAAGCAAAGACAATCCCATCACATGGGATAGTCTTTGGTAGAAGTCAGTTTTATTGGTTTTATTTTACTTGCCTTGTTCTGAGATATTCCCAATCTCCTTGCAATAGCTGTAGTGCTTATGGAAGGTTGCTCTTCCACCATCAAGCACTGACTCAACATCGTCCATGTTCATTTGCCCTCCAGGTCCACCCCTTCGAGCTTGCAAAACACCAGTGTTTCGCATACGTTGTACAACGTTCACGAAAGTACGTGGGTTAGGCATATTTGCCCTGTTAGGAAAACGAATACGGTATTCTGCTGCAGCTCGATGTGCACTTTCATCGCATCTCCCGTACATTATAACCATGTCCGTTAACTCGGCGTTCGAATACTCCGGCATTTTCACAAAGACGCTGAACGATTTGCCGCGAAAATCAAGACCAAACTGGGAAATAACGCGATGTTACATTCGCAAATGCCCTCCGTCGGCTACTAGCCAAACTTGTAAAGGTTTGTTCCAACAGGGCCAATAACCGTGCTCAAGCACGTTCAGCGCATGCGCAGTACCCCACTGGCTGTTCCAACTGAATTATGTACCTACCGACAACACGGGACGATACACGCACTGTTCCAGCCGATTTATGGATCATTTGTGTATCGTCCTTGTACGATAAAAACGGTGCCTGGTCTAAAGCAATAACCGCGTGTACTGACATGCGCAGTGTATAGTCGTGTGACAGAGATAAACAATAACCTTATATTTTTGTTTTTACGTAGATGGTTTTAAATCGATGGCTGGGATCGTGTTTTTTATTTCTTGTTGGTTTTTGGCTTGTTGGGTAGGGCGGGGAATCGTTGAACAATAATTTTTTTAGAGTGAAGAGTTAGGTTAGCCCACCGAACATTTGGTTAGCCACATATTAAACACGCAGGTTAGGTGCGGTCACAAAACGTGATTTGGTCGATTTGATTCACAATCCGTTCCATCTGAAATTTTCTTTGGGATCGCACATGAACGGTGCAAAACTAGCGCATGCGTTCTTTAAGAGTTATCATCTAGTTCATGTACAGTTCTGTGACGGTACGTAAATTCGAGTTGGAACAAATGATCCCAAAGAAAATGGATTGTGAATCAAATCGACCAAATCATATTTTTTTATCGTACAAGGACGATACACAAATGATCCATAAATCGGCTGGAACAGTGCGTGTATCGTCCCGTGTCGGTAGGTACATAATTCAGTTGGAACAGCCAGTGGGGTAGTGCGCATGCGCTGAACGTGCTTGAGCACGGTTATTGGCCCTGTTGGAACAAACCTTGTATGTACAGTTGCCTAGCTAGTAAGTTGTGAAATGACGAACGGAGAGCAGTCGAAAAAACGTTTCATAGACTCGACCGGTCCGATACGTCGCTTAATTCATAGCGCCGAGGCTTCAGAACAATAAATCCTTTATCTATGCTTCAGAAGAGGTTAGATGGTGGACAAGAATTCATCAGAGGAGCTCCGGGGGTATTAAGGGAGACGGCTTGTGGTGTCGCGGTACTCAGCTTTCCGCGAGACTAGGAACCGGTCCGGATACGAGCTAAGGTAAGGGGAATCTAATAGCGCTGCATCTGTACAGATTCAAATCGATTGTTATTTATGTATTTTTTAAATTTGTTTGAGTAAAAAGGTATTTTCACCGTTCCTAAATCATTTACGGGGAAAATAGGGGTCTTTACCCGTTTTTTTAAAGATCGTAAAAAAAATCTAAAAATATTTTTCTATGTTTTCTTAAGCCACTCTGCGCACGTGGTAAAATTTTTTGTACTAAGTAAATGTTACAACTATAAGAGTAAGGCACAGATCAAAGTTATTAAGATGCATCTGGAGAGAAATTTTCGAAATAGGATGATGCAGAGGATAGAGGTGTAGGTACGGTTGCAACGGAAGCCTGTGATTGAGTACTATGCGAAGAGTATGATGAAGAGAAGTTTTCATTGTTATAATAATTATTATTAGTATTGAAGCCTAATAAACCAGAACGAACATTATTATTGTACCCTGAATTTGCAAAATGTTGAAGTTGGCTTCCAGAGGGCTGATTAGTGGTCATGGGAGGATATACATATTTGTTTTCAATTTCGGTAATTATATTAAAAATTCTTGTCTTCGCCATATGGAAATCCTGCGGGGAAAAAGAGCGCACAGTGGCTTTAATACTATCAAAAAACAAATCTATACTGTCTTTTTCTTTTGTTGTTTTTGTTTGTTCGAGTTCTTTTTGCTTTATAATATAATTCATGAGTGTCGCACTCGCAGATTCTGTTGCAACCTTTTTTCAGGGTAATGTCTTCCTTTTTATTTCCATATTTTGATCACGCGTCGTCGGCGTCGTTGTCTCAGCAGAAATATCCTTTGCCCCATCCTGCTGTTCGTTGCCACCAACCTCATCTTCACCTTGAGTTTCGTCTTCCTCTTCTTCGGCCTCAGTATTGGTTTGCAGGGACGATACACGCACTTTATCCCTCATGTGAGGCAACAAAAAGGCCATCTCATCTTCATACTGTAACGTCCCATCCCCCGGCCCCTTACGGTGCCGAAGAAAGGAAGCTTTAATTGGCATGATCGTCTAGTTTAATTGGTTAGGACCTTGTTCTACGTTGTGTTTTGTTTATTTGTAACCTTAGTAATTTTTAAAGTATTGATTGCATATTTGTTAATCTAACTGTAGGGTGTAGCCATAAACACTTTCTCACTGGTTATTTTATGATAGTATTAGGTAGACGAGGCTACCGCAATAAAATTTGGTTTGACCTAGTTCGTATAGTCAGCTGTGAGGGAAAATAGTAAATAAGACAAAGATTTGTTCGTTGCATAATTAATAGGTCTCGTTTATTAATTATGTTGCGGTTTAGGGCCCGACTTCGTATTACATGGTGTTGGTAGGGCATTAGCCCGGACACGGCGAGGAAAACCTAAATAAAACCCCGCCGGACTCCCAACGAAAACCTATACAAGGCAGCACATACACGACTTATACTCCTTCGCCCTGGGAAGGTTAAGCGTTTGGCTTATATTGACACAAAAGGCGTGTGGGTAGATACTGGATCGTGCGAGGTGTATATCGGCGGCCACACCGCCGATTGGTTCAGGTAACACCCGTAGGTAGATATATAGTTATGTAGGCACCTATAGAATCGTGGCCGTCGTTACCAGGTCACATTGGACCTTCGGCCTCTCTCGGACCAGGATAGCCAGCTGTAGCCACAGGGGTTCTCCTCTCTTCCGGTAACGACGAATCGCAGGGATTCAGGTGCGTGCAGGTAGGGGGAAACGAAACCCGTCCAGTCTGCGGACCGGGTTTGACATCCCTCGGTCAGGGAGTCTCCCCCGGGACCTTAACAGATCGGGTTACGTTCGGTAACAAAGGTGTTAACTGACAACCAATCGGACAGGGCGTCCTCCAACATAGCACCACGCTTGGTCGACTGTTTAACTACACGGCTGGTTTACTGAATTAATTAATTCTCACAAGAATAAATCATGTAGTACTGGAACATATTATTTAGGAATGGTGTAGTTCAGAAACAACTCCCTAATTTAAATTTAGGTGGGTGTCCTCTCGGCGAGAGCGACACGTACAGCGGAGAACAGCTAAATTTGAATATATAGTACACATATGTACAAGAGCATCTAAGAATGAAAGGTTATTGTTGTTTAGCCTGTCGCCTATGGTATTTACATTAACATTGTTATTGCATCCATAACCGTGGGTCTCCCCGACGTTGGTAAGGCGTGTGTGTGTACAACACGCGGCGCGTGCGCCGTGCTAAACATGTAAATGAAAGGTTGAGTGAGTGATGGCGGAATACAGATCTCGTCGGTATTGAAAAAATATGAAAAAGCTTGTCTCGACAATGTCCTGCCGTTTAGTTGACAGTTCGCTACTGGGCGAAGTGTTTTTAGTACCATATTGACTTCAGAATAATTAATGTTTTTGGTAAGGATAAACAATACAAAAATACACGTACGCCGACAGCAGCTGTTACTGGAATTAGAGGTAATTTGTAATCTTGTAGGTATCTGATTAAAAATATAATAGAACATATTATAAAAATGGTTTGCATGACAGCTGTATTTCCAGTGGCGCTCGGCGTACAAAGAACAAAATGCAAATAGTTTATTTACTCGACGAGATACATATTCCTGCAATAGATAGAATAAAAATATCTCTCCCTCCAAGACCCGTCCATGCTATGCATACATTAAAGGTGACGGAAATGAATTAAAGAAATCGTGAATAAATTAGAGATGCCGTGAATGAATTGGGCAAGCTGTAAACATACCAGAGAAGCCGGGAAAATAAAGGATGTCGTGGAAATTAAAGAAGCTGCGCCTAAATTAGAGCTCCGTGAATAAATTAGCGAACGCAGTGAATATAAATTAAAGAAGCCGCGAGATTCAAAAGCGCCGTGGACAAATTAAAGATGCCGTGACCAGAGAACAGAGGAAAATGGAAATTCGTCTTTTCTACTCACCTGCCTCTCGGTTCATGGCCTCGCGGGTTAACTCGCGACTACACCACGGGTCCTGCCCGACTTTCATTGCGATACACGCACTTACGCGACTGAATACGAGATCCACAAAGGCCAACCGCGATTAGGAAAAACAATTATGAACGTAGCTGATACGAAAACCTCGCAACGCACTAGTACCTCAGGTCAATCGAGGTAGCGCTTATGCAGGTGGGTGAACACTTTACAACGCACTGGTACCTCTAATTAGTTGGAGGGAGCGCTTATGCGGGTAGGTAAACGTTGCAACGCACTGGTACCTCTGATAGAGGGAGCGCTTATGCAGTGTTGGCCCGTATATGGATCAGTGAAAACTGTTCCCCGAGGACTCCGCGCGGACGCTATTTATGGGAGTTCGAACAAAGCCGAGGAAAGGGCTCGGCGTCACCTGTTTTTGGGTGGTCTCCCAGAAGTGGCGACGGGACTCGCAAGTTCTTAGAAAAGGCTAGATGTGACCGGGCGTTATTCTATAGGCTAGATAACAGATGTGGGCATTGACGGACCAAAAACAGACTTCATTTCGCTTTCCCAAAAAGCGGCGAATTCTGAGGAGTGCCTTGACAATGGCGTAGGTCGAAAACAAAAGGGCTCTGGAGACTAGGTGCGAGTGGCGACCAGATGTGGCGTAGGGCCCGAACGCAGGTTGATCTGCCTGGTTCTTTATAGGCGGCTATTGGAAATGCTGTTTATCTCGAAAGAAATATTTACAAAAAATATTTATAATTTGAAGGAGACAACATTGTAAATATAAAATAGGAATAAGAAAATATTACCAGAAAAAACTTATACGAAATAGCGGCCCTGGGGCCGGGGAGTTTCAATACCTCCATTTTTTTTCTTTTTTGCAGCTTCCCCAGTCTTAGTTTCGCGAAGTTTACAAATTTTTCTATACTGGGATCGCAGTGATTCCCACCTTTGCTTGCATTCATCAGCTGCAAAAAAGAAAACTACATGTTATACGATAGGTACCTGCAATAATATCGGAGAATAAAATGAGGTCAAGAAATCTATTTATTTTTTATTTCTATTAGGTATGTTTCTATTCTATTATTCTATTTCTGTTAAAGATTTTATCCTGAACAATAACCGGTTTAAATACTCATATAATTTCATTTTGTTACAGATATTTATCAACCGCAGATTCATTTCGAACTATTGCCTTTAGTTATCGCCTTGGCCACTCCACCGTTCAAGAAATAGTAGGGGATGTTTGCACTGCTATAATATCCAATCTACTACAAGAATGCATTCTCACACCAACCAAAGAGAAATGGAAAACGATTGCAAATGACTTTTGGAGCTTATGGAACTGTCTAGGGGCGCTGGATGGCAAACATATAGAAATAGTCGCCCCTCCAAATAGTGGATCAAATTTCTTTAATTACAAACGCACCTTCTCGGTGGTGTCGTTGGCATTAGTGGACGCACATTACACATTCATTGCCGTTGACATAGGATCGTACGGTAAAAATAGCGATGGGGGAATATTTGCCAGTTCAAAGTTAGGGAAAGCCCTACATAATGGAACACTAAACATTTCAGAAGACAAGGCGCTGAAACTAACACTGTGGCACCATATGTAATAATAGGTGATTCGGCCTTTCCATTAAAAGAAATATTATGATGCCATATCCAGCACCACAAAGCAATGTTAATATAGAAAAAAGAATATTTAATTATCGTCTCTGCATTGCTCGCCGTATAGTGGAAAATGGTTTTGGAATTTTGGCTCAAAAGTTTCGTATTTATTTGAGAAAATTGAATTCAAAGCCCGGAAATGTAGAGAACATCATATTGACTACGTGTATTTTACATAATTTGTTGCGAGACTGTGCTTTACCTATTAACTGCGGTTCAATTGAAATATCTGACACCAGCAGAGAAGAACAGTCACAGTTGTTTCCCTTGCCATACCAAGGAGGTAATGGTGGTGAAGATGCGTTTCAAACTAGAGAAATATTTAAACAGTTTTTAACTCGGATGCAGGCAAAGTTCCATGGCAAATGAATAAAATATAATTTATAAATTATTATTGTATTTGTTCATGCACAAAAATACTTATTTTACAAAATTAAACATATTTCAGTACACTTACTTACCTGTTTTATTTAATTTCTCTGCAATTTCCCCTCATCTTCTATTTTTCAATACTGTGTCAAAGTATAATTTGTCACCTAGGTTATATAATTCTTCGTTATTTCGCACTAATTCAATTAATTGTTCGTCCATCTTGCAAACACACAAACACAAAAATAGAAAAAGCGACCGCTGTCTGATTGTTGTTTGTACACACTGACGCATCGGCTTGCTCACGGTTCCTCCAATTTATCCGCAGCGAGAAGGAGCGCGCGGTCAAAGATCGTGAGCGTACCGTGAGCGGAGCGCCAAATATGAATATTCCCATTTAAATACCGTGTTACAATATTTTATCGCGCCTTGAGTGGAACGTGAGCGGAGCGTGACCTGAGCTATAGTGTGAATCGTCTTTAATTTTCACATTAAAGTTAACAAAGATCCAAAATAACTCAAACATAACATCTAACTTACAGAATGAAAATATTATAAGTCAAGAATATTCAAAAAAGCTTAAAATCTATAACTATTTGTCCAAAATTTTATGGTTTACCAAAAATTCATAAACCAATTTTATACTTAAGACCTATTGCATCATGTATAGACGCTCCAAATAGTAAAGTTACTAATTTTATCTTTGAGATTTTACAAAATCATATAACATTGATAATGACTATTATACAGGGTGGGGCAAAAGATTTAGTGCAGTTTTGAAGGGCTGTGAAAAAATAATGACTCATCTTAGAAATCTATGTTTTTTTTTGTTTTGTTCGGTACATTATGCCATTTTATTACTTAAATTTTAAAGATAACATCAGAAAGATGATGGCCTCCAGCGGCTACACATTCATTTAGGCGATTTCTGAAATTTTCGGCCGCTCGTTGGCACATCTCGACGGGTATAGCGTTGATTTCCTCCCGAATTCGGTCCTTGAGGTTTTCCACGGTGTGAGGCCGATGTCTGAAAACCTTTTCCTTAAGGTAGCCCCACAGGAAGAAATCACATATGCTCAAATCAGGTGAGCGTGCGGGCCACCCAACGTTACCTCTCAAAGAAACGATGCGCCCAGGGAACATTTGTCGCAGTTTCCTCATTGAAATTTGAGCAGTATGGGCAGTAGCCCCGTCTTGTTGAAACCAGATATCTCCCAAATCTGTTTCCTCACTCAGTTCTTCCAATGCGGGTTCAAAAAAATTTTCCAACATGTAAACATAACGTTGAGCGTTGACAGTTACAGTCTCTCCATCCTCCTCAAAAAAGTAGGGTCCAACCACCCCAAATTTGGAAACCGCACACCAAACGGTCACTTTTGGGGAATGAAGAGGTCTCTCGTGCAAATGCTTTGGGTTAGTTTCGGCCCAGTACCGAAAATTTTGTTTATTAACTGCTCCGCATAGATGAAAGTGGGCCTCGTCGCTACTGAAAAAAGTCGATCTCTCATGAATCCGGTCCAACATTTCTTGGGAACAGTTAATGCGGTTTTCATAGTCACGAGGGTTTAATTCTTGAACAATCATAATCTTGTAGGGGTGGAATGATAAATCTTTGTGTAAAATCCTCCTTAGAGAGCGGGAAGTAATGCCCAATGCAGTTGCATGTTTCCGTGCAGAGCGCGTGGGTGACCGTTCAATAGCTTCCCTCACTCTCCTTACATTTTCGGGTGTTCTTACTGTTCTGGGTCTTCCGACACGCCTAGGCCTTAGTGTGGAACCAGTTTCTTCCATTGTACGCGCCCACTTTGCTATTAAATTACGGTGAGGGACAGCACCGCGACGTGCAATATTGAAGTGCCGCCGAAAGGCGCGCCGAGTGGCGATGACAGAACGGCCATTTTCGAAAAATGTGCGCACAGTGAAACCGCGGTGTTCGCCGGACCAAACCATGATGTCGACTGAAAATGGCACAACCCACCCGATGCAATGAGACTCCTCCCACGGTCTTACCCCCACCACACACGATATACAGCCTATCCCAAACTGCACTAAACCTTTTGCCCCACCCTGTATTAAAGACTTTTGATTTCCCAAATTTTATCAACAACAAAGTTATACCTAATAATCATATTCTTATTAGTTTTGACGTAAAATATCTTTTTACAAACATCCCGATTGAATTAGTCATTGATAGTATAAATAAAAGATGGAATTCTATTAGTAATAACTGTAATTTTACCAAAGAAAATTTTTTTGAAACAGTAAAATTTATTTTTAACTCCAATTATTTTTGTTATAATAACACATACTATAAACCAATTTTTGGTACACCAATGGGTAGCTCAATATCTCCAATAATATCTCAATACACTATGGAAGATTTAATAGATAGTTGCGTTTCCTAATTATCTTTTCAGGTGTTTTTTCAAAAAAAATTTGTAGATGATATTATTTGTTTTATCCCAAATGAAAAATGTGATGAAATTTTAACAGTTTTTAACAACTACAACCAACATTTATCTTTTACTATTGGAAAAGAAAATAATAATTCTATTCCATTTTTGAAAACTAACTTTGTTTTAACACTAAAAAATAGAATTGAAAAATTAGTACATCCAACACTTACAAAAAAATTGATCAAATTAAAAAGTATTTTAATTGATAATTCATATCCTATAAAATTTCTAAATAAGATCATTTTTAATACTAGGATAAAACAAAATATTCCTACCATAGACATATATTCTGGACTAAATCAACAAAATATGAAATAACCATTAATTTTTTCTATGGTTCCGTACCTTATATTGAAGAATTTAATTAATAAAACTTTTAAAGATGAACGTAGTCTAAAAAATGTTATTTCCAGTTTCGCTTTCTAGGAGAGAGTGCCGCCGAATTTATGGAAGACGCCGGGATCCATTGATTAAAAAATAACTAAATGGAGGCATAATTGAAAACGTTGAAAAGCGTGATTAATTATTTATGAGTTAAACAGTTTAGAAATGCGAGATTGTGATATAAAAATATTATTTGTGTGTTTTTAACTACAAAAACTATCCAATATTTTTAAAAACTCAATATTTTTGTGACATGTTAATTTATGTGAATAAATATGACGAACAGGTGGTTGTGGAATGTGTAGACCAATCGGCGGATATTGTAGTCCCGCTGTATTGCTACCGCGTTCGCCTTTTGTTTTATTAAACTCAAAAATCAACATGAAATAAGACTCTAGTAACAAAAATTATCCCGGTGAAATAAAGTAGAATGTTTGAATTGTTGTCCTTAAAAATCAATATGAAATTATATATCACCTTGTAGGAAAAAAGATTAAAGCACCCTCCATAAATATAACCTCTAATGGCGATAACAAGCAGGCGTGTGCCATTTTATTAGGAACGGCAGTCTGAATATTGTACGCGTTGAGTTATTTGGCGAGTTAATCCAAAACTTTTTACTTATTTTTAAACTGTATGATTTTTACCTTCATTTTTTACATGAGCCCAGCGAAACCATGAATGTTTTCAGGTAAAATCTAAAATATAACTTGTTTTATTTAGCCCCCTGGGTGCCAGCGTCTGCATTACTGATCGAGAAATTTTAACCGTTATTAATAGTGTGACAGATTTCTATTGAAACAGACAACATTTTGTATTTTTTTCTCGGTGCGCCAGATGGGGTATTGTGCATCTTCCCAACATAAGCTTGTTTGAAATAAATAAGTTCCTATCCAGTATTTCTCCACAATCGAGCACAGAAGGGGTTCCAAAGGTATAGCACTATTAGATATTAGTCAGGTACCAAGAAACCTCGTTAGCTCCCCGCCCTCTCTTGTAGACACAAACCCGTCCGGTCTTCGACTGTACTAGTCCAGTTCTGCCACCCAAAAAAGAGGTGGCGGTGGTGGTTAAAAAAGCCCGAACGCCAGGCGCGAGGCACGGCAATAATTTATCGGAAATTCTACATTCTATCTCCTCAGGTCATCAGTAGTGGATTTATGGAAGGTTCAATTTCATATAAATTAAGAAAAATAGTACAATCCTTCTAATTGAAGCATTAGAAATACCGCTAAATTGTCATAAACTTTTGAATTTTCTATCATTTTCGAAATGCGAATATTTAAAATTTGCAACGTTAACCAATTGCAATACATTTTTTATCGGTCTGACGCCGGCAAAAAATAGATAAGCGATATAGAATTTAATAGAAAGAATAAAATATTACCTATAGTCCACTTTTACAATGTAGAGGGTCGTCAAGAATGGTAATAATCAAATATTAAAATGACGTTAAAAAAATAAAGCAAAAAATGAACACTATTAACGAAGTAAAACAATGCCAATATTGTAGGCACTCTCAGATCTACAGCACATTCCCGGATTGTTCAAACTCCACGAACGAATAAATGCAATGGTCTAATAAAAATTGTTTCTTAAATGCATGTAATTTAGGCGTTCGCTAATAAATTAAAATAGTAATATGCTGCATAGTTGTGCATAGTTGGGAGACTTCCTAAGGGCACTATGTGAGAATTTTGCTATATTAATCCTTTCGTTTTCTCGTAGAATATCCGCGAACATCTGAATTCTGCCAGAACTTCTTCCTATTCTTAAAAATATGTGTAAGGAGTTTCAACAAATATATTGAAGTTAAAGTTAAAACTTGGTGTACTTTAAAAAAATTTCTACAGGTTTCTCTATCAACTATAATAAAAATAAGACCACTCTTTTTTGCGGAATAAAAATTCTATCAACATCACTTGACAGATCAAACAGACCGGACCTTGATAATAGTTGATAAAATTTCTAGGAAGACAACTCTGATTGATGTGGCCATCTCAAACAACAACAACCTGCGTGTGAAGCAGGCCGAGAAGATCGCGAAGTACAAAACTTAGAAGAACGAATTAAAAGGCAATGGGAAATGGAGAACGTTCAGACGATTCCAATCAGCTGGGTCTAACTGATAATCTTTACAGGTCCATGCAGAAAGCGGTACTACTTGCGACAGCCCGAATCGTCAGGAAATTCGTGGGAAATGCAGGAACGCCCAACACATCAATGTCACCTAAAGCCCGATAACATGGCGAGGGTCTCGTCCGAGCCAGATCCTTATGGTATCCGGTATACCCGGGATCTGAGTGAATGTTCCCCGTAGAGGGAGTGCGAATGGCTTTTGGCTAAATCGATAATAATAAAAGACTTTACTAATAAAAGCAATTTTACACAACAATGAAACAAACAATTTGGGAAAAGTCTAGTCATAAAGACATTTATGACATTTGAAAGCAGTAGGTGAAAATTTTATGTTTCGAATATTGGAATCAACAGGTGTTTTGGGGCACATTTTGCTGATTTCAACGCAAACGGTTGATTTGATCGTTATGAAACAAGAGTACCTTTTTCTTGCAGAATGAAAAGATGCACTAAAATGATAGACCTGCAAGACCAAAAAGTTTCGAGTAAAAGCACGATCCAAAAACAGCGCAAGTGGCGCCCTCTGTGAGATACGGTGAAATTGATATTTTCAGCTTATTCTCCATCCACCAAAACATAGCAGTGCCAAATTTCAGTACAGCAGTTTGATTATTTCGGGAGATGTAGCCAAAATTCAATTTAAAAAAATGAACTTTAACGCCCTGTGTCTCAAAAGTTAGGACGTTTACGACATACGTTCATATGAAGTTTTTTTTCTTAAAATGGGCCCAAGAATAACCCCCTTAAGTATTAGCATGTCATTAAGGAACACCCTGTATACAGTGTGTCCCAAATTCGATGCTCACCATTGGGATCTCAGTAACTACAAGATATAGAGAGTCGGTTAAATGGGGAAAGTTTTAGACAATTTTATTGTCAATCTGATGCCGCTGAGAAATCAAGGCTAACTGGGATCGTTTTTGAGTTATTCCCAAAAAACCGAATTTTATCATTTTCGTTTTTCTTAAATATCTTAGAAACCAATGGTTTTGCAAAGACAGGACTTTGATATTATTAAGGCACTTTTATCCAACCTTTGTAGCGGTAATGTCCGTTTCTTTAAAAAAGTTTTCATTTTCGAGAATTTCATGTAGATTTCGAATTTGTACAAATTCAAGATGGCGTCCATAAGAAAATCAAAAGTTGTGGGTCATATCTCGAAAATGAAAACTTTTTTAAAGAAACTGACATTACTGCTAACAAGGTTGGATAGAAGTGCCTTAATAATGTCAAAGTCCTGTCTTTGCAAAACCATCGGTTTCTAAGATATTTATGAAAAACGAAAATGATAAAATTCGGTTTTTTTGGGAATAACTCGAAAACGATCTCAGTTAGCCTTGATTTCTCAGCGGCATCAGATTGGCCATAAAATTGTCTAAAACTTTCCCCATTTAACCGACTCTCTATCTCGTGTAGTTATCGAGATCCCAATGGTGAGCATCGAATTTGGGACACACTCATAGGTGTTGTCGATTGGCGTCATGCTCTCATAGGGTTTGGGGGAGGGTGGGGAGCTCCATCCCTACTCCAAGTGGAGGATGGTGGGGATGTTCCATATTCCATTATATAGGCAAGGTTCAGCGAATATTGTGTTTACAACAAACTCAACATATCCTTCTTAAACAATTTAAATAAGCTGCTGAAAAATCTGGTGAACGTTCGAGATTTGGAAGTAAATGAAAAGTTTAAGATTCAGAGTTTTAAGAGAATCAATACGAAGTTAGTGAGAAGGTGGTTGTGGAATTTGCAGACTTCGAGACGATTCTGCCGCAGAGGTTTACGGATGAATTAACTCAAGACCGAATAGATGAGTTAAATGGGGACAACAAAAGATACTTTTTAACAAGCCTGGGAGCTGTTGGCAAAACGACTAATATTATATTTTCTGAAGAACTGTGAGTCCATATGGTGGATTTGGAAAAAACATGAGTTAAAAATGTAAAACTGCGAAAATAAAATATTATTTGTTTGTGTGTTGTTTTTCTATATAAGAGGGGGGTGATTGAACAAACTTGATCAATCTAATGCTGATTGTTAAAGGGAGTGGAGTGCTCAACACATTAATTGACAAATTGCCAATAGAGTTACATCTTCCAGGCTACCAGTATTGCGGCCCTGGCACTAAATTAGAAAAACGCCTTTCTAGAGGTGATTCAGGTATAAAGTTGATTCAGCCTGTAGAATTCATGATATTGCTTACAGTAAAATCAAATATCTAGAAGAACGACACAAGGCCTGATTTGGAACTGGAAAATCGTGCTTGGGACCGAGTGCCAGCTGCCTGGCTTATTACAAACGCAATGAGGGTTAAAGGGAAGTGGGAATGGGTACGAAACGCCCATTTTAGTTTAGACGGTGAAGAAGGTAGATAAAGCTCTAAAAAATCCTTTACAGCCAATCAGTTGAGTGACTTAAAGAATTAAAAAAAATCATCGTTAGCGGCAGTAAGGGTAGCACGTGTACACATAAAAAAAGCTGGTGGAAAGGGTCAACTGAAAATACCTAGTAGGTCAAGAAAGGTCTGGAGGATTTATACCGCTTTTACCTATACTGGGTGCTCTGAGTGCGCTCGGTTCCTTGGCGGGCGGTGCGAGCAGTATAGCAAAAACTATAATCGACGTAAATAATGCAAAAAAGCTGATGGCAAATCGAAAGCAAGCTATGGAGTCCGTTGGTTCAGGACTTTATTTGCGTAAAAATAGGCGTGGTGGCCTTGGGTTGTTTTTAAAGAAAAAACTTTTGAAGCTACCCAATAGGCCTTTAACCAATCTAGATCTTTTAAAATTCGCTAAAGACATTCCATTCTTTAGAGGTGTGTATATGAAAGATACCCTACCTAAAAAGCCTCGAAAAAACTAGTCGGCCATTTTGAATTTGGATATTCAGCGAAATTCTGGATCTCATTGGGTAGCGTACCGAAAAAGAGGAAACATGTAAATATTTTGACAGCTTTGGCAATTTGAAACCACCAAGAGAACTCATTAGATACTTGGGGAGAGACATCGAAGTAGTATACAATAACGATTCATATCAAAACTTTAACCAAGTAAACTGTGGTCATTTATGTTTATTGTTTTTATGGGAAAAACAAAATTTCTCACAAAGAAATAAAATCTGAAAATATGAAGTGTGTGTTTTTCTTTCCCCAATAATCATCTCCTCATTTATTATCTTTACTATGTATTTAAAGTAACTGCTTTCACAATTATTGTATTCATAGGATAAGCCAGACAGTATAACTGCTTTTATATTTCGCTCCTACAACCATTGTTGTATATGGAATATTTTATTCTTGTCAGATAATAGTTATTTATGTACCAAGGCACTGAAGTTCAACTTTTTATGACTCATGTGGAGTTTAGTTGCTGAGGCCTCTGGCCGAGGCAAATAAACCACATGAGTCATAAAAAGAACTTCAGTGCCGAGGTACATATTATATTTTCTTTGAAATCGAAAAAAAAAGTTTTATTAGGCAAGAAAATAATAATAAGGGATCACCCGTCCACGAACCGACTACGCGCGGCGTTGCTTGACTTTACCGATCGCTCTACCTAGGACAAGTATAATGATGTACGGCACCTCCTGACAGAAAAACCAAACTGCTGCTTCTTGTGCAGCCTGCACAACAAATCTATTGATTTTCAAATTTACTAAAATATGTATACTGAAGGATTGCGCTTCTATAGGAAACAATTTCGCAATGTGTACGAAAAATTAAATGAGCCTTTATCGGCCGGGTTTTGAACATTTGGTCACTTTTGACGGGCGATTTCTCCGCGTCTGACGTTTGATGTTTACATCTCGCCAAGGCCTACTTATTGAAAAAATCGTACAATAATGGGCTACATTATTGTACGATTTCTGTGCTTTTAATGATGATTTTGGGACATTTTAATGCCGATTTCAAGAAAACAGGTATTTTCTGCATAAAATTAAAACGGAAAATTATATATGCTTTATATTCAACTAAAAATAGTTACAAAGGAATATATACAGGGAAATATATATACATTATGTTAAACTAAAAAAATACTTATTCCTATTATATACACTTATATACAGGGTGATTCAGGAGGAAATGTCAATATTTTAGGTACGTATTCGGGGACCCAAAATAAACATAAAAGTTCCTATAAACATGGGTCCTATTCCCGGCCGTTACCGAAATACAGGGGTAAACAACATTCAATTTAAGGTTTTTATTACATTATTTATAACAGGTAGGCTAGGTTTTATACTTTTCAAAAATGCCACCGTATACTTCTAAACATAAGTCAGCTCTCTGGTGAATAGCTCGGGTCGCTCTATGAATGGATACGGGCCTGTTTCTTATAGTTGCTGCTGCATTTATTATTCGATCGAGTAATGCATCTCTAGTGTTTACTTTACTTGAATATACCAATGATTTAAACCACCCCCAAAGACAATAATCCAGAGGATTAAGGTCTACTATTGCTAAGCAACAGGAATTTCCGCCTGAATCACCCAAAACCTAGCCTACCTGTTATAAATAATGTAATAAAAACCTTAAATTGAATGTTGTTTACCCCTGTATTTCGGTAACGGCCGGGAATAGGACCCATGTTTATAGGAACTTTTATGTTTATTTTGGGTCCCCGAATACGTACCTAAAATATTGACATTTCCTCCTGAATCACCCTGTATATACAAAACCTAAATCTCACCTATATCTAAATGTATACATTTTATATAATATACAGGGTGTTTACTTTGTAGACTATCTTTGAAACCGTTAGTGCTACAGAGTTAGTTAAATTAGGAAAAAGCTGCGCTTGTTATGGGATTCAAGGGTCTGAAAATAAATTTGAACTCTTATGTTTTTGAACAGGTCCTTTTCACTGATTGCATCAAAAATTTTCTAGGAGTAATAGATTTTGAGTTACAGATAGTAACGGTTTCAAAGTTCCCTATAGCGTAAATATAGCGCCTCCGTGGCGATGTTAGTACAAGCCCCAAAATAGGGGATGTGCTGACTGAAGCTGCAAATGTGCTGTTGGCTCCTGCCTGGACTTCATTTGTTGCTTCCCAAATCATGCCTATCTTTTGATTTGGTTAATGTTACACCGTACCGATGATTGCCAAATAGCATGAAACACGTGTATGCGGTTACTAGTTTTTTCTTTTTGTTAACTTTGAGTGTTTGCCCATTATCACCTTTTCTTGTAATTATTATACAGGGTGGTTCACTTTTATGTGGTAGGACTTTAACATTAGATAGAAAAAGATAATCTAAAATGAAAATTTTATATCAACATATATCGGGGAAAGCTTAGTTTCCGAGATACAGGGCGTTGAAGTGTTGGAAAAAATATGAAGTATTTTTTACACTGTTCGAACCAGTGGAGATATTTAAACCAAATTTGATGTGTAGTACTACCTTTTTGACTACGATATTTAGTGATAATATGAAGGTCCTGAAATAACCAGTGGTGGAGTTATGGGTTTTCACTATCACTAAATTTAAAAAGTAATTAGTACGGACCTGTCTCACATCAATGTAAAGTTTTTTTTCGTAAAGTTCTTTCAATTCTCTACAAAAAGTGTATCTTGACATTTTTTTGTATCTGCCACGGTTGTGTAGTAAATAAATTATTTCGTTTCCATCTCAGCCTTTTTTTGCCTAAAAATGTGTTTTCTAAGATTATTGATAAATATCGCAAATAACAGAAATTAATTATGGAACACTTATCGGATTCAGCTATTTTATTTTTAATTTTATGGAAACAATTTTAAAAATAAACTGGCACTTGGTTTGAGGTACATTACTTTATTATCATTTTAACATTTTTATCAAATCTAGTATTATTTCTTAATAATTTTTATAATTCTAAATTTGTACAACATTCAACAATTGTTCAAAATGTGATCCATTCTGTTGCACACATAATTCACTTCGACGCCTAACGGATTGAACAGCATCGATTAAATTGCCATTTCTCAATTCATCGCACGCATTTCTGATACGATCAATAAGTTGTTCCCTTGTTTCTACAGGAGTCGCATAGACTTGTTCTTTTAAAAATCCCCATACGAAGAAGTCCAGAGGTGTTATGTCCGGAGAACGTGGTGGCCAAGCGACCGGTCCCCCTCGTCCGATCCACCTATTTGGAAAGTTATTATTTAACCAGTTCCTCACATTTCGGTGAAAATGTGCAGGACAGCCGTCAAGTTGGAACCAAGCCAACAATCTTAAGTTTAAAGGAATGTCTTCCCACATATTACCACCATTCACTCGCTGTGGCAAAAAAAGGGTCCAAACAGATGATGGTTGTACAGTCCAATCCAAACATTGACACTAAATTCGACCTGAAAATTTCTTGGCCGGATTGCATGTGGGTTTTCTTGTGCCCAAATATGCTGATTATGAAAGTTTACTACTCCACGACGAGTAAAACACGACTCGTCCGTCCATAAAATGTTATTTAAAAATTGTCTATTTCCTTCAATTGACTCCAAAATCCATCGGCAAAACACTAATCTTCTTTCTGCATCGCCGGGCCTTAAACCTTGTACGGGTTGTAGATGATACGCATGCCTGTGATCTATTTTTAAAGCTCGCAAAATTGCAGACTTTGAAACACGTAGGGCCACTGACACTCTTCTGCTACTTGTTGTAGGATTCCTATCGAATTCACGAAGAATCTCATTGTTGCGTCTGACTTGTTGGATATTGTTTTCATTTCCTCGTTCGACGATTCTAGTTCTCAGACCGCGAGTTCTGAATTGCCGGTGCATGTTAACAAACACCGAGGGACGCGGATGGCGCCTATTTGGAAATCGCCTCCGGTATTCTCTGGCTGCTTCCGCAGAGTTCCCATTTGCAACTCCATAGCAGAAATGGATGTCAGCCTGCTCTTCATTTGTAAATTGGAACGGCATTTTAATTATTAACAAAGACAAACTGCGGCGCTGCTACGTTCATCTACTGGATGACAGATTATTGTATTATTAACTGTCAAGAAGATTTTCTTTTCCATGGCACACTTATCTTCACCAGTACGGCGATGCAGAAAGGACATTAGTATTTTGCCGATGGATTTTGTAGTCAAAGGAAATAAGACAATTTTTAAATAACATTTTATGGGCGGAAGAATCATGTTTTACTCGTCGTGGTATAATTTAGAATTCTACAAATTTACAATTATAAAAATTATTAAGAAATAATACACATTTGATAAAAATGTTAAAATGATAATAAAGTAATGTACCTCAAACCAAGTGCCAGTTTATTTTTAAAATTGTTTCCATAAAATTAAAAATAAAATAGCTGAATCGGATAAGTGTTCCATAATTAATTTCTGTTATTTGCGATATTTATCAATAATCTTAGAAAACACATTTTTAGGCAAAAAAGGCAGAGATGGAAACGAAATAATTTATTTACTACACAACCGTGGCAGATACAAAAAAATGTCAAGATACACTTTTTGTAGAGAATTGAAAGAACTTTACGAAAAAAAAATTTACGTTGATGTGAGACAGGTCCGTACTAATTACTTTAGTTTTGACACGTCACACACTTGATCCAAGTTTTTTGGTTTGTGTACTCGGAGCACTGTATCAGGCAGATGGACAGATTGACGGTTCTTGGAGCCAAGATTTCAAATGCCGCACACCTACTTTAAACACGAAAAGCAACAAATCCAGTCTTTGTCGTCAGTATAACGTTCGTAAGAACATTTGCATGCAGTGCAAAGAGAATCAGAATCAGTGTATACAAATTGTTTTGTTTTGCCGAGCTTTCGATGGTCCAGGTTTATCAGGGTCAACGGTTTTCCTTTTCAAAGGTTTAGGGCGACTTGGCTTCAAATTTTTCTTTGGGTTTCGCGTAGTGGGAGTCTCAACATGAGGAATTTCCGCTAAATCCTCTAGACTCTTTTAGAAACTCTAGTAAACTGGAATCTAGCAACCTCTTCGATGCCAGGAATTTTTGCCAAAACTCTTTCTGGATCAAAGGGACTTAGCCCTGTTGTCCTAAAGCCAGATTGTAGGTTTGTGGCAGCATTGTCTGCTGTATGGGACCACAATAGATTCAACAAGTTTGGGAACTGCTCTTTTGGGATGCTTCCTTTTCGAAAACACTCCTTTCTCCATGAATCTCTAATGACGAAAATGAAAGTTCAGAAGACTAAACAAAGTTCCCTATTGTTTTTTATTTGAAATATAAATAATTTAGTTAAAAAGTTACGTTGAAATTTTCCTTCAACTCACCGTATCCTTCTAAATGTTATAAAGTAGAGTGGTGTAAGTCCTTCAAAGTCTTAAAAATAGGGGAAACCTCAATTTTTATTTTATTTCATAGTCTCCTAAAGCTCCTATTATGAATTAACATTATTTTAGTGTCGGATCAGTTAAAATAAGGATCACATAGATTTTTCAAATTTACCTCAACTTTAAAACTAATTATCCCAGTTTCACCTAAAATGGACTTAAGTTTGGTTTTCAGTACCTTACTGATTCTTTCGCATTTGTCATACCAGTCGCACTCCATTGTTTAAGTTTTTTCGACAAAGAAGTATCTATTATTTATGTAAAAAAAATTACCCTACTTTATATTCAGTGGGTAATATGGAATAGCGAGGGGTGTGACACTCCAAGAAATTTTGTACACCAGATTTGAGATTTAGCTCGGGATTACATTGTTTCTTATGAGAATCCCTAAAATCTTTGAACAAATTTACTGGGATTCTGTAAATCTTGAGATTTCATGAGATTTTAGAAGATTTCAGGGATTCTGAGAGATTTTAGAGATTTTAAGGATTTTTAGAAATCTCTAGATTTTGTGAGATTTTCGACAGATTTTTGAGATTTCAAGGATTTTATCAGATTTTTCAATGAATGTATTTTGTTTCATATAGTACTTAGGCCATGAAATAATTACCCCATCCAAATACCACAGCCTATGAGATACTCTCCCTTGGGACTACCAATAAAAAAATAGAGATCATTTGTTTTTCTTGTCCTTAATATAGTTCTGAGGTGTCCAGTATCAAATTGGAACACACTGTACACTTAATTGGATAAGAAAATGTGAGAAAATTTTCTTGTGGATTCGTTTGTAATTAGTCTGTAAAAATATCACATTCCAACCGGGATTTCAACTCACGGGTCATCAACTTACGCGACAGGCCACTTTTCCAACTTTACATCAAGTCAATTCGTATAGCTCTTAGTTGGTAAAAGGACCTGCCGCGTAGTTCCAATCCCGGCTGGAGTGTGATTTGCCGCTACTCATTTTTCTAAATTACCTATTTAATTTGTACAGAGACAAAACATCGCTCTTTCCAAAATAAAAAAATATATTAGTGCCATTAAAAAAAGTTGATTGCCATGGCAACCGAGATGGCAACCAAACCGCGGAAGCTGAAAACAAGTGAAACATGTCATGTGGCAAACAATTTTCATAAAAATATTAATAATATAATATATATAATAATATTTTTTAATTTAATAAATATTTATTAATTTAATAAATATTTATTGCATATAAGCAGATTTTCATAATTTTTTCCATCCTCATCACATATAGATTTTCATACTTTTTTCCATCCTCATCACATATTAAAAAAATGCATGTCTGCTATATCTACAGAGTGATTTAGTTATGACGTGAAAATTTTTAACCACGTACCTATTATCGGTAGCAACCTAAAATAGACGAAAATCATTAAAAAAAATTCTGCCACTTTTAAAAAATGGGGCAGAACCCCTAAAATCCCAGAAGACTGGCGGCCTCGCAGCTCCACCTGCGATACAGATTGCCGTATTATTATCAGATTATAAATAACAATAGTGAATTACAGCGTTTGAACATAAAATTTGAGATTTTGTTCGACATTTTTGTTGTAAAAAAGTTACAGTGAAACCTCTCCTTGCGGACATCTCTATTAAGCGGACACCTTCTTTAAACGAACATGTTTTTTTTTATTTGATTTCATTTTGTTGTTTTTCTATGCACTCTATTAGGCGGACACCTCTAATAAGCGGACAAATCCAACGGAACCGTGAATGTCCGGTTATAAGAGATTTCACTGTACAACAATTTCTTAGTTATTTTCTAGGTAGCACTTAAACTAGTAAAGAAAATTTTGGTGTTAAATTCCCAGTTTCCCAGTCCTTAGTTTCCATATTATATAAAATCTACATTGATCATAGCGGCTTATGAAACTACTTGACTACAGATTAATCACAAAATATTGAAGATTAATGCTGGTCAACACCGAGCATGTAGGATTTCTTATTTTTCGCTAGGTTCTTTTCCGCCCGGAGAATTTCGAGAACTGCAGACATGCCGCTTTGTTTTCGACACAGTTTTAAAAAAATATGTTTTTATATTGAGCTCTGGATTGATCTCTTGACTTGAGGATGAGTACCTACTTCGCCTACTAACCAATAGGTGGCGCACCATAAGCGCCGGTTATTAGGGGCAGTGGCAAGGTGTGCATGAATTGTAGTTAATTTGCCTCGGCCAGAGGCCTCGGCAACTAAATTACACATGAGTCATAACAAGTTGAACTTCACGGCCTTGGTACCTCGCTTGGTACATAAATAACTATTATTTTATTTTAATTTTTGACTGCGTATGTTTTTGTTTGTATGTTTTTTGGTTTAAATAAATAATAATAATAATAATAATAATAATAAAGTTTCGGCCCAGTACCGAAAATTTTGTTTATTAACTGCTCCGCATAGATGAAAGTGGGCCTCGTCGCTACTGAAAAAAGTCGATCTCTCATGAATCCGGTCCAACATTTCTTGGGAACAGTTAATGCGGTTTTCATAGTCACGAGGGTTTAATTCTTGAACAATCATAATCTTGTAGGGGTGGAATGATAAATCTTTGTGTAAAATCCTCCTTAGAGAGCGGGAAGTAATGCCCAATGCAGTTGCATGTTTCCGTGCAGAGCGCGTGGGTGACCGTTCAATAGCTTCCCTCACTCTCCTTACATTTTCGGGTGTTCTTACTGTTCTGGGTCTTCCGACACGCCTAGGCCTTAGTGTGGAACCAGTTTCTTCCATTGTACGCGCCCACTTTGCTATTAAATTACGGTGAGGGACAGCACCGCGACGTGCAATATTGAAGTGCCGCCGAAAGGCGCGCCGAGTGGCGATGACAGAACGGCCATTTTCGAAAAATGTGCGCACAGTGAAACCGCGGTGTTCGCCGGACCAAACCATGATGTCGACTGAAAATGGCACAACCCACCCGATGCAATGAGACTCCTCCCACGGTCTTACCCCCACCACACACGATATACAGCCTATCCCAAACTGCACTAAACCTTTTGCCCCACCCTGTATTAAAGACTTTTGATTTCCCAAATTTTATCAACAACAAAGTTATACCTAATAATCATATTCTTATTAGTTTTGACGTAAAATATCTTTTTACAAACATCCCGATTGAATTAGTCATTGATAGTATAAATAAAAGATGGAATTCTATTAGTAATAACTGTAATTTTACCAAAGAAAATTTTTTTGAAACAGTAAAATTTATTTTTAACTCCAATTATTTTTGTTATAATAACACATACTATAAACCAATTTTTGGTACACCAATGGGTAGCTCAATATCTCCAATAATATCTCAATACACTATGGAAGATTTAATAGATAGTTGCGTTTCCTAATTATCTTTTCAGGTGTTTTTTCAAAAAAAATTTGTAGATGATATTATTTGTTTTATCCCAAATGAAAAATGTGATGAAATTTTAACAGTTTTTAACAACTACAACCAACATTTATCTTTTACTATTGGAAAAGAAAATAATAATTCTATTCCATTTTTGAAAACTAACTTTGTTTTAACACTAAAAAATAGAATTGAAAAATTAGTACATCCAACACTTACAAAAAAATTGATCAAATTAAAAAGTATTTTAATTGATAATTCATATCCTATAAAATTTCTAAATAAGATCATTTTTAATACTAGGATAAAACAAAATATTCCTACCATAGACATATATTCTGGACTAAATCAACAAAATATGAAATAACCATTAATTTTTTCTATGGTTCCGTACCTTATATTGAAGAATTTAATTAATAAAACTTTTAAAGATGAACGTAGTCTAAGAAAGAATAAAATATTACCTATAGTCCACTTTTACAATGTAGAGGGTCGTCAAGAATGGTAATAATCAAATATTAAAATGACGTTAAAAAAATAAAGCAATATTTAAAATTTGCAACGTTAACCAATTGCAATACATTTTTTATCGGTCTGACGCCGGCAAAAAATAGATAAGCGATATAGAATTTAATAGAAAGAATAAAATATTACCTATAGTCCACTTTTACAATGTAGAGGGTCGTCAAGAATGGTAATAATCAAATATTAAAATGACGTTAAAAAAATAAAGCAAAAAATGAACACTATTAACGAAGTAAAACAATGCCAATATTGTAGGCACTCTCAGATCTACAGCACATTCCCGGATTGTTCAAACTCCACGAACGAATAAATGCAATGGTCTAATAAAAATTGTTTCTTAAATGCATGTAATTTAGGCGTTCGCTAATAAATTAAAATAGTAATATGCTGCATAGTTGTGCATAGTTGGGAGACTTCCTAAGGGCACTATGTGAGAATTTTGCTATATTAATCCTTTCGTTTTCTCGTAGAATATCCGCGAACATCTGAATTCTGCCAGAACTTCTTCCTATTCTTAAAAATATGTGTAAGGAGTTTCAACAAATATATTGAAGTTAAAGTTAAAACTTGGTGTACTTTAAAAAAATTTCTACAGGTTTCTCTATCAACTATAATAAAAATAAGACCACTCTTTTTTGCGGAATAAAAATTCTATCAACATCACTTGACAGATCAAACAGACCGGACCTTGATAATAGTTGATAAAATTTCTAGGAAGACAACTCTGATTGATGTGGCCATCTCAAACAACAACAACCTGCGTGTGAAGCAGGCCGAGAAGATCGCGAAGTACAAAACTTAGAAGAACGAATTAAAAGGCAATGGGAAATGGAGAACGTTC
Source organism: Pseudeuparius sepicola (assembly GCA_963920635.1). NCBI lineage: Eukaryota > Metazoa > Arthropoda > Insecta > Coleoptera > Anthribidae > Pseudeuparius > Pseudeuparius sepicola. The sequence continues at coordinate 6,251,460 of OY987307.1, forward strand.
AGACGATTCCAATCAGCTGGGTCTAACTGATAATCTTTACAGGTCCATGCAGAAAGCGGTACTACTTGCGACAGCCCGAATCGTCAGGAAATTCGTGGGGAATGCAGGAACGCCCAACACATCAATGTCACCTAAAGCCCGATAACATGGCGAGGGTCTCGTCCGAGCCAGATCCTTATGGTATCCGGTATACCCGGGATCTGAGTGAATGTTCCCCGTAGAGGGAGTGCGAATGGCTTTTGGCTAAATCGGTAATAATAAAAGACTTTACTAATAAAAGCAATTTTACACAACAATGAAACAAACAATTTGGGAAAAGTCTAGTCATAAAGACATTTATGACATTTGAAAGCAGTAGGTGAAAATTTTATGTTTCGAATATTGGAATCAACAGGTGTTTTGGGGCACATTTTGCTGATTTCAACGCAAACGGTTGATTTGATCGTTATGAAACAAGAGTACCTTTTTCTTGCAGAATGAAAAGATGCACTAAAATGATAGACCTGCAAGACCAAAAAGTTTCGAGTAAAAGCACGATCCAAAAACAGCGCAAGTGGCGCCCTCTGTGAGATACGGTGAAATTGATATTTTCAGCTTATTCTCCATCCACCAAAACATAGCAGTGCCAAATTTCAGTACAGCAGTTTGATTATTTCGGGAGATGTAGCCAAAATTCAATTTAAAAAAATGAACTTTAACGCCCTGTATCTCAAAAGTTAGGACGTTTACGACATACGTTCATATGAAGTTTTTTTTCTTAAAATGGGCCCAAGAATAACCCCCTTAAGTATTAGCATGTCATTAAGGAACACCCTGTATACAGTGTGTCCCAAATTCGATGCTCACCATTGGGATCTCAGTAACTACAAGATATAGAGAGTCGGTTAAATGGGGAAAGTTTTAGACAATTTTATTGTCAATCTGATGCCGCTGAGAAATCAAGGCTAACTGGGATCGTTTTTGAGTTATTCCCAAAAAACCGAATTTTATCATTTTCGTTTTTCTTAAATATCTTAGAAACCAATGGTTTTGCAAAGACAGGACTTTGATATTATTAAGGCACTTTTATCCAACCTTTGTAGCGGTAATGTCCGTTTCTTTAAAAAAGTTTTCATTTTCGAGAATTTCATGTAGATTTCGAATTTGTACAAATTCAAGATGGCGTCCATAAGAAAATCAAAAGTTGTGGGTCATATCTCGAAAATGAAAACTTTTTTAAAGAAACTGACATTACTGCTAACAAGGTTGGATAGAAGTGCCTTAATAATGTCAAAGTCCTGTCTTTGCAAAACCATCGGTTTCTAAGATATTTATGAAAAACGAAAATGATAAAATTCGGTTTTTTTGGGAATAACTCGAAAACGATCTCAGTTAGCCTTGATTTCTCAGCGGCATCAGATTGGCCATAAAATTGTCTAAAACTTTCCCCATTTAACCGACTCTCTATCTCGTGTAGTTATCGAGATCCCAATGGTGAGCATCGAATTTGGGACACACTCATAGGTGTTGTCGATTGGCGTCATGCTCTCATAGGGTTTGGGGGAGGGTGGGGAGCTCCATCCCTACTCCAAGTGGAGGATGGTGGGGATGTTCCATATTCCATTATATAGGCAAGGTTCAGCGAATATTGTGTTTACAACAAACTCAACATATCCTTCTTAAACAATTTAAATAAGCTGCTGAAAAATCTGGTGAACGTTCGAGATTTGGAAGTAAATGAAAAGTTTAAGATTCAGAGTTTTAAGAGAATCAATACGAAGTTAGTGAGAAGGTGGTTGTGGAATTTGCAGACTTCGAGACGATTCTGCCGCAGAGGTTTACGGATGAATTAACTCAAGACCGAATAGATGAGTTAAATGGGGACAACAAAAGATACTTTTTAACAAGCCTGGGAGCTGTTGGCAAAACGACTAATATTATATTTTCTGAAGAACTGTGAGTCCATATGGTGGATTTGGAAAAAACATGAGTTAAAAATGTAAAACTGCGAAAATAAAATATTATTTGTTTGTGTGTTGTTTTTCTATATAAGAGGGGGGTGATTGAACAAACTTGATCAATCTAATGCTGATTGTTAAAGGGAGTGGAGTGCTCAACACATTAATTGACAAATTGCCAATAGAGTTACATCTTCCAGGCTACCAGTATTGCGGCCCTGGCACTAAATTAGAAAAACGCCTTTCTAGAGGTGATTCAGGTATAAAGTTGATTCAGCCTGTAGAATTCATGATATTGCTTACAGTAAAATCAAATATCTAGAAGAACGACACAAGGCCTGATTTGGAACTGGAAAATCGTGCTTGGGACCGAGTGCCAGCTGCCTGGCTTATTACAAACGCAATGAGGGTTAAAGGGAAGTGGGAATGGGTACGAAACGCCCATTTTAGTTTAGACGGTGAAGAAGGTAGATAAAGCTCTAAAAAATCCTTTACAGCCAATCAGTTGAGTGACTTAAAGAATTAAAAAAAATCATCGTTAGCGGCAGTAAGGGTAGCACGTGTACACATAAAAAAAGCTGGTGGAAAGGGTCAACTGAAAATACCTAGTAGGTCAAGAAAGGTCTGGAGGATTTATACCGCTTTTACCTATACTGGGTGCTCTGAGTGCGCTCGGTTCCTTGGCGGGCGGTGCGAGCAGTATAGCAAAAACTATAATCGACGTAAATAATGCAAAAAAGCTGATGGCAAATCGAAAGCAAGCTATGGAGTCCGTTGGTTCAGGACTTTATTTGCGTAAAAATAGGCGTGGTGGCCTTGGGTTGTTTTTAAAGAAAAAACTTTTGAAGCTACCCAATAGGCCTTTAACCAATCTAGATCTTTTAAAATTCGCTAAAGACATTCCATTCTTTAGAGGTGTGTATATGAAAGATACCCTACCTAAAAAGCCTCGAAAAAACTAGTCGGCCATTTTGAATTTGGATATTCAGCGAAATTCTGGATCTCATTGGGTAGCGTACCGAAAAAGAGGAAACATGTAAATATTTTGACAGCTTTGGCAATTTGAAACCACCAAGAGAACTCATTAGATACTTGGGGAGAGACATCGAAGTAGTATACAATAACGATTCATATCAAAACTTTAACCAAGTAAACTGTGGTCATTTATGTTTATTGTTTTTATGGGAAAAACAAAATTTCTCACAAAGAAATAAAATCTGAAAATATGAAGTGTGTGTTTTTCTTTCCCCAATAATCATCTCCTCATTTATTATCTTTACTATGTATTTAAAGTAACTGCTTTCACAATTATTGTATTCATAGGATAAGCCAGACAGTATAACTGCTTTTATATTTCGCTCCTACAACCATTGTTGTATATGGAATATTTTATTCTTGTCAGATAATAGTTATTTATGTACCAAGGCACTGAAGTTCAACTTTTTATGACTCATGTGGAGTTTAGTTGCTGAGGCCTCTGGCCGAGGCAAATAAACCACATGAGTCATAAAAAGAACTTCAGTGCCGAGGTACATATTATATTTTCTTTGAAATCGAAAAAAAAAGTTTTATTAGGCAAGAAAATAATAATAAGGGATCACCCGTCCACGAACCGACTACGCGCGGCGTTGCTTGACTTTACCGATCGCTCTACCTAGGACAAGTATAATGATGTACGGCACCTCCTGACAGAAAAACCAAACTGCTGCTTCTTGTGCAGCCTGCACAACAAATCTATTGATTTTCAAATTTACTAAAATATGTATACTGAAGGATTGCGCTTCTATAGGAAACAATTTCGCAATGTGTACGAAAAATTAAATGAGCCTTTATCGGCCGGGTTTTGAACATTTGGTCACTTTTGACGGGCGATTTCTCCGCGTCTGACGTTTGATGTTTACATCTCGCCAAGGCCTACTTATTGAAAAAATCGTACAATAATGGGCTACATTATTGTACGATTTCTGTGCTTTTAATGACGATTTTGGGACATTTTAATGCCGATTTCAAGAAAACAGGTATTTTCTGCATAAAATTAAAACGGAAAATTATATATGCTTTATATTCAACTAAAAATAGTTACAAAGGAATATATACAGGGAAATATATATACATTATGTTAAACTAAAAAAATACTTATTCCTATTATATACACTTATATACAGGGTGATTCAGGAGGAAATGTCAATATTTTAGGTACGTATTCGGGGACCCAAAATAAACATAAAAGTTCCTATAAACATGGGTCCTATTCCCGGCCGTTACCGAAATACAGGGGTAAACAACATTCAATTTAAGGTTTTTATTACATTATTTATAACAGGTAGGCTAGGTTTTATACTTTTCAAAAATGCCACCGTATACTTCTAAACATAAGTCAGCTCTCTGGTGAATAGCTCGGGTCGCTCTATGAATGGATACGGGCCTGTTTCTTATAGTTGCTGCTGCATTTATTATTCGATCGAGTAATGCATCTCTAGTGTTTACTTTACTTGAATATACCAATGATTTAAACCACCCCCAAAGACAATAATCCAGAGGATTAAGGTCTACTATTGCTAAGCAACAGGAATTTCCGCCTGAATCACCCAAAACCTAGCCTACCTGTTATAAATAATGTAATAAAAACCTTAAATTGAATGTTGTTTACCCCTGTATTTCGGTAACGGCCGGGAATAGGACCCATGTTTATAGGAACTTTTATGTTTATTTTGGGTCCCCGAATACGTACCTAAAATATTGACATTTCCTCCTGAATCACCCTGTATATACAAAACCTAAATCTCACCTATATCTAAATGTATACATTTTATATAATATACAGGGTGTTTACTTTGTAGACTATCTTTGAAACCGTTAGTGCTACAGAGTTAGTTAAATTAGGAAAAAGCTGCGCTTGTTATGGGATTCAAGGGTCTGAAAATAAATTTGAACTCTTATGTTTTTGAACAGGTCCTTTTCACTGATTGCATCAAAAATTTTCTAGGAGTAATAGATTTTGAGTTACAGATAGTAACGGTTTCAAAGTTCCCTATAGCGTAAATATAGCGCCTCCGTGGCGATGTTAGTACAAGCCCCAAAATAGGGGATGTGCTGACTGAAGCTGCAAATGTGCTGTTGGCTCCTGCCTGGACTTCATTTGTTGCTTCCCAAATCATGCCTATCTTTTGATTTGGTTAATGTTACACCGTACCGATGATTGCCAAATAGCATGAAACACGTGTATGCGGTTACTAGTTTTTTCTTTTTGTTAACTTTGAGTGTTTGCCCATTATCACCTTTTCTTGTAATTATTATACAGGGTGGTTCACTTTTATGTGGTAGGACTTTAACATTAGATAGAAAAAGATAATCTAAAATGAAAATTTTATATCAACATATATCGGGGAAAGCTTAGTTTCCGAGATACAGGGCGTTGAAGTGTTGGAAAAAATATGAAGTATTTTTTACACTGTTCGAACCAGTGGAGATATTTAAACCAAATTTGATGTGTAGTACTACCTTTTTGACTACGATATTTAGTGATAATATGAAGGTCCTGAAATAACCAGTGGTGGAGTTATGGGTTTTCACTATCACTAAATTTAAAAAGTAATTAGTACGGACCTGTCTCACATCAATGTAAAGTTTTTTTTCGTAAAGTTCTTTCAATTCTCTACAAAAAGTGTATCTTGACATTTTTTTGTATCTGCCACGGTTGTGTAGTAAATAAATTATTTCGTTTCCATCTCAGCCTTTTTTTGCCTAAAAATGTGTTTTCTAAGATTATTGATAAATATCGCAAATAACAGAAATTAATTATGGAACACTTATCGGATTCAGCTATTTTATTTTTAATTTTATGGAAACAATTTTAAAAATAAACTGGCACTTGGTTTGAGGTACATTACTTTATTATCATTTTAACATTTTTATCAAATCTAGTATTATTTCTTAATAATTTTTATAATTCTAAATTTGTACAACATTCAACAATTGTTCAAAATGTGATCCATTCTGTTGCACACATAATTCACTTCGACGCCTAACGGATTGAACAGCATCGATTAAATTGCCATTTCTCAATTCATCGCACGCATTTCTGATACGATCAATAAGTTGTTCCCTTGTTTCTACAGGAGTCGCATAGACTTGTTCTTTTAAAAATCCCCATACGAAGAAGTCCAGAGGTGTTATGTCCGGAGAACGTGGTGGCCAAGCGACCGGTCCCCCTCGTCCGATCCACCTATTTGGAAAGTTATTATTTAACCAGTTCCTCACATTTCGGTGAAAATGTGCAGGACAGCCGTCAAGTTGGAACCAAGCCAACAATCTTAAGTTTAAAGGAATGTCTTCCCACATATTACCACCATTCACTCGCTGTGGCAAAAAAAGGGTCCAAACAGATGATGGTTGTACAGTCCAATCCAAACATTGACACTAAATTCGACCTGAAAATTTCTTGGCCGGATTGCATGTGGGTTTTCTTGTGCCCAAATATGCTGATTATGAAAGTTTACTACTCCACGACGAGTAAAACACGACTCGTCCGTCCATAAAATGTTATTTAAAAATTGTCTATTTCCTTCAATTGACTCCAAAATCCATCGGCAAAACACTAATCTTCTTTCTGCATCGCCGGGCCTTAAACCTTGTACGGGTTGTAGATGATACGCATGCCTGTGATCTCTTTTTAAAGCTCGCAAAATTGCAGACTTTGAAACACGTAGGGCCACTGACACTCTTCTGCTACTTGTTGTAGGATTCCTATCGAATTCACGAAGAATCTCATTGTTGCGTCTGACTTGTTGGATATTGTTTTCATTTCCTCGTTCGACGATTCTAGTTCTCAGACCGCGAGTTCTGAATTGCCGGTGCATGTTAACAAACACCGAGGGACGCGGATGGCGCCTATTTGGAAATCGCCTCCGGTATTCTCTGGCTGCTTCCGCAGAGTTCCCATTTGCAACTCCATAGCAGAAATGGATGTCAGCCTGCTCTTCATTTGTAAATTGGAACGGCATTTTAATTATTAACAAAGACAAACTGCGGCGCTGCTACGTTCATCTACTGGATGACAGATTATTGTATTATTAACTGTCAAGAAGATTTTCTTTTCCATGGCACACTTATCTTCACCAGTACGGCGATGCAGAAAGGACATTAGTATTTTGCCGATGGATTTTGTAGTCAAAGGAAATAAGACAATTTTTAAATAACATTTTATGGGCGGAAGAATCATGTTTTACTCGTCGTGGTATAATTTAGAATTCTACAAATTTACAATTATAAAAATTATTAAGAAATAATACACATTTGATAAAAATGTTAAAATGATAATAAAGTAATGTACCTCAAACCAAGTGCCAGTTTATTTTTAAAATTGTTTCCATAAAATTAAAAATAAAATAGCTGAATCGGATAAGTGTTCCATAATTAATTTCTGTTATTTGCGATATTTATCAATAATCTTAGAAAACACATTTTTAGGCAAAAAAGGCAGAGATGGAAACGAAATAATTTATTTACTACACAACCGTGGCAGATACAAAAAAATGTCAAGATACACTTTTTGTAGAGAATTGAAAGAACTTTACGAAAAAAAAATTTACGTTGATGTGAGACAGGTCCGTACTAATTACTTTAGTTTTGACACGTCACACACTTGATCCAAGTTTTTTGGTTTGTGTACTCGGAGCACTGTATCAGGCAGATGGACAGATTGACGGTTCTTGGAGCCAAGATTTCAAATGCCGCACACCTACTTTAAACACGAAAAGCAACAAATCCAGTCTTTGTCGTCAGTATAACGTTCGTAAGAACATTTGCATGCAGTGCAAAGAGAATCAGAATCAGTGTATACAAATTGTTTTGTTTTGCCGAGCTTTCGATGGTCCAGGTTTATCAGGGTCAACGGTTTTCCTTTTCAAAGGTTTAGGGCGACTTGGCTTCAAATTTTTCTTTGGGTTTCGCGTAGTGGGAGTCTCAACATGAGGAATTTCCGCTAAATCCTCTAGACTCTTTTAGAAACTCTAGTAAACTGGAATCTAGCAACCTCTTCGATGCCAGGAATTTTTGCCAAAACTCTTTCTGGATCAAAGGGACTTAGCCCTGTTGTCCTAAAGCCAGATTGTAGGTTTGTGGCAGCATTGTCTGCTGTATGGGACCACAATAGATTCAACAAGTTTGGGAACTGCTCTTTTGGGATGCTTCCTTTTCGAAAACACTCCTTTCTCCATGAATCTCTAATGACGAAAATGAAAGTTCAGAAGACTAAACAAAGTTCCCTATTGTTTTTTATTTGAAATATAAATAATTTAGTTAAAAAGTTACGTTGAAATTTTCCTTCAACTCACCGTATCCTTCTAAATGTTATAAAGTAGAGTGGTGTAAGTCCTTCAAAGTCTTAAAAATAGGGGAAACCTCAATTTTTATTTTATTTCATAGTCTCCTAAAGCTCCTATTATGAATTAACATTATTTTAGTGTCGGATCAGTTAAAATAAGGATCACATAGATTTTTCAAATTTACCTCAACTTTAAAACTAATTATCCCAGTTTCACCTAAAATGGACTTAAGTTTGGTTTTCAGTACCTTACTGATTCTTTCGCATTTGTCATACCAGTCGCACTCCATTGTTTAAGTTTTTTCGACAAAGAAGTATCTATTATTTATGTAAAAAAAATTACCCTACTTTATATTCAGTGGGTAATATGGAATAGCGAGGGGTGTGACACTCCAAGAAATTTTGTACACCAGATTTGAGATTTAGCTCGGGATTACATTGTTTCTTATGAGAATCCCTAAAATCTTTGAACAAATTTACTGGGATTCTGTAAATCTTGAGATTTCATGAGATTTTAGAAGATTTCAGGGATTCTGAGAGATTTTAGAGATTTTAAGGATTTTTAGAAATCTCTAGATTTTGTGAGATTTTCGACAGATTTTTGAGATTTCAAGGATTTTATCAGATTTTTCAATGAATGTATTTTGTTTCATATAGTACTTAGGCCATGAAATAATTACCCCATCCAAATACCACAGCCTATGAGATACTCTCCCTTGGGACTACCAATAAAAAAATAGAGATCATTTGTTTTTCTTGTCCTTAATATAGTTCTGAGGTGTCCAGTATCAAATTGGAACACACTGTACACTTAATTGGATAAGAAAATGTGAGAAAATTTTCTTGTGGATTCGTTTGTAATTAGTCTGTAAAAATATCACATTCCAACCGGGATTTCAACTCACGGGTCATCAACTTACGCGACAGGCCACTTTTCCAACTTTACATCAAGTCAATTCGTATAGCTCTTAGTTGGTAAAAGGACCTGCCGCGTAGTTCCAATCCCGGCTGGAGTGTGATTTGCCGCTACTCATTTTTCTAAATTACCTATTTAATTTGTACAGAGACAAAACATCGCTCTTTCCAAAATAAAAAAATATATTAGTGCCATTAAAAAAAGTTGATTGCCATGGCAACCGAGATGGCAACCAAACCGCGGAAGCTGAAAACAAGTGAAACATGTCATGTGGCAAACAATTTTCATAAAAATATTAATAATATAATATATATAATAATATTTTTTAATTTAATAAATATTTATTAATTTAATAAATATTTATTGCATATAAGCAGATTTTCATAATTTTTTCCATCCTCATCACATATAGATTTTCATACTTTTTTCCATCCTCATCACATATTAAAAAAATGCATGTCTGCTATATCTACAGAGTGATTTAGTTATGACGTGAAAATTTTTAACCACGTACCTATTATCGGTAGCAACCTAAAATAGACGAAAATCATTAAAAAAAATTCTGCCACTTTTAAAAAATGGGGCAGAACCCCTAAAATCCCAGAAGACTGGCGGCCTCGCAGCTCCACCTGCGATACAGATTGCCGTATTATTATCAGATTATAAATAACAATAGTGAATTACAGCGTTTGAACATAAAATTTGAGATTTTGTTCGACATTTTTGTTGTAAAAAAGTTACAGTGAAACCTCTCCTTGCGGACATCTCTATTAAGCGGACACCTTCTTTAAACGAACATGTTTTTTTTTATTTGATTTCATTTTGTTGTTTTTCTATGCACTCTATTAGGCGGACACCTCTAATAAGCGGACAAATCCAACGGAACCGTGAATGTCCGGTTATAAGAGATTTCACTGTACAACAATTTCTTAGTTATTTTCTAGGTAGCACTTAAACTAGTAAAGAAAATTTTGGTGTTAAATTCCCAGTTTCCCAGTCCTTAGTTTCCATATTATATAAAATCTACATTGATCATAGCGGCTTATGAAACTACTTGACTACAGATTAATCACAAAATATTGAAGATTAATGCTGGTCAACACCGAGCATGTAGGATTTCTTATTTTTCGCTAGGTTCTTTTCCGCCCGGAGAATTTCGAGAACTGCAGACATGCCGCTTTGTTTTCGACACAGTTTTAAAAAAATATGTTTTTATATTGAGCTCTGGATTGATCTCTTGACTTGAGGATGAGTACCTACTTCGCCTACTAACCAATAGGTGGCGCACCATAAGCGCCGGTTATTAGGGGCAGTGGCAAGGTGTGCATGAATTGTAGTTAATTTGCCTCGGCCAGAGGCCTCGGCAACTAAATTACACATGAGTCATAACAAGTTGAACTTCACGGCCTTGGTACCTCGCTTGGTACATAAATAACTATTATTTTATTTTAATTTTTGACTGCGTATGTTTTTGTTTGTATGTTTTTTGGTTTAAATAAATAATAATAATAATAATAATAATAATAAAGTTTCGGCCCAGTACCGAAAATTTTGTTTATTAACTGCTCCGCATAGATGAAAGTGGGCCTCGTCGCTACTGAAAAAAGTCGATCTCTCATGAATCCGGTCCAACATTTCTTGGGAACAGTTAATGCGGTTTTCATAGTCACGAGGGTTTAATTCTTGAACAATCATAATCTTGTAGGGGTGGAATGATAAATCTTTGTGTAAAATCCTCCTTAGAGAGCGGGAAGTAATGCCCAATGCAGTTGCATGTTTCCGTGCAGAGCGCGTGGGTGACCGTTCAATAGCTTCCCTCACTCTCCTTACATTTTCGGGTGTTCTTACTGTTCTGGGTCTTCCGACACGCCTAGGCCTTAGTGTGGAACCAGTTTCTTCCATTGTACGCGCCCACTTTGCTATTAAATTACGGTGAGGGACAGCACCGCGACGTGCAAGTGCCGCTGAAAGGCGCGCTGAGTGGCGATGACAGAACGGCCATTTTCGAAAAATGTGCGCACAGTGAAACCGCGGTGTTCGCCGGACCAAACCATGATGTCGACTGAAAATGGCACAACCCACCCGATGCAATGAGACTCCTCCCACGGTCTTACCCCCACCACACACGATATACAGCCTATCCCAAACTGCACTAAACCTTTTGCCCCACCCTGTATTAAAGACTTTTGATTTCCCAAATTTTATCAACAACAAAGTTATACCTAATAATCATATTCTTATTAGTTTTGACGTAAAATATCTTTTTACAAACATCCCGATTGAATTAGTCATTGATAGTATAAATAAAAGATGGAATTCTATTAGTAATAACTGTAATTTTACCAAAGAAAATTTTTTTGAAACAGTAAAATTTATTTTTAACTCCAATTATTTTTGTTATAATAACACATACTATAAACCAATTTTTGGTACACCAATGGGTAGCTCAATATCTCCAATAATATCTCAATACACTATGGAAGATTTAATAGATAGTTGCGTTTCCTAATTATCTTTTCAGGTGTTTTTTCAAAAAAAATTTGTAGATGATATTATTTGTTTTATCCCAAATGAAAAATGTGATGAAATTTTAACAGTTTTTAACAACTACAACCAACATTTATCTTTTACTATTGGAAAAGAAAATAATAATTCTATTCCATTTTTGAAAACTAACTTTGTTTTAACACTAAAAAATAGAATTGAAAAATTAGTACATCCAACACTTACAAAAAAATTGATCAAATTAAAAAGTATTTTAATTGATAATTCATATCCTATAAAATTTCTAAATAAGATCATTTTTAATACTAGGATAAAACAAAATATTCCTACCATAGACATATATTCTGGACTAAATCAACAAAATATGAAATAACCATTAATTTTTTCTATGGTTCCGTACCTTATATTGAAGAATTTAATTAATAAAACTTTTAAAGATGAACGTAGTCTAAAAAATGTTATTTCCAGTTTCGCTTTCTAGGAGAGAGTGCCGCCGAATTTATGGAAGACGCCGGGATCCATTGATTAAAAAATAACTAAATGGAGGCATAATTGAAAACGTTGAAAAGCGTGATTAATTATTTATGAGTTAAACAGTTTAGAAATGCGAGATTGTGATATAAAAATATTATTTGTGTGTTTTTAACTACAAAAACTATCCAATATTTTTAAAAACTCAATATTTTTGTGACATGTTAATTTATGTGAATAAATATGACGAACAGGTGGTTGTGGAATGTGTAGACCAATCGGCGGATATTGTAGTCCCGCTGTATTGCTACCGCGTTCGCCTTTTGTTTTATTAAAGTCAAAAATCAACATGAAATAAGACTCTAGTAACAAAAATTATCCCGGTGAAATAAAGTAGAATGTTTGAATTGTTGTCCTTAAAAATCAATATGAAATTATATATCACCTTGTAGGAAAAAAGATTAAAGCACCCTCCATAAATATAACCTCTAATGGCGATAACAAGCAGGCGTGTGCCATTTTATTAGGAACGGCAGTCTGAATATTGTACGCGTTGAGTTATTTGGCGAGTTAATCCAAAACTTTTTACTTATTTTTAAACTGTATGATTTTTACCTTCATTTTTTACATGAGCCCAGCGAAACCATGAATGTTTTCAGGTAAAATCTAAAATATAACTTGTTTTATTTAGCCCCCTGGGTGCCAGCGTCTGCATTACTGATCGAGAAATTTTAACCGTTATTAATAGTGTGACAGATTTCTATTGAAACAGACAACATTTTGTATTTTTTTCTCGGTGCGCCAGATGGGGTATTGTGCATCTTCCCAACATAAGCTTGTTTGAAATAAATAAGTTCCTATCCAGTATTTCTCCACAATCGAGCACAGAAGGGGTTCCAAAGGTATAGCACTATTAGATATTAGTCAGGTACCAAGAAACCTCGTTAGCTCCCCGCCCTCTCTTGTAGACACAAACCCGTCCGGTCTTCGACTGTACTAGTCCAGTTCTGCCACCCAAAAAAGAGGTGGCGGTGGTGGTTAAAAAAGCCCGAACGCCAGGCGCGAGGCACGGCAATAATTTATCGGAAATTCTACATTCTATCTCCTCAGGTCATCAGTAGTGGATTTATGGAAGGTTCAATTTCATATAAATTAAGAAAAATAGTACAATCCTTCTAATTGAAGCATTAGAAATACCGCTAAATTGTCATAAACTTTTGAATTTTCTATCATTTTCGAAATGCGAATATTTAAAATTTGCAACGTTAACCAATTGCAATACATTTTTTATCGGTCTGACGCCGGCAAAAAATAGATAAGCGATATAGAATTTAATAGAAAGAATAAAATATTACCTATAGTCCACTTTTACAATGTAGAGGGTCGTCAAGAATGGTAATAATCAAATATTAAAATGACGTTAAAAAAATAAAGCAATATTTAAAATTTGCAACGTTAACCAATTGCAATACATTTTTTATCGGTCTGACGCCGGCAAAAAATAGATAAGCGATATAGAATTTAATAGAAAGAATAAAATATTACCTATAGTCCACTTTTACAATGTAGAGGGTCGTCAAGAATGGTAATAATCAAATATTAAAATGACGTTAAAAAAATAAAGCAAAAAATGAACACTATTAACGAAGTAAAACAATGCCAATATTGTAGGCACTCTCAGATCTACAGCACATTCCCGGATTGTTCAAACTCCACGAACGAATAAATGCAATGGTCTAATAAAAATTGTTTCTTAAATGCATGTAATTTAGGCGTTCGCTAATAAATTAAAATAGTAATATGCTGCATAGTTGTGCATAGTTGGGAGACTTCCTAAGGGCACTATGTGAGAATTTTGCTATATTAATCCTTTCGTTTTCTCGTAGAATATCCGCGAACATCTGAATTCTGCCAGAACTTCTTCCTATTCTTAAAAATATGTGTAAGGAGTTTCAACAAATATATTGAAGTTAAAGTTAAAACTTGGTGTACTTTAAAAAAATTTCTACAGGTTTCTCTATCAACTATAATAAAAATAAGACCACTCTTTTTTGCGGAATAAAAATTCTATCAACATCACTTGACAGATCAAACAGACCGGACCTTGATAATAGTTGATAAAATTTCTAGGAAGACAACTCTGATTGATGTGGCCATCTCAAACAACAACAACCTGCGTGTGAAGCAGGCCGAGAAGATCGCGAAGTACAAAACTTAGAAGAACGAATTAAAAGGCAATGGGAAATGGAGAACGTTCAGACGATTCCAATCAGCTGGGTCTAACTGATAATCTTTACAGGTCCATGCAGAAAGCGGTACTACTTGCGACAGCCCGAATCGTCAGGAAATTCGTGGGGAATGCAGGAACGCCCAACACATCAATGTCACCTAAAGCCCGATAACATGGCGAGGGTCTCGTCCGAGCCAGATCCTTATGGTATCCGGTATACCCGGGATCTGAGTGAATGTTCCCCGTAGAGGGAGTGCGAATGGCTTTTGGCTAAATCGATAATAATAAAAGACTTTACTAATAAAAGCAATTTTACACAACAATGAAACAAACAATTTGGGAAAAGTCTAGTCATAAAGACATTTATGACATTTGAAAGCAGTAGGTGAAAATTTTATGTTTCGAATATTGGAATCAACAGGTGTTTTGGGGCACATTTTGCTGATTTCAACGCAAACGGTTGATTTGATCGTTATGAAACAAGAGTACCTTTTTCTTGCAGAATGAAAAGATGCACTAAAATGATAGACCTGCAAGACCAAAAAGTTTCGAGTAAAAGCACGATCCAAAAACAGCGCAAGTGGCGCCCTCTGTGAGATACGGTGAAATTGATATTTTCAGCTTATTCTCCATCCACCAAAACATAGCAGTGCCAAATTTCAGTACAGCAGTTTGATTATTTCGGGAGATGTAGCCAAAATTCAATTTAAAAAAATGAACTTTAACGCCCTGTATCTCAAAAGTTAGGACGTTTACGACATACGTTCATATGAAGTTTTTTTTCTTAAAATGGGCCCAAGAATAACCCCCTTAAGTATTAGCATGTCATTAAGGAACACCCTGTATACAGTGTGTCCCAAATTCGATGCTCACCATTGGGATCTCAGTAACTACAAGATATAGAGAGTCGGTTAAATGGGGAAAGTTTTAGACAATTTTATTGTCAATCTGATGCCGCTGAGAAATCAAGGCTAACTGGGATCGTTTTTGAGTTATTCCCAAAAAACCGAATTTTATCATTTTCGTTTTTCTTAAATATCTTAGAAACCAATGGTTTTGCAAAGACAGGACTTTGATATTATTAAGGCACTTTTATCCAACCTTTGTAGCGGTAATGTCCGTTTCTTTAAAAAAGTTTTCATTTTCGAGAATTTCATGTAGATTTCGAATTTGTACAAATTCAAGATGGCGTCCATAAGAAAATCAAAAGTTGTGGGTCATATCTCGAAAATGAAAACTTTTTTAAAGAAACTGACATTACTGCTAACAAGGTTGGATAGAAGTGCCTTAATAATGTCAAAGTCCTGTCTTTGCAAAACCATCGGTTTCTAAGATATTTATGAAAAACGAAAATGATAAAATTCGGTTTTTTTGGGAATAACTCGAAAACGATCTCAGTTAGCCTTGATTTCTCAGCGGCATCAGATTGGCCATAAAATTGTCTAAAACTTTCCCCATTTAACCGACTCTCTATCTCGTGTAGTTATCGAGATCCCAATGGTGAGCATCGAATTTGGGACACACTCATAGGTGTTGTCGATTGGCGTCATGCTCTCATAGGGTTTGGGGGAGGGTGGGGAGCTCCATCCCTACTCCAAGTGGAGGATGGTGGGGATGTTCCATATTCCATTATATAGGCAAGGTTCAGCGAATATTGTGTTTACAACAAACTCAACATATCCTTCTTAAACAATTTAAATAAGCTGCTGAAAAATCTGGTGAACGTTCGAGATTTGGAAGTAAATGAAAAGTTTAAGATTCAGAGTTTTAAGAGAATCAATACGAAGTTAGTGAGAAGGTGGTTGTGGAATTTGCAGACTTCGAGACGATTCTGCCGCAGAGGTTTACGGATGAATTAACTCAAGACCGAATAGATGAGTTAAATGGGGACAACAAAAGATACTTTTTAACAAGCCTGGGAGCTGTTGGCAAAACGACTAATATTATATTTTCTGAAGAACTGTGAGTCCATATGGTGGATTTGGAAAAAACATGAGTTAAAAATGTAAAACTGCGAAAATAAAATATTATTTGTTTGTGTGTTGTTTTTCTATATAAGAGGGGGGTGATTGAACAAACTTGATCAATCTAATGCTGATTGTTAAAGGGAGTGGAGTGCTCAACACATTAATTGACAAATTGCCAATAGAGTTACATCTTCCAGGCTACCAGTATTGCGGCCCTGGCACTAAATTAGAAAAACGCCTTTCTAGAGGTGATTCAGGTATAAAGTTGATTCAGCCTGTAGAATTCATGATATTGCTTACAGTAAAATCAAATATCTAGAAGAACGACACAAGGCCTGATTTGGAACTGGAAAATCGTGCTTGGGACCGAGTGCCAGCTGCCTGGCTTATTACAAACGCAATGAGGGTTAAAGGGAAGTGGGAATGGGTACGAAACGCCCATTTTAGTTTAGACGGTGAAGAAGGTAGATAAAGCTCTAAAAAATCCTTTACAGCCAATCAGTTGAGTGACTTAAAGAATTAAAAAAAATCATCGTTAGCGGCAGTAAGGGTAGCACGTGTACACATAAAAAAAGCTGGTGGAAAGGGTCAACTGAAAATACCTAGTAGGTCAAGAAAGGTCTGGAGGATTTATACCGCTTTTACCTATACTGGGTGCTCTGAGTGCGCTCGGTTCCTTGGCGGGCGGTGCGAGCAGTATAGCAAAAACTATAATCGACGTAAATAATGCAAAAAAGCTGATGGCAAATCGAAAGCAAGCTATGGAGTCCGTTGGTTCAGGACTTTATTTGCGTAAAAATAGGCGTGGTGGCCTTGGGTTGTTTTTAAAGAAAAAACTTTTGAAGCTACCCAATAGGCCTTTAACCAATCTAGATCTTTTAAAATTCGCTAAAGACATTCCATTCTTTAGAGGTGTGTATATGAAAGATACCCTACCTAAAAAGCCTCGAAAAAACTAGTCGGCCATTTTGAATTTGGATATTCAGCGAAATTCTGGATCTCATTGGGTAGCGTACCGAAAAAGAGGAAACATGTAAATATTTTGACAGCTTTGGCAATTTGAAACCACCAAGAGAACTCATTAGATACTTGGGGAGAGACATCGAAGTAGTATACAATAACGATTCATATCAAAACTTTAACCAAGTAAACTGTGGTCATTTATGTTTATTGTTTTTATGGGAAAAACAAAATTTCTCACAAAGAAATAAAATCTGAAAATATGAAGTGTGTGTTTTTCTTTCCCCAATAATCATCTCCTCATTTATTATCTTTACTATGTATTTAAAGTAACTGCTTTCACAATTATTGTATTCATAGGATAAGCCAGACAGTATAACTGCTTTTATATTTCGCTCCTACAACCATTGTTGTATATGGAATATTTTATTCTTGTCAGATAATAGTTATTTATGTACCAAGGCACTGAAGTTCAACTTTTTATGACTCATGTGGAGTTTAGTTGCTGAGGCCTCTGGCCGAGGCAAATAAACCACATGAGTCATAAAAAGAACTTCAGTGCCGAGGTACATATTATATTTTCTTTGAAATCGAAAAAAAAAGTTTTATTAGGCAAGAAAATAATAATAAGGGATCACCCGTCCACGAACCGACTACGCGCGGCGTTGCTTGACTTTACCGATCGCTCTACCTAGGACAAGTATAATGATGTACGGCACCTCCTGACAGAAAAACCAAACTGCTGCTTCTTGTGCAGCCTGCACAACAAATCTATTGATTTTCAAATTTACTAAAATATGTATACTGAAGGATTGCGCTTCTATAGGAAACAATTTCGCAATGTGTACGAAAAATTAAATGAGCCTTTATCGGCCGGGTTTTGAACATTTGGTCACTTTTGACGGGCGATTTCTCCGCGTCTGACGTTTGATGTTTACATCTCGCCAAGGCCTACTTATTGAAAAAATCGTACAATAATGGGCTACATTATTGTACGATTTCTGTGCTTTTAATGACGATTTTGGGACATTTTAATGCCGATTTCAAGAAAACAGGTATTTTCTGCATAAAATTAAAACGGAAAATTATATATGCTTTATATTCAACTAAAAATAGTTACAAAGGAATATATACAGGGAAATATATATACATTATGTTAAACTAAAAAAATACTTATTCCTATTATATACACTTATATACAGGGTGATTCAGGAGGAAATGTCAATATTTTAGGTACGTATTCGGGGACCCAAAATAAACATAAAAGTTCCTATAAACATGGGTCCTATTCCCGGCCGTTACCGAAATACAGGGGTAAACAACATTCAATTTAAGGTTTTTATTACATTATTTATAACAGGTAGGCTAGGTTTTATACTTTTCAAAAATGCCACCGTATACTTCTAAACATAAGTCAGCTCTCTGGTGAATAGCTCGGGTCGCTCTATGAATGGATACGGGCCTGTTTCTTATAGTTGCTGCTGCATTTATTATTCGATCGAGTAATGCATCTCTAGTGTTTACTTTACTTGAATATACCAATGATTTAAACCACCCCCAAAGACAATAATCCAGAGGATTAAGGTCTACTATTGCTAAGCAACAGGAATTTCCGCCTGAATCACCCAAAACCTAGCCTACCTGTTATAAATAATGTAATAAAAACCTTAAATTGAATGTTGTTTACCCCTGTATTTCGGTAACGGCCGGGAATAGGACCCATGTTTATAGGAACTTTTATGTTTATTTTGGGTCCCCGAATACGTACCTAAAATATTGACATTTCCTCCTGAATCACCCTGTATATACAAAACCTAAATCTCACCTATATCTAAATGTATACATTTTATATAATATACAGGGTGTTTACTTTGTAGACTATCTTTGAAACCGTTAGTGCTACAGAGTTAGTTAAATTAGGAAAAAGCTGCGCTTGTTATGGGATTCAAGGGTCTGAAAATAAATTTGAACTCTTATGTTTTTGAACAGGTCCTTTTCACTGATTGCATCAAAAATTTTCTAGGAGTAATAGATTTTGAGTTACAGATAGTAACGGTTTCAAAGTTCCCTATAGCGTAAATATAGCGCCTCCGTGGCGATGTTAGTACAAGCCCCAAAATAGGGGATGTGCTGACTGAAGCTGCAAATGTGCTGTTGGCTCCTGCCTGGACTTCATTTGTTGCTTCCCAAATCATGCCTATCTTTTGATTTGGTTAATGTTACACCGTACCGATGATTGCCAAATAGCATGAAACACGTGTATGCGGTTACTAGTTTTTTCTTTTTGTTAACTTTGAGTGTTTGCCCATTATCACCTTTTCTTGTAATTATTATACAGGGTGGTTCACTTTTATGTGGTAGGACTTTAACATTAGATAGAAAAAGATAATCTAAAATGAAAATTTTATATCAACATATATCGGGGAAAGCTTAGTTTCCGAGATACAGGGCGTTGAAGTGTTGGAAAAAATATGAAGTATTTTTTACACTGTTCGAACCAGTGGAGATATTTAAACCAAATTTGATGTGTAGTACTACCTTTTTGACTACGATATTTAGTGATAATATGAAGGTCCTGAAATAACCAGTGGTGGAGTTATGGGTTTTCACTATCACTAAATTTAAAAAGTAATTAGTACGGACCTGTCTCACATCAATGTAAAGTTTTTTTTCGTAAAGTTCTTTCAATTCTCTACAAAAAGTGTATCTTGACATTTTTTTGTATCTGCCACGGTTGTGTAGTAAATAAATTATTTCGTTTCCATCTCAGCCTTTTTTTGCCTAAAAATGTGTTTTCTAAGATTATTGATAAATATCGCAAATAACAGAAATTAATTATGGAACACTTATCGGATTCAGCTATTTTATTTTTAATTTTATGGAAACAATTTTAAAAATAAACTGGCACTTGGTTTGAGGTACATTACTTTATTATCATTTTAACATTTTTATCAAATCTAGTATTATTTCTTAATAATTTTTATAATTCTAAATTTGTACAACATTCAACAATTGTTCAAAATGTGATCCATTCTGTTGCACACATAATTCACTTCGACGCCTAACGGATTGAACAGCATCGATTAAATTGCCATTTCTCAATTCATCGCACGCATTTCTGATACGATCAATAAGTTGTTCCCTTGTTTCTACAGGAGTCGCATAGACTTGTTCTTTTAAAAATCCCCATACGAAGAAGTCCAGAGGTGTTATGTCCGGAGAACGTGGTGGCCAAGCGACCGGTCCCCCTCGTCCGATCCACCTATTTGGAAAGTTATTATTTAACCAGTTCCTCACATTTCGGGGAAAATGTGCAGGACAGCCGTCAAGTTGGAACCAAGCCAACAATCTTAAGTTTAAAGGAATGTCTTCCCACATATTACCACCATTCACTCGCTGTGGCAAAAAAAGGGTCCAAACAGATGATGGTTGTACAGTCCAATCCAAACATTGACACTAAATTCGACCTGAAAATTTCTTGGCCGGATTGCATGTGGGTTTTCTTGTGCCCAAATATGCTGATTATGAAAGTTTACTACTCCACGACGAGTAAAACACGACTCGTCCGTCCATAAAATGTTATTTAAAAATTGTCTATTTCCTTCAATTGACTCCAAAATCCATCGGCAAAACACTAATCTTCTTTCTGCATCGCCGGGCCTTAAACCTTGTACGGGTTGTAGATGATACGCATGCCTGTGATCTCTTTTTAAAGCTCGCAAAATTGCAGACTTTGAAACACGTAGGGCCACTGACACTCTTCTGCTACTTGTTGTAGGATTCCTATCGAATTCACGAAGAATCTCATTGTTGCGTCTGACTTGTTGGATATTGTTTTCATTTCCTCGTTCGACGATTCTAGTTCTCAGACCGCGAGTTCTGAATTGCCGGTGCATGTTAACAAACACCGAGGGACGCGGATGGCGCCTATTTGGAAATCGCCTCCGGTATTCTCTGGCTGCTTCCGCAGAGTTCCCATTTGCAACTCCATAGCAGAAATGGATGTCAGCCTGCTCTTCATTTGTAAATTGGAACGGCATTTTAATTATTAACAAAGACAAACTGCGGCGCTGCTACGTTCATCTACTGGATGACAGATTATTGTATTATTAACTGTCAAGAAGATTTTCTTTTCCATGGCACACTTATCTTCACCAGTACGGCGATGCAGAAAGGACATTAGTATTTTGCCGATGGATTTTGTAGTCAAAGGAAATAAGACAATTTTTAAATAACATTTTATGGGCGGAAGAATCATGTTTTACTCGTCGTGGTATAATTTAGAATTCTACAAATTTACAATTATAAAAATTATTAAGAAATAATACACATTTGATAAAAATGTTAAAATGATAATAAAGTAATGTACCTCAAACCAAGTGCCAGTTTATTTTTAAAATTGTTTCCATAAAATTAAAAATAAAATAGCTGAATCGGATAAGTGTTCCATAATTAATTTCTGTTATTTGCGATATTTATCAATAATCTTAGAAAACACATTTTTAGGCAAAAAAGGCAGAGATGGAAACGAAATAATTTATTTACTACACAACCGTGGCAGATACAAAAAAATGTCAAGATACACTTTTTGTAGAGAATTGAAAGAACTTTACGAAAAAAAAATTTACGTTGATGTGAGACAGGTCCGTACTAATTACTTTAGTTTTGACACGTCACACACTTGATCCAAGTTTTTTGGTTTGTGTACTCGGAGCACTGTATCAGGCAGATGGACAGATTGACGGTTCTTGGAGCCAAGATTTCAAATGCCGCACACCTACTTTAAACACGAAAAGCAACAAATCCAGTCTTTGTCGTCAGTATAACGTTCGTAAGAACATTTGCATGCAGTGCAAAGAGAATCAGAATCAGTGTATACAAATTGTTTTGTTTTGCCGAGCTTTCGATGGTCCAGGTTTATCAGGGTCAACGGTTTTCCTTTTCAAAGGTTTAGGGCGACTTGGCTTCAAATTTTTCTTTGGGTTTCGCGTAGTGGGAGTCTCAACATGAGGAATTTCCGCTAAATCCTCTAGACTCTTTTAGAAACTCTAGTAAACTGGAATCTAGCAACCTCTTCGATGCCAGGAATTTTTGCCAAAACTCTTTCTGGATCAAAGGGACTTAGCCCTGTTGTCCTAAAGCCAGATTGTAGGTTTGTGGCAGCATTGTCTGCTGTATGGGACCACAATAGATTCAACAAGTTTGGGAACTGCTCTTTTGGGATGCTTCCTTTTCGAAAACACTCCTTTCTCCATGAATCTCTAATGACGAAAATGAAAGTTCAGAAGACTAAACAAAGTTCCCTATTGTTTTTTATTTGAAATATAAATAATTTAGTTAAAAAGTTACGTTGAAATTTTCCTTCAACTCACCGTATCCTTCTAAATGTTATAAAGTAGAGTGGTGTAAGTCCTTCAAAGTCTTAAAAATAGGGGAAACCTCAATTTTTATTTTATTTCATAGTCTCCTAAAGCTCCTATTATGAATTAACATTATTTTAGTGTCGGATCAGTTAAAATAAGGATCACATAGATTTTTCAAATTTACCTCAACTTTAAAACTAATTATCCCAGTTTCACCTAAAATGGACTTAAGTTTGGTTTTCAGTACCTTACTGATTCTTTCGCATTTGTCATACCAGTCGCACTCCATTGTTTAAGTTTTTTCGACAAAGAAGTATCTATTATTTATGTAAAAAAAATTACCCTACTTTATATTCAGTGGGTAATATGGAATAGCGAGGGGTGTGACACTCCAAGAAATTTTGTACACCAGATTTGAGATTTAGCTCGGGATTACATTGTTTCTTATGAGAATCCCTAAAATCTTTGAACAAATTTACTGGGATTCTGTAAATCTTGAGATTTCATGAGATTTTAGAAGATTTCAGGGATTCTGAGAGATTTTAGAGATTTTAAGGATTTTTAGAAATCTCTAGATTTTGTGAGATTTTCGACAGATTTTTGAGATTTCAAGGATTTTATCAGATTTTTCAATGAATGTATTTTGTTTCATATAGTACTTAGGCCATGAAATAATTACCCCATCCAAATACCACAGCCTATGAGATACTCTCCCTTGGGACTACCAATAAAAAAATAGAGATCATTTGTTTTTCTTGTCCTTAATATAGTTCTGAGGTGTCCAGTATCAAATTGGAACACACTGTACACTTAATTGGATAAGAAAATGTGAGAAAATTTTCTTGTGGATTCGTTTGTAATTAGTCTGTAAAAATATCACATTCCAACCGGGATTTCAACTCACGGGTCATCAACTTACGCGACAGGCCACTTTTCCAACTTTACATCAAGTCAATTCGTATAGCTCTTAGTTGGTAAAAGGACCTGCCGCGTAGTTCCAATCCCGGCTGGAGTGTGATTTGCCGCTACTCATTTTTCTAAATTACCTATTTAATTTGTACAGAGACAAAACATCGCTCTTTCCAAAATAAAAAAATATATTAGTGCCATTAAAAAAAGTTGATTGCCATGGCAACCGAGATGGCAACCAAACCGCGGAAGCTGAAAACAAGTGAAACATGTCATGTGGCAAACAATTTTCATAAAAATATTAATAATATAATATATATAATAATATTTTTTAATTTAATAAATATTTATTAATTTAATAAATATTTATTGCATATAAGCAGATTTTCATAATTTTTTCCATCCTCATCACATATAGATTTTCATACTTTTTTCCATCCTCATCACATATTAAAAAAATGCATGTCTGCTATATCTACAGAGTGATTTAGTTATGACGTGAAAATTTTTAACCACGTACCTATTATCGGTAGCAACCTAAAATAGACGAAAATCATTAAAAAAAATTCTGCCACTTTTAAAAAATGGGGCAGAACCCCTAAAATCCCAGAAGACTGGCGGCCTCGCAGCTCCACCTGCGATACAGATTGCCGTATTATTATCAGATTATAAATAACAATAGTGAATTACAGCGTTTGAACATAAAATTTGAGATTTTGTTCGACATTTTTGTTGTAAAAAAGTTACAGTGAAACCTCTCCTTGCGGACATCTCTATTAAGCGGACACCTTCTTTAAACGAACATGTTTTTTTTTTATTTGATTTCATTTTGTTGTTTTTCTATGCACTCTATTAGGCGGACACCTCTAATAAGCGGACAAATCCAACGGAACCGTGAATGTCCGGTTATAAGAGATTTCACTGTACAACAATTTCTTAGTTATTTTCTAGGTAGCACTTAAACTAGTAAAGAAAATTTTGGTGTTAAATTCCCAGTTTCCCAGTCCTTAGTTTCCATATTATATAAAATCTACATTGATCATAGCGGCTTATGAAACTACTTGACTACAGATTAATCACAAAATATTGAAGATTAATGCTGGTCAACACCGAGCATGTAGGATTTCTTATTTTTCGCTAGGTTCTTTTCCGCCCGGAGAATTTCGAGAACTGCAGACATGCCGCTTTGTTTTCGACACAGTTTTAAAAAAATATGTTTTTATATTGAGCTCTGGATTGATCTCTTGACTTGAGGATGAGTACCTACTTCGCCTACTAACCAATAGGTGGCGCACCATAAGCGCCGGTTATTAGGGGCAGTGGCAAGGTGTGCATGAATTGTAGTTAATTTGCCTCGGCCAGAGGCCTCGGCAACTAAATTACACATGAGTCATAACAAGTTGAACTTCACTGCCTTGGTACCTCGCTTGGTACATAAATAACTATTATTTTATTTTAATTTTTGACTGCGTATGTTTTTGTTTGTATGTTTTTTGGTTTAAATAAATAATAATAATAATAATAATAATAATAAAGTTTCGGCCCAGTACCGAAAATTTTGTTTATTAACTGCTCCGCATAGATGAAAGTGGGCCTCGTCGCTACTGAAAAAAGTCGATCTCTCATGAATCCGGTCCAACATTTCTTGGGAACAGTTAATGCGGTTTTCATAGTCACGAGGGTTTAATTCTTGAACAATCATAATCTTGTAGGGGTGGAATGATAAATCTTTGTGTAAAATCCTCCTTAGAGAGCGGGAAGTAATGCCCAATGCAGTTGCATGTTTCCGTGCAGAGCGCGTGGGTGACCGTTCAATAGCTTCCCTCACTCTCCTTACATTTTCGGGTGTTCTTACTGTTCTGGGTCTTCCGACACGCCTAGGCCTTAGTGTGGAACCAGTTTCTTCCATTGTACGCGCCCACTTTGCTATTAAATTACGGTGAGGGACAGCACCGCGACGTGCAATATTGAAGTGCCGCTGAAAGGCGCGCTGAGTGGCGATGACAGAACGGCCATTTTCGAAAAATGTGCGCACAGTGAAACCGCGGTGTTCGCCGGACCAAACCATGATGTCGACTGAAAATGGCACAACCCACCCGATGCAATGAGACTCCTCCCACGGTCTTACCCCCACCACACACGATATACAGCCTATCCCAAACTGCACTAAACCTTTTGCCCCACCCTGTATTAAAGACTTTTGATTTCCCAAATTTTATCAACAACAAAGTTATACCTAATAATCATATTCTTATTAGTTTTGACGTAAAATATCTTTTTACAAACATCCCGATTGAATTAGTCATTGATAGTATAAATAAAAGATGGAATTCTATTAGTAATAACTGTAATTTTACCAAAGAAAATTTTTTTGAAACAGTAAAATTTATTTTTAACTCCAATTATTTTTGTTATAATAACACATACTATAAACCAATTTTTGGTACACCAATGGGTAGCTCAATATCTCCAATAATATCTCAATACACTATGGAAGATTTAATAGATAGTTGCGTTTCCTAATTATCTTTTCAGGTGTTTTTTCAAAAAAAATTTGTAGATGATATTATTTGTTTTATCCCAAATGAAAAATGTGATGAAATTTTAACAGTTTTTAACAACTACAACCAACATTTATCTTTTACTATTGGAAAAGAAAATAATAATTCTATTCCATTTTTGAAAACTAACTTTGTTTTAACACTAAAAAATAGAATTGAAAAATTAGTACATCCAACACTTAGAAAAAAATTGATCAAATTAAAAAGTATTTTAATTGATAATTCATATCCTATAAAATTTCTAAATAAGATCATTTTTAATACTAGGATAAAACAAAATATTCCTACCATAGACATATATTCTGGACTAAATCAACAAAATATGAAATAACCATTAATTTTTTCTATGGTTCCGTACCTTATATTGAAGAATTTAATTAATAAAACTTTTAAAGATGAACGTAGTCTAAAAAATGTTATTTCCAGTTTCGCTTTCTAGGAGAGAGTGCCGCCGAATTTATGGAAGACGCCGGGATCCATTGATTAAAAAATAACTAAATGGAGGCATAATTGAAAACGTTGAAAAGCGTGATTAATTATTTATGAGTTAAACAGTTTAGAAATGCGAGATTGTGATATAAAAATATTATTTGTGTGTTTTTAACTACAAAAACTATCCAATATTTTTAAAAACTCAATATTTTTGTGACATGTTAATTTATGTGAATAAATATGACGAACAGGTGGTTGTGGAATGTGTAGACCAATCGGCGGATATTGTAGTCCCGCTGTATTGCTACCGCGTTCGCCTTTTGTTTTATTAAACTCAAAAATCAACATGAAATAAGACTCTAGTAACAAAAATTATCCCGGTGAAATAAAGTAGAATGTTTGAATTGTTGTCCTTAAAAATCAATATGAAATTATATATCACCTTGTAGGAAAAAAGATTAAAGCACCCTCCATAAATATAACCTCTAATGGCGATAACAAGCAGGCGTGTGCCATTTTATTAGGAACGGCAGTCTGAATATTGTACGCGTTGAGTTATTTGGCGAGTTAATCCAAAACTTTTTACTTATTTTTAAACTGTATGATTTTTACCTTCATTTTTTACATGAGCCCAGCGAAACCATGAATGTTTTCAGGTAAAATCTAAAATATAACTTGTTTTATTTAGCCCCCTGGGTGCCAGCGTCTGCATTACTGATCGAGAAATTTTAACCGTTATTAATAGTGTGACAGATTTCTATTGAAACAGACAACATTTTGTATTTTTTTCTCGGTGCGCCAGATGGGGTATTGTGCATCTTCCCAACATAAGCTTGTTTGAAATAAATAAGTTCCTATCCAGTATTTCTCCACAATCGAGCACAGAAGGGGTTCCAAAGGTATAGCACTATTAGATATTAGTCAGGTACCAAGAAACCTCGTTAGCTCCCCGCCCTCTCTTGTAGACACAAACCCGTCCGGTCTTCGACTGTACTAGTCCAGTTCTGCCACCCAAAAAAGAGGTGGCGGTGGTGGTTAAAAAAGCCCGAACGCCAGGCGCGAGGCACGGCAATAATTTATCGGAAATTCTACATTCTATCTCCTCAGGTCATCAGTAGTGGATTTATGGAAGGTTCAATTTCATATAAATTAAGAAAAATAGTACAATCCTTCTAATTGAAGCATTAGAAATACCGCTAAATTGTCATAAACTTTTGAATTTTCTATCATTTTCGAAATGCGAATATTTAAAATTTGCAACGTTAACCAATTGCAATACATTTTTTATCGGTCTGACGCCGGCAAAAAATAGATAAGCGATATAGAATTTAATAGAAAGAATAAAATATTACCTATAGTCCACTTTTACAATGTAGAGGGTCGTCAAGAATGGTAATAATCAAATATTAAAATGACGTTAAAAAAATAAAGCAATATTTAAAATTTGCAACGTTAACCAATTGCAATAAATTTTTTATCGGTCTGACGCCGGCAAAAAATAGATAAGCGATATAGAATTTAATAGAAAGAATAAAATATTACCTATAGTCCACTTTTACAATGTAGAGGGTCGTCAAGAATGGTAATAATCAAATATTAAAATGACGTTAAAAAAATAAAGCAAAAAATGAACACTATTAACGAAGTAAAACAATGCCAATATTGTAGGCACTCTCAGATCTACAGCACATTCCCGGATTGTTCAAACTCCACGAACGAATAAATGCAATGGTCTAATAAAAATTGTTTCTTAAATGCATGTAATTTAGGCGTTCGCTAATAAATTAAAATAGTAATATGCTGCATAGTTGTGCATAGTTGGGAGACTTCCTAAGGGCACTATGTGAGAATTTTGCTATATTAATCCTTTCGTTTTCTCGTAGAATATCCGCGAACATCTGAATTCTGCCAGAACTTCTTCCTATTCTTAAAAATATGTGTAAGGAGTTTCAACAAATATATTGAAGTTAAAGTTAAAACTTGGTGTACTTTAAAAAAATTTCTACAGGTTTCTCTATCAACTATAATAAAAATAAGACCACTCTTTTTTGCGGAATAAAAATTCTATCAACATCACTTGACAGATCAAACAGACCGGACCTTGATAATAGTTGATAAAATTTCTAGGAAGACAACTCTGATTGATGTGGCCATCTCAAACAACAACAACCTGCGTGTGAAGCAGGCCGAGAAGATCGCGAAGTACAAAACTTAGAAGAACGAATTAAAAGGCAATGGGAAATGGAGAACGTTCAGACGATTCCAATCAGCTGGGTCTAACTGATAATCTTTACAGGTCCATGCAGAAAGCGGTACTACTTGCGACAGCCCGAATCGTCAGGAAATTCGTGGGGAATGCAGGAACGCCCAACACATCAATGTCACCTAAAGCCCGATAACATGGCGAGGGTCTCGTCCGAGCCAGATCCTTATGGTATCCGGTATACCCGGGATCTGAGTGAATGTTCCCCGTAGAGGGAGTGCGAATGGCTTTTGGCTAAATCGATAATAATAAAAGACTTTACTAATAAAAGCAATTTTACACAACAATGAAACAAACAATTTGGGAAAAGTCTAGTCATAAAGACATTTATGACATTTGAAAGCAGTAGGTGAAAATTTTATGTTTCGAATATTGGAATCAACAGGTGTTTTGGGGCACATTTTGCTGATTTCAACGCAAACGGTTGATTTGATCGTTATGAAACAAGAGTACCTTTTTCTTGCAGAATGAAAAGATGCACTAAAATGATAGACCTGCAAGACCAAAAAGTTTCGAGTAAAAGCACGATCCAAAAACAGCGCAAGTGGCGCCCTCTGTGAGATACGGTGAAATTGATATTTTCAGCTTATTCTCCATCCACCAAAACATAGCAGTGCCAAATTTCAGTACAGCAGTTTGATTATTTCGGGAGATGTAGCCAAAATTCAATTTAAAAAAATGAACTTTAACGCCCTGTATCTCAAAAGTTAGGACGTTTACGACATACGTTCATATGAAGTTTTTTTTCTTAAAATGGGCCCAAGAATAACCCCCTTAAGTATTAGCATGTCATTAAGGAACACCCTGTATACAGTGTGTCCCAAATTCGATGCTCACCATTGGGATCTCAGTAACTACAAGATATAGAGAGTCGGTTAAATGGGGAAAGTTTTAGACAATTTTATTGTCAATCTGATGCCGCTGAGAAATCAAGGCTAACTGGGATCGTTTTTGAGTTATTCCCAAAAAACCGAATTTTATCATTTTCGTTTTTCTTAAATATCTTAGAAACCAATGGTTTTGCAAAGACAGGACTTTGATATTATTAAGGCACTTTTATCCAACCTTTGTAGCGGTAATGTCCGTTTCTTTAAAAAAGTTTTCATTTTCGAGAATTTCATGTAGATTTCGAATTTGTACAAATTCAAGATGGCGTCCATAAGAAAATCAAAAGTTGTGGGTCATATCTCGAAAATGAAAACTTTTTTAAAGAAACTGACATTACTGCTAACAAGGTTGGATAGAAGTGCCTTAATAATGTCAAAGTCCTGTCTTTGCAAAACCATCGGTTTCTAAGATATTTATGAAAAACGAAAATGATAAAATTCGGTTTTTTTGGGAATAACTCGAAAACGATCTCAGTTAGCCTTGATTTCTCAGCGGCATCAGATTGGCCATAAAATTGTCTAAAACTTTCCCCATTTAACCGACTCTCTATCTCGTGTAGTTATCGAGATCCCAATGGTGAGCATCGAATTTGGGACACACTCATAGGTGTTGTCGATTGGCGTCATGCTCTCATAGGGTTTGGGGGAGGGTGGGGAGCTCCATCCCTACTCCAAGTGGAGGATGGTGGGGATGTTCCATATTCCATTATATAGGCAAGGTTCAGCGAATATTGTGTTTACAACAAACTCAACATATCCTTCTTAAACAATTTAAATAAGCTGCTGAAAAATCTGGTGAACGTTCGAGATTTGGAAGTAAATGAAAAGTTTAAGATTCAGAGTTTTAAGAGAATCAATACGAAGTTAGTGAGAAGGTGGTTGTGGAATTTGCAGACTTCGAGACGATTCTGCCGCAGAGGTTTACGGATGAATTAACTCAAGACCGAATAGATGAGTTAAATGGGGACAACAAAAGATACTTTTTAACAAGCCTGGGAGCTGTTGGCAAAACGACTAATATTATATTTTCTGAAGAACTGTGAGTCCATATGGTGGATTTGGAAAAAACATGAGTTAAAAATGTAAAACTGCGAAAATAAAATATTATTTGTTTGTGTGTTGTTTTTCTATATAAGAGGGGGGTGATTGAACAAACTTGATCAATCTAATGCTGATTGTTAAAGGGAGTGGAGTGCTCAACACATTAATTGACAAATTGCCAATAGAGTTACATCTTCCAGGCTACCAGTATTGCGGCCCTGGCACTAAATTAGAAAAACGCCTTTCTAGAGGTGATTCAGGTATAAAGTTGATTCAGCCTGTAGAATTCATGATATTGCTTACAGTAAAATCAAATATCTAGAAGAACGACACAAGGCCTGATTTGGAACTGGAAAATCGTGCTTGGGACCGAGTGCCAGCTGCCTGGCTTATTACAAACGCAATGAGGGTTAAAGGGAAGTGGGAATGGGTACGAAACGCCCATTTTAGTTTAGACGGTGAAGAAGGTAGATAAAGCTCTAAAAAATCCTTTACAGCCAATCAGTTGAGTGACTTAAAGAATTAAAAAAAATCATCGTTAGCGGCAGTAAGGGTAGCACGTGTACACATAAAAAAAGCTGGTGGAAAGGGTCAACTGAAAATACCTAGTAGGTCAAGAAAGGTCTGGAGGATTTATACCGCTTTTACCTATACTGGGTGCTCTGAGTGCGCTCGGTTCCTTGGCGGGCGGTGCGAGCAGTATAGCAAAAACTATAATCGACGTAAATAATGCAAAAAAGCTGATGGCAAATCGAAAGCAAGCTATGGAGTCCGTTGGTTCAGGACTTTATTTGCGTAAAAATAGGCGTGGTGGCCTTGGGTTGTTTTTAAAGAAAAAACTTTTGAAGCTACCCAATAGGCCTTTAACCAATCTAGATCTTTTAAAATTCGCTAAAGACATTCCATTCTTTAGAGGTGTGTATATGAAAGATACCCTACCTAAAAAGCCTCGAAAAAACTAGTCGGCCATTTTGAATTTGGATATTCAGCGAAATTCTGGATCTCATTGGGTAGCGTACCGAAAAAGAGGAAACATGTAAATATTTTGACAGCTTTGGCAATTTGAAACCACCAAGAGAACTCATTAGATACTTGGGGAGAGACATCGAAGTAGTATACAATAACGATTCATATCAAAACTTTAACCAAGTAAACTGTGGTCATTTATGTTTATTGTTTTTATGGGAAAAACAAAATTTCTCACAAAGAAATAAAATCTGAAAATATGAAGTGTGTGTTTTTCTTTCCCCAATAATCATCTCCTCATTTATTATCTTTACTATGTATTTAAAGTAACTGCTTTCACAATTATTGTATTCATAGGATAAGCCAGACAGTATAACTGCTTTTATATTTCGCTCCTACAACCATTGTTGTATATGGAATATTTTATTCTTGTCAGATAATAGTTATTTATGTACCAAGGCACTGAAGTTCAACTTTTTATGACTCATGTGGAGTTTAGTTGCTGAGGCCTCTGGCCGAGGCAAATAAACCACATGAGTCATAAAAAGAACTTCAGTGCCGAGGTACATATTATATTTTCTTTGAAATCGAAAAAAAAAGTTTTATTAGGCAAGAAAATAATAATAAGGGATCACCCGTCCACGAACCGACTACGCGCGGCGTTGCTTGACTTTACCGATCGCTCTACCTAGGACAAGTATAATGATGTACGGCACCTCCTGACAGAAAAACCAAACTGCTGCTTCTTGTGCAGCCTGCACAACAAATCTATTGATTTTCAAATTTACTAAAATATGTATACTGAAGGATTGCGCTTCTATAGGAAACAATTTCGCAATGTGTACGAAAAATTAAATGAGCCTTTATCGGCCGGGTTTTGAACATTTGGTCACTTTTGACGGGCGATTTCTCCGCGTCTGACGTTTGATGTTTACATCTCGCCAAGGCCTACTTATTGAAAAAATCGTACAATAATGGGCTACATTATTGTACGATTTCTGTGCTTTTAATGACGATTTTGGGACATTTTAATGCCGATTTCAAGAAAACAGGTATTTTCTGCATAAAATTAAAACGGAAAATTATATATGCTTTATATTCAACTAAAAATAGTTACAAAGGAATATATACAGGGAAATATATATACATTATGTTAAACTAAAAAAATACTTATTCCTATTATATACACTTATATACAGGGTGATTCAGGAGGAAATGTCAATATTTTAGGTACGTATTCGGGGACCCAAAATAAACATAAAAGTTCCTATAAACATGGGTCCTATTCCCGGCCGTTACCGAAATACAGGGGTAAACAACATTCAATTTAAGGTTTTTATTACATTATTTATAACAGGTAGGCTAGGTTTTATACTTTTCAAAAATGCCACCGTATACTTCTAAACATAAGTCAGCTCTCTGGTGAATAGCTCGGGTCGCTCTATGAATGGATACGGGCCTGTTTCTTATAGTTGCTGCTGCATTTATTATTCGATCGAGTAATGCATCTCTAGTGTTTACTTTACTTGAATATACCAATGATTTAAACCACCCCCAAAGACAATAATCCAGAGGATTAAGGTCTACTATTGCTAAGCAACAGGAATTTCCGCCTGAATCACCCAAAACCTAGCCTACCTGTTATAAATAATGTAATAAAAACCTTAAATTGAATGTTGTTTACCCCTGTATTTCGGTAACGGCCGGGAATAGGACCCATGTTTATAGGAACTTTTATGTTTATTTTGGGTCCCCGAATACGTACCTAAAATATTGACATTTCCTCCTGAATCACCCTGTATATACAAAACCTAAATCTCACCTATATCTAAATGTATACATTTTATATAATATACAGGGTGTTTACTTTGTAGACTATCTTTGAAACCGTTAGTGCTACAGAGTTAGTTAAATTAGGAAAAAGCTGCGCTTGTTATGGGATTCAAGGGTCTGAAAATAAATTTGAACTCTTATGTTTTTGAACAGGTCCTTTTCACTGATTGCATCAAAAATTTTCTAGGAGTAATAGATTTTGAGTTACAGATAGTAACGGTTTCAAAGTTCCCTATAGCGTAAATATAGCGCCTCCGTGGCGATGTTAGTACAAGCCCCAAAATAGGGGATGTGCTGACTGAAGCTGCAAATGTGCTGTTGGCTCCTGCCTGGACTTCATTTGTTGCTTCCCAAATCATGCCTATCTTTTGATTTGGTTAATGTTACACCGTACCGATGATTGCCAAATAGCATGAAACACGTGTATGCGGTTACTAGTTTTTTCTTTTTGTTAACTTTGAGTGTTTGCCCATTATCACCTTTTCTTGTAATTATTATACAGGGTGGTTCACTTTTATGTGGTAGGACTTTAACATTAGATAGAAAAAGATAATCTAAAATGAAAATTTTATATCAACATATATCGGGGAAAGCTTAGTTTCCGAGATACAGGGCGTTGAAGTGTTGGAAAAAATATGAAGTATTTTTTACACTGTTCGAACCAGTGGAGATATTTAAACCAAATTTGATGTGTAGTACTACCTTTTTGACTACGATATTTAGTGATAATATGAAGGTCCTGAAATAACCAGTGGTGGAGTTATGGGTTTTCACTATCACTAAATTTAAAAAGTAATTAGTACGGACCTGTCTCACATCAATGTAAAGTTTTTTTTCGTAAAGTTCTTTCAATTCTCTACAAAAAGTGTATCTTGACATTTTTTTGTATCTGCCATTGTTGTGTAGTAAATAAATTATTTCGTTTCCATCTCAGCCTTTTTTTGCCTAAAAATGTGTTTTCTAAGATTATTGATAAATATCGCAAATAACAGAAATTAATTATGGAACACTTATCGGATTCAGCTATTTTATTTTTAATTTTATGGAAACAATTTTAAAAATAAACTGGCACTTGGTTTGAGGTACATTACTTTATTATCATTTTAACATTTTTATCAAATCTAGTATTATTTCTTAATAATTTTTATAATTCTAAATTTGTACAACATTCAACAATTGTTCAAAATGTGATCCATTCTGTTGCACACATAATTCACTTCGACGCCTAACGGATTGAACAGCATCGATTAAATTGCCATTTCTCAATTCATCGCACGCATTTCTGATACGATCAATAAGTTGTTCCCTTGTTTCTACAGGAGTCGCATAGACTTGTTCTTTTAAAAATCCCCATACGAAGAAGTCCAGAGGTGTTATGTCCGGAGAACGTGGTGGCCAAGCGACCGGTCCCCCTCGTCCGATCCACCTATTTGGAAAGTTATTATTTAACCAGTTCCTCACATTTCGGTGAAAATGTGCAGGACAGCCGTCAAGTTGGAACCAAGCCAACAATCTTAAGTTTAAAGGAATGTCTTCCCACATATTACCACCATTCACTCGCTGTGGCAAAAAAAGGGTCCAAACAGATGATGGTTGTACAGTCCAATCCAAACATTGACACTAAATTCGACCTGAAAATTTCTTGGCCGGATTGCATGTGGGTTTTCTTGTGCCCAAATATGCTGATTATGAAAGTTTACTACTCCACGACGAGTAAAACACGACTCGTCCGTCCATAAAATGTTATTTAAAAATTGTCTATTTCCTTCAATTGACTCCAAAATCCATCGGCAAAACACTAATCTTCTTTCTGCATCGCCGGGCCTTAAACCTTGTACGGGTTGTAGATGATACGCATGCCTGTGATCTCTTTTTAAAGCTCGCAAAATTGCAGACTTTGAAACACGTAGGGCCACTGACACTCTTCTGCTACTTGTTGTAGGATTCCTATCGAATTCACGAAGAATCTCATTGTTGCGTCTGACTTGTTGGATATTGTTTTCATTTCCTCGTTCGACGATTCTAGTTCTCAGACCGCGAGTTCTGAATTGCCGGTGCATGTTAACAAACACCGAGGGACGCGGATGGCGCCTATTTGGAAATCGCCTCCGGTATTCTCTGGCTGCTTCCGCAGAGTTCCCATTTGCAACTCCATAGCAGAAATGGATGTCAGCCTGCTCTTCATTTGTAAATTGGAACGGCATTTTAATTATTAACAAAGACAAACTGCGGCGCTGCTACGTTCATCTACTGGATGACAGATTATTGTATTATTAACTGTCAAGAAGATTTTCTTTTCCATGGCACACTTATCTTCACCAGTACGGCGATGCAGAAAGGACATTAGTATTTTGCCGATGGATTTTGTAGTCAAAGGAAATAAGACAATTTTTAAATAACATTTTATGGGCGGAAGAATCATGTTTTACTCGTCGTGGTATAATTTAGAATTCTACAAATTTACAATTATAAAAATTATTAAGAAATAATACACATTTGATAAAAATGTTAAAATGATAATAAAGTAATGTACCTCAAACCAAGTGCCAGTTTATTTTTAAAATTGTTTCCATAAAATTAAAAATAAAATAGCTGAATCGGATAAGTGTTCCATAATTAATTTCTGTTATTTGCGATATTTATCAATAATCTTAGAAAACACATTTTTAGGCAAAAAAGGCAGAGATGGAAACGAAATAATTTATTTACTACACAACCGTGGCAGATACAAAAAAATGTCAAGATACACTTTTTGTAGAGAATTGAAAGAACTTTACGAAAAAAAAATTTACGTTGATGTGAGACAGGTCCGTACTAATTACTTTAGTTTTGACACGTCACACACTTGATCCAAGTTTTTTGGTTTGTGTACTCGGAGCACTGTATCAGGCAGATGGACAGATTGACGGTTCTTGGAGCCAAGATTTCAAATGCCGCACACCTACTTTAAACACGAAAAGCAACAAATCCAGTCTTTGTCGTCAGTATAACGTTCGTAAGAACATTTGCATGCAGTGCAAAGAGAATCAGAATCAGTGTATACAAATTGTTTTGTTTTGCCGAGCTTTCGATGGTCCAGGTTTATCAGGGTCAACGGTTTTCCTTTTCAAAGGTTTAGGGCGACTTGGCTTCAAATTTTTCTTTGGGTTTCGCGTAGTGGGAGTCTCAACATGAGGAATTTCCGCTAAATCCTCTAGACTCTTTTAGAAACTCTAGTAAACTGGAATCTAGCAACCTCTTCGATGCCAGGAATTTTTGCCAAAACTCTTTCTGGATCAAAGGGACTTAGCCCTGTTGTCCTAAAGCCAGATTGTAGGTTTGTGGCAGCATTGTCTGCTGTATGGGACCACAATAGATTCAACAAGTTTGGGAACTGCTCTTTTGGGATGCTTCCTTTTCGAAAACACTCCTTTCTCCATGAATCTCTAATGACGAAAATGAAAGTTCAGAAGACTAAACAAAGTTCCCTATTGTTTTTTATTTGAAATATAAATAATTTAGTTAAAAAGTTACGTTGAAATTTTCCTTCAACTCACCGTATCCTTCTAAATGTTATAAAGTAGAGTGGTGTAAGTCCTTCAAAGTCTTAAAAATAGGGGAAACCTCAATTTTTATTTTATTTCATAGTCTCCTAAAGCTCCTATTATGAATTAACATTATTTTAGTGTCGGATCAGTTAAAATAAGGATCACATAGATTTTTCAAATTTACCTCAACTTTAAAACTAATTATCCCAGTTTCACCTAAAATGGACTTAAGTTTGGTTTTCAGTACCTTACTGATTCTTTCGCATTTGTCATACCAGTCGCACTCCATTGTTTAAGTTTTTTCGACAAAGAAGTATCTATTATTTATGTAAAAAAAATTACCCTACTTTATATTCAGTGGGTAATATGGAATAGCGAGGGGTGTGACACTCCAAGAAATTTTGTACACCAGATTTGAGATTTAGCTCGGGATTACATTGTTTCTTATGAGAATCCCTAAAATCTTTGAACAAATTTACTGGGATTCTGTAAATCTTGAGATTTCATGAGATTTTAGAAGATTTCAGGGATTCTGAGAGATTTTAGAGATTTTAAGGATTTTTAGAAATCTCTAGATTTTGTGAGATTTTCGACAGATTTTTGAGATTTCAAGGATTTTATCAGATTTTTCAATGAATGTATTTTGTTTCATATAGTACTTAGGCCATGAAATAATTACCCCATCCAAATACCACAGCCTATGAGATACTCTCCCTTGGGACTACCAATAAAAAAATAGAGATCATTTGTTTTTCTTGTCCTTAATATAGTTCTGAGGTGTCCAGTATCAAATTGGAACACACTGTACACTTAATTGGATAAGAAAATGTGAGAAAATTTTCTTGTGGATTCGTTTGTAATTAGTCTGTAAAAATATCACATTCCAACCGGGATTTCAACTCACGGGTCATCAACTTACGCGACAGGCCACTTTTCCAACTTTACATCAAGTCAATTCGTATAGCTCTTAGTTGGTAAAAGGACCTGCCGCGTAGTTCCAATCCCGGCTGGAGTGTGATTTGCCGCTACTCATTTTTCTAAATTACCTATTTAATTTGTACAGAGACAAAACATCGCTCTTTCCAAAATAAAAAAATATATTAGTGCCATTAAAAAAAGTTGATTGCCATGGCAACCGAGATGGCAACCAAACCGCGGAAGCTGAAAACAAGTGAAACATGTCATGTGGCAAACAATTTTCATAAAAATATTAATAATATAATATATATAATAATATTTTTTAATTTAATAAATATTTATTAATTTAATAAATATTTATTGCATATAAGCAGATTTTCATAATTTTTTCCATCCTCATCACATATAGATTTTCATACTTTTTTCCATCCTCATCACATATTAAAAAAATGCATGTCTGCTATATCTACAGAGTGATTTAGTTATGACGTGAAAATTTTTAACCACGTACCTATTATCGGTAGCAACCTAAAATAGACGAAAATCATTAAAAAAAATTCTGCCACTTTTAAAAAATGGGGCAGAACCCCTAAAATCCCAGAAGACTGGCGGCCTCGCAGCTCCACCTGCGATACAGATTGCCGTATTATTATCAGATTATAAATAACAATAGTGAATTACAGCGTTTGAACATAAAATTTGAGATTTTGTTCGACATTTTTGTTGTAAAAAAGTTACAGTGAAACCTCTCCTTGCGGACATCTCTATTAAGCGGACACCTTCTTTAAACGAACATGTTTTTTTTTATTTGATTTCATTTTGTTGTTTTTCTATGCACTCTATTAGGCGGACACCTCTAATAAGCGGACAAATCCAACGGAACCGAGAATGTCCGGTTATAAGAGATTTCAATGTACAACAATTTCTTAGTTATTTTCTAGGTAGCACTTAAACTAGTAAAGAAAATTTTGGTGTTAAATTCCCAGTTTCCCAGTCCTTAGTTTCCATATTATATAAAATCTACATTGATCATAGCGGCTTATGAAACTACTTGACTACAGATTAATCACAAAATATTGAAGATTAATGCTGGTCAACACCGAGCATGTAGGATTTCTTATTTTTCGCTAGGTTCTTTTCCGCCCGGAGAATTTCGAGAACTGCAGACATGCCGCTTTGTTTTCGACACAGTTTTAAAAAAATATGTTTTTATATTGAGCTCTGGATTGATCTCTTGACTTGAGGATGAGTACCTACTTCGCCTACTAACCAATAGGTGGCGCACCATAAGCGCCGGTTATTAGGGGCAGTGGCAAGGTGTGCATGAATTGTAGTTAATTTGCCTCGGCCAGAGGCCTCGGCAACTAAATTACACATGAGTCATAACAAGTTGAACTTCACGGCCTTGGTACCTCGCTTGGTACATAAATAACTATTATTTTATTTTAATTTTTGACTGCGTATGTTTTTGTTTGTATGTTTTTTGGTTTAAATAAATAATAATAATAATAATAATAATAATAAAGTTTCGGCCCAGTACCGAAAATTTTGTTTATTAACTGCTCCGCATAGATGAAAGTGGGCCTCGTCGCTACTGAAAAAAGTCGATCTCTCATGAATCCGGTCCAACATTTCTTGGGAACAGTTAATGCGGTTTTCATAGTCACGAGGGTTTAATTCTTGAACAATCATAATCTTGTAGGGGTGGAATGATAAATCTTTGTGTAAAATCCTCCTTAGAGAGCGGGAAGTAATGCCCAATGCAGTTGCATGTTTCCGTGCAGAGCGCGTGGGTGACCGTTCAATAGCTTCCCTCACTCTCCTTACATTTTCGGGTGTTCTTACTGTTCTGGGTCTTCCGACACGCCTAGGCCTTAGTGTGGAACCAGTTTCTTCCATTGTACGCGCCCACTTTGCTATTAAATTACGGTGAGGGACAGCACCGCGACGTGCAAGTGCCGCTGAAAGGCGCGCTGAGTGGCGATGACAGAACGGCCATTTTCGAAAAATGTGCGCACAGTGAAACCGCGGTGTTCGCCGGACCAAACCATGATGTCGACTGAAAATGGCACAACCCACCCGATGCAATGAGACTCCTCCCACGGTCTTACCCCCACCACACACGATATACAGCCTATCCCAAACTGCACTAAACCTTTTGCCCCACCCTGTATTAAAGACTTTTGATTTCCCAAATTTTATCAACAACAAAGTTATACCTAATAATCATATTCTTATTAGTTTTGACGTAAAATATCTTTTTACAAACATCCCGATTGAATTAGTCATTGATAGTATAAATAAAAGATGGAATTCTATTAGTAATAACTGTAATTTTACCAAAGAAAATTTTTTTGAAACAGTAAAATTTATTTTTAACTCCAATTATTTTTGTTATAATAACACATACTATAAACCAATTTTTGGTACACCAATGGGTAGCTCAATATCTCCAATAATATCTCAATACACTATGGAAGATTTAATAGATAGTTGCGTTTCCTAATTATCTTTTCAGGTGTTTTTTCAAAAAAAATTTGTAGATGATATTATTTGTTTTATCCCAAATGAAAAATGTGATGAAATTTTAACAGTTTTTAACAACTACAACCAACATTTATCTTTTACTATTGGAAAAGAAAATAATAATTCTATTCCATTTTTGAAAACTAACTTTGTTTTAACACTAAAAAATAGAATTGAAAAATTAGTACATCCAACACTTACAAAAAAATTGATCAAATTAAAAAGTATTTTAATTGATAATTCATATCCTATAAAATTTCTAAATAAGATCATTTTTAATACTAGGATAAAACAAAATATTCCTACCATAGACATATATTCTGGACTAAATCAACAAAATATGAAATAACCATTAATTTTTTCTATGGTTCCGTACCTTATATTGAAGAATTTAATTAATAAAACTTTTAAAGATGAACGTAGTCTAAAAAATGTTATTTCCAGTTTCGCTTTCTAGGAGAGAGTGCCGCCGAATTTATGGAAGACGCCGGGATCCATTGATTAAAAAATAACTAAATGGAGGCATAATTGAAAACGTTGAAAAGCGTGATTAATTATTTATGAGTTAAACAGTTTAGAAATGCGAGATTGTGATATAAAAATATTATTTGTGTGTTTTTAACTACAAAAACTATCCAATATTTTTAAAAACTCAATATTTTTGTGACATGTTAATTTATGTGAATAAATATGACGAACAGGTGGTTGTGGAATGTGTAGACCAATCGGCGGATATTGTAGTCCCGCTGTATTGCTACCGCGTTCGCCTTTTGTTTTATTAAACTCAAAAATCAACATGAAATAAGACTCTAGTAACAAAAATTATCCCGGTGAAATAAAGTAGAATGTTTGAATTGTTGTCCTTAAAAATCAATATGAAATTATATATCACCTTGTAGGAAAAAAGATTAAAGCACCCTCCATAAATATAACCTCTAATGGCGATAACAAGCAGGCGTGTGCCATTTTATTAGGAACGGCAGTCTGAATATTGTACGCGTTGAGTTATTTGGCGAGTTAATCCAAAACTTTTTACTTATTTTTAAACTGTATGATTTTTACCTTCATTTTTTACATGAGCCCAGCGAAACCATGAATGTTTTCAGGTAAAATCTAAAATATAACTTGTTTTATTTAGCCCCCTGGGTGCCAGCGTCTGCATTACTGATCGAGAAATTTTAACCGTTATTAATAGTGTGACAGATTTCTATTGAAACAGACAACATTTTGTATTTTTTTCTCGGTGCGCCAGATGGGGTATTGTGCATCTTCCCAACATAAGCTTGTTTGAAATAAATAAGTTCCTATCCAGTATTTCTCCACAATCGAGCACAGAAGGGGTTCCAAAGGTATAGCACTATTAGATATTAGTCAGGTACCAAGAAACCTCGTTAGCTCCCCGCCCTCTCTTGTAGACACAAACCCGTCCGGTCTTCGACTGTACTAGTCCAGTTCTGCCACCCAAAAAAGAGGTGGCGGTGGTGGTTAAAAAAGCCCGAACGCCAGGCGCGAGGCACGGCAATAATTTATCGGAAATTCTACATTCTATCTCCTCAGGTCATCAGTAGTGGATTTATGGAAGGTTCAATTTCATATAAATTAAGAAAAATAGTACAATCCTTCTAATTGAAGCATTAGAAATACCGCTAAATTGTCATAAACTTTTGAATTTTCTATCATTTTCGAAATGCGAATATTTAAAATTTGCAACGTTAACCAATTGCAATACATTTTTTATCGGTCTGACGCCGGCAAAAAATAGATAAGCGATATAGAATTTAATAGAAAGAATAAAATATTACCTATAGTCCACTTTTACAATGTAGAGGGTCGTCAAGAATGGTAATAATCAAATATTAAAATGACGTTAAAAAAATAAAGCAATATTTAAAATTTGCAACGTTAACCAATTGCAATACATTTTTTATCGGTCTGACGCCGGCAAAAAATAGATAAGCGATATAGAATTTAATAGAAAGAATAAAATATTACCTATAGTCCACTTTTACAATGTAGAGGGTCGTCAAGAATGGTAATAATCAAATATTAAAATGACGTTAAAAAAATAAAGCAAAAAATGAACACTATTAACGAAGTAAAACAATGCCAATATTGTAGGCACTCTCAGATCTACAGCACATTCCCGGATTGTTCAAACTCCACGAACGAATAAATGCAATGGTCTAATAAAAATTGTTTCTTAAATGCATGTAATTTAGGCGTTCGCTAATAAATTAAAATAGTAATATGCTGCATAGTTGTGCATAGTTGGGAGACTTCCTAAGGGCACTATGTGAGAATTTTGCTATATTAATCCTTTCGTTTTCTCGTAGAATATCCGCGAACATCTGAATTCCGCCAGAACTTCTTCCTATTCTTAAAAATATGTGTAAGGAGTTTCAACAAATATATTGAAGTTAAAGTTAAAACTTGGTGTACTTTAAAAAAATTTCTACAGGTTTCTCTATCAACTATAATAAAAATAAGACCACTCTTTTTTGCGGAATAAAAATTCTATCAACATCACTTGACAGATCAAACAGACCGGACCTTGATAATAGTTGATAAAATTTCTAGGAAGACAACTCTGATTGATGTGGCCATCTCAAACAACAACAACCTGCGTGTGAAGCAGGCCGAGAAGATCGCGAAGTACAAAACTTAGAAGAACGAATTAAAAGGCAATGGGAAATGGAGAACGTTCAGACGATTCCAATCAGCTGGGTCTAACTGATAATCTTTACAGGTCCATGCAGAAAGCGGTACTACTTGCGACAGCCCGAATCGTCAGG
The DNA here is from genome assembly GCA_963920635.1 of Pseudeuparius sepicola. Classification (NCBI taxonomy): domain Eukaryota; kingdom Metazoa; phylum Arthropoda; class Insecta; order Coleoptera; family Anthribidae; genus Pseudeuparius; species Pseudeuparius sepicola. The sequence continues at coordinate 6,294,789 of OY987307.1, forward strand.
AAATTCGTGGGGAATGCAGGAACGCCCAACACATCAATGTCACCTAAAGCCCGATAACATGGCGAGGGTCTCGTCCGAGCCAGATCCTTATGGTATCCGGTATACCCGGGATCTGAGTGAATGTTCCCCGTAGAGGGAGTGCGAATGGCTTTTGGCTAAATCGATAATAATAAAAGACTTTACTAATAAAAGCAATTTTACACAACAATGAAACAAACAATTTGGGAAAAGTCTAGTCATAAAGACATTTATGACATTTGAAAGCAGTAGGTGAAAATTTTATGTTTCGAATATTGGAATCAACAGGTGTTTTGGGGCACATTTTGCTGATTTCAACGCAAACGGTTGATTTGATCGTTATGAAACAAGAGTACCTTTTTCTTGCAGAATGAAAAGATGCACTAAAATGATAGACCTGCAAGACCAAAAAGTTTCGAGTAAAAGCACGATCCAAAAACAGCGCAAGTGGCGCCCTCTGTGAGATACGGTGAAATTGATATTTTCAGCTTATTCTCCATCCACCAAAACATAGCAGTGCCAAATTTCAGTACAGCAGTTTGATTATTTCGGGAGATGTAGCCAAAATTCAATTTAAAAAAATGAACTTTAACGCCCTGTATCTCAAAAGTTAGGACGTTTACGACATACGTTCATATGAAGTTTTTTTTCTTAAAATGGGCCCAAGAATAACCCCCTTAAGTATTAGCATGTCATTAAGGAACACCCTGTATACAGTGTGTCCCAAATTCGATGCTCACCATTGGGATCTCAGTAACTACAAGATATAGAGAGTCGGTTAAATGGGGAAAGTTTTAGACAATTTTATTGTCAATCTGATGCCGCTGAGAAATCAAGGCTAACTGGGATCGTTTTTGAGTTATTCCCAAAAAACCGAATTTTATCATTTTCGTTTTTCTTAAATATCTTAGAAACCAATGGTTTTGCAAAGACAGGACTTTGATATTATTAAGGCACTTTTATCCAACCTTTGTAGCGGTAATGTCCGTTTCTTTAAAAAAGTTTTCATTTTCGAGAATTTCATGTAGATTTCGAATTTGTACAAATTCAAGATGGCGTCCATAAGAAAATCAAAAGTTGTGGGTCATATCTCGAAAATGAAAACTTTTTTAAAGAAACTGACATTACTGCTAACAAGGTTGGATAGAAGTGCCTTAATAATGTCAAAGTCCTGTCTTTGCAAAACCATCGGTTTCTAAGATATTTATGAAAAACGAAAATGATAAAATTCGGTTTTTTTGGGAATAACTCGAAAACGATCTCAGTTAGCCTTGATTTCTCAGCGGCATCAGATTGGCCATAAAATTGTCTAAAACTTTCCCCATTTAACCGACTCTCTATCTCGTGTAGTTATCGAGATCCCAATGGTGAGCATCGAATTTGGGACACACTCATAGGTGTTGTCGATTGGCGTCATGCTCTCATAGGGTTTGGGGGAGGGTGGGGAGCTCCATCCCTACTCCAAGTGGAGGATGGTGGGGATGTTCCATATTCCATTATATAGGCAAGGTTCAGCGAATATTGTGTTTACAACAAACTCAACATATCCTTCTTAAACAATTTAAATAAGCTGCTGAAAAATCTGGTGAACGTTCGAGATTTGGAAGTAAATGAAAAGTTTAAGATTCAGAGTTTTAAGAGAATCAATACGAAGTTAGTGAGAAGGTGGTTGTGGAATTTGCAGACTTCGAGACGATTCTGCCGCAGAGGTTTACGGATGAATTAACTCAAGACCGAATAGATGAGTTAAATGGGGACAACAAAAGATACTTTTTAACAAGCCTGGGAGCTGTTGGCAAAACGACTAATATTATATTTTCTGAAGAACTGTGAGTCCATATGGTGGATTTGGAAAAAACATGAGTTAAAAATGTAAAACTGCGAAAATAAAATATTATTTGTTTGTGTGTTGTTTTTCTATATAAGAGGGGGGTGATTGAACAAACTTGATCAATCTAATGCTGATTGTTAAAGGGAGTGGAGTGCTCAACACATTAATTGACAAATTGCCAATAGAGTTACATCTTCCAGGCTACCAGTATTGCGGCCCTGGCACTAAATTAGAAAAACGCCTTTCTAGAGGTGATTCAGGTATAAAGTTGATTCAGCCTGTAGAATTCATGATATTGCTTACAGTAAAATCAAATATCTAGAAGAACGACACAAGGCCTGATTTGGAACTGGAAAATCGTGCTTGGGACCGAGTGCCAGCTGCCTGGCTTATTACAAACGCAATGAGGGTTAAAGGGAAGTGGGAATGGGTACGAAACGCCCATTTTAGTTTAGACGGTGAAGAAGGTAGATAAAGCTCTAAAAAATCCTTTACAGCCAATCAGTTGAGTGACTTAAAGAATTAAAAAAAATCATCGTTAGCGGCAGTAAGGGTAGCACGTGTACACATAAAAAAAGCTGGTGGAAAGGGTCAACTGAAAATACCTAGTAGGTCAAGAAAGGTCTGGAGGATTTATACCGCTTTTACCTATACTGGGTGCTCTGAGTGCGCTCGGTTCCTTGGCGGGCGGTGCGAGCAGTATAGCAAAAACTATAATCGACGTAAATAATGCAAAAAAGCTGATGGCAAATCGAAAGCAAGCTATGGAGTCCGTTGGTTCAGGACTTTATTTGCGTAAAAATAGGCGTGGTGGCCTTGGGTTGTTTTTAAAGAAAAAACTTTTGAAGCTACCCAATAGGCCTTTAACCAATCTAGATCTTTTAAAATTCGCTAAAGACATTCCATTCTTTAGAGGTGTGTATATGAAAGATACCCTACCTAAAAAGCCTCGAAAAAACTAGTCGGCCATTTTGAATTTGGATATTCAGCGAAATTCTGGATCTCATTGGGTAGCGTACCGAAAAAGAGGAAACATGTAAATATTTTGACAGCTTTGGCAATTTGAAACCACCAAGAGAACTCATTAGATACTTGGGGAGAGACATCGAAGTAGTATACAATAACGATTCATATCAAAACTTTAACCAAGTAAACTGTGGTCATTTATGTTTATTGTTTTTATGGGAAAAACAAAATTTCTCACAAAGAAATAAAATCTGAAAATATGAAGTGTGTGTTTTTCTTTCCCCAATAATCATCTCATTTATTATCTTTACTATGTATTTAAAGTAACTGCTTTCACAATTATTGTATTCATAGGATAAGCCAGACAGTATAACTGCTTTTATATTTCGCTCCTACAACCATTGTTGTATATGGAATATTTTATTCTTGTCAGATAATAGTTATTTATGTACCAAGGCACTGAAGTTCAACTTTTTATGACTCATGTGGAGTTTAGTTGCTGAGGCCTCTGGCCGAGGCAAATAAACCACATGAGTCATAAAAAGAACTTCAGTGCCGAGGTACATATTATATTTTCTTTGAAATCGAAAAAAAAAGTTTTATTAGGCAAGAAAATAATAATAAGGGATCACCCGTCCACGAACCGACTACGCGCGGCGTTGCTTGACTTTACCGATCGCTCTACCTAGGACAAGTATAATGATGTACGGCACCTCCTGACAGAAAAACCAAACTGCTGCTTCTTGTGCAGCCTGCACAACAAATCTATTGATTTTCAAATTTACTAAAATATGTATACTGAAGGATTGCGCTTCTATAGGAAACAATTTCGCAATGTGTACGAAAAATTAAATGAGCCTTTATCGGCCGGGTTTTGAACATTTGGTCACTTTTGACGGGCGATTTCTCCGCGTCTGACGTTTGATGTTTACATCTCGCCAAGGCCTACTTATTGAAAAAATCGTACAATAATGGGCTACATTATTGTACGATTTCTGTGCTTTTAATGACGATTTTGGGACATTTTAATGCCGATTTCAAGAAAACAGGTATTTTCTGCATAAAATTAAAACGGAAAATTATATATGCTTTATATTCAACTAAAAATAGTTACAAAGGAATATATACAGGGAAATATATATACATTATGTTAAACTAAAAAAATACTTATTCCTATTATATACACTTATATACAGGGTGATTCAGGAGGAAATGTCAATATTTTAGGTACGTATTCGGGGACCCAAAATAAACATAAAAGTTCCTATAAACATGGGTCCTATTCCCGGCCGTTACCGAAATACAGGGGTAAACAACATTCAATTTAAGGTTTTTATTACATTATTTATAACAGGTAGGCTAGGTTTTATACTTTTCAAAAATGCCACCGTATACTTCTAAACATAAGTCAGCTCTCTGGTGAATAGCTCGGGTCGCTCTATGAATGGATACGGGCCTGTTTCTTATAGTTGCTGCTGCATTTATTATTCGATCGAGTAATGCATCTCTAGTGTTTACTTTACTTGAATATACCAATGATTTAAACCACCCCCAAAGACAATAATCCAGAGGATTAAGGTCTACTATTGCTAAGCAACAGGAATTTCCGCCTGAATCACCCAAAACCTAGCCTACCTGTTATAAATAATGTAATAAAAACCTTAAATTGAATGTTGTTTACCCCTGTATTTCGGTAACGGCCGGGAATAGGACCCATGTTTATAGGAACTTTTATGTTTATTTTGGGTCCCCGAATACGTACCTAAAATATTGACATTTCCTCCTGAATCACCCTGTATATACAAAACCTAAATCTCACCTATATCTAAATGTATACATTTTATATAATATACAGGGTGTTTACTTTGTAGACTATCTTTGAAACCGTTAGTGCTACAGAGTTAGTTAAATTAGGAAAAAGCTGCGCTTGTTATGGGATTCAAGGGTCTGAAAATAAATTTGAACTCTTATGTTTTTGAACAGGTCCTTTTCACTGATTGCATCAAAAATTTTCTAGGAGTAATAGATTTTGAGTTACAGATAGTAACGGTTTCAAAGTTCCCTATAGCGTAAATATAGCGCCTCCGTGGCGATGTTAGTACAAGCCCCAAAATAGGGGATGTGCTGACTGAAGCTGCAAATGTGCTGTTGGCTCCTGCCTGGACTTCATTTGTTGCTTCCCAAATCATGCCTATCTTTTGATTTGGTTAATGTTACACCGTACCGATGATTGCCAAATAGCATGAAACACGTGTATGCGGTTACTAGTTTTTTCTTTTTGTTAACTTTGAGTGTTTGCCCATTATCACCTTTTCTTGTAATTATTATACAGGGTGGTTCACTTTTATGTGGTAGGACTTTAACATTAGATAGAAAAAGATAATCTAAAATGAAAATTTTATATCAACATATATCGGGGAAAGCTTAGTTTCCGAGATACAGGGCGTTGAAGTGTTGGAAAAAATATGAAGTATTTTTTACACTGTTCGAACCAGTGGAGATATTTAAACCAAATTTGATGTGTAGTACTACCTTTTTGACTACGATATTTAGTGATAATATGAAGGTCCTGAAATAACCAGTGGTGGAGTTATGGGTTTTCACTATCACTAAATTTAAAAAGTAATTAGTACGGACCTGTCTCACATCAATGTAAAGTTTTTTTTCGTAAAGTTCTTTCAATTCTCTACAAAAAGTGTATCTTGACATTTTTTTGTATCTGCCACGGTTGTGTAGTAAATAAATTATTTCGTTTCCATCTCAGCCTTTTTTTGCCTAAAAATGTGTTTTCTAAGATTATTGATAAATATCGCAAATAACAGAAATTAATTATGGAACACTTATCGGATTCAGCTATTTTATTTTTAATTTTATGGAAACAATTTTAAAAATAAACTGGCACTTGGTTTGAGGTACATTACTTTATTATCATTTTAACATTTTTATCAAATCTAGTATTATTTCTTAATAATTTTTATAATTCTAAATTTGTACAACATTCAACAATTGTTCAAAATGTGATCCATTCTGTTGCACACATAATTCACTTCGACGCCTAACGGATTGAACAGCATCGATTAAATTGCCATTTCTTAATTCATCGCACGCATTTCTGATACGATCAATAAGTTGTTCCCTTGTTTCTACAGGAGTCGCATAGACTTGTTCTTTTAAAAATCCCCATACGAAGAAGTCCAGAGGTGTTATGTCCGGAGAACGTGGTGGCCAAGCGACCGGTCCCCCTCGTCCGATCCACCTATTTGGAAAGTTATTATTTAACCAGTTCCTCACATTTCGGTGAAAATGTGCAGGACAGCCGTCAAGTTGGAACCAAGCCAACAATCTTAAGTTTAAAGGAATGTCTTCCCACATATTACCACCATTCACTCGCTGTGGCAAAAAAAGGGTCCAAACAGATGATGGTTGTACAGTCCAATCCAAACATTGACACTAAATTCGACCTGAAAATTTCTTGGCCGGATTGCATGTGGGTTTTCTTGTGCCCAAATATGCTGATTATGAAAGTTTACTACTCCACGACGAGTAAAACACGACTCGTCCGTCCATAAAATGTTATTTAAAAATTGTCTATTTCCTTCAATTGACTCCAAAATCCATCGGCAAAACACTAATCTTCTTTCTGCATCGCCGGGCCTTAAACCTTGTACGGGTTGTAGATGATACGCATGCCTGTGATCTCTTTTTAAAGCTCGCAAAATTGCAGACTTTGAAACACGTAGGGCCACTGACACTCTTCTGCTACTTGTTGTAGGATTCCTATCGAATTCACGAAGAATCTCATTGTTGCGTCTGACTTGTTGGATATTGTTTTCATTTCCTCGTTCGACGATTCTAGTTCTCAGACCGCGAGTTCTGAATTGCCGGTGCATGTTAACAAACACCGAGGGACGCGGATGGCGCCTATTTGGAAATCGCCTCCGGTATTCTCTGGCTGCTTCCGCAGAGTTCCCATTTGCAACTCCATAGCAGAAATGGATGTCAGCCTGCTCTTCATTTGTAAATTGGAACGGCATTTTAATTATTAACAAAGACAAACTGCGGCGCTGCTACGTTCATCTACTGGATGACAGATTATTGTATTATTAACTGTCAAGAAGATTTTCTTTTCCATGGCACACTTATCTTCACCAGTACGGCGATGCAGAAAGGACATTAGTATTTTGCCGATGGATTTTGTAGTCAAAGGAAATAAGACAATTTTTAAATAACATTTTATGGGCGGAAGAATCATGTTTTACTCGTCGTGGTATAATTTAGAATTCTACAAATTTACAATTATAAAAATTATTAAGAAATAATACACATTTGATAAAAATGTTAAAATGATAATAAAGTAATGTACCTCAAACCAAGTGCCAGTTTATTTTTAAAATTGTTTCCATAAAATTAAAAATAAAATAGCTGAATCGGATAAGTGTTCCATAATTAATTTCTGTTATTTGCGATATTTATCAATAATCTTAGAAAACACATTTTTAGGCAAAAAAGGCAGAGATGGAAACGAAATAATTTATTTACTACACAACCGTGGCAGATACAAAAAAATGTCAAGATACACTTTTTGTAGAGAATTGAAAGAACTTTACGAAAAAAAAATTTACGTTGATGTGAGACAGGTCCGTACTAATTACTTTAGTTTTGACACGTCACACACTTGATCCAAGTTTTTTGGTTTGTGTACTCGGAGCACTGTATCAGGCAGATGGACAGATTGACGGTTCTTGGAGCCAAGATTTCAAATGCCGCACACCTACTTTAAACACGAAAAGCAACAAATCCAGTCTTTGTCGTCAGTATAACGTTCGTAAGAACATTTGCATGCAGTGCAAAGAGAATCAGAATCAGTGTATACAAATTGTTTTGTTTTGCCGAGCTTTCGATGGTCCAGGTTTATCAGGGTCAACGGTTTTCCTTTTCAAAGGTTTAGGGCGACTTGGCTTCAAATTTTTCTTTGGGTTTCGCGTAGTGGGAGTCTCAACATGAGGAATTTCCGCTAAATCCTCTAGACTCTTTTAGAAACTCTAGTAAACTGGAATCTAGCAACCTCTTCGATGCCAGGAATTTTTGCCAAAACTCTTTCTGGATCAAAGGGACTTAGCCCTGTTGTCCTAAAGCCAGATTGTAGGTTTGTGGCAGCATTGTCTGCTGTATGGGACCACAATAGATTCAACAAGTTTGGGAACTGCTCTTTTGGGATGCTTCCTTTTCGAAAACACTCCTTTCTCCATGAATCTCTAATGACGAAAATGAAAGTTCAGAAGACTAAACAAAGTTCCCTATTGTTTTTTATTTGAAATATAAATAATTTAGTTAAAAAGTTACGTTGAAATTTTCCTTCAACTCACCGTATCCTTCTAAATGTTATAAAGTAGAGTGGTGTAAGTCCTTCAAAGTCTTAAAAATAGGGGAAACCTCAATTTTTATTTTATTTCATAGTCTCCTAAAGCTCCTATTATGAATTAACATTATTTTAGTGTCGGATCAGTTAAAATAAGGATCACATAGATTTTTCAAATTTACCTCAACTTTAAAACTAATTATCCCAGTTTCACCTAAAATGGACTTAAGTTTGGTTTTCAGTACCTTACTGATTCTTTCGCATTTGTCATACCAGTCGCACTCCATTGTTTAAGTTTTTTCGACAAAGAAGTATCTATTATTTATGTAAAAAAAATTACCCTACTTTATATTCAGTGGGTAATATGGAATAGCGAGGGGTGTGACACTCCAAGAAATTTTGTACACCAGATTTGAGATTTAGCTCGGGATTACATTGTTTCTTATGAGAATCCCTAAAATCTTTGAACAAATTTACTGGGATTCTGTAAATCTTGAGATTTCATGAGATTTTAGAAGATTTCAGGGATTCTGAGAGATTTTAGAGATTTTAAGGATTTTTAGAAATCTCTAGATTTTGTGAGATTTTCGACAGATTTTTGAGATTTCAAGGATTTTATCAGATTTTTCAATGAATGTATTTTGTTTCATATAGTACTTAGGCCATGAAATAATTACCCCATCCAAATACCACAGCCTATGAGATACTCTCCCTTGGGACTACCAATAAAAAAATAGAGATCATTTGTTTTTCTTGTCCTTAATATAGTTCTGAGGTGTCCAGTATCAAATTGGAACACACTGTACACTTAATTGGATAAGAAAATGTGAGAAAATTTTCTTGTGGATTCGTTTGTAATTAGTCTGTAAAAATATCACATTCCAACCGGGATTTCAACTCACGGGTCATCAACTTACGCGACAGGCCACTTTTCCAACTTTACATCAAGTCAATTCGTATAGCTCTTAGTTGGTAAAAGGACCTGCCGCGTAGTTCCAATCCCGGCTGGAGTGTGATTTGCCGCTACTCATTTTTCTAAATTACCTATTTAATTTGTACAGAGACAAAACATCGCTCTTTCCAAAATAAAAAAATATATTAGTGCCATTAAAAAAAGTTGATTGCCATGGCAACCGAGATGGCAACCAAACCGCGGAAGCTGAAAACAAGTGAAACATGTCATGTGGCAAACAATTTTCATAAAAATATTAATAATATAATATATATAATAATATTTTTTAATTTAATAAATATTTATTAATTTAATAAATATTTATTGCATATAAGCAGATTTTCATAATTTTTTCCATCCTCATCACATATAGATTTTCATACTTTTTTCCATCCTCATCACATATTAAAAAAATGCATGTCTGCTATATCTACAGAGTGATTTAGTTATGACGTGAAAATTTTTAACCACGTACCTATTATCGGTAGCAACCTAAAATAGACGAAAATCATTAAAAAAAATTCTGCCACTTTTAAAAAATGGGGCAGAACCCCTAAAATCCCAGAAGACTGGCGGCCTCGCAGCTCCACCTGCGATACAGATTGCCGTATTATTATCAGATTATAAATAACAATAGTGAATTACAGCGTTTGAACATAAAATTTGAGATTTTGTTCGACATTTTTGTTGTAAAAAAGTTACAGTGAAACCTCTCCTTGCGGACATCTCTATTAAGCGGACACCTTCTTTAAACGAACATGTTTTTTTTTTATTTGATTTCATTTTGTTGTTTTTCTATGCACTCTATTAGGCGGACACCTCTAATAAGCGGACAAATCCAACGGAACCGTGAATGTCCGGTTATAAGAGATTTCACTGTACAACAATTTCTTAGTTATTTTCTAGGTAGCACTTAAACTAGTAAAGAAAATTTTGGTGTTAAATTCCCAGTTTCCCAGTCCTTAGTTTCCATATTATATAAAATCTACATTGATCATAGCGGCTTATGAAACTACTTGACTACAGATTAATCACAAAATATTGAAGATTAATGCTGGTCAACACCGAGCATGTAGGATTTCTTATTTTTCGCTAGGTTCTTTTCCGCCCGGAGAATTTCGAGAACTGCAGACATGCCGCTTTGTTTTCGACACAGTTTTAAAAAAATATGTTTTTATATTGAGCTCTGGATTGATCTCTTGACTTGAGGATGAGTACCTACTTCGCCTACTAACCAATAGGTGGCGCACCATAAGCGCCGGTTATTAGGGGCAGTGGCAAGGTGTGCATGAATTGTAGTTAATTTGCCTCGGCCAGAGGCCTCGGCAACTAAATTACACATGAGTCATAACAAGTTGAACTTCACTGCCTTGGTACCTCGCTTGGTACATAAATAACTATTATTTTATTTTAATTTTTGACTGCGTATGTTTTTGTTTGTATGTTTTTTGGTTTAAATAAATAATAATAATAATAATAATAATAATAAAGTTTCGGCCCAGTACCGAAAATTTTGTTTATTAACTGCTCCGCATAGATGAAAGTGGGCCTCGTCGCTACTGAAAAAAGTCGATCTCTCATGAATCCGGTCCAACATTTCTTGGGAACAGTTAATGCGGTTTTCATAGTCACGAGGGTTTAATTCTTGAACAATCATAATCTTGTAGGGGTGGAATGATAAATCTTTGTGTAAAATCCTCCTTAGAGAGCGGGAAGTAATGCCCAATGCAGTTGCATGTTTCCGTGCAGAGCGCGTGGGTGACCGTTCAATAGCTTCCCTCACTCTCCTTACATTTTCGGGTGTTCTTACTGTTCTGGGTCTTCCGACACGCCTAGGCCTTAGTGTGGAACCAGTTTCTTCCATTGTACGCGCCCACTTTGCTATTAAATTACGGTGAGGGACAGCACCGCGACGTGCAATATTGAAGTGCCGCTGAAAGGCGCGCTGAGTGGCGATGACAGAACGGCCATTTTCGAAAAATGTGCGCACAGTGAAACCGCGGTGTTCGCCGGACCAAACCATGATGTCGACTGAAAATGGCACAACCCACCCGATGCAATGAGACTCCTCCCACGGTCTTACCCCCACCACACACGATATACAGCCTATCCCAAACTGCACTAAACCTTTTGCCCCACCCTGTATTAAAGACTTTTGATTTCCCAAATTTTATCAACAACAAAGTTATACCTAATAATCATATTCTTATTAGTTTTGACGTAAAATATCTTTTTACAAACATCCCGATTGAATTAGTCATTGATAGTATAAATAAAAGATGGAATTCTATTAGTAATAACTGTAATTTTACCAAAGAAAATTTTTTTGAAACAGTAAAATTTATTTTTAACTCCAATTATTTTTGTTATAATAACACATACTATAAACCAATTTTTGGTACACCAATGGGTAGCTCAATATCTCCAATAATATCTCAATACACTATGGAAGATTTAATAGATAGTTGCGTTTCCTAATTATCTTTTCAGGTGTTTTTTCAAAAAAAATTTGTAGATGATATTATTTGTTTTATCCCAAATGAAAAATGTGATGAAATTTTAACAGTTTTTAACAACTACAACCAACATTTATCTTTTACTATTGGAAAAGAAAATAATAATTCTATTCCATTTTTGAAAACTAACTTTGTTTTAACACTAAAAAATAGAATTGAAAAATTAGTACATCCAACACTTACAAAAAAATTGATCAAATTAAAAAGTATTTTAATTGATAATTCATATCCTATAAAATTTCTAAATAAGATCATTTTTAATACTAGGATAAAACAAAATATTCCTACCATAGACATATATTCTGGACTAAATCAACAAAATATGAAATAACCATTAATTTTTTCTATGGTTCCGTACCTTATATTGAAGAATTTAATTAATAAAACTTTTAAAGATGAACGTAGTCTAAAAAATGTTATTTCCAGTTTCGCTTTCTAGGAGAGAGTGCCGCCGAATTTATGGAAGACGCCGGGATCCATTGATTAAAAAATAACTAAATGGAGGCATAATTGAAAACGTTGAAAAGCGTGATTAATTATTTATGAGTTAAACAGTTTAGAAATGCGAGATTGTGATATAAAAATATTATTTGTGTGTTTTTAACTACAAAAACTATCCAATATTTTTAAAAACTCAATATTTTTGTGACATGTTAATTTATGTGAATAAATATGACGAACAGGTGGTTGTGGAATGTGTAGACCAATCGGCGGATATTGTAGTCCCGCTGTATTGCTACCGCGTTCGCCTTTTGTTTTATTAAACTCAAAAATCAACATGAAATAAGACTCTAGTAACAAAAATTATCCCGGTGAAATAAAGTAGAATGTTTGAATTGTTGTCCTTAAAAATCAATATGAAATTATATATCACCTTGTAGGAAAAAAGATTAAAGCACCCTCCATAAATATAACCTCTAATGGCGATAACAAGCAGGCGTGTGCCATTTTATTAGGAACGGCAGTCTGAATATTGTACGCGTTGAGTTATTTGGCGAGTTAATCCAAAACTTTTTACTTATTTTTAAACTGTATGATTTTTACCTTCATTTTTTACATGAGCCCAGCGAAACCATGAATGTTTTCAGGTAAAATCTAAAATATAACTTGTTTTATTTAGCCCCCTGGGTGCCAGCGTCTGCATTACTGATCGAGAAATTTTAACCGTTATTAATAGTGTGACAGATTTCTATTGAAACAGACAACATTTTGTATTTTTTTCTCGGTGCGCCAGATGGGGTATTGTGCATCTTCCCAACATAAGCTTGTTTGAAATAAATAAGTTCCTATCCAGTATTTCTCCACAATCGAGCACAGAAGGGGTTCCAAAGGTATAGCACTATTAGATATTAGTCAGGTACCAAGAAACCTCGTTAGCTCCCCGCCCTCTCTTGTAGACACAAACCCGTCCGGTCTTCGACTGTACTAGTCCAGTTCTGCCACCCAAAAAAGAGGTGGCGGTGGTGGTTAAAAAAGCCCGAACGCCAGGCGCGAGGCACGGCAATAATTTATCGGAAATTCTACATTCTATCTCCTCAGGTCATCAGTAGTGGATTTATGGAAGGTTCAATTTCATATAAATTAAGAAAAATAGTACAATCCTTCTAATTGAAGCATTAGAAATACCGCTAAATTGTCATAAACTTTTGAATTTTCTATCATTTTCGAAATGCGAATATTTAAAATTTGCAACGTTAACCAATTGCAATACATTTTTTATCGGTCTGACGCCGGCAAAAAATAGATAAGCGATATAGAATTTAATAGAAAGAATAAAATATTACCTATAGTCCACTTTTACAATGTAGAGGGTCGTCAAGAATGGTAATAATCAAATATTAAAATGACGTTAAAAAAATAAAGCAAAAAATGAACACTATTAACGAAGTAAAACAATGCCAATATTGTAGGCACTCTCAGATCTACAGCACATTCCCGGATTGTTCAAACTCCACGAACGAATAAATGCAATGGTCTAATAAAAATTGTTTCTTAAATGCATGTAATTTAGGCGTTCGCTAATAAATTAAAATAGTAATATGCTGCATAGTTGTGCATAGTTGGGAGACTTCCTAAGGGCACTATGTGAGAATTTTGCTATATTAATCCTTTCGTTTTCTCGTAGAATATCCGCGAACATCTGAATTCTGCCAGAACTTCTTCCTATTCTTAAAAATATGTGTAAGGAGTTTCAACAAATATATTGAAGTTAAAGTTAAAACTTGTCTACAGGTTTCTCTATCAACTATAATAAAAATAAGACCACTCTTTTTTGCGGAATAAAAATTCTATCAACATCACTTGACAGATCAAACAGACCGGACCTTGATAATAGTTGATAAAATTTCTAGGAAGACAACTCTGATTGATGTGGCCATCTCAAACAACAACAACCTGCGTGTGAAGCAGGCCGAGAAGATCGCGAAGTACAAAACTTAGAAGAACGAATTAAAAGGCAATGGGAAATGGAGAACGTTCAGACGATTCCAATCAGCTGGGTCTAACTGATAATCTTTACAGGTCCATGCAGAAAGCGGTACTACTTGCGACAGCCCGAATCGTCAGGAAATTCGTGGGGAATGCAGGAACGCCCAACACGTCAATGTCACCTAAAGCCCGATAACATGGCGAGGGTCTCGTCCGAGCCAGATCCTTATGGTATCCGGTATACCCGGGATCTGAGTGAATGTTCCCCGTAGAGGGAGTGCGAATGGCTTTTGGCTAAATCGATAATAATAAAAGACTTTACTAATAAAAGCAATTTTACACAACAATGAAACAAACAATTTGGGCAAAGTCTAGTCATAAAGACATTTATGACATTTGAAAGCAGTAGGTGAAAATTTTATGTTTCGAATATTGGAATCAACAGGTGTTTTGGGGCACATTTTGCTGATTTCAACGCAAACGGTTGATTTGATCGTTATGAAACAAGAGTACCTTTTTCTTGCAGAATGAAAAGATGCACTAAAATGATAGACCTGCAAGACCAAAAAGTTTCGAGTAAAAGCACGATCCAAAAACAGCGCAAGTGGCGCCCTCTGTGAGATACGGTGAAATTGATATTTTCAGCTTATTCTCCATCCACCAAAACATAGCAGTGCCAAATTTCAGTACAGCAGTTTGATTATTTCGGGAGATGTAGCCAAAATTCAATTTAAAAAAATAAACTTTAACGCCCTGTATCTCAAAAGTTAGGACGTTTACGACATACGTTCATATGAAGTTTTTTTTCTTAAAATGGGCCCAAGAATAACCCCCTTAAGTATTAGCATGTCATTAAGGAACACCCTGTATACAGTGTGTCCCAAATTCGATGCTCACCATTGGGATCTCAGTAACTACAAGATATAGAGAGTCGGTTAAATGGGGAAAGTTTTAGACAATTTTATTGTCAATCTGATGCCGCTGAGAAATCAAGGCTAACTGGGATCGTTTTTGAGTTATTCCCAAAAAACCGAATTTTATCATTTTCGTTTTTCTTAAATATCTTAGAAACCAATGGTTTTGCAAAGACAGGACTTTGATATTATTAAGGCACTTTTATCCAACCTTTGTAGCGGTAATGTCCGTTTCTTTAAAAAAGTTTTCATTTTCGAGAATTTCATGTAGATTTCGAATTTGTACAAATTCAAGATGGCGTCCATAAGAAAATCAAAAGTTGTGGGTCATATCTCGAAAATGAAAACTTTTTTAAAGAAACTGACATTACTGCTAACAAGGTTGGATAGAAGTGCCTTAATAATGTCAAAGTCCTGTCTTTGCAAAACCATCGGTTTCTAAGATATTTATGAAAAACGAAAATGATAAAATTCGGTTTTTTTGGGAATAACTCGAAAACGATCTCAGTTAGCCTTGATTTCTCAGCGGCATCAGATTGGCCATAAAATTGTCTAAAACTTTCCCCATTTAACCGACTCTCTATCTCGTGTAGTTATCGAGATCCCAATGGTGAGCATCGAATTTGGGACACACTCATAGGTGTTGTCGATTGGCGTCATGCTCTCATAGGGTTTGGGGGAGGGTGGGGAGCTCCATCCCTACTCCAAGTGGAGGATGGTGGGGATGTTCCATATTCCATTATATAGGCAAGGTTCAGCGAATATTGTGTTTACAACAAACTCAACATATCCTTCTTAAACAATTTAAATAAGCTGCTGAAAAATCTGGTGAACGTTCGAGATTTGGAAGTAAATGAAAAGTTTAAGATTCAGAGTTTTAAGAGAATCAATACGAAGTTAGTGAGAAGGTGGTTGTGGAATTTGCAGACTTCGAGACGATTCTGCCGCAGAGGTTTACGGATGAATTAACTCAAGACCGAATAGATGAGTTAAATGGGGACAACAAAAGATACTTTTTAACAAGCCTGGGAGCTGTTGGCAAAACGACTAATATTATATTTTCTGAAGAACTGTGAGTCCATATGGTGGATTTGGAAAAAACATGAGTTAAAAATGTAAAACTGCGAAAATAAAATATTATTTGTTTGTGTGTTGTTTTTCTATATAAGAGGGGGGTGATTGAACAAACTTGATCAATCTAATGCTGATTGTTAAAGGGAGTGGAGTGCTCAACACATTAATTGACAAATTGCCAATAGAGTTACATCTTCCAGGCTACCAGTATTGCGGCCCTGGCACTAAATTAGAAAAACGCCTTTCTAGAGGTGATTCAGGTATAAAGTTGATTCAGCCTGTAGAATTCATGATATTGCTTACAGTAAAATCAAATATCTAGAAGACCGACACAAGGCCTGATTTGGAACTGGAAAATCGTGCTTGGGACCGAGTGCCAGCTGCCTGGCTTATTACAAACGCAATGAGGGTTAAAGGGAAGTGGGAATGGGTACGAAACGCCCATTTTAGTTTAGACGGTGAAGAAGGTAGATAAAGCTCTAAAAAATCCTTTACAGCCAATCAGTTGAGTGACTTAAAGAATTAAAAAAAATCATCGTTAGCGGCAGTAAGGGTAGCACGTGTACACATAAAAAAGCTGGTGGAAAGGGTCAACTGAAAATACCTAGTAGGTCAAGAAAGGTCTGGAGGATTTATACCGCTTTTACCTATACTGGGTGCTCTGAGTGCGCTCGGTTCCTTGGCGGGCGGTGCGAGCAGTATAGCAAAAACTATAATCGACGTAAATAATGCAAAAAAGCTGATGGCAAATCGAAAGCAAGCTATGGAGTCCGTTGGTTCAGGATTTTATTTGCGTAAAAATAGGCGTGGTGGCCTTGGGTTGTTTTTAAAGAAAAAACTTTTGAAGCTACCCAATAGGCCTTTAACCAATCTAGATCTTTTAAAATTCGCTAAAGACATTCCATTCTTTAGAGGTGTGTATATGAAAGATACCCTACCTAAAAAGCCTCGAAAAAACTAGTCGGCCATTTTGAATTTGGATATTCAGCGAAATTCTGGATCTCATTGGGTAGCGTACCGAAAAAGAGGAAACATGTAAATATTTTGACAGCTTTGGCAATTTGAAACCACCAAGAGAACTCATTAGATACTTGGGGAGAGACATCGAAGTAGTATACAATAACGATTCATATCAAAACTTTAACCAAGTAAACTGTGGTCATTTATGTTTATTGTTTTTATGGGAAAAACAAAATTTCTCACAAAGAAATAAAATCTGAAAATATGAAGTGTGTGTTTTTCTTTCCCCAATAATCATCTCCTCATTTATTATCTTTACTATGTATTTAAAGTAACTGCTTTCACAATTATTGTATTCATAGGATAAGCCAGACAGTATAACTGCTTTTATATTTCGCTCCTACAACCATTGTTGTATATGGAATATTTTATTCTTGTCAGATAATAGTTATTTATGTACCAAGGCACTGAAGTTCAACTTTTTATGACTCATGTGGAGTTTAGTTGCTGAGGCCTCTGGCCGAGGCAAATAAACCACATGAGTCATAAAAAGAACTTCAGTGCCGAGGTACATATTATATTTTCTTTGAAATCGAAAAAAAAAGTTTTATTAGGCAAGAAAATAATAATAAGGGATCACCCGTCCACGAACCGACTACGCGCGGCGTTGCTTGACTTTACCGATCGCTCTACCTAGGACAAGTATAATGATGTACGGCACCTCCTGACAGAAAAACCAAACTGCTGCTTCTTGTGCAGCCTGCACAACAAATCTATTGATTTTCAAATTTACTAAAATATGTATACTGAAGGATTGCGCTTCTATAGGAAACAATTTCGCAATGTGTACGAAAAATTAAATGAGCCTTTATCGGCCGGGTTTTGAACATTTGGTCACTTTTGACGGGCGATTTCTCCGCGTCTGACGTTTGATGTTTACATCTCGCCAAGGCCTACTTATTGAAAAAATCGTACAATAATGGGCTACATTATTGTACGATTTCTGTGCTTTTAATGACGATTTTGGGACATTTTAATGCCGATTTCAAGAAAACAGGTATTTTCTGCATAAAATTAAAACGGAAAATTATATATGCTTTATATTCAACTAAAAATAGTTACAAAGGAATATATACAGGGAAATATATATACATTATGTTAAACTAAAAAAATACTTATTCCTATTATATACACTTATATATATACAAAACCTAAATCTCACCTATATCTAAATGTATACATTTTATATAATATACAGGGTGTTTACTTTGTAGACTATCTTTGAAACCGTTAGTGCTACAGAGTTAGTTAAATTAGGAAAAAGCTGCGCTTGTTATGGGATTCAAGGGTCTGAAAATAAATTTGAACTCTTATGTTTTTGAACAGGTCCTTTTCACTGATTGCATCAAAAATTTTCTAGGAGTAATAGATTTTGAGTTACAGATAGTAACGGTTTCAAAGTTCCCTATAGCGTAAATATAGCGCCTCCGTGGCGATGTTAGTACAAGCCCCAAAATAGGGGATGTGCTGACTGAAGCTGCAAATGTGCTGTTGGCTCCTGCCTGGACTTCATTTGTTGCTTCCCAAATCATGCCTATCTTTTGATTTGGTTAATGTTACACCGTACCGATGATTGCCAAATAGCATGAAACACGTGTATGCGGTTACTAGTTTTTTCTTTTTGTTAACTTTGAGTGTTTGCCCATTATCACCTTTTCTTGTAATTATTATACAGGGTGGTTCACTTTTATGTGGTAGGACTTTAACATTAGATAGAAAAAGATAATCTAAAATGAAAATTTTATATCAACATATATCGGGGAAAGCTTAGTTTCCGAGATACAGGGCGTTGAAGTGTTGGAAAAAATATGAAGTATTTTTTACACTGTTCGAACCAGTGGAGATATTTAAACCAAATTTGATGTGTAGTACTACCTTTTTGACTACGATATTTAGTGATAATATGAAGGTCCTGAAATAACCAGTGGTGGAGTTATGGGTTTTCACTATCACTAAATTTAAAAAGTAATTAGTACGGACCTGTCTCACATCAATGTAAAGTTTTTTTTCGTAAAGTTCTTTCAATTCTCTACAAAAAGTGTATCTTGACATTTTTTTGTATCTGCCACGGTTGTGTAGTAAATAAATTATTTCGTTTCCATCTCAGCCTTTTTTTGCCTAAAAATGTGTTTTCTAAGATTATTGATAAATATCGCAAATAACAGAAATTAATTATGGAACACTTATCGGATTCAGCTATTTTATTTTTAATTTTATGGAAACAATTTTAAAAATAAACTGGCACTTGGTTTGAGGTACATTACTTTATTATCATTTTAACATTTTTATCAAATCTAGTATTATTTCTTAATAATTTTTATAATTCTAAATTTGTACAACATTCAACAATTGTTCAAAATGTGATCCATTCTGTTGCACACATAATTCACTTCGACGCCTAACGGATTGAACAGCATCGATTAAATTGCCATTTCTCAATTCATCGCACGCATTTCTGATACGATCAATAAGTTGTTCCCTTGTTTCTACAGGAGTCGCATAGACTTGTTCTTTTAAAAATCCCCATACGAAGAAGTCCAGAGGTGTTATGTCCGGAGAACGTGGTGGCCAAGCGACCGGTCCCCCTCGTCCGATCCACCTATTTGGAAAGTTATTATTTAACCAGTTCCTCACATTTCGGTGAAAATGTGCAGGACAGCCGTCAAGTTGGAACCAAGCCAACAATCTTAAGTTTAAAGGAATGTCTTCCCACATATTACCACCATTCACTCGCTGTGGCAAAAAAAGGGTCCAAACAGATGATGGTTGTACAGTCCAATCCAAACATTGACACTAAATTCGACCTGAAAATTTCTTGGCCGGATTGCATGTGGGTTTTCTTGTGCCCAAATATGCTGATTATGAAAGTTTACTACTCCACGACGAGTAAAACACGACTCGTCCGTCCATAAAATGTTATTTAAAAATTGTCTATTTCCTTCAATTGACTCCAAAATCCATCGGCAAAACACTAATCTTCTTTCTGCATCGCCGGGCCTTAAACCTTGTACGGGTTGTAGATGATACGCATGCCTGTGATCTCTTTTTAAAGCTCGCAAAATTGCAGACTTTGAAACACGTAGGGCCACTGACACTCTTCTGCTACTTGTTGTAGGATTCCTATCGAATTCACGAAGAATCTCATTGTTGCGTCTGACTTGTTGGATATTGTTTTCATTTCCTCGTTCGACGATTCTAGTTCTCAGACCGCGAGTTCTGAATTGCCGGTGCATGTTAACAAACACCGAGGGACGCGGATGGCGCCTATTTGGAAATCGCCTCCGGTATTCTCTGGCTGCTTCCGCAGAGTTCCCATTTGCAACTCCATAGCAGAAATGGATGTCAGCCTGCTCTTCATTTGTAAATTGGAACGGCATTTTAATTATTAACAAAGACAAACTGCGGCGCTGCTACGTTCATCTACTGGATGACAGATTATTGTATTATTAACTGTCAAGAAGATTTTCTTTTCCATGGCACACTTATCTTCACCAGTACGGCGATGCAGAAAGGACATTAGTATTTTGCCGATGGATTTTGTAGTCAAAGGAAATAAGACAATTTTTAAATAACATTTTATGGGCGGAAGAATCATGTTTTACTCGTCGTGGTATAATTTAGAATTCTACAAATTTACAATTATAAAAATTATTAAGAAATAATACACATTTGATAAAAATGTTAAAATGATAATAAAGTAATGTACCTCAAACCAAGTGCCAGTTTATTTTTAAAATTGTTTCCATAAAATTAAAAATAAAATAGCTGAATCGGATAAGTGTTCCATAATTAATTTCTGTTATTTGCGATATTTATCAATAATCTTAGAAAACACATTTTTAGGCAAAAAAGGCAGAGATGGAAACGAAATAATTTATTTACTACACAACCGTGGCAGATACAAAAAAATGTCAAGATACACTTTTTGTAGAGAATTGAAAGAACTTTACGAAAAAAAAATTTACGTTGATGTGAGACAGGTCCGTACTAATTACTTTAGTTTTGACACGTCACACACTTGATCCAAGTTTTTTGGTTTGTGTACTCGGAGCACTGTATCAGGCAGATGGACAGATTGACGGTTCTTGGAGCCAAGATTTCAAATGCCGCACACCTACTTTAAACACGAAAAGCAACAAATCCAGTCTTTGTCGTCAGTATAACGTTCGTAAGAACATTTGCATGCAGTGCAAAGAGAATCAGAATCAGTGTATACAAATTGTTTTGTTTTGCCGAGCTTTCGATGGTCCAGGTTTATCAGGGTCAACGGTTTTCCTTTTCAAAGGTTTAGGGCGACTTGGCTTCAAATTTTTCTTTGGGTTTCGCGTAGTGGGAGTCTCAACATGAGGAATTTCCGCTAAATCCTCTAGACTCTTTTAGAAACTCTAGTAAACTGGAATCTAGCAACCTCTTCGATGCCAGGAATTTTTGCCAAAACTCTTTCTGGATCAAAGGGACTTAGCCCTGTTGTCCTAAAGCCAGATTGTAGGTTTGTGGCAGCATTGTCTGCTGTATGGGACCACAATAGATTCAACAAGTTTGGGAACTGCTCTTTTGGGATGCTTCCTTTTCGAAAACACTCCTTTCTCCATGAATCTCTAATGACGAAAATGAAAGTTCAGAAGACTAAACAAAGTTCCCTATTGTTTTTTATTTGAAATATAAATAATTTAGTTAAAAAGTTACGTTGAAATTTTCCTTCAACTCACCGTATCCTTCTAAATGTTATAAAGTAGAGTGGTGTAAGTCCTTCAAAGTCTTAAAAATAGGGGAAACCTCAATTTTTATTTTATTTCATAGTCTCCTAAAGCTCCTATTATGAATTAACATTATTTTAGTGTCGGATCAGTTAAAATAAGGATCACATAGATTTTTCAAATTTACCTCAACTTTAAAACTAATTATCCCAGTTTCACCTAAAATGGACTTAAGTTTGGTTTTCAGTACCTTACTGATTCTTTCGCATTTGTCATACCAGTCGCACTCCATTGTTTAAGTTTTTTCGACAAAGAAGTATCTATTATTTATGTAAAAAAAATTACCCTACTTTATATTCAGTGGGTAATATGGAATAGCGAGGGGTGTGACACTCCAAGAAATTTTGTACACCAGATTTGAGATTTAGCTCGGGATTACATTGTTTCTTATGAGAATCCCTAAAATCTTTGAACAAATTTACTGGGATTCTGTAAATCTTGAGATTTCATGAGATTTTAGAAGATTTCAGGGATTCTGAGAGATTTTAGAGATTTTAAGGATTTTTAGAAATCTCTAGATTTTGTGAGATTTTCGACAGATTTTTGAGATTTCAAGGATTTTATCAGATTTTTCAATGAATGTATTTTGTTTCATATAGTACTTAGGCCATGAAATAATTACCCCATCCAAATACCACAGCCTATGAGATACTCTCCCTTGGGACTACCAATAAAAAAATAGAGATCATTTGTTTTTCTTGTCCTTAATATAGTTCTGAGGTGTCCAGTATCAAATTGGAACACACTGTACACTTAATTGGATAAGAAAATGTGAGAAAATTTTCTTGTGGATTCGTTTGTAATTAGTCTGTAAAAATATCACATTCCAACCGGGATTTCAACTCACGGGTCATCAACTTACGCGACAGGCCACTTTTCCAACTTTACATCAAGTCAATTCGTATAGCTCTTAGTTGGTAAAAGGACCTGCCGCGTAGTTCCAATCCCGGCTGGAGTGTGATTTGCCGCTACTCATTTTTCTAAATTACCTATTTAATTTGTACAGAGACAAAACATCGCTCTTTCCAAAATAAAAAAATATATTAGTGCCATTAAAAAAAGTTGATTGCCATGGCAACCGAGATGGCAACCAAACCGCGGAAGCTGAAAACAAGTGAAACATGTCATGTGGCAAACAATTTTCATAAAAATATTAATAATATAATATATATAATAATATTTTTTAATTTAATAAATATTTATTAATTTAATAAATATTTATTGCATATAAGCAGATTTTCATAATTTTTTCCATCCTCATCACATATAGATTTTCATACTTTTTTCCATCCTCATCACATATTAAAAAAATGCATGTCTGCTATATCTACAGAGTGATTTAGTTATGACGTGAAAATTTTTAACCACGTACCTATTATCGGTAGCAACCTAAAATAGACGAAAATCATTAAAAAAAATTCTGCCACTTTTAAAAAATGGGGCAGAACCCCTAAAATCCCAGAAGACTGGCGGCCTCGCAGCTCCACCTGCGATACAGATTGCCGTATTATTATCAGATTATAAATAACAATAGTGAATTACAGCGTTTGAACATAAAATTTGAGATTTTGTTCGACATTTTTGTTGTAAAAAAGTTACAGTGAAACCTCTCCTT
The DNA here is from genome assembly GCA_963920635.1 of Pseudeuparius sepicola. NCBI lineage: Eukaryota > Metazoa > Arthropoda > Insecta > Coleoptera > Anthribidae > Pseudeuparius > Pseudeuparius sepicola. Next base: position 6,318,238 of record OY987307.1, read on the forward strand.
GCGGACATCTCTATTAAGCGGACACCTTCTTTAAACGAACATGTTTTTTTTTATTTGATTTCATTTTGTTGTTTTTCTATGCACTCTATTAGGCGGACACCTCTAATAAGCGGACAAATCCAACGGAACCGTGAATGTCCGGTTATAAGAGATTTCACTGTACAACAATTTCTTAGTTATTTTCTAGGTAGCACTTAAACTAGTAAAGAAAATTTTGGTGTTAAATTCCCAGTTTCCCAGTCCTTAGTTTCCATATTATATAAAATCTACATTGATCATAGCGGCTTATGAAACTACTTGACTACAGATTAATCACAAAATATTGAAGATTAATGCTGGTCAACACCGAGCATGTAGGATTTCTTATTTTTCGCTAGGTTCTTTTCCGCCCGGAGAATTTCGAGAACTGCAGACATGCCGCTTTGTTTTCGACACAGTTTTAAAAAAATATGTTTTTATATTGAGCTCTGGATTGATCTCTTGACTTGAGGATGAGTACCTACTTCGCCTACTAACCAATAGGTGGCGCACCATAAGCGCCGGTTATTAGGGGCAGTGGCAAGGTGTGCATGAATTGTAGTTAATTTGCCTCGGCCAGAGGCCTCGGCAACTAAATTACACATGAGTCATAACAAGTTGAACTTCACTGCCTTGGTACCTCGCTTGGTACATAAATAACTATTATTTTATTTTAATTTTTGACTGCGTATGTTTTTGTTTGTATGTTTTTTGGTTTAAATAAATATAGAGATTTTATATTTTCCTTCCTTGTCTCATTTTGAAAATTAATAAGTATTGAAATAATTAAAAAAAGTCAGACTTTTTTAAAAGTCACGACTTTTTGACTTTTTTAAAAAGTATTTCCAACCCTGGTAGTGGCGTAACCAGAATGTAAAGTTAGGAGGAAGCAATTATTTGAAAAAAATTCTTCGGTAATATTTAGGGCTAAACTATTGTTTTAAAATAAATTTTATTTAGAAATAAATACCACGCGACAGATCTTTGAGGGAAGGGGGGCTAAAGCCCCCAAAGCCCCCCCCCCCCTGGTTACGCCACTGATTAGGGGTTTAAATACATTTCGGCGTTGTAATCTGTATAGTTTTAAATTTGGCGCCAGTTTTGCTGGTAACACTGGTGAGAGTTGGGTTGGTGAATCGTCTGCCAAAGATGGCAATTGTCTTATGTTTGAGCGGACGTCGCTGCGTACCGTGAAATCTGAAGGGGAAAATTACTTAATTACAACCATCTACATCATTGGATTTTTTATTTTATTTTTGTTTCGTTGTTTATAGATTTTTTAAAAATTTCAGATTCCTACTCGGGAGTGGTATTAATAACTATTTCCTCAATCTACCCTTAAATGTTTTAACATCATGACTGAATCAACCTGTATATACAATTTACTTGTTAAGAGGTGGAGTGGGAGTAGTGACAATCAGGGGGATGCAGGGGCTATAGCCGCGCGGCTGCAGTGCTCTTGTCGCCTCGCTGCTGTCGCGTGACTGACATGGTTAGGTACTGGAAGGGGAACGACTCCTATTGGTTGTTTATATTCGCATGATTTCTTTGTGAATGGCGCCAAAATATAACATGGATCATAATTTTTAAAGGGTAAAGATTCCAATTTTGCTCAAGATTTTTAAAGATTTTAGAGATTTCTCGAGATTTTAGGGATTTAGAGAGATTTCTGAGATTTCTAGAGATTTTAAAGATTATTGAAGATTTTTGAGATTTCGCAAAGATTTTAGGGATTCTGTGAGATTTTCGAGATTCTGTAAGATTCTGAAGATTCTGCGAGATTTCACGGATTTTCGGCAAAGTGTACACCAGATTTCTTGAGTGTCACACCCCTCGTGGAATAGCAATAATGCGGTAAATATGGAACATTCCATATTACCCGTGTTCCGAAATGAAAACAAAAATAATCCTCTATTTGTTACTATGAAAAATACCGATTCAAATCGTCAAGATTTGCCTAAACAAACTTACCGTGCTTTCAAGCAAATTTATTTTCCCAAAGGGTAGTCACAAAACAACTTTAATTGACACCGTGCACAAACTGTGAATACAGCGAAATCATAACCTCACATTTTTCATCCCTGGTAGCGTTTGGCGCCAATTTAAAATCGCTAATGCAAGCTTTCTCACAATTTGTGTGCTTCTTCAGGCTAAATGTGTTGTTAAATTAATTACATTATCAATTATTTTTGTATTATCAAAATCACAATTATGTCCCGTCTCATGATGGTGTGCAGAAAGAGCTGTGTTTGAATGTTATTAAATAATTTTTGTTTGGCCTATATAAATACTTCGACAATCTAAACATGATATATTATAAATTATATTTGATTTAAATTTAGAAGGAACACTATCTTTAATTTTTTTTTAAAATATTCAAGTTGTTTTTTTATAAGAAGGAATGATTTGAATATTATCATTTGATAAAACTCTATTTAAATTTTGAAATAAACCAGGTATGAAAATAATTGTATGTCTAACTTTTCTTATGTTAGAGTTAGTTTCAACTTCAACTATATGATTATCATTGTTTAAATTTTTTTAGAGACTAGTAGGATAACTAAATTTTTATTCCAAAAAGAATTATGTGACAAATTAATAATACGATGTTTAAAAGATTTAATAATAGCCACCTTTTGAGATCTATTATGTATTGAATTAAAATTTAAAAATCTACATGATATAGGTTTAATGTACCAATCTGTTATTATGACATTATTTTCTTGTCGAATCAAGCAAAGGTCCAAAAATGGTATTTTTTTTTCAATTTCCATTGTGAATTGTATATCTGGACTAAATTCATCATTAAACGTTTGTAAAAAAATTCTTTCATATCTTTGGGAATGGCAGTCACTAAATCATCAACATAAATTTTAATAAAAATGGAACAATAAAAGGAAGTTTGTTTAATGCGGTTTTTATTAATTTATTTATAACAATGTCTGAAAAATTGGTGACCCTGAACTTCCCATTGCTGTGCCTTTAATTTTCTGATAAAAAATACCACCACTTACAAAAAACTACTATCAAAAATAAAGTTAATCAATTCTAAAATACTAACTTTAGATAATGTACTATTTTGCTCAGAAAGATCATAAACTTCAGTAATAGAACTAATTACCAATTCTTTTGTGACGTTAGTAAAAAGAGACAATACATCTAAACTTATTAAAATGTGATATGAGGGTAATTGAAAATTATTAATAAACTCTGAAAATTAGTAAGAATTTATTAATGAAAAAATATGAGTTTCAGTAAGATTACTAAGAATTTTTGTTAAAAATTGAGAAATTTTATAAGATGGAGTGTTTATGCATGAAACTACTGGTCTTAATGGAATACCATTTTTGTATTTTTGGTAAACCATAAAATTTAGGAGAAACTGAATTATAAACCTTCAATTTACGACATTCAAATTCTAAAATTTCATTTCGAATAAGGAGTTTATTAATTAAATTATTACTAAGTCTTTGATATTTTGCTGTTTCGTCTTTATTTAATATTTTGTAAGTTAGAGTATAATCTACAAGAGTTTTAATTTTAATAATATAATCATCTTTAAACAAAATTACTGTTTTATTACCTTTATCTGAGTTAGAAACCATGATATTTGGGTTATCATTAACAAACTTTTTAGTTTTAATGAAATCTTTATTTAAAAAATAATTAGTACTGTTATTATTAAGTGTGCGAATATAATTAGTTAAAATATTAGTGCTTTGATTTCTTAAAATATTCTGTTGTTGAGAATTTAAATTTTGTTTAGTAATGCAATACTCTATATCACAAATAATATCTAATAATGGAAAATCATGTTTAGTATATAGTATATAAAACTTTGGTCCTAAGGATAAAACATTTTTAACATCAATAGGTAATATAATATCAGTTAAATTATGCAACCAATGCTCTTGACATTTGATCATTGGAGATTTAATGTGAAAATTAATTAATTTTGTAAATTTTTTTGATCAAGACACGTTCATTTATTAAAAATAACTTATTATAAAAATTAGTTTGAGATAATTCAAAATTATAAAAAATATTAGTAGGTAAACTAATTTTCAATCGATATTTAAAAAAATTAAGATTTTGCAAAAGTGATTTAATATGAAATATAGTTACCGGTATTTCCGTATTAAGTATACCTTTTTTAAAACGTAAGTTTTGTTTTCTTAGTTTTCTTTTAAAATTAGGTGCATAAATTTCTGAAGGCAAAATACCATTAAAACTTTGTTGAATATGTTTTGGGAAAACATCTTTTGAGCGACATTGAAGGAGAAAATTTCTTCTGTTATTAAATAACGCCAATTTTATTTTTGCCCATTGTTTCAACATATTACTAATGTCTCTTCCATAATCCTTTGATATTTCTTCATAGAAACCCATGTCCGCCGGTGAATGTAATGAATTTTTTTATTTGGGAATAAATGATTTTTGCGGAGTTTGGACAAATTGTATATTAAATTAAAATTATAAAAATAGCTAATGCAAGCTTTCGCACAATTTTTGTCAATGTTGACTACAGTGTTGGCGGGATAGCATGGGAAAGCATCTTGTGCTATTCCTAAAGCTACGGCTTTAGTTTTCGCCTCATTGTGACGATAACTTAGAGGGTGAAAACCGAGAAGGTTTTGGTTTGGCTGTTTGTTCTGGTACACGACAGCAGAGGCATATGGGCTGGGGCCGCATCGCGTACAGCGTTGCGAACTGCTTCGGATGTTACTCCTAAGCATGGGATTTCTTCATACAGATTGTGGATGTTATTATCAACACCGTCTGCTGGTGCAGCTAGTGTTCCAAAATATCCTCCAAAGTTTCCAATTACCGCTTCGGGCATGCGTGGAAAAGTTGGATAGAGGTGTTGCTTATTCATTGTAAGCACGGTACCAAATTATAGCAATTGCAAGAGAATTAGCTCGGGGACTGTGAAAGTCAGGGACTGAATCAAAGTGATAATATCAGCTTCGTGTTCAGTGAGGGCCTGGTTAAGTTTTTGTTTCAAAGTGATGAAACGAAACCAGAGCATTGCAGCAGTGTAGTACTTCAGATACTCCATGAGCATTACCTTGCCGAAGTTTTAGTCATCGGTTAGGACTTCTGCGTAGGTATCTCTGGCGATTTTTATTGCTGTGGGGGCGGATGGCAAGAACGTGATTCTTTGATTTGTCTCACGCACTTGCATTCCGGTAGCGAACACAGAGTGCTCACGACAGCAGCCGGCCGCCACCCACGTTACTTGCTTGCATTAGCTATTTTTATAATTTTAATTTAATATACAATTTGTCCAAACTCTGCATAAATCATTGGAAATACTGATTATTAATGCAAACTTACAGGTTTAGACGCCTCAGCGTTGGCCGTCTCATCAACGCCCCGAGTTGGCTGAAAGTAAATGGGGCAAATGAGAATCAAATGGGAAATAAAAATAATAAGACTACCAAACGGCAATCGCTTAAAACGGCAATCGCTTAAAACGGCAATCGCTTAAAACGTGGATTTACACTGCTCTGAAGTTAAAAAAGCGGCGAATGACACAAGCTCGGAACACAACGGTGAAGCACGGGCGAACTGAAGAGGAAACGGTGAACACATCCTATGTATACCGCAACTGTGTTGCCGAAATTTTCCTGAACGTTAGGGAGACACGCCGACTGGAGGAAAGCAAAGTTGTCAGATTGGTGAAAGTTTCCTGATAGTCCGATATCACGTTCTGCCGCGTGGTTCTGCCTGGCGCGAACGGCCGGAGAAAGCCAGCCAGCCGACGCGCGACCACGCCGCCGCACAGTGGGTTTTCCTTATATCTAGCGAATAAAAATTAAATCAACGTCAAATCTTTATTAGTCTAAAACTGTATGTATTCTGTTGCTTGATAAAGTATCAATTATTGATATTATAACTTTATGTATAGAGGGTGCTTCAATAGAGGGAGCATTCATATTTTTGTAGCAGATTGTATAAAAATAATTCTTTACATCTAGGGAATAAAAAATCGTAATCTTGTTTTTTGACCAGATTACTAAGTTTTTTATTAATCAACTATGCGCTCTATATCTCTATTTCTCTATATTTACAAAAATACATTTATTACCAATACAGGGTGTCCCTTCCTGAAGTATTATAATTCGTTGGCTTATAACTTGAAAACGAAAAGAGATATCGAGATGCGGACGAGACAGGATTACTTAGAATTTCTTGATTTTTTTTGGGAAGTGTTTCTACATTTATTATGACACATAACGAGACGTACAGGATGAGTAGTAACATAACATTTCCCACTAAAACTTTTTTATTTTCAACGTTAGACTGAAAAGTTAAACCCAATAATTGTAGGAAATGCATTCAACAATCAAATTGATGTTATGTGCTCGGCTACTAAGCAACCATGTAAAATCAAGTAGGTATTCTGTGTTATTGACACTAATGTCAAACTAAAGGTAGTTGTCATGGTAAAATTTCAAGCAAAAATAAAATCTGATAATATATCAAGTTCGTTCGTCGAAAAATTATAGATTTAAAAATATGTCTGGAAATAACAATAGAAATAGATATATTATTGCTGAGAGAAGTGCCACGGAGCAACTGATGGTTGAAATATTTGACAGGCATTTTAGGCCTGCTTTGCGGGAGCTAAGTCAAAATGCCTTGGTAGCGTTTATCCACGGGCCTCAAGCGGTACCGCAGTTAGACAGGGCCAGTTTCAGACAAGAGGTAATACATTTACTGGAAACGATTACCCATTCTGGGGAAACGGGTTTAATCTCATCGCCCAACGAAGACAATACCGGGACTGCACCAAATGAAGAGTAATAGTATTTTGTTGTAGGTATTCTTGTAATTGAAAAATAAAACCATAATATAGTATATTAACTAGTTTTTTTGTAATGTAAACGAAACTCTAGACATGAGTACTAAATATGACCTACATAATAATATTTACAATAAGCAGTACTTGCAATAAAGTACATAGTTTGAAGGTTCAAAGTAACAGGATTTCTGCCAAAATATTTGTTTTTTTTTTGTTTACTAGGTCATGTTGAACGCTCTCTTGCCTTGTGCTAATCTTAACTTAAACTTACTACTTACTAAACCTAAAATAAGCTTTTGAAAAGGGCCGCAAATTAACTAAAATGTAACTGATGTGAAACCATATATCGAAACTGATATTACACAAAATTAAATTGATATTGATATTTAGGCGAAAGACTTAAAAGTTAGAAATGATTTAGAAGGCAATTATAATTAAAACGACTATGACTAAAATAACGTAACTTAACCTAGACAAAAAAACGTTACTCATCTGAGTATTCAGAATCAACGCTGTCGATATTACTAGTACTATCATCATCTAATGAACTAGGTATTGCAGGATCCGATAATAATGCAATAACCTGGCTATCAAGTGACAAATTATGGTTACTTTTTGAAAAACTGCTTGACTTGGATAGGCTAGATATTATTGGATCAGAGGAAACTAATAAACAATTTAATAAATCCCTCATAGTTTTTTCTCGAGAAGACTTCCTGGTGTTAAATTCCCTATATTTCTTAAAATCCTTATTCCTGGATTCAAGAGCTTCCTCTGAAAATACACCTATTGGAAGTATAGCTTCTTTGATGATATCAGCACCATGAATAAGGATTTTATGAATACTGGACGGCATATAGTACCACGAATAGCATTCGACATATTTCTCTGCAGTCTTTTTTGTATATTCTTTGAATGCTTCTACATTGATTGCGTAGCCAGACGACATAGTTCTCAATATCACAGAAAAATTTTGTACTAATTCGGCGTTTAAACCAATAATGGTTGCTACTAAATGGGACTGCTGGAAAAAGCGTCTGGCTGTATTACCATCATTCGTGGTACCAAAGCCGGGTTTAGGAATGTCTATCAGTAATCCCATTTCTGATCTCAGGCGTGACCGTACTTCCTCTTTACGATGTTGTACTATGTCTTTATCAGTTTTATCTTTGACTTGCCATTTCTGAATTGGGATTCGATAGGATATGTGAAGTAAAGCCTCCAGAGATCGTATCCAAGCGTGCAAACTAGAGACCCCAAACTTCAAATACTCTATGTTTGGAGTGCGCTTGTAAATGTCTTCTAAATTATTCATATTTTTTGGAGTTGCCCCACAAATTCCACATGTTTGATTGGAAGATTGAGTTATTACACTAAACACTTTTCCATCTATCATAGTTAATTTGAAACAGTGATTGACCAAAATTGTTTTATCAGATATATTTATTTTTGTAGGTACAATATTTTTTATTTGATTTTCAATATATCCTATTTCTCTTTTAGACACTTCGTTAGTTTCCTTTTCAAAAATAAGTTTTATCGGCCTGCAATACCTAGTCGATGAAGGGCGAGGGTTATTCCATAAAATATTATTGTTACTTGATGTTTGAAGCTGAAGAGGAACAATACACACAGCAAATAAAGATGAATCACTGAGTGAGGTTCCATTTTCTTCGGTAAACTTTTGTTTATAATTCGAATGACCCGACGAACCATCACAGCCCCATTTATGAATTAATGTAACACCGTGTTGTATTTCGGTTAGGCACTGTTCCATTACTTCTTGCTGAAGATGTACTAGTCGTGTTGCTGTGTGATCGACCAATGCTTGTAGTTTAACTTCAGCATGTATCTCTGATATTGTTATATTATTTTCGTGGGGGTAGCAGCAGTTTTTCGCTTTTTTTAGCAAATTATAAGAGGGGTAAATGTCCGCATTCCGTAATTTTGCACCAGATTTCATGAGAATATATGAGTTTTTAGTATAGCGCCCGTCTACATATAAAGCGAGTACTTCTTCTGGTGTGTATTTTATGGGAGTTGTGGCCGAACGGTTTACTAACTTTTTTATTTTAGTTGCATTAAGAGAATGGTTAGACACACATTGTATAATTTTAGCAGCATCTCGTTGTCCAGATTTTCGCAGGTTGGTACTAACGGCAAATGATAACTCTTCAGTAGAATAGTCATCAAGTAAAGACGCTACTTTTTGCCGTTTTGATTGGGCACCAACTTCAGAAAAAGGTTTTCTTGGTCTACCGACGCTATTTGCTGGAATCAACGTTACACCACATTGACCAGGAATATCTATTTCCTCATCAAGCCATTGATGATACCGCGCATTGAACACTTTCAAAGTACGATTGCAGTTATGCCACTTTTCATTTATTTTACTTGTGAAATTCTACACTATTTTTTTCATATTTTCAGTATATTTGCTTTCATCGAGATCTTCTATGTTTAATTTTCTAACAACATAATTAAGTACAGCAATATTTTTCGTTTTGGCATCTTTTTCGTGGCACCAGACCTCAAAAAGTTCTCTCTTTTGCAGGGACATGGTCCCTAAAAATTGCGTTATATTAGCTATTGGCAGTTCTTGGCAGTTGAATTTTGTTAAAAAATAATTAGGAGGGACAGTTAATTAAGAAAAAAATTAAACCGACGCGAATCCAGCCGAATCTCGGTTTTTGACTACTAAAGTTCTGGGAAAAAAACAAGAAATCGCGCAGAGGAAGGTCAATATATGTATCAATCATCTTTGACAAGAAAAAAATATCAAAACGATGAATACGTCTTGCAAAATACGTCTTATATCTTTAAAAAAATGCCCACTTACTTGAAATATATATCAGCAAACCTTATTCTCACTACCACACTTTAATTAAGAACACTTAAAACGGACTGATAAACTATCACTAATAAATATAATTTGTAGTCATGAGTTTGGACAGGTTTGGACGCTGACGTTGAGTTGATGCGTACCGATTTATTTGTTATAACCATAGCAACAAAGAAATAGCTGAATTGAAATATTCTATGATGGTTGATTTTTGTAATTATTATTCGCTAGATTTTAAAAATACTCCACTGTGCGCCGGTCCCGCGCTCACGACTCTGGAGCAGCCTGCAGCTACCCACGTTACATCCCCCAACGGCCGGACGACTGCAGGTATTCTTCGTAGCAACAGAGTCTCATCCATATTGAAGATTTAAAAAGAAGATTTTTCTATCAACTCGCGAAGTGCGTCAAAAACAGAGTAACAATTTGCTTATTAAATGCTATTAGTCCAGCAATGGAGCTGGCCTCCAGACTTCTGAGATAAATTTTTTTTTCATGAACCATTGTACCAAATGTCTACCTACCCGTTTCTTTTCTACGTTAAACCTGTGGGCAATTTTCTTACTTTCAGCAAAGTCATAAACGACTTCGCCGAATTGGTCTTTTGTTAAACCAAATGCCCGTTTGTCAAAATCTGTATCAGGGGAAAGTATGCTATATTGTACTCCTTTTCATAAAATCGCAAAGGCCACGTTTTTTAAAAAAATTACCGACATGTTTTTTAATATTAACCTTAGTTATTTAATAAATAGCTATTTATATGCCGTTCTGTTTTTTCTTAGATATTTATCGATCTGCTTTAGATATAAGAGCTTCATTTTTTTAAAACCTTTGCAAGTGGTACGATATAGGAAACCGGTTGCCAAACATGCAATAAATATTGTGTTTTTGTTTTGTCTATTTTAACTAGGTACAGTCATCGCAAATGTAATTGTCATTTTCTATATTCGCGCAGAGTTCATGTGCCCAACGTTCACATTGTGCACATTGCACCACATTCTCAACTGTACCCTCGCCACAGAGAAAACAAAACCAGTCTTTTTTTATCTATTTCTATTATATCTGGATATTTTTTCCTTTTCGTCCATCTACTTCTCTTGCAGCAATTAGTTTGCATTTCTTCATTTATACCAAATGCATTTCTTGGCGGACAGTTTCCTTCAAATATTACTCTAGAATTGAAAATAAACCTGTCATTACATGTTTGAACCAATTTTGCAGCTTTTTCCCAGTCCACAATATTCGATGGCCTTTGCGGTTGTGTTTGATGAAAGTTGAGCGGCAGGTCGTACCCTTTGCCCCATGTTGTTTAGCCAATTTGTGAGCCAATGTTCGGACGTAGATATATTTAACAAGGCTTTAAAATAGTCAATATTAATTATATAGGATTTTGTGTATTTTGTTCAATAGTGGAATTACTTGCCGGTGTTCCGTGTTATGTAGTATTACATTTTCAAGAGGTATGTTTTCGGAAACAAACATAAAAACGAAACTGGCTTTGTTCCATGCTGTACTTAAGCATAACAAATGCTACAGTTGCATTATGAAAGAGATATCTGGCTATTAGGAAATCTTTGGTCATCTTACTTATAGAGCAAATCATTTATGTATTTCATTTATGGCGTAGTATTTATATATGTTCCACTGAACTAAATACCGCAAATGTTTTGCACTGAACGGGTACTCGTCATTAAGTACTTGATAGATTTTAGATAAAAAATCTAAGCATCCAAGACTGATAAACATTTGTAGTCGATATTTTTTACCATAACAAACTCAGAGTTGAAGTTCTAGGCTAATTTTAATTTAAAACTTGTTTTTTTTTCGTTAAAAAATCTTAAGTTCTACAAGTTTTACTGGTAAAATAGCCAAACTATTTTTTTAGTGGGTTACCGTAAACCGGGGTTACATTGAACGATTTTTGTGTTTGCAGTTAAATATCTTGAGTACCTTTGGAGATTTATGACCTTTTTTCACACATATTTGGGGTTTTTCCAAGTACTACCGGTATGACAATATATATGTTTATGGAAAAAAGGATGCTTTTTTATAAAAAAAACTCGCGTTGGCACTACTATTTTCAATTATCTCAGGTTCTTCATCTTCAGCAGTTTTATGATTATAATCTGGCAATCTTTTAAGCACGCTCTCCGGATTAAATGAATAAATACCGCACTTTTGAAAGCCCGATATTAAATTTTTCGATATATTTCTTTGATCATCATTTTTGTAAATAAGTTGTCGTATAATTTTTTAAAGAGTGATGGGAATTGAGGACCGTTTTTTCAAAACTCGCTTTGTCCAAATTTCAAATTTGACAGGAAACGTTATTTTTTTATTGTGTAACCCATAAAAGATACTATAAAAAGTTTTATTCGAAATTCGTAAGAGTATATACGGTTGAATAATTCCACATTGTCATCATTGTGGTACTGTCTAAAACAGGCTTACAAAAAAAAGTTAAACCATTAAACATTCCAAAACTCGCTTTATCCAGTTTTATTTGAACTACAAAATTAACATTTATTCTTTAATTACAACTAAAAATATTAATTTAATGTAAAATTTTATTGTCCCTCGTGGCTCTCGTCTATATTCTCACTATCCAGCATATGATCATCCTCGGTGAGGGTTTCATGAGTAGTCCCGAAAAGTTCCTTGTGGAAATCGTCTTCTGCACTTTCAACATACTTTATTATTTTACGTATATCATCTATCTTTATCTCTTTAACGTGGCTTGTCTTTGGAATCTCCAATGCTTTGTCTAATATTTTTAACGACTTCACCCCTTTTTTCAATATACGAGACCAGAATCATATCATTTGGCCCAGCCAATATTTAATTTTTATTTTATTTTAGACACTATTATTAAACACAAAATAAAACTATTAAATCAAACTATTATTATTGTAATTTGAGACATTTTTATAAACAATTTTTACTAAGATTATAATTAGAAAACTAGATATATATGCTTAGGACACTAAATTAAATAATGTAACAAGTATTGGCTGGGCCAAATGATATGATTCTGGTCTCGTATCTACTTCTGTTGTATATCCAGTATACGTGGACTTAACGTTCACATTCACCTTTCTTCCTTCTTTGAGGTATTCTATTACTCTGCATTGTGTCATACTAAATGGAAGTTTGGGTTTTATTAGCTTTTTAGATTCGTTTTTATAGTCGTATGTTTTCCAGTGCTCCCCCCACTTCTTTACTTGTCCATGTTTACCAAGTATGTCATAATATTGGGCAGGAGTTTCTATGCTTTCGAGCTTGCGGAAATCTTTTTCTATTCTACCAAAGACTCTGTCTGGGGGCATGTAGCTATGACCGCGAATGGGATAAATGTGCTGTATTTTGGAAAAGACTTTCGATTTTTCCAGAAATCTATATAAAGCTGCTATCAATATAGAATTTTTATTCTGCGCCGAACACGAATCAGAAAAAAGACGAAGTGATTTTGGTTTCCTTTCTGTTTCCTCTATAACTTTTCGTTCTAAATTTTCCAGATAATTTATTAATGCAGAAGCTACTTCGTTAGCTCCTTTTCCAGCTTGTGTTTCTAGCCATGTGTACAGCCATATTTTACTTCTATCTACTGGAGTGTCATTTATCATAATGCAAAGATCGTAAAGCCACACTTGCCTTAAATAGAAAACCTCTCCTATGGATAGTTTTGGAATAGGTTGGTTTTGTTGCATATCGAAAGTTAAGTCAATTTCATTTTCATTCTTTTGTTTCATTAACTCAAAGAATCTTTTTGCACGTAGTTTGTGAATTCGTAACTTGGTTCTAATATCATTTCTTTTTTCCAAATCTTTTTCCACTTTCATTTTAATTAACAGTTCCTGGCAAGTTGAACAAGTGTCACTATGAGGAGAGCCAAATCCGAGATTGAAATGCGTATAGAATTTTTTTTAAAATTTACTCTTGGAACATACTAATTTTTTTTAGTATTTTGCTCCTTACAGAAACGTTCGTATATTTTAGACAAACTTAATTCCGGTGGCAGGTAAGCTCGGGTGCATTTATTACGACTATAATGACTATCCCTGCACTTATATTTTTTTATGTGATTTATTGCATCTGTAGTTAGCTTTCTATCATCTTCTTTGGTTCTGTCACCTCCTCTTCGTTCTTTGGACGTTTGCCCAAGCTATTCGTGCAAGCCGATCTCTTGATACACCTAAATAAAAGAAAACAATATTACATAAATTTATAAATGAGTAGATAGAAAGGATGCTAGCTACCTGTAATCGCCTGAAATGATTTTGCACAAATTTGTAGCATTTCATTAGAATCCACCATTCACAAAATGTGCAAGCTTCAAAACAACCGCTCATTGATGTGCCATATCTTGTATGTGGGGGCCCACCTATACACCATGTCGACCACAAATTTTCAGCTTTGTATACAACTTAAGCTGGGAGCACTCGACCAGTAGCATTTACACAGAACATTATCGATATTGCACAATTAGAAAAATCTTGAACCCTTTCGGGATATTTTGTCCCCCATCTATTTTTAACCGTAATTTCTAAGTTACTAAAATATTCTTGAATCATTTCTGCTGTAACTGCTGCACGCGTCCTTTTAATATTTTGTGATATTCATCTAGAAATTTTATCTTGTTTACAAAAGTAGGAATATTCTTTCCCTTCTCTTGAAGATAGCAGTGGACGGATTTTTTTAAGTCGGTAGTTAATTTAACGATTTCGAAAAATACGTTTTTAAAACAATTTATTTTGACAGTTACAGCAGAGCAGCGATTCACGCTACAAGACAAGACAAGACTAAAAATACATGGAGCAGAGCTCATACAGGGTGGGGCAAAAGATTTAGTGCAGTTTTGAAGGGCTGTGAAAAAATAATGACTCATCTTAGAAATCTATGTTTTTTTTATTTTGTTCGGTACATTATGCCATTTTATTACTTAAATTTTAAAGATAACATCAGAAAGATGATGGCCTCCAGCGGCTACACATTCATTTAGGCGATTTCTGAAATTTTCGGCCGCTCGTTGGCACATCTCGACGGGTATAGCGTTGATTTCCTCCCGAATTCGGTCCTTGAGGTTTTCCACGGTGTGAGGCCGATGTCTGAAAACCTTTTCCTTAAGGTAGCCCCACAGGAAGAAATCACATATGCTCAAATCAGGTGAGCGTGCGGGCCACCCAACGTTACCTCTCAAAGAAACGATGCGCCCAGGGAACATTTGTCGCAGTTTCCTCATTGAAATTTGAGCAGTATGGGCAGTAGCCCCGTCTTGTTGAAACCAGATATCTCCCAAATCTGTTTCCTCACTCAGTTCTTCCAATGCGGGTTCAAAAAAATTTTCCAACATGTAAACATAACGTTGAGCGTTGACAGTTACAGTCTCTCCATCCTCCTCAAAAAAGTAGGGTCCAACCACCCCAAATTTGGAAACCGCACACCAAACGGTCACTTTTGGGGAATGAAGAGGTCTCTCGTGCAAATGCTTTGGGTTAGTTTCGGCCCAGTACCGAAAATTTTGTTTATTAACTGCTCCGCATAGATGAAAGTGGGCCTCGTCGCTACTGAAAAAAGTCGATCTCTCATGAATCCGGTCCAACATTTCTTGGGAACAGTTAATGCGGTTTTCATAGTCACGAGGGTTTAATTCTTGAACAATCATAATCTTGTAGGGGTGGAATGATAAATCTTTGTGTAAAATCCTCCTTAGAGAGCGGGAAGTAATGCCCAATGCAGTTGCATGTTTCCGTGCAGAGCGCGTGGGTGACCGTTCAATAGCTTCCCTCACTCTCCTTACATTTTCGGGTGTTCTTACTGTTCTGGGTCTTCCGACACGCCTAGGCCTTAGTGTGGAACCAGTTTCTTCCATTGTACGCGCCCACTTTGCTATTAAATTACGGTGAGGGACAGCACCGCGACGTGCAATATTGAAGTGCCGCCGAAAGGCGCGCTGAGTGGCGATGACAGAACGGCCATTTTCGAAAAATGTGCGCACAGTGAAACCGCGGTGTTCGCCGGACCAAACCATGATGTCGACTGAAAATGGCACAACCCACCCGATGCAATGAGACTCCTCCCACGGTCTTACCCCCACCACACACGATATACAGCCTATCCCAAACTGCACTAAACCTTTTGCCCCACCCTGTATTTATAAGTATACAAAAAGCAAGCTTAGCCTACACGTGCCCGCGCACTCAGCACTTTGTCCGCACTTTTACACAAACGGGACCATTGTTCATACGGCCATAACTCCTCCACCCTTAGAGGAAAATATCAACCTGGAGGGTTGTTTTTCCGTTTCTTCTTTCTTCTCTACCATTTCGAATTTAACTTGTCTTTTCTTCTTCATACATCTTCTCTGGTATATCTTCCATATTATATATGCAGTAATTAATAATAAAATAATGATAATACTAGTGGCAAATCCATAGCTTAAGGTGTGAATTTTCTGAATGTCGGGAACTTGCAGAAGTGTAGACTTTTCTTGTAATTTATGAATATCTTCCAAATTAATTGTTTGTAGTTGAAGAGGTTTCGCTCGTAGATAATTAAAGTTGACTTCGTTGACTTGGATTTCGGGTAAATTAAATGGTTTTCCTTTAATTTCCTCTTTTTTATTAATAAATTGGAAATCTTTGACTTTGATTTCACAATTTTCTGGTAGATGGATCAAATTTGGTTCGTTAATAATTTTGATTTCTTCTTTGATCTGACATTTTGTTGAAATTTTTAATGTTTCCTCGGCGGGAATGGCGATGACATATTCGCTGTTGACGGCTTGTATTATTGGTTTAATTAAGTTGATTGATAAACCATGACAACATTTTCCTTCGGCTTCTTTTATCATGGAGATGATACATTCATTTGAGTGAGGCGTAAGTAAATTTTGACAAATGTAGAAATGTTCTATCTTCGGGCATTCTTCATTCTCGAATTGTTGTTGGTTTGAGCCAAGTACAAGGTAGGGATGACTCGGGATAATAATTGAATTTTTTATAGGAATTGGGAATAATCGATAAGTTTGGAAATTTTCGTGTAAGAAAATTGGAAAGTGAATTGCAAATATAATTTTGTCATTTTTAAAATTTACTTGAATTCCAGCAATTTGGTAGTAAGAGATAACATTTTTTAATTTTAAAATAGAGTCAGTAGGATATAAATTTTCCAATGATTTAATCATAGAACGTAATTGTGAAGAGGGGATAATAGAACTATGTAAGGTATTTAGTTTTGCGAACATTATCGCGTTTTCCAAGTTATCTAGAAAAGTCACCAAATTTTGACAATTAAGGATAGTTTGATCTAAAATATTTTGTGCTTGCAAGTATGCTGAAATGTCGTTAATCGTTTTATTTATATTCAACTCAAAATTTTCTAATCTTTCTTTTATTAAATTTTGGTTTGATTGTAATATAGTTATAGTAGAATTATAGTTATTAATAAGCTGTTTGGTCAACGAAATTTGTAAAGAAACTTCCTTTGTAAAGGATTGTTGATTGTTTTGAAGGGCGTAAATTGCTTTTTCATATTTTTCACCGTCGTCGGAATCTAGCGTTCCAAAAAGCCATTTGGAAGCTTTGCCTATTATGTTTACTAAGCCTCTTTTATTCCTATTATGTGGAGTTATGTTATCTAACTTCCTTTCTACTTCCATTATTAAGTATTCTACATGCTGTAGTAAATTATATAGAACATTAGAGTATGAGTTAGTAGTAATTTCTGATATATTACTCTTATTTAAGGATAACTTTATAATAGTGTAAAATTTTCGAATATTATTAAGCTGTTTAATTATAGGGTTAAATCTAATATAATGAATAAAAGTGTGTTTAGTTTTTACAATCTTCGTATCTCATAGCTGAAAGGGTAGCAAAGGAGTTTTTATCGGAGTAAATGTCATTTCACTCGTCGTCAGTACTGGAGTCAATGTTAATAATATTGTCGTTGTCAGGAATAACATGACTGCACGAAGGTTCATTTTCATTTTCCTGCAAACAAGGAATCAAATTAGGTTTCGGCCTTTTTAGTTGCGATTTATGAATTATTTTATTGTCATAAGTTTTAACTTTTGTTCCTAAATCTTCTTCAATTTGAATTTTCAAATGTTTTGGTTTAGTTTTATCTCTTAGTGATGCCTTATTTTTCTGAAATTGAGTATAAGGTTCGTAATTTTGTGGTTCTTCTCTATCTTTATTGTGTCTTGTATTTTGTTTATATTTTTCACTTAATGATACCTCATGAATTTTGTCAAAAATTATTTTTAATTTATTCTTACGTTCGTCTATGTACTGATTTAATATTATTTCATCCGTAATATCAAAGGGGTCGAGTGCATTTGTATGACCTGTAACGATATCAAAAGGCTTTTGTTTTGTTACGCTATGGGTGGAATTATTGTATCCTAGTATAGCATACTGCATTAATTGTTTTATATTTGAGTTCGGATGAGTAAGTTTAAGTACGCGTATACTATCAAGTAATGTGTTATGCAATCTTTCTACGGGGCTGTTACTTGTCGAGTTACCGGGTGTAGTGAAATGTAATTTAACGTTATGAAGTTTACAAAAATCAGATAAAAGAGTTGTTTTAAATTCAGTACCATTGTCACATGTTATTGACTTGGGTATGCCAAAATGAGAAACAAAAGTGAAGATTCCTTCAATCACATCAGTAGAATTACAAGATTCTAAGTAATAAGCTTGTGCATATTTTGAAAAAACATCAATTATGGTTAGAAATTTATTTCCTAAGACTTGAAAAGTATCCATATGAACAGATTCAAAAGGTTGCGAAGGAGTAGGGGTAAATGCAAATTTAATTTTAGGTGGATTCCTGTCATATTTAGCGTCACAATATTCGCATCTATTGATATATTCGGTTATGTCATTTTTCATGTTTGGCCAATAATATAATCTTTTCAAAGCTAATAAGGTTTCATTTATGCCTCTATGACATGTCTTTGTTTCATGATGGTATTGTAATAATTCTTGTTGTCTATCTCTTTCAGTAATGTCAGTTAAGAAAATATTAGAGAAATTAAGTTTATATGCATGATTTTTGAAAGTTTTTGCTAGTAAATTGCAGATTCTCGGTTTCAAATCAATTTCACTTTTTTGAATATAAATACTGTAAACTGATTTTGGATTTATATACTCTTTGAAAAATTTAATTAATTCATAAGCGTAGTTTTTTAATGTTAGATTGACAGTTAGCCTCATTTTATTCGGAAAAGGGTGTGTTTTGATAACGTGGTATCTTCCTGAATCTTTTAGAATAAATATAATTTGATTTGTGTAAGTATTTAAGCAATTTTCGGTTATTGGAATAGTTAAAATTGGGTCTTCAATAGCAGAGTGAACTGTAGAGACTGGGGTATTGTGATAAACTGTTTCAATTTCACCTGTGGGTTTTATACGTATATCCGAAATAATATTTATTTTTGGCCTAACTCTGTCATTATTTTGATATTCATTATTGTCATTTATATCCGGGTTTTCTTCGGGGAATTCAGCTTCTAAATACTCTCTTATTTCATCATTGGTTATAGGGTTATTCAAAAATCTATGAATTTCTTCATCAATATCACCGGGATTTCCTAAAATTGACTGATTCTCAATAGCGTTAAGGTCATTATTATTTCGACTTTTCCTAATTTTTTCTTTTTGTTGTCTCAAAAATTCATTCAGCTTTAACTCAAATTCTAAATCTGCATTACTCGCTTGAACATTATTTTCGGGAATATATTTTACTGTTATTTCATTTTCGTTAACTGTACGTTCTCTATAGAATTTTATCGGTTCCTCAAAATTAACTGTGCGTTGATTTTCATCTATAGAAACTTTTACATTTTTTGGTAAACCGTATATAGGTTCAGGTGGGTCTTTGTTTGTAGAGAATATTGGGTAACTTTCTAAAATATCATTGTTTATAGAACAAATAATTATTTCTACTGGTATAAATTCAAAAATAAAATTAATCATTGTTTTAATTATGTTCCAGTCTAGCTGGTCAAGTCCGCATCCGATTTTTGGCATTGCTAAGTATCTGATATTATTTTTAATTATATGATCTCTTAAATTTCTAAGACATTTGAACACATTATAGTATGTAGGTTTCTCGTAAAAGTACTTTTTGGTTATTAAATAATAAACAAATCGTTTTTTGTCATTTAAAATTGCTATTTGACCTATCTTCATATTTTGGTTTCTTAAATATTCAATATTATTATACCTCTCTCTAAACTGTAGGGCTATCCCAGCGCCTAACTTAAAATCTTCTGATACACAGTGCGCTAAAGAATATGTTTCAGGCATTTCAAATAAATCCTTCCTAACTTCTATAATTTTATCGCTATTATTATCGGTGTTTTTCCTAAATTCTTGATATTCTGAGTCGATATCATGAAATAGAAAATTATTAATGTTATTATCACTCTTTAATTGAATTCTAGATAGTGAATCAGCGTTAGTGTTTGTTTTTCCTGTTTTGTACTTAATTTCGTAATCGTATTCTTCGAGCTTCAGCCTAGAGTCAACTAAACGTGAATTTAGTTTTTCGAGATTTGGTTTTAATTTTGTTGTTGGAAAACTAGTTGGATGGAGACTGAAATTTTCGTTTTTAATTTTTACTCTTTTCTTTATCTTCACCTTCTTTTTATTTTTGTGTAAGATAATTTTCATTATCATTATTAAAATCTTGAAAATCTAAATATAGCGAATTAATCATATCATCAGAACCATCGTCGTTATTTAAAACAATGTTTGTTGTTTCTGGATAATAAAGATTTCCTATGTTGCACTCGGGAACAATAGCGTTATTATTAAATGTATTTACCGGGATTCTAGCTGAGAGTGTATTAATCGAAATGGTGTGACAATCTTCTTTTGTGTCACGATAAAAGAATGGGATATTTGTTACATTATTTGTTAAAAATTGTCTGTCGAGGTCAATAATAAATTTTAACCTCCTCATTTCACGTAGTCCTAAAATTCCATCGAAAAATTCATGAAAATCAAAAAGTGTACATATAAACATTTGATCTGTTTTAAAAATATCAGGAGCTGGTATATTCGCTCTAAATTGAACTTCGGTTTGGCCTAAACTAGTTCGAATTCTTGTTGGACAGGTATAAATGAAATTTGGGTAATATTTTTCAACAATAGAAGGTCGTAAAAGGGATTGAAAACAACCAGTGTCAACTAGTAATTTTAAAGGGGGATTTTCTACAATAATATAGGGTAAACTATTGCAGATTTCAGTGTGGATTTCAATAATTTCGGGTTCTATTTCTTCCGTTTCGGGGACAACCTGACTTGCTGAAAATTTCCGGGACTTATATCATTTTTGTTTTGAATTTGAACTTCATTCTGAGAGGGGACCAAGTCATACGCATTGCGCATTGACTGGCTTCCATTATTAGCATTTTCGCTATTAATCTGATACAACTCTTCGGTTATAGTATTTTGTGGCTGAAAATTATTTCTCGGGAAATTATTTTGTCTAGCAGAGAAACTCCTATGAACATTAGAGGGTACTCTAGAATTTGTAGACATAGCTTCGTGATTTCTAGGATTAAAAGCATTATTATTTCTACTGGTTTGGGAATTAGTTTGCATAGGCTCGTATTGCCTTTGTATGTTTTGTCCAGTAGGTCTGAAAACATTACGAGGTGGACCAAAAACTTGTCTGTTGGTAGGGAAACGTCTTTGTTGGTTATTATAATTTGGTTGTACATTAATAGGTTGACTTGGGAAAACTGGTCTAGGAGAATAATTTTGGTTTTGGAAATTGTTCCTAGGTTGATGGTTGTATCCTTGATAATTATTCCTTGGGAAGTTATTTTGGAAATTAGGGCGAGAAAAGTTGTTTTGGTAATTATTTTGGTACGAGTTCTGTCTGTTAGTCCGTGGGTTATTTTGTGGTGAGTTAGAAAAATTACTTTGTGGACTATTCCTAAAAATATTCTGAGTGTAATTGAAATTTTCTTCCTGTATAATTAAATTCATAGCATCTTCTAGGGATGCGGGTTCCTTCAAACGAATTATCGTCTGTAAGGGACCTGATAAACCTCTAACAAATGTTCGTAGACATAATTCATCATACTGCCTACCATAAATATCTTTAGCAGCTTGGTTTAAGTAAATATCAGAATTTACCTTTTGTCTTAAGTTACTACGCATGACTTGTAAACGTTTTGCAAAATCTAAAGGTGATTCGTTTCTAAAGGGTCTAGCTGTAAATACGTCTTGCTCTAGGCACTCTAGATTCCTACAATCGCCAAAGCATTGTGTTAACGCGTCTTTTATCTTTTGCCAAGTGTCCAATTCGTTACGACAGCCTATCAATAATTCGGCACGTCCAGTCAATTTCATCTGGACTACTCTAATTAAATAGTTTTGCAAAAATTCGTCATTAATTCCGCTATATGTTTCGAAAAGATAATCGCAAGAAGAAATAAATTTGGGCAAAGAAGTCGCATTGCCATCGAATTCAGAGATCGTTTCAACATACATCTTAAGCATTGGCAGGTCAATTTTTTCGTTCGCCATTGCGATTATTATTTGATCACTTTCCTTATTAACAACTTGGGTAACCTCGGTTACGTTACTTTGTTCCTCAA
The DNA here is from genome assembly GCA_963920635.1 of Pseudeuparius sepicola. Taxonomy (NCBI): domain Eukaryota; kingdom Metazoa; phylum Arthropoda; class Insecta; order Coleoptera; family Anthribidae; genus Pseudeuparius; species Pseudeuparius sepicola. Next base: position 6,340,528 of record OY987307.1, read on the forward strand.
AGCTTAAATTATTTGTGAATAAACTTGAAAGACTCTCTATATCAATAGAAATATCGCTCTCGCTCATCAAAAATATTCAAAACTCAAAAATATGTTATAAAAATCAAAAATATCTCAAAATATCTTAAAAATAAAGGGAAATAGGGTAAAATGGGAACCAAAGGAGTACTCAACTCTTACCAAATCGATGGTCGCAGGCCAAAGTCCTCTGGTGAGCAATGTCTTGTTGTAGCTGCTGGTCGTGCTGTCTGCCGGGAGTTGGGTTGATCCAGGGGCTGCCTCCCTGCGATGCCTCGAAGATCAGGGTTGTTGGACGACGTCTTCAAGATAAAAATCTTTCAGCTTCTCGCGACGCGGTAGAATGCGGTTCCGATACCGTGGGGATTCCAAACTTACGCACGAACGCGGAAACTGGACGCACATCCTACCGACTGCGCCAGTTAATTTAACGATTTCGAAAAATACGTTTTTAAAACAATTTATTTTGACAGTTACAGCAGGGCAGCGATTCACGCTACAAGACAAGACAAGACTAAAAATACATGGAGCAGAGCTCATATTTATAAGTATACAAAAAGCAAGCTTAGCCTACACGTGCCCGCGCACTCAGCACTTTGTCCGCACTTTTACACAAACGGGACCATTGTTCATACGGCCATAACTCGGTAATATCAAAAGGAAACCTCCAATCAGCTGTCATAATTCAATATCTGATAATACATGTTTCCTTTGTCGTTGTGAGCGCTAGAGGGTGACCAACATTACTTACATGTTTATTCTTAGCTTTATTATATAACGTCCCTACGAGAATTTTAATTTTTTTGCTGGCTTGCCGAAAGGAAAGTTTTTTCCTTCTGTAGTGGCCCTACTCTGTTAGATGTTAGTTGGCGAGAGGTATTATATATTACAAGATTTTCTTTTAGTGTGAGTCTAAGGATGTAACGGAGACACAGGGTATAGTTTAACAAATTTATTAAGAATAAAAATGAGTAAAATTAACAGAGTTAGTTCCAATAAAATGAAACTAGATTTCAATATAAGGATCTGCTTTGACAGTAACCAGATCTTTGGGAATAATAATTATTAGTTGCACTCCGTGCAGTACACAAGACATCAGAAATCGATCCCTCTTTAATAAACAGTCAAAGTTCAAAAACGCAAGTAAAATAATCTTTAACTAAAATATGGCACAATACCGGATGACAATATGGCATAAATAATCAGGTGAATCCCAAAATAATTTTAAACTCATTAAATATGAATATATATGAACAATTATTATTAAACACTCAGTATATTAATAGTACTCAAGATTGTAGCATCAAATGTAAACAAGTAAAAATACATAAATTTTCCAAGAATTATTTTTAGTAAAAAATATTTTAAATTTAAAATAAAATCCCCAATTTAATATTATTATTTTCTGGCAGGGCTTTCAGCGGCCGATCGTTGGTTGGGAACTGATCTTATTTGGAAATGCTTCCCTGTACTCAGTCTCCCCATGATCTGCGCGTCCTATTTTTCCAAACGAGTTTTCAGGATTACCTTATATGGTCAGGGAATATGGGTTTCGGCGAATTCGGTGGCGTGATTCTAGCGCGAGAGCTCGCTCGCCTTTCCACGAAATCAGGCCACCTGTGAGGCCGGGATTTGTTTATATTAACACCATTAAAGTTACAAAGAATCCATTCATTCGATTGAAGCCTAGGTAGTACAGTTTACTTTGGAAAATAGACAAAATTAAATTAAATGAGTACAATCATAAGCAAACATTGTGGGTTTATTTTAGGTAAAAATTAAAAATTGTTCATCAAATTGTTAAGTTTAAAGTTTAAAATATTTTTATGGTTAAAATAATTACAATAAGTATGAGTGAGTAATAACAAAAATTCTGTTTATAAACCTATTCATTGTCATCGTTAAACTTTTCATCATCTGTATCTTTACTGGTTGTTGAGGTGTTGCATTTTAGGCTTTTATAAGATTGATGATACATTTTGGGAATTTTGTTTTTATCACAGAGCCCCAATAGCCCTTTTAATTTTTGTCTACTGGAAGTTCAGCGATATAAAGTCTCTTTAAGCTTAATGGTAAAATACAGGGTGGGGCAAAAGATTTAGTGCAGTTTTGAAGGGCTGTGAAAAAATAATGACTCATCTTAGAAATCTATGTTTTTTTTTTATTTTGTTCGGTACATTATGCCATTTTATTACTTAAATTTTAAAGATAACATCAGAAAGATGATGGCCTCCAGCGGCTACACATTCATTTAGGCGATTTCTGAAATTTTCGGCCGCTCGTTGGCACATCTCGACGGGTATAGCGTTAATTTCCTCCCGAATTCGGTCCTTGAGGTTTTCCACGGTGTGAGGCCGATGTCTGAAAACCTTTTCCTTAAGGTAGCCCCACAGGAAGAAATCACATATGCTCAAATCAGGTGAGCGTGCGGGCCACCCAACGTTACCTCTCAAAGAAACGATGCGCCCAGGGAACATTTGTCGCAGTTTCCTCATTGAAATTTGAGCAGTATGGGCAGTAGCCCCGTCTTGTTGAAACCAGATATCTCCCAAATCTGTTTCCTCACTCAGTTCTTCCAATGCGGGTTCAAAAAAATTTTCCAACATGTAAACATAACGTTGAGCGTTGACAGTTACAGTCTCTCCATCCTCCTCAAAAAAGTAGGGTTCAACCACCCCAAATTTGGAAACCGCACACCAAACGGTCACTTTTGGGGAATGAAGAGGTCTCTCGTGCAAATGCTTTGGGTTAGTTTCGGCCCAGTACCGAAAATTTTGTTTATTAACTGCTCCGCATAGATGAAAGTGGGCCTCGTCGCTACTGAAAAAAGTCGATCTCTCATGAATCCGGTCCAACATTTCTTGGGAACAGTTAATGCGGTTTTCATAGTCACGAGGGTTTAATTCTTGAACAATCATAATCTTGTAGGGGTGGAATGATAAATCTTTGTGTAAAATCCTCCTTAGAGAGCGGGAAGTAATGCCCAATGCAGTTGCATGTTTCCGTGCAGAGCGCGTGGGTGACCGTTCAATAGCTTCCCTCACTCTCCTTACATTTTCGGGTGTTCTTACTGTTCTGGGTCTTCCGACACGCCTAGGCCTTAGTGTGGAACCAGTTTCTTCCATTGTACGCGCCCACTTTGCTATTAAATTACGGTGAGGGACAGCACCGCGACGTGCAATATTGAAGTGCCGCCGAAAGGCGCGCTGAGTGGCGATGACAGAACGGCCATTTTTGAAAAATGTGCGCACAGTGAAACCGCGGTGTTCGCCGGACCAAACCATGATGTCGACTGAAAATGGCACAACCCACCCGATGCAATGAGACTCCTCCCACGGTCTTACCCCCACCACACACGATATACAGCCTATCCCAAACTGCACTAAACCTTTTGCCCCACCCTGTATATTATCAGCTATTAGTGGCCTGATCCTTTTTTCAGATTCCGGATGATTTATCTTTAAAGTTTGACTGGTAGCTGCATTTCTCATACCTGGCTTGTTTTGAAGGCCTTTTATTTTCGTCGATTTTCCAGCTTTAAATACCGTCATTCGGGGTTACTTGGAACGATTTTCAACTTCTTTTGATTGTAACTTCCTAACTGATTAAGATAAAATATTGAAAAAAATACTGTATCAAGCGAAATAACGAGGAGAATTGATTATGCCTAAGTAGTTTTTTCTTAAAAACATATTTCTAGTTAAAAAAAAATAAAATATGGCTGTTCCAAGTTACCCCATGTTTGGGGTAACTTGGAACAACCTACTAAAACCCATGTAAGTTCATTGTTGTACCAGTATATGTGGATCATGGAACAATATGAACATTTAAAAAAAAAACTGAATGCGCTAGGTTGATTTTCTTGATTATAGGGGGTTCTAAAGGAGTAAATTAGCTACTTAAAAATATATTTATTCATTTAAACAAATAAACAAGGTTTTTAAAATATAAAAAATAAACATTTTCAATTCAAAAACAAAAACAAAACAATTCCACAGATTCTGTAAGAACTAAAATGAAAATCTACTTTGTCAGCGACAAATTAAAAGTTAATAAAAAATATATCTTTGTCTTCTTGACGTCTTTATAAGCATTTTCCTAACAATTTGTTCAACATTTATTTCGGAAATATCTTCAACATTAGGAAAAATATATGTGTTCTCAGTTTTGGCAGATTTTCGCAAAAAGCTACAAATAATATTTTCATTTTCGATCCTCCTAACTTTACCTATAAAATATTGTTCCTTATTTTTAACAGTTAAAAATTTTACTAGGAGAAAATCGTTTTCATTTATATCACATATATTAAAATTCTTGGGATCTACATCAGTCTCTAATACATTTTCAGTCTCTTCTTGTAAATAGGATTGCTCTCTTGAACTTCTACTAATTTCTTCTTCTATTTGTTCTTGTTCAGTATTATCTTCACAATTGTCTTCGTCTTCATTCTGGGAAACTATCGGGGAACGACTTTCGGAAGCAATCGCTTCCACTGTAACACCCTGTCCTGGTGGAATGTTAAGTTTCTTTTTTCGTCCACATTTTGTTTTTTCTGGATTACCAAATCTAGCTTCTTTAAGATAGGCTGCTACTGTGTTCGCAATTTCTGTTGTAGCATTAAGTTGCTCTTCTGGCGGGAATTTACTCAAAATTTTGTTTCGATTAATTGGATGCAAACCACATGCTGAAAATCCGGACATGATGTTATTGGGATTTGTACTCGATATTTTCTCTAAAGTCCCCTTTAAAAGCTTAGGGAAAATATCTTTACGAAGAGGTCCCTTGTTTCTTTTCCTCCAAGCTTTCAGAACTTTCCGCCATGCTCCTTTCATAGGACGAAAGCAACTTACGTCCAATGGTTGCAACATATGTGTACTGTTGGGAGGAAGGAACATGTATTTGATTCCCATTTTTTGGCATGTCTGTATAACTTTTACTGAAAGGTGGCTTGCCAAATTGTCCCCAATTATAGCTTTATTGCCATCGCGTCTTCTATAATAGGGAACAATCACCTTCAGAAACCAATCCTCGAACACAGCTTGGTCGAACCAACCAGATAAGGTGCGGTTATAAAAGCAACCATCGGGACCACCTTGCATCCATGTCGACCAAATATTTTCAGACTTATAAACCACATACGGGGGAAGCATGGTTCCGTCTGCGGCTACTGCAAACATTACCGATGTTGCCGTTTTTGAAGAGTCTATAATTCTATCAGGGTGCTTTGATGACCTTCGTATTAATACTCTTGTTTTTCCTGGATCATCTACGAAGCAAGTCTCGTCATAATTTATCAAATTACTTGGTGGAACTTCATTAAGCTCAGTTTGGATGTTATCAAAAAATAATTCTATTGTCTCTCGAGATACCGCAGCCCTTGACCTTTTTATATTGTCACACAGCCTTCTTTTAATTTTATTTTTATGCCTTTTCATAAACAAGACCATCCAGTCATCGCCTGGCTTATTGTTATTAAATTGAAGAATCTGTTTCCCACTTCGGTTCAAATATGATTTTACGATTAATTTAATATCTTCAGGTTCAAAGGGGTAACCCCAATCAGAGGCAGCAAGAATGGCAGCTATAATATCATTTTCTTCAGCTTCGGAAAGAAGGGTTGGGTGACCTGGTTTCTTCATGTGTTGGTTGTTTATTTTGCGACTTAAAGTTCCGAGTGGTATACCATATCTGTCTGATGCTTGCCGGTATGTTAACCTGCCCGACTTAATTTTGTTCAAAGCTTCTTGTAGAGAATCTTTTGTATAATTTGCATATGTGCGCCTCCCCGGCTGTCTTTCCCGAGTTCTGGGCATATTTGATGATGTTCCAAGTTACCCCTGAAAATACAGAAATAAATAAATGCGGCCCTGCATATTAGCTGCCAACTGCAAAATTTATTTTGAGGTTAGATATGGTTTCTTAAATGCATATTGTCACTATAAAAAATATAACAAGCGCATTTTTTTTATATCTGAATACCACACCAACTAAAAGTAGGCAGAGTTAAAAAAACTGTATTTCTTACCTTTTTTTTGGATTCTTCTTACGCACTCACGAGCGTTACCAGGCGACAATTTACCACCTAAGATGATACACAGGACATCTAGGAACACGATCCCTAGTTTGGCAAACTTCCACTACCAACCACTAGATGGCGCCACATATCTCGCTTAGCGACTACAAATTGTTCCAAATTACCCCCCTGTTCCAAGTAACCCCGAATGACGGTATCTGTGATATCTTTTAAATTAAAAAGCCGTCATCTAATCCGTTGTCAGATCTACCAATAGCCCAAGATTGTGGCATGGAAGAAGCCAATGATTTAGGCACCCTCTATAAATTGGCCACAAACATAGGAGGAGCCCATTCCCCTTCTGCGTTTCACATGACGGGTGTTGTAATATGTTCTTACGATTTTTGCCAGGACTTAAGAACACTGCTGTTTCGTTACAATTAAATACTCGAAATGGATAATTACATAGATGTAACATACTATTCCGCCTAAAGTACTCCGTGATTTTTTAAACCACCGGCGTATATTCGTTTCTGAGACAGACGCCTGACTTTTGGTTAAGTTTTGAGAGACTCTTGGAGCTATCTCAGGATGTCTTCTTTGAATAGCCTCCAGTCAGTGACGTCCTGGTCGATCGTTAGCAAATGGGCTAGGCCTATATTGAGATTTAAGTAATATTTCAACACTATCCAGAAGCTGACAACTTGTTACCGGAAAACAACTGCCAACTAAGTCGCAAGTTTTTGATCCATTGAGGCATGTAATTCATCTACATATCCCTCAATTTCGTTACTCTTTCCGAGAGCTGCCAAATTTTCAGGGTTCCTCCTCGCTGAGGACACACCCGCATCCCTCGAAGAAGCCGCGGGTTGGGGCGATTGTGTCCCCACTGAGCAGCTCTCAGAACTTTGTTCCTCTAGCTGTGAGAAGGAAATAATAATAATAAAAAAATAGTAATAATAATAATAATTACCAATCCTTCCATATTACTACTCCTAATAGCATTTAATAAGGCTATATTTCCCCCCCCCCCACGCCCTTCCCCTATCCTCTTCGGTGATGGTACATCTGCCACATCCTCATTCCTCTTCCTTTTAGAGGAAGCGGTTTGTGACACTACCGAATATCCGTTGGGAATGCGGCGCGGTTGTGTCACCACTGGGATATGGGATGACTGTGCAGCAGCGTGGGTCTGTGAGAAGGAAACAACAATAATAATAATAATAATAAGTCGATAATGATAATATTTGAATAGTGATTATGATGTGTTAAATTACAGAAACGTTTGTACCAGTGTATGGACCCGTGTATGGACCAGTGTAGGTCCCCTTTGGTGTTGCCAACTCCGATTGGGTCACCACTCCAGGGTTGACAGAAGCGTGGGTCTGTGAGAAGAAAGCAATAATAATAATAATAAGTCGATAATAATAATAATAATAATAGTAATACGCAGGGGGGATCTGACTTGTGAGAGAGGCAGATCCACGGGTGTGACAATCCCGCGCTCCCCAGTTACGCAGGGATGGGTCTGGCCTGTGAGAGGGGCAGATTCACGGGTGTAACGATCCCGCGATTCCCAGTTACGCATGGAGAGGCTTGGCCTGTGACAGGGGCAGACCTACGGGTGTGACAATCCCGCGATATCCAGTTGCGCAGGGAGGGGTCTAGCCGGTGACGGAGGCTGATCCTCGGGTGTGACAATCCCGCGACTCCCAGTTACACAGGGATGGGTCTAGCCTGTGAGAGGGGCAGATCCTCGGGTGTAACGATCCCGTGTTTCCCAGTTAACGCAAGGAGGGGTTTGGCCGGTGACAGGGGCAGATCCTCGGGAGTAACGATCCCGCGTTATCCTAGTTGACCCGTATGGGTAGCGGGTTAGAATACTCCTATCGTGGCTCCGCGAGTCGTAAAAGGCGACCGAGGGCCGTCACTCCCACGTTACGGGAGAAACCCATGGAATGGAGATTAATAGGAGTGTTGTCATAGGCCGCTGCCTGGGGATCGCCAGGGCATGTCTGGAGCCGGCGCTGGACATGACAGCGAGCGGGACGTCGGTGACAGGGCGCTGATGAGGCGGGCCCCTGTTGCACAAACAGCTACAGCCCAACAACACGAACATCTACAACATGGGAGCCAAACGAGAACTAGGGTTCCAGCCACCGAAGGTGCTGCGCGGGAACTTCAGCCAGCGTTCACTCAGGCGGGATTACAACGACGACGCATGAAATGGACTGGGTCCATGAATGAATCGATAATGCGTATTTTTTACAGGTTGACAAACTTAGGACAAGAGATGATCGGCTACCGACAACAACTGCATGCCGAGTTCTGCAGGGAGTTTCCACACATGCAAGTGTCTGAACAAAGAGTGTCAGATCAGTATCGAACTATTCTAAGAAATAACCGAATTCCAGAAACGCGACTTAACGCTATAAAACGGGAAGTTGAGCTAGAGATCCATGGCGAACACATAGACATAGACAACAACAATGGGGAAATTCAACTGCTTGGACCACAACAAGAAGCCGGAACGGCAGAGCGAACAACTGAGAATCGGGAAATTCAAGTGCCTGGACCACAACAAAAAGCCGAGACGACGGGACGAACAACTGAGAATCGGGAATCAGTTAACGGAGAACACTTTGAAAGCCTAGACACACAGCTGAAAAGGGCGGTATTGCGATACGAAGGCACAGACCCACTGAGCAGACCACCGCTACCAAGATTGAACTCTTCCAGGAAGCTTGCAATCATGCTCGATATTATGAACACCAGAATTTTACCCAACTATGTTTCAGTAACACCAACATTAGAACATATGCACATGTTAATCTACTGTGCCGCAACGGCCATCAACACTGCAATGGGAGCCAAGATCCGGACGGCTCAAGAGTTAAATCGTGCAAGACCAGAACCACGAATGGCTCAATGGGAGATGCGACTAAACCGGAAGATCGAGAGTCTCCGTAAAGACATAGGACAAGTAACGGAATATATCAGAGGAGTTAGAACTAGAAAGATCCAGAGGGCGGTGCAGGCAATAATGAGCCGCACCCAAATGCATTCTCGGCATGACCCCGCGAACATCACTGCTCAACAATGTCTTGACACATTAAAACAAAAACTTTCTGTTTTCGCAGGGCGTCTGAGGAGATACAAGGCTAGTAACAACAGGAAACGAGACAACAAACTTTTTGACCGATCAGAAAAAGTTTTCTAGCGCCGATGCCACAAATACGAGTTACCCTAGCAGAGAACAGGTCGACGGTTTCTGGAGAAATCAGCTTGCCACACCAAGTCCATGCAATGTCAGTGCAAGCTGGATCAGTGAAGAACGCGAGATGGGCCGGAACTATAGCCAGATGCAACACGAGCAATTCACAACCGATGAGGTCTCCAATGTCATCAAGAATTCCCACAACTGGAAGGCACCAGGTCCAGATCATCTCCAAAATTATTGGATTAAGAAGTTGTGGTGCACGCATGAACAAATAACTACCTTAATTAATGAAGTCTTGCTCGATCCTCTGAAAATGCCATTGTTTCTTACACAGGGTGCCACCTACTTGTTACCAAAAGACCAGCGGAATACGGATAACCCTGCCAAGTACCGCCCAATAACCTGCTTGCCTACGCTGTACAAGATAATCACATCTTGCCTTACGCAGCGAATATATGCTCACTGCGAGCGGAACAACATCATGGCAATGCAGCAGAAGGGCTGCGCGAAGGGCGCAATGGGATGCAAAGAGCAACTCATTATAGACTCTGTCATCTGCAACCAGGCTCATTCCAAGCAACGACACCTCTACATGGCTTATGTGGACTACAAAAAAGCATTTGATTCCGTACCTCACGACTGGCTAACAGGTATCTTAAAGCTGTATAAAATAGATCATCATACAGTTTCCTTTTTAGAACACGTTATGACAACCTGGCGCACTAAGATACAACTCAGAACCGCAAGCAGCAACATCGAGACCGACACAATCAACATCCGAAGAGGGATTTTCCAAGGAGATTCACTCAGTCCACTGTGGTTCTGCATGGCGATGAACCCTCTATCACATCGGTTGAACTCTACAAAATACGGCTTCGCTATCAAAAGCAACAACGCAGAAGCGATCAAGTTGAATCACCTATTATATATGGATGATTTAAAACTGATGGCCGCAACAAAAAACCAACTAACGCAAATGCTTAAAATTGTAGAGGAGTTCTCCAGGGACATCGGAATGCAGTTTGGACTGGACAAGTGCCGCACCCTTAACATCGTCCGGGGAAAGCTCGAACAAAGCGCACACGAGATGCAGGACGGCCAGGAGATCGAAGCAATGAGCATGGGAGATGCATACAAGTATCTCGGGATGAAACAAGCTCAAAGGATAGACCATCGAATAATGAAGATCGATTTAAGGAATGAATTCATCAAGAGAGTAAGACAAGTAGTGCGAACTGATCTTAACAGCAGGAATTTGTTTAAGGCCCTGAACACGTATGCGTGCTCTGTACTCAGCTATTCGTTTGGAATAGTGAATTGGACCAACACGGACATCAACAACCTGCAGCGAAAAGTTAGGACACTACTGACAAAAGCTCATAAACATCATCCCCGTAGCGCCGTAGAAAGAACTACTCTGCCACGTCAACTAGGAGGAAGAGGATTGGCAGACCTCAGCAAGCAATTGGACCAACAAATAATAAATCTGCGTAATTATTTCCAGAGACAGGCCAACAGCTCCACACTACATAAAGCTATATGCGGAGCAGACGTCTCAACACCGCTACGTCTGACGGAACACGAGCATCAAAATCACCACCGAACCGACAACGATACACTACAGAGGTGGCTGGAGAAGCCGCTGCACGGGAGGCATCCTAATGAGGTCAACCAGGAACATGTCGACAAGTTAGCGTCGAACTACTGGCTGACCTCGGGAAGAATGTTCCCCGAGACGGAAGGCTTCTTACTGGCCATACGAGATCAGGTTATACCAACTCGCAACTACCTAAAATTCATTGTAGGAGATGCATCGGTAGTGGATGACAGATGCAGATACGGGTGCCCAACTTCAGAAACAATCCAGCACATAACAGGAGGATGTCAGATGTTCGCATCAACGGAATATAAGGAACGACACGATTCGGTTGCCAAGATCTTGCACCAGGAACTGGGAGAAAAACTGCTGCTTGTGCAGGCAGAGAGGGTCCCATATTACAGCTACACACCGGAGCCTGTTCTTGAGAACAGCAACTACAAGATGTACTGGGATCGTACAGTTCTGACAGATCAACGAGTTGCCCATAACAGACCGGACCTTATAATAGTTGATAAAATTTCTAGGATGTGGCCATCCAGAACAACAACAACCTGCGTGTGAAGCAAGTCGAGAAGATCGCGAAGTACAGAGACTTAGAAGAACGAATTAGAAGGCAATGGGAAATGGAAAACGTCAAGACGATTCCAATTATCGTGTCAACAACTGGTGTTATACCAAAAAGTTTGCTGAGAAACATAGAAGAGCTGGGTCTAACTGATAGTCTTTACATGTCCATGCAGAAAGCGGTACTACTTGCGACAGCCCGAACCGTCAGGAAATTCATGGGGAATGCAGGAACGTCCGACAACATCAATGTCACCTAAGGCCCGATAACATGGCAAGGGTCTCGTCCGAGCCAGATCCTTATGGTATCCGGGATACCCGGGATCTGAGTGAATGTTCCCCGTAGAGGGAGTGCGAATGCCTTTTGGCTAAGTCGATATAATAATAATAATACTTAAAGTGCAAAGAATCAATACAAAAATGTACAAGGTATTTTTCTCTTTATACTTGCCAAGAGTGGTCTGGAACTATTGAAAAAGCATTAATAAACACAAAAGTATTATATTCTTTTACAAAATGCCAACCAACAAATAAAAAACAATTTAAATTATTGGGCCTTTGGTACACCAGCCACCTTAACTCATATGGACTTAGTGATTCTCAAGCTTCTGTATTTTTAGACTTAGTTCGTTTATAGTGGCTGGGGCGATTTTGATATACTCGATTTTTGACCATAAAAAATTCAGTATATTGAGATGGCACAGAGAAAGACACCCTGTACATTTTTTATTGGATCTTTTCCCACTTTGTGTGGTCCTGTTGACCATTTAATTGTTTTAAGGGGATTCCATGGCACACTTGACTTTCCAGATGTCTTTATAATTCCTATTTTGCTCAAATTCGCAGAAAGGAACTGCCTGTATATTTTATTTTTGTTCAAATTTGTGGGAGTTCTAGGGTGTTCTGATTAACACTGAGGTGTCATATTTTAAATAAAAAATCACTAAATGGTTTTCGTCATTTTTTTACTAGAAAACTATTCGTAGAAGGCCTTGAAAATTGAGATTAAGATCTGAAATTTTGCACCAAAGTAAAAAGAGTTTTTTGCGACCTATCTTTAGAAAAAGAAGCTAAAATCGGTTGAAAATAAAAATTTTACGGGGTGCTTCCATTTAAAATGGGCCACCTTTTGTATAAAAAAAAATAAGTCGATCAGTTATACATACAGTGTGTCCCACTTAAGGACTGACCACCCCTGTAAAATTTTTATTTATAGCTCGATTTCCATAAACTTTTTTTTGTTGGATAGGGCTTCAAAAATGGTATTAAATGCATAATTCAGGTACCTCGTGCGTTAAATTCATGGCCCACTGAGACGGTGTTTTAGTGCTGAAATTTCGAAAAGTACTATTAGGGATTTTTTTTAAAGGAAAATTAATGCCGGATTCTTATTCAGCATTGTTCGAAACCCAAACGTACCAATTTGTATTGTCGTAGCTCTACAGGGAATTTTAAAATTTTTATTGCCACACTTAAGGCCTGACCACCCCCGTAAAAATTTTATTTATAGCTTGATTTTCATAAACTTTTTTTGTTGGGTAGAGCTTTAAAAATGGCTTCAGGAGACACGTGCGTTAGATTCATGGGCCACTGAGACGGTGTTTTAGTGCTGAAATTTCGAGAAGTACTATTAGGGATTTTTTAGAGGAAAATTAATGCTAGATTTTTATTCAACGTTCTTGGAAACCCAAACGTACCAATTTGCATTACAATGGAGAACTAGTTAATTGAAATGACTGAAATTTGTGTTTATGTTATGTTGTGTTGTTTGTTCATGTATTTGTTGATATTAAATTAAATGAAAATTTCGTTGGCCAATAAATTTTTGAGAGAATATGAGTTCGTCATGAATAGTTTAGTGTAAAACTTACCATAAATTAAGAAAATTAATTACAAATTGGTACGATTTTGTTTGGAACATCTCACTGCGTATAAGAATCCGGCCTTACTTTTCCTTTTAATTTTTTTGGAACACCCTGTAGAGCTACGGTAATTCAAATTGGTACGTTTGGGTTTCCAACAACGCTGAATAAGAAACCGGCATTAATTTTCCTCTGAAAAATCCTTAATAGTACTTCTCGAAATTTCAGCACTAAAACACCGTCTCAGTGGGCCATGAATTTAACGCACGAGGCACCTGAATTATGTGTTTAATGTCATTTTTGAAGCTTTATCCGACAAAAAAAAGTTTATCAAAATCGAGCTATAAATAAAAATTTTACGGGGGTGGTCAGGCCTTAAGTGTGGTAATAAAAATTTTGAAACTCCCTGTCGAGCTACGGCAATACAAATTCGTACGTTTGGGTTTCGAACAATGCTGAATAAGAATCCGGCATTAATTTTCCTCTAAAAAAATCCCTAATAGTACTTTTCGAAATTTCAGCACTAAAACACCGTCTCAGTGAGCCATGAATTTAACGCACGAGGTACCTGAATTATGCATTTAATACCATTTTTGAAGCTCTATCCAACAAAGAAAAGTTTATGGAAATCGAGCTATAAATAAAAATTTTACAGGGGTGGTCAGTCCTTAAGTGGGACACACTGTATAAGTAAAAGTTTATTACAAAAACAGATTCCAATACAGAAAAAAAATACAAGATAATAAGAGTATAATATACTATTATTGTATCAATGTTAGATTTTTACCTCTTCAATTATCTCAAAGGGATGTTTGTTATACGGCTCCACGCGACCTCTTTTATCATCTCGAGTTACTCCAGAAATTGACTCTGAGGAATTACGTAATGGCAATGTTATAAACATTTGTGTTTCCCCCAAAGCTTTTTAAAAGATTCTCTGCAAACTCTTCTATCTATCTATCTATCTATCGATCTATCTTGTGCAGGGGGGTGGCCGCCTTAGATCGGCCTGGCACGTAGGCCACAGTGGGCCCGTTGTGCCCCCACAGGCCAGCGTCACACGGCAGCCAGCATGCCGGCCCTCTTGATGAAGGTCCGCAGCTCACCCACCCTGACACCATATACATCCTCTGCGCTCAGCTGAGCTGAGCCGAAGGACTCAAATCTGACCCTGTCAAGTACAGGGCACTCGGTGACCAAGTGGTACGGGGTCTCCTCATCCTCTTGACACCATCTGCACTCAGGCTCCCCTCCTACTCCTATAAGGTGCAGGTGGCGAGCCAGGCAGCAGTGTCCGGTGAGGACCCTTACCACTCCCCTTAACTCTGACCTTGGCAGACGCAGCAGCTCCCTAGGCAGGGCGGTCGACGGCCCACGAATCATGAGCCTAGTCTGCCTCATCCCCGGAGCCCGGCGCCACTCATCAACGACCCTGCCCTGCAGCCATTCGTCCAGGGCTTTAATTGCGACCCGTGGCGCAATCCCCAGTATTGGTTCTGGCCCCACTGGTCTTCCCATGGATCCCTCTCTAGCCAGTAGGTCCGCAGTCTCGTTCCCCGCTATGCCCGCATGACCAGGCACCCACGACAGAACAACCCTGTTCCCTTCGGCCACCAGCCTGAGCAAGCTCGATCTACAGTCCTCCACCAATGGGGACCAGGTACGGTTTGCTCTCAGCGCCTGGAAAGCCGCTTTACTTCTGTCTGATATTCCCCATTGCCCTTTATTCCTGGTATAGAAATCACGTCAATTTCCGGATTTAGGGTATTGTCACTACATTATTTAACTGAGCTTGGAGAATCGTCGAATGTTTTTTTCTAAAAAACAGTGAAACTGAAACTCACCTATGCCAGCTTATCCTGAATTTAAAACCCATTGTGTGAGCCAGGCAAGAGCAAATATACTAATCTTATTCTTATAGTTTGGTTAGCTTTGGTACAATTATTAAGAGGGGGTTTCCGACAGCGAAAGTGACGTTAGATTTCGTATTTTTTAAGTTGTATAGCATAAAATCAAATAACATTTTACCTGGCAAAAATTTAGTACAAACATCTCTTCATTTTAATCATAAGATCTTAAAAGCATATGCACTGGAATTATTATTTTTCCCAAGGTTTTCATAACCTATAAATCAAAACACTGCTTTTAAGATCTTATGATTAAAATGAAGACAGAGATGTTTGTACTAAATTTTTGTCAGGTAAAATATTATTAGAATTTATGCTATACAACTTAAAAAAATTCGAAATATAACGTCACTTTCGCTGTCGGCAACCCCCTCTTCTTTTTACCTATTTCTCTAGTTGTATTCATTTCACATAGTACACCAGGTTGTTTACTAGAAGCACAGTTTTCCATAGACTCAGTAGCAAAACTATTGTTTTGTAATACCATGCGCAACATTTGTAATCCACGAGACTCCATATTTTATAAAAAAACTTTTTAAAATTGCCTACAAAAAATTAAATGAGGCGTAACGTTGGAACAACAAAGACATATTTGCGACTTATAAATGTAAGTTATTTACAATTTGGGAAACAAATTGGAGATAAAAGATCATAATTACACAGAAGTCATTGTTTTAGTCAGCAACAGTTCACAATAGCATAATGTATAGAATAACAACGACAAAAACACATTTATGGCATTGTTACTTTAAAGAGATAATACATTATTGGAGCAACAACCACTGAATGTATTTTACGTCATTGTGTCTCCAATTATAAAAGTAAATATGCCAGTTTTAAATTAGCAATAAAGAAACAAAGGCAATTGTGTCATTGTTGCTTCCCAGAAAATGATAAATCAAATGTCATATGGGGGCCGCGGTGGCGTCGCTCGAACCGGCGCTGACTTTTTAGACGGCATGTTTTTCTGCCTACGATCGACCTTGGTTCGAGGCAGGCACGTGCACATGTCTTTAAAAGAAAAACACCGCTATGGCCAAGAGCGTTGGACAAATGTGGGTTCACGGTATTGCTCCTAAATAGCTTTATCCGTGTGATTTACTAATTGTCCTACACTCACTGGGATTACTACGGTTTTCTAGGGTTTTCCGTAGTACTTAAGCGAATGCTATCCTAGTTCTATCGGGAAAAAAGTCGGCCCTAGACGCAAATGGCAACGAAGACAAAATAATAGTAATTGCCCCCCTCCCCCGCACAAGAATGTGGTTGCTTCTGGGGTACTCCTAGTTTGGAGTATTGTGAGGGTGAGAATTATTATTATTATTATTATTTAAATTTACGTCAATGTTACTCCTGGCACATAAACTTCACACGAAATTTCGAGCGCAACTGATTACTCTGACCTTGTAGCACCAGTCAAGTCAGCTGTGAGCGGCCATGCCACAAAGACATATGCGCCCTCTAACGCAGATGGGCAGAGTTACACTTCTGTCTTTGTTTTACCGGATAGAGTTGAGCGTTAGGCATAATGTGACAATATCAACTCATTTTTGGAAAATATTGCACTTGTGTCAGTGTTTCTCCAAAGGTGCGATATATATACAGGGTGTTTCATCGAGGATGAAGAGGTACCATATCTCAGGAATTAATTGTCCTGGAACTTTGGAAAAAAATCTTCTTATGTAATGTGGTTACAAGAAATCGCTGGAAACTATTTTTAAGTTAGTAGGTTGGCCGCTAGGAAGCGTATTCGCAACAGTAAATTTGAAAAATGAGTTTTCTCAAAAAATGACTAGAAAGGAATATCAAAAATAATTTTATTGCCCTCTTCAGCAAATTCTGAACAATTTTCGTTAAGGATTTTTTACTATAGCTCTTCAATAGACGTGAAATGGGCGGATAAACCTTGACTTGAAAAAATGCTGCTAACTCCGGTTTGGCTTAAGCGAATTGGTCGAATTTGGGCTTGTTCAAGAGAGCTTTCCTTCTTCCATCAAATGATTGCCCAGTAAGGTCATTTCGAATTTCGTGGTAACCGCTAGAGGGCGCAATGAAAAATTTCCCTTTTATTACAATTTTCTTCGAAATTTTAAAAGCAATGACATATTTATTCTGTTATAATCGAAAAGTAGATTAAATTCACAACAAAAAATACGAAAGTTTCAAATAGATATCTTCATTAGTTTCGGAGTTATCGCCAAAATAATAATTATTAATTGTTATTTGAAAGAAGAAGGTAGGTATTTGTTGTCAAAGATTTCCGTGACCACATTTCGTAACATAATTTCAAGAACCATCTGATGTCCGAAACCAAAAATCCAGAACCTGAAGCCTGCCTAGACCAGATTCTATATGGGCGTATCGTCGTAGTTTTCAAAAACTTGATGTCCGAGAGCAGTTGTTAGCCATTCCAACATAATAAGTCTGTTTCAGATCACGTGACCATACTAGAGGAACATATACAGTGTGACCAATAAAGTACGCACCATAAGGGATTTTTTTTTATTTTTGGATAAAAGGAAATTTTGACTTTGCCATCGGGATTTGTGCTTGTCGGAGGATGAAAAATGATTTCACAAGAATCGACCACATGACTTGCGGTATCTGTCAAAGTTGACATTTTTTTCAAAAATCATCCAAAATCGGCTTTATTTGACGCATTTTCGAAAAAAGTTATTAGAAAAAGTTGTTTCTCTTACAATTTTGTTAGCTTACATACCAATTTTCAGAGACCCACGATAACTTTTGTATTTTGAGACTTTCTAAAGAAAAATTTTTTCAAACATTTTAACTAAAATTAATTTATTGAAAATTATACTTTTCTGACAGATCGACACCTCTAATATATTTTTAACATCAATTCTAATACTAGCCAGTTGTTTTCTTAGAAAATATCATTTGGTTTAAAAAATTATGTCGAGTTTGGTGCAAAGTTGATTTAATTTCAAAGGTTTGATGAATTCAATCCTAGTCTACTTTTCACATCGTTAAATACATTCATCTAAAAGAAGTTATGTAAAGAGAGCACAAATAAACTAACAGATTTGGCTTATTTTGAAATTAACTTAGCGTTTTCTAATGGAAATTTATCTCCGATACAAATGTAAAAAAAGTGAGTAGGCTATAAAAAGCAGTCATATGGTCGGTTCTTGTGACGTCATTTTTCATCCTCCGACAAGCACAAATCGATGGCAAAGTCAAATTTTCATTTTATCCAAAAACAAAAATCCCTTATGGTGCGTACTTTATTGGTCACACTGTATGTACCTATAGATATTTCTAACGAGAATTTCTGCAAAGAATATTTTTGTAATTATATTGTTATGGTAGAAAACATTTTTCAAGTAAAGCTGGGTTTAGACAGCTTGTTTTAGTAATAAGCATTAACATAGACATAAGCACAAAAGATAAATTCAATAGTTTCAGTTGTTGCGTTTATACAGAACAACATAAGTTTAGACATAGTTTTAATCATAGCAAAGATAAATAAAATTCAACTTTATGCTTATGTTAATGTCCAAATGGGTAGTGCGCACGTGCTAAATTTGTCATTTTTCAAATTTCTATCATAACCTAAACTGCCATCTGCCATCTGCCTAAACTGTTTTGTTGTTGTTCCCTGTTTTTGGCTGCTACATTATTGTACAGTACGCGGCTTTGTGATAAGTATAGGGAATAATAAATAATAATACAAAATGGACAGTGATAGGGCCAAATTAATAGAACTAGTTCAGCAGTTCCCACAGTTTTGGGATAAAAGAAACGCCCAATTCAGGGACAAAATTGCTGTTGAAAATGCTTGGACAACAATTTCCAACATTATGGAGGTTCAACGTAAGTAAACCTTAATAATCACATATATACTGTACATATATGCCTACTTTCTTCAGTAGATGAATGCAAAGAAGTATGGAGCGCAATGAGAACGCGTTTTATAAGGGAGCGTAAATCCTATAGAACACTACCAACTGGAACTGGACGTTACACATCGAAGTGGCCATATTACACGCTCTGCACATTTTTGGACAATGCCATATCTACTAGGAAGTAATTATATAGCTAATCTTATTGCAATAGATTCAATACTAATTACATATAAAATTACAGAACCAAGGGAAATGTATTAAAATCAAATTTGCCACCTCCCACAAGGGAATTGTGGGACGAACAGTTTGTTTTGAACGAGTCCATAGAAGAGACGCAAAGTTGTCAAGAACAAGAGCCAATGATTAATATAGATGACGATAGGGAAAATTTGGCTCCTACAAATGAGGAAGATTCTAGGCCATCAACATCACGGCAGCATATGATAGTGACACCAACTCCCCCCAGGAGAACGATGCTAAAAAAAGCACCCAAAAGGGAGAGGGAAACTGATGTCGAGAATCTAACATCGACATGTTCAGATCTTGGCAAAAAGATCTGTCACTTAATTGACAAACCAGATGCTGAGACTGAAGATTATCATTTTCAATTTCTTTATCAAAATCTCTAGAAAAAATTAAAAATCGAAAACGAAAATGTGCCCTGAAAGCTAAGTTTTTCCAGCTACTTGTTGAAGAAGACAGTGGTAGCAGTGATTAAATCAGTATTACTTACCACTCGGTGCTTTTTATAACATAGGATGTGTAGGTGTTTAGACTGTTTTTTTTATTTAAATTATTTTAATATATTTATTTATTTTTCGTTTTTTAGAGTTAGATTTCATTTAGACTGTGTTGTTTTTATTTAAAGAGAAATATTTTTGTTTTTTAGAGTTAAATTTTTTTGCTTTATAGAAAAAATAAGACTGACTTTGTTTTTTTATTTATTTATTTTTATATATACATTGTGTCATTCTTATTTATAAAACTAGGTATAACTTAAAATATACTTCTAAAATTTAAATAAAACATGGTCACTTTTGAACAAAAACTGTTTGCCAAAGATCATCTATTTAAAAATAAAAGTATACAAGTCCCAGTTGCAAACCACAAGATATCAAAATGGTACAAATATTTTCCTTATTATTCT
Source organism: Pseudeuparius sepicola (assembly GCA_963920635.1). Taxonomy (NCBI): domain Eukaryota; kingdom Metazoa; phylum Arthropoda; class Insecta; order Coleoptera; family Anthribidae; genus Pseudeuparius; species Pseudeuparius sepicola. The sequence goes on from OY987307.1 coordinate 6,360,725, forward strand.
TGCAATCAAAACATTGGTATTAAAATAAGAGTAGGTACCTTAGTACCTACATTTATCAATCGGGCATACTTCCTCTGAGGACATGGTTTTCTTGCCAAGGAAGGGCACCCTGCGGAGAAACAAAGTATTCTGCAAAAATATCCCTGTTAACTCTTATGGCTGGGGCATAATTGTTTGCCCCAACATGACGAACTCTTTGCATGGGATTACTCTCACCATCTCTCCATGTTCCCAACTGTAGATTACCAAATTTATCAATTGAATCTGTAAACCCCATAGGGCAATATCTTCTTTCCTGTACGTGTAGGTCCTTTTCACCACACTGAATGAAATTGTGTAGTGCTACGATAGCTTGCACAATTAGTTGGCAAGTATCCACTTTTGAAATGATCGGTTGCCACACTCTCTATTTCAGCTTTTATTATTTTCTTTATAATTTAAAAATAAATAAATAAATAGGTAAATCAATAGCTAATAATGATGATAAGGATGAAAGTTTTTAAAGGTCAAGGCCAATCTCACTAGTCGGAAAAGAGTAGCTGAAGAGCGTAGCAAGGGATGTCCAGCTAGCTAGTCGTCAGGGTGTGAGTTCAAGGTAAAGGTGCGCCACTGATTTATGGCAACCTAAATCAGAAAATTTACCGATGGTCCGGATACTCTTTTCAAACGATGAGACTGACCAAGTTATTTATAGAACAAAATTAAGTAGGTTTAAATCGCTTTTGAATTAATCTGAAAACCTAATGAATAAATAAAAAGGGGGAATAAGTTGACAACGTTTATTCGACCGTTAAAGTAAAGGGGTTGCTGTTTTGACAAACTTATGTAGGGCACGCCGTAACCTTCTAAGTTCTATGCATGTAATAATAAAGGCACATATATATGTTATTTAGTTAAATTGATATTACCTCACGTGATCACGTTTAGCGTACAGCTGTTAAATGTTCACCTTAAGGGTGCAAAACAACCTTTCCCATTAATAGGCCGAAGCTTCATATGATAATAAATGTAGAAAATACTTAAAGTCAACTTAATAAGTTTCAAAATTGGCAGTAGGCCTTCGTACAGGCAACAGTAATATTTAAAAATAGCAATCACGTAATACAAACATGTTAAAAGGGGTTAATAAAAACTAAGACGACACGATCTACATAAAAAAACCTGGTACTGCAGGACAGCTAACAACTGTTGGGCCTCGTACAGTTTCCTCCGAACCAACAGGCAGGGTACTTATGTCAACACCACCCACACCTCGACATCGCAGGCAGCGACACTAGGATGCATGTAGGGCTGTAGGACGTAGTGGTAGGTTTCGGCAAGCAAACCATCGCAAGCAAGCCATTCGAAGAAAACCATCCGAAGCACACAACGCCTCGTAGAAGATGACGTATGACCGAAAACCTCGTAAGGTCACGCAGGCAGCAAAAGGCAAAATAGGTACACGAAGAAAACCCAGGTATACGTAGAAGAACCTAGGTATACGAAGAAAACCTAGGCACACGAAGAATAAGAAGAAGACCCTAAAAATATTGGGGGTAATTAATAAAGGATCACTATCAAACCTTTAGTCACTCACTCTAGATGTAGGGCGGCCTTATTGGTGAAAAACTTCCACAAGTGCAGCTGGGAAGCTCTAATTAATTTCTTTCCAGTGATCAAGACATGTCTAGCTGTTAAGATTTCATCCTAAAATGATTAAAACGAACTTAGGAAAAACCGTTGGGCTATGTGAAACAAAATGGCGTACCTCAGTGAAGAACTTGGCTGTAAAAATCCGGTATACACCGTTAGTTGGCTCAGGAAACGCAAAATAACGCAATTGAAGGCAAGGCAAACGTAGGAGCAACTATTTGAGTAGACACTTTTCACTAAATCCCGAAATCGGACTCCAGTAAACTAATGGAGAAAACGCGAAAAGCGTCGCAGCCCCTTCACCTAGGATAGCTTGATTCACACTCCGCTAGTCCGCTGTGGAAGAAACGAAAAAGAAGGTCCGGGCAGCAGCCGAACACCACCGAATGCCGCCGGGCGAACTATTAACAAAAGGCGCCAATCGAATTAGGACGAATCAAAACCCCGACAATATCCAAAATCAACAAGACATCCGCGAATAAACTACTCCGTAATTTAGCCGAAGGTATAATGAAAAGAAGACACCAGGTAAATATTGTACATGATGCGCGATATGGCACTACATGAACCCACCATTCCAGACGTTCAATTCAAATTTAAACCCAAACGGAAAATCCGAACGCCGATCGTAAAATCACGCGACAACAACCACGATAGAGCACGTTCCAGTATAACTACTCGCACTCCACCGAAATCAGAACCACTGCGCGACGTCAGTCACCGCGCAAATCCTATTGCAGGGACAATGAAGCGTCTTAGACGAAACCAATCAGGTAAGACAGCGTGATTCAACACCCAAACACAATTACGGGACTTAATCCATAGCAGGGAATTTAAATTGAAGAACGAAAAACCGAAATAGATTCCATTCCGAGAGTACCATCTCACACGACTCGATGCGTTGCACCATGGGTGACCAACAGAAATTCATGCCTAGATCAGGCAACCCACAATTCACGTAGCCAAACAAAGAAGACAATAATAATTAACATTAAGTAAACTAATATTGGGATTAGTTACAGATACGAGAATAACTAGCCGAAAGGCGAGGGAGGATTAAATGTATTAATAAGTATATAGAACAGTAATTATTATTGGAAAATAAATATCGAATACAGAACACCTGTAGGTATTATTTTAATATGAATAAACACAATTAGAATAAATAGTGGTAAACCGTCTTTCGCTATTATTTTAGTACGTTATGAGGGAATTATAGAATAAAACGTAGTTAAATGGAACATTAAATGAAATATAGAAAAGTTCAATTTTAAACCGTGACAATCCCCCGTCTCCTCTGGCAGGAGGAAAACTTTCTTAGAAAGTTTTACGACGATGATAAAATCGTAATCCCAAAAAATTACGTCAATCCAAAAAGTCAAGAACCAAGTGATCGAATTAGAATGGAAATGGACAGAACAGCACAAGCCTTAATCGACAATATCAGGCGCCAAAGGACCGGTAGTGTTTGAGTTATCTTCCTTGAGGTCCTGCACATGCCAAACACCCTTGCTATTTCCTCGCTCGTCCTGAAGTTCGTAGGTCCAAGAACCCAACTTCTTCTTAATATAAAAAGGTCCAACGAATTTGGGAGCAAGCTTAGCATTGAAGTGCTTAGATGCGTCGGAAAGCTCTTTGTTCTTACGCCAGACTCTCTGACCCAAAGTGTACTGCACAGCACGTCTTCGCAAGTCATAAACTCGCTTATTCTTCGCTTGATTAACTAGCAAACGACGGCTAACTTCAGTATACATCTTCTGGTATCCAGCATGACGTTCTCGCACACAACCTTTAATGTCCGGCTCCTGATCATCGGGAGAGGCACCAGGATGAAACTCTTGTCCGAATAAGTTAAACTCACGTCCAAAATTCACGAAATAGGGAGTATATCCAATAGCTTCATGCTTAGAAGTCCAGTAGAGATACTAAGAGAGCACCAGACCAACCTGTCTGGTCTGGTACTCTCCTAGGTTTTGCCCGTCTCCCCACTCTCTTCCCACTCCTATTGAAACAGCTATATAGGAGAGGTTCAACTAAGATATCATCAGACACTCCGATCATTTACAACATGTCCTTCTTAAATAGTTTAAACAATTTGCTGGTGAAAAATCTGGTGAATGTTCGGGATTTGGAAGTAAATAAAAAATTTGAGATCCAGTGTTTTAAGAGAATAAATACCAAGTTTGGGGAAAAGGTAGTGGTGGAATTTGCCGACTTCAAGACCATCCTGCCTCAGCGTTTTACGGAGCAATTAACTCAAGAGCGAATTGACGAATTGAATGGTGACAAAAGGTATTTTTTAACAAGCTTGGGGCCCGTCGGCAAGACTACAAATATTATATTTTCTGAAGCATGAGCGAGAGACTGCGGCGATATATGGAGGCACTCGAAGAGCTGAGACGCTTGATTATTATGTATGAACTAACTAAAAAGTTTAGAAATGTAAAGTTGTGAAAATAAAAAATATTATTTGTTTGTGTGTTTTTTACTACAAATCCCAATATTGTCTGGGCACAGATATTCTGATTTTAAACAAATCATAAAAAAAATGCCTAGCGAATTTCCCAAGGACAGTGAGAAAATATTCTACATAATATCCAATTAGACAATTGCTCTAAGAATATGCAAAAAAAGCAAAACATTTTTTGAAAAAGTAATTTTTATTTTTTTATTTAAAAAATATTGCCAATTGCTTTAATTGCCACTTAGCCACTTGGCCCCCTTGGCCCCCCTCCCCCCATTAGTTTTGTTTTCAGTGCTCTGAAATACCCGGGGATTGAACCCGAGACACCTAGCTGGTAGCAAAAGACGATTGTCTCTTAACCACGGCTGTATTTCCAAAGGGGTTTCTTGAAAATTTCTACCCTTTCTTATTCAGGTAGCGTGTTGAAGTCGCCTGCTTGGGGTATGCAACCTGGGTGGGCCAGTAGGAGAAAGTATCCGCCGCGCTGCGGTGGTACAGTCAGCGGTACCGCTTCTCGGGGGATGCTGGCGCGGGCGTGCAGACACGTGCCGAGGGTACAGTCTAGTCGGACGCTAGAATACCGCTCAGTCGGGGCTCCTCCGGTACAGTCCAGACAGGCAGGTAGAATAACCGCGCTTCGAACTGGACTCGGCCTTACGGTCTTGGGTTGACTATGGCTTATTTTTTGGCCCCTTTATGGTTGTGTTATACAAAATTATTCGATATTTACAAATTTATTATAAAAATAGTTTTTTCTTTATGGTATTTTCAGAGAGTTCTATGGTATACAGAGTGTTTAACTCGGCGCTCTCATTCCAGAAGGTGGCGGACACGCGCCACGCGCTCCATCGAAGGTCGAGGCACGGTTCCAGTTGACGTGCGGTACAGACGACGCTTCGGGCTGGAAGCTGCGGTCTTGGGTTGAGTATAACTTATTTTTTGGACACTTTATGGTTGAGTTATATAAAATTATTCACTATTTATTATAAAAATCGTTTTTCTTTATATTTTCAGAGAGTTTAACTCAGCGCTCTCCAGACTAATTATATTGGTTTCTATGCTTAAGAAACATTCTTGAAAATTAACTGGGGGCGACTATAGTTTATTTTTGAAAACTTTACGGCTGTGTTATACAAATTATTCTCTATTTATTATAAAAATAGTTTTTTCTTTATATTTTCAGAGAGTTCTATGGTATACAGAGTGTTTGACTGAGCGCTCTCCAGACTAATTATATTGGTTTCTTTGTTTAAGAAACTGGAAAATTAAAGGTTCAGAATGATTTTGTTAGATATTTAATGTGTGGAATGAAACAAGAGAAATATATTTATGTTTTATATTAAAATATATATATATATATATATACAATAAACACTAATTTCTAAATATATACACACTTACATCTAATTGGATAAAATAATGAAACTTATCTATACATATACGTATAACTAAATATATTTAGGGGAGATTTTTTTTCATGCGTTCAAGTTTTTCAACTTCATTCATACATGAGGCACGCCCTTCTTTCGCACGATTATAAATGGCTTTTATTTTCAACATTCTACTCTCACATTCATCCCACTCCCTTTGCATTCGGTTCATGACACATTCAAACCTTCTCTTTTTTTCGTTTGCGTTTGAAATGCCCCCATCTGCCAACTCTCTCATATTCATAAATACTTCACTCACACTGTGATGCTGCTCGTTCACAAATCTCCCCTTTTCATTTAGCATTGTCAAATTCTTTCCCCCACGCGTTTTCTGTGACTTCTGGGAGGGTCGCTTCGCTACCAAATCGTCTGCCTCGTCGCTTAACCTCTTGCATGACGACCGCGATGAAGCCCTGGAGCCCCCACACCGGCTTTGATTATCTATCTGTGAGGAAGAAACCTTATTTGAAAATAGCGAATTTTATAAATGTTAGCTTACCTTTGGCGATGCTGCCGGTGATGGAAGACGTCCAACTTCAAAATCGGAACCATAATCATCAAGAGCCATGTCGCAGAGTTGCTGGTTGGTGAGCCCTGCGATGAATGGCTCCTCCAGCAGACTCAACACGCTTGAGTTGAGATTGGGCAGCTATGAAAGGAAAACATTATATGGGAAAATACTGATTAATGCAAACTTACAGATTCGGGGCAAATTGACGCCACAGCGTTGACCGTCTCGTCGGCACTCTGAGTTGGCTACAAGTAAATGGGTTCAATGAGAATCAAATGAGAAATTAAACTAAAAAAACTTACAGCTACCAAACGGTAATCACTTAAGATGTTAATTTTTGATGATTCCATTCTGTTCAAAGCGACGAAGCACAGGTGAACTGAGTAAAAGCGGCTCGAAACACGGGTGAACTGAGTAAAGGCGGCTCGGAGCACGATGGGGTAGCACGGATGAACTGAAGAGGAAACGCGCCACGCATCTTGTGTATATCGGAACAGTGTTGCCAGTTTGGTAGATTTTTCCTGAACGTTAGCGATGATTTTTTCCTACTTATACAGTGAATCAGTTTTAATAGATCTTCAAATAATCGTTCTTTCTATATCTTTTTAAAGTCTTATAAAGCTACAGGGTGTTAAAATTTTAGGAAATATGTGGACTTAAATTGTTACTAATTAAGGTATTTAAATCATGTACAAGTTATAACAGCATAAAACTGTTATATCAAACAACTTGAATAATAATTGGTGAAGTGAGTAATCGGTACAATTGTTCAATAAAATGAAACATATTGAATAGTAACAAAATGGATTTTTTATGCATATTCTAATTGCAAAATGCCCTCTTGATATTGTTTTCCTACGTGCTACAGTTTAATGTCAAAGTAGAAACAGATTCCCCATAAGAAATGCACGGTATGCACATTACGCGGTCTGACATAAAGCGCTGTGAATATACAAATGGCGTGCAAGTTGTCTGTGCATATATGCACATGACAGTCAACATGTTAAAAAATAGATAGATTTTTTCAGTTAAAAGCATCTGAGGTTAGTTTATATTTTAGGAATTTTGTTCTAAATTTTTCTGTAGGGTTCATTTCTATCTTAATAAAAATATGTCTTATAATTACCTCGAGTTAGAGTACGAAATGCTGCATATGTAGCAAATATACATGTTTTTTTGCATAGAGTTATTGAGGTTTATACCTAAGCACCTCGAGTTAAGGGAAAAAGGATACATGTATATCTACAAATTGCCTGTATATTCTAAATGATTTAATATTTAAACAGCTCGCTTTGGGGATGTTTGGACTTTCTAAAACGGACAATATACTTTTGTGACATGCTTTATGGTGGGCAATACGTCTGAAGGGGTACCCTTCACCTGATACTGTTAAGCCGTCATAAATTTTGTCCAAAAAATAATACAATAGCAATTGGATCGTTCTAGATTAACGTCGCTTTCACCTGCATCATAAAGTTGTACCGCCAGCTTGTATGAAACATGTGGTGCTTTGGGAAATGAATAAGTTCAATACACCATAATTCTACCATAAAACATATATTCTAGGTATGACAGGTCTCACATTTTCCCTGCGCATACTGTATGGTTAGTATTTTGCCTTACAAACGCCTAGGATGAAAAAAGATTTTACTATTATTTACAAATTTCCAAGACAAGTAGACTATAGAAACTCGTTTCAATTTTTGTTGAACGTCTGTTTAAGTTTTGAAACGTCAGGATCTGGATGTGTAACATTCATATTATTGTTTTTAGAATCTGTTTTTGTAACTTTAACCGATCAACTTTTCTATACAGGATGATTTTTTAGTACCTCGATTTTGCGTCCTAAAACGTAAAGATGTGTCAGTAGACAGCTAAGTGATGCTGCAAATCGGCACAATATAAAAAACAAATTTAGCAAAAACGTAGCTTATTTTAAGAAGAAGAACACTTTGATGGCACAACTGGATACTTAGTTTCAGAAATTACACAGGGTCTTCGGCTCCCTTGAGGCTATGATGTTTTGTTTATTTCTCCACACAACAGGTGAGAAAATATGATAATTTTGGTGAAATATTTGGTGGGTATGTGGTACTTATTATGTTTATACGCGACTCTTCCCTCAAACTAAGATGTTTTTGCAAGTATGAATTCATAATCGGAAAATTGCTATATTATGAATGATTCCTAAGCTTAAACTTTAACTTATAATTTTTTACATGTATTATACCGCTCAGTTTGTTGAAACAGCTCGCAGGTACTCTCTCTTTCGAAAAGTAACTATAGTAGTTAACACTTAAAAGTCGAAAAAATGTCCATTAGCTTTCAAGGTAGGTCAAATGTCTTTTAATTGCATACTATATATACAGCTTGCGAGTCCAATTTTTGCGTCTCTCAAGGATTTGCATACATCTTGCGTTGCTTGCGAGTTGCGTCCAATTTTTGCGACTTTCAAGGTTTTGCATACATTCATACAAGGTTTTGCATACAAATTGTGTAAAACTTGTGATGTGTGAGACTTAATAGGTTGTAATTATTTAAATTCGATTATAAATATCGACAACATCGAACTCAAATTGCATAGATTCTAAAATTAAAGTTTGCTTCAATCCTCTTGTATATGAGACAAAATTAGAATAGGAATATTTTTCATTAATAAATAATTAAAAAAATTTACTGTATTTTATTATGCTAAGTTCCCTATTAATGTTAAACATACACGGTGCTACAATCTGAGAACTTCGAATACGTTATTATACCTTATTGTACCGAAGAAGCTATAATTGCTAAGTCATAAATCTTGAAGTGAGAATAATAATTACAGGTCTATAGGTCTAATACCCTCTGCGGCACGTGCCGCGATGATATACCTGGATATTGAAAAAGCATAATCCTGAATGCGACTTTTATAGCTGGATTATCGAGTTGGGAGGTCCTATTAGCACAGACTAACGAGTAATACAGACAATTTCTTAGCGACATGTGTCAAAAGGAGACTCGCTTTTTAGCGAAATATCTTCTAAAGTCATGAATAATTTGCATTTTATTCGATTTTACGTTAATCTACATAGCAAAGAGATTGTATTAGAACCAAATTTATGATTAATATACTGTTTGTCTTTCTGTAAATTGAAATGGAGACTCGCTTATTTTTGATACATGTCCGTAAGGAGGCTTCTGTTGCAAAGCTATTTATTCTGTGCTATTAGGTAAACTGTCAAAATTTTTACTTTATTATATTAGATCCAACATTTGAAATAATACATTGTGTATTCAAACATGTGATGATCACTTGCAAATGTGTTTAGAATTTCACTATCTTCATATTTTGAAAAAATACTTCAAGTAGATTAAGTTCAGCGTCAGATTCGAAATTGTATAATAAATCTTTTAAATTTTATTCTAAGTCAGGGAATCTAAGCGTGCACGCTCCTTTTATAATTTGTTTGAAAATCAAGTTTTTAATATTGAATGGAGAGTAGGATTTCTAAACTGACAAAATAATAAGATCGAACATTTTTAACATAGAGCTGGATCTAGCAGATACATTATTGCCGAGCCTCGCGCGGGGGGTTCGTGCTTTTTTAACCTTCACCGCAGTTCATTTATTTCCCTGTATTTAGTTATTTATATTACCACAGCTAATATCTAACAAAAATCAAAATAGTAAGATATCACCAACTAAGATGGTGTTAATTCCATGCCGCACCAACAGATTCCTGCACGGTACATATGCACATTACGCAGCCTGACATAAAGCGCTGCCTGAATATGCACATGGCGCGTTGGGCAAGTTCGACCCTCAACGTGTTAAGGTTTTTATCGCCAAGAATATTTATCACGTACCTTATTGTACCGAAGAAGCTATAATTGACAAGTCATAAATCTTGAAGGGAGAGTAAGGTCTATGGGTCTAGGTAATATCCTCTGCTTGGCACGTGCCGCAGCCGGACAATATACCGGATGATATACCTGATATACTTGAAAAAAGTTATTATAATATAATATAATCCTGTTTGAATTTGACTGTTATATTTCGAGTCAGGATATACTTATAGTCCAATAGGACTGCAAAAATGTTTACTTCATTAGATCGAACATTTTTAACATAGAGCTGAATCTAGCGGATACATTATTGCCGAGCCTCGCGCGGGGGGTTCGAGGTTTTATAAACCCCCCCCCCCCCGCCACCCAAAAAAGGGTGGCGGTTCCCCAACCGACAGACCATTCCTTCCGGAACTGTACAGATCGGACGGAATTGTGTCGGAGAAGGGGCGGGAAGCTGATTGGGGTTCCTTGATAACTGACTAATATCTAATAGTGCTGTACCTTTTGAACCCCAGCTCGACCGTTGAGAGGTCCAGGACAAGAACTTATCTATTTCAAACAAGCTCGTGTCGGGAAGTTGCACAATAGACCCATCTGGCGGACCGAGGAAGAAAAAGAATACAAAATACCGGCGCTCGAATAGTCTCCAAGCTGTTTCAATAGAAATCCATCCCCGCCATTAGTAACGGTTAAAATTTCTCGACCAGTAAAGCAGACGCTGGCACCCAGAGGGCGTTAGCTATATAAAGTTATTTTTCAGATTTAATCACGGTGCTACTCATAAATAATAAACAAGTTATTTTTTAGATTTAAATCATCATGGTACTACTCATGTAACAAATAATAAGTTATTTTTTAGATTTAAACAATCATGGTACTACAGACCAAATTAAAATCATCTATGTAGAAAAACTAAATACGCGACATATTCCCACGTTTAAAACTTCAGACAAAATTCTTGAAGCAATCCTTTGCGGTAAATGGCCCCTTTAGAGGGTTTATGATGCGGAGCCCTACGGCGGCCGATTATGGGCGCTCTGCCGTAGTATTGATTTTTTCCTGACAAGTTCTATCATCTGAAATTCACACAACTTGAGGACTATTTTAACTATTATTAACAAATATTTTCATAATTTAAACTTTTTATTTCGCTCATAATCATGCTTCTCAGACATTGCCTCCATGGCCGCAGCCTGAAAGCCATTATTGGGTAGTAAAAAACACATAATTTTCACACAATTTTTTTTCATGCAAATTCGACAACCACTATCCTCTTAAGACTCTCGAATTTTTTACCTGATCGAACCGCAGAACCAGACCCGTGCATAATATACACAAGGCGCGTTAATAGTTATCCTCTTAAAACTCTCGAATTTTTTACTTCGCTGTTGATCGACCCGCAGCACCAGACCAATCTGTGCATAATATATATACACATGGCAGTCAACGTGTTAATATTTATCCTCTTAAAACTCTCGAATTTTTTACTTCTCTGTTGGTCGAACCTCTCATCCCTCAGCATCAAACCAATCGATATACCCCTCAAATTCGAAGTAAAAAACACAGACAATATTTTCTCACCCCTCGGCATCAAACCAATCGATATACCCCTCAAATCCGAAGTAAAAAACACAAACAATATTTTGTAAAAACGCATATTCGAGAAATTTGGAGGACCGACTTGAGCAATTGCCCAATTGGATATTATGTAGAATATTTTCGCACTGGATAATTCACTAGTCATTTTTTATGTTTTGCTGTTTAAATTGTCAGAATATTTGTGTCCGGACATAATTGAAGCAAAATTGCCTAACAACCGGCATTGGATTGACACAAGTTTATTCAATCACACCCTCTTAGAGAAATAAAAAACACACAAACAAATAATATTTTTTATTTTTACAATTTTACATTTCTAAACTTTTTAGTTAGTTCATACATAATAATCAAGCGTCTCAGCTCTTCGAGTGCCTCCATATATCGCCGCAGTCTCTCGCTCATGCTTCAGAAAATATAATATTTGTAGTCTTGCCGACGGACCCCAAGCTTGTTAAAAAATACCTTTTGTCGTCACCATTCAATTCGTCAATTCGCTCTCGAGTTAATTGCTCCGTAAAACGCTGAGGCAGGATAGTCTTGAAGTCGGCAAATTCCGCCACTACCTTTTCCCCAAACTTGGTATTTATTCTCTTAAAACACTGGATCTCAAATTTTTTATTTACTTCCAAATCCCGAACATTCACCAGATTTTTCACCAGCAAATTGTTTAAACTATTTAAGAAGGACATGTTGTAAATGATCTGCGTGTCTGATGAGATCTTAGTTGAACCTCTCCTATTTAGCTGTTTTAATAGGAGTGGGCAGAGAGTGGGGAGACGGTCAAAACCTAGGAGAGTACCAGACCAGACAGGTTTCGACAAGTTTGGTCTGGTGCTCTCTTAGTATCTCTACTAAGTCCTTATCGCACACGTTACAGCAGCAAGATGTTCATCCCACTTTCTGTGGTTATTCTTAATATAAGACGATAACATAGTTTTCAGAACACGATTAGTTCTTTCAGTAGGGTCTGCACGAGGATAGTAGTGAGCAGTATAGAGAATTTTAACCTTGTATCTCGCACAAAGTGCCTGAAACTCTTTCGACTTCATCTGTGGTCCATTGTCACATATCAGAGATTGAGGAGCACCATACACCAAAAATATCCCTTCCTCGACACATCTTACCAAACTTTTAGCAGTCGCAGAACGAAGAGGAAACGTAACAACGTATTTACTAAAATAATCCGTAACTACTAAAATTTGAGTATTCCCACGAGCAGTTCGAGGTAAAGGACCAACAAAATCCAAATAAATCATCTGCCAAGGTTGTTCAATCTTGGGTCTGGTTCCCATGAGTCCAGCAGGTGCCTTTTGCTCAGGCTTGTATTCGGCGCAAGTGCGACACGATTTCACGTACTTCCTGACATCAGCCTGCATCTGGGGCCAGTAATAATGGGACTTAATCTTCCAATAGGTTTTGAAAGTGCCTACATGTCCAGAAGCAACCTCATCGTGACAACGATAAAGAACCTTTTTCCTTAGATCTTTAGGCACAACAACCTTCCATGAATTCAAATTCGAAAGCTCAGGAACTCTGTCTTGACAATACTTATAACATGCCATCCAGGATACTTTTGAGGCAAATCCTCAATTTTATTACGCAAAGATAGATACCAACCATCAGTGGTTTCCGAAATTTGAGAGATATCGAAATCGGTAGAAGAATCAACCTGTAAGACATCCAAAGCAGGTTGGGGTGAACGGGAGAGACAGTCAGGCACCGCCAGCAATTTTCCTGGGCGATGTAATAACTCAAAATCATAAGGCTGCAATCGGAGTGCCCACCTTGCTAATCGTCCTTGGGGATCACGCAATCGATGTAAGCAAAGGAGGGAATGATGATGATGTGATCACCTTAAAATGTACACCTTCCAGGTAATGACGAAGCTTCTCCACGGCCCATATCACTGCCAAACACTCACGTTCAGTGGTCGTGTAATTTCGTTCTTGTTTAGTAAGGGATCTGGATAGAAAACAAATCACCTTTTCTCCATCCTCAAACTGTTGACTCAAAACAGCTCCCAGGCCGAAACCAGAGGCATCCGTCTGAAGAATAAACGCTCTCTCAAAATCTGGACAAGAAAGCACTGGCGAAGTGACAAGTTGCTCCTTTAGTCTCTTAAACGAATCTTCGCATTCCGGGGTCCAACACCACTTAACATTCTTCTTCGTCAAATGAGTTAACGGGCCAGCCAAACAAGAGAAATTCTGAACAAATCGACGATAATAACTCATAGTACCCAGAAAACGACGAATATCACCCACATTTGACGGAGAAGGTATTTGAAGAACAGCCTCGATCTTGTCAGGGTCTGGACGAAGTCCATTTCGATCCACCAAGAAACCCAGGTATTTCAACTCGGGGCGACAAAACTTGCACTTCGTCGAACTAACCACCAAACCAGCCTCATGAAGACGATCAAAGACAACAGACAACATCCTAAGGTGAGTGTCAAAATCTTGAGATATTATAATCACATCATCCAAATACACCATCACCCACGGCTGAAGATCAGCGCCCAAAAACATATCTACCACCCTCTGCCAAGTAGCAGGGGCGTTCGTCAAACCGAAAGGCATCCTAGTAAACTGATACAAAGCCCTACCCGGGACGGTAAAAGCAGTAAACTCCCTGGACTCTTCACTCAATTCAATCTGCCAGAAAGCCGACTTAATGTCTATGGAACTAAGGTACAGTCGCGGACAGTTGGTATCGAACGACCTGAAGAGGTTTCTCGTGGCTATCGTTACAGGGCGCGCGGAGACGGCAACAGCGCGCGCCTTCGGCATCGGATGGTTCGAACGGGTGTCTTGTTCCGAGAATTCTTTGCAAGCGATTAAGCCGATGTCACCGAAAGGGTTAAAAAAAATTAAGGAATCAGTATTAAACTATTTATTAAAACAGTTCACAAGTATACAGTATGATTTTTTAAACTACCACCGCGATTTCCTCGCTTATTTTGCGCCCTACAAAAAAAACATGAGAAACAAAAAGGTGACAATTTTGGACAGCTAAGTGGCCCTGAAAAAGTAATCAACATCCATGGTCAACTTGTCGCGCAATATAAAAAAACCTCCAATTGAGCAAAATTATTAAATAGCCGTAACATACCTATTTATTTTAAGATACCGAAGAAAACTTTTATATTGAAATTTGATGGCACTGAGAAGCTTTATGCAACTGGGTGCTCAGATAGTTTCTGAAAATTACACAGGCTCTTCGGCTCTGTTGAGGCCATTGTTTTAGTTATTAAAGGCCATTGTTTTAGTTTATTAAAGTAGTTATTTGGCTCCCTACTGAAAAATCTTAAGAAACAAAAACGTGTAAATTTTAGATAGTTGGTTAATGTTAAAAAAAGAAGTCGGTATCCATGGCCAACTTTTCGCGCAATACCAAAAAAAACTTAAATCAACAAGAATCTGAAAACAATCAATTTATTTTGAAAGTCGAGGGAAAATTTTAATTGGAGATTAGCGGCAATTAGATCACGCAAGAACATTGACAAAAGAAAATTTTCATACAATTTGTACTAGTTTTCCCGCTAATTTGTTTAAAGTGTGAAGTCGAAATAGCAATTAAAAACATCAACAGTTATTCAAATTAAAGACAAATTTTCTCATATTAAAGATCTTGTTTGATCAAAAAAAAATTAAATAAATTGATAGTTTTGTTTTCACATTTTTGTCGACTTGAGTTTTTTTTTGTATTGCGTGAAAAGTTGGTTATGGATGCCGATTTATTTTTTAACATCACCTAGCCGTCTAAAATTGCCATATTTATTATGCTTATATAAGCTTACTTACATAAAAAAAATATATTTAATGCAGTGATAGGGCCAAAGCGAAAAATGTTTTTCAAATAAATCAAAGTGTGCCAATTGTTTCTAAAATTGGTAGTATGGAGTATCCTTTACTTTTGAACAACTTTTCCTAGCAACTTATTTCCACATAAGAAATGTTAGCAAAGTTTTTATCAAGAGTAACTTTTTGCGGTAAAATTAAAGATAAGAAAGTGTTCCTATTCAACACCTCTTCTGTGGACATACTGTATATACATAGTGTATTTGGAAATGAAAGGAAGGTTTATGGCTTATTATAAATATAAATGCAAATTCTTTATCAGAGGCTCGAGAGTCCGTCATAAAATACTACATAACTCGCCCGAATATTAATTTGCGTATTTATCCTCATCAGATTTTTAGCAAAAGAGCACGCCACTGAAATGGTCGAATTTTCCTTCTCAATCAATATTTATGGCCTCCTTTCATTTCCAAATACACTAAGTATAGTTGTCAGCGGTTTTAGACATTAAGTTAATAAATATTTTGCGTTGCAACAAAAATGTATTTTTATGTTATAATAAAAAAAATATGTAGTAACACTAAAAATATAGGGCTAATAACCCTAGAATTAAAAAAGTTAATTAAAAGGATTTTCATAAATTATTCTTTTCTTTGCAAAATAATTATTTGTTCCAACATTTAGTTGTTAGGTCTCGTAGTCCTAAACATAAATGATTATAAAATAAAAGGGGTGTCCCTTTTATTTATTTTTTCTTATTTTTGAAGAAATTGGTCAGAAGTTTTAATAAATTGGTTTTCGTGGTGCTGCAATGCTCCATTGTTTCTCATAAAATGCCCTTCAACAGATAAATGAGATTAGGGGGTCACAGACATAAAATTACCCTTGTAACTTAATAGAGAGTTATTGCAGAAACTGTTTTTGGCATTAAGCAGTATTTAAGACGACCTTATTTGAATACTCTCATACGTTATTTATGATTCTGACAATAGTTATTGCAAGTCGTAATTTATGTATCCAAATTAAGGGCTTGTTTACGTTTACTTTATTGTTTTGTATTTCTACACTTTCACTAGAATATTATGTGCTTTTATAATTTTGCTCCGGAAAAAACTGGGAAAACAGCCAAATAACCACGGAACACCAAGGTGAAAGACTAATGAAAACAAACAAGGTGCAAACGCAAACAAGCAACGAACATTTTAGGTTAAGTCCTACTTTCACAGAACACTAGCGTTTTCTGACAAATCAGAATTTATTTTAAGAATTGTGACAAATAAGGTAAAAATAACGTATATTATGGTATACACAATAAACAAAAATAAAGGAAAATAACCTTATTATGGACGACCTTATGTCAAACTACGACTGCGCATGCTCAAATGTCAAAATAACGTCAAAAAAGAGCGCGACGTTATTTATTTCTGCAATAACTCTCTATTATTTAAATTGCATACCTTTATCAATAACATCAGAAGACACACAGCAGGGACACGTGTCAAGCTTTACACACCTCCCTGGACCTCAATGTGATTACCTGGATAAAATAAAATAATTTCAGGTGATTGAGGACTTCCACAAGCTGGATATAATGATTACGAAGTTTTATTAGAACCACCGACACAGGAAGAATCCGAAAAAACTATAAACCCATTAAAATCTTTATGACTATAACATAATTAAATAAAGGCAAGAAATCAAATGCATTTTCCATTATTATATTATATGTATATTAATATTTAGTATACCCACCTTGGGATAGGATGACTTTCTGAACTCTCCTGCTCATCGAATCTATGAGTTGGCAGCAGAGATCATGGGTTACGACTTCATCCCACGTTTGTTGAATCTTCTGCCAAAGTGCCTCCCTATTTTCGGGTACGAAGTTCTCCATTGTCCGCGCCATTCTGCCCCACACATTCTCAATGGGATTCAAGTCAGGACTCTTCGCCGGCCATTGCAACTTTTCTACGTTGTTTTCGGTGAACCATTCGCGAACTATTCTTGCTGTATGCACAGGAGCGTTATCATGCTGGAAAACGAAGCCATCGGGATACATTTCCGTTGCAGTTGGTAACAATCCGCCTTCGAGTATCTCGCAATAGCGAGCTGCTGTGAAGCGGTCGTCGATTCTCCAACAAATGCCAGGTCCACGGTAGCTTATCCAGGCCCATATGTTGACGGAAAAATGCCCACTCCTTTTCCTGGGTGACACAAATCTTTCGTCATATCTTGAACTCACCGAAGGTCTATATACTCGCACTTTGCCATTGTAATGGCTTTGAAAGATCTTTTCGTCGCTAAATATTACCTTCTCCCAATAATGTGGCGGTAAACGCTGAAACTCTCGGCATATCTGCAACCTGACTTCCTTATTAGCCTCGGTCAGCTGAATTTTGTTGCTGGCCGTGCGAGATTTCAGATTGGCTGCATCTAATCTCCTTCGGGCAGTTCTAACACTTGCTGGAAATTGTGTTGCAGATACTGCTTCAACGGCGGATTTAAACGGATTTGCAAGGCAAAAATTAGCTAGTTGCTCATCTTGTTGGTCAGACGTAATTTTCACATTTCCTCCTCTATGTATGTTTTCCACGCTTCCGGTTTCGTCATATTTCTTCTTTATATTGAAAATGGTGCTTTTAGATACACCAAATTCTTCGGCCAGTCGGGAAATAGCCCAACCATTTTCTAGTTTGGCGATGATACGGTGCTTGACGGATTCACTCAAACGAGGCATAACGAACACTGTTAGTTACTCTCTCGAATTAGGATACTGACTAAATAATTTTAGCCCACCCACCTTAGTATTTATACAAAGGGCTAGGAGCAGGTATAATCGATATTTTCAAAATCTACATCCAATTCAATATTACAATTATTAAGTTAATCCCCTAAATTTAGTTATATTAAGTGCAGGTAGGTATAATTAATAAATACCTATTTAAAAAGATATAAATATCTATGCTAAAATATTTCAACTCAGGTAATCCGATAATCCATTAATTTTGTGCCATACATTTTCTAATTAATATTAAGAGCCCCCATATCTACTTTTAAACATATTATACAAATCCTTGAAATCTTTAATTTTTGAGATAATCGCTTGATCTGTTTTTTGTCCGAAAGGACTTCAAAAGCCGCTTATTTTAGCAATCCTGCCATTTTCAAATTGCAAATCCAGGGCCGGCTACGATTTTTTTATTCCCCCGATTTTCACAAAAACCATTTAGCCATTTTTTTATTTAAAATCTGACACCACAGCGTCAATCAGGACAGTCGAAAACCCTTTATATACCAAATTTGAACAAAAAATATAGAGAGAGTTCTATTCTACAGGATGTCAAAATTGAGCAAAATAGGAAATTTAAAGAAACCTCTTCAGGCATCTCTGGCGAGTCAAGTCATAAAAATTCAGCATTTTCAGATGGGGCAGAGAAAAATACCCTGTATTGAATCTTTGCACACCAACACTTTGAGTGGTTCTGTTGACAATTAAACTATTTTGACGGGATTCCATGGCACACTTGACTCGCCAAATGCCTGTAAATTTCCTATTTTGCTGAACCTTGACATCCTGTAGAATAGATCTCTCTCTAAATTCTTTGTTCAAATTTGGTATATAAAGGGGTTTTAGGGGGATCCTGATTAACGCTGTATTGGTAGATTTTAAATAAAAAAACACTCAAAAATCGTAGAAGGACCTGGATTTGCCTTTTGAAAATGATAGGAAGGCTAAAAGAAGCGATTTTTGAAGGCCTTTCACACAAAGAATGTTCAGGGATTATCTCCAAAAATAAAGATTTTATTAATTTGCATATGTTTAAAAGTAGACACCCTGTATATTAAATTATTGTTTTTGAGAAATTCTTCGGAATTCTATTGTGGCTCAAATTGACTATGGATTTACCTAATTTCATATTCCTAATTAATACAGGGTGCTGGCAGCAAAGGAAGGAAACTCGAGAAAAAGCAACTTTTATTGTGGTGTTGATTCTAATCTCAGCCTTGATATTTATTATTTTTTTATTTCATTATCATAAATACTAGACGGTATAGTAACATGATAAAATAGTACGAAATATTAAATACCAACACTGGGGTTGGAATTATTACCAGCACAAAGTTGCATTTTCCTCGAATTTTGTTCCTTTGCTGTGAGAGGCTGGAGGCTGTAATTTGCATTTTATGGTTCTATTTTTAGCAGACCGGCCGGCTGCAGACTCCAGCGCGATGTTGCCGTCTCCGCGCGCCCTGTAACGATAGCCACGAGAAACCTCTTCAGGTCGTTCGATACCAACTGTCCGCGACTGTACTTAGCATCCCGCAATTTATCCAAAATGGCAGAAATATAAGGTAAGGGATACGCATCTTTTTTGGTAACCGCGTTCAGCCGACGAAAATCCACACAAAACCGATAAGTGTCATCCTTCTTCTTTACCAAACAGACAGGACTCGACCAAGAGCTTTTAGAAGGCTCAATAACACCAAGATTAATCATCTCATCGACTTCCTGATCAATTAACTTCTGCTTGTAGGGAGAAACAGGGTAATACCGTTGCTTGATTGGCTTTGTTCCAGGTAAAACTTCTATCTCGTGCTTCGTGGTATTACAACAACCCAAACTTGACTTCATGACAGCAAACTTCTTTTCAATAAGATCGTCCAACGCAGCCTTCTGAGTAACAGTTAAAGTAGACGAATCCTGGATCGAACATATCTCGGGTAAGCCAGGGCTCTCAGCGAAATGCCACACACGTTCTCTCAAACGCGGTATAATATCCATAGCCAGCCAAAAGTCGACGCCGAGAATCAGCGTATGAGGGAGTTCAGGAACGACAAGAATATCAATAATACGAGTTCTCCCCTCCAAAACCATGGGAGCAGAAATATAACCTAACGATCGACAATGTGTGCCATTGGCAACAGTACAATTAACAGCCTCAACACGTAATGAAAATCCCAAACCTCGCAAAATCTTGTACCCCGGAGAACCTACGACTGTCCTCGAAGCTCCAGAATCCAGCAAACCCAAAATTCTATAAGTCAAGATACTAACCTCCAAGTAAGGACGAATGTCACCTTCAGAGTGAGAAATAATATAATCCAACAAAACCTTCTTGGTCGCATCCAAACATACAACAGAGGAATCACTGCGACCTTGAGAGTCCCCTACTGAGCGTTTCCCGCTCTAGAACACGACAAACAAGTCTTCACCGTAACACCGGGAGTTCCACATCGAAAACAATGAACGGATCGAGGATTAGGACACTGTCTATTGATATGACCAACCTTTCGACAATTCCAGCAAGTCAAAGAACTAGAACGACTCACAGAGGGACGAATCTCAGCAGCCGACACGAACTCCGCACCAGTTGAAGTACAACCAGCCTGCAAAAATGCAAAATCAGGCTCGACAGAGCGATTCAGACGACGTCTCGATGGAGGAACATAACTGTCAGCACGAAACTTCCGAACTTCCAACTTCATGCACTCAGACTCGAGTTGTTGGAGAGTTTTCACACTCGGCAACTGCATAGCGTAGAAAGGAGACAGATTCTTACAAATTATGCCCACCTGAGCATCCTCCGGAATGCTACCATAACGCCGAAACATAGATTGCATACAGCTGGGAAGCTCTAATTAATTTCTTTCCGGTGAATCAAGCTATCCTAGGTGAAGGGGCTGCGACGCTTTTCGCGTTTTCTCCATTAGTTTGCTGGAGTCCGATTTCGGGATTTAGTGAAAAGTGTCTACTCAAATAGTTGCTCCTACGTTTGCCTTGCCTTCAATTGCGTTATTTTGCGTTTCCTGAGCCAACTAACGGTGTATACCGGATTTTTACAGCCAAGTTCTTCACTGAGGATGAAATCTTAACAGCTAGACATGTCTTGATCACTGGAAAGAAATTAATTAGAGCTTCCCAGCTGCACTTGTGGAAGTTTTTCACCAATAAGGCCGCCCTACATCTAGAGGTCTTCTTCTTATTCTTCGTGTGCCTAGGTTCTCTTCGTATACCTAGGTTCTTCTACGTATACCTGGGTTTTCTTCGTGTACCTATTTTGCCTTTTGCTGCCTGCGTGACCTTACGAGGTTTTCGGTCATACGTCACCTTCTACGAGGCGTTGTGTGCTTCGGATGGTTTTCTTCGAATGGCTTGCTTGCGATGGTTTGCTTGCCGAAACCTACCACTACGTCCTACAGCCCTACAGAGCTTCCCAGCTGCACTTGTGGAAGTTTTTCACCAATAAGGCCGCCCTACATCTAGAGTGAGTGACTAAAGGTTTGATAGTGATCCTTTATTAATTACCCCCAATATTTTTAGGGTCTTCTTCTTATTCTTCGTGTGCCTAGGTTTTTTTCGTATACCTAGGTTCTTCTACGTATACCTGGGTTTTCTTCGTGTACCTATTTTGCCTTTTGCTGCCTGCGTGACCTTACGAGGTTTTCGGTCATACGTTACCTTCTACGAGGCGTTGTGTGCTTCGGATGGTTTTCTTCGGATGGCTTGCTTGCGATGGTTTGCTTGCCGAAACCTACCACTACGTCCTACAGCCCTACATGCAACCTAGTGTCGCTGCCTGCGATGTCGAGGTGTGGGTGCTGTTGACATAATACCCTGACGGAAAACGGAAAATCCGAACGCCGATCGTAAAATCACGCGACAACAACCACGATAGAGCACGTTCCAGTATAACTACTCGCACTCCACCGAAATCAGAACCACTGCGCGGCGTCAGTCACCGCGCAAATCCTATTGCAGGGACAATTAAGCGTCTTAGACGAAACCAATCAGGTAAGACAGCGTGATTCAACACCCAAACACAATTACGGGACTTAATCCATAGCAGGGAATTTAAATTGAAGAACGAAAAACCGAAATAGATTCCATTCCGAGAGTACCATCTCACACGACTCGATGCGTTGCACCATGGGTGACCAACAGAAATTCATGCCGAGATCAGGCAACCCACAATTCACGTAGCCAAAGAAAGAAGACAATAATAATTAACATTAAGTAAACTAATATTGGGATTAGTTACAGATACGAGAATAACTAGCCGAAAGGCGAGGGAGGATTAAATGTATTAATAAGTATATAGAACAGTAATTATTATTGGAAAATAAATATCGAATACAGAACACCTGTAGGTATTATTTTAATATGAATAAACACAATTAGAATAAATAGTGGTAAACCGTCTTTCGCTATTATTTTAGTACGTTATGAGGGAATTATAGAATAAAACGTAGTTAAATGGAACATTAAATGAAATATAGAAAAGTTCAATTTTAAACCGTGACACGGTTTTCGTAGAATTCTCCACCTTTGGGCAATAATTCCAAAGGTATTTTCAATTGTCCTTCTTGCTCTTGATAAGCGGTAATTGAGAATAGCCTTTTTATATTCCAAGTTATCTCCTGGGTATGGTATCATAATATTTCTGTGGAGTGGAAACGCTGAGTCTCCAACAATAAAATGTGGAAGCTTTATATTACTTCCAGGAAGCTCCTTTGGTAGGGGCAAATCAGCTGTATCAGCTAGAAAGGCAGATCCGAACCCACCAGCACTGAATACCTCCGAGTCGTGATTACAGCCTTCCGCTCCAATATCCACCACAATAAATCTACAGTAAGCATCACACACTGCCATTAAGACCAAACTAAATGTTTTTTTATAATTAAAGAATGAGCTTCCCGATTTTGCTGGTGCTTGGATATACCCCGATTACTGTAAGAAGTCCCGATTTTGTCAGATGACATTCTCCACAAAATCCCTAGGAATTTTTTGTTACCATGGGTATAACATTGGTATATGTGTCTCAACTAGTTAATGACGTCACTCATTGATTTATGATGTGAAAAGATACCCAAGTGATACGAAAAAAAGAACATAATAAAATAAAAACCCTATTGCAATCACGATTATACAGCCACAAATAAAAATAACTATGACTACAACTCATTTTAATAATAATTTCAAACGTCATGAAAACACTTTCATTTTGGTATTTTGGTATAATCGCCTACTCGCGACAGCGTCTATGGTGCGTACTCAGGCAAATTTTATTTCGGTGTTGTGAAAGTGACAGTGAAGGTTTTCCGACTCGTTCAAAAGGGTTCAAACTTTGGGCAGTGAAAATGTTCGCGGGTTTTGTACGTTTCGTGAGTTTTACCGTAATCTGTGTTGTTCTTGTTCGTGTTATTAGTAGTAATTCATTGTGCAAATGGGCTCATTACTGACCTGGACTTAAGACCCGGTTGCATTTTTTGCTGCATTGATGCCAACTTAGGATGGCGAAATTACCAATTGACAGTCCCAGTAAGGACTTCTTAAAATAATTTTACTATAATTACGTGTTTACCATCGACAGCCCCAATACAATTAGGTACAGAGTTATTCACTGAGAATTAGCCCCCCCACCTAACTTTTTTGTTTTTTAAGATAAAAGGGTGATTCAAAAAACAAAATCAATGGTTGGGCGTATACTTTTTTATGCCATGACCGTTTAGTGTACAGGGTGTTCCAAAAAAGTAGGACGAATGGCAACTTATTTTTTTTAATGGAGCACCCTGTATATTATTGGATTTTTGAAATCTGCTCATCAAGGCAATCAAAATGATATTAAACTTTGCGGCATTATCTTTTTCCGTTTTTGAAAAATTCCGTATTCAAATTTTATACTAAATTTATTTAACTCGAATTTGTGGATCTCGTGATAAAGATAGACGATCAATGTAATAACGAAAAATATTTGTTTTAAACAAGAGAGTTATATAGTGAAACTCCAAAATGTTTAGGAGCCTTTTCAAATTTTACTGATTATATTCTCGAAATAAAGAATTTCAGGAAAATCGTAAAATCGTAAAAATTATTGGAGTCTGTAGTATATCATCAACTAAAGATTTTTTTGGAAATTAATAATATTATATCTGATTATCAAGCTGGATTCAGGAAGATTCACTCAACCAAAACAGCAATACAAATGGTTATTGAGAGTTGGAGAAGAAGCATGGAAATGGACGAATATGTTGTTGCGGTGTTTTTAGACTTTCAGCGAGCATTTGAAACTATAAACAGAGATAAATTATTGGAGAAATTGTGTCATTATGGAATCAGGGGTAAAGTTTTAAATTTTTTTTAAAAATTATTTACAAAACATATATCAGGTAAATAAAATAGGAAATGTGGTTTCAGCAAAAGAAATGAACAATGTCGGAGTTCCACAGGGTAGCATTTTAGGGCCAATTTTGTTTATTTTGTACATTAATGAACTTCCAAATGTTTTAAAAAGTTGTTCAATACAAATGTTTGCCGATGATACATTAATATTTATTAAAAGTAAATCACTTGTTTCAGCAACGCAAAATATAAATTCTGATTTAAATTTGTTATCTAACTGGTTGAAAGTTAATAGCTTGAAACTGAATGTAAATAAAACGAAAGCAATTTGTTTAAGAAGAAACAATAATTGTGATTTTACTTTAAAGATTAGGATTGAAGGTGAACTTATAGAAGTTGTTGATTCTATGAAATATTTAGGTATTTATGTTGATATTAAATTAAAATTTGACTTGCACTTTGAATATCTGATTTCAAAAATTGCATCAAAAGTGGGTTACTTAAAGCGCATTAGTGCAGATCTGAGTCTTTATTCAAAAAAAATTATATATAATACCATAATTTTTCCACACTTTTTATATTGTTCAACAATTTTATATACTGCAGAAGATTATATTTTTTCGAAATTACAAATATTACAAAATAAAGCTATGAGAGTGATTCTAAATTTAAACAAATACACTAAAATAAATTATATGCTAAACAAATTACAATGGTTGAATATAAAAAATTTAACAAAATTTCTAGTATTTATATTCATATTTAAATTAAAACATAATTTACTTCCAGTTTACTTACATCGGTATATTACTTTCAATTTTGAACATCATAATTATTCTACAAGATCTTTTAGTGATTTTCATATACAAAATTTTAATAAGAATATTTGTTATAAGTCTGTGTTTCAAAAAGGGTTGATCGAGTATAACAAATTGCCAGATAAATTAAAAAGTGAAAGAAATTTAAAAAAATTTAAAACATTATTAAAAAAGTATTACCTTGGTATTCAAAATGATGCAATTTGACAAATAATTTAATTTAAATGTTAAGGCAAGAAGAATTTATTTATTTGAATAATTGTTACATTATATATGAAATTGTATTTAGTAGCCATCCTAGGCTAAATAAAGCATGCTACTACTACTACTACTAATTGCTGTCAGAATTAGAATGGCACAGTTTTGTTCGAATTTTATCGGAAATTGCTTTAAAATGTTTGTAATACGGACTTTTCCTTCTTAAACCATCAAAAATAGAATCTGCGTATTTAAATTGTTGAGATTACTTTACTTCGCAACAAAATAATTGTAAGCTTCATCGTAGTTTGTAATTTGTTTAACGCTAAATAAAAGAATGTCAAATTTTCAAACCATTCTTCTGCTTCTTTAAGAGGACGTTTCATAAACCCAGAGGCAAAAAGTTCAATTATGATCCCACGTTTGGACCTGGGTGGAATTTATTTCGAAACCAAGTCTCAAATATTCTTCATAAAGTGGTCAAAACAAAGGTGTATGGTTACTATACGTTTCTTAATTAATTTTTTCGCTAGCCAATCAAATGATAGCTGTAAATATGTTAATAATGTGAAACGGTCTTATGTCCTTCCTCTCTTTTGCGATATGTTGGGTGTACTCATGCTCTTCTATATCTTTTGATTTGCACCCTACACAAATATCTTTCTTTGATGAAAAGTGTTTAAATCTTCAAGCGTGATTGAAAAGGTAGCTATCGAGAGTGAATACATCAGTCTTATTTGTAAAGAGCATACAATTCTGATTTTGTTTTACATCGAGGTTCTAAATAGAATTTTTTCGATGATTTTCGGAAATAGTGAGATTCTAATTTAGGAATTCGCGTTCAAAACCAGATATACCCACTTTTATAAAATTTTCAGAAAATATAAAAAAAATTAAAATCTTTACCATAAACCAATGTTGTATTCTTTAGAAGCAATTTCACTTACCAGGTTTATTTAAACAGGATGGTCTATAATAATGTGAAAAAAATTTACAATCTGTTGTAATGTGCAAAGAAAACATTGGATATATCTGGTTTTGGACACAAATAAGACAGGTTTGTCCAATAAATCAATATAAACTTAGAACTGACAAAAAGTAGGTTATTTCCTAATAACCTAAGAATAGGTAGATACATTTTCTTATATATTTCTTAAATACAGAGGGACCCATGTGAAAGCGGGCCACACTCATAAATTTTTTATTTATGTGGCGATTTTGATGATTTTTTTAAATATGGAGGGGGGAAAGTTGTATTTTGGGGCCAAGTGGCGTCCAGTTTTTTTTAACCAGTGCCTACTCGATCACATTCAGAGGCTAAGAAATCCAGAATCCATATTAGTGATTTTTTTAGAAAAAAAAACTGCGTACGCCACTGGATTCGGCGTCCTCTGAAATAGATCTCTACCAAGTTTTTTTTATCTAGTAACCCATGTGATAACAAATGAATTACAACGAATTTATTTAATAACAACATTTAATAAACATAAAATAATATTAAATTAACACACATTAAATTATTGATTTTTGAGTTAAGCCGAGAGACCTGGGAGGAAAACTGCATTAATCTACTATTTCGCCCTTTCCACCGATTAGGAAAATTTTTCTCCAGCCACGCTCACACAGTCCTGGCATTATGGATAGGGCAGCTATCTAATTGAAACAGTAGACCAGCCACTTTTGCAAGTGGAAGTTGAACAATAGCATCCGTAAATTTATTGTATAATTTTTAAAAAAACTTTGGATGTTCAAATTTGCTTCAAAAAAGAAGGGGCCAATTATTCTGGTATCTAATATACCGCACCATACGTTAACCTTCTGTGAATACTGTAGCATACAGTTTATTACCCATTCGGGATTTTCTTGTGCCCAATGCCTCGTGTTATGTGAGTTTACCGTCCCATTAGTCGTAAATGTTGCCTCGTCACTAAACAATTTTTTTTAGAAAATTTCTCTCATTAAGATATTTTCCTTGGCTCATAATCAATATTCCATTCGTTTATCATTCTCACCTTCTTCTAAAGTGTGGAGAAATATCGGTTTAAAAGGTTTCATCTTATTCTATTTTTAAGGTTTCTCCTTATTGTTTCCAGTGGTAACGGTAGGTCCAAACTTGCTATTCTTGAACTTTTTCTCGAATTTTCGATGAAATAATGTCGAATTCGTTTATTGCTTCTGCTTGGCCGTTGTACTACATTAATATTTTTTAAGGTGTGCTTAGATACAGCTTCGTATTGGTTAAAAATATTGCACACCCGCACGGTAGACGTGCTAATCTTTTGAAGTTCTGGATAACTGTCATTAAAAATTCGAGATACTTCCCTTCCGGACCTGTCTTTGTCACCACGAAGTTTTACTATTTCAATCTTATGCAGTAACGTTAAAAATCTTTTAACATGAGTGGCAACTTGGGAGTTGACTTTACGCACCCTGGTGGACAGTTCAAGATACGGGTTCCATCGGCTAGGTGATATTTATTCCAATTGATATTAGTTAGTATCGGTGATATGTAGGAGACTTTGGCGTCTTCTACAGCTAACTATTACCTGATATGCCACTAAAACATCTTTTATTATTTATAATAATATAACCAAAATGGTTATATTTGAGCGCCAGAAGCTTGAACTATTTGATGGTTAAATAAAACAAACATTTTCCTATTTAAAATTTATTTAAAAGTCTAAATCGTACATAAAAGTGGTTACAATAAAATGATCTTGTTGAAAGTTCACTAAGTAAATTTTTATTATTTACAAATTAGAATTTCTTCACTGCTGAAAAGTTGAAAATGAAAAATGTTCAAACGTTACAATACAACATCGGAGATGTTCGTGAGCTTAATACGAAAGCACTATTAGCACGGAAAGTTCACGTGAGCATTTAAAGTCTTGTTTACGAGCACTTAGAAAATTTGGACTACTGACTTCAACAGAGTACCTTACAAGTCCTGGGTCGTTGACACTGGTGATTCGCCACCGTTACTCCAAGCTTCTAACCGCCGCAGTTAGGACCTCGGCCAGACTCGAGACTCAAAGTTGGATCGTAGACGTATCAAGCTGGGGCTAGACGATGTGCGACCACTGTCAGACCTGTGTCGTAGGATGGTGTGTATGTCCGTACTCCGATGGTGCTTCGCGCACGTTCCAGAGTGCATGCAAAAAAAACACAACGAACAGTCTCCGAAAATTGCAGTCGAAACTTCGACGCGTTTACAATGGATAGTTATATTTCTTAAATGTAAAAAGATTGTGAAAACAAATAAATCTTTACATATTTTGCAACCAACTTTGATAAACCTTAACTAATAATCCAAAGGTGGATTAAAGCATGTAACTTTGAATTAATGAACCCTGAACGTCACTATGAAATAGATTAAAAATTAATAACCCAAAAGCGAAGGACTTAACCTGCCTTATAAATTTACTGTACAATATTCACAAGATAAAAGGTAATATTAACAAAATACAGAACAATTGCGACTTCCCCGTTCGATCTCAAAACACAAGATAAAAATATAATAGCCACAAAAGCTAGATAACCAAAAAAAGGAACCGTGGTAAAGTCCATGTATCTCGGGCAACTTAAGGGTACGTTTAACTAAGTTGTGCTAATAAACAAATTTATAACCAAATTAAGGCCACAGCTCGCAGCGTGTAGCCCACAGAGAAAGGGGGTGAACAGGTCTTGGTGAGAGTAGCTCAAGAAGTCGTCAAATGACGTTATTAATAAGAAATTATTAAAAATCGAGCAGCTAACTCGCCCAAACTGTGTTCCCGGGATCCTCTCTGTGGTCCACTTGCTGCAGGTCCCTGGCGGAACTCGAAAAATGCGTGGAAATCATCTACTCACACAACTTAAAGGCACGTGCTCGCAAGACACATGTAAAAAACAGAAAACCTAAATTAGCACAGCGATAACAAATGCACACACTATACAAAACCACTTAAGCCGACCATAAAGTGGGAAATTAGGCTTGAAAGGAGATTTTCAATTCCACTTTTTCTTCAGTTTATATTTTTTGTACCTCAGCACAAATTTTAATATCGTCCCCCTCCTTTTTCCCATCAGTCTGGTTGTCAGTTAAACTATGATTTTTGCCATGAGTGTTTTTCTCACTCTCATTTGCTATCATTTCTCCATTTTCAATTTCTTGCACCTCATCACAAGTATTTTCCGCTTTTTTTTCTATCAAACTGATTGTCAATTACAATGTTATTTTTGTCGTATGTATTTTCCGCTGTCTCACACTCTGTTCCATCAGTCTCAATTTCACTATTCATTTAGACATCATTATCATCATTATGTTGTAATTTCGTTACTTTTAAAATCGTTATTTGTGTGGGAAATTGGCACATTATCATTGGTTTTTGTGGTACCATCGGAATATAATCGTCTAACATGGTGAACAGTAACCTTTTTATCCATGTTGCCATTTGTCGACAGAATGTCTGCATTTATATTTTCAGTGTTACAAGAGTCATATAATATTCCGTCGATCTCAACTGGCATATTTATTACATCCCAACTTTCAGTCTCTGGTTCATTGTTTATATCATCATCATTATCCCATTTAACCCTGAAACTATTTTGCTTTGATTTTATCTATTTTTTCTTGAAAATGGTTAAATTAAGGTCACATAAACCTGTAAAAAAATACAAAAAAAAATTCATCTTCAACTTTTGCTAAAAAAATGGTGGCCTTTCAAAAGGAAAATAGGTTTAAGAGCTACTACCAAAGAAATAAATTAGAACTAAATAACGTATTGATGTATTTTATTTAAAAGGTTTACAAAGGACTTAAACTTAAACTAATTGGTGTGGTAGTTAATAAAACAGTATTTTGGATGAAGGGCAATGTTATATCGGCAACTTTGAGGGTCCTTCCTTAGTTGTTTTCTTGTAGGTTTCTAGTAGCTCTGTCCCTATATTATCTCTTTTAAATTTTAGTTGGTCAATGGCACCACCATCATTTTTATGAAGGTGCCACGAGTTTTGTGCAGGCATGTCGGCACAGTGGGAAATTTATGTACACATGCTTTTTTTTTCAGATTGTGAAAATCGTTTGACTTTATTTACTGGAAAAACTATAGATGCATTCGTGGCCAAAGTAATGACGCTATTGTGATTCCATTTGCACAGAACGATTTCATTGTCGGAAACTCCCATTCAAATGTACCTCTAACCTTTTTCTTCAGATCTGTCGCATTACTAAATGGAGATTGGGGGCTCCTGTTTTCCCGTATAGTACCAGTTGCTTTGATGTTCCGCAATTTTAACTCTTTTAAAAGTGAAATATATGTAAAGAAGTTATCAAAGTATAGGTGGAAAGGCTGATAAGACATTTTTTTGAAAAATATCTGCATATTGAAGTACAACTGACGCTCCCAAACCCATATGTTTATATTTTTCTGGAATTATTGTCGACGCACGTTGGTACGGGTCGAAATAAACTATATAGCCTAGTCGTAGGGTACCTACCCAAAATTTATCCACCATCTTATAGGCTTGCATGTCCGTGGTTCTGATTTTTTAAATGTAGGTACCTATTTTTAGAATAAAAGTGCTTCGGCGTATCGATATTTTTGGTTTAGGTAAAGGATATTTTAAGTTAGCCCAAATATCTCCATATGAAATTTTTTTCTTGTATAGAAAATAAAACCACCTTATTTGAAATCGAACTGGCATATCAAATAAAGTAGTTTTATTTTCTATACAGGGTAAATCATAAAAAATGCTGAAAACTTTTCTTAATACATGTTTTCTCTAAAATTAAAAATAAGGGTACTTTTCTCTTGAGCCTTTTTCATATTTTTGTACCTTCCCCGTATACGAAATGAAACTTTTATCAAGAATAAAATTTTCTGACAAATGTAAAATACAAAAAATCCCATATGATGGGTACTTTCTGCTGGGCAGAGCTGTCAAAGATACCGAAAAAAGCAACATTTTTCAAAATACATATTTTTTAAAAAATAATGTAAAAGGGCACTCTTATATTCTACGAGTCCAAGGGTACGCACGAAGACGTATAAGAGTACGCGCTTTAAAAAAAATCATTAGTCACTGTCACAGTTGTCACAACTAAACTCTCCAAGTCCTGCATACACGGTACAGTTCTCGTGATACCACTCTCGACATAAATTGCACTGGATTCTATCTGTATCCGGCGGATCTTGATACAACACATTACATCTTGGACAGCGAACTTTCTTTTCAGTTTCTCTCTTTTTATTTTTTGTGATTTACTTTTGTCACCGCCTATCTTTCGCTTAACTGCTTTAAGATAAGGTTTTATGGCTTATGGGGAAACTAGGAAAGATGAACGTGATTTGGTTTCAGGTGTCGAATTATTAAGTGTCGTCTCAGAAGTTGAAGGTTGACTTTTTGGAGGCTCATAAATAATTGTACTAAAGGGTTGTTTTAAGTTGACCTGGGAAATTATTTTTATGGGTGTAGGGGTCATACAAGACTTAGCTGGTGAGTTATTAGGAGCAGGAGTAACCAATATTTTCTTCTTAGAAGTAGAGGCCACCTTACTTTTGTTAATGGGGAGTGAGTTTTCCACCTTAGAAGAAGAGTCCAGCCCACTTTTGATAATGGTACTGAATTTTCCACCCTAGAGGTAGAGGATAGGCTACAAAATAGTTTTATTAGGAACAATATCTTATAAAATGGGATAATATGGTAGGCTTCTAGGATAATACCAGTAAGGGCGTTTGCCCACGGTGCGGATCCGGCGCGGAGTGCCGCGTGCGGTTTGCCGCACGGTAACCGCGTCTAGCTTTTACACGAGGCGGTATTTTGCCGCGTCGCTCCGAAATAAATAGTTTGTGTGGTGCGCTGCGTTGCCAGTTTCTACAAGGCAATCGAAACGAGAAGATGGAGAGAAGGCGAGTACTTCTGCTAGCTTTATTAGTTTACAGAAGGAAAAAAAGACGGCAGGAAGTAATAAAAAATCGAAAATTTTGGATACATCCTCTGATAAAAGTGAGATATGTTGAAGGCGCTTTCTACACGTTATTTGATAAATTGCGGCTGGATGAACACAAATTTTTTAATTATTTTCGGATGACCACGACAACATTTGACTATTTATTGAGCCGACTTGAAGACAGCATCCAGCGACAAAACACTGTTATGAGAGACCCCATACCACCAAAAGAGAGACTATCGTTGACAATAAGGTAAGAAAAAATGTATTGACAAATACTACAATTAAAAACAAAAAATGTAAGATTATGAATATAACTGCAAAGCATTGACGTTAACTAATAATTGTAATATTGAGATTGTGATAGGTTGTGAATTTGGGAGGACTGAGGAGGAGACTGAAGAGGTGGATCGGTGTGTGAATGTTGTGAAGATGCGGGAGAGGATAAACAGTACTGATGTGATGTAGAAGCTGCATGGTGTTCTGAGGAGACTGGGGAAGGAAAAGTAGAAATAGAAGGATGGGGAGATGGAGGAGGTTGGAAACGAGCACGCATCTTGGTTCTTTAGAGTAATTGCAACACTTCCACTCGAAATTGCAACTTATCATCTCGATTTAATTCCCTTACAGAGGGAAGCAACGATAAAAAAAAGACTCGTCTTCATCCACTATTTTCGGGGTCGGCGTTTGCGTTGCCTCCAACGCTTTTATTATTGCTTTCTCAGTCTCGTCCATTCTTTTTTTTGAAGGTGATTTTTGCTTTTCTGTGATGCCTTTTCGTTTTCTTTGACCTTCCCGCTGTACATCGTTTAAACTAAGTTGCGAATTAGTTGCAATCGTTTGAGCCATTTGACTACTCTCGTCTTCTGAGCGATCTTCTACATCTTCAAAACTTTCTACAGTTTCCTCCTTTTCAAAAATTGCAAGCAAAAATAGTAAGTTTTCGTGATACAAATATTTCTTTTTATATTTCTCGCCAGTTTTCTTTTTTATCGACTTACAAAAGGCATCCCTAATGTTTCTCCATTTCTCTGTTACAGCGTCCTCTAAAAAATAATTTCTTTATATAGCCAAGTATTTATTTTATTTTTTGATAGAAAAAAAAAAGTTTAATATAAAAATTGCATGGGATTATCTGTGTGTCTGATAAAAGCGTGGCAAATAAAACTTCAGTTCAAAACTTTATTTCTAACTTCAGTTCAAAACTTTATTTCTATCTCGAAAAATAAAATAAATATAGGGCCGGGCAACCTCGCGTGATAACCACCCGGTTTCTCAAAAGCGGTTGGAGGAAACAAATTACAAATTTGTATAAAGTACCGTCATTAGGAAATAATCTATATTTCAAAAAAATAAAAATAATGGGATAATTATTATTACAAATATTTTCTATTGTTTTTCAGGTTTCTAGCAAGTGGGAATACTTTTACCGATCTTGCGTATTCGTACCGCCTTGGAATAACCACCGTAGGAAGAATTGTAAAAGAAGTATGCAATAATACATGGCTTCTTCTCCATCAAGAATATATTCCAAAGCCGTCAAAAGAAAAATGGATAAATATATCTAATGAGTTTGCACGAAGAGCTCATTTTCCTCATTGCCTAGGAGCAATTGATGGGAAGCATATACGCGTGCAAAAATTTGCAAATAGCGGGTCGATGTATTTAAACTATAAACATTATTTTTCAGTTGTACTTTTGGCAATAGTGGATGCGGATTATCGTTTTGTTTTTGTTGACATTGGGGCATACGGGAAGGATTGTGATTCCTCAATTTTACAGGAAACTATGTTTTGGAAGAGAGTTAAAGAAAATAAGCTTGATATTCCCGATCCAGCTCCTCTCGGTGAAAATGAAACAGACATTTTACCTTATGTCTTTATCGGCGACGAAGCATTTCCATTGACGACCTATTTATTACGGCCATACGGTAGACGACGCGACCTCGATATTAAAAAAAAAGTATTTAATTACCGCCACTGCCGGGCTCGTAGATATGTGGAATGTGCATTTGGGATTTTGAGCAATAAATGGAGAATTCTACATAGACCAATAAATGTTTCAAAACGTTTTGCCCAAGTTATAGTACAAGCTTGTGTGGTACTCCACAATTTAATAAGGGAAAGAGATGGCTACCGTTCAGAGGATTATTATGTTCACACAGGTTTCCACAATCTACCAGCAGCTTCTATACATCGTGGTGGACGACAAGCTAACGATTTAAGAGAATCTTTCAGTAATTACTTTATAAGCTCTGCTGGATCACTGCCATGGCAAACTTCAAAAATATAACATTTTATTAAACTTACCAATTCTTTTTCTTTCTCCAAATTCGGTGTCTTCAAACTTTGGGTCCAAAAGGCAGCACACTTCTTTCCATGCCTTGTCCCTTGCTACTTTATCCTTATAGTGTTCAATCCTTTTGTCCCAAAGACAAGGACGCATCTCGACCGCTTCAATCAGATCAATCGGTTCGAACTCGAATTTGTGTTTACGCAGAGCCATCTTATCGATACGACAACCGCGCAAGGACTGAATGCGTCTTTGAAACCGCAGCGGCTTGCGGCACGTGGGCAAGCTGCCGTATGCCTATTGGGCGTTCAGGAGCCAAGCGAATTTTTGCCGCGCGATTTCTGACCGCCAACCGCACCGTATATGCGGCTGCCGCGTGCCGCTGCGGGATTTTTACCGCGCCGCGTCCGTGTGCAAACATCCCATTTAAATGAATGCGATTGCAGTCGACGCGGTTACCGCGCGGCAAACCGGACGCGGCACACCGCGCCGGATCCGCACCGTGGGCAAACGCTCTATGTACGATATCATAGCTTCATCAAAGCTGTGGTTCTCTTCAATTGGGGCATAATCATAAAACTTTTTATCTAGGCTATTGAACAGAGGTTGAAGTTTAGAGTACTTCTCATTTTTGTCAAGCGAAGTATTATCATTACAATGAAGATTGCTTATTATGAATTGAAATCTGTCTCTGAACATAGCGGCTGATATAAAAGCTGCTTTTAAAAGGAAGTGCCCAAATGCACGCCGCTGTATCGATCAATATATGAAAAACATAACCTCTAATATAAGAAATGATTAGTTTACTTTAACCTTAGTTAGAAATAAGTAAAAAACTAAAAATTCAATTAACAAGTTTTAACATAACTTACCTTTGCTACACTTTTTGGTTGCTCTCGAATTAATGACCAACCAGGAGGTGTAAATAAATAAAGAAGGAAGATATTTTCTTACTGAAATATAATATATTATAATATGCAACTTTTTACTAGGTAAGTATCACAGGTAGTTAGAATATTTATTGTTATATTGTTAATCACAGAATAAGCTAAGTTGTATAATTGCTGGCTTGGCCTTTCTTTTGTGCGGCAGGAACCGCGCTCCTTCGATGAAGTAAACTGATCTCCAACAGTATCGGCAATAATTAACGGGACGAATACATTTATTCGTTAATTTTTATTATTCCACAACAGAATTACATGACATTGTTATTTTTCAACAATTCTATTATCTGACAACGAACATGTGTCGTTTTTGTATTGTTTCGAGTTGACTATACATCGTGTAAAATTATTAGAATGTCCGAACATACCGCCGCCCTTGAAAGCATGCGGCTTTCAAACAGACAAAACATTTAAAAATAACTTTGTCACGGTTTAAAATTGAACTTTTCGATATTTCATTTAATGTTCCATTTAACTAAGTTTTATTCTATAATTCCCTCATAACGTACTAAAATAATAGCGAAAGACGGTTTACCACTATTTATTCTAATTGTGTTTATTCATATTAAAATAATACCTACAGGTGTTCTGCATTCGATATTTATTTTCCAATAATAATTATTGTTCTATATACTTATTAATACATTTAATCCTCCCTCGCCTTTCGGCCAGTTATTCTCGTATCTGTAACTAATCCCAATATTAGTTTACTTAATGTTAATTATTATTGTCTTCTTTCTTTGGCTACGTGAATTGTGGGTTGCCTGATCTCGGCATGAATTTCTGTTGGTCACCCATGGTGCAACGCATCGAGTCGTGTGAGATGGTACTCTCGGAATGGAATCTATTTCGGTTTTTCGTTCTTCAATTTAAATTCCCTGCTATGGATTAAGTCCCGTAATTGTGTTTGGGTGTTGAATCACGCTGTCTTACCTGATTGGTTTCGTCTAAGACGCTTAATTGTCCCTGCAATAGGATTTGCGCGGTGACTGACGTCGCGCAGTGGTTCTGATTTCGGTGGAGTGCGAGTAGTTATACTGGAACGTGCTCTATCGTGGTTGTTGTCGCGTGATTTTACGATCGGCGTTCGGATTTTCCGTTTGGGTTTAAATTTGAATTGAACGTCTGGAATGGTGGGTTCATGTAGTGCCATATCGCGCATCATGTACGATATTTACCTGGTGTCTTATTTTCATTATACCTTCAACTAAATTGCGGAGTAGTTTATTCGCGGATGTCTTGTTGGGTTTGGATATTGTCGGGGTTTTGATTCGTCCTAATTCGGTTGGCGCCTTTTGTTAATAGTTCGCCCGGCGGCGTTCGGTGGTGTTCGGCTGCTGCCCGGACCTTCTTTTTCGTTTCTTCCGCAGGGGAGTGTGAATCAAGCTATCCTAGGCGAAGGGGCTGCGACGCTTTTCGCGTTTTCTCCATTAGTTTGCTGGAGTCCGATTTCGGGATTTAGTGAAAAGTGTCTACTCAAATAGTTGCTCTTACGTTTGCCTTGCCTTCAATTGCGTTATTTTGCGTTTCCTGAGCCAACTAACGGTGTATACCGGATTTTTACAGCCAAGTTCTTCACTGAGGTACACCATTTTGTTTCACATAGCCCAACGGTTTTTCCTAAGCTCGTTTTAATCATTTTAGGATGAAATCTTAACAGCTAGACATGTCTTGATCACTGGAAAGAAATTAATTAGAGCTTCCCAGCTGCACTTGTGGAAGTTTTTCACCAATAAGGCCGCCCTACATCTAGAGTGAGTGACTAAAGGTTTGATAGTGATCCTTTATTAATTACCCCCAATATTTTTAGGGTCTTCTTCTTATTCTTCGTGTGCCTAGGTTTTCTTCGTATACCTAGGTTCTTCTACGTATACCTGGGTTTTCTTCGTGTACCTATTTTGCCTTTTGCTGCCTGCGTGACCTTTTTCGGTCATACGTTACCTTCTACGAGGCGTTATGTGCGTTGGATGGTTTTCTTCGGATGGCTTGCTTGCGATGGTTTGCTTGCTGAAACCTACCACTTCGTGCCACAGCCCTACATGCAACCTAGTGTCGCTGCCTGCGATGTCGAGGTGTGGGTGGTGTTGACATAATACCCTGCCTGTTAGTTCGGAGGAAACTGGACGAGGCCCAACAGTCGTCAGCTGTCCTGCAGTACCAGGTTTTTTATGTAGATCGTGTCGTCTTAGTTTTTATTAATCCCTTTTAACATGTTTGTATACGTGATTGCTATTTTTAAAAAATTATAAATATTACTGTTGCCTGTACGAAGGCCGACTGCCAATTTTGAATATTATTGTTGTTTGTACAAAGGCCTACTGCCAATGTGAAACTTATTAAGTTGACTTTAAGTATTTTCTACATTTATTATCATATGAAGCTTCGGCCTATTAATGGGAAAGGTTGTTTTGCACCCTTAAGGTGAACATTTAACAGCTGTACGCTAAACGTGATCACGTGAGGTAATATCAATTTAACTAAATAACATATATATGTGCCTTTATTATTACATGCATAGAACTTAGAAAGTTACGGCGTGCCCTATATAAGTTTGTCAAAACAACAACCCCTTTACTTTAACGGTCGAATAAACGTTGTCAACTTATTCCCCCTTTTTATTTTTATCGGTAAATTTTCTGATTTAGGTTGCCATAAATCAGTGGCGCACCTTTACCTTGAACTCACACCCTGACGACTAGCTAGCTGGACATCCCTTGCTACGCTCTTCAGCTACTCTTTTCCGACTAGTGAGATTGGCCTTGACCTTTAAAAACTTTCATCCTTATCATCATTATTAGCTATTGGTTTACCTATTTATTTATTTATTTTTAAATTATAAAGAAAATAATAAAAGCTGAAATAGAGAGTGTGGCAACTTGTTTGTTGATTGAACAAACTAAATACTAAACTTATTCTAAATCTGGCAGTCACAATAGGGAAAAAGCACTCATCAAGGAGCGTTCATAGCACTTCACTGTCATTAATCAGGAGTATTGTCAATATCAACGGGCAGAAGACATAATCGGGAAATCGCCCTTTTAAAAAGTCCATTACGAGTGCGAACTGTGGCGACTCTGACACTTCCATCTTGACCGGGATGTACTTCAACGATGCGTCCCATGGGCCAGTAAAGAGAAGGTGTGCCGTCTTCTTTCAGTAGAACTAGTGACCCTTGTAGAGATGCGTCGTTTTTCTTAAATTTCCATTTGTGTCGTTCTTGAAGGTTGTGAAGATATTCGAGCTGCCATTTGTTCCAAAAGCTTTGAACCATACGTTGTATATGTTGAAATCTTCGGTTGTGGTTAACTGTGGTACCTTTCAGAGGTATTTCTGGTACTGCTGTTAAAGCTTGACCGATGATAAAATGACCAGGCGTGATAGCTTGAAGGTCGTTAGGGTCAGGGGAAAGAGGAATAAGTGGACGGGAATTA
The DNA here is from genome assembly GCA_963920635.1 of Pseudeuparius sepicola. Classification (NCBI taxonomy): domain Eukaryota; kingdom Metazoa; phylum Arthropoda; class Insecta; order Coleoptera; family Anthribidae; genus Pseudeuparius; species Pseudeuparius sepicola. The sequence goes on from OY987307.1 coordinate 6,399,724, forward strand.
AGGACTGCCTCAACTTGGTACAGCAAGGTAGAAAACTCTTCGAAAATTAATGGATTATTATTAAGTATTCTTTTGAGATGCGATTTTACAGACTTTACTGCAGCTTCCCAAATTCCACCAAAATGTGGTGATCTAGGTGGAATAAAATGCCACTGAATTCGATTCTCTAATAAGTAATTTGAAAATTTACCACTTTGAGAAATATTATCTAAAATGTTAGACAAAATATTATTCGCTCCTACGAAATTCTTTGCGTTGTCAGAATATAAATTAGACGGTAAACCACGTCTTGATACAAATCGTTTAAGCGCTGCTAAAAAACCTTCTGTTGTTAACTCACTCACTAACTCTATGTGGCACGCTTTTGATGACAGACAGACAAATACATATACAAATATAAGCTTTTAAAATTTTGCGATTTCTCATCTTACATTCTTTTAGCTCGAAAGGACCAGCGTAATCTAACCCACATGATTCGAAAATTCGAGAGGGAGTTACGCTCACTCTAGGAAGTTCACCCATTTGTTCGGACATGGTAACGGGTTTTGCCTTGAAACAGGGAATGCACTTTCTCAGCACTGCCTTTGTAGTTTGCCTACCATTTATTGGCCAGAAATTTTGTCTCACATGATAAAGTGTTGCTTGACACCCTGAGTGCATGTTACGTTTATGCTCATGAAGAATGACAAGACGAGTAAATATATGATTATTTGGTAAAACGGCGGGATGTTTGCTATAATATGACAGTTGTGAATGTTTTAATCTTCCTCCAACGCGAATAATTCCGTGACTGTCAACAAAGGATTTAAGCAACTTAACTTACTACTAGGAGCAACGTTTTTTGAGATTTTTAATGCCTTTTTTTCGGGAAGGAATGCTTCATTTTGTACAATTTTTACGAGAATAAAAGTGCTATTTTCTATTTCGTTACTAGATAATTTTCCGATAGTCTTAGGCACATTTATTTTACCAAGTGACACCTTTAAATTAAAGATAAATCTTAAGCAATACGCAGTTATTCTTTGCAATTTGTTTAGTGAGGAATATCGATAAAAAAAATTCGATATTTTGAGTACAGACGAGAGTTATTAATTTATTTCGAGGTCTTTCTTCCGCTAATTCGGAATAATTATTTGTGTATTCTGAAATATGTTTGACGTTTCCGCACAATGGTATTTCGCGATTTTTTATCAAAAAGGGAGATCCGTTCCACCAAAGAGTGGATGATTTTAATTCCGTTGGGTTGGATCCACGTGTTATTAAATCTGCAGGGTTTTCATTCGAACAAACATGATACCACCTTTCTTTCTCCGTTAACTGCAAAATTTCGGATGTTCGATTAGAAACGAATGTTTTAAGTGTGTTTGGTTCACGAGATAGCCAAGCAAGAACGATCGTGGAGTCTGTATAACATCGATAATTCGCCGAGGAAATGGATAAAACTTGTAAACACTTGTTTATCAATCTTGCTAATAAAACTGCACCGCACAATTCTAGTCGCGGTAACGAAACAGTTTTCAGTGGAGCCACACGACTTTTAGCACATAAGAGGTTTGATTTCAAGTTTCCATCGACATCTGTTGAGACTAAATAGGGGCATCTGAATAACCGTGGAGTTCAACCCTTTGAGCGTCCATTATTTTAACGTTTCGTGGTATAGATATTTCCTTTACATGAAGTAATTGGTTAAGCAATGATTGCCATTCATGGTGAAGCTCGGTGGGTACTGACTCATCCCAATGTAATTTTAACTGCCAAAGATGTTGTATAACAAATTTGGATCGAATTGTTATAGGAGCTAATAATCCTAAAGGATCGAATTGTTTTGAAATGTGAGATAAAATACTTCTTTTTGTAACTTTTACCGACTTGTCTTGGAAATTAATTGGGCGATAAATAAAGCAATCTGAATTTGCATTCCATGTTATACCTAATGTTTTAATAGTGTCGCTTTCCGAAAGAGTAAATTCTGTATTTTTATATTCATAAGATTTTGTATGAAAATCTGCCAAGATCGATGGATTGTTTGACAAAAACTTGCGCAATTGAAAACCATGTTTGATAAATATGTTTACGAGATTTTTTGGTATGCTAACTAATTTTTCAATGCTATCGCAACCGCCTAAAACGTCATCGACATAAAAATTATTTTTTATTATGTCACTCTCCAAAGGAAATTATTGATGGGATATGTCTTCGGCAATTTGCATTAAACATCTAGTAGCCAAAAAACTGACCGGGGCTGTGCCATATGTAACGGTATTAAGAGTGTAATGTTAGAGTTGATTATTAGAATTTTCGCGCCAGACTATTCTTTGAAAATCACGTTGTTTTGAATCCACTAAAACTTGTCTGTACATTTTAGCTAGATCACCTATCAGAACGTAATTATGCTGTCTAAAATGAATTAAAATCGAGAACAAATCATTTTGAATTACAGGTCCAACTTTTAAGATATCATTTAATGAAACGCCTGTAGATGATGGCATACTAGCATTGAATACAACCCGAATGCGAGTCGTGGCACTGTCTGGCTTTTCTACGCTGTGATGGGGCATATAAAACATTAAATTAGAAGTTGCAATCTTGTCATTTTCTATTTTTGACATGTGGCCTAAACTGATATATTCGTTCATAAATCTCTTATATTCATTGTACAAGTCGGGCTTCTTTTGGAGTTTTCGTTCAAGTGAATAAAATCTTTTTTCCGCTAAATTTTGAGGATCACCTAATTCGGTGTAATTATTTTTTAAAGGAAGTGTAACTATAAATCTTCCTGATTCGGTCCTACGCGTTGTTTCAATGAAATTTTCTTCGCATTCGATTTCCTCACGTGAATAGTTATTTTTTGTGTTTGAAGGCATTTCTTCCATTATCCAAAACTTTTCTAATTGAAAGTCTAGATTTGAAAATGTCAAGAAACAAGAGTTTGATTGTGTTTTTGTTGCGTTTCCAATATTTCCAAAAACTATCTAGCCAAGACGTGTTTTTTGTAAGATCGGCAAGTTTTTTCCTAGTCTGATTTTTCCTATGCACATAAGCTCATAAAAAACACCCGCGCCTATTAACATATCTACACTGGAGCTTTCATTAAACTTCGAATCAGCTAGCTTAATGCTTTCGGGAATATTAAACATGGTTTTGTCAAAAGAATGCGTAGGTGCATTTTCTGATATAGTTTTAATTACTAAAAATGGTAATTTAATTTCGAAATTTGTATGCACGGAACTGATATTAAGATTTACTCGTCTGAATGTATTGGTGGATGTTTCATTTACTCCAGAAATTGGAATTGCTACACCTTTATTAGTATGAGGTTTTTTTAATTTTTTGTATAAGTTTTCAGATATTAGATTAGCCTGAGAACAGCTGTCAAGAAATGCCCTACCCAATATGGGTTGATTGTTTTTATTATATACATTTACCATCGCAGTTGACAGAAGTGTATACGTATTCGAATTATTTTGGTTTATGTTGGCGGTAATAGTAAAATTTTGAGAACAGTGAATTGAGGATTCGTTTTCGGAATTTGAATTATTTCTCGACATTGCGTTGCTATTTCCATTATTGTATGAAGTACTCGGGGTATTTGTATTTTCAGTAACTTGCGTAAATGTCAGTCCATGTAAAAAAGTACTATGCTTTTTATTGCATTTTTTGCAGCCTGTTGATCTGCAAATGGATGGGGAATGTCCTGGCCTAAGACAATTCGTACAGTATTTAATTTTTTTAACCTCTTTATATCTATCATTTACTGACAAATTCTTAAATTGGTCACAGAAATACAAAAAATGTGCTTTCTTACACAGCGGACACGATGGTTTATCTTCTGATATGTGAAATGTTTTCATTTCGTTCCTTTTAGTGAATGTGGTGTTATCAAGTGATTCCCAAAATACACACTTCTCATTGAGAAAATTTGTAAAATCTGATGTTTTTACGTTAATTTTATTTTTGGAAAAAACTTCCCATTCAGCCCTTAATTTTAAGTCTATTTTTGATACCAAAAGACAAATTAACGGGGTATCCCAATCGTGCACCTTTTCACCCAAACTTTCTAATGAGCGATAATGTTTTAAAAAAGTGTCAACAAAATTTCTTAATGACACGTGTGAACTAAATTTTACCGTGGGCAAATCGAAAAGTATTGTTTTCATATGGGAATGTATTATCGCTTTTTTGTTCTCATACCTATCGCGCAGAAGCTGAATTGCTATATTGTAATTATCAGACGTGATTTTAATTGAACTAATTACTTTTAGGGCATCGCCTTTTAGGGCACCATTTAAGTAATGGAACTTCTGTACATTATCTAAAGCGGGATTATCATGAATTAATGATTTGAAAGTGTCATAAAATTGCGACCAGTCGCCATAACCTCCATGATATTAATTTATTTTTATTTCGGGTAATTTTATATTTAATTTTGTGTTAGAACTGGCATTATTCGAGCTAGAAGCAGTGAAACACGTTTTTAATTACTTTGAATCTCGTGATCGGTATTTTTTGCTTCAATTAAACTTTTAGCTGTTGAAATAAAATCAAAATACTTAGTTTCAAATTCATCACGTTCGTTATTATTAACATCTTCGTCTTTCTGTGCCTGTCCTAGATCAAACAACGTGCTTTCATATTCATCTTGAATTTTATTATACTCTGACAAAATGCTTTGAGCTTCTTCTAATCTTATCTGTAGTTTAGTATATCGTTAGGTTCACTGTATACAAAAGAAGTTACAAAATTGCCGAATCTTGTTACACGTGCTTTGATGCGACCTCGTTGTGCAATTAGTTTATTGACAGATTCTGACATTTTTTCGATAATTCAAGAATAAATTATTGTTGAGGCAATCCAGAAAATGGACAATTTGGGGTTGTGGAAAAATTATGGGACAGGACAAAGGCCTGACCTTTACGAGTTGCCGATCCGTAGGTTTTGTATCCGGCGGTGAAGAATCAATGTATAATTGCTGGCTTGGCCTTTCTTTTGTGCGGCAGGAACCGCGCTCCTTCGATGAAGTAAACTGATCTCCAACAGTATCGGCAATAATTAACGGGACGAATACATTTATTCGTTAGTTTTTATTATTCCACAACAGAATTACATGACATTGTTATTTTTCAACAATTCTATTATCTGACAACGAACATGTGTCGTTTTTGTATTGTTTCGAGTTGACTATACATCGTGTAAAATTATTAGAATGTCCGAACATAAGTAAATAAAACAACTTAGAAGTTATCACAAAGAAAATTATTTAAACACTCGGGGTTGGTTCTGCCTAGGTGTGGCCGTGGAGGCTCCGCGTTTTTATGAGCTCTATGGTTTTTATGTTTTGGTGGTATAACGCCTTTGTTATTTTGTGGTTGTAACCTCGCTTTGACATCTACGTCCGCAAATCTATTTGTTGGAAATAATGGGGACAAAATCAAGTACAATCACCCTCTAAGAAGCCTAATACCTTGGTATACCAGGTGTACAAAAGCCGAGATAAACTTTCACCCGAGGTAGGTTTCAATTCAAGCTTTAAAGCTACTCTACGGCAGTGCCAAATAAAGGGTACAACATCTATAAATCAAATTGAAATAAGCGTGCAATCAGCATGAAAATGAAGCATAAAAATGTCCTTTTTAGGTTACGGGTACAGGCCAAAATACTAGCGTAGGCACAAGATAACAGCCTGCGGAGATAATAAGCAATGTTCGTAAAATGCAGTGTTCCCACTTATCTGAGGCTGCCAGGTGGGCAGGCAGCAATCTGGAGTCCCTCACGATTGTCCGAAACTATAGATGGTGTCTCCCCGTAGACCTAGTGGTTTCCCGTACGCCTCCGAACCAGGTATGCGTGCTGAGTCTAAGTCCTAGTGACTGAACCCGTCGTAGTGGTAGTGGTAGTGGAACATGCGAATGTGGTTTGGTGGTTGGCGCAGTGTGTGTGCGTTGATGTAAAAGCACTGTTGACTTGAGGCTTCGAAACCTGATAGGTACTTGAGACGTGAAGGCTTGAAGATAGGGACTTGGCCTAGAACACACCCGATATCTGTCTTAGCTTACTTTGTACTTGGCTGTGATTATTTCAAAGAAAATGACATGTGCACCATGGACCATGGACGTGTGCGACTAAAAAAAGTCGATAAAAAAACTGTGTCGAGAAGGCTTCAGGTGAATTAAATGTGCAAATTCGAATCCACCCGTCGGTTGTAAGTGAAGGGCACCCCAAGGTACAACTTTCACTCAAAAAAACTTGCTTAACTCACCACCTTCTCACTTTTCTTGAATCGCCCCCTAAGGCACAGGCATGCTACCTTAGCAAGTTCCCACCAAAAAGTGACACAATTTCCCAAGTTCCAGGAAGTGATGTCATGACAGGTGATCGACAGGTGTCATCAAAATATCAATGTCAACACTGTCACACATCAAATATCAAAATTTTAATTTTGTATAAGATGTTTGTAACAAATACTGATAAAAGGCATTTATTCTGGTATTTAATCTCAGCCAAGATAAATTAATGTGCCAAAAGAGGTATTCAGAAAAGTTTTGGTAAGACAGATATAGGTTATGTTTACATTTTGCTTCTTGTATGAAATGTTTGGTTCGGGTGAATAATTTGTTGTTAATTTGTTGTAGACTGCCAATCTATCTAAGCAAGGAGACCCTGGAACACCTGGAGCACCAAAACCCCAGTTTGATGCTATCCGATGATAGATTTGACGAGAAGCGAACAAGGTAAACAAACCACTCGGCGACTGCCAGCAAAAGTTGTAAGATACCTTTTTCTTCTTCTAGGCCTTCGATGTAGCAGTAGATAGAGGGATATTGGAGTGAAAGGACCACCACCGGCAAAGTAACACTTGAAGTGTAAATTATTTTGCTAAAGTTGTCCCGTTAGTTGCGTTCGGAATATATCGCTAATCGTAGGAGTGTGTGCCTTTCAATTATTTGCCTAGGAATACTTTGTGCATTTTAAAACCGTAACACCTTATGTCACTCATTGCAATATCTCAATAATCACAATATTTTAAAACCGTCACTATAAATGCAAAAGCAAATAAAACACTAACGAAATAATTAGATTCTGTTTAAGACCTAAACGAACTAGAATGTTACACTAGCGACATCTTCAATCCAGAAGCCGAACTAAAAAAAAACAAGGCTTATTTTTAAAGTCCTTTTAAAAGGACAGTAGGTTCAAATGGGTTAATTTAATTGATTAGTTGCTGTCGATTGTGTGCTACTATTTTTACACATACTCCAAATACACTGGTATCGTTCAAAATTGCCGGAACTATTATATGAACGGTATATAAAAGGCTGTTCATTTAATGGATATAACTTTTCTAAAGGTATTTTTAAAGCGACAATCGATTCTAAACCTAAAGACACTTCACCTTAAGGTTCCATATTTCAAATAGATAAAGGCGCACACAACCCAGTAAATGGACGCATCGTTTATTTACTGGATTATCGCATTGCACGAACATCAACAGTGAATGAACAGAGAATTTTATTAATTTCGCGGTCTTTTTTAAGATCTTAGGTTATGCTAGACAATAAAGTTGTTTCAAAACAGTAATCTAATACAATGCTTATTAGGTCATGCAAGTAACTTACATAAGATTCTACTAGCGGAGTCACAGATTTGCAACACTTTAAAAAAATCGATTTTTGAGGTTCTCTGCGGCTTGAAATGGGTAGCTGTTAATGATCGTATTTGATTTTATTAACGACTTACGTGCCGAAAAATTGTTTGCGTATGATTATGCGCATGTTGAACATATGTCGTCATTACAAAATAAATTTTATATGGTTTTGTTCATTCTCTGTCGGCGTTCATTCATTGTAGGCCAGGGTAGATAATGTTTGAGAACAAAAAAATCTAGAACAGCATGACACCCATTGGAAAGGGAAGAAAATATAGGAAAAAGAACAGAAAAAATAATTTAAGGGCGATTTGAGGTACGGAAGTTGTAGTGGGTGATCTTTTAGTGGTGGACAACGGTTTATCATGATTTTCGGCAAAACTGCAACTCCTACCGAAAAAAGTTGAATGGCAAAGTTGTAGGCAATAAAAAGATCTACAACTATTGTATTTACACTTTTTTCACATAACCTCAAAATATCCACGAAAAATTGAAATAACCAATTTTTTGGTTTTTAATTTTTATCTCCCACAAAAAAAAATTTTTCCACAAAATTTTGTGAAATCTTACCTTATTATGTCCCGAATACGCTGTAATTTTTTCGAATTAAAATATTTATTTTTACCCCTTTTTTTATTTTAAACCGACAAAGTAACCTCATTTTCAATCGAAAATGCCCACGTCAAAAAAGCTGCTTTTTACAAAAAGTCGGTTCGCTTTTTGTTCGTTGAAACCTCTACTTTCTGATGGTGTAAAAAATATATACATCGCTATGGAAAATTATCTCAAAAAATGCAAAAAACAAAAAACTCAACTTCGAAAAATTTTTTAATCATTGTTTAAAATTTTGCGCTATTTATTAAAATTTACACTTTAATTAGGTACTTGAAAAATTTAAGATTCCATGTTATATTGATAAACCAAGAAATTGCAAATCGATATACAATGTGTCCCGGATAAGAATAAACAGCAGGGGGATCTTGCAAACGGTGAGAGATAGAACAACGGTTAAATGGGGAAAAAGTTGCGAAATTTTGAGGTCAATAAAATGGTACAAACAGATTTCTAATATCTCTTTTCGTTTTTGAGTTATTTTGAAAAAAGTTAAATTTTGCATTTTCGAATTTAAAATTTAAAACACTTTCTTATGTCACTTTTTAACAGGCTTTAAGATGGCGATTTTAGATTTGTTCTGCAACATTTCGTTTTTTGAGAAACCATCTTCAACTAATTTTTTTAAAGACGGACCTGGATTTTTTTGCAGATTTTGAAAACGCCTTTCATTCCAAATACCATGATGTATGACACGAAATATTTTTAAAATGTTTTGAGACAATTATACTGAAAATTTCTTTTTTTTCCATTTTAATACAGAAGAAGTGAGTGGAAAAAAGGAATTTTCAGAATAATCAGCTCAAAACGTTTTAAAAATATTTCCTGTCATACATCATGGTATATGGAATGCAAGGTGTTTTCAAAATCTGCAAAAAAATCCAGGTCTGTATTTAAAAAAAATAAAGTTGAAGATGGTTTCTCAAAAAACGAAATGTTGTAGAACAAATCTAAAAACGCCATCTTAAAGCCCGTTAAAAAGTGACATAAGAAAGTGTTTTTTTCTTTTTTCCTATCTGTGATAACAACTTCAGAAAAAAATAAAATCGAGAATGCAAAATTTCACTTTTTTCAAAATAACTCAATAACGAAAAGAGATGTTAGATATCTGTTTGTACCGTTTTATTGACCTCAAAATTGCGCAACTTTTTCCCCATTTAACCGTTGTTCTATCTCTCACCATTTGCAAGATCCCCATACTGTTCATTCTTATCCGGGACACATTGTATATCGATTTGCAAGTTCTTGGTTTATCAATATAACATGGAATCTTAATTTTTTCAAGTACCTAATTAAAGGGTAAATTTCAATAAATAGCGCAGAATTTTAAACAATGATTAAAATTTTTTTTCGAAGTCGAGTTTTTTGTTTTTTGCATTTTTTGAGAAAATTTTCCATAGTGATGTATATATTTTTTACACCATCAGAAAGTAGAGGTTTCAACGAACAAAAAGAGAACGGACTTTTTTTAAAAAGCAGCTTTTTTGACGTGGGCATTTTCGATTGAAAATGAGGTTACTTTTTCGGTTTAAAATCAAAAAAAAGGGGTAAAAATAAATATTTTGATTCGAAACAATTACAGCGTATTCGGGACATAAGAATGTAAGTTTCCACCAAATTTTGTGGAAATTTTTTTTTTTGTGCGAGATATTTCGATTTTTCGCGGATATTTTGAGGTTATGTGAAAAAAGTGTAAATACAATAGTTGTAGATCTTTTTATTGCCTACAACTTTGCTTTTAGCTTTTTTCGATAGGTGCAGTTTTGCCGGAAATCGTGATAAACCGTTTTCCACCACTAAAAGATCACCCACTACAACTTCCGTACCTCAAATCGCCCTTAAATTGTTTTTGATGTTCTTTTTGCTATATTTTCTTCCTTTTCCAATGGGTTTCATACTGTTCTAAATTTTTTTCACTTTTTGCCATTTTCAAAGGCTTAGGCCCTGGCCTATTGGTGCCGTTACTAATTTCACATGCAAACGGAATAAAAAAATCACATTCAACACTGAAGTCTCTAAAAAAAACACTAAAGCCTTGCTATCCACAAAAAAACTATTTCCTCGCTTTTCCAAGAATTGAATGCCTCCTCCACTGTTTACCTTTTGTATTGCCATACCAATCGATGACAAGATGCAATAAAATAGCACTGTCTTTGTGTAATGTGTAACTGTCCCTGAATTTGGTAATGGTAATTGCGGCCGTCATTTAGAAGAAAATTGTCATGTTATCTAGAGTGCAATATTTTATTAATTTCGTTAAAATTGCCTCTCTTGGGTGCATCTCAGCAGAGACCTTGGGACATTTAATTTCCACTAGTCCGTCATTTCCAATTAATCCGTCTGGGCTTGCAGCAAGCTCCGGATATATCTCATCCACAAATAATCCACAAATTATTTCCACGCCATACTCGTGTTCAAATTGGGTCTTTGCCGGGGCTTCATGATCAATTCCGTATTTTGTAGCAGTGTTTTCTTTGAAAACACTGTACAATGTATTTCTTAAAAGCCAGCTCCATACATTGGGACCAATATTGGGGCCAACATTTGAACCAACTTTACTGGTCGTTCACGGGAGTGTCTACATATTGGCCGAATATTGGCTCCAAGCTCATTCCTTGGTGAACTGAGCCAACGTGAACGAAATTATGTCTGATAGAGGTAATGCGTTGTGTGCATTTGCTGTGATGAGTGCTAATAATTATATGTTAAATTTAATTCTACAAAACAGAAATCCTCGTAAAAGACGATGGTGGGTCACAACGCTCCATAGATTACGGAATCAGTGAGTACAAAATATAATTAAAAATATTCGTTAGATTTTTAATTACAATTTATTTATTTTACTTATGTAAATTTTGTTTTAGGTATGACGGACGTCAGTTGTTGCACAACTTAATTCAAGAACCTTCAGGGGAATTCAACAATTTCTGCCGTATGTCTTCAATAGATTTTGAATATCTTCTTCAATTGAACCTAGAATAAAGAAAAAAGATACTTTTTGGAGGGAAGCTATACCTGCAAAAGTACGATTAGCAGTTACACTGAGATTTCTTGCAACAGGAGATAGCTTTAAAAGCTTCCAGTTTCTTTTCAAAATCTCAAGCCAAGTTATTTAGCTGATAGTACCTGAAGTTTGTGAAGCACTATGTGAATCATTAAAAGACTTTGTTAAGGTAAGTCATGATATTTTTTATTGAAAATTAAAATATAATTATTAAAGTAGTTAGGTACTTAAAAATAACTTATACAAACTCAGTAACAGTAACAGATGCTATCATTTAGCGCCATCATAAACGCTCTGCGTACTACGTCGTTTGAAATTATGTGTACTTGTTGATCTGGTTGCATTGAGAAAGTTGGGTTGAGTGTTTCATAACTAGGATTTTGATTCCTATAAGATGACACAAACAATTATTCCTGCTGTGTCGTAGGTGAAGGTGAAGGTTGTGGCTGTGATGCCGACGATGAACTCTGTGTTAAACTCAGAGATGGTGCCATAGAAAAGTTATTTCGACTCACACGTTTTGTTTTATTATAAATAAGTTCGCCTATTTCATGCATTATTTCTTCTTGATTTTTTCGTTTAACTTTTTATTTTTTTTTGCAAGAAGTTGACAAAAAAGATCAACTTCATCGGCCTCTGATCTTGCAGCGATGTTACCTATCAAATGAAAAGCTTGATCCATCTACTTCTTCGCTACCTAACCTTTACTAATAGTGTCACGACTGGAATCGTGACCGGGGGTGAGCATCAGAGGTAGTTCAATAATTGAGACGTAATTAAAGAAACAAAATATTTATTTATGCCTTGTACGGAGATAGAATCATATCCCAGAAGGGAGTAAAATACACAGACTTATATTAGAATAATGCTTGTTACTGGTGGGTCCAACATCTCGCTCGCCGACCAGGGGGAAGTCACCGGCTGTCAACCAGAGTATCTCGTCGTCATCCCGAAGAGTATTCTATCGTCGTTCCGTAGGGTTGAGTAGAGTTGAGGTCTTGAGGTGTAAGTTGAGTAGTGCAGTACGAACCGGGGCGCCTGGAACCGATCGTCGATCACTGATCCCCCGAAATGCGGACCACCGGTATTTAAACCTTTAGTGGAAACCGAGTCAGCACTTCGCGGGCAATCGCCCGATATGGTTCGCTTTGCCATTAACGGAAAAGTTAGATTTGCAATTCAGCAATTTAGCAATAATTTTGAGGTTTATGAACTTTCCGAATTTGTCTAAAAATATGTTAGGACCCGATCTTATTTTCTCTGGTTGACAATAGGAAGCGTAATAAAAAATTATCATTGTTTTTTCGGTTTCAGATTCCTGCAACTAAAGACAAATGGCTTGCTGTAATTCGTGGATTTGAAAAGACTTGGCAATTTCCATATTGCTTAAGAGCACTAGATGGCAAACATATCATAATAGCACCTATTAACAGTGGATCGGAGTTTTTTAATTACAAACATACCTTTAGTATTATATTGCTAGCTGATAGTGATTATATTTTTTTATTTGCCGATGTCGGTACTCACGGACGAATGAGTGATGGTGGAGTTTTTATGACAGTTTATTTTATGAGAAAATTAAAGAAAACGACGCTGATTTCCCAGAAGCAACTCCCCTACCCGGCCGAAATATGGCTGTACCATATGTGTTTGTGAAACCCTTTCCCGGCGTACCTCCCAGTGGCAGTGAACAGAGAATCTTTAACCAACGGCTATCACGTGCCCGTGTAGTAATTGAAAGCACTTTTGGAATTATGACATCGGTTTTTAAAGTATTTGGAAAACCTATGTTGCTGCAACCCCGAAAAGCATCAATTATAACTTTGACTTGTGTAATATTGCATAACTTTTTTTAAAAACGTCCACGTTCAAAAAATATGTACATGCCTGAAGCTATGCGAGACACCATTTCGAACGAGCAACAAAATTGTTTGATTCCATTAGGTCAAGTCCCGAGACCATCAACAGAAAATGCAAGGGAAATACATGATGAATTTGCAAACTATTAATTTGTACTTAGATACACAATAAATAAACCTAATGTTTTAATAAATACTAATAATTAAAAATATTTTGTTTTATTTCACTTACCTCTGTGTTTATTGTCACATTATCTCCTTTGTTGTATACTGGTCCCAAAAAACTTTGTAGTCAACCAACATATAACAGAGATTTATCAAAGTAAACAAACATTACGCCCGTGTGTACAACGTTTACCTGTGATAGGTTATGTCCTGAGAAATATCAATTTGGCCACACACCACACACTCTTTGCGTCCCATTGTATACAAAATCAGTCACTATATGCTAAATAGGTACTAATAAATATTTATAAATTAACAAAAAAGCACTTGACACTATGGAAAGAACATAAACAATGAAGTGTACGTTGAGGATTTTATTAAAGTGATAATTAGCATACTATAATTACAGCGCAATTTAGTTTTAGTTTAAAATTGTCACATACAAGGAATTAATAGCTACATTTTTTGATGGTGGTGTGTCTTCATTTAATCCCATTATTAAACCCGTCTATTTTGAAATTAAATGCTATGTAAACACTATAAAAGATGTTGGCTCTGTTTAGTTTTTGTTCTTACTCCCTCTATCCTTGGTTAGTTCTCTGATGTAAAATCTAAACTGCAATAGCAGCAATAGATAGATCAACAATAACACAAAACATAAAAATCACTTGTAAAAAAAACCTTGGATTACGTCGACAATTAGTAGTATAAATAATAAAAACGAGAGACAAGATGTTTCAACTATATAAAAGAACACACAACACTAACATATTTAATGAGTACAAAAGACAAAGAAATCTGGTGGTTCTGCGTATTAAAAAGGCAAAGAGCAATTATTATAGAAATATAATAAATGACAACAAAAACCATATAAAAAATGTGGGAAAGTATAAAAACGAACAGCGATATTTCTTTATCAACTTTTGTTTATATATAAGTTTTTTTTGTTACTAATTATTAATAATTATGCAAAACAATTCTTCATCAGACGAGGAATAAGCTATTTTGTTACTTGCAGTAGCTACAGGTGAACGTGAAAGGTAAAAGCAATTCATTGAATACATATAAAATATTTTTAAATATGAATAAAAACTAACCAATTATTTGTTTCTTGCACAAAAATAAAAAGGAAATGGATCCATAAAGTTAATAAAGACAGGCAGAAGTATTTAGAATTTCATACACTCATGTAACAGCTTAGACAAGATGAAAAGCGATTTTATAAATATTTTCGTATGACTAGTGACTGTTTTGATGACATTTTGCACTTGATTAAAGATGATATCCAGAAGCAAGATACCAATTACCGGAGGAACATATGGCAATTATGTTAAGGTAAGAGCAATAAAAACAAAACGTTTTTAATAGTAGGGCAGAATAAATCCCAGAACAGAAGGCTCGTTAGAGACATATATCAAGTCTTAGTCCAACTGTAAGCTGACTATCTCGCACATCTTTGACCGATCCGAAATAAATTATATAGTAAGTGATCTATTTGTGTGCAGATAATTTTCCATATAAATGATATCCAAATATGTGAGATTCTTGGCAAATAATCCGCTTCCAAATGGTCTCAGACTTGACATATAACATATTCTTTCTAGGTATTTAGTCTGTAGTATTAGGAGTTTAAAACAAATATGTTTGGTATCTAATTACTTTTATTTCTATGAATTATATTCATATGAAGCACTGAAATCTGAAAAGTAAAAATGCAATGAAGTATGTGATTTTTCGGTTTGTACAGCTGCTGGTTGTAAAGTTTGAAATGAAGTCGATTCTCCTGAATTATATTCTGTAACCATTGTAGGTGAAGAATATGTTGATAATGGTGCAAGTGTGGTCTACGTTAAGTTACTATTATTAGATGAAGGTCTTGATTTATTTTCCATTTCTTATAAATGTTGTAGTTGTGTTCCATAATTATTCGGGCCATTTTCATTTTATTAATAGCTTGCCTTTTAAGAGAAAATGTGTTTACTGTTTTGGCATATCCAGCAAATATTAAATCGTTGGCAGTGTTACCAGTGGTGCGTTGCCGCTTATTCTCAAAATACTTGACTACCGCCTCTACTGGTGAACTTTTTTCTTGTTCAACAGAAAGTTTTCGGCCTCTTTTTTTATTTTGTATTGGCGACTGTGACTGTTTGGTTGATGGTGTGAATAATGATTTGGATGTTGTAATCTCTGTATCTATCAATGTAGCTGTTTTTTGAGCAATTGGCTCTCTATTCTCTTCATCAAAATCATCATCGGTGAAGACATTGTCTTGTGTTAATTCATTTTCTGTTATCTCACTACCATTGGCCTCCTCATTGATTGAAGCAATGTTAGAATCCGTTTGAGCAAATGCCATGTAAGGGCGAAAAAACTCCACTTGTTGTGACCACTGCCAATTCTTATAATTTTTTCCTTTTGCGAGTTGTCCTGTTTTTGTTTTGGAACTTCTTAAATATTTAGCATAAGATTCTTCTATTTTTTTAACGTCATCTCCTAAAAAACACTGTTTTAGATTTCTTGCCACTGGAGATTCTTACAGTACAATTGGGCATAGTTGGGGTCGGATTTATTACTGTGTGACAAATTGTGAAAGAAGTCTGCAGTTCCATTTGTATAAGAATGCAAGAGCTATATATGCCAGAACCAACAACGGATATGTGGAAAAAATCAGAACAAGGGTTTTACGACATATGGCAATTTCTATTGTCTTAATGGCAATTGTTGGACCTGATTATAAATTTATGTGTTGATATCGGATATTGGAAAAAACAGTGAAGAATCTGTTATGGACAAGAGATTTTCAGCTGGTTTAATGAATGTTCCATTAGATAAAAGTTTACCAGGAAAAAATGAACCTATCCCTCACGTTATAATCGGTGATGAGGCTTTCGCGCTAAAACCTATGCTAATGAGACCATTCCCTTATAGACAATCTAAAAGGGATATTTGCAAGGAAAAATGTAACTCCAGTCTTTGCAGAGCAAGACGCGTTGTCGAAAATGCTTTTGAAATTTTACCTCAAAAAAGGCATATGTCCCAAAAAATTGCAAGTTTAGCAAATTCAAACTTATTTATAAGAACGGAGATAAGAGAAATACTACTAACTACAGACCAATAAGTCTTAAATCAAATGTATGTAAAATTTTTGCAAAAGCACTAAAAGCAGGGATGATGAGTTTCTAAAAAAATATACTAATGTACTATCGGATCTACAATTCGGCTTTATTGAAAATAGATCTACAAATGACACAATCGCTATGTTAGTAAATAAAATTACTTCTTGTCTAGACCATGGTTATTCATGAAAAGCTTCTGCTGAGACTTTACAATATGGGAATACGTGGACCAGCTCATGACGTGTTAAAGAGCTACCGGAAACAAATAATAATAATAGTATCAAAGCAAAAATATAATTTGGAATCCCCCAAGGGGCAGTTATTGGACCAATTCTATTTATATCCTACATAAATGAATTACTCACCTTAGATTGTTCAGGAACCATAATATCTTATGCAGATGACACAGTTCACTTTGTGAAGGCGGAAGACTGGACCCAAGTTGAAAGTGCAGTCAGATTTAAGGTTAATAACAGACTGGCTAGACGAAAGCTTACTTAAAATAAATGTAAAAAAGAACTGAATACGTACCGTTTGCATACTATAAGAATAAGCTGCCTCCAAATAGCAGCCTCCAGGTATATTTACCTAACAGAAACGCCACTTGGACATAATATGGACTTCGAATATGAAGTACTCGCACTTGCTCTATTAATTAAAATGAATTGTAGACGACGAAAATGTCAACGTAAATACTGGGTGCATCCTTTACTAAATTCACGAGAAAAACATGGCCATTTTTTCACTCTACAAAGAATTAAGGGAAAATGGAGCAAAATTTTTCAATTACTTCAGGATGACCATAACCACATTTGATGGATTGCATAACATCTTGCTACGTTATTATTTTACCTACCTAAATTTGTTGGTGAGTATCGAGCGGCCGCCAGCTAACAGTGGAGATGGGTGTGGGTAATATAAAATTTTATATGAAGGCGCCACCTAGTTTGTATGCTCTACATGTCAAATAATTTGTTTAAGTCCAAACTGGGAAAATCCTTCGTAGGTGTAAAAAAGAATCAAAAAATATTTACAAAATTTACTCAAAAGGGTGAAGTTTCAAGTTATGACCTTCATGTTCACTATCAATATTGATATTGTTATAGTAGACTTCTTGAAACCAAACGTAGTTAAAAAATTTTTTGCAGATCTTTGTCGCTGCCTATTTTCATCATTTAGGGGAAATATTCATAGCTTTGCTTTCGTACATGGTTAGTAGATGGCCTTTTAATTGCACGCGATTGCGCATTGTTAATAATATATTTTCTTATATCTGTCCAAAAAAAGTTTTGCCAGTACCTGGCGCCCTCCACCGATAACATCCAAACTACGGACGAATTTAAATTTCTCGCCTCAATTAAACAACTCCTAGATCTCTAAGAGTACGAAAACACTGCATACATCTTTGAAAATATAGTGTGGTGATTAGTTTGAGCTGCTTACAGTAAAAATTCATCCAGAGTATAATTGTTCTAAAAGGTCAGATTCGTATTCAAGGACCTCGAAAATAGGGGGTATTCAAAATTTCAAAACAGGGCTGCATACACCTTGTGGAAGTTTTACCGAAAGACATTATACGATAAGGTGTTTGTATTGGAAAACATAAAAAAAGGAAATACCTACCATTGTAAACCATTTTTAGGATTTGCCCCTCAATGAAAAACTGTTATAACAAGATAATTAATATTCCCACACAATCCTTATTAAATTTATTGTTTTACTTCATAGAAGTAAAATATTTTATATTGTATAAAAAATAATGAAATGGTTATTGTATAGTTTACGTTATATAACTAAGTTGTCTTTTCTCCATTCTGAAAGTGACATCAAACCATTTATTTCAGAAAAAATAAGTACAAAGAACAAACAACATAGAGAACGTCTATATATACTCGACCTTTACGAATGCCGCTTTCCGACTGACTGCTTGCGAATTAACGGTCGGTATTTAATTGCGCGCGAAAAGCAGCATCGGTACATGCAGCTTTTTAACTTTTGTTTCGCCGAGATCAATTGCTAAGTAATTTTTGTTTACAAGCGGCATATGAGTCAGAACGTCATAAAAATGTAAGTTAAAAACTGCTTTTTAACATACATTTTTATGACGTTCTGGCAGTTTAAATAAATACACAGTAAAAATGGAGAGCGAACTTATACAATCAAAACATACTCAGGATGGTGTATATAGGTCCAGCCTTTTGAGTTAAATTTATTATAGCTAATTTTATCTTCATGTGTTTTCCAGAGAGTAAAAGTAATTTAATGTAGTATAAAACTAAAATTACACTGAAGATTGTAAAAAATAATTAATAGAGTGTAAATTTAATCCAAAGCCCTGTAAAAATAAATTGTTTTTCACTACACGCAACAGTGTAATTTAACAGTGTGCAAAAATGTTTTTTTTTCACTCACGAGTGTAAAGCCAGATTCCCACGACGTGAGATTTGGCAAGTGTAGCGACTTACCAAGTCAATTATATATATTTTTTAGAAGCGCTGGTGTGCCGAGCCTCTGGCATTCCCATGGCGCGCAAAATTAATTTGCCGAACCAGTCTACAATTGACAAAGACTGGCTTGGCATATTCAGTTTGGTGTGAGCAGTGGAGTAAAGAAGACTAATATTGAACTGGAAGATAGAAGATCTGACACGGAGGATTTTCCACTGAAATTTGATTCAATTCGTTTCCAGGCATCATAAACCAAGTTTCTGTTTTTGTGATCCCGAAGCTCCTCCTGATATTTTTAATTTAGATAATCTGCAACCTTATCTATATTAAGACGATATGTTTTTTCAATATTCGGCCTCTTTGTTATATATATTTTTTATAAAAAGGTGATCCGCTTCACCCATATTGTGGGGTGAAATGGATCACCCTTGATTTTTCATGTAAAATCACTTCAATCTTGATAAGGGGTGAAGTGGATCGTAAAAATGTTTTTTTAAAAAAGTTATACATTATATTTCAGATTTTATTCTACATTCTTCTCAATGCATTTAATTAGGAATCTTTGCCTTCTAATCTGCTTCACATGCACCTTCTTAACAACCATATTTGTGTCAACTGGTCTGATATCTTCCTGTTCAGGGTACACAAAGTGTAACACCCATCTGTTAAAATGTGTATGGGTTCTTTGATAAAAGGGCAAACAGAAACATTCCTCAAAACGTTTTTATTTTACATACAAATAAGTTGAAACTGGATACATACAGTACGGTGGATTCTGATTTCTTTGTCCAGTAAACCGCTCTATAACTGTGGCAATGGTTGGAGACCTTCCAATGGTGAAACTATGCGTACGATCTCTTCAGCAGGAACCGGCAAACAATATGGCGCAACTCTTGGACTGGGAAGAGATCCTCTTGTTGGTTTCTCGTCGTCCAACGCACCGCTCTCCTCCCAAACTTCTCCAGGCCACTGACGTGACTGACGGCCCTCACAGTCTATATACCGACTCTCACTGTTATCGCACAACAACCGGGCGAATCATCTAAACTAAGGACTATTTGCTTCTATTTACTTCTTTACCGCTATCGTAAAAGTTTTCATCAATAGGCGAGGAGGACCTTTCATTAGATGGTTCTCCAACGTCGTAATCCCTTCTGATATAAGAAGGAACTACCAAAAATGCAAAATATAAAAATAATGACACTTACCTAAAATATCTCCTTCACTTTCAATTTCTTCTCCTTCGATTTCACTATCTTTTCCATCTTTCTCGCTGTTAACAGCGTTAATGTCTTTTCCTGCTTCCATGTTTATTTTTTCCCGCGGCCCATTTTGGGTTTGTTTGAGTCCTCCTTTCTAAATTGTTTTAAAATATCTACGAATGAGTCTGTCCAACGTTCTATGTTTGTGGCCTCTTCATGTGTTTTCTGGATTTTATTGAGGACTTTAGTGAGGTCAAAGGGTACAATTCTACATGCTCTAAATCCGGAATTTACACCTACTTCTCCAAACGCTCTTTTTAGCAACCTAGGAAATTCTGGTTTTGTCAAAACTTCCCTGTAAGTTTTTTTCCAATCTAGCAAGACTTTCCTCCAAGCACTTTTTAGAGGCCGAAAATACGCTACATCGAGTGGCTGACACATGTGAGTAGTATTGGGAATAAATAGAACAAAGCTAATATTGTTTTCTTTGCAACTTTTCACGACGCTTAAAGTTAAAGGGCTAGACAAGTTGTCGCATATTGTCACAACTGGGTGCCTTCACACGGGACCTCTACCATGTGTCGCACTACTTGTGTGTGCCGGAGGGTTGGATTGACCCTCACGGCTTGCCGGGATCACTGGGTGCGGGAGTCGCGAAGCGCGGATTGAAGAAGACAGCAGGTACAAAGTAGGGTGATGTTTATTCTTCCACTCACAGAATTTATATTCGCAGATTTTGCGGACTCGGCGATTGGACTTTGATTTATCTAATGTTTATCTTATCGAATAATCCTCGTATGTTTTGTTATTAATTGTCCCCTGTATTTATAAATTTGTATGTTATCTTTACTTGTTATGATTTAGTAGAAATGAGTTTGAATGGTTTGGTCATCGGTCCACAGATGCCACTTTGTTCACAATATCATTACCTTCGGTCCTTCCAGTCGTCTAAAGTAAGGTAACATAATTTTAAAGAACCAATCCTCGAACATCTCAGAATCAAACCATCCAGACATATTACTGTTATATTCAGAACCTTCAATCCCACCTTCTGTCCATCCTGCATAAATATAAATGTTTCGCCTTATATACTGTATAAGGTGGTAAAACATTGCCGTTTGCAGCAGCTGCCACCATTACACTTATACTGGTTTTTGAGGTATCCATAATTTTTTCGGCATGTTTTACACCTCTTTTGCAAATTATTTTCACAGAGCCGGGGTCATCGCAAAAATTAGTTTAAGTCATAGTTGACGATATTACTAAGCTCCACTGATTCTAGGGTGACATTTAGATTGTTAAAATAATCTTCTGTTGTTTTTCTGGTCACCAAAGCACGAACCCTTTTTATATTTTCTGAAAATTTCAAAGTTAGCACTTTGTTTCCTTGCATAAAATTAATAAGCCAGTCCGTTTCAGGACGATTTTTCTTAAATTTGGTCGTAACACCCCGCTTATTAAAATAACATTGGACTAAATTTTGAATATCCCGCTTTTGGAATGGCAATCCCCACCGTGCGCATTGAAGTAAACCTTCGACAATGTCCGATTCTTCTTTCTGCGACAGTACTGTCTGGCCCCATATTTTTTAAATTCCGATTTTTTAGCCACTTTTGAAGTGTGGTATACGGCACTGCGTATGTTTCGGAAGCTTCCCGTATGGAAATTCTACCAAAGCGCACTTGTTCTATCGCTTGTTTTAAATACTTGATATAATTTCGTTTCCCTGCAGGTCCTATTTTTTCTTATAATTTCGCGGCATGATCCTCTTCACCCCTACAAGTGTGTATTTTTACTAAAATCGCCCCAGAAAAAGTACTCTATGACCTTGAGACAAAAATAAAATTTTCACAACAGCCTCAAAAAACATATATTCAAATGAAACTTACACCTGCTCGGGTTTTTTAGATACAGCATTTTGATTTTAAGTAAATAAAAATATTAAAAATAATACTGAGTAGCAGCCTGTAATGCACACACAAGCTTCATTTTGAGGTTATGTTTGGTAAATATGAAAAGTTTCAAGCATACTTCATTACCAACTGTAAGTTTGTGAGTTCATCTACCGGTCAACAGGTGTCACTAGAGGTCTTATAAATAATTGACACTGATCCGTTTCACCCCACCCGATTGTCTTCACCCCGTTTTACGTACTAATTTCTCATACATTGTTAGGAGACTTACGTCGTGAACCATCAAATTATTTTCAAATTTTTTATCGAATGTCGTCTACAGATTTTGAATTTTTGCTAAATAAAATTTGCTATTAAAATAAAAAAATATGCTTTTTCAACTAAAAATATGATAAACAAAAAATACAGAGAAATATATATATACAGACAAATGTATGTTTTATGTTCCACTAAAAATAATATGATAACATAAAAAATTCATACAGAGAAATATACAGGGTGTTCGAAAAATAGACGGAGATATTTCAGAGGGTGATTCCTAAAAATGAAAAAAGTTTCTATAAATATGGGTCCGGAAATGCAGAGTTTTCAAGATACAGAATGTTAAATTTAAAAAAAAAATCTTAAAAAATAACGATTCTGTTGAAATTTGGCAATGTTATTTGTTGTATTAAGAGGCTAATTTAGCCCTAATATCTAGATTAAAATTATTAAGTCCAGTGGCGTCCCGGGGGCACCTTAGCGAATATTATTGGGAAAAAAATGTACGCCACTGCCTTGAAAACTCTGCATTTCCGGATCCATATTTATAGAAACTTTTTTTATATTTTTTAACAGGGAATCACCCTCTAAAATATCTCCGTCTATTTTTCGAACACCCTGTATACAGACAAATATATAAAAAATAAAAATACTTATACCTATTATAAAAAAAATACTTTTTCCTATTATATACATTTCTAAACACATCTAAATATATACAGGATGGTTCTTAATAACATGCTAATACTTATGGGAGTTATTCTTGGATCCATTTTAGAAAAAACTTTATATGAACTTTATATGAACATATGTCCTAAAAGTCTTAACTTTTGAGATACAGGGTTGTAAAACTGGAACCATGATAATGGTAATGTTAAGGACTTAAATACGTCTACAACTAAACTATGTAGACAACTGTTTATGTTTACAAACAAAATTGCAAAATCTGTCAACTAGATCGTTTGAATAATTGTTAATATATAATTTTATACCAAGGTGCAAATGAATGAGTTTTATTTTGTATGCGAAAACCGTACATTTGCTCAGAAAGGAATGAGGATTTCAAAAAGAATTTTTACTTGAAGAAAAAGCAGTGACGTAACATTTTTTTTAATATTCAATTCAAAACCCATACAAACGCCACTGGTAAAAGTAATAAAATTGTTTGGACGTCAGAAAATGTATCTTGCATAGAAATCGTGTACTAAATTTCACAAAATATCTAGGGTAATACCAATGTTATAATAAAAAAAGATTTTTTCTTAAAATTTTAACCCTCTGTAGTTTAAAAGTTAAGACTCAAAATGGATTCAAGAATAACCCCCTTAAGTATTAGCATCTTATTAAGAAATACCCTGTATATACACACACCCACTAGGGGAGTTGCTTCAACAATTCCTCATACCCTTTCGCATCTTTCTTACATTCATCATATTCATTCTCCGCTTGCTTTAAAATATTTTTTATTCCTTTCACTCTTTCTTCATACTTCTTAAGCTCACTCTTCTTTCTTTCAATTTCACTTTTACACTTCCCCATTCGATCTTTTCCGCTCTCAATTTGAGATTTGACACTCTCACGCATTTCCTCAATCGTTTCCACAACATTCTTACTTCTTCCTTTCTCGCAACTCCCCTTTTTGGGTGTTGAAGTAGGACGTTTCCCAAGCAGGACATTAATGTTTTTACCCGCCCTCTTTTTGAACGATGTTTTTTCACTTATTAGTTTTTTACAATTAGTTTGCCTTTCGGGCGATGACGACGAGGATGATGAAGACGATGACGACTCTGACGACGACATCCTAGAGTGCGACGCCCTGGACGAGGACGACTCCACTCGCGACTCCACCTGCGGGGCGATTCTAGAGTGCGATGCCCTGGTCGAGGACGATTCCGCTCGCGACGCCAAACGAGGGTCGATCCTTGAGGGGGTGGCGCAGGGCACAAAGTCATCGACGGTCATATCGCCCAACTGTGATAGAGAAAGACGCATTATTTGAAAAACATAGATTGTTAAAGTTAGCTTACACGCATCGGCACGTAGGGGTCAGACTCCAAATCGGCTAGTAAGCTTGCATTTGGCTCTGGGATCTTTAAAAGGAAAATGTTATTTGAAGAATTATCGATCAATGCAAACTTACGGAATGTTCGTTTATAATTGAAATGACAGCATTTGTAGTCTCCTCGCCAGTTGGCTGAAAGTAAATTTGACATGTAAAAAAATATGAATACAAATGGATGTACTTTATAGATTAGGTTTGTACGTAAGTCACTGGAATCTAAAAATAGTTTATAATACTATAATTTGTGAAAATTCATTTTTTGTATTATTTTATATTTAAAAAGATGATGAAGATCGTTTGCAAATTTTACAAAACAAACCGATGATATTAGGGTAAAACAAGTCAAAATTTTAAATAGAAAATTATTTAGAATATAGAACTTTAGTACTCATAAAATTAAAACACTTTAACCTCCAGACGCATTACCGAAAATCTTGAATAATAAATTTTACTACAACAATAAACCCGACCTGTATTGGGGTATGAAATATCATCTAGAATAATAAATTTTACTACTTTGGTATTTTTCCATACAATGATATTCAACTGGAAAAATATTACTTTATAACCTAAGGTAAAATTTACAATTTTGGAGAGGTTCCTTGAAATTTTTATGCTGAATAATAAAGTTTACAATTTTGAAATTTCAATACAATGGTATTAGACTGGTCAAATATCACTTTACAATCTTTACGAGCTAAATTTACAATTGAGGCCCTTAGAATAAGAAGGGTATAAGTGCCATCATTAACATTTTGAGATATTTACATCTAAAGTTAACTGAATAACTAAAAAAGCTGAAACATTGTTTTATCCTTTTCTATTTACTTTATTAGTAATTGTGTCTTGTACTATGGGGATTATTTTTTCAAATAAAAAATTATAAAAAAAAAATTAGAAAAACGCACTTATACCCATTTTATTCTAAACTTTATTTTGTTCTAAGGTACAAAGATGCAACCAAAATACACTTAAAATGTATTTATTTCACTGAAAAAAAACAGGTAATACCATAGAAATATTCGTAATACAACGGATAGCAAAAATCTAAACACTATTCATCGTCTGAATACAATAAAAAATCCACATCTTCGTGGCCTTCGCTATCCTCTTCTTCTGCATTTTCTTCTGGTAACTGTACTTCTTCTGGCTTCTCTACCGATTTTCTGTTTCCTTCACTTGTATTAGCCTTATTGGTTGAACTCTTTTGTCCTTTATTTTTGCGTTGGGTTTGTTTTTCGTGCTGAATACTGTTATAAAACTCGTGGTATAATGGAGGAATATAATCTAGCAGAGACTGCAAGTTTTTCCATTTCGCTTCTTTTATTCTTAAACTATCTTCGTTCAGCATGAAAAACATGTTTTGAAAGCTTAAATTCGGCCTGCCTGTTACTTTGGATGGGCATATGCATTTAAAAAAAGACATTGCTTGCTCCACTGTTAGTTTATACTGAAACGAAAATGTCTCTGCGGTCTTTGAATAAAAGAAGTACTGAATTCCCCTCCACTTGATAACATGCTTATCCGTGTCTTTTTTAGGGTCACTTATGATCTGGTTCAATTGAGCAAAACTAACTTTTTAGATGATTTTTCAATAACGTTTTTCCAATGCTCTGGGATAAAGACCTGCGGAATTTTTCGTTTAACTTTTTCGATAATACCAAAATCCTGGTCACACTCCATGAAAGTGTGGCCTGGCTCTAAAAATTTATGATGTATTTCCTGAATTTTTGTTGCTTTTACTACAAACATAAATAATTTTGTTATATTCTTATTTTTGTTCTGCCCGCCGCAGGAATCACTGTAGGCTATAATTCTCGTTATATTTTCAGGTATAACTTGATTAAAAAAATGTATCAAACATGAGCCGATTTCTTGTGAGCCTCTAGACGCAACTGTCTCATCCCAGACATACATATGTGATTTGCCGGTTACCAGATTATGTATACAGAAATTATAAGTCCAGAGTTGCCGGAGATAAAATACTTTCGATGTAGTGATAAGTGGGTTGGGTAGTGCTTGCTGAAGGTCAAAGCATATCACACATGTATTAGTAGAATCTTTGTTATCTAAAATATCCGACTTCTTAGAGGCCAGTGCCTTTTCTGCCTTTCTAAGATGGACGGCCTGGTTTACTTTTGCCTCCCTGATCTTAGTTTCATCTTGGAAATGTTTAATAATATTTGCATAGTTGTCACATTTACTGCAAGTATCGGAGTTTGGACGGTGAAACCTAAGATTGAATTCCGTATTAAATATATACCTGCAATAAGACTCATTCACAGGGGTACTGTTATTTTCTCTACAGTATTCAATATACAAACTAAACATTTTTTTCACATTGAGTTCTGGTGACAGATATCGAGTATTAAAATTTGATTTTCTGGAGTAGTGGGATGTGTACTTGGGAAACATTTTGATATGTTCCACAACTAATGTTTGACGTGCACATTCCATTATTCTACCAGGGCCGGTACCTCTTTGATCCTTGGCGCATATACCAACAGCACTTGTCTTTGCACAAACCGTCGTAAACCTTTTGTTGCTTATATCAAGTGTTCTGAGAAAGAACATCTTACATACTCGCTTATTAAGTAAGGAGATTTCCGTACTAAACTGTTTGCCATGGTTCGTATTTCTTTTTCTCTGAACGCCTTTTTTCTTTATGCATGAAGAAATGAAAGAATTTTGTAGGTCATAGCATGATAAACCATAAAACTTTTGAAATAGTTCTTGCCTTTCTTCTTCACAAATTTGGGTGCAATTGTATCTACACGTATGCTCATATGGTTTTACATTACGTGGTGTATGTTGCTTATTTTTGTGGTCAGTGTATGCTTTTCCTGAATTTCGCAGCAGCTTCTTTTTGTTTATTTTCCATTCACTTTCGTTACGCCTTCTTTTCCTCGTTTTTAATGGCACCTAAATATTTCCCTCTGCAGCGTTTTCATTCGATCCATCATCATCATCAGTGGAATTATCACTTTCAGTTTCAGGTATATAATCACTCCCTTCGTCAGTTGCATATGGATCAGAAAGATCGCCAGTATCTGAAAATTCAAGCCTATTTAAATTCTCTCAAATCAAAAATATATAAGAATATGTGTATTTCAGTTAAATTTAATGTATGTACTTAGATACCACATGTTGACACTACAAATAAAGCTTTCTCACGGTTGAAAATTATTGAAACTGCCTATGTTATTGGCTTTTGTAAACAAACCTAACCTATAAAATGTAACAATCTTTTGTCTTACCTTCTGGAATTTCCATAGAAATGTCACTTTCGATTTCTAAATATAACACAAAACACTACCAGTTGTGGACCTTTATGCACTTCAATGTTTACTAAATACAAACAGGATAGTAAGGGCAAAAACAACACCTTGAAAACACAACCGATGCTTTCATAAAGTTCAAGTGTACGTTAAATCACAAAACATTAAATTAATAAATTGTTGGAATAAAATGGGTACAAGTGCACTTGCATCCCTTTTATTCTAAATATGTTTCCCTTCCCAAATACATAGTATTTCTACTCGCCAACAGATCGCGCTAAACGCCGAAATTCACTTGAATATCTTTTATACCAAACAAATAGGAACTTCATGTATTCAAATATGCACTTAACTCAGATTTGTTCAAAAATGCACTTATACCCCTTTTATTCTAGGCGCCTCAATTGTGGTACCCCCAAACTGGATACTTTAACGACTAAGCAAATGAAAATTTTAAGCAGAATAATTGTCTACTTTAAAATTTCAATAATATTCGAAGGGTCAAACTGGTTTCTTTAGAAATTTTAAGAATATTGAACGATATACAGATATACAGGGTGGGCAAAACAATTCATAGGTAAGGCTTGTCGGAGAATATAGGAAATGTGGTTTTAAGACCTTTTGAATAAAAATATGCGGGCTGACGGTTTTTAGTATACAGAATGTTACAATTTATCTATATACTTATTGAAAAGATTTTCTTTTTAATTATGAAACTACAAAATATGAGGATAAATTTGCTAGGGAACATAACATCGTAAGACGTTATTAAACAAGTAAGGATATTTTAAAGCGTCAGTGGTATGCGTAAAGGGATAGCTTTTCGATTTAAAAGAACTTTTACAATTACAGATATTTTAAATGATTCCGGATGCAATTCTAAACAGAAAATATTTCTTTCAAATTTGCTACAAAGTGACTTGTAAAAATGAAATTTTTAACTGAAAAAACATGAAAAATACATTTTTTCATATTAAAAACAAAGCTCACATATTTTTATTCAAAAAGTTCTTGAATCACATTTCTGACAAACGTTGTAATTTGTGAGGAAAGTAAAAAAATCAAAATTCGTTCAAAATTCGATTTTTAAAAGATTAGTATGTTAACGATAATTAAATCAGTTCAGGTGTTTAAATTTGCTACAAAGTGACTTGTAAAAATGAAATTTTTTAACTAAAAAACATGAAAAATTCATTTTTTCGTATTAAAACAAAGCTCACATATTTTTATTCAAAAAGTTCTTGAATCACATTTCTGACAAGCGTTGTAATTTGCGAGGAAAGTAAAAAAAATCAAAATTCGATCAAAATTCGATTTTTAAAAGATTAGTATGTTAATGATAATTAAATCAGTTCAGGTGTTTAAATTTGCTACAAAGTGAGTTGTAAAAATGAAATTTTTTAACTGAAAAACATGAAATAGTATATTTCATTATGAGTCTGGAAATAAAGATTTTTCCGTGCGCGCGTGACAAATTCCCGTGTGAGGCGCAGCCGAACACGGGAAGTCATGCAAGCACGGAAAAATCTATTTCTGGACGTGTAATGAACGATATTTTTTATTATACTTCTTTGAAGACGGAAACTTAAAACATTTTATGGTCATATTATAATAAATTTAATTGACAAAAAAATAAACAATGCAGACAATATATAGTCTTTGGTATGTGTGATGCGTTTCCATGGTTACTCTCAAATTATTTCAAAGGTGCTTTGTTGTAAATTAGTTATTGTCAGATAAGGTGAATAAAACGTCAAAAATATTTACAGAATTAAACCAGTTCAGGTGTTTAAATTAGCTACAATGTGACTTATAAAAATGAAATTTTTTAACTAAAAAACATGAAAAATACATTTTTTCATATTAAAACATAACTCACATACTTTTATTCAAAAAGTTCTTGAATCACATTTCTGACAAGCGTTGTAATTTGCGAGGAAAGTAAAAAAATCAAAATTCCTTCAAAATTCAATTTTTAAAAGATTAATATGTTAACGATAATTAAATCAGTTCAGGTGTTTTTATAAAACTTATTTTAGTAATAAACATTGAACATGAGCTCTAAATTTCGTTTTAATATTAATTTAGTCATAACAATAAAACTTATATTATTACATTTGACATAAAATAATTCTCTTAAAAATTTCATCCAGTGCTCTCATTAGTCTAAAAAGAAAATTAAAAGGAAAAACAACTGCTTCTGGGTACATACATTTTAACAAAAAAATTAAGTTGAATTTTGTTTAATTTTGCTTCTATGACTTCAATTATGCTGTTCTGAAACTGAAACTATTGATTTTTTGTGCTTATGTATATCTTAATGCCTATTACTAAAACATTCTGTATAAACCAATCTTTCAAGTCAAATTAAAGCGTAATTATTTATTATAATATAGAATCGATATTAAGATAGTAAGTTTTATCCATTAATGTTGAATTTTGCTAAATTTGTTTATTAAAAATATGTTTTAAATGAAGGTTTGGAAAAATATAAGTACTTACCGGCAGCAGGGTGTTGGCTCTTAAATGACGCATCTTGAAGCACTAAAAGCACAGTTATCAAGCGAAGTTATCAAGCTCAAGCAGCGGACTGAGGTGAAACTGAACAAGCAAACATAACGTTATCGTCTGTAGATATGCACCACCCTCCCCACTATCATCAGATCCTCCCACATTCAACGATCCACCCTTTTGCCAACAAGCCCACCAACGTTGACGGTACTGCACATGGGTACCACCAGTCTCTCACCATCCAATCAACGAGACACCCCCGACGCAAGCACCAATCAAACACCCCCGTACGACCGAGCACAACGTTGTCAGGTCTCAGGCATTACCCTGGATGTTAGAAATGAGCCCCACCATCCTCAAACCTCCGTTCACCTATATGTATTGAATATAACGGGTGCCCCAGTAGGTTCATCGTTAGTTCTGAAAATAATTTTTACTGTACAATTCAAGAATGGTGTTTGCGAAGTACATAGTGGATGCCGACGGTTTTCAAGTCAATGGGAAATTCTTAATTAAAGAATTGGGAATTTTCAATATGGAAAATAAAATATTTCCGGGTTGGTGACTTCAGGGATCTAAGCGCCAAGGATGCCGGCAGTGCGAGATGGGTGATGATGAATATTCATGGCTTCCGATTTCGTGATAGTCCGATGGATCAAGCACAGGACAGCGTTGTAGCGCAGAGTTCCAACTTCTGGGTGTGCTTTCCGTTCAGAAGATTGGTTTTAACGGAGGACGTGTGGAGAAGGACCTGTTGCATGCGGCTGGATATGGACATCTTGGATACAATATCGAGGATATGGGGTGTCCAAAGTTTGACGTTCTGGTAAAAAAGCATCCCGTGTTTACGAGAGGGTGAGAGGAAGGCAGTGGTACAGACACATCGTGAGTAATGGGAAACCTCTACACTGTCCTCGGGTGGAGCTGACGTTTCTTGCAGAGTATGTGCGAAGGTATGGTAATTGTGAAGCTTTGTAAATACTATGTAGGTTTTTAGTGAATTTTATTGCCATTTCTGTTTCAGTAATAATTGTATTGAGACAATTCTTAGTAACAAAACTTTAGGAACGTTAAAGTAGATTTTTTCTTACAAATATGTCTAACGGTTTTTTCGATATACAGCGAATCAATTTTTCAAGTATTTTTAGGAAACCACTTACG
Organism: Pseudeuparius sepicola; assembly: GCA_963920635.1. Lineage (NCBI taxonomy): Eukaryota > Metazoa > Arthropoda > Insecta > Coleoptera > Anthribidae > Pseudeuparius > Pseudeuparius sepicola. The sequence goes on from OY987307.1 coordinate 6,430,957, forward strand.
CAATTATTGAGTTTTTAATTTTAAACTTTCATTAATAATATTTTGCCGTTAAGTCCACAAAAAGGTTTTCCAGATTCGAAAAATCACGTGTCCTGCGAATTAAAACTATTTTTTTTATGTAGGTTTACGTCAAAATGTTATTGTCTAAAGCCTAGAACTACTTTGATTTTCTTCTGCTAAAAATTAAAATTCAGGAAAGCGAATATTTCAAAACAGTACATTTTTTGAAAAAGTCAAGAATGTTTTTTAGAATTTATTGAGAAATTTAGCGAAAACAAAAAATATTACTTTTCCAGCAGGTACTTTGATTTGAACAAAAAATATTACTTTTCCAGCAGGTACTTTGATTTTCCCCTGCTAAAAAAATTAAAACACACGAAAGTGAATTTTTCGAAAAAAGTCAAGAATGTTTTTTAGAATTTATTGGCAAATTTAGTGAAGACAAAAAATATTACTTTTCCAGCAGGTAGCATTTTGTTATTAAAAATAAGATTGTTGATCCCAGTCTTAAGAAAAGTTGTTCGGAATTAAAAACTAAGTAGCTGTGCAAAATGTCTGAAGCCTAGACCTACTTTGAGTTTCCTCTGCTAAAAATTAAAACGCACGAAACTCATTTTTTTCAAAACGGTACATTTCCAAAAAAGTAAAGAATGTTTTTTAGAATTTAGTGAAGCCAAAAAATATTACTTTTCCAGCGGGTATCATTTTGTTATTAAAAAATACAATCTCAGTCTTTACGGCACTGGTATAAGTAGATGGATATTTTTAATTTATAGTATTGTATGAGCGTCTAAACTGTACGAATTATGTTTGTCTGAACTGTCTTCCTTTAGGAAAAGAAAACTTGAAACAATTGTCGCTCTACTTCTCTACTTTTACGTTTTCTAATGTTTTGTTACTAAATGTTGGACCACCCTGTATAAATCAGTACAATCGATGTAAAATTAATGTAAAAATTATTACCTATTATACTGTCTTGTATTTGCACATTTTTCTAATGTTTTGGTAATAAAAGTTGAATCATGCTGTATCTATACATTATATTCAAATAAATATAAAAATTGCTTCAATTACCTTTATGTCTTGTATTTACAACGTTGTTTTAAATTGTATAAATTTGAAAAATCTGAAATAAAACATGAAATTTTGTTGTGTTAATTCCTTCTCGCCTCAGTATTGGAGACGGGGAGGGGTCCGCTCTATAATGAATCACATAATTGTTCTTATCATAGAAAGTGGTCAGGAGCTTTTTTATTTTGGAACCTGGAGATTCAGTGTTCAGGTGCGAACGGAAGGTCTTTATGGAGGTTATGAAGATTATCAGGATAGGACAAATCAACTTCTAAGATATATCCGTCATCAGCATCATCAGCAACCTTTGTGACATCGATATCAGACACCCACTCAAATCCTCCGTAAGGAAGAGGTTCACACATCGCCCAGCCATTAAGGTTATTGACATCAGCATAAAGAATATATTTTGACGGCATATTAACATAATTTTCCATATATTTGTTGTTGGCCTGAGAAAAGCGGTGGCTCACCTGGCTTACCCTACCTCGAACGCCCCTTTTGAAAAACATTAAGATATCACTGTGTTGGAAGGTTTCTAATTTACGTGTATTTAAGCATGCAATCCCAACTGTATCCAGGTAAAGTATAGTACCAGGCCGGATCTAAACCATAATTTCGAAGACAAGTGGTTCTAAAATGCTCGAATATATCACTCAACAAAAGTACGTCACTTTCGAAATACAGGGTTGGGAGAAAGTCTGGAAAAAAATCATATCTTTTTTCTAGTTTTTTTCTTACAAAACGCAAAAACAGGTCAATTTTCTTTCGCTATTCCCCATTTTTTAGCAATATAACAAAATTTTTTCCTTCAACCCTTTAGCTGGAAGCCAACCCTCCTTTTTTTTCAAATGAGAACATGTCTTGTGTGGGCTCGTTGAAAAGCTCGTGAAAAACTGAATACGAGTATACCATTTTTTATTTTATTTATGCTGTTATTACGAAAATAAAAAACAAAATCTATATCGGTAAAAAATTCCTGTGAATGAGTTATTACTTTACGTTGAAGGAATAAAAAACAAGCAAAGAGTGTTGGAGGCAAAAAGTTACTCCTTTTTTGTATGGTTAAGGAAACACGTAGTATTGTAGTAATTTTCTTGTAAATTCAATCGAAACGTCCACTTTATTACAAGAAAATTACTACAATACTGTTTCCTTAACCATACAAAAAAGGAGTAAATTTTTTGCCTCCAACACTCTTTGGTTTTTTATTCCTTTATTCCTTGAACTAAAATAATAACGCATTCGCAAGAATTTTTTACGATATAGATTTTGTTTTTTATTTTGTAATAACAGCATAAATAAAATAAAAAAATGGTATACTCGTATTCAGTTTTTCACGAGCTTTTCAACGAGCCCACACAAGCCATTTGAAAAAAAAGTTCTCATTTGAAAAAAAAGGAGGGGTGGCTTCCAGCTAAAGGGTTGAAGGAAAAAAATGTTTTATATTTGTTTTTGCGTTTTGTAAGAAAAAAAAATAGCCCAACCCTGTATAGATCAGAATACCCGCCCAAAGTCTTTATACCAAAACTATTCCAAACTAATTGAGCATGCTTGTAATCCTTTTGATCGATATTATAATCATTTAATTTGTTATAGAAATTTTGGATAGGTGGTAATGAGGTTTCCTCCAATTTTTCCAGAGAATCGATGTTTAATGTTGGGGGATTTAATGTATGATAGTAAAAAAAATATGTATTTATTTTAGATGATAATATGTTAGGTTAAGGTAATAATATGTTGTAATAAGTACTGTAATAAACCTCATACAAGGCCTGGCCTTACGTGGTAAAACCATGTTTATTACTTTCTTTGTTGCGAATCATATTGTTATACAGTGTATTATTGTTCCAATAAACATTATTATTATTATTATTATTAATCATAGCAAAAAACACCTTTCCTAGTTAGCAAGTCAAAATTTTCGAAAGGAAATTCATTTCTAGTATTTTCGAAAGTAGATAGAGATGATGCGAGTTTATCGATAGAGAAGGCCAAGAACTTAAAAGAATCAATAAAACGAAATCTAATGTTTGTTTCTTTATCAAATATTGTAAAGCTAATATATTTTTCGTTATTTACAGGAAGTAGTGTGACATGATTCCGTTTGGCAAGTTCTCGTATTATAAAGTGACTGTCATACCCACTAAGATTCTGGAAAATTATGGGGACTAAGAACGAGTTCCGGTAATTTAAATTGCAGGCTTGATGCGCATATCCGCGAAATATAGAGGTCAGATGGCAGTGGTCGCGGACAATCACATCATTAACATCGAATTTCTTCCCGCAAATGTGACAATTAGGAGTGGCATCTTTAAGGCTTATAGTTTCATCCATAGGTTCAACATGTTTCAATTTGCCTGATACAAACTTAGCAATTTGCTCCATTTCATTAGCAAACCATACCATAGAATCGGCTCCGCGATTGCCTTTGTAGAAAGAGAGTGAGACCACTTGAAATAATATCCAGCACTGAATGCTTCATGTTTTTGATATTTGTCAGTTTTCAGTGTATCATTAGAATCTCCACATGGTTTTAGAATTGCTTCAAAATCTGCATACAAAACGAATGGAGTGCGTTCTTTATGAACAAAATTTTTAAATTTAATAAACTTCTCTTTCGGAAACTCGATTTTACAGTTATTTATTTGCTCGCAATAAACTGTATGCTTCTCTAATGTAGTCTCAGATGTAAAGTAATTTAGGCATCTTTCACATATAAATTTTCGACCATTATGTTTGCTTGACTGTTTCGAAATCAGTCTAGATAAATCTTTAATCCAACAATAATGATATTTTATATCGATATTCGAATCATCTACAGGTGGAACGTCAAAATCGCTAGTTTTCAAATAATAATGGTTTTGAATTAGAAGTAGATTTACATGACGGGCCATTTTATTTTTAGTTAATCGAGCTGGGGAAGTGATAAATTGACGCGGAGCCTCACATACCAGCTCCAAAATATACACATTCACAGAAATGTCATTCATCTGTTCGAATTTCGATATTTGAAGTATTTTCATTGGTAAATCGATACCATCTAATTCTAATAACGATAAATGCGATCAGTATGTTTTTAGAGTTAATCGGAGAGAGCGCGGAAATAACACTCCAAAAAAGCAAGCATCATCACCATTTTTTACATTGATACACGAACGTTTTTTAGAAATTTCCACAGGTAGTGGTAGATATGACGCCTCGTTCCCAATCTCAAATTTATTGACGTTAATATTTAAACTTAATATTTTATGCAACCTCCAACCGGACCCATGTTGATGATAATCTTCAGTCTTTTTTATGAGAGCATAAACGACATTATCTTGAAACCACCGCTTTAAATCAACCCCCTGATCAATTGTAGAGTTTTTCGTATTGAAACATTTAATATCACTTATCATACCACCTTCAGATATTTTAGTAAATTCACCATTAAATATGACATTTAACTTGACAATGTGAAAAGCATTTAATATTCGAGTTATACGATATTTAAAGAGGATAAATGCATCATCAAAAAACTGACATATGTCAATATGTGTCATATTCACTATCAAACCTGTGCGAATTCGATTCTGGAACGCTGTCTAAACGTCCAACCATTTAACTCGTACACTTATATTGTGACGTTTTCCGGCACCAGTTTTGTTCAACGTTTTGAAGTATAGTTGAAGTCTTTTCAAATGTTGCAAATTGGCATGCAACTTGGATATAGTGCCATGGTTAAAGCTACATCGGAGCGCGGAGTAATGTTGTCGTATTGACAATTTTAAATGTTGTTGCCAACGTTGCAATACTTGTGAATGTACAGCTGAACTACCACCATTTAGCGTATTAAACGATTTCTCACAAGTTTCGACAGTTCTGTCGCTACCTGCAGATATTTCACCTTCTACATACCTTCTATATACTATAAGCAGAGCATATAAAACAACCATCAGAATTACTCCCCATGGTGGGAAAAATGTGCGCACCTGTTCGCGCATCCGCCATTTGGGAATAGATTCTGTCAAATGGACGCAGTGTCGGGGCGATTGGGCAGTTCTTATTTGTCTGTATGAGAGATATTACAGTACGGTGGAATGTGCTTTTTGTAAATTGTGCTAGTATCTTTAAATAAAGAACCCCAGGAAGGAGACAAAGCTGCTTGTGCTTACCCACACTATTTACTACTCTGTATTTCTGAATTGATTTTCCCGGATACATATCTGACTTTTATTCCCCCAATATGGCTCGAGGTCATTGAATTTGCAGATCTCAAGAGTAAGTTATGCTGCTGGTTTTTTATATGCTCTGCTATAAGAAAGAGCAATCCGACAATGTTGCGTCGCACGCCGCCAGAGAAATGGTGTGAATAAGTGACAACCTGAGGGAACTTTCTAATTAAGAGTCATAACGCAGAACGGCTTCTGCGATTTTGTTATAGATTATCGATAAAAAATAGTCTTAAGATTTTCATATTTCATATTTGCACAACACTAAGTTAATTTCTAGATATATAGGGTGTCCAACTTTAAAACTGTACAAATCCGTAAAATCTTCATTTTTGGAGACAATCGCCTAAACTTTTTTTTGTTTGAAAGGCCTTCAAAAACCGCTTCTTTCGACCTTCCTGCCATTTTTAAAATGCAAATCAAGGGCCGCCTGCGATTTTTTTATACCCCCCGTTTTCACGAAAACCATTTAGCGATTTCAGCGTTAATCGGAACTCCCCAAAACCCCCATATACCAAATTTGAACAAAAAATATACAGGGAGTTCCATTCTGTAAGGTGTCAAAGTTGAGCAAAATAGGAATTTTAAAGACATCTGGCAAGTCAAGTGTGCCATGGAATCCCTTCAAAATAGTTAAATGGTCAACAGGACCACTCAAAATGTTGGTGCGAAAAGGGTTTGTAGTAAACCTATAAAAATAATAATAATATATACACAGGGTATTTTTCTCCGAGCCATCTCAAAATTCTGATTTTTTATTAAACTTTATACCGACCCGGAGTGCTCTGGAATCATTGAAAATTATTGATAAACTCAAAAGTAATTTTTATTTCTTTACTAAATGCCAACCAACACATAAAAACAATTTAAATTATTGGACCTTTCACAACAAAGTCACTGTCTAATATGATACATTTTCTGTGCGTTTCCTGTTGTAGCACACCAGCCACCTTAACTGATATGGACTTACTGACTGGTATTTTTTAGATTTAGTTTGTTTATAGTGTGTGGTTTTGATATACTCGATTTTTGACCCGTATATAAAGTCCAAAAATTTAGTAATTTGGGATGCCACAGATAAGAAGACTCTGTATATTTTGTATTGAACTTTTGCACACCAATACCTTGAGTGGTCCTATTGAACATTCAACTGTTTTGAGGGGATTCCATGGCACACTTCACTTGGCAGATGTCTTTAAAATTCCTATTTTGCTCAACTTTGACACGCTCCAGAATGGAACTCCCTGTATATTTTTTATTCAAATTTGGTATATGACGGTTTTAGGGTGTTCTGATTAACGCTGTGGGGTCAGATTTTAAATAAAAAAATCGCTAAATAGTTTTCGTGAAAATCGGGGGTATAAAAAAATGGCAGCCGGCCCTGGATTTGCATTTTGAAAATAGCAAGAAAGTCAAAAGAGGCGGTTTTTGAAGGCCTTTCAAATAAAAAAAAAGTTTAGGCGATTACCTCCAAAAATGAAGATTTTACGGATTTGTACAGTTTTAAAGTTGGACACCCTGTATGTGTAGATATTTTTAAATCTTCGTGATTTTCTAACCATCGCTCGAATTGATCAAATTCGAAGATGTCCACACTACAGATTTTACAATAGCGGGAAAAAAAAATTAAGTTGGTAATATTGTCGTATAATATAGTTTCTCCTCGATTTGCCCAGGTTACACCACTGTAATTATACAAATTCCAAAAAATGTTACCAACATAAGAATATCTGCACTATTATTGATCAGATTTTAAAACGGCGGGAAAGTTTTAAGTTTAAAAATTTAAGTTGGCAGTATTGGCATACAATATGGCTTCCACTTTGCGTCTTCGACCAACGCTCTTTACGCCTCTCGGTGTTGTCAGATCGGACCCCTCCCCGTCTCCAATACTGAGGCGAGAAGGAATTAACACAACAAAAGTTCATGTTTTATTTCAGATTTTTCAAATTTATACAATTTAAAACAACGTTGTAAATACAAGACATAAAGATAATTGAAGCAATTTTTATATTTATTTGAATATAATGTATAGATACAGCATGATTCAACTTTTATTACCAAAACATTAGAAAAATGTGCAAATACAAGACAGTATAATAGGTAATAATTTTTACATTAATTTTACATCGATTGTACTGATTTATACAGGGTGGTCCAACATTTAGTAACAAAACATTAGAAAACGTAAAAGTAGAGAAGTAGAGCGACAATTGTTTCAATTTTTCTTTTCCTAAAGGAAGACAGTTCAGACAAACATAATTCGTACAGTTTAGACGCTCATACAATACTATAAATTAAAAATATCCATCTACTTATACTAGTGCCGTAGAGACTGAGAATATATTTTTTAATAACAAAATGATACCCGCTGGAAAAGTAATATTTTTTGGCTTCACTAAATTCTAAAAAACATTCTTTACTTTTTGAAAATGTACCGTTTTGAAAAAATTCAGTTTCGTGCGTTTTAATTTTTAGCAGAGGAAACTCAAAATAGGTCTAGGCTTCAGACATTTTGCACAGCTACTTAGTTTTTAATTCCGAACAACTTTTCTTAAGACTGGGATCAACAATCATATTTTTAATAACAAAATGCTACCTGCTGGAAAAGTAATATTTTTTTGTCTTCACTAAATTTGTCAATAAATTGTAAAAAACATTCTTGACTTTTTTCGAAAAATTCACTTTCGTGCGTTTTAATTTTTTAGCAGGGGAAAATCAAAGCAGGTCTAGGCTTTAGACATTTTGCATAGCTACTTAAGACTAAGATCAACAATCATATTTTTTAATAACAAAATGGTACCTGCTGGAAAAGTAATATTTTTTGTCTTCACTAAATTTCTTAATAAATTCAAAAAAAAAACATTCTTAACTTTTTTCGAAAAATGTACCGTTTTTTGAAAATTCACTTGCCTGAATTTTAATTTTTAGCAGAAGAAAATCAAAGTAGGTCTAGGCTTTAGACAATAACATTTTGACGTAAACCTACATAAAGGGCACTTTACTAATGTGAAAAATTAGTGTTAATTCCCAGGACACGTGATTTTTAGAATCTAGAAACCTTTTTGTACACTTTTAAGGAAAGTTTAAAATTAAAAACTCAATAGGTGCGTAAATTTGTAAGAAAAATCTACTTTAACGTTCCCAAAGTTTTGTTACTAAAAATTTGGTCAATACAATTATTACTGATACAGAAATGACAATAAAATTCACTAAAAACCTACATAGTATTTACAAAGCTTCACAATTACCATACCTTCGCACATACTCTGCAAAAAACGTCAGCTCCACCCGAGGGCGGTTTCCCATTCCTCTCGATGTGTCTGTCGCACTGCCTTCCTCTTACCCTCTCGTAAAAAACGGGATGCTTTTTTACCAGAACGTCAAACTTTGGACACCCCATATCCTCGATATTGTATCCAAGATGTCCATATCCAGCCGCATGCACAGCTCCTTCTCCACACCCCCTCCTTTGTAACCAATCTTCTGAACACCGGAAAGCGCACCCAGAAGTTGGAACTCTGCCACAACGCTGTCCTGTGCTTGATCCATCGGACTATCACGAAATCGGTGGCCATGAATATTCATCATCACCCAACTCGCACTGCCGGCATCCTTGGAGCTTAGATCCCTGAAGTCACAACCCGGAAATATTTTGAGGTGACATCTCCGGTCTCCATATTGAAAATTTCCAATTCTTTAATTAAGAATTTGCCATTGACTTGAAAACCGTTGGCATCCACTATGTACCTCACAGACACCATTCTTGAATTGTACAGTAAGTAAGTAAGTAAGTAAGTTTATTGGCAATAATGGTAACATATACAGTTTATAATGCAAAGTGCATATCCAAAGTGTGTACCAGACATATTCAGTAGCCTCCAGTCACAAATGAGAAACATCCGCGCCTATGCACCAATTGCTTGTGTTGCGCATAGTTTCCATCTCCAGCCGGATTTAGGGTGCAAAATACGTCTATAATGCATTGCATGCAACAGGAGTAGGTGATAAGTGAATGAGATTATTTTATATATAGACAAATTAATACTATATTTGACTTTTAAATTTCAAGAGCTAAGAAGCTCAATAAGAAAAAAGATCTGCCCGAAGGACACAAGCTAGTCTCATAGCAACAAGGTGTGGATTTAGTTATTACAGTTTGACTTTTTCAAGTATATATTTCCACTTCTCCAAAATGTATATTTTTAAGGAGGTTTTATAAATTGTATAACGGCTTGTTTCTTTTAGGTCTTTGGGTAGAATATTGTAAAGCTTTGGCCCCAGGAAGAACGCGAACCGCTGACTATGACTCTTTTTACATAGGAGTAAATCTAAGGACAAATTTCCTTTAAAGCGCGTTTGCTTAGTTTTGTTCAATATTTCACGGTACGAACAAGCGTTACCAAACATCCATAATAAAACTTGATACACATAAAGTGACCTTATGTTCATAATCTTTGTTTCCAAATACAGCAATTCCGTCGGGAACAACCTAGGCCTCTTAAATATTATCTTAATTAGGCTATTTTGTAAAACTTGAAGGGAATATATAACGTTATTATAGGCTCCACCCCAAGCTACTATGCAGTACCGTAGTATGGATTCCACTAGTGAGTTATAGATTGTCACAAGGGTTTTTGTGTTCAGAATATTTCGGAGTTCGTAGAACTTATAGAAAAGTTTCCGTATTCTTTCTATTAAGCATATGGCATGATTATTCCATCTCAGATTTTGATCTACAACGACACCCAAATATTTAATATTGCTGATTTTTTCTATGGTTGGACAGTTACATTGTAATCTATTTATACAGTCATTTTTATGTAATTTTAAGATGTCTTTATTCAAATTTTCACTATTATTCAAAGTAAATGATATAAATTTAGTTTTATTTACGTTTAGATGGAGTAAATTGTAATTTAGCCATATTTTATTTTGTGTAAGCCATTTTCGGCCCTGAGCAAAACCTCCTCCCACGAGTTACCCCTAAAGATAACAACTGTGTCATTCGCGTAAGAAATGATGTGTCCACCAAGATTTCTTATAGAGGCAATGCTGTTGATATAAATTACAAATAAAATAGGGCCTAAAATTGTACCCTGTGGTATGCCAACTATCATTTCAAGGGGATCGCTCAAACATTCGTCAATTTTTACTCGCTGCACTCGCCCGGTCAAATAGTTGGAAAACAAACCGTGAATTGATCCACGAATTCCATATTCATACAATTTATTTTATTAAAGCGGCGTGAGACACTTTGTCGAAGGCCTTGGCCAGGTCGAGAAACACCGCAAGGCACTCCTGTGATCCGTCCAAGGCCACGCCAGTCGTCCTCAAAAAATCCAAAACAACCTTCTCAGTACTTGACCCATTTAAAAAACCATATTGCCGGGAACTTAAAACATTGTTTTTATTTAAGAAAGAGATTAGTCGGTTTTTAAGACTGCTTTCAAAGATTTTTGAGAAGTGATTAAAAATCTCAGGGAATGTAATAGGAGGTGCATGAACGCTCGTTCCCAAGGCTAAAAGGGAAAACCTAGCTTTATGTATACGATAGCAGACAAATTTTAAATACAGGATGATTTTTTTAGGTTTACCACCGCGATTTTCTCGCTCATTTTGCGGCCTACAAAAAAAAACGTAAGAAACAAAAATGTGACAATTTTGGACATCTAAGTGGTGCTGCAAAAGAAATCGGCATCCATGGCCAACTTGTCGCGCATTATTAATAAAACCTCAAATTGAGCAAAACTATTAATGGCCGTGGAATGTTTATTTTAAGACACAGGGGAAAACTTTTATATCGAAAATTGATGGCACTGAGAAGCTTGATCCACCCAGGTGCTAAGATAGTTTCAGCAAATTACACAGGGTCTTCGGCTCTCTTGAGACCATGAAAATTTTTGTCGATTTTAGGTTTTTTTAGTACACGGCGAAAAGTTGGGTATGGAGGCCCATTCCTTTTTTAATGTCGCCTCGCTGACCAAAATTGTCATATTTTGTTTTCTTACATATTTTCTGTGCGGCTAAAAATAAGCGAGAAAATTGCTTAATAAGAAATAAACAAAAAAAATTCATAGCCTCAAGAGAGCCGAAGACCTTGTGTAATTTTCTGAAACTATCTGAGTCCCCTTTTGCATAAAGCTTCTTAGTGCTATCAATTTTCAATATAAAAGTTTTTCTCTGTCTCTTAAAATAATCATTCCACGGCCATTAATAGTTTTGCTCAATTTGAGGTTTTTTTAATATTGCGCGACAAGTTGGCCATGGATGCCGATTTCTTTTGCAGCACCACTTAGCTGTCCAAAATTGCCACATTTTTGTTTCTTACGTTTTTTTGTAGGCCGCAAAATGAGCGAGAAAATCGCGGTGGTAGACCTAAAAAATCATCCTGTATATTAATTTATTGCTAGGCTTCTTCAGCATTCTTAGCGCCAATTTCACAAAATGTGAAATTTACCGTTCATTAATAAATAAATGTTTTTTTTTATTTTTTACGGTATGGAGCTGCAAAATTATCGAGATTTCATTCAGCTGTAAAATAAGTAAATAAAAGTGCATTTCATCACTCATGAACCCCTCAATACCGTTAAGCGCACGCGGTCGTTCTCTTGCCTTCTATTGGCTGCTGACTGATCGGGTTCTATCAAATCGATGTCTGACTATTTGTTTCATGCAATTGTATTGCAACTGTATTAATATATACCCGAATTTCAGCTTTTCCAAACCATTTGCAGGAACATTATTTTTTCGACACGTTTCGAGCAATGCTGACTTCACGCGTTCGATTAGACAGCTGTCTGACCATTTGTCTCGGGTTTTGTATTGTATCGACTTATAGCGTTTATTTTTATGCCTATCCGATTTTCCCCTTTTCCTATTTTTCGGTGGACCTTCTCATCGCCTCTTTTTATTTAGAAAAGGGAAAATCGGACCTACGGCGGGGCGGTTGCTCAGGCGCCAGCTTTTTTAGAGCGGTATGCTCCGCTATGCCCGGGATAGCATTCGTCAGAGAAAAATAATTCCAGAAGTCAGTGGTGAGTTAAGGGTAGGATGGAAGTAAATCAACTCAATAAGTTTTACACGGTTTATTAAGTAATATTTTAACAATAATACGTATTGAGTAATATTCGTTTAACAATAATAAATCACGGCCGGCCCAGAGAGATCCTCGAATCTGCAACAAAAGAAAGGTGCGGGATAAGCCTCTATTTAAGCACACTACGGCTAATTAACGCGGTTACACTTTTCGGGAAAACTTTAATAACGAGAACCTACACGCTTAGCTCAAGCTAGGTGAAACGGATGTTGGTTCGGGAATACTCGCAAGCTGTAGCTATCCTATCTATTTGTGGCAAAGTTCAATCGCGGAATTAAATGAGACGGCTGTTGGTTCGGGAATTCTCGCACCACCAACAGGGCTCGGTACAGTCTAAACCTAATAATGCTCACCAGGGGTATATCGGTCGAAGGGGGATAGAGGAGAAGAGAGAGCCTCCTCGGCGACCGCAGCCTTTTTATATCGTGTCGCGGCGCCACCATCGGCGAGTGCGCTGGCCACCCATTGGTCGGGGCCGCGGCGAAGACTCAGGTGATCGTCCCCACCCTTTTGGTAGCCAAAACGGTCGCCGGGGGCTAGTCGGGCAGTTAGGGGTTGTCGCACCCCTCACAGGTCTCGGACGGTGGTCTCTCCGAATCGGGCATGTCCAATATACCCGGATTCCCAAAAAGAACGGCGGCTCTAGCTGCAATTTGAATTAATATCCCGGTTCTATCCCTTTTCGGTATCCCACAACCCTTATGGTAACATAATAATTTATTATTAAGCTGCGGAAAGCCGGAAAGTAATCAAAACCAGGATTTAATTAAATGCAATTAAAATCGATCGTATGTCGGCCTACTATGTAGAAAAAGTCATCGGGGTGAACATAAATACTACTACGGCGGATAGCCGGCCGCTAAAAATAGCGCGGCGGAAGAATCAAGTGGGTGTAAAATAAAAATGAAAACGGGAAACTACTAACTTCGTTACAGACTGTCTATTTACCAATTTTTAGCTTTTCCAAAACACTTTGGAGGTACTAATTAAAATTACACTTTTCCAATCGCGCCAGCGCCAGGTGTCCCGCTACCTGTCTTGCTGACTGTACCGTCGCTGTCCATGACCAAAATACTGTCTTATCTGAAAGTATCAGCCTTTCCAAATACTCTGGCACTTTTATTGTCGCTGGCTCTTGGACTATTCAGTGTTTGGTGTTGATGTAAAATGTAATTGGAAAGGTATTATGATATTATAGATCCTAAAGGTATGCGTTTCAAAATCTAAACAAGCATTTAGATTATCTAGTTCTTCGGTGCCTAGTAAGATATCGAATGAGTCGTGCCAATCGGCGATATGTACAGTCATAGGTTGATATATTCCTAGTTCGTTAAGTAGTGGATAATATGCTTTTTGATTAAAGATAATAGTTTTTTCATAGAGGTAATTAGAAAGGGTTCGTGATACGTTTCTAAGTAAGGTAAGAGATTCGCAGCTTTGGGATTGATAAGGGTATCTGATCCGCCGGAATCGATTAATACTTTTATTATTTGTATCAATTATTCTTGGGGTTCCGAGGCTTCTATATGAAAATTTTGGTCAGTGTCCATCGCGGTATTTTCAATCTCGATATTATTTTGGAATTTAGAGCTAGTTGGGTAATATGAAGACATAGACATAGCATGTTACTGTTAGGAGTTTTTTGGAGTGGTGACGTTCTCCAGGACATTTGAGTTGGAGGAGGTCGGTGTTGTTGCATCGGTGATCCAGGTTTTGTTCCGAAAATTGGTGCGTTAGTATACGACTGTCTGTTTTGAGGTGTAGGTTTGTTTATGCTGCTAAAGGGGCTGTTTTGTGTCTGGTGATTATTAATACGTGGGAATTCGCGCAATTGCTTAAAGCTTTGTGGTCGTGGATGTGCGTTGTGGGGATCGTTCTAGTTTTGCATAGGACGTCTCCTTTGCGAGTTTTTATATTCGGTAGGATACGTTTGGCTTTTCAGAAATGACATATATTGTTGTTGTTTATGGTTGTCATGAGATGCATTTTTGAAGGGCTTCTTCTAAAGAATTAAAAAAAATGTGACAGGTGATCACAATATGGGTTATTTATACCCGAACAAAGGGTAGAAAGAGCTTGTTTTTGGTATAGTTGTGTTTTGAATTGAACGGCTTGTACATTTTGTTCGTATAAATTAATATGTTGAACGGCTTGTACATTTTGTTCGTATAAATTAATATGTTGGTGCAAATCATTCAAAGCTAATGAAAGGTAGTCATCATACGTTCCAAATTTTTTTGAACAGTGGTATTTAATCTAGTGACAAGAATCTATGGCCGTATTTTTGTAGTAATGCTTAACTTGTGGCCAAGTAAACTTGTTTTGGAAGTTTAGGTAATCTCGCGCTTCGTCTTTAATTTTAGATAAGATATTAACATGAACAATAGTAGTAAGACTATGAGAGCATGACGCCAAACCTGTCTCAACAAGTTTGGCGTCATACTCTCATAGGGGTTTTCGGTTGGCGTCATCTTTCATAGGGGTTGTGGGTTGGCGTCATGCTCTCATAGGGTTTGGGGGAGGGTGGGGGCCACCCCTACTCTGGGGTGGGGAGGTCCCTACATTATATAGGCAAGGTTCAGCGAATATTGTCAACAAACTCAACACGTCCTTCTTAAACAATTTAAATAAGAACTTGCTGCAGAAAAATCTGGTGAACGTTCGAGATTTGGAAGTAAATGAAAAGTTTGAGATTCAGAGTTTTAAGAGAATAAATACTAAATATGGTGAAAAGGTGGTTGTGGAATTTGAAGACTTCAAGATGATTCTACCGCAGAGGTTTACGGATAAATTAACTCAAGAACGTATAGATGAGTTGAATGGTGATAACAAAAGGTATTTTTTAACAAGCTTGGGACCTGTTGGTATAACGACTAATATTATATTTTCTGAAGAATGAACGTGAGTCTACGTCGCCATATCGAAGAATTGGAAAAGCTGAAAAACATGATTATTATGTACGAGTTAAATAAAAAGTTTAAAAGTGTAAAATTGTGAAAATAAAATATTATTTGTTTGTATGTTTTTTACTACAATATTTTTCATGTTTGTGGTCGAGGCCTATAAAAGTGGTAGTTGCGGAGAAGATTCGTCAATCATGTCCCTGCTGTTCACTCTGCATGGATTTACTTCAACACTATCTATTGACTTTAATATTCCTATACATTTAGAACCAGATGTTGAGTTTGGTTTGGCACTCCTAGGATTACACACATATAACAGCATACCCAATATAGATGTTGGTGTCAACAAATTTTATTATATAAACGCTGATGGATATCGCAATTGTTTAGTGATTCCCACAGGGTCGTATGAAATTGAGGCTCTAGAAGCGTACATAGTTCGCGCTTTAAGAAAAGAGGAATCTTATCAGAAAAATCCAATTTCAATAAAGGCTAATAATAGCACCTTACAGTGCGAAATTTACAGTGATAAATATACAATAGATTTTCAACCAACAGACTCTATTGCTCATGTGTTAGGGTTTTCTCCTAGTCTATTAGAGTCTGGTCAATTGCATACTTCTGATATATCTGTAAACATCGTGAAGGTCAGAACTATACATATAGATTGTAACGTAACATCTGGAGCATACTATAAAAATCAACCAACTCATACGATTTACGAGTTTGCAGTTAGCAGTGATCCTGGTTACGCCATAGACGAGTCTCCGAAAAATTTGGTGTATATGCCAGTTGCAAATCGTGAGATTCATAATTTAACGTTAACTATTCTCGATCAGAACTTTCAACCTGTAAATTTTAGAGGTGAGGAAATAATTGTGCGTGTATAAAATTTTTTGAGTTCGATCAGAAACAAAATGGTTTTGGTTTTTGGTGACAGATATCAACCGTATAAAAGGCAATCACAACGCTGTAAAAAAAGTAAAGATTTCACGGAAGGGTGCAGGTCGGCTCTCGTTGGAAAATCAGCAGTTTTTAAAAGCACTTGGCTATGTCCCTAACACCTCAAGTGTTTAATGTGCATCGCACTCCCAAATATGGTGAATCTATCCAACGTTTAGAGAAGCGCACCTATTATCCATTTGTAAAGTCATTCAGGAATAATGATATTGTGGAAATAACCATTAATCAGGGTGATGCATGGTTATTGATGTACGATGCTTCAATTTTTGTCAAAGGTGAAGTGACTAAGAAAACTGGTGCCGGAGATTGTAAACTAACCAACAATGGGGGGGCATTTATCTTCGATTCTATTTCTTACGAACTAAATGGTAAAGAAGTGGAGGTAGTGAGAAACCCGGGAATTGTAAGCACAATCAGATCGTATCTTTGCTATACTACTAGTGACGAAAAATATATGTCAACAGCGAGCTGGGCTGGGGTCGATAAATCTTTTGCTGTCAACAATGATGGAACATTCAATGTAAGAATACTGCTAAAACATCTGTTTGGAATATTCAACGATTATCAGATGGCAATTTGCGGCAAACAAACAGTGAGATTAATACGAGCTCGAAATGATAACAATGCTTTATTACTAACCCAAGACGCTGCAACCCCGCTTCCTGCCATAACTGCAGAAATAACAATTTCCAACATTGAATTAAAAGTTAAACATATTCAGCCGAATGATATGATTAGATTAGATCTCCTTAAATCTATAAAAGTTGATCGTCCAATTATAATTGCGTTCCGTAAGTGGGAGTTACACGAATTGCCAAATCTTACTGTAAACTCCCGAAGAGAAATATGGGCTGTAAAGTCATCTGCAGCAGTGTCAACTCCTCGGTATGTCATCGTGGGATTTCAGACTAATCGCAATGAGAATAAAAAAAAAATCCCACGGCATTTGAGATTAATTGTAAACGGTGAATATTTTCCATTCGAACGTCAGAGGTTGAATTTTGATGGTAACGACTTTCTGGAGGCATATCACAGTTATGTGGAATTTTATTCAAGTTATATGAATGTGGGGGAGAGTCGACCGCTACTTAGCTATGCAGATTACAAAGATAATGCAACCTTGTTTGTCATCGACTGTTCATTAAACACAGTTGACGTTAAGAGTCATGACCGCGCAGACAAGATCTAAAATTAACGGTCGCGACGACCGGCTGGAATCTCAGGAATATTCTCCTCTCGCCACCCCTCACCACGCACTCTCGTCCCTTCCCCTCTCACCGGCAGCCCGTTAGCGCCGCGAGGAACGGTGTCGGACGACGGACGACGTTTTTTCGGACCCGAGCGAGTCGGACCGCCAGGCAGCCGAGAGCTGAATCGGTCGGAAGGGCGCCGGTGTACAGGGTGACTCCGCGAAATTAGGCCACTTCATAACTTTTTTATTTATCGACTTAGAAAAAAATATCAAATACAAAAGTTGTAGGGCTGCAACCTGACTACTTCATGACGTTTTTTTGTTGACTCGGTTTGTGTATTTGTTGTGCTATTGTTGAAAAAATATAAATATTAAACACATATAAATATTAAACACATACCCCTATTTGTACGAATTCCGAAAGTATCTTTTCGAGTCTTTTTTGTTATTTACTAACCCTGTTTTTTTCTTCAGTGCCTTGCGGAAAATTGGGTTATAGAAATTAATAAAAAAAAACATAAGTTTTGTCTGTATATTTCGATATTTTGTATGCAATAATAATTGTTTTTCTGATAAGTGCACTGAATTGGAAAGAAATTTTTTTATAACTTTTTAAAATTTTTTCTGACATTAAATTATTATTCCTATCAATCAAACAGCCAAAGTAGAACAGTGTTTCAATAAATTATTATTTCCACAGTAGGTAGGTAGGTTATGCTATATCTATGTGGTATTTTGGATTTCTATTACTTTTGTCTTTTCCTCCTTTGTGCCTCTAAGATGTGTTGTCGTCGGATCTACCAATTCCGGGAGCAAACATTTTAAATATAACTTCGTCAATTTTGGCTCCCAAAAATCGCGAGGTCTACATTTAGGTATAAAATTTTCATTTTAAAATTTTTCCCAGTTCAAATGCCAAAAAGGCACCTCACTTTATTGGCTACTCTTAGTTGCCCTTGTACAGGGTGGTTCATTATAAATTGACACGCCCCTTAACTTGTTAGTTTTTGAGGTTAGAAAAAAAGTTTTTGACAAAAGTTTTAGATAAATACAAAGTTTTTTGTGACGCTATTTGGACCGTGTACAGTGTGTTCTAGAAAGCCGTGGCAGACATAACTTATGTTTTTTTAAATGGAACACCCTATATATTTTTGCATTTTTGAAATCTGCTCATCAAGGCAATCAAAATAATATTAAACTTTGTGGCATTATCTTTTTCCGTTTTTGAAAAATTCCGTATTCAAATTTTATACTAAATTTATTTAACTCGAATTTATGGATCTCGTGATAAAGATAGACGATCAATGTAATAACAAGAGAGTAACGTAGTGAAACTTCCAAAATGTTTAGGAGCTTTTACGATTTTCCTGAAATTCTTTATTTCTAGAATATAATCAGTAAAATTTGAAAAGGCTCCTAAACATTTTGGAGTTTCACTATATTACTCTCTTGTTTAAAACAAATATTTTTTGTTATTACATCTATCTTTTAGAGGCCCAGCCTCTCTTGGTGGAACACGGTCAAAGATATGGAGATATTATACAGGGTGAGTCAGAATGTATAGTAAATACTTTAAAGGGGTGTTCGGCAGGTGGTTTTAAGGGGGTCTTTCATATAAAATTTTTCTATTTGGGCTTTCCTTGCCAAGTTATTCGGGTCTACAGGGTGACCCAAATATTTTTTTAATTATATCTCAATAACGGCAGTACTTAAAAATTTGAAATTTGGTATGTGTTATCTACTTACTGGAAGACGCCTTAGGGTAGTTTATTCATTTACACACTGTCCTAAAAAAGGGTAAAAACTAACAACCCCTATTAATTTTTTTGCTCGAATTTAAGAAACTTTTTTCCCTGTACAGGGTGTTCCCGTATATTTTGACCCACCCCTAGAGCCTCCATTTTTCGATTTAGAAAAAATTACTTAAATGAAAGTTGTAGGGTACCAAGGAGTATTGTCCCAAAAATAATGGATTGACAGGAATGGTCTTGCCTAAGTTGAAATGTTTTTCCATGGCAACCTTGATTAAATATAAAGATCGTATTTATCTGCAATTTGGAATATCATGCGAATGCTAAGAGCAAGCATATAACATATTTATATTGTTGGAATCGGAAAAAAGCGTGCATATTATATCCTTCGGCGCTACGCGCCTCAGGATATAAAAATGCTCGGTAAATAATGGCTCACTTCTCAACCTAAGTGTATAATGTACTATTATTGAACATTAAAAAACAAAAATATCAGGTAACAACAATTCAGCTTCGGGATAAAAAAATGTTACAGTAGATGCCCAAAATGATAGGTCCATAATAAAAGGGCTACACAAATCATATTTTTGTTATACATAAAAATGACCCACAAAAAAATTCGAGCAAAAAATTAATAGGGGTTGTTAGTTTTTACCCTTTTTTAGGGCAGTGTGTAAATGAATAAACTACCCTAAGGGATTTGAATGATGTAACAAAAATGGTATGTTGGTGGGAAAAAATATTTCTTGGCGCCGCAACGCGACGCCTAGCGTCGTATTAGCAGAGAGTCGCTACATGGGGCCAATTTATTCCTTTATACACCCTATATCATCTCCCATATATAATATCTCCATATCTTCGACCGTTTTCCACTAAGAGAGGCTGGGCGTATAAAAATGATCACCCTGTACATAGACGAACTAACACAACTAAAATTTAAAATATTGCATTTATGGTTTTATATACTTGTAAATTCCATCCGGAAGAATTTCAGAAACATCAAATTCAGTCAAATTCAAGATTAGGCTAGATAACTATTATTGTAGATAATAAAAAATAAAAGATAAAAAACCTTTTTAAAAACAAACTTTTATCGAATAAAATAAAATACCTACGTCATGTATCTACTAAAAGGAATAAAATAAAATAAATCTAGGTTTTCGTTAAATTCAATGCCAAATTGCGACAAATTTTTGTAAATCAAAAAGCTAGTCGCGCGAATTCTAAAGAAAATACATACTTTGGCAAGTAGGTACTTGCTTATCAAACAATCACTGTATATTAAAATTAATTGGTACCTACTTTCTATGAACATTTCTCGCGACAAGCTTTTTAAATTACAAAAACTTGGCGCAATTTGGCACTGAATTATTCTAACAAACACCTAGACTTATTTCATTTTATTTTATTCTATTCGATGTAGTACATGATTTATTTCATTTTATTCGTTTTAGTACATGGCTTAAATAAAAGCTTGTTTTTAAAAAGGTTTTTATCTTTTATTTTATTTTGTGCTTTTTAGTACATATTTGATTCCCATATCAGGAGATTGGTAAAGAAATTTAGTCCGCCATATTGGATTTAGTATGACGTCACTTATCTTATTATTTTGTACTCGTCAACCCCTTTCATTTGATACCCATATTCAGGGGGTTGAAAAGAAAAAATGTAATCCGCCATCTTCGAGCGGCGGCCTTATTGCATTTAGTGTGATCTCACTAACTTTAGCGTTTTCTACTTCTCAAGCCCTTTCATTTGATACCCATATTAAGTATTAGAAAGTAGAAAGTATTACAATATTGAGTATTGCATATTGCATTGTCACCGGAACTAAAGGTGTATGCAAAGTTTCAGCTCAATATGATGTCAGGAAGTGGTTCTAATTCAGTTTGCAAGATTCGACCCACACTAACAGGTGAAGTTAAATAAAAAAGCTTGTAAAATACGATAAGCGGAAACAAGAGTGCGACGGCGAACATATTGTACCTATCTTTGTCTATTTAGTGTCCCCTCTACGGAAACTCGCTTGAGGAGAGGGCAGGAGTGGGGGCACGGGTAAATTCGGTGTATTCCTATTGATTTCGGCTTTGCAGTGTTTTTCTAGAAGTCGATCTACTTTTTTATTTTCAGTTCCAAAAATTCGATTTTTTTACCAAAATGTAACTAATAGATGGAGGAACAATTCGTATGAAAAAATTTTTAAAAAAACATTGTTGGTACTTGTAAAATTTACAAAAATGCTACCGTTTCATTTTCTCGGGAGTATTTGAAGGAGTATTTTTGTTACCATTAAAAAACTACAATTAAAAACAAAAAAATTGTCCATACGAACCGTAGACCTACATTTTCGCCACAGTTTGAGACAGGTTTGACAGAAATCAGTTTACGTATAACAGAGGAGATAGATTTTGAAGTTTCAAATTTCGTTTTGCATTTTTGGTGGACGTCCTGGGACTAATTCCATGTAAAGTATACGGTAGAAAGCTAGCGGAATTCCGTGCGTTTATCTGTACTATTTGCAGTGCCATTGCTCTTAAGCTGGACATAGAAAACAGCAATGGGTTTCCTGATAGAACTCGAGCCTACTGCATAATTATTCATGATTGCGCCATGGAATATTTACCTTTAAGTGAAACTGTACGATATTTAATGTAGATCCTCATATATAAAAGAACATTTATCGAGACATTTCAGTTATAATCAAGTCCTAATTGTTCATTCATTAAGGGGGAAATCAAACCTGTGGACATTCCACCCGCAAAAGCCATTCGGAGCACGAATCCCCAAACTACAATCGAGTTTTCATGTAAAGTTTGCTACTGCAAAGACATAGAAGTCTTTATGGTTCCATGTGGACATTTGGTGTGCTGTATGAGTTGTGCAGACTCCATGGAGAAATGTCCACTGTGCAGAAGTCTTGTGCATCAGAAAATTCGAGCTTACCTCCCTTGAAAATGTATATATGAGGCAAGCACGTGATATATTATTAGATGTTTACAAGATGCGCATCGAACCACATCAGTTATCTCTACCAATCGAAAATTTAGATTTTATTCGGAGTGAGAAATCTAAACATGGAGTACTCTTGCCAAACTCCATTAGAGCTATATTTTGCGGTCCTAGCGGTTGTGGCAAAACAAACAGTCTACTTAGTTTAATATTCAACGAGAATGGGTTGAAATTTAAGAACATCTACCTTTACAGTAAATCCCTTTACCAACCTAAATATCAGTTACTACAAGATGTTCTTAAAAAAGCTAAATGTGTTGGTTATTTTCCATTTAGTTCAAACGATGACGTCATTGCACCGTCGGACGCTAGAGAAAATTCAGTCTTTATTTTTGATGACGTGTCTTGTGACAAACAGGATAAAATTAGAGAATTTTATTCCATGGGTCGCCATAAAAGTATAGATGTTGCATAACTGTGCCAGACATATTCAAAAATACCTAAACAATTAATACGAGACAATTGTAATGTAATCGTTTTATTTAAACAAGATGAGGTAAACCTTAAACATATTTATGACGAACACGTGTCACCAGACATCTCATACGGAGATTTCAAGAATCTATGCTCACTCTGCTGGAATGATACCAATTTTGGAACTCTGGTTATTGTTAAAGATTTCAATATGAATGAGGGTCGATATAGAATAGGGTTTGATAGGTATATAAAGTTATGATAAGCACAATACGCTTATTATTAATCGAGATGTTGATGCAAGAACAGATTCAAGAAGCGCAGCGCGCAAAGAAAATCAGTGAACTAGCTCGAACGATTAGAAAAAAATATACCGCCTTAAAAATAGGTAAATTTGAGGAGGATGAAACATTACAAAAAAATTTCAAACCTGTGACAAACTCTCTAGCAAGTCTACAAGTTAAGGATGAATTAAAACCGGAACTAAAACCGAAAGTCGAATCATTTATGGAAAAGTGGCGCAACACTTTGAAAAGTCCAATTGCACTTTTAGGAGAAATGAATGAAACTTTAAATGATGTTGAGAAAGGAATTGACAAAGTGTACGGCCATTTTGATAATGTATATCCTAAAGTATGATAATGTATATCCTAAAGTAGCTATATCATGCGTAACTGAATTTATGGATAAATCGCCTAAAATCGATTGGAAATATGGTCCTAAGTATGACAAAACCAAATCAGTATGGAGTCTAGGAAATAAACAAATCGATTTTGAAAAAGTGTCTGGCGATATAATCATCAACAAAACTCGATTCGCAGGCACTGATGGTCTCTACCAGCTAATTTTCTATGATAATCCAAAAAGTACTGAGGATGATTTGAAAAGTTACAAAGATATTTTTAATCTCACTGGTGCTCCCCTTACTTCAAAAGGACGATTAAAATCTAGCAACAAAATTAAGTACTCTAATATTATTAAACCTCTTATGAAGGGGCCGGTGGCTACCTCCACGCCTGCGAAGGGTTCTGGCATGCATCTTAAGTATAACACAAAACCTGTGGAATATGTTTTCTGGGATAATCCTAATGAACTTGTAGACAGGTTAAGGTTACTAATAGCATCAAAAGATGCCGGAAATACTTCTCACGAAAACGAAATCATCGCCATAATTAATGAGATGAAGGAAGCGAAAATTATTCTCTAACGTTATTTACAAGATGTCTTTAAACAAGTTCGGACGTGTTACTCATTGAATTATGAGGGGAATTTCAAAACCCGCAGACTGTGCAAAGTTAGTTATCCGAATAGCAGCAATGATGTCGTCACAAAGCAATATGCCGATGAAAATATCAATGCAACATTGAAAACGTTTAACGCGACTCTCGAACAACATAATAATTATATTGAGAGTACGGTTAAAGATGCTTTGGAGAAGGAGATTGATGAAATACGAAAATTTGCTAAAATCGTTGAAGAGTGTTATTTGAAAATAGTTGGTGAACAGGCCCAGCCAAACCCCAAATTGTTAGATACATTTAGAGAAGTTTCATAATTTATAGTTCATTCAAGTTAGTTAAAATATGTCCTTAAACAAGTTCGGACGTGCTTCGAGACCGAAGGGCAGGTCTTGTCCACCTATTTACACATTAAATTTGAATCGAGAGAGAAACTACGATTGTAACAATCGTAGACTGAGCAACGTTAAGACCCCGATCGACGGTAGTTATGCCAGCACAAAACAATATATCGATGAAGGGATAATTCATGCATTACAATATTTTTACACAAATCTTAAACAGCATACTGATGAATGTGATCTACATATTCGCAACACAATAATAGAAAATTTTCAAGATAACATTGATGAATTGAGAGAATTGACTAAAACTATAGAAGATTATTATTTAAAATTAACTGGTAAGCGTATGCAATCCTTACTGTCTCTCAGACTAGCAGAGATCCTTAATGGTGATGCATAGTCATGCACAGTAAAGAAAAAATTCAAGTAGTTAAGGAATTACATAAACCAGCTCGAAAAAATTATCCACGTCGTCGAACTATTATTAGTCACTAGTCACAATCATGGTTTCAAATTCATAGTTGTCGTAATCGACTGCTTCTCTAAATTTGTTTGGTGTCGACCCCTCAAATCCAAGTCTGCGGAAGATGTAATCAACACCTTCGCTGACATCCTATCGGGAAGTCGAAAGCCTCGCAACCTGCAAACTGATCAGGGCAAAGAGTTTTATAACTCAAGATTTCAAAATTTGATTCGAAAATTCAAAATTAATCATTACAGCACCTTTAGCAGCACGAAAGCCTCCATGGCCGAGAGAGTAATACAAAGTCTAAAAGAGCGATTATTTAAGTATTTTAGTCTAAATGGTAAATTTAAAAGGGATGATTATTTGCCTACGCTAGTTGTCGATTATAATAACAGAAAACATAGAGTGATTCAAATGAAACCCAACCAAGTTAATAAAACCAATGAACAATATCTGCTTAAAAAAGTGTATAGTCACGTGAAGATTTTCAAAGGTAGTAAATTGAAGGTTGGCGATATTGTGAGAATAAGTAAAATGAAACACATATTTGCTAAAGGATATACACCTAATTGGACGACAGAATTGTTTAAAATAAGTAAAGTACAAATAACCAATCCTCCCACATATCTTCTAGAAGATTTAAGTGGGAGATCTATAAAGGGTGGGTTTTACCGTGAAGAATTGCAAAAAACTGCAAATAATGATATTTATCTGGTTGAAAAAGTGCTTCGTAGAAAGAGAGGGAGAGTATTGGTGCGATGGCTAGGGTTTGATAAGACCCACGACTCTTGGATAGACGAGTCAAACGTTGTGTAGTGCTACAAACGATAACATGGTTGACAGCGGCTATGAAACTGATAGTGGTAGCGATTATGAAGAAGTAAACAATGTTGGCGAAGATTCTATGCTGTTATCATCTTGTTTCACATTGCCTACGTATAGTATTGCTAATGGATTGAGTATTATGAGATATTTTAAACCTCAAGTAAATATCCAATCAACAGTGCGTCGAAATGTGATTTCACTGGATCATTTGGAATGGAAAGAATTAGTGAATCATTTGAACAACTTCACCAGCGATCTGGGTACACCTATGTTCATCAGATTTGATTCTAATATAATGTTAAGAACAATGTTGACTGCAGATGGAAATCAACGAGTGTTGCTTGCAAAAAATGGTGTTTGCCAATGGTTTTCAATATCGGAGGTTTTCGAGCTATTAAATATCGAACCATACATAACCTTAAGGATAAACTTTTTGCTTAATTTTAAACTGTATGATTTTTACCTCAATTTTTTAGATAAGGCTAATGAACTATTAGTACGTAGCAACTATGCCATAAATGTAATGGAAATTGTATTCTTAATGTGTAATGCTGTGTTTAGCATGGAAACACATTGCATTTTTGAACTGTACTGTTATTATAATCAATTTCTGTTAGCAGACTTGTATAGAAGAAGGTTGGAATAAAACAATGATTACAAATTGTGTTTTTTATTTAAATATACTTTTATTCTGGTCTAACCCTTGGATTCACAATGACAATTGGCGGCTGGTTGTCGATTGTCTTGAAATAATCCCCCCAATTTATTTCGGGCACAGTACTCTACTGGAGGCGGCACTTCACCAAGTGATTCTGGAGTCGAGTTCGCTTCACCATATGGTTGGCAACGTATGGGCAGGGAACCAAATCTGACACAAACTGGATTGGTTGGTTGTACATGCTGATGCTGTTGTCGATGTTGCGGGTTATCAGACTGAAGAATGATGGGGATTTCTCAGTTATATACAATCTAGGGATGGTAGGGGTGCGTCCGCAAGGAGGCGGCTGGTGGGGGATGGGGTGTGGCTAGGACGTTAGTAGGGGTGGATACATTTTCAGTTGAAGGGGGAGTAAAACACTATTTGCAAAATATATATTTTTTTATTCATCAACTTTACACACATCTTTATGACCCCAAGGGATAGTTGAAATACTATCAACTAGAAAACGTTTATCATCAAATGGATATAAACCAATCCTAGTCTGACTTATGCTAAAAACATTATGAGCAAATGAGCGTATAGAACGCTGATTTACAATTTTTTCGCTCTTATTAAGTAAACAATCGAAATAGTCTTGATATGTTATTTGCTTCGCTATAACGGAACCCCTGACACCTTTTGATTTTTTAACACACATATTTTTTCCTTGAACTTTATAAGTATACATTTTAGATCTACGTCTTCGAACATATTTTCACAACGTTTTAGATATGTCTAGGATAGACATTCCAACGTACAGAGGTTTATCAAACATAATATTAGTCTTATTTAATTCAACACTTATTAAGTTCTCATCAAAAATTACACTACGTCTAAAACGCAGGCTAGAAATAAAATTTTTCGCACCATATCTACCATCCCATTTCCTTAATAGTTTAACAATTCTATGCTTTCTAACGTTCTGCATTGTTTTACCGTAGATTGCATTATTCATGAGCTTCATTATAGTTTTTTCAAAATCCAACGTTGTATTGAGCTGTATATAGGGAGCTAACCTGGTAAACTGTTTAAATTTCAAAACTCTAGGAACTTTTTCAAAATTAAACCATGTTTTAAAGCTTGCTTAAGCGCTATATAATGAATCACATAATTGTTCTTATCATAGAAAGTGGTCATGAGCTTTTTTATTTTGGAACCTGGAGGTTTGCAGTGTTCAGGTGCGAACGGAAGGTCTTTATGGAGGTTATGAAGGTGATCAGGATATGACAAATCAACTTCTAAAATATATCCATCATCAGCATCATCAGCAACCTTTGTGACATCGATATCAGACACCCACTCAAATCCTCCGTAAGGAAGAGGTTCACACATCGCCCAGCCATAAAGGTTATTAACATCAGCATAAAGAATATATTTTGAGGGCATATTAACATCATAATTTTCCATATATTTGTTGTTGGCCTGAGAAAAGCGGTGGCTCACCTGGCTAACCCCACCTCGAACGCCCCTTTCGAAAAACATTAAGATATCACTGTCTTGGAAGGTTTCTAATTTACATTTCGTATATTTAAGCATGCAATCCCAACTGTATCCAAGTAAAGTATAGTACCAGGCCGGATCTAAACCATAATTTCGGAGACAAGTGGTTCTAAACTGCTCAAATATATCAGTCAACAAAAGTACGTCACTTTTCAAATATAGATCAGAATACCCACCCAAAGTCTTTATACCAAACCTCTCCCAAACTAATTGAGCATGATTGTAATCTTTTGCATCGATATTATAATCATTTAATTTGTTATAGAAATTTTGAATAGGTGGTAATGAGCTTTCTTGCAATTTTTCCATTGAATCGATGTAATCATAGCAAAAAACACCTTTCCTAGTTAGCAACTCAAAATTTTCAGAAGGAAATTCATTTCTAGTATTTTCAAAAGTATTTCGAGATGCTGTGAGTTTGTCGAGAGAGAAATTTAATATTTGTTTCATTATCAAATATTGTAAAGCTAATATATTTTTCATTATTTACAGGAAGTAGTGTGACATGATTCCGTTTGGCAAGTTCTCGTATTATAAAGTGACTGTCATACACACTAAGATTGTGAAAAATTATGGGGATTAAGAATGAGTTCTGGTAATTTAAATTGCATGCTTGATGCGCATATCCGCGAAATATAGAGGTCAGATGGCAGTGGTCGCGGACAATCACATCATTAAATCGAAAGGCTTATAGTTTCATCCATAGGTTCAACATGTTTCAATTTGCCTGATACAAACTTAGCAATTTGCTCCATTTGACTAGCAAACCATACCATACAATCGACTCCGCGATAACCTTTGTAGAAAGAGAGTGAGTTATCAAAGGAGCACTTGAAATAATATCCAGCACTGAATGCTTCATGTTTTTGATATTTGTCAGTTTTCAGTGTATCATTAGAATCTCCACATGGTTTTAGAATTGCTTCAAAATCTGCATACAAAACGAATGGAGTGCGTTCTTTATGAACAAAATTTTTAAATTCGATAAACTTCTCTTTCGGAAACTCGATTTTACAGTTATTTATTTGCTCGCAATAAAGTGGATGCTTCTCTAATTTAGTGTCAGATGTAAAGTAATTTAGGCATCTTTCACATATAAATTTTCGACCATTATGTTTGCTTGACTGTTTCGAAATCAGTCTAGATAAATCTTTAATCCAACAATAATGATATTTTATATCGATATTCGAATCATCTACAGGTGGAACGTCAAAATCGCTAGTTTTCAAATAATAATGGTTTTGAATTAGAAGTAGATTTACATGACCGGCCATTTTATTTTTAGTTAATCGAGCTGGGGAAGTGATAAATTGACGCGGAGCCTCACATACCAGCTCCAAAATATACACATTTACAGAAATGTCATTCATCTGTTCGAATTTCGATATTTGAGGTATTTTCATTGGTAAATCGATACCATCTAATTTTAATAACTGATTGTAAAGCGGGTATGAATTAGTGCGATCAGCATGTTTTTTAGAGTTAATCGGATAGAGTGCGGAAATAACACTCCAAAAAAAAGCAAGCTTCATCGCCATTTTTTACATTGATACACGAACGTTTTTTAGAAATTTCCACAGGGAGTGGTAGATATGACGCTCCGTTCCCAATCTCATATTTATTGACGTTAATATTTAAACTTAATATTTTAAGCAATCTCCAACCGGACCCATGTTGATGATAATCTTCAATCTTTTTTATGAGAGCATCAACGACATTATCTTGAAACCACCGCTTTAAATCAACCCCCTGATCAATTGTAGAGTTTTTCGTATTGAAACATTTAATATCGGTTATCATACCACCTTCAGATATTTTAGTAAATTCACCATTAAATATGACATTTAACTTGACAATGTGAAAAGCATTTAATATTCGAGTTATACGATATTTAAAGAGGATAAATGCATCATCAAAAAACTGCCATATGTCAATATGTCTCATATTCACTATCAAACCTGTGCGAATTCGATTCTGGAACGCTGCCTGAACGTCCAACCATTTAACTCGTACACTTCTATTGTGACGTTTTCCGGCACCAGTTTTGTTCAACGTTTTGAAGTATAGTTGAAGTCTTTTCAAATGTTGCAAAATGGCATGCAACTTGGCTATAATACCATGGTTACAGTTACATCGAAGCTCAGAGTAATGTTGCCGTATTGACAATTTTAAATGTTATTGCCAACGTTGCAATACTTGTGAATGTGCAGCCGAACTACCACCATTTAGCATATTAAACGCTTTCTCACAAACTTTGACAGTTTTGTCACTGACTGCAGATATTTCACTTTCTACAATCATCTTGCAGCGAAGCACTGAAGCAGTATGTCAAGCGGCTGCGGCACCGCAACCTATATACTATAAGCAGAGCATATAGAACAACCAGCAGTATTACTCCCCATGGTGGGAAAATTGTGCGCACCTGTTCGCGCAGCCGCCATTTGGGAATAGATTCTGTCAAATGGATGCAATGTCGGGGCGATTGGGCAATTCTTATTTGTCTGTATGAGAGATATTACAGTGCCATGGAATGTGCTTTTTGTAAATTGTGCTAGTATCTTTAAAGAATCCCAGGAAGGAGTCAATTTGCTTGTGCTTACCACACACTATTTACTAATACTACCCTGTATTTCTGAATTGATTTTCCCGGATACATCTCTGATTTCTATTCCCCCAATATGGCTCGAGGTCATTGAATTTACGGATGATTTCCCTAGATGTCCACTGGTTGTCAAGGTTACATACACCACTGTAATTATCCAAATTTTAAGTTGCCAACATAAGAATATATGCACTATTGATCAGATTTTAAAATGGTGGGAAAGTTCCAAATTCAAAAATTTAAGTTGGCAGTATTGGCATACAATATGGCTTTCACCTTGCGTCTTCGACCAACGCTCTGCACACCGCTCGGTGTTGTCAGATCTGAGTCCTCCCCGTCTCCAATACTGAGGCGAGAAGGAATTAACACAACAAAAGTTCATATGTTTTATTTCAGATTTTTCAAATTTATACAATTTAAAACAAGGTTGTAAATACAAGACATAAAGGTTATTGAAGCAATTTTTATATTTATTTGAATATAATGTATAGCATGATTCAACTTTTATTAACAAAACTTAAAAAAGGTTAAAATAAGTAGATTTTTCTTATAAATCATAATTATTTATCTACACTTATATACAATTTAAAGGGTGGTCCAACATTTAGTAACAAAACATTAGGAAACGTAAAAGTAGAGCGACAATTGTTTCAAGTTTTCTTTTCCTAAAGGAAGACAGTTCAGACAAACATAATTAATATAGTTTAGACGCTCATACAATACTATAAAAATATCCATCTACTTATACCAGTGCCGTAGAGAGTAGGATTATATTTTTTAATAACAAAATGATACCCACTGGAAGAGTAATATTTTTTGGCTTCACTAAAAAACATTCTTTACTCTTTTGAAAATGTACCGTTTTGAAAAAAATTCAGTGCGTTTTAATTTTTAGCAGATGAAACTCAAAGTGGGTCTAGGCTTTAGACATTTTGCACAGCAGTTTTTAATTCCTAACAACTTTTCTTAAGACTGAGATCAACAATAATATTTTGTAATAACAAAATGGTGCCTGCTGGAAAAATAATATTTTTTTTTGTCTTCAAAAATAATATTTTTTGTCTTCAAAATTTCTCAATAAATTGTAAAAAAAAACATTCTTGACTTTTTTCGAAAAATTGAATTTCATGCGATTAATTTTTTAGCAAGGGAAAATCAAAGTACCTGCTGGAAAATTAATATTTTTTTGTTTTCGCTAAATTTCTCAATAAATTCTAAAAAACGTTCTTGACTTTTTCGAAAAATGTACAGTTTTGAAAAATTCAGTTTCCTGAATTTCTATTTTTAGCAGAAGGAAATCAAAGTAGTTCTAGGCTTTAGACAATAACATTTTGAAGTAAACCTACATAAAAAAATAGTTTTAACTCCCAGGACGCGATTTTTTGAATCTAGAAAACCTTTTTGTACACTTTACGGCAAAATGTTATTAATGAAAGTTTAAAAACTCAATGTGCAATTTTTTAGCAAGGGAAAATCAAAGTACCTGCTGGAAAATTAATATTTTTTTGTTTTCGCTAAATTTCTCAATAAATTCTAAAAAACATTCTTGACTTTTTCGAAAAATGTACAGTTTTGAAAAATTCAGTTTCCTGAATTTTTATTTTTAGCAGAAGAAAATCAAAGTAGTTCTAGGCTTTAGACAATGACATTTTGACGTAAACCTACATAAAAAAGTAGTTTTAATTCCCAGGACGTGATTTTTTGAATCCAGAAAACATTTTTGTACACTTTACGGCAAAATGTTATTAAGGAAAGTTTAAAAACTCAATAGGTCGGTGCGTAAGTGATTTTCTTAAAATACTTGAAAAATTTATTCGCTGTATATTGAAAACTGTTAGACATATTTGTAAGAAAAAATCTACTTTAACTTTCTTAAAGTTTTGTTACTAAAAATTGTCTCAATACAATTATTACTGATACAGAAATTACAATAAAATTCACTAAAAACCTACATAGTATTTACAAAGCTTCACAATAACCATACCTTCGCACATACTCTGCAAAAAACGTCAGCTCCACCCGAGGGCAGTGTAGCGCTTTTCCATTCCTCTCGATGTGTCTGTCGCACTGCCTTCCTCGCACCCTTTCGTAAAAAAGGGGATGCTTTTTTACCAGAACGTCAAACTTTGGACACCCCATATTCTCGATATTGTATCCAAGATGTCCATATCCAGCCGCATGCAACAGGTCCTTCTCCACACGTCCTCCTTTAAAAGCAATCTTCTGAACCCCGGAAAGCGAACCCAGAAGTTGGAACTCTGCCACAACGCTGTCCTGTGCTTGATCCATTGGCCTATCATAAAATTGGAGGCCGTGAATGTTCATCATCAGCCATTTGGCACTGCAGGCATCCTTGGCGCTTAGATTCCTGAAGTCACCAACGCGGAAATATTTTGAAGTGACATCTCCGGTCTCCATATTGAAAATTCCCAATTCTTTAATTAAGAATATACCATTGACTTGAAAACCGTCGGCATCCACTATGTACTTCACAAACACCATTCTTAAATTGTATGGAAAAATTATTTTCAGAACTGACGATGAACCTACTGGGGCACCCGTTATATTCAATAGGTAAACAGTGAGGATGGTGGGAGAGGGCGGTGGGGCTCATTTCTAACATCCAGGATAATGCCTGAGATCTGACAACGTTGTGCTCGGTCGTACGGGGGTGTTTGATTGGTGCTTGCGTCGGGGGTGTCTCGTCGATTGGATGGTGAGAGACTGGTGGTACCCATGTGCAATACCGTCAACGTTGGTGGGCGTGTTGGCAAAGGGGTGGTTCGTTTAATGTGGGTGGATCTGATGATAGTGGCGGAGGGTGGTGCATATCTACAGACGATAGTTTGCTTGTTCAGTTTCACCTCAGTCCGCTGCTTGCGCTTGATAACTTCGATTGACAACTGTGCTTGATAACTGTGATTTTAGTGCTTCAAGATGCGTCATTTGAAAACCAACACCCTGCTGCCGGTAAGTACTTATATTTTTCCAAACCTTCATTTAAAACTTATTTTTAATAAACAAATTTAGCAAAATTCAACATAAAACTTACTATCTTAATATCGATTCTATATTCTAATAAATAATTACGCTTTAATTTGACTTGAAAGATTAGTTTATACAGAATGTTTTAGTAATAGGCATTAAGATATACATAAGCACAAAAAATCAATAGTTTCAGTTTCAGAACAGCATAATTGAAGTCATAGAAAAATAAAATTCAACTTAATTTTTGTTAAAATGTATGTACCCAGAAGCAGTTGTTTTTTCTTTGAATTTTCTTTTTAGACTAATGAGAGCAGTGGATGAAAATTTTAAGAGAATTATTTTATGTCTAATGTAATAATATAAATTTTATTGTTATGACTAAATTAATATTAAAACGAAATTTATAGCTTATGTTCAATGTTTATTACTAAAATAAGTTTTATAAAAACACCTGAACTGATTTAATTATCGTTAACATATTAATCTTTTAAAAATCGAATTTTGAACGACTTGATTTTTTTTTTACAAAAAATGTATTTTTTATGTTTTTTCAGTTAAAAAATTTTATTTTTAATGTTTTTTCAGTTACAAAATTTCATTTTTACAAGACACTTTGTAGCAAATTTAAACATCTGAACTGATTTAATTATCGTTAACATATTAATCTTTTAAAAATGGAATTATGAATGAATTTTGATTTTTTTTTACTTTCCTCGTCAATTAGAACACTTGTCAGAAATGTTATTCAAGAACTTTATGAATAAAAATATGTGAGCTTTGTTTTTAATATGAAAAAATGTATTTTTAATGTTTTTTCAGTTAAAAAACTTCATTTTTACAAGTCACTTTGTAGCAAATTTAAACATCTGAACTGATTTAATTATCGTTAACATATTAATCTCTTAAAAATCGAATTTTGAACGACTTTTCATTTTTTTTTACAAAAAATGTATTTTTCATGTTTTTCAGTTAAAAAATTTTATTTTTACAAGACACTTTGTAGCAAATTTAAACATCTGAACTGATTTAATTATCGCTAAATATTAATCTTTTAAAAATCGAATTTTGAACGACTTTTGATTTTTTTTTAATGTATTTTTCATGTTTTTTCAGTTAAAAAATTTCATTTTTACAAGACACTTTGTAGCAAATTTAAACATCTGAAATGATTTAATTATCGTTAACATATTAATCTTTTAAAAATCGAATTATGAATGAATTTTGATTTTTTTTACTTTCCTCGTCAATTACAACACTTGTCAGAAATGTTATTCAAGAACTTTTTGAATAAAAATATGTGAGCTTTGTTTTTAATATGAAAAAATGTATTTTTCATGTTTTTCATTTAAAAAATTTTATTTTTACACGTCACTTTGTAGCAAATTTGAAAGAAATATTTTCTGTTTAGAATTGCATGTGGTATCATTTAAAAAATCTGTAATTGTCTTTCTTTTAAAACGGAAAGCTGTCCCTTTACGCATACCACTGATGCTTTAAAATATCCTTACTTGTTTAATAACGTCCGATGTTATGTTCCCTAGCAAATTTATCCTCATATTTTGTTGTTTCATAATTAAAAAGAAAATCTTTTCAATAAGTATATAGATAAATTGTAACATTCTGTATATTAGAAACCGTCATCCCACAAATTTTTATTCAAAAGGTCTTAAAACCACATTTCCTATATCCTCCGACAAGTTACCTATGAATTGTTTTGCCCACCCTGTATATCTGTATTTTGTTCAATATTTTTAAAATTTCCAAAGAAACCAGTTTGACCCCTCGAATATCATTGAAATTTCAAAGTAGACAATTATTCATTTGCTTAGTCGTTAAAGTATCCAGTTTAGGGGTACCACAATTTTAAATTTAGCTCGTAAAGATTGTAAAGTAATATTTGACCAGTCTAATACCATTGTATTGAAATTTCAAAATTGTAAACTTTATTATTCTGCATAAACATTTCAAGGAACCTTTCCAAATTGTAAATTTTACCTCAGGTTATAAAGTAATATTTGACCAGTCCATTGTATGAAAAAATCCCAAAGCAATAAAATTTATTATTCTAGATGGTATTTCATACCCCAATACAGGTTGGGTTTATTGTTGTAGTAAAATTTATTATTCAAGATTTCCGGTAATGCGTCTGGAGGTTAAAGTGTTTTAATTTTATGAGTACTAAAATTCTATATTCTCAATAATTTTCTATATGAAACCATTTTAATTTATTTAAAATTTTGACTTGTTTTACCTTAATATCATTGGTTTGTTTTGTAAAATTTGCAAACGATCTTTATCATCTTTTTAAATATAAAATAATACAAAAAAATATTGGATTTTCGCAAATTAAGGTATTATAAACTATTTTTAGATTTCAGTGACTTACATACAAACTTAATCTATAAAGTACATCCATTTGTATCCCTATTTTTTTACATGTCAAATTTACTTTCAGCCAACTGGCGAGGAGACTGCGAATGCTGTCATTTCAATTATAAATGACCATTCCGTAAGTTTGCATTGATCGATAATTCGTCAAATAACATTGTCATTCCTTTTAAAGATCCCAGATCCAAATGCAAGCCTTTTATCTGATTTGGAGTCTGACCCCTACGTGCCGATGCCTGTAAGCTAACTTTAGCAATCTATGTTTTTCAAATAATGCGTCTTTCTCTATCACAGTTGGGCGATATGACCGTCGACGACTTTTTGCCCTGCGCCACCCCCTCAAGGATCAACCCTCGTTTGGCGCCGCGAGCGGAGTCGTCCTCGAGGGCGTCACACTGTAGGACGCAGGTGGAGGCGCGAGCGGAGTCGCGATCGTCCTCGAAAAGGAGTTCCGAGGACGATTCTGCGGCTCCACATGTGAAGAGACGTCGTTCGTCAGCTTCATCATCATCCTCGTCGTCATCGCCCGAAAGGCAAACTAATTGTAAAAAACTAATAAGTGAAAAAACATCGTTCAAAAAGAGGGCGGGTAAAAACATTAATGTCCTGCTTGGGAAACGCCCTTCTTCAACACCCAAAAAGGGGAGTTGCGAGAAAGGAAGAAGTAAGAATGTTGCGGAAACGATTGAGGAAATGCGTGAGAGTGTTAAATGTAAAATTGCGAGCGGAAAAGATCGAATGGGGAAGTGTAAAAGTGAAATTGAAAGAAAGAAGAGTGAACTTAAGAAGTATGAAGAAAGAGTGAAAGGAATAAAAAATGATTTAAAGCAAGCGGAGAATGAATATGATGAATGTAAGAAAGATGTGAAAGGGTATGAGGAATTGTTGAAGCAACTCCCCTAGTGGGTGGGTGTATATACAGGGTATTTCTTAATAAGATGCTAGTACTTAAGGGGGTTATTCTTGAATCCATTTTGAGTCTTAACTTTTGAACTACAGAGGGTTAAAATTTTAAGAAAAAATCTTTTTTTATTATAACATCGGTATTACCCTAGATATTTTGTGAAATTTAGTACACGCTTTCTATGCAAGATACATTTTTTGACGTCCAAACAATTTTACTACTTTTACCAGTGGCGTTTGTATGGGGTTTGAATATTAAAAAAAATGTTACGTCACTGCTTTTTCTTAAAATTCTTTTGAAATCCTCATTCCTTTCTGAACAAATGTACGGTTTTCGCATAAAAAATAAAACTCAGTCATTTGCACCATGGTATAAAATTATATATTAACAATTTTCAAACGATCTAGTTGTCAAGAAGCAGATTTTGTT
The DNA here is from genome assembly GCA_963920635.1 of Pseudeuparius sepicola. Taxonomy (NCBI): domain Eukaryota; kingdom Metazoa; phylum Arthropoda; class Insecta; order Coleoptera; family Anthribidae; genus Pseudeuparius; species Pseudeuparius sepicola. Next base: position 6,467,957 of record OY987307.1, read on the forward strand.
TGTAAACATAAACAGTTGTCTACATAGTTGTAGACGTATTTAAGTCATTAACATTACCATTATCATGCTTTCAATTTTACAACCCTGTATCTCAAAAGTTAGTACTTTTAGGACATATGTTGATATAAAGTTCATATAAAGTTTTTTCTCAAATAGATGTGTTTAGAAATGTATATAATAGGAAAAAGTATTTTTTTTATAATAGGTATAAGTATTTTTATTTTTTTATATATTTGTCTGTATATATTTCTCTGTATGAATTTTTTATATCATATTTTTAGTGGAACATAAAACATACATTTCTCTGTATATATGTATTTCTCTGTATTTTTTGTTTATCATATTTTTAGTTGAATATAAAGCATATACATTTTTCTCTTTTAATTTTATTCATAAAATACCTGCTTATCCGACAAGAATAACATATTCCGTAAACAATGTTTGTAGGAGCCAAATATAAAAGCAGTTATACTGTCTGGCGTATCCTTGAGTTAAATATTTCGTGACTGAAAACAACATAATAGCACTACTACCTGGGAACAGTAAAATTTGAAACATCTCGTTTAAATATGAATACAATAATTGTGAGTTACTTTAAATACATAGTAAAGATAATAAATGAGGAGAGGATTATTGGGGAAAGAAAAACACACTTCATATTTTCAGATTTTATTTCTTTACTAGAAATTTTGTTCCTCTAGTAAAAACATCAAACAAAGATGACCACAGTTTACTTGGTTAAAGTTTTGATATGAATCGTTATTGTATACTACTTCAATGTCTCTCCCCAAGTATCTAATGAGTTCTCTTGGTGGTTTCAAATTGCCAAAGCTGTCAAAATATTCACATATTTTTCCTGTTTTCCGGTATGCTACCCAATGAGATCCAGAATTTCGCTGAATATCCAAATTCAAAATGGCGGTCTCGTTTTTTCGAGGCTTTTTAGGTAGGGTATCTCTCATATATACACCTCTAAAGAATGTAATGTCTTTAGCGAATTTTAAAAGGTCTAGATTGGTTAAAGGCCTATTGGGTAGCTTCAAAAGTTTTTTTCTTTAAAAATAATCCCAGACCGCCACGCTTGTTTTTACGCAAATAAAGTCCTGAACCAACGGACTCCATAGCTTGCTTTCGATTTGCCATCAGCTTTTTTGCATTATTTACGTCGATTATAGTTTTTGCTACACTGCTCGCTCCCCCCGCCAATGAACCGAGAGCAGACAGAGCACCCAGTATAGGCAAAAGTGGCAGATATCCTCCTGACCTTTCTTGAAACGGAATTATCCTAGGTATTTTTAGTTTGGCCTTTCCACCAGCTTTTTTTATGTGTACACGTGCTGCCTTAACTGCCGCTAACGATGATTTTTTTTAAATTTTTTAAGTCGCTCAACTGTTTGGTTGTACAGGATTTTTTTAGAGCTTTAGCCACCTTCTTCACTATGTTTCTTCTAAACGAAAATGGTCGTTTCGTACCCATTCCCAACTTCCTTTTAACCTTCATTGCGTTTGTAATAAGCCACCCAACTGTTTTTCACCAAATTTGGAATCTTTTGATTTCACTCGGTCCCAAGCACGATTTTCCAGTTCCAAATCAGCCTTGTGTCGTTCTTCTAGAGATTTGCTTTTACTGTAAGCAATGTCATGAATTCTACAGGCTGAATCAACTTTATTTATACCTGAATCACCTCTAGAAAGCCGTTTTTCTAATTTAGTGCCAGGACCGCAGTACTGATAGCCAGGAATGTGTAACTCTATCGGCAATTTGTCAATTAATGTGTTGAGCACTCAGCTCCCTTTAACAATCAACATTAGATTGTTCAAGTTTGTTCAATCACCCCCCTTATATAGAAAAAACAACACACAAACAAATAATATTTTTATTTTCGCAGTTTTACACTTTTAACTCATGTTTTCCCAATTCCAGCATATGGCCTCACAGTTCTTCAGAAAATATAATATTAGTCGTTTTACCAACAGGTCCCAAGCTTGTTAAAAAGTACCTTTTGTCGTCCCCATTCAACTCATCTATTCGGTCTTGAGTTAATTCATCCGTAAACCTCTGCGCCAGAATCGTCTTGAAGTCTGCAAATTCCACAACCACCTTCTCACCGTACTTCGTATTGATTCTCTTAAAACTCAGAATCTCAAACTTTTCATTTACTTCCAAATCTCGAACGTTCACCAGATTTTTCTGCAGCAAGTTCTTATTTAAATTGTTTAAGAAGGACATGTGGAGTTTGCTGACAATATTCGCTGAACCTTGCCTATATAATGTAGGGACCTCCCCACCCCAGAGTAGGGGTGGCCCCCACCCTCCCCCAAACCCTATGAGAGCATGACGCCAACCCACAACCCCTATGAGAGTATGGCGCCAACCGAAAACCCCTATGAGAGTATGACGCCAAACTTGTTGAGACAGGTTTGGTGTCATGCTCTCATAGTCTTACTACTAACAATATACACTTGTGCTTCAGTTAATGCATTATTGAAGAAACCAAAAAGATTATCAACAGATTTTATGAACGTGGATAAATTTGAACCAATTTTGTATTCAGGCAAAGTGTTGCAGAGGTTCGTAATATCGGTATTACTGAGAGGCATTTCTGATATTATTTTGATTTGGGAGGTTTCTAGTTTTTGTTTATCGTTTTTATAAGGTGCAAAGCGGTGAGTTTTGTTCTGTTTCTCGGTGGTTCATATAAGAGTAGATAATGAATTCGGAAGTATGGCGTTTTCGGCACTCATAAAGGGATGAAGGAGGAGGTACTTACAAGGACAGAAGAATCACGATGATTTTCATAGCCAACTGGTACCAAGGTCCGTCGATCCACCGTAAGCAGTTGAAACTGGCCGTCGAACTTCAGTTGTTGACGTCGCACTATCCTGTTCGCAGCGCCAATTATAATTTTCGCGCTTCGAAAACGCTTTTTAAAAACTTTATTTCTTTGAATATTGAACAGGAAAATGGCTTAGACTAATATGTAGATGAGACTAATAATAAAATAATGCTAATGCTGCTTCTCGCTGGGGATCGCGGCTTATATAATGTGGTTTGCTTATCTTAAATGCTAGTAATAGTGTGATAAGAGTGCTACTGGAAATATAACTTGCGTGGCTCGCCAAATCGCGCGCCAAACTCGCCAAGTCCCGCGTCGTGGGATGCCGGCTGTACCGACAATCGACGGGAACTTCAAGCCGCGCCAAACTTAGCCGAGTCTACACGTACCCACGGTGCGTGACCCGCCAGATTTGCCAAATCTCGCGCCGTGGGAATCTGGCTTCAATAACTTATCATACATTGTAAAAATTACTGTGGGAGTAAATTTTATTGTTAAAAGTAGGTACACACCTATCACTTTGAAGGTGAGGTCAAAAAAATTTAGATTATTTATGCCTTAATATTTGAATTAAATAGGTGCCTACCTAAAGTTCTTATAGCACGAGAGTAAACTGTTATACGCAATTCAATGGCGCCGTTGGCCATTGTTGCGTAGCACTTTCTTTTTTGCTGCATATTTTTTAAAGTTTAACTTTTATTTAAAAATAAACCTTTTTAGAGAAAAAACTTTTAAACTAAACATCCTAAATTTTATTTTATAAACTATAATTGAAGACCTCGGTGCAAAAACCGGACAAGTCCACTTTTGGGTAAAATTGACTTTTTCCACTACATTTATGTATTAAAATATCGCCGATCGATTGGTGCAAGAATCAGCCAAGTCCAAAGCAGAATAACGTTGATATATAGCTTTAGGACTTGACCGCTCGCATTCTTGGGTGCAAGAACCAGACAAGTCCGGGAGTTTTTTTCATTTTCCCAAAACTTATAAATATGGGTAAAATTGACTTTTTCCACTACATTTATGTATTAAAATATCGCCGATCGATTGGTGTAAGAATCAGCAAAGTCCAAAGCAGAATAACGTTGATATATAGCTTTAGGACTTGGCCGCTCGCATTCTTGGGTGCAAGAACCAGACAAGTCCGGGAGTTTCTTTTTCATTTTCCCAAAACTTATAAACTATGGACTTGTCCGGTTTTTGCACCGAGGTCTTCAATTATACTCTATCGAAGTTTTTGTTATAAAGGAGCCACATTTTTTAAATATAACATTTTAAAGCTTATAAATATTATAACTTAATGGTTGTAATAATAATAAGAGTTTGCTTTTAATTTATTTATTTTTAAGAATCAGATGTTGTGAGTGGCTTAGTTGTTACTTTTTATCTATTACCTAAGAGAATATATGACGTAGTTACTAATTAAAAATTTTGATGTACAAGCCTTGATTTGTGACGTTGGACTGCTCTGGATTTGTTGTTGTTGTTGTTGGACTAGCATAAAAAGGCATCAAAAGGCTGTAGGCGCCATTTGCATAGACACGAAAAAAAAGGAAGATACATTTTAAATTGTATCACACTTTTATAATATGTGCTAATTTGTAATAAGATAAAAATTTCAAATACACAAAACGAAAATCAAAGTTATTTCAGAACTGAAATTCTAACCAAAATAAATAATATTTACATACATGTCATTTATAAACAAAACAAGTAAAAAATTAGCAAGTAAACTGAAGCTATTAGTGCGTGAAGGTGGTAAGTCACTTCTTAACTATTTTGAGATATTAAGGGCTAAAGTAATGTTGTTGGAGCTTTTTCTCTGTTTAAACTGAAATTAAAATCAAATTGTGTCAATACAACGAAAATAAAAGTAATTTTAAAATTATGGGTCAGCTTTTATCATATTTTGTAATGCCAGATGTGTTTTTTATCTTTTTTACAAAAAAGTGAGTTAGCTCCTTCATGCACAACCATTTACTTGTATTCGAAATGATGACGAATTGAGAAATGATTAAATTATATTTATTAATGGAAAAATACAAAAATTGTTAATACTAGTCACTTTCAGACTGTTTAAGCTCATAAAGTCCCCTTTATTAATGGAAAAAATACAAAAATAGTTAATACTAGTCACTTTCAGACCGTTTAAGATCATATAAAGTCCTCTTAAATTTTCTGGAATAAATGGGAGTTGTTCTTGGATGTTATTCAATTTTTGGTTGCTATGGGTCTTAGAACCAAAACACTTTCGGAGCAGTTCTATTAGATCAATAAATTTATCTTCCATTCTACGGATTCCTTTTCTAGCTTTCCTCATTAACATCATATACTGATCAACTGTATATATGTTTTGATTTGGAAACATCTGGAAATTTATGGTCAACAGTTTTAAAAATTACCTGGTGTAGGGGAGACCGGGGCTAGTTGACTAAATTTTTATATGTTTACTGCTACTAAATTTGCTACATATATGTTATCCATTTGTATAATGCCAAAAGAATAAAAAATTAATGTTTAAAACAAATCGGAAAAAATATATTTCTGATATTTAGAATAGTAGCCAGATAAGTCAAATAATGATGAATCTCTAATGGGTCGAGATGTGGGAGCAACTGGATTGTCTTCATTGAAAAGAAATCTTCGGCCATCTTTAACTTTGCTATCCTTTTTATTTTTCTTCTCAACCATTTTGCCCTTACGTTTAATTTTCTTTACTTTAGCCTTTTCCTTTTCTTCTGTCAATGCTTCTTTTATGGGAGTGTCTGTTAAAATAGCAGACTGTCCCTTTTTCCTTCCCTTTCTTGTGTTTTGTCTTGAGCCTGCTTTGAGAAACGGTCTCACTTGCTCAGGACTTAATACGTTTAAAGGAAGCTCTTCGTTATTTTCCATTTGATTGTCAATATTTGCAGGTTCGTTTTCTCCGTCAACTTCATTTCTTGCTTCAACTTCGTTTCTTCCTTCCATTTCGTTTCCTTCTTCAAGTTCGTTTCTTCCTTCTGCGTTATTTGCTCCTTCAACATTTCCTCCGTCACTTTGATTTTCTTCAAGGTTTGTAGGTGCAGGTCGATCGGTCACATATGAAGTCAAAAAATCACTTTCAGGAAAAATGTTTTCATTAAATGGGCAAATTCCAGTCTTCTGAAAACCAGCCATGATATTATTTGGTGTAGTAGCTAGCGGTAGTGTCATTTTTACTATTCCAGGAATGTCATAGATGGAAAATGTCTTTCCAGGGTTGTTCACCATCCAATTATCAATAGCCGAGTTACAGTATTTTTCAGTGGCCCATAAACACTTCTACCCAATCGTTACACCATTTTCTTTGCAACAATCCAAAGCTTCTATTGAAAGGTGGGAATCGTGGTTGTCCAATAGCAAAAGTATTGGTCTCTTCTTTGAACATCTTGTATGGTGGACAAAATGTTTAATAAATTTTACAAAATGTGTTTCCTTCATCCAACCAGATGAGTTTGCATCTCCCAAGCTTCCAACAGGTCCGTCTCGGACAAAGTGGTCCCGGTAGTGTACCCTCGGAAAAATAAAAAATGGAGGAATAGAATTCCCTCCCGCAGACACTGCAACAGTAAGGGTGACCAGGGTTCCTCTTTCGGCGGACGTAAGTTTCTCTATTTGCTTAAAACCACGTCGTGCAATTATTCTATCTGGCTTTTGTACCGTTGTTATGCCTGTTTCGTCGACGTTCCAAATATCTGAAGGTTCTAAATGTAGTCGATTATATACAACCTTCAAATTGGAAAAAAACATATTTACATTGGTTTTGTTAAACGACGTTGCTCTTGCCAGGCTTGTGACCTGTGGGCATCTCAAGGATAAAGTGTTTCTTTTAATAAAAGAACCATACCAATCTGTACCTGCCATTTTATTATTGGTCCAGCTAGCCGGAACTTGAAAGTTATTTGAAGTGGCATATTTAAATGCGAATTTTCTGAGTTCTTTGGGTGTTAACCCATAGTAAATGTCAGAAGCTCGTTTTAGGTAATTAGTTAACAGCATCTCATGTTCTTCAGAAAAAAGTGTTTTTTGGGGAATTAAAAAGTCTTTAGCAACACTATTAATACTCCTACCTTCGTTTATAACTATCCGAACTGCTCGTAAAATAGTATCTGGTGGTGTTTTGCCTTTCTCGGTTTTTCGCTTGTAAGTCCGCATGATTGTGCCTATAACAAAGGATATATATATTACTTAATGCAGGCTTGTTACGCCCGAAAGTTATGCAGCATTATTTAGCAAACTTAATGATAACTTAACAATATAATGTAACTATAATTACGTAACAATAAAATTGGATGGCAGAGTTTTGCAATCTGTAAGGTGGTAAGTTGGGCAGGCCCCAGCTAGCTCGCCGTGGGGGAGTGGGTGTTATATAATATAAATAATAATAATAATAATAATTAATCAGGAAATTCATGGGGAATGCAGGATCGTCCAAGAACATCAATGTCACCTAGGGCCCGATAACATGGCAAGGGTCTCGTCCGAGCCAGATCCTTTTGGTATCCGGGATGCCCGGGATCTGAGTGAATGTTCCCCGTAGAGGGAGTGCGAATGTCTTTTGGCTAAGTCGAAATAATAATAATAATAATAATAAAAAGGAAATTTAGCTCAACCCGTCTTCAGCCCTAGGGACACCACACAGATGAATAATATACCCGAAAACGGGAAATGGGCCTCTATGCCTCTTTTAAGGACCAAGATTATTATTGTACTATAGTTTTTAATAGAGATTTATTACGCAACTGTCTAGCCTATGGTGGGAGAAGTGTCACAGCGTGTTCTGTTTTCATAAATAAAAGGTAACTTTCACCAATAATTAATAAATAGTAGTTTATTGGCACACTGGAGAACAAGTAAAAATATATAATGTTACGTGGGAGTTATATCATAGTTGAAGGTAATAACACGTTAAAATGAGAATCAGACATAAGTTAACCAACACGATCGCCTTAGGCTACCACAATCATAAGTACTCGTAAGCTGTATTCAAGCTATTCAGCTATCTCAAGCTCTGTCAAGCTATTACATAATCAAATTTAGAATTTTTAATAAAAGTAAAAAGCCCTATGTACCCTTCCCCGAAATGTAGCTACACTTTGGTTGACAAATGGGTGTCTGTAGTATTTTAATATTTGGCCCATTAATTAAGAAGATTCATTAACTGATTAAATAAGGAAGATTATGATAAAACAGTAGACATTTTCACTTATCTGGTACACTTGATGATGACTGAAGTGCCTGGCTAAGTGGTGGGTACTCTGGCAGTACCAGAAAGGGGCAGGAGTAGCCCTCGGCTCTCGAAAAGTTTGCTTAATATCTATTCCTATTTAACCCAATAAATATATTATGTTATGAATATTTTACCCTATGTTTGTAATATTATATAACTTAATTAAATATAATTATTATTACAAGTATAAATACATAATACAGTATTTCTTATCTAAGAACTTATATAAAAAAATCTCTTCTTTTTTTTTAGAAAACAAGCAAACAATTAATCACCTTTTTTGTACAATTTCAGTCTGTTATTGTGAACAGTTTGTTCTACGTTTTGGTTTAGAATAGTTGAATTTACACCATTTTGTTTTGTGATTTTAAATGGACCTTTATAGGGGCTATCCAATTTATATTGAAAACCTCTTTTTAATAACACCAAATTCGAAAGTTTGAAGGATTAACTTTTTCGTCGTACTCTGACTTAGACTTTGTTTTAGCGTTGTTGTGTAGCTCCTGAATTCTCTTATGTGCTTCATTTAGTTTATATTTTAATTCATCTGCGTAATTATCAGTGTTATATACAGGGTTAGACGTACTGTAAATATCATTTGGTAAGTTTGGAATTTTTCCAAATACTAATTCATAAGGAGAGTAGTTCGTTACCGAATGAGGGGTTGTGTTATAGGCAAAAACGAAGTATTGCAAAAATGTGTCCCAATTTGAGCCATTTGAGTATGTGATTAAATATTCGTTTAGAACTCTGTGATTTCTCTCTAAGCTACCTAAAGTTTTATGATGAAAAGCAGTTGAAGTGCTATGCTTTATATCTAGTGACTTATTAATCAATTTTTGAGTTTCGTTTATGTATTCTGTGCCTAGATCTGTTTTCAAAATTTTTGGAATTCCAAATTTTAACATAAAGTCTTCAAATAACGCTTTGGCTATGCTTTTAGAGTGTTTACTTTCTAAAGGTATATTTTGAATGAATTTAGTTAGATTGCATTGTATAGTTAACGGTTATTGTTTTCTGTGATTTTTAATGGTCCTACTGTGTCTACTGAGATATTTTCAAAACTAGTCGACGGAGTTTCTGTAATGACCATTGGTTCAATTGTGTGTCTAGTTACCTTATTTTTATGACATTTCTCGCAATTAGATATTAACTTTTTTACCATTTTTGACATATTCTTCCATATATATTTTTGTTTTAATTTATTAATTGTTCTCTTCACACCGGTGTGTCCTCCCAATAAAGAATTATGGTATTTTTCTATGAGCTCATTTTGTAATTTTTTTTATTCTACCTTAATTGGGGGTTCATATAACAAAATCATTATTCCGGAGTCGTATTTTTTATATATTTCATTATACATTTCTTTGAAAGTCATGACTTCTAAATAATCAAATATATTGTCTTTTAACGAAAGTGCTAGCTTTTTAAAATTCATCGCTACAATTTTCTCCAGAACAGTACCTAAGTTTTGTTCCAGATTATCGCTCAGTAGTGTAGTTTTAACATTTTTCTCTTCTATTTCAATATTATTTTTAAATTTATTTTGATAGTTAGCGCGCTTGTCAATAATATTGAATTTTAGTTTCACCATGAATGTTCTTCCAAAAAGATAAGGGCGGAAATAAGTGATTCCCCAGTAAATTGCTAAAATTTCTTTTTCTATCACAGGTTTATTTAATTCGTGTTTCGTTAAGGATCTGCTAGCATATGCGACGGGTCTATCATCGCCAATCATGCCTTGGGATAAAACGCAACCTAAAGCGAAATTTGAGGCATCAGTAGTTAGAATAAAAGTTTTTTGAAAATCCGGATACTGTAAAATAGGAGGTTCAATCAGTTTTTGTTTTAAATTTATAAAAGAATTGTTGCAATCAGATGACCAAACAAACGGTTTGTTTTTCTTTAATAACTGGTTCAGTGGGTATGCTATGCTTGCAAATTCTTGGATGAACCTACGGTAATAGTTCATGAATGCAATAAAGCGTCTTACATCATCGGCGTTTTGCGGTGTCGGGTAATTGTTTATGGCTTCGTATTTTTTTGGGTCAGGCAAAATGCCTTTATCAGAGATTAAATGACCTAGATATATTACTTCTTTCTGTAAAAAATTACATTTTAACGCATTAAGTTTTAAATTGTATTTTCGACATCGTTCAAAAACCTTTTTTTTTTATTTCTTCCTTCTGGGAATGGGGCAATCTGTAATTTTTTATAAAAACTGGATTTTCATCAAGCAATGAAATTTTTTGTTTGTAGAAATTGTTTGCCGGAAGTTTATCACCTTCCAAATAAAATATGTCGTTATAATTCATGCAAATATCTAGAATAGTTTTGTTAGCCTTATTATCCTCACCTTGTAATCGTATGTTATTAAGCAGTTTTGCTGATCTGTGCGCAACGTCTTGCGCACTACTTGTGTCAGTAATAACACATAATTCATAATTTACAATGGGTTCCATATCTACGCTAAAATTATTATCGATAATTACATCTTCACTGGTTGTGTTTACCAAGAAAACATGAGGGATGCCCTTACTAGGTACTAGAGTGTTACTTAAAAATACACCTGGGGTTATTTCTTTATTAAGAATTATACTATCTTCGCTAATGTGTTTATTTACGGCTTGGATTAATTTGGTTCGCGCTGGGATAGTTATTTTGTCGACGAGCGGTAATTTTGTTTTCATGGGGAGTGTTATTTGAGTATGATTCGTATGTATAGTGAATGACCAAGTAAGATAGTCAATAAAACACGTATAATTTATCAAAAAATCTCTACCCATTATGCCATCTGTAAGAATAGGAAAGTTATCGTCTATCAAATGAAATTCTTGTGAGAAAACTTTGTTTCTTACGACTAAATTTGTTGCAGTGAGACCTAAAGTGTAAAGTTTGTGAGGAGTTATACCACCTATTTCGCATTTTTCTCCAGGGAAATATTTTTGTGCTTTGTTTACTATGCCAACTTTGCAAAGACTTACATCGGCTCCTGAGTCTATTAAGAAAGATGTGATTTTACCTGTCATTTCACAGTAAATATTCACATAGTTTGAATTATTTGTGGTTATGCAAATTAGTTTCGGGTGACCAACTCTCCTACTGTTGCCGACTGATTCAGTGGAAGTTGGCTCAGCTCGTTTCCCGGATTTGAATCGTTCCTTTCAATAAAGCGAATATTTTGATTTCCCCTATACCTGTTGTATCTGAAATTACGATTTCCGCGATAAGAGTGATTGAAATTACCTCTAAAATTACTTCTGCCGCGACCTATGTTACCATTGTACGAACCGCTAGGTACGCTGCTTTGTCCTCTAAACTGGTACTGTCCATGTCCGCGATAATTTCCTCTAAAATTTCCTGAGTACCTATTATTTCTTCCCCTTATGTTATATTGTCGATTTATACGGTAAACGTTATTTTGAGAAGGACTTTGAGAACATTCTGCATCTAGGGCGATTTCCACAGCTTCAGTGAAACTTTGGGGTCTAGAGGCCAACACGACTGTTTTTATTTCCCTATTCAAACCTGCTTTGAAACAATTAGGAGCATGTTGATCGTTTAGTTGAATTATTGGCTCTCGGGCACTGCTACTTTGAGAGTTCAGACTAACTATGTTTAAATCACTAATGAGAGATTCTATTTCGGAGGCATAAATTGAGATACATTTTTCTGCTTGTTTGGTTTTACTTAGTTCGGATTGAATTGATGCTAAAGTTTTTCGTGGCTTAAATCGATCAGTGAGGTAGGTCTTAAGTTCTGTGAAATTTTTAGGTGTAGTTATAATAGAATTTTTTGCTTTACCTTTTAGTTTGGTTTTCAAAATAAATTGGAGTAAGGAATTTTTGTTAGTTTCGTCCTTAAGGGAATCATGATAATATTCTGCAGTGTCTAAAAAATCAATAACTTTGTCAGCTTCCCCCGAAAATTCTGTTAAGAGTTGAGTTGCTGTTTTAAAATCAAAATCCATTTTAGTGACTCTTAAAGGTATGTTGTGACAATTTTCTGAATCTGAACTACCGAAACTATCTAAATTGTCGTCCTGCAGGACTTTGCTTGCTTGTTGACTAATTATTATAATTCTTTCTTGCAAAAGCTTATCTAAGATATTAAAATACTTGTTTATAGATTCAATATAACCCTTAGCTTCTACAATATCCTTTTCCTCAACGTTAACTAAATTAAATCTACTTTTAATTTTTATTAACTCGTCTTTGAATGAATCTACCTTGTTTTGTCTTCTTTGCGTAGCTGCTGCTCCTCGCCTGGAAACTGGGGACTTGCTTAAATTGCGGTGAAAAACTCTGATTTCCTCTAGGAGGTGCCGGAATTCAGTTGTGGCCATGCAAAGTAGCTCCCACGTTGCGGACTAGCGGCCTTGCGCCACACTAGAGACCGTTCCCGCGTTGCTGGTTCCCGGTTTTGGGACGGCCAGTTGTTGACTGCTCTCTCTTGTTCTTCTTTTAGACTTGCTCCATACTTCTTCCGACCTCTCTTCGAATCTTTACCTCTATAGCTTTCACGCACTTCTTCCAAATATATAAGCCAATTATTGGCTCAATATGTCCTTTGTGGTGAATTTGGTGAAAGATTCTGTTGTTGCCGAGGTGCCGCCGCTGTTCCCTGACTGTATTACAACAGTTTCTTCTTTTGGTTGATTTTTCCCCATTTCATGTCGTTGTCTGCTCAGTTTTTTGGATTCTTGCTAGTATAGTTGAAAAGGCAGGGTCGCCATGTTGTGGAATCAAACAGGTTGGTTGTCGATGTCACATCTTTATTCTGTGAATGCTTCAATTCGTCCCCCCATATACAATAATTGTTATAGTTACCTACTTTAGTGTCCTACATTCTAAACTGCTGAATAGCTATATTTATGTTTAAACTAATAAATAAAATAAGGATATGGATAATGATAATTATAAGAAGGGTATGAAAACTTGAGAAAACGCCGAATTTTCGAAATGAATAAAAAAAGACTTCGCTGTTAGTGGTTCCGAGCGTGACTCGGCGATTAATGGCTTTGCCGGAAACCTCTGAAGGAGGGTGGGGAACCACGTCGCTGACTGTGCACGATACCTTCCGGTACAATTTATGCCGCGAAATTCAAATATAGCGAGAGAGCAGGAGGCCGGTGAATCAACGGGTGTGGAGGTCCCAGCGCTTTCGCCAGGAATCGAAAGATTTGGCAATTCATCTAAAATATCAATTAATAATGGTAGGTGAAGAATGACCCGTAACAGGCTTTTAGAAGTGTCTGGAATGGTTAAATGTGTCTAAAACTGACCAAGCAATATTAACAATATTTTGTAGAAACAGTAAATTATAAACTCTAATCGGGCAGCTAGGATTACCCCTCTTAACCGAAAGTTGTTACAACTCTCTTATCTTCGCCAGTTTTAGAAATAATCAACGAAGCTAGTAGAAAAATTGCATGGGGTTAGTTGGCAAAGCACATGTGGGGTTAGTAGACTATTAGTCAACTAACCCTACATGTAGTTGGTCAAGAAGCCCCATACCACGTGAACACAGTTTTATGGCCCCAACGGCAAAACCCGGAATCATCCGTACAAACAATATAACTTAAATCGTAGGTAACTGAACATACTTTCGTAAAATATTTGTAAAAATACATAAAACAAAATTAAAAGAACACTAATCCATAATTTATTAAGAAAAATAATTACTTACCAGAGATGTTTCTGGATTAGACACTCTCACTGACACAGTTGATTAGCATTGAACACAACGGTACGTCACATGGCGGATCCAATACTGTGCTCATGAATATCGCGATCGTAGTGCTCTCTAGTATGTAATAGTAAAACTATAAGCAATTAGTCAATTAGCCCCGCAAGTCAACTAGCCCCGGTCTCCCCTACTAGGCGTTACAATCTTTTAATCGCTTATTAAATTATAGTCATAAATTGTAAGTGCATTTACAATGTTCCTTTAGAGAATTTTTCGCGCTTTCATTTTTATTCGTGAGACTGCTCCTGCTGTTCCAACGGTCATTGCCTTGGCTCCATCGGGACAAATATCCATGCAATCATTCCAATCGAGTTGGTTTTCTTCAAAAAATATGTTAATCGCGTTAAAAATTTCTTCTCTGGTTGTGTTAGTAGGCAGCGATGAGCACATAAGCAAGTCTTCTTCGATTTAATGTTTATATGAATATTGCACAATTACTAGCAAGATGGCCGGTCCAGCAACATCAATTCATCAATTATTTACTCTTCTCTTTGAAGTCGGGATGCACAGTTTCTAAATGTCGGCGCATCTCAACAGGTACCATCGAACTATTAGGAAGGAGTTTGCTGCACAACATACAGAGAGGTCAGCCGTTGGTATGTTCTCGCGCATGAAGCCACTAGCATGTGACGTTACGTGGAATCTATTCGCAATATAAGTATATGGGAAATACTTTTTGTAGTTAATATTTTTGCATATTTCCACGTTTTTTTTTTGAATGATTATCTAAATAAATCTGACATGTCTTATTAAATATGATATGAAATATTACAATAAAAACACGTGATTTCAAATTCAAAGAGTAATGAAATTTGTAATTCAGTTTTTTTTATAAACAGTAGGATGCTGGGACTTAATAATGTACAAAACGGGATTACATAGGTATGTACGTAAATATGTTATAAATATTTTGCATTAGGTATTTTTACTTTTTTCTTTCAACTTTCTATTCAAAGTCATACCTACAGAGAAGATTTAAAAATATTTGAAACAGAAATAGGTAATGAAAATCATTTTGAAACAATAATACCAATGTGCAGTTAAAATCCTTTTATTAACATGTATAAAAAACAAGAATCATTTTTTGAAATTTGTAAATTTTGGCATCTTTTTGTCAAGTTTTCACTTGCAGTTTTCAAAACTGATTTTCCTATTGATATCCCTCATTTGTACATATGTTCGTGTCCTGCTCGTACACAAAATTACTTCAAATGGCATCGAATTATTTGGCAAGGAAGCTAAAGTTTTGTCAGCCAAACGGCGAAAAATTCCTTTCTCCTTACTTAAAGATTCGGTAGAATTCAGTTTCCATTTTTTAGCAACTTTTTAGCAAAATTCTTGAGTGGGGTTTAATAGTGAACCTCTTAATAGCATTTCCAACCATCTAGGAGCCTCAGATGCATTTAACTGCTGTGTAGGTACCCCCAAAGTGGGGTAATTTTTCCGCAATGTATAAGCAAGTATTTCAAAATTGTCAATAAAACAAATAACTTCGTCTTCTAAATATACTGGCTCCACAAAACCATTTAAATCGGAAACAAGTTCTTCTTCACTAGTAGTAAGACTATGAGAGTATGATGCCAAACCTGTCTCAACAAGTTCGGCGTCATACGGCGTCATGCTCTCATAGGGTTTGGGGGAGGGTGGGGAGATCCATCAAGTGGGGGATGGTGGGGAGGTCCACTCCAGTGGTTATATAGGCAAGGTCCACCGAATATCATTAACAGTGTTTACAACAAACTCGACATGTCTTTCTTCAACAATTTAAATAAGAACTTGCTGCTGAAAAATCTGGTGAACGTTCGAGATTTAGAAGTAAATGAAAAGTTTGAGATTCAGAGTTTTAAGAGAATCAATACGAAGTTTGGTGAGAAGGTGGTTGTGGAATTTGCAGACTTCAAGACGATTCTGCCGCAGAGGTTTACGGATGAATTAACTCAAGAAGGAATAGATGAGTTGAATGGGGACAACAAAAGATACTTTTTAACAAGCTTGGGAGCTGTTGTAAAAACGACTAATATTATATTTTCTGAAGAACTGTGAGGTCATATGGTGGAATTGAAAAACATCATTATGAGTTAAAAGTGTAAAACTGCAAAAATAAAAATATTATTTGTTTGTGTTCTTTTTTTTATAAGAGGGGGTGATTGAACAAACTTGAGCAATCTAATGCTGATTGTTAAAGGGAGCGGAGTGCTCAACACATTAATTGACAAATTGCCGATAGAGTTACATCTTCCGGGCTACCAGTATTGCGGTCCTAGCACTAAATTAGAAAAACGCTTTTCTAGAGGTGATTCAGGTATAAATAAAGTTGATTTAGCCTGTAGAATTCATGATATTGCTTATAGTAAAAGCAAATCTCTAGAAGAACGATACAAGGCTGATTGGGAACAGGAAGATCATGCTTGGAACCGAGTGAAATCAAAAGATTCAAAATTTGGTGAAAAAACAGCCGCCTGGTTCGTCACAAGTGCAATGAAGGTTAAAACGAAGTTGGGGATGGGTACGAAGCACCCATTTTCGTTTAGAAGAGACATAGTGAAGAAGGTGGATAAAGCTCTAAAAAAATCCTCTACAACCAATCAGTTGAGCGACTTAAAGAATTTAAAAAAAATCATCGTTAGCGGCAGTGAGGGCAGCACGTATACACATAGGGGTGTAGGGTAAACTAAAAATACCTAGGATAATTCCGTTTCAAGAAAGGTCTGGAGGATTTCTGCCGCTTTTACTTATACTGGAGGCTCTGAGTGCCTTTGGGACATTAGAAGGAGGTGCAAGCGGTATAGAAAAAACTATAATTGACATAAATAATGCAAAAAAGCTGATGGCAAATCGAAAGCAAGCTACGGAGGTCGTTGGTTTTGGACTTTATTTGCGTAAAAATAGACGTGGGGGACTTGGATTGTTTTTAAAGAAAAAACTCTTGAAGGTACCCAATAGGCCTTTAACCAATCTAGATTTATTAAAATTCTCTGAGGGGATTCCATTCTTTAGAGGTGTGTATATGAGAGATACCCTACCTAAAAAGCCTCGAAAAAAACGAGTCGGCTATTTTGAATTTGGATATTCAGCGAAATCCTGGATCTCATTGTGTAGCATACCGCAAGGGAGGAAACAAATGTGAATATTTTGACAGCTTTGGCAATTTGAAACCACCAAAAGAACTCATTAGTTACTTGAGAAGCGAGGTGGTATATAATAACGATTCATATCAAAATTTTAACCAAGTAAACTGCGGCCATTTGTGTTTAATCTTTCTTAAAAGGAGAAACTGAAAATGTTAGAAATCTGAAATCTGAAGTGTGTGTTTTTATTTTCCCAAATAATCCTCACGTCATTAAACGAGCTGTTTCAAATTTTACGGTTCACAGGTAGTAGTGCTATTATGTGTTTTTCATCATAGTTGTTTTCTGGCAATGTTGTACGGAATCTTTAAGGATAAGGCAGACAGTATAACGGCTTTTATGATATTTTCTTCCTACAACTACTGGTGTATATGGAATGTTTTATTCTTGATAACCAGGTATTTTATGCGTAGAATTAAAACAACAAAGGTGATACAGTTTTTATATGGAAAAAATTCATCTTAAACATTTCAAAGAAGTTCATTTAAACTGCTGAAGAACTTTTTTGTTAAAATTTCAAGAAAAAGTTGTTTTTTATAACTTTGTCGGATAGATTTGAAACAAATTAGGTGCACAACAAACCACCAGTGGCGGATTTATGGGTTTCACTGTCGTATAAAAAAATATTGAAGATTTACAAAGGTTAAATTTGATCCAAAAAATGTAAACTCAATGTGAGGGATTGGTTGATGACATAAATGCCCTTATAGATGTGAATGCTAAAGCGAAAGTTTCTAGATAGGGGACTGAAACGCGTGAAGAAAGAGATGGATGAAAGAAAATCATGAATGTGCGGAAAAAAAGCGTGAGGTATGTAAAGGGTGGTCCAACCAAAACGCACGATGTTAATTGAGTTAAATTAACGATTTCGAAAAATACGTTTTTAAAACAATTTATTTTGACAGTTACAACAGGGCAGCGTCTACTGCTACAAGACAAGATAGAACTGATTAACAATAGAGCAAAGCTTAAATATATAGGGATACAAAATGCAACTTAGCCTACACGTGCCCGCGCACTCAGCACTTTGTCTGCACTTTAACACAATCAGGACCATTGTTCATAGCGACGTAACTCCTCCCTCCTTAAGACGAAAATATCAACCTGGAGGGTTGTTTTTCCGTTTCCTTCTCCACCATTTCAAATTTGACTTGTCCTCTTCTTTTCTTGAATTTTCTTTGATATATTTTCCATCCAATATATCCAATAAGTAATAGAAAAATAATAATGATGCTTGTAGCGAATCCATAGCTGAGGGTATGTATCTTCTGAATATCGGGGACTTGCAATAGTGTAGACTTTTCCTGAAGCTTGTGAATATTTTCTAAGTTAATAGTTTGGAGTCGAAGTGGCTTCGCTCGTAGGTAGTTAAAGTTGAGGTCATTTATTCCAATTTCTGGTAAATTAAACGGTTTTCCATTTATTTCTTCATTTTTATTAATAAATTGGAAATCTTTGACTTTGATTTGACAATTTGCTGGCAAATGTATCAAATTAGGTTCGCTGATAATTTTGATTTCTTCTTTCTTTTGACAATTTGTTGAAATTTTGAGTGTTTCTTCGGCAGGAATAGCAATAATGTATTCACTGTTGATTGCTTGGATTATTGGGTTTATTATGTTAATTGATAAACCATGACAAAACTTTCCTTCGGCTTCTTTTATCATGGAAATTATGCATTCGTTTGAGTGAGGCGTGAGTGAATTTTGACAAATATACATATTTTCAACCTTGGGACATTCCTCGTTCTGGAACTGTTGTTGGTTCGAGCCAAGTATAAGGTAAGGGTGACTCGGGATAACAATTTAATTTTTAATTGGGATTGGGAACAATCGATATGTTTGAAATTTTTCGTGTGAAAATATTGGAAAATGAATTGCAAATATAATTTTATCATTATTAAAGTTTACTTGTATTCCAGCGAGTTCATAATAAGAAATTACATTTTTTAATTTTAAAATGGATTCAATAGAGTATAAATTTTTCAAATATTTAATCATGGAACGTAATTGCAATGCAGAAATTATTGAACTATGTAAAGTATTAAGTTTTGCGAACATTATCGCGTTTTCCAAATTATCGAGAAAAGTTATGAGATTTTGACAATTAAGAATAGTTTGATCCAAAATGTTTTGTGCTTGTAAATATGCAGAAATATCGTTAATGGTTTTATTGATATTAACCTCAAAATTTTCTAATTTTTCTTTTATCAAATTTTGATTTGATTGCAAAATTGTTATAGTAGAATTATAATTATCAATAAGTTGCTTTGTTAATGAGATTTGTAGAGAAACTTCCTTCGTAAAGGATTGCTGATTATTTTGAAGTGCGTAAATCGCTTTATCATACTTTTCACCATCGTCAGAATCTAGTGTGCCAAAAAGCCATTTTGAAGCTTTACCTACGATATTTATTAAACCTCTCTTACTTCTATTATGGGGAGTAATATTGTCTAATTTTCTTTCTACTTCCATTATTAAATATTCTACATGTTGTAGTAGGTTATATAAAACATTAGAATAGGAGTTAGTAGCGATTTTTGATATATTATTTTTATCTAAAGATAATTTCATGATGCTATAAAATTTACGCATATTATTTAATTGATTAATTATAGGATTAATTTTAATATAGTGAATAAAAGTGTGTTTTGTTTCAGTAATTTTTGTATCTCCTAACTGGAAAGGTAGTAAAGGAGTTTTTAGAGGTGTAAAAGTCATTTCAGTCGTCGTTGTCAGTGTCAAAACTGGAGTCAAGATTAATAACGTTGTCGTCAGGGACAGCATAACTGCAGGAAGGAATTGTATCAATGTCAATATCCTGTAAACAAGGGTTTAAATTAGATTTTGGGCGTTTTAGTTGCGATTTGTGAATAATTTTGTCATCGGAAGTTTTGACTTCTGTCCCTAAATCTTCCTTAATTTCGATTTCCGTATGTTTTGGTTTGGTTTTATCCCTTAATGACGCTTTATTTTTCTGGAATTGAACAGTACAAGGCTCGTAATTTTGTGGTTCTTCCCTATCCTTGTTGTGGCTTGTATTTTGTTTATGTTTTTCGCTTAGTGAAACCTCATGAATTTTATCAAAAATTATTTTTAATTTGTTTTTTCGCTCATCTATGTACCGTAAAACGGGGTGAATAGGGTCAATTTTTCACTTTGAAACGTCATATCTTTGTGTGTAGTGTAAGTACAAATTTCAATTTTGTGTCAAAAGCTTAGTCTTGACTTCTACTTTCATTGACATATAACACAAATTGATGATCAACATTAATTTGATTTTTATTATTTTTTTTATTGACTGACCCTATTCACCCCAATGAGGGGGTGAATAGAATCAGTTATGTTATTTAATGTGGGGTTCGATTGGGAACGTAGTAGGGTCTATAGGGTCAACAAATTTTGTTTTAAAAAAATATAACAAAACATTTATTCTGGAAAATAGTGTAAATAAACATTTTATCTTATAAAACATCATAAAAAATAAAACAGAATTCTTTTTGGTATAAGGCACATAATTTCAGACTTATATTTTATTTACAGTCTTAACTTAAACTTTAACTGTCCTCGACGATTTTTTTCTGGCGGGTCCAGTTTTCCAACAACTTCCTCAAATTGGAAGCTGGAGATGTCCTCAATGTTTGGATAAACATAAATACAACCACTGGTACATGTCTGTGGCGTCTTTTTACGCAAAAAGGTCCCTTCGAATTCGCCTTCAGTTACATTTGTCACCTTGCAAATGTAGAAAAGATATTTGTTGCTGGAGCCAGGCTTCGAATCATTAACAGTAAAAGCGACTACCAGCCAGTCATCCAGTTTTATATCTTTTTTATCAATGATGTAAACGTTTTCAAATGTTTTACCAAATTTAGTACAAGTAGGAACTTCATCGTCATCTGATTCCTGTCCAGAGTCTTCCTTTTGTTTATCCGTTTCCGAATCACTTTCAAATTCCTGAGCATCCTCTTCCACTTCCATCTCTTCTGCCGTTTCCATCTCTTCGCTGTCACTTTCAAATCGTATACTTTTTCCAGCTTCCACTTGAATCCTTTTCTTTTTGCGCTGGGTTCTCGGTGTTCCATCGTATCTCATCTGACGTAATAGATTCAGAAACGACCCATCTATAGATTTCTCCACTTTATCTTCAGCAAGGACATATTCTTTTGGCAACATTTTTAAAACTTGGTTCCTGTCAAGAGGTATAATGCCAGCTTTAGCAAAGCCGCTCTTGATGTTTTTTGAAGAATTCGCTTCAATTTCCTTAAACAATTTAGACAAAAGTGAAGGGAACAAGCTTTTTGGTATGGAAGGCTCCTTCATTCCAGATCCCTGTTTCCATTTTGTTAACACTTTCCTCCATCCTGCTTTCAGTGGCCGGAAAAAGCAGACGTCCAGGGGTTGAGTAAGATGGGTAGAATTTTTTGGCAAGAACACGAAACGGATGTTATTTTTTGTGCAAGCTTCTATTGCTTCTATTGACAGATGAGACTGCAGATTATCGCCAATCAAAACCTTTTCTCCTTCCAACTTTTTGAAATAAGGCACCGCTACAGTCTTCACCCAATCAGTAAATGTCACACTGTCAAACCAACCACTGGAAGTACAGTTGTATCGTGTGTCTTTGGGCCCACCTTCACACCATGTGTTATAACGATGCTTTGCTTTATACACTACATAGTAAGGTAGAAGAATACCGTCGCCACTTGCGGCGAACATAATGGAAACAGCTGACTTTGTTTGTGTCATTATCCTCTCGGGATATTTGCAACCTCTTTTTGTTATGATTTTGCTGCGTCCAGGATCGTTACTAAGGTTTGTCTCGTCGTAATTTACTATATGTGATGGGGGAATGTATTTTAAAGTTGCTCCTAGATTGTCAAAATATTCATTGATAACTTGTGGAGATACAGCTGCTCTGGATCTTTTAATATTTTGACAAAATCTTTGAGCAATTTGATCCTTATGTCTTTTAAGAAATCCTTCAGCAAAATCTATACCTGGCAAATTTTCCTTAAAAATTTTAACTGTCCTGCCTTGTGCGTCTAAATGAGACTTCACTATAAGTCTTAGCCCCAACAAATTCAAAGGGTAACCCCACTCCGCACAAACCTTCAAGTGACTTACTATGGTTTCTTCTTCTTTTAAAGTCAGTACAGTCTGACCTCCTTGTTTCCTCATGTCTCTGTTTTTTATATGTCTTTGTAGCACACTGTAAGAGATGCTATACTTTTTGGAAGCACCCCGTATACTTAGATTTTTTGTTAAAACGTCGTGCTTAGCCATTTTGATAGTTTGGGGATCCATTTTTCTATACCGTTTGCCGTGTGGGTCTGGTTTATATTGACGTGGCATGCTGACCCTTTTCTCCCCTAACTTGTTAAAGTTAGTCCCTGAAAATTTTTTTAATTAACACCGTGGCAACACCTGCTAGTTATAATTTTTTTTTGGGTGTTATGTGTTTATATATGAATACTAAATAATGTGCAAACAATAATTTTAAAATAAAGTAAAAAGCTTACCAGCTGCACACGAAGTTTTTTGAACCAGAAAATCGAACTGCTTATTATTTTGAGGTTATGTCAGCTGGTGTAAATGCTGCCAACATCCAATATCCAAAATTAGTGATCATATGTGATCTTTACTGTTTTGTAGATACAGTGACATATGGTCATGGTCAATATTTACCCTATACAGAAACTATACAGGATTAAAACACATTTTGAAGTTTCAACCCTATTCGCCCCGATGATCCTATTCACCCCGTTTTACGGTACTGGTTTAGTATTATTTCATCTGTGATGTCGAATGGGTCGAGGGCACTGGTGTGCTGGTGTGACCGTTAATAATATCAAAAGGCCTTTGTTTTGTCGTACTATGAACGGAATTATTGTAACCTAATATAGCATACTGCATTAATTGTTTTATTTCCGAGTTCGGATGAGTAAGTTTTAGTACGCGTATACTATCAAGTAGCGTATTATGTAATCTTTCTATATTACTATTACTGTTCGAGTTACCGGGTGTCGTAAAATGTAGATTTGCATTATGAAGTTTACAAAAATCAGTAAGAAGACTTGTTTTGAACTCAGTACCGTTATCGCATGTTATTGATTTTGGTATTCCAAAGTGTGATACAAAATTAAAAATTTCATCCATTACATCAGTTGAATTAGATGATTCTAAAGGATAAGCTTGAGCGTATTTTGAAAAAACATCAATTATTGTCAAATACTTTCTTCCTAAAATTTGAAAAGTGTCCATATGTATGGATTCAAAAGGTTGTGACGGAGTTGTAGTTAAAGCAAATTTTATTTTAGGTGGGTTCCTATCATATTTAGCATTACAATATTCGCATCTATTAATATATTCCGTTATGTCATTTTTCATATTGGGCCAATAATATAATTTTTTCAAAGCTAACAGAGTTTCGTTTATGCCACGATGACATGTCTTTGTTTCATGATGGTATCGTAACAGTTCTTGTTGACGATCCTTTTCAGTTACATCGGTTAAGAAAATGTTAGAGAAATTAAGTTTATACGCATGATTTTTGAAAGTTTTTGCTAGTAAATTGCAGATTCTCGGTTTCAAATCAATTTCACTCTCTTGAATATAAATACTGTAGAGTAGTTTCGGATTTATGTATTCCTTGAAAATTTTAATTAATTCATAAGCATAATTTTTCAGTGTTAGGTAGACAGTTAGTCTAATTTTATTGGGAAAAGGACATGTCTTTATAACATGATATCTTCCAGAGTCTTTTAAAATAAATATAATTTGATTAGTATAAGTGTTTAGACAATTTTCAGTTATTGGAATGGTTAAAATTGGATCTTCTATTGCAGAATGAATAGTTTCAATTTCGTTTCTATTTTCAATAAGTTCTTCAATCTCTCCGGTAGGTTTAATTAGAATATCGGATATTATATTTATTTTTGGTTTTGAACGATTTTCATTTACTTCACGATTTTCTTCGGGGAATTCGGCCTCTAAATATTCTCTGATTTCATCATTAGTTATAGGGTTATTCAAAAATCTATGAATTTCTTCATCAATATCACCGGGATTTCCTAAAATTGACTGATTCTCGATAGCGTTAAGGTCATTGTTATTTTGATTTTTCCTAACCTTTTCTTTTTGTTCTTTTAAAAATTCGTCTAACTTTAATTCGAATTCTAAATCCGGGTTACTTAATTGAAAATTATTTTCAGGAATATATTTTACTGTTATCTTGTTTCCGTCAACGGTACGTTCTTTATAAAATTGTATTGGTTCTTTGAAATTAATTGTTCGTTGATCTTTGTTTAGAGAAATTTTTATGTTTTTTGGTACACCATATATAGGTTCTGGTGGACTTTCATTTGCAGAAAAAATCGGGTTTACTTCTGAAACATCATTATCTATGTAGCAAATGACTATTTCCGCTTGCACAGATTTAAAAATAAAATTAATCATTTCTTTCATTATATTCCAATCTAATTGGTCAAGACCGCATCCTATCCTTGGCATAGCTAAATGTTTTATGTCATTTTTGATCACATGACTTCGTAAGTTTTTAAGACAAGTAAATATGTTATAGTAAGTCGGTTTCTCATAAAAGTGTTTCTTAGTAATTAAATAATATATAAAACGTTTTCTAGTATTTATAACTGTTAATATTCCTACTTCGCCTACTTGTTTGTTTTGTTTCTTTAATTTAGCAACGTTATCATACCTTTCTTTAAATTCGGCTGCAATACCAGCGCTCATTTTAAAATCGGACGACACACAATGTGCCAGTGAGTACCTCTCGGGCATCTCAAATAAATTTCTTTTTATTTCAACAACATTACCATTATTTTCATTGTTATCATTATTTTCTATAATTTTCCTAAATTCATAATATTCTTTATCAATATCATAAAATAAGATGTTATTGACATTATCGTCATCAAATTGAATACGAGATAATGAATCTGCATTAGTATTTATTTTTCCTTTTTTGTATTTAATTTCATAGTCGTATTCTTCTAGTTTCAACCTCCAGCGCACTAAACGTGAGTTTGGTTCTTTGAGGTTGAATAACCATTGTAATGGTTTGTGATCAGTAATTATTGTAAACTTTCTTCCAAATAAATGCGGTCTAAAGTATTTGTAAAATAAACGATAACTAAAAGTTCTTTTTCTATAGTGCTATAATTTTGTTCAGCGGGACTTAATGTCCTTGATCCATAAGCAATTGATAAATCACTACCTATTTTTCCTTGACTTAGAACTGCACCAATAGCGATGTTTGAAGCATCTGTTGTTAAATTAAAAGGTTTTGTAAAATCTGGGTATTGAAGTATAGGGTCATTACATAAAATATTCTTGCAAATTTCAAAAGTCTTTAAAAATTCCTCAGTATGTTCTATTTTTTCACCTTTCTTTAAACATTGCGTAAATGGCTTAGTTATTTTTGCAAACTTTTTAATAAATCTTCTATAGTAGCCTAAAAGACCTAGGAAAGATTTAATTTCTTTAGTAGTTTTTGGTATAGGAAAGCGTTTTATTGCCTCTATCTTTTTTGGGTTCGGTTTAACACCATCCGGCGTTACCACGTGACCTAAAAATTCAACTTCCTTTCGCAAAAATTCCGATTTGTCTAACTGAATTTTAAACCTAGCTTTTCTCAGTGTAGTAAATAATAACTTTAAATTAGAAATATGTTCTGTAAGATTTGTTGAGAATACTATTATATCGTCCATATAAAGTAAACAAATTTTTTCTTGTAACTCCCGAAGTACATTATCCATAACTCTCTGAAAACTTGCCGGGGCATTTTTTAAACCAAAGGGCATTCGAACATATTCATAGTGACCATTTTCAACAGTAAAAGCAGTTTTTTCTATTGAGTTCTCATTCATTTCAATTTGATGAAAACCTGACGCGAGGTCAATGGTCGAAAAATATTGACAACGGCCTAATTTGTCTAAAATGTCATTAATATTCGGTAAGGGATACCTATCATCAATAGTTTTTTCATTTACTTTACGATAATCTATCACAATTCTCCACTTTTGGATTCCGCTAGCGTCTAACTTTTTCGGGACAATCCAAATTGGGCTACTCCATGGGCTTTGACTATGACGAATAATACCATCGTCTAACATTTTTGAAATTTGTTTTTGAACCTCATTTTTATGAATAAAAGGATACCTATAAGATTTCGTATAAATTGGGATTTCGTCAGTAGTCCTTATTTCATGTTTTATCTGATTAGTAAAAGTTAATTTGGAACCATCATTATGAAAAATATCTCGAAATTCATTACAAAGTTTAAATAAAGCGTTCTTTTCTTCTTCGTTCAAATGATCCATCCTAATCATGTTCCTAACATCTATATTGTCAGAATTATTTTTCTCAGTGTATGTGAAATTTTCAATATTAAATAAATAAAAGTCATCTTTGCGTTTGTTAGAAAATTCTTGCACCTGCATGGGCTCTACAAAAGTTAATTGTATTGTCTTATCTGTATTATTATGAACCTCGGTATAAGCAAAGCTTTTGTTTGCTGTCGTTAATGTTTCAAGAAAATAAAGTCCGTTTATATTACTTTCTGGGACAATGATATCTTTATTAAATTTATTCACTGGTATTTTAGCTGAAAGCGCCTCGTGTGCGTTAACTGAAATGGAGTATTGTTTATCATCCGGTCGCCTATAATAAAAAGGAATTGTTGTTACATGGTTGACAAGAATATAATTTTCGAGGTCAATATGGAATTTTAATTTCTTTAAATCGCGTAAGCCTATAATGCCATCAAAATAAGGGTGGAAATCAAATAAAATTATCGGAATGACCATATCAGTGTTTAGTTCTTCTGGAGCCGGAATATTGGCTCTGAATTTAATTTCTGTTTCGCCTAAACTCGTTTTGACTTGCGTGGGACAAGTATAAATACAATTTGGAAAATATTTTTCTACGATAGAAGGTCTTAAAATTGAATGAAAACAACCTGTATCGATAAGCAATTTCATTTTGGGATTTTTAATTTGAATATAAGCTAAACTGTTATGTTGTTCCACATAAATTTCGACTATTTCTTTTTCCTGGTTTATTTCTTCCGTTTGGGAGGATGACTCACCAATGGAAAATTTCCGGAGTTAATTTTTTGAGTTTGAATTTGATTTTGGAGTTCATTCTGAGAAAGAGTTTGGTCATACGCATCGCGCATTGACTGTGTTGAATTGTTACTCGCGTTTTCATTATTAATTTGATATAGTTCTTCGACTATAGCGTTATTTTGCGGCTGATAATTATTTCGGGGAAAATTATTCTGTCGTGCTGAAAAGCTTCTGTGCACATTAGAAGGTACACGCGAATTTGTTGACATAGCTTCTGGGTTTCCAAAATTTGTGTTATTAAAAGTATTATTTCTAGTCATCTGGGAATTGACTTGCATAGGCTCGTATTGCCTTTGTATATTTTGTCCTGTGGGTCTAAAAACGTTACGGGGTGGTCCAAAAACTTGTCTGTTCGTGGGAAAACGTCTCTGTTGGTTATTAAAATTTGGTTGAATGTTAATGGGTTGGCTTGGGAAGTTTGGTCTAGTTGAAAAATTCTGATTTTGAAAATTATTCCTAAAAGGTTGGTTATTATAACTTTGGAAATTATTTCTAGGGAAATTATTTTGATAACTAGGACGAAGGAAGTTATTTTGCAAATTGTTCTGATAGTTAGGGCGAGAAAAATTACTTTGTGAGAAATTATTTTGTCTTTGATATGTTCTCTGATTATTTTGTGGAAAACTTGGAAAATTACTTTGAGAACTACTTTTAAAAATATTTTGGGTATAGTTAAAATTTTCTTCTTGAATGATTAGTGTCATTGCATCTTCGAGAGATGCAGGTTCCTTCAAACGAATGATAGTCTGTAGGGGACCTGTCAAACCTCTAACAAAAGTCCTTAAACATAATTCATCATATTGCCTAACGTAAATTTCTTTAGCGGCTTGGGTTAAGTATACATCTGAATTCACTTTTTGTCTCAGATTACTCCTCATAACCTGAAGTCGTTTTGCGAAATCTAAAGGAGATTCATTTTTAAATGGCCTAGCCGTAAATAAGTCCTGCTCTAGGCACTCCAAATTGCGACGATCACCAAAGCATTGATTTAGTGCGTCCTTAATTTTCTGCCACGTATTTAACTCATTGCGGCAACCTATCAATAATTCAGCGCGTCCAGTGAGTTTCATCTGAACCGCTCTGACTAAGTAATTTTTTAAAAATTCATCATTTATGCCATTATAAGTTTCAAAAAGGTAATCACATGACGAGATAAATTTCGGCAAGGAAGTTGCATTGCCGTCAAAATTAGAAATTGTTTCTACATACATCTTAAGCATTGGTAAGTTAAGTTTTTCGTCTGCCATTGCGATTATTTTATTTTTACTTTCTTCTTTAATAACTTGGTTAACGTCAGATGAACTACTTGGTTCGTCAAAACTTAAACTTGATGAAAATAAACTTGTAATATCCTCAATATCAACGTCACTCATCAAATAAATATATCAAAATCTTCAAAAATATCTTAAAATCTTCAAAAATATCGTAAAAAAAAAAGGAATAAAATAGGAATCCAAAGGAACACTTGACTCTTACCAAAAGCTGGTTCTGGTCGCCGGCCAAAGTCCTAAGGTGAGCAATATCTTGTCTGTAGCTCCTGCGGTGTTGGCTGCCAGGGGTTGATCCAGGGGCTGCTGCTGCGATGCCTCGAAGATCAGGTTGTTGGACGACGTCTTCAAGATAAAAATCTTTCAGCTTCTCGCGACGCGGTAGAATGCGGTGCCGATACCGTGGGGATTCCAAACTACGGTCGCGGAAACTGGACGCACGTCCTACCGACTGCGCCAGTTAAATTAACGATTTCGAAAAATACGTTTTTAAAACAATTTATTTTGACAGTTACAACAGGGCAGCGTCTACTGCTACAAGACAAGATAGAACTGATTAACAATAGAGCAAAGCTTAAATATATAGGGATACAAAATGCAACTTAGCCTACACGTGCCCGCGCACTCAGCACTTTGTCTGCACTTTAACACAATCAGGACCATTGTTCATAGCGACGTAACTATTGTAAATAAAAACAAATGCTCGCCACGGCTTCGGTGGCTTACCTCTATCCGATGGTCCATATTTTAAATGACATAATTATTAAGGTTCAATGTCGTTAATGTGACGAATTATCGCATCCTTTAGCTCTTGAATTGTTCTTGGCTGATTGACGAACACTTTTTCTTTTAAGTATCCCCAAAGAAAGAAGTCCAACGGTGTCAAATCACATGATCGTGGCGGCCAATTAACATCGCCACGACGTGAGATAACACTTCCATTGAATTTCTCGCGCAAAAGAGCCATTGTTTCGTTGGCTGTGTGGCAAGTGGCACCATCCTGTTGGAACCACATATCGTCCAGCTCCATGTCCTCCATTTCTGGCCACAAGTAGTCCGTTATCATGTCACGGTAACTGCTTGGCCGTCCTCATTTTCGAAGAAGTATGGCCCGATGACGCCGCCAGCCCATAAACCGCACCAAACACTCTTTGTGGATGCATCGGCTTTTCAACAATCACTCGTGGATTCTCATTTGCCCAAATGCGGCAATTCTGCTTCTTAACGAATCCACGGAGGTGAAAGTGTGCCTCGTCGCTGAAGATGATTTTCTTTGTAAAGTCACCATTCACTTCTGTCTGTTCAACCAACCATTCGGCGTATTGACGACGCTTGAAATGGTCAGTAGGCTTCAGCTCTTGAGTCAATTGAACCTTATAAGCGTGTAAATTCAAATCTTTATTCAAAATTCGCATCAGTGATATTCGTGAGATGTTCAATTGTTGGGCACGACGACGAGTCGAGGTTGGCGGGTCTTCTGCCACACTATCGCGAACAACAGCAATGTTTTCCGCAGAACGAACTGGGCGAGAATGCACACCTGTTTTCACATTTCCTACATACCCGGTTTGCTGAAATTTGCGCACAATTCTCCCGATTGTGGACACATTTGGTCGATTATACTGACCAAAAAAAAGTGCACGAAATGCATTTTGATTTGAACGCCCATTTTCGTAAAAGGCTTCAACAATCTTAACGCGCTGCTCAATTGTGTACCTCTCCATGGTTGAATTTGTCAAACACTGAAACAAAGAAATGTCAAATTAAGTTGAGCAAAAAACTTGACGTTAAGGTGTGACTCATAATTAAACATCGTGCAGTATGGTTGGACCACCCTTTATATTAGACCTTTTCCATTGTTCTACTTTTTCAACGCGTTTTGCACATTCCTTACGCTTTTCTTCCACATGTTTGTATGTTTTCAACATTTCATCTATTTCGTTCCTCATGCATATTAGTTCAATATCGTAGTTTTTCAGGTCCGCTTTAGCACCTCCAACCTAGCAGCTACAAGGGCATTTAAATCATCGACCAACTCCTCCACAAAACGGTCGCTTTCTTCATACGTATCGGAAGGTTTACATCCCGAAGCCTTTATGATTGCTAACTTTTTCCCTCCTGGTCCTTCACCTCTCCTCTTGGGTGATGCCACACAATCATCGCGATCCATTGTCCTTTTTAAGGAAGCGGGGGCGGGTTGTGACATTATTGGAGAGCTGAAGGAAGTGTGGGGTGAAGGCACCACACCACTGCCAGAAGGTTGTGAGAAGGAAACATTATTAATAATAATATTTGAATAGTGATTATTATGGTGTTAACATACAGAAACGTTTATGTGGTTGGATGGACACTGTGACGATGGCCACTCGGTGTAGTACCCATAATAATAATCATTATGCTGTTTCGCGTAGCTGTAAGAAAGAGACATTATTTGAAGAAATATTGATTGTTCATGTTAACTTACAGCACGTTGTTCGTCCAGTCCAGCCACCGGCGCATCCTCCAACGTGTTTATCACTTCTGGCGTTGTTACCTATTTAATGAAACATTATTTCGAGAATATAAATTACCACCTCACGCTCATTCTGAGTCAGAGTGGGCTGAAAATAAATAATAATAATAATACCCATGGAATGGAGCTGGACATGACAGCGAGCGGGACGTCGGTGACAGGGCGCTGATGAGGCGGGCCCCTGTTGCACAAACAGCTACAGCCCAACAACAACACGAACATCTACAACATGGGAGCCAAACGAGAACTAGGGTTCCACCCACCGAAGGTGCTGCGCGGGAACTTCAGCCAGCGTTCACAGAGGCAGGATTACAACGACGACGCATGAAATGGACTGTGTCCATGAATGAATCGATTATGCGTATTTTTTACAGGGTGACAAACTTAGGACAAGAGATGATCGGCTACCGACAACAACTGCATGCCGAGTTCTGCAGGGAGTTTCCACACATGCAAGTGTCTGAACAAAGAGTGTCAGATCAGTATCGAACTATTCTAAGAAATAACCGAATTCCAGAAACGCGACTTAACGCTATCAAACGGGAAGTTGAGCTAGAGATCCACGGCGAACACAGATATAGATGACAACAACAACAATGGGGAACTTCAAGCGCCTGGACAACAACTAGAAGCCGCAACGGTAGAACCAACAACCGAGAGTCTGGAATCGGTTAACGAAGAACATTTTGAAGGCTTAAACGCACATATGAGACAGGCAGTATTGCGATACGAAGGCACAGACCCACTGAGCAGGCCACCGCTACCAAGATTAAATTCTTCCAGGAAACTTGCGATCGTGCTCGATCTTATGAACACACGAATTTTACCAAACTATGTTTCAGTGACACCAACATTAGAACGTATGCACATGTTAATCTACTGTACCGCAACGGCAGTCACCACTGTAATGGGTGCCAAGATCCGAACGGCCCAAGAGTTGAATCGTGCAAGACCAGAACCACGAATGGCTCAATGGGAAATGCGACTTAATCGGAAGATCGAGAGTCTCCGTAAAGACATAGGACAAGTGACGGAATATATCAGAGGAGTTAGAACTAGAAGGATCCAGAGGGCGGTGCAGGCAATAATGAGCCGCACCCAAATGCATTCTCGGCATGACCCCATGAACATCACTGCTCAACAATGTCTTGACACATTAAAACAAAAACTTTCTGTTTTCGCAGGGCGTCTGAGGAGATACAAGGCTAGTAACAACAGGAAACGAGACAACAAACTCTTTGAACGATCAGAAAAGGGTTTCTACCGTGCTTTTAATTCTAGCGCCGATACCACAAATGCGAGTTACCCTAGCAGAGAGCAGGTCGACGGTTTCTGGAGAAATCAACTTGCCACACCAGGTCCATACAATGTCAGTGCAAGCTGGATCAGCGAAGAACGCGAGATGGGCCGGAACTATAGCCAGATGCAACACGAGCAATTCACAACCGCTGAGGTCTCCGATGTCATCAAGAATTCCCACAACTGGAAGGCACCAGGTCCAGATCATCTCCAAAATTATTGGATTAAGATGTTGTGGTGCACGCATGAACAAATAACTACCTTAATTAATGAAGTCTTGCTCGATCCTCTGAAAATGCCATTGTTTCTTACACAGGGTGCAACCTACCTGTTACCAAAAGACCAGCGGAATACGGATAACCCTGCCAAGTACCGCCCAATAACCTGCTTGCCTACGCTGTACAAGATAATCACATCTTGCCTTACGCAGCGAATATATGCTCACTGCGAGCGGAACAACATCATTGCAATGCAGCAGAAGGGCTGCTCGAAGGGCGCAATCGGATGCAAAGAGCAACTCATCATAGACTATGTCATCTGAAACCAGGCTCATTCCAAGCAACGAAACCTCCACATGGCTTATGTGGACTACAAAAAAGCATTTGATTCCGTACCTCACGACTGGCTCACAGGTATCTTAAAGCTGTATAAAATAGATCATCATACAGTTTCCTTTTTAGAACATGTTATGACAACCTGGAGCACTAAGATACAACTCAGAACCCCAAGCAGCAACATCGAGACCGACACAATCAACACCCGAAGAGGGATTTTCCAAGGAGATTCACTCAGTCCACTGTGGTTCTGCATGGCGATAAACCCTCTATCACATCGGTTAAACTCTACAAAATATGGCGTCGCTATCAAAAGCAACAACGCAGAAGCGATCAAGTTGAATCACCTATTATATATGGATGATTTAAAACTGATCGCCGCAACCAAAAACCAACTAACGCAAATGCTTAAAATTGTAGAGGAGTTCTCCAGGGACATCGGAATGCTGTTTGGACTGGACAAGTGTCGTACCCTTAATATCATCCGGGGAAAGCTCAAACAAAGCGCACACGAGATGCAGGACGGCCAGGAGATCGAAGCAATGAGCAAGGGAGATACATACAAGTATCTCGGGATGAAACAAGCTCAAAGGATAGACCATCGAACAATGAAGACTGATTTAACGAATGAATTCATCAAGAGAGTAAGACAAGTAGTGCGAACTGATCTTAACAGCAGGAATTTGTTTAAGGCCCTGAACACGTATGCGTGCTCTGTACTCAGCTATTCGTTCGGAATAGTGAATTGGACCAACACGGACATCAACAACCTGCAACGAAAAGTTAGGACACTACTGACAAAAGCTCATAAACATCATCCCCGTAGCGCCGTAGAAAGAACAACTCTGCCACGTCAACTAGGAGGAAGAGGATTGGCAGATCTCAGCAAGCAATTGGACCAACAAATATTAAATCTGCGTAATTATTTCTACAGGCAGGCCAACAGCTCCACACTACATAGGGCTATATGCGGAGCAGACGTCTCAACACCGCTACGTCTGACGGAACACGAGCGTCAAAATCACCACCGAACCGACAACGATAAACTACAGAGGTGGTTGGGGAAGCCGCTGCACGGGAGGCATCCTAATGAGGTTAACCAGGAACATGTCGACAAGTTAGCGTCGAACTATTGGCTGACCTCAGGACGAATGTTCCCCGAGACGGAAGGCTTCCTACTGGCCATAGAAGATCAGGTTATACCAACTCGCAACTACCTAAAATTCATTGTAGGAGATGCATCGGTAGTGGATGACAGATGCAGATACGGGTGCCCAACTTCAGAAACAATCCAGCACATAACAGGAGGATGTCAGATGTTCGCATCAACGGAATATAAGGAACGACACGATTCGGTTGCCAAGATCTTGCACCAGGAACTGGCGGAAAAGCTGCTGCTTGTGCAGGCAGAGAGGGTCCCATATTACAACTACACACCTGAGCCTGTTCTTGAGAACAGCAACTACAAGATGTACTGGGATCGTACAGTTCTGACAGATCAACGAGTTGCCCATAACAGACCGGACCTTATAATAGTTGTTTTTTTATAACAAAACTTTTCTTCCTGGTCGTTTTTATTAATTTTTCTGAATAGAATTTCCTGGGGTTCGACCAATTAAATTTTGTTTTAACACATTAAAATTTTTTTATTTATTAAAAACATGACACTACACGTGTTTCAGCATTTTTGCCATCATCAGGTATCTAGGATAGTTTTTTTTCCATAATTTAAGATTCACCTTAAATAATAATAAGTATATCTGAAAGAGGAGACGTTCTTTGTTATTTTTATGGGAATACAAGATTTTTTTCTTTTTAATATTTATGTTTAGAACATTATAGATTTTGAAAAAATAATAGTTATTATTACTTACATTACTAACTTATTATTTTTAAGAGTCCCTCCTCCTTTTGTTCTTCCTTTCTTGTAATAATTTTCTTATTCAACTAGTCTTTTTTTCCATAGTTTCATTGTATGTGTTCAAAATTCTTTCTTTTTTTAATTTTTTTAAATTATATAATAGTACTGGTGTGTGAGGAAAGCATTTGTGGAAAAATATGTGAATATGCTTTCAAAAGGATTGCCGGAGACGAAGTAAATTATTTTTATATTTAGACACGAATTGAAAGGCTCGGTGCGGTTTGTGGATACAAAAAATGTTATAAAAAGAAGGCGAGGAAGAAAGACTCTTTTACAGTGTGGCTTTGGAAAATGCAAGAAAATAAATATTTTTGAAATTTTGTTTTGTTATTGTTGGTAAAAACACATTTGGTTTTGGAATTTGTTAAAATTTTGGTTTTTTGTTTTTTTTTTATATTATTTTTTTTAAATTTATAATTATTATAAAGGAAGTTTATTTTTGGACTTATTTTTAAGTTATAAAATTATAATAAATATGAGAAAGATTTTCAGTGTCTGTTCTATAATTGATGCTATTTTTATGTTTTTTTATGTAAATCATTTCTAAGACATTCCTTTTAGTGTGATTATTTTCTTTAGTTAAAATTTTTGTATTGTTAAAATCAAAATGGTGGAAATTATCTAAAGAATGTTTAGTTAATGCTGTGGAGTTGTTGTTGTTAGTTATTATGTCATATTTATGTTTGTATAAACGTTTATGGAGATATTGTTTAGTTTGACCGATATAAACTGAAGGACAATTATTACATGATATTTTATAAATTAAATTTGATTGATAATTATTTTTAACGTTGGGTTTTAATTTGGAAAAGAATTTTTTGGTATAGTGATTTGGTTTATGTCCTATATTAATATTATATTGTTTAAAAAATTTTTTGATCTGTTCAGAAGCGCCTTGGATATATGGCATTGAAAAATATTTGGATTGATTGTTATTATTAATTTTAGGATGATTATAAATTTGGTGTATACGTTTCTTAATAAGAGGTTCGTAAAATTGTTTTGGATAATTATTCTTTGAGAGTACATTTTTAATTTTTTTAAGGTTGTTTGGTCTATATTTTGGATGTGATAGAGAAATGGCTTGGTCAGTCAAACTATTAACAACGCTTTTTTTGTAAGTTGTGGGAACAGAGGAATTAAAATTAAGATATCTTTCGGACTAAATTTCTTTTGTAAACCAATTTGTTGTTATATAACCGTTTTTATCATAGGTTAGAGAGAGATTTAAAAAATTAATATTTTTATTTTGTTCTAATTCGTAAGTGAATTGTAAGCGTGGATGGAAATTATTAAAAACATTTAGGGTATTGTTTATTTCGTTTTTATGTATACATAAGATGCAATCGTCTACGTATCTTCTGTAAAAAAATGGTTTTGTGTTTAATTTTTGAATAGTAATAGTTTCGAGTTCTTCCATTACTAAGTTGGCAATAGTTGAAGATATAGGAGAACCCATAGCAGTTCCAAAAGTTTGGAGGTAGAAATTATTTTCAAAATTAAAAAAAAGTTGATGTTAAACATAGTTTAGTGCATTCTATAAATTGTGATTTGGGGATTGAGGTGAAAGGTTCAATTTTATTCCAGTGTTTAGTGATGCAATCTAAAGCTAAATCAATGGGTATATTAGTGAAAAGTGATATTACATCGAAGGAAACTAAAATGTGGTCTTTAGTGATAATTTGGTTTTTTATAAATTTTTGGAAATGCCAAGTGTCTTTTATGTGGAAAGGATTTTTACCTATAATATTGGAAATTATATTAGAAAGAAATTTTGAAAGGTTATATGTTGGAGAATTGATGTTTGAGACAATAGGTCGTAGTGGTATATTTTGTTTATGTAGTTTAGGAAGACCGTAGATGTATGGTGATAAACCATTGTAACAAGTTAATTTCTTTTTAGTTAATGTATCGATTAATTTTTTCTTGGAAAAGATTTAAGACTAATTTATTAACTTTTGTTTGGATGTTATTGAGAGGGTTGTTTGACAGTTTTTTATAAGTATTATTATCATTAAGTAAATTGAGTATTTTTTGTTGGTATTCTGTTTTATACATAATCACTGTTTTTTTGCATTTGTCAGCTTGAAGAATAATGATGTTTGGGTTGTTATGTATAAATTGTTTAGTTTCTTGAATGAAATGGTTATATTGCTTTTTGATAAATTTTCTTGTATTATTAATTTTGTGTTTTTGATTATTTAAAATTTTGCAAACTTTGCTACGTATTGTATCTTTATGGTCATTATTTAAAACATAGGAAAGTCCTTGTTCAATACATGCAATGACATTTTCTGTAGGTAAAAAGAAATTAGGTAAGGAGAAATTCGGTCCGAGACTCAAAAAATAATAAACATTATCTGGGACTTTTAAGTTTGTAAGATTTTTTATCCATTTTTCATTACTTTTTGGTTTTTGATTATGTAAGGAAGTTGAAAGTAGTTTTTTAATTTTTTTTTCGTTACTTGTTTTTATTTTGTGGAATTCTTTTTCATATTTTAGATTAGAGTTAAGAAAAAAGTTATTTATTATGGTATTGTTTGAAAATTTTGTTTTGATATATATTTCTTGATGTTTGAGTTGTTTTTCGAGTTTGTTTAATAAAGAGTATGAGTCTAGTATGCAAAGGTTGAGAATTTGTAGATAAAATGTTAGAAGGTTTTTTTTAAATTTAAATAAAGTATTGTTAGTTTTGAATATATGTTTTACTTTTTATTTTAATAAAATCCGGAATGAGGTTTAAATTCTTGCATCTTACCAAAAAAATTCTTCTGTTCTTCTCGACTGCAATCTTTATTTTGGTTTTCTTGAAATTATTGAAGCATGGATGTCTAAAGGTGATGTTCTGGTCCATAATGCAATGGGGGAATAAGGTTTGTCTTCTTATTTATACCCAAGAAGTTTTTTTTATAACAAAACTTTTCTTCCTGGTCGTTTTTATTAATTTTTCTGAATAGAATTTCCTGGGGTTCGACCAATTAAATTTTGTTTTAACACATTAAAATTTTTTTATTTATTAAAAACATGACACTACACGTGTTTCAGCATTTTTGCCATCATCAGGTATCTAGGATAGTTTTTTTTCCATAATTTAAAATTCACCTTAAATAATAATAAGTATATCTGAAAGAGGAGACGTTCTTTGTTATTTTTATGGGAATACAAGATTTTTTTCTTTTTAATATTTATGTTTAGAACATTATAGATTTTGAAAAAATAATAGTTATTATTACTTACATTACTAACTTATTATTTTTAAGAGTCCCTCCTCCTTTTGTTCTTCCTTTCTTGTAATAATTTTCTTATTCAACTAGTCTTTTTTTTTCCATAGTTTCATTGTATGTGTTCAAAATTCTTTCTTTTTTTAATTTTTTTTAAATTATATAATAGTACTGGTGTGTGGGGAAAGCATTTGTGGAAAAATATGTGAATATGCTTTCAAAAGGATTGCCGGAGACGAAGTAAATTATTTTTATATTTAGACACGAATTGAAAGGCTCGGTGCGGTTTGTGGATACAAAAAATGTTATAAAAAGAAGGCGAGGAAGAAAGACTTTTACAGTGTGGCTTTGGAAAATGCAAGAAAATAAATATTTTTGAAATTTTGTTTTGTTATTGTTGGTAAAAACACATTTGGTTTTGGAATTTGTTAAAATTTTGGTTTTTTGGTTTTTTTTTATATTATTATTTTTTAATTTATAATTATTATAAAGGAAGTTTATTTTTGGACTTATTTTTAAGTTATAAGATTATAATAAATATGAGAAAGATTTTCAGTGTCTGTTCTATAATTGATGCTATTTTTATGTTTTTTTATGTAAATCATTTCTAAGACATTCCTTTTAGTGTGATTATTTTCTTTAGTTAAAATTTTTGTATTGTTAAAATCAAAATGGTGGAAATTATCTAAAGAATGTTTAGTTAATGCTGTGGAGTTGTTGTTGTTAGTTCTTATTTCATATTTATGTTTGTATAAACGTTTATGGAGATATTGTTTAGTTTGACCGATATAAACTGAAGGACAATTATTACATGATATTTTATAAATTAAATTTGATTGATAATTATTTGTAACGTTGTCCCGTACTTATTATATTAATAAGTTTTCGACTTCCCGTCGAGAAGATTCCACTGAATCAAGCTCTGCTATTAAAATCTCAACGGTATTCGATATTTTGTCAGAATTGGTGGTGATTTCATAAACATACCTCTGAATAAAGGTCCATACGTGAGCACTTTCCTGGGGATATTGAATCTGGAGCGCAAATACAATTTTAAACAAAGTGTCTATTGCCTTCGGAAGATTTTCGTTGGCGAAGATATCAGTATCCAATGAAATGTAGAAAGTTGGAGAGGCTGCAGTAGGGGTTCCCACCATTATAACGCAAGGCTGAACGGTTGTTTTTCTTTTGGCTGCTTCAATCCTTTTTTTTTTAAGTGCTCTTCTATTTCATTTGGATTCTGGAAATTATTTATTATTATTACTATTATTGTTTTGCTTTGTTTTTAGAATCAATTCTGAAC
This sequence comes from Pseudeuparius sepicola, assembly GCA_963920635.1. NCBI lineage: Eukaryota > Metazoa > Arthropoda > Insecta > Coleoptera > Anthribidae > Pseudeuparius > Pseudeuparius sepicola. Next base: position 6,507,146 of record OY987307.1, read on the forward strand.
CAGTACCTCTTGTAATGGTTTCATCAGAATTTCAGAATTATATTGGAACCTACCACAATGATATTCGTTCAGTGATTAAGAAACAAATGAAGAACAAGCGTGAGAGAGACCCCTCTCAAATCTAAATATTCTGTATTTCGCAATTGTAATTAATCCACATAAAGGTTTAAATTTGGAAAAAGCCTACAAGAACCACAAGAACCACTTGGTTTTAACAACTTTTTAAAATTACAATAAATTATACAAAAAATGGTAATGATTTAAGTAAATTTCAAAAAATTATTTTTAACATTTTGTTTCAGTGCGGAGATTAGTATTAGGAAGGGTGAGAAAAATGCTTCACTCAAACTCCACAAAAACGGATTTTTGCATTTGTTAATGTTTGTTAATATGTTTCGGACCTCGGTGGATTAATCTTCAGGGCTTATTTTATAAAACGTGTACGAGTTAAGGCAATATCATAGATTTAATTGTGTGCGTTATATTCAAGAAGAATAAAAGCCTTAATGGTCACAAGATTGAATATTTCTAGAATTTCTAGAAATAGACCGGGGGAGGGGAAGCAATGCAGGGCTGGGTAGCTGATATCCACACTCAAGCCCATAGACACAACCCAGTTCTACAATATAGAAATTTCTCAAAACTAGATTTTCCAACAAGGTTGGCTAAATAAATAATATTCGATATTTGGACTGTTAAGGTTCTTCAAAAATTCCAAGTTTTATAAAATTGATGTAATCTTTCAATCATTTATTGATTGGGTCGAAGACAAGTACACTTTTAGAAAATATGTCCTGAAGATGGATCCAGAGAAGTCCGAAACATGTCGGCATTAACCAATAAAAAAAATGTGGAGTTTTATTTAATTTTTTCCACCTTTCATGATTTGAGTGGTGCCTCACTGTTTGCCGAAAATTCAAAAAGATGAATGCAGATAGATAATGATAATAATTTATCAAATTGATTCAACTTACATTTACACGCATTATAAAGCTCATTTGAACTTCAAGCCTGGAAGGACGCCACGCTTTTTTGTTCAACTTGATTGTAGTTGGATTAAACAGCTTCGGTAAGTTGTAGAGGACATTAATCTCTATAAATCGGAATAGATACAAATTCAATATGCGAAATTAAAAATCTTATTTTACCTTCGTTGTTAAAATCTTCGATTTCTTTGTTTTTACTCTCATAAAGCAATTTTATATTTTGTTTTAAGTTGCCCCACTTCTCATAAAAAAGGTTTCTTTTTCGGAATACATATGATTAAAATCTTCCAGGAGAAGGTTAAATCCCGAAGGTAGTTTTAAAGATGGGAACATATTTACATACACCGAAATATTCATGTTTTTTAACATTTCCAATCTTCTTTTGCGGCTAAAGATCCATTTATTCTGTATATCATCAAGAGGTTCTACATTATATTTTAAAAATTCAATATGACCGTTATTGTCATCAATGTCATGCCTTTCCAAAGTAGTCCCAGTATTAGGTAATGATGCTGTAAGTATTTTAAATTGTAATCAACATTATGTATTTAGTTGCCATGGAATTGACAATAAGTCGACACCATAATAAACTATATATAGTTGTTTACTAACAACAATCTTCTGTTTTTCCTATAACAACAAGAAAATCGTCGACTTATTGTCAATTCCATGGCAATCTTGATTTTTCAGAAGAAAATTTCGATGTATCTAAATGCAAATTGTGTGAAAACGGCTTCGCCAAATGTGCGATATGTTCCATTTAAAAAAACATAGGTTATAGTATATCGGAAACGCCATGTTTAATTGTTTTTTTGAAATTTGCCCTGAGATGATCAGAAAATTTGTTACAACTTTCATATAAAACATTTTTTTCTAAGTTGAAAAATAAAAAAGTTAGAGGGGGTACAGAGACACCATGTACCTATATGGTGTGTTTTTTTTTCTTTATACAGGATGTAAATAAATAAGTGCAAAAATATCAAGGAGCGATTCAGAAACTCAAAAGAAAAAACTATAGAATTAGCTTCAAAAATGCTTAATAAAAAGATATAAGATGTTAAAGTTTAAATTTTATTTTTGTTTTTTATAATTTATCTGCGCGTCTTCTATTTGCGAAAATGTTGTATTTTTTCTTAAAAAGTTAACTAAATTGGATCAAGAGGGTCCTGAGACAAAACATGCAAATATTTAGATTTTTGCAAGAGTTATTTGAAGAAAACAAAAATAAAATTTAAACTTTAACATTCCGTATTTTTTTATTAAACCCTGTATTCTTGTATACAAATCATTATTGCTTACACTTACATTGTTTCTCCTTATTCAGAAATCTGTACTTCGTTTTTACATTTATGTGTCGACTCCACAATTTCCCGCTACATTGCCTTTTTGGCGCACCATGTTTTCTTCCCGCGTAAGGATTAAAGTAAATAGTACTTCGAAACGTTTTTTCAATTTCTTTGGCCGCTAGTAGAAATAACTTTTGAGGAATCCTTAAATTAAAAAAAAAACTAATAAATTACAGACGCTTTTCCAGATAAAGTTTCAAAAGCAAGAATTAATTGAACCACCCTTTGTAACGTGTTAAAGGTGTGTTCCAACCGACGACAGACCGTTCTGGAGTTCAAACCAATCACAACCAGTCACGTCACTGTTTTGAAACGTTGCGGTTGACTTGTATACTTGTATACCTTGTCTACGCGATAGCTTGAGTAAGAGAGATCACAGTCTAAACGACAAGTCGTATGTCGTCAGTATGCGCGTTGCCTTTAGACTGTGTGTTTCGTGTTTCAATATAAGTTGGCGTGTACGGGCTCTACAGGGTCTCCGTGCTAAGTGTCCCACTGCCTCTGTAACTTTGAAATTTTTTGTGATAGAAACAATATATTATATTTAAAGTTGTAGTAAATTTTATGCAGTTTTCTGGGATTGTAAGAAATTATATACAGGGTGTTTCGCAAATATGTGGGAAACCAAACTTATGTTTTTTAAAATGTTTAGTAGGAGCTTTTTAGGATTTTACTGATATTCGATATTCTCGAAATAAAATAAGAATTTCAGGAAAATTTTAAAAGCTTCTAAACATTTTGGGATTTTATTACGTTCTTCTCTTTGTTAAAATAAAATATTTTTTGTTTTTGCATCGATCGTCTCTCTTTATCGCAAAACCCACAAATTCAAGTTAAATAAATTTAGTATAAATTTCAAAAAGCAATATGTCAAAAAGTTTTATATCATTTCAAAAATGGAAAATATATATAAGATGTTCCATTAAAAAAAAAAACATAAATTTGGTTTGCCGCGCATTTGCGAATCACCCTGTATACAATTTTTAACTATCCCAGACAACTGCATAAAACTTTTTTCCTATCACAAAAAATTAAAAAGTTATAGGGTTAGTAGGACACTCAGCGTGGACACCCTGTCCACGTACTGGTTGTTTGTACGGTGTCAGGACCGTCGGGTGCAACAAACCTGCAATTTACAGGGCAGAAAATTTGGTAAAAAATGGATTTTTTTTATGACGTTATTGCCTTTTTTCTCATACATTATATTCATTATTATTTTTGAGTTTTACAATTTGAAAAAAGTCCAAAAATACTGGCAATACTTGTTTAGGGTCTTTTTATTTCTTCAGATTTTTAGTATTTTTTATGTTTATTATCATGATTTTTGAAGACAGTAACAGAATTTTTATAGAAAGTTAATAGAAAGATCCATTTGTATAGACAAATTTTTGCCCGAACTTAGATATATTTTTTGAAGCGTACCTGTCAAAACTGTAATGAGTCTGCATATATTCTACTATTAATTTGCATAATCTTGAACGAATTTGATCTAACATTCGAAATTTATGTTTAAGAACCAGCACACCTTCTCCTGATTGTTTTAGAAAATTCTGAAGACCCTTCAAAGATTAAAAGCGATTAAAATTTTCAACAAAATAAAACCCTACATACATGAAAAGCAATCAACATTTTAACTATCCCAAGCCCCGGTATCTAGCGTAAATTACACAAGTGCACTTTTTTGTTAAGCATGCTTAAAAACCCGAAAAACTTTACCGTTAAGATCTATAGGTTTTCAAACCAATTAATATATTCTGATAATAATAATAATAATTGTCACAAGAAGTACCCCAGTAGCAACCAAATGCTTGTGCGGGGGAGGGGTGGCAATTACTATTATTTAATAATTACAATTTTTCAAAAACAAGAATAGCCAGATTTACAAGATAAAAACAGAATTAAAAACATTGTAACGGGACAAACGCAGAACAACAATTCAGTCTAAAATACCAGACAAGTGTGCAGACAAAAACTAATCAGTTGAATTTTATGCTTTTTTTAATCTACAAACAATAAACTTATTACAGGTTGTCACTGGCGATTTATAATTAAATTATGATAAATGATGCTTAAATTATTGATATCAGTTTTAAAATTAACTGTTTTGTGTTCGATTTTATTAATATGTAACATCTCCAAAAGGTTTAAAGACACTCGTTTCTTTTAACGTTTTAAACGGAAAGTTTTGGAGATATTACATATTAATTAAATCAAACACAAACTAGTTAATTTTAAATTTATCATAATTGAATTATAAATCGCCAGTGACAACCTGTATAATCTAAGTAAATTGATTTAGACTGTATACCCTTAGATTTTCTTTATCCGATTATTCTTGTTTTTGAAAAATTATAAATATAGAGGACGCTATTACATTATCATTTAATAATTACATTTGGAAAGATTGATGCCTGTTCATCAGGTGCCAATGCATCAGTGTTAAGCAAACCATCAGTATTACATATAAATTTAATGCCATTAGGTTCAGCTGCTGGAATATAAACAGTTAATCAAAATTTTGTTTATTTTATTTAACATACTTATTTAAACTTACATGTCTCTGCCGGAGGTGGCATTAACATCCTATCAATGTTTTCTGAGAGAGTACTCGTCTGCGTCCCACCCACCGCTATAATTTTATATGGTTATTAAGTAGTAAGTTCACCTACATTTGAATCCAACAAGCTTTCGTCAAACGATTCCACAGATTCATATGTTAAAGTTGAACTAGTAGAGTTAGAAGAGTTTAAATTTTCAATAGAGCGCAAAGGAGCTGACTGGAATAGTTCAAATAAATTATAATAGCAAAGGTCTATTTTTTTGAAGATCAACCTACCACACAGTAATATTTATTATATTGGGCCATAAATTTTAGCCTCTTCCCAACGCTGGGAATGATTTCTTTTAAAAGATCTGGCTCATTTTGAAGAAGACTAAACGCTTCCATATCCATATCATGTTCTAAAAACAGATGAAATGATGTGAATACATTTTTATAATATTGCAAAAATACAGAATATCAAGATTAAATTATTAAATTAAATGATTAAGGTCCGAAATTTGTGGCCACACAACAGAAACAAACACAAACTGCAAACTGCAGTCCTTCAAAATGCAGCCAAACTCTTATTTTTGGTAGTTCTTTGATACACTGTACGCCTCCCCGATTTTCTTGAAAGTTCGGCTACCCCCCTATTATCGAGGCCCCTGAACACGAATCTGACCTTAGTTTTTCTCGCTCGGACGTAGTTTCCGAGAAAATGAATTTTCAAATTTCCTTTTGACATCCCGCCACGCACCCCGCATTTCACGGGGATATTTGTGGTTGCAATTGGGATGAATTTTTACTGTACGCAGCTCAAACTCATCACCACACTATTTTCCACCTTTTACAACATCGAGACTTCGCGAAAACCCGCGGAAAAACCGAAATTTTCCAAGATTTATGCAATGTTTTCCGGACAGTTGCCCTGTCTACTAAATGTCTGCTTGACGCCTGACGTTTGAGTGGGAGAGGCGCTGACTCCAAGTACCATCGATATTAGGAAGTAAACTGGAGCGCTTGTTCTCAAAATCCGCACGAGCGAATTCGGCACTCAATGTTTTACATAATGAAGTGCGTATTTTGAAGATTAATATTTCCCGCCTACTATTTTTTCCCTCCATTTTTATTTCGCTGCAGCCAATTTGCGGCAATTTAAAATTGGCGCAGGGGAAATAAAAATGGAGGAAAAAATCAAGCTGGCTAAGCTAGGCCCAATTAATTTTTAATTAATTAATAAGTAATTCGCCTACTATTTTTTCCCTCCATTTTTCTTTCGCTGCAGCTATTTTACCCCAATTTAAAATGGCGAAAAATACATACTTAATTACAAAAAAGTAGGGAAATTAACCTAATCTGAAAGGTTTTTTTTTTTAAAATAAAACGTACCAAACAAGGAGAAAAAATATTTTCTATCCACTTCCAAATGAGAAAATGTTATTGTTCGGCAAAGACCACGAGAAGAAAATTATTATATAAGGATTATTGTAAATATTGTTAATTTTGTTACTTTATTTTTATGGAGAACATAATTCCTCTACTTCTAACCTCGCAACATTGTTGGCGCCAGCCGAGTGTCCCCCGCGCACTCGCAGCCGAATGTCAAGCTAAACGTCTCGTACATACCAAAACATTGCATAAATCTTGGAAAATTTCGGTTTTTCCGCGGGTTTTCACGAAGTTTTGATGTAGCAAAAGGTGCAAAATAGTGTGGTGATCAGTTTGAGCTGCGTACAGTAAAAATTCATCCCGATTGCAACCACAAATATCCCCGTGAAATGCGGGGTGCGAGGCGGGGTGTCAAAAGGAAATTTGAGAATTCATTTTCTCGGAAACTACGTCCGAGCGAGAAAAACTAAGGTCAGATTCGTGTTCAGGGGCTTCGATAATAGGGGGGTAGCCGAACTTTCAAGAAAATCGGGGAGGCGTACAGGGTGTCAAAGAATTACCTTATTTTTTTCTCCAATTCGTTTCACATAAATATTTTGATTTTTAGCAGTCCCTAAGGTACATTCGCTGAAAAAGCAATCCTTATTAAGAGCGTTCTATATCAGCTGATCAACTCTGCCTCGATTTTCCTCGTCCCTTACGTCTGTATCGGTCCCCCCTCGTGTACCCCTATTTTATGCAACCATAAATAATGCAATGTAAAAATGTGTACGCCAGGAAACAAAAGATATCCAGGTCACCGCGCAGTGGTCACCACTAACGTGTACCATTATTTTATAATATTATAACACTACTCATGCCTTCACAGTGACGAAATAATTTGTTTCTGGGGTATTTTTAATATATTCTCTTCACAAGAATGATTAGCCATGCACTTTTACTTGTTTATTACCCTGGATCTACCATTTGGGCGGTTTATGTTCTGTAATGTATCTATGTATCATTAAATAAACATAAGTACCTATTACCTATTTGAAAAAATAGTCCATTTTCTTTCAGTGGAGTAAGAGGGTAAAATTAAACAAAGCAAAATTCTCTCAGTAAATTTTATTACCTATTTGTATATATTTTTGAATATATTTATTCATTATAGATAGTTGGGAAATTCTATCAATATCTGCAGCTGAATACAAAATACAGGTAAAAATCAAATGGATGAAAATTTTTGTTGCTTTATACCATAATTGTTTTCAGTACATCCCAGGAGTTTATGAAAACAAGGTAAAAGCTACAGTTCTGGCTTTATATTTTATTAAATGATTCTGATATATTTACGTATCACAGTGTTTAATTTCCATAACAATATTTTAGTGTTAATTATATAAGCTAATATAATAATTATTATAAAACGTAGTTCAGTAAGATAACGATTTATATAGGACAAAATTCATAGTTTTGAAAATTGGTGGAAGAAATGTTAGAGTTTACATAAGAATTCCTAAATCACAAAGTTCCCACCCTTAAATAGTGTGCTTCATCCCTTAGGACGTTGTCTTCACCCCTATTTTCACATTTTCGAGATTATATCGGAAACGGTGTACGTTTGAAAAATATATTCCTCATAAAATTGTCTATAAAAAAAATGTTAGTAAAATTTTTTTCCTACAACTAATATTGTGGGAAACGAGCTAAAATTGAACTCACTCAATCCTTTAAATAGGCGATATTTTACATTTATCGTACTTGTTTCCACGCCACCTCAGAGGTAAAGTACTTGGGGCGGTTTTTTTTCGTGGTGTCCCCTGTAGGCCTAATCCCCTAATTATTACAAGGATATCTTAATTTTTCTTCGTCATATTCCAGCAGCGTTGTGCTTGCTATTACAATTGTACTAGATCTATTACAATTTACCATTTGCTATTATGCTATTACTACAATAGCAAAAATTCCAATAATCTATTACAATTTCGACTGCCGGCATTATAGGTGCTTTTCCTTGGACTGTTCTACAGATCCTGATTAACCATAGCATCCTTACTAAACTAAATACCATTTTAGTTCACTATTTGAAGAGGTCATTTTTTTACTTGTGTCTTGCCCTAAAACAAATTGTTAATTAACATGGTTTGAATAAACAATAAAATATTTTTATACTGTCCTTTTTCGGAGTCGAGTGTCTACAGGAAGATCATATACTTTCTAAACACCATTTACTCGTCCGAATAGCTCACCAATCACCATCTGCTTGTGCAGGGGGTGGCCGCCTTAAATCGGCCCGGCACCCACAGTGGGCCCGTTGTGCACCAATCACCATTTAGTTTTTTGTTATTCATCCCCCATCGCATATCTGAAACATTATATATATATATATATAATAAATTATTATTTTTAAAAATTTAATAATTGGCTAAGCTCATAAAAAATATTCGGGGTGAGTTTTTTATGATCAGTATGGGGATCTCGGAAACTAGCAGACATAGAAGGAAGGTAAATGGGGAAAGAATTGCAGTTTTGTGGGCCCAATTTAAGGCGCCTTGTGGATTTTTGAAAAAAGTCATGGCTATACTAGATATTTAGAAAAAAAGCGAAATTTTAACGATTTATTCTGATCCATCTAGCTTCGTTGTTTCTGATTTTAGATAAAAAGTGTAAATACCAAAGTTGGAAGTAATTGTGTGCCCAATGCGGTTACCACGTCCTACTTTCCGTGACTGCTGCCATTTTCGAGATACCACACAAGCTTGTGTTTTTTTTTTAATGGAAACCTTAGTTACATCCGTTATTCTTCTTAATAACCATATCGAGTATTATATCGTTGGAAAGCTCTAAAAATGACTGACTTTTTGAGACCGTGGCCAGCTGTGATTTCTATTTATATATAAAAAACACAAGTTAGTGGCATATCTCGAAAATGGCAGCTATCACGGAAAGTCGGACATGATAGCCGTATTGGGGACACAATTCCCCAAACTTTGGTATTTACACTTTTATGGCACCAGTTATTTTTCCCATTTTATAGGTAATCATGTATCTGCAGGGTTTTCCCCGAATTTTCTTTATTTTTCAGTTTTTTTTTAAATGGAACAAATGGCACTATTTTCAAAAAAATTCTCGTATAAGGTGTGAAAGCTTGAAAAAATATAGGTTTGTATGCTCTGTATTGTAAAAACGACTGGAGCGAACATATGACGATCTTTGTAATCAGGATGATCTATAAATTTCAAAAATCGATAACATAGGGTTTTTACTTTGCTACATACCGTTTTCATATGGACACCTTATCTGGAAAGATTTCTAATTTCCATGTTTCGTGGATATCTAGGATCCACAAGTTCTGGTAAGAGACATTTTCTGTAAAATACCAGTAGTTTCTCCACCATTTTGGATTCCCAAAATTCATTGTCCTTGTTGATCTAAAAAAACACATGATAAATGTTGAATATAATAATAATATCTACGTTTTATAAATATTGCAGTTTCATGCTTTTTGTCTGCAAACATTTGGGGTCTTTCGACAATGACATTCTACGCTTGCAAACAAGTACTCATTTCAGTTACATTAATTCCAACAATAAGAAAATCACAGATGAAAAGAACCATAACATTGTGTAAAAGCACCAAACATCGATGTATTGAAATGCCATTACAAAAATGAAAAAAAAAGCCATTAAAAAAAAAAAACAAAAACAGAAAAATATAGCATCAAAAAAGGCTCCTCCATACATTCATTCCATGCCCATGGATTTAAAGCTACCCGCTTTGTACCTTTTGTACCATCATTCCCATTGGAGACCAAACTATGAAAAAGCAATAATCACGTTTGGTAATATGTAGTTGGCCTTGTATCTGGTAATAATAATTGTCGTTTTCTTTCAAGTGAAGGTCCTCATTTTCATCCAAAGTGCAAAACTTTAGAACTTTACTTCTAATGGCATCCTTGGGGTGCAACTGGGAAGACACTTTGGGCACTTTATCTCGACAATTCCATCATTTCCAATGAGACCGTCAGGGCTTGCAGCTAATACACAGTGCTCAGTATCGACAAATAAACCACACTGCGTGACTTGTTGACCAAATTCTTGTTCGAATTGTCGCCTAGCCAATGGTTCATTGTCGGCCCCATACCTTGTGGCAGCGTTTCCCTTAAATGTCGTGTACAAAAGATTCTTCACTTTATTTTGGCATGATGTGCTTGGCCGCATTTTGCATATGTCTCCAAAGTGAGAAGCTGTCAGCCGCATACCCCTTTCCTGGTGCCATTGAGGATTGAAGTGTTGTCCTCTGGTGTTAACTTCAAGTTCTATTATCTCCTTCTGAGTCAATTCCAGATTCGTAAGCAATCCCGCTTCTTTCATCCTGTACTGATCTTCAGGGAGATCTGGTTCTGTTTGAGCTTCCAGTCCATAATCTTTGTCTGGCAGAGCAACAGTCTTCTTTCTTCGAATGGGTGATTTATTTAATCTCAATTCACGCCTTCTCTTCATTTTTCCAACATATTTTCTAACTAGAGGTGGTGGATCCTTATGCAATATTTCATCGTATAAAGTTAGAAAGTACTCTTCTTTTGTGTTAAAAGAAGCTGCAGCGGCTTCACACCGAGTAATGTAAGATCTTCTATTGGAAAAATTAATTCGTTTGCCTCCAACGAATTTGCACACAATAGCATTGTACTGTTCGGCAATATTGGTGTCCATATTAATGATAAGGCTTTGTGCATTATAGATAATACGGTTCAAGCAAACATCTATATTAGTGAGAAGGCCGCATTCTTCCATTGCAGGAATGTAATTTGTTTCTTGTCCTTTCTTCGTACATTTAAAGTACTGAAGCTCAGAACAGATCTTGTGCTCTCCAAAAACGTGAGAAGGTATATTACTCAAATCTCTCTTCAGATTTTCTACTTTCTCCATAAAACCAGTATTTTCTTGCGAACGGTGTATCACAGCATATTTGATAGCAGTTCTCATGCGCATAGCATTTTTCTCCAATAATTTCCTGAGGGCTGGTACAACAGGTAGATTTTTTGCGTTACTTCGCTTTCTCCCTACGAATTGGCATATATTAAAGCACTCTAAATACAGCTTATCAAAAAAGTTCATCTATCATAAAAATGAAGTAATGTGGTTTTACTTTATAACTCAATGATCTAGTTTTTAAAATGAAAGTTAATACAAAATTTACAAAAAAAATGACTCGCACATATACCCCTAATTGTACTATTTTCTAAAATATGATTGGTGATTGCCATTACTCACCACAAATGTCTCTAATTTTCTTAGAAAAGTTTCGCAGTAGATGATTCCTACATTCTATCTTTTCAACAAGGACATTGCCATATGGTCTACTTTCAAGAAGTTTATTGTATACGCTGCTATCACCATCTCCAACAAGTCGTTTGAAGATGACACCATGCAATTCCATGCTTCTTTTGAACCCCTCCACAATAATATCACTCTCCATACTTGTCGAGGTTGACGACCAATTTTTGTAACATTGGTGCTCTGGTGCGGCCAAGCATTTGGATTCTGCTCGAGAACAAATACAACAGTACTTGTTCCGAACACCAAGGAAAAGTATCTTATGGGTTCTTGCACCAATAATGCACGCCTAAAAATAAAATTTACTAATAACATACAGGATGATCGAAGGATTTTGTTGACACATTTTGACAATTCGTAGCAAAAGTCATTTTAGAAAAAAAAATTCCTATTTTCGAAGAAATATCGACTTCAAATTCAGTATGTAGTAAGACCAACAGGTATGCTACAAAACTGTCCATTTAGGTACAGCAGTGGCGTGCGGGGGAGGGGGGTAACTAGCACCCCTTTTTTAAACACATTTTTTTCCTACCTATAAGATTGCCAAAGTTTTTCTACAAAAACCGCGAACATCCTGTATAATGTAATTTACGAAAGAATAAATCACATTTATACTTACCACCCCAGATTTAGCATCATAATTTATAGAATATGAGCGTTTACTCCAAGCACCATCAGCTACCACCGTTATTAGTGGTACACCATTTTTGTCGATTTCGCCCAAATTTCTCGCCATCTCAGCTTCTTGTTTGCCAGCATCTTCAATGGTTCTCCATGCAATATTATGAATAGCATCTGCCATGGTCTCCTCGTATTCATAATATGTTGATGGGGCCATAAATGGGATATTTAGTGAAGTGAATAGTGTTTCACTGCCAGAATATCCGGAACCACTTGATATGCTACCCAGGACAAGTCCCTTGTTTGGATCAATGCTGTCGCTGCCGCCTTCAGTGCTATCACATAAACTTACAGATTTGGTAATATTACACATTTTGCATTTGAATGTGATAATACTATTAAGTCCCATTCTTCTTTCACTAGTTGGGTCATTACTTCAAACGAACAGTCGAAAGGGGGATGTTTTCCAATTCTGGAAATTTCCTTGAATAAACGTCCTACATCGACTATTCTTCTGCCCTCGAGTAATATTTCGTCCTTTTCTAAGGTATGATTGGTCTCATTTTCTGGGACTTTTTCCAGTTCTGGCAGTATACTGAATAATGGAACATATATACAGGATGTGTCACTAATAATGGTGCGTATTTTAATAGCAGACAACTGACATGAAAATACAGCGATTATGCCAAACATCCCTTTTCAGAATTTGGCTCTTTTTTTATTTACAATGTGATTATTTGAATTTTTTTCGTACCATTAGGTCAATCGAGCTGAAAATTTGCATACTTATTATATTTGCCCCCGCCCTCTAGTGAAAACATAAGTATAAAATATTTCAGCTCGATTGGTTCGGAAAAATGACAAAAGTTGAAGATATTCTTTCAACTCTTTGGGTGTAGATCGAATCGGAGCGCTCTATTTTGACGCCAGCTAACTGCTATCAAAATATTATGTGCAATTTACTAATCTCATCCAATACAATGACCGGCAGAAAGTTGAACACAAAAATTATTTTTAAACTCTGATTTCGATTAATTTAAATTTATAGCTGCTAATCGAATGAAATTAAAGTTTAGTAGCAAATTCATGTGTTATCCGATGATAAGTTGCGCTTACGGTATTTTGTTTTTTTTTTTAATACAAAAGGTGGTCGAAAAAATACAAAAAAAGTTAATTCCTTTTTTTTTGACTAGATGCCTGTGACTTTAAATCTGACATTCACTTTTGATTCCAAACAACTTTTGTAAGTAACTTTTTACCGTATTTTACAAAATAAGGGTACTTTACTCTTGAGTTATTTTTACATTTTTTAATCTACCTCGTATCCAAAAAGAGATATTTAAATTTTGATATGTGCATTTTGAGTTTGAAATGATGCAACAACTTTTATCAAGAATAAAATTTTCTGAGATATTAATAATAAAAAAGTTTTCAATTTGTATCCAACTTTCTGCCGGTCCCTGTATATTGATAGAAACAAAATATTTTAATTAGGTACAATTTAGGATCTTACTTGTTTGCTGGCAAATTTTCAAACGTGGTGATCTCTTCTCTGATCTCTTCTTGACAACTTAGATCTGCATCCATAAGAGTTCTGGAACAATAGTTATGGTCTGTGAGTGATTGCCTAAAGGAGACGAGAGATTAACTTTTACTTACTGTGCTATTATATATTATTATAGGCCAGGGTAGATAATTTTTGAGAACAAAAAAATCTAGAACAGCATGACACCCATTGGAAAAGGAAGAAAATATAGCAAAAATAACAGGAAAAATAATTTAAGGGCGATTTGAGTTGCGGGGGTGGAAGGGGGTGAACTTTTAGGGGTGGAAAACGGTTTATCACGATTTCCGGCAAAACTACAACTCCTATCGAAAAAAAAGTTAAATGGCAAAGTTGTAGGTAATAAAAAGATCTAAAACTTTTGTATTTGCACTTTTATCACATAACCTCAAAATATCCGCGAAAAATCGGAATAACCGATTTTTTTGTTTTTAATTTTTATCTCCTACAAAAAAATTCACGAAATTTGGTGGAAACTTATTTTCTTATGTCCCGAACACGCTGTAATTTTTTCGAATCAAAATATTTATTTGTACCCCTTTTTTTGATTTTAAACCGAAAAAGTAACCTCATTTTCAATCGAAAATACCCATTGATGTAATGTATCGAGATACGTGTATCTAGATACTTTTTATGTACCTAGATGCATATCTAGATATGTACATACAAAAATCAGGATCTGCTTTAGTATCTAGATCCTTTTGAAAGTATCTAGATCTAGAATTTTGAGGTCAATAAAATGGCACAAACAGATTTCTAATATCTTTTTTCGTTTTTGAGTTATTTTGAAAAAAGTGAAATTTTGCATTTTGATTTTATTTTTTCTGAAGTTTGTTATCACAGATAGGAACACTTTCTCATGGCACTTTTTAACGGGATTTAAGATGACGTTTTTAGATTTGTTCTACGCAACTTTTCGTTTTTTGAGAAACCTTTTACAACTTAATTTTTTTAAATACGGACCTGGTTTTTTTTTGCAGATTTTGAAAGCACTTTTCATTGGAAATATCACGAAATATTTTTTAAATGTTTTGAGACAATTATACTGAAAATTCCTGTTTTTTTCACTCTTTTTTATGTAATGCGGCCCTGTATTAAAAAAAAACAAAAAGTTGTAGAACAAATCTAAAAACGCCATCTTAAAGCCTGTTAAAAAGTGCCATAATAAAGTGTTTTTCTTGTTTTTTTATCTGTGATAACAATTTCAGAAAAAAATAAAATCGAAAATGCAAAATTTTACTTTTTTCAAAATAACTCAAAAACGAAAAAAGATATTATAAATCTGTTTCTACCATTTTATTGAACTCAAAATTGCGCATCTTTTTACCCATTTAACAGTTGTTCTATCTCTCACAGTTTGCAAGATCCCCATCATTCTTATCCGGGAAACATTGTATATCGATTTGCAATTTCTTGGTTTATCAATATAACATGGAATCTTAAATTTTTCAAGTACCTAATTAAAGTGTAAATTTCAATAAATAGCGCAAAATTTTAAACAAGGATTACATTTTTTTTTCGAAATCGAGTTTTTTTCGTTTTTTGCATTTTCTGAGAAAATTTTCCATAGTGATGTATATTTTTTTACACCATCAGAAAGTAAAGGTTTCAGCAAACAAAAAGCGAATCGACTTTTTTGAAAAGCAGCTTTTTTGACGTGGGCATTTTCGATTGAAAATGAGGTTACTTTTTCGGTTTAAAATAAAAAAAAGGGTAAAAATAAAAAATAAATATTTTGATTCGAAAAAATTACGGCGTATTCGGGGCATAAGAAGGTAAGTTTCCACCAAATTCTGTGGAAAAATTTTTTTTTGTGGGAGATAAAAATTAAAAACTAAAAAATCGGTTAGTTCGATTTTTCGCGGATATTTTGAGGTTATGTGAAAAAAGTGTAAACGGGATAGTTGTAGATCTTTTTATTGCCTACAACTTTGCCATTCAACTTTTTTTGATAGGAGTTGCAGTTTTGCCGGAAATCATGATAAACCGTTTTCCACCACTAAAAGATCACCCACTACAACTTTCGCACCTCAAATCGCCCTTAAATTATTTTTTCTGTTATTTTTGCTATATTTTCTTCCTTTTCCAATGGGTGTCATGCTGTTCTAAATTTTTTTGTTCTCAAAAATTATCTACCCTGGCATAGGCCCTGATCTATTATAGAGATCAACATTTACTTACTGTGCTAGTATTGGTTCAACGTGGACAATGTCAGTTTCTTGATTTTGGGAAGTACTAGCCGGTTCAGCTTGTGATCTTCGTAACTGCTCTAATGAGCTATAAATTTAATTTTTTTATTTGTGAAAAATATAGAAAGAAAATAATTTTAAAAAATTGGTATATTTATGAATATTCATGAAAATAGGTACCTAAGTAAGAATAGGTATAGATAAAGGATAATTGCAAGAGGAAACTCAAGGAAACTGATTTATCTATCTAACAGAACTCAGCGACTTTTTGTTTTTAAAATTTTTATTAGAATGTCACCCTGTATATTTTTATCCCGTAAATAGGCATTTCTTATAATATCTTTCTTCTCTCGAGTAATAAGCAATCTAAAACATTGCTTTTTAAATTTTACACGTAGCACTTTATGGGTTGTTTTCCATGGCTAGATTCTCCTAGTTTCGAAAATTTTTATATTTATATTTTTGAAAATTTCCAAAATTTAATCGCATATCTTCCAAGCAGTTGGGGGAAACATATTTCAAATTTCCTCACGTTTCACGGCGATATTTGTGGTTATAATCGGGATGAATTTTTGCTGTACGCAGCACAACTAATCACCACACTAGTTTACAACATCGAAACTTCGCGAACACCCGCAGAAAAACCGAAATTTTGAAAAATTTATGCCGTTTTACGTTTTACGTACACGCTATTTTCGCCCGATATTCGGCCCGTACGCTAATTTCCGCGGGTTTTTGCGAAGTTACGATATTGTAAAACCTGCAAATACCTAGTGTTTAGTGTTGTGATTAGTTTGAGCGGCTTACACCAAAAATTCGTTTTGTTTTACATACCTTAGTTTCGCCAATCGTCTGTTTTTTCTCCTAACTGACAAAAAATACTTCTTGGCTGTTTGTCGTCGTCCCATGGCGCCTAGGTACAAAACTACCAAAACACGCAACAAAAGGTAACGATAGTAATGTACTGAAAGTTCCAAATTGGCACAAATAAACAATAGCAGTGGACACAACCAAAGGCGGGTCCCAACTGAACTATATATCTGAACTAAAAAAGTCCGTATTTCGCGCGCGACGCCAATAATAAATACCCTAAGTAGGTCAAGTGCTGCGATGGTCATAAAAAAACTGGTGAAGACCACTGTGGGCGGGGAGGGGAGGAAGGACGAGGTCGCGGCTAGTCGGCGACTGCTGCAACCACCAATACAATGTACAGGGTGATTATTTCTTTGGGCTGACAACCTGAGAATGCAGAATAAAATCGCAGAAAATATACTACGACGATTTTCTGTGATAAAATGATAAAATGAATAATAGTGTATTGCCATATAATATAAAAAATATATTAGAATATAGGCAGTAAAATAAGTAAAGTAATATTTAGGTAAGTAGGTAATTAAAATTTTTAAAATAGCTAGAAGTGGTAATAATAATAATAATAATAATTCTCACCCTCACAATACTCCAAACTAGGAGTACCCCAGAAGCAACCACAAGCTTGTGCGGGGGAGGGGGGCAATTACTATTATTTTGTCTTCGTTGCCATTTGCGGCTAGAGGTAGAACATTAGTTGGATGAAAACAAACTCACTTTTTAGGTGCCTACATGGTTGGGGCATATGAATTGGTGTAAGGTGTAAATAACAAAATAAATTCGTCTTGGATGTGATATTTTTATATAATATTTGCTAGCCTCAAATCAGGATGTCAAAAGGGGCAAAATCTATTACTATAAAAAGTATAGGTGCAACGTTTTTGGGACAAAGGTAAAAAACTAGGTTTATTTTCGAAAATATGAAAACGGAGTTGATAAAGTATTGTTAGAATCTCCATTTTCGGTCCAACCAGTCGATTTTCACGTTTTTCCGATATGACCCCTTTATTTAGGAGGCAGGAAAAAGTTTGATGTTTTGAATGAATAGATGTATATATAGTGTACCTATAATATAAATCAATTTAACTGATCATTTAGGTACTGTACTCATGTCTGTCTTGTTATTTAGACAAAATAAAGACGATTTATTATTATTATCTCGACTTAGCCAAAAGGCATTCGCACTCCCTCTACGGGGAACATTCACTCAGATCCCGGGTATCCCGGATACCAAAAGGATCTGGCTCGGACGAGACCCTTGCCATGTTATCGGGCCTTAGGTGACATTGATGTTGTTGGATGATCCTGCATTCCCCATGAATTTCCTGACGGTTCGGGCTGTCGCAAGTAGTACCGCTTTCTGCATGGACCTGTAAAGACTATCAGTTAGACCCAGCTCCTTGATGTTTCTCAGCAAACTTTTTGGTATAACACCAGTTGTTGACATGATGATTGGAATCGTCTGGACGTTCTCCATTTCCCATTGCCTTCTAATTCGTTCTTCTAAATCTCTGTACTTCGCGATCTTCTCGACTTGCTTCACACGCAGGTTGTTGTTGTTCGGGATGGCCACATCAATCAGAGTTGTCTGCCTAGAAATTTTATCAACTATTATAAGGTCCGGTCTGTTATGGGCAACTCGTTGATCTGTCAGAACTGTACGATCCCAGTACATCTTGTAGTTGCTGTTCTCAAGAACAGGCTCAGGTGTGTAGTTGTAATATGGGACCCTCTCTGCCTGCACAAGCAGCAGCTTTTCCGCCAGTTCCTGGTGCAAGATCTTGGCAACCGAATCGTGTCGTTCCTTATATTCCGTTGATGCGAACATCTGACATCCTCCTGTTATGTGCTGGATTGTTTCTGAAGTTGGGCACCCGTATCTGCATCTGTCATCCACTACCGATGCATCTCCTACAATGAATTTTAGGTAGTTGCGAGTTGGTATAACCTGATCTTGTATGGCCAGTAGGAAGCCTTCCGTCTCGGGGAACATTCGTCCCGAGGTCAGCCAATAGTTCGACGCTAACTTGTCGACATGTTCCTGGTTAACCTCATTAGGATGCCTCCCGTGCAGCGGCTTCCCCAACCACCTCTGTAGTTTATCGTTGTCGGTTCGGTGGTGATTTTGATGCTCGTGTTCCGTCAGACGTAGCGGTGTTGAGACGTCTGCTCCGCATATAGCCCTATGTAGTGTGGAGCTGTTGGCCTGCCTGTAGAAATAATTACGCAGATTTAATATTTGTTGGTCCAATTGCTTGCTGAGATCTGCCAATCCTCTTCCTCCTAGTTGACGTGGCAGAGTTGTTCTTTCTACGGCGCTACGGGGATGATGTTTATGAGCTTTTGTCAGTAGTGTCCTAACTTTTCGTTGCAGGTTGTTGATGTCCGTGTTGGTCCAATTCACTATTCCGAACGAATAGCTGAGTACAGAGCACGCATACGTGTTCAGGGCCTTAAACAAATTCCTGCTGTTAAGATCAGTTCGCACTACTTGTCTTACTCTTATTATTATTATTATTATTATTATATCGACTTAGCCAAAAGGCATTCGCACTCCCTCTCTGGGGAACATTCACTCAGATCCCGGGTATCCCGGATACCATAAGGATCTGGCTCGGACGAGACCCTTGCCATGTTATCGGGCCTTAGGTGACATTGATGTTGTTGGACGTTCCTGCACTCCCCATGAATTTCCTGACGGTTCGGGCTGTCGCAAGTAGTACCGCTTTCTGCATGGACCTGTAAAGATTATCAGTTAGACCCAGCTCTTTGATTATTATTTTGATTATATTTTATTATTATATTATATTATATTATATTATATTATATTATATTATATTATATTATATTATATTATATTATATTATATTATATTATATTATATTATATTATATTATATTATATTATATTATATTATATTATATTATATTATATTATATTATATTATATTATATTATATTATATTATATTATATTATATTATATTATATTATATTATATTATATTATATTATATTATATTATATTATATTATATTATATTATATTATATTATATTATATTATATTATATTATATTATATTATATTATATTATATTATATTATATTATATTATATTATATTATATTATATTATATTATATTATATTATATTATATTTGATTATATATTATTATTATTATTATTATAACCCCATTTTTTTTAATTTACACCTCCAATCTGCCATTCCACATATAATAAAAAAACTCCTTGGTAATTTTTTTAGGCGTCCTTGATAATTTGTGGCTGCTGAGGCTGAGAATATATGTTGCTGTTTTCTAAACTAATATCGAATGCATGGGTATTTTTATAGTTTTGATGTTGATTCAGTGTTAAGCATCTCGTTTTTTTCTCCGCAACTGTACAAAAAAATATTACAGCAATTAAAAAAATCGACGAAAGAGAAAAATAGCATAAAACATTATACACAAAGTGGCCACAAGCCACAATCAGTTAAATAAGGTCACCCATGTATTCATATAATACCTATAATAATAATATAATATAAAATACATTATAATCCCAAGTAAATGTAAATAGATGACCAAACAGGCAAACTTCAAATTCCGACCGGCACCTTCACCAGAAATCGAACTAACCCATTTATCCCGTCACGTTAGCGCGACTGCGACCTAGACTATCTGAAATCCGCATCGCCGGTAGAGGACGGTAGCAATCGAGCACTAAATATTATTTTCGCTATTTCGCAAATCATTTAAAAACGGCTAAGTTTTAAACATTTTTACAAGAGGTAAAATATGTTTAATTTTCTTCACAGAATTGCAGATGATACCTTTTATGTTGTTTTGAAAAAAATCCAGGTTTTATTTTTTTTATTTCTTTCAAAACTGCAAAAATTCTTATTATCTGCAATTCTTATGTAAAAAATAAGCGGATTAGTAAAAGAATGGTTCATTTTTATGAAATATTAAAGGAGAAAAATGCGAAATGGGAAATTCAATATGGCTGTCACTACCATAGAACATTCTTAAGACATTACAATTTCAAAAAATACTGTTTCTTGTTTTGCTTGTTTTTGTGGGTAGTTTTTGGCCATATTTTATTGAACGATTCTCTGTAATCTAACTAGGTATCTAATTATACTAATACTAGTAGGTATACTTACTTTTGAAAGCTTCGGCTAGCTCACCCATGCCCCATGCCCCATTTATCTAAAAGGGACTTCTTCCATTATTATAGAGAGCACAATTAAATATTGCACTATAGCCGGCAGCGCGACCCCAGCATGTACCAACACGCAGAAAACCAACGTGCATGGTGACACGTTCAGCCTGCGAATTAGAATGAGAGCGGGCTGGCGGGCTGACCCCCGTCGGGAATACTCGGACATAGATCGGCTGTTCTGTTGCCGATCGGCCCTAACGTATTTTAAACCCTAATAATAAGTATACTAATTGATAAAATGCGTTATTTTAAAAAGTAATATAAAAGTATTTTATCATGCAATGTTATTAAATCGTATTTTAAAATTTTAATATACCTGATTCCTAAAATACTCATTCTACTAAAAGGTAACAGAATAGTATTTTAGAAGTAAGTTTTATAATATATATTATTATGCAAAATATCCCATTATAACATTTAAAATCAAATATTTTACATCTCCTAAAATAAAAATATCTTACACAATAAAAAACGGTTTATTATTTTCTAATCAAGTATGTTGAAATGTAAAATAAAATCTGTAATATACAGGAATTTAAAAATTAATATGAAAAATTTTCTCCGTGCGGGAACTTGCAGAAGTGTAGACTTTTCTTGTAGTTTATGAATATTTTCTAAATTAATCGTTTGTAGTTGTAGTGGTTTCGCTTGTAGATAATTAAAGTTGAGGTCTTTGACTTGGATTTCGGGTTAAGTTAAGAACGGTTTGATCCAAAATATTTTGTGCTTGCAAGTTTGCTGAAATGTCATTAATTGTTTTATTCATAATAAACTCAAAATTTTCTAATCTTTCCTTTATTAAATTTTGATTTGATTGTAAAATAGTTGTAGTGGAGTTATAGTTATCAATAAGCTGTTTAGTCAACAAAATTTGTAAAGAGACTTCTTTCATAAAAGATTGTTGATTGTTTTGAAGAGTAAAAATTGCCTTGTCGTATTTTTCACCGTCGTCGGAATTTAGTGTTCCAAAAAGCCATTTTGAAGCTTTATCAACTATATTAATTAAGCCTCTTATATCATGTGGAGTAATATTATCCATCTTTCTACTTCCATGATTAAGTAATTTACATGTTGTAATAAATGATATAAAACATTAGAATATGAGTTAGTAATAATTTCTGATATATTATTCTTATCGAAGGATAATTTCATTATGATGTAAAACTTACGAATATTAGTAAGTTGATTAATTATAGGTTTAATTTGAATATAATGAACAAAGGTATGTTTAGTTTCTATGATTTTTGTATCTCCTAGCTGAAAGGGTAGCAAAGGAGTTTTTATCGGGGTAAAGGTCATTTCAGTCGTCGTTGTTAGTGTCATTACTAGAGTCAACGTTTATAATATTGTCGTTGTCGTTGCATGAAGGTTCATTTTCATTATCCTGCAAACAAGGATTCAAATTAGGTTTTGGCTTTTTTAGTTGTGATTTGTGAATTATTTTAGCATCTGAAGTTTTAACTTTTATTCCTAAAGCTTGTCCCATTTGAATTTTTGTGTGTTTTGGTTTAATTTTATCCCTTAGTGATGCTTTATTTTTCTGGAACTGAATAGTGGAAGGTTCGTAATTTTGTGGTTCTTCTCTATCTTTATTGTGTCTTGTATTTTGTTTATATTTTTCACTTAATGATACCTCATACATTAATACCTCAAAAATTATTTTTAATTTATTTTTTCGTTCGTCTATGTACTGATTTAATATTATTTCATCTGTAATATCAAAGGGGTCGAGTGCATTTGTATGACCTGTCACGATGTCAAAATGCTTTTGTTTTGTTAGGCTATGAGTGGAATTGTTGTATCCTAATATAGCATATTGCATTAATTGTTTTATATTCGAATCAGTATGAGTAAGTTTAAGTATGCGTATACTATCAAGTAATGTATTATCTAATCTTTCTACGGGGCTATTACTGGTCGAGGTACCGGGTCTAGTAAAGTGTAGTTTAACACTATGAAGTTTACAATAATTTGATAAAAGAGTTGTTTTAAATTCGGTACCATTGTCACATGTTATTGACTTGGGTATGCCAATATGAGAAACAAAAGTGAAGATTCCATCAATCACATCAGTCGAATTTACAAGATTCTATATATAATAATAATAATAATAATAATAATAATAATAACTTTATTTCCTTCGATGTAAGCTCACAAACATATGGAAAACGTCAAATAGGGGCTGTATGTACATATACATCCATAAGTCTAATACAAAAGTACAGGAGTAATGTCAAAACAATAGACAGATTACACAGTGTATACAAACATAGTCTTACTTACAAATACAATAAAAATGTTAAGAACATTTTAAAAGTATACATACATAACTATTTTAAAAGTAATAATGTCAGACAATAGACAGATCATACAGGGTATACATACATAATATTAATTACGACAAATAAAAAAAAGAGAAAGAAAATATAACAACATTTTAAAAGTTAATGTCCGAATTGAAAAATTCATCTATTGTATAAAAACTATACAAAAGCAGTTTAGCTTTTAATTTCTTTTTAAAAATGGCTACAGTTTTGGAGTCTTTAATATTAGATGGTAGTTTATTGAATATTTTGATTCCTATAAATCGAGATGATTTTCTACTCACCTCTAAACGAACCGCTGGGATTCTTAGCTGATTTTTTGTTCTAGTATTGTAGGAATGTATATCTTTATTTTGTGTTAAATTACATTTTCTTCTGTAAATAAGTACAGCTACTTCATATATGTAAATTGAAGTAACTGTTAAAATACCTAATTCTTTAAATATAGTTCTACATGAGTGACGGTTATCTAGATATTTAATACAACGAACGATCCTCTTCTGAGCAATAAGTATTCCCGGCAATACTGAGGATGCACCCCAGAAACAGATACCGTAGTGAAGTATAGAACTTACCTCGGCATAATAAACCGTGATGAGCTGAGCAAGAGAGAGAACAGTTCTTAAGTTTCGAAATAAGAAACACTTTTTATGCAGTGAACAAATCATATCTTCACAGTGAAGCTTCCAGGACAAATTTTCATCGATTTTCACACCCAAAAACCTCACATGCGATGTCTGATCGACTTTTATACTATTAATTTTAATATTTAACTCTCTATTTGTAGTGTTCTGATAATTGTGAAATCTGATGAAGCTAGTCTTTTCCAAGTTCAAGTACAAAGAATTCTCCTGAAACCATTTCATTAAATTATTTAAATTTATATTGCAGCATCGTTCCAAATCCGAGTTATCCCTGTCGGACATTACTATAGATGCATCATCGGCATACAGAGTGTAGTTGCACTCATCTCCCAAGCCTGTTCCCATGTCATTGACATAGACAAGAAAAAGTTCCGGTCCCAAGATCGAGCCCTGCGGAACTCCTATATCAATATCCAAGATATTAGAATTAACCACGCCTATACCAGAATCCGAATGTACAAAATTCAAAGAAACAAACTGTGTACGATCTTTTAAAAAGGATGATATCCAATCTAATGAATTTCCACGTATGCCATAGCGTTCCAATTTATCCAGAAGTATATCGTGATTTACACAATCAAACGCTTTACTAAGGTCGCAAAAGATTCCCACGGGACTCTCACCAGCTTCCATATGGGTCAAAACATTGTCTGCAAAATGATGAATTGCATCTGCTGTAGATAAACCTGATCTAAAGCCAAATTTTGATTTCCATTTGAATTCCAAAAAACAGTATTCTAATATTTTTGAAAACACAGAAGATAAAACTATCGGTCTATAATTTTCTACAAGGAGTTCATCACTTTTTTTGTGTACGGGGATAATTTTATTTACTTTTAGTGCTTCCGGAAATTTTCCTGTTGCGAATGATCGATTTATCACGTGAACCAATGGATGTGCAATATAATCAATTACTTTCTTAACTAGAAAAGATGGTATGTTATCGTAACCCTGAGACTTCTTTGCCTTTAGTTTACCACTGATCAATGTTACCAGCTCAGGTACCGTGAAAGGCCTCAAAAATAGAGTTTCCCTCACTCGCTCGAACCGCCCCAAACCAATACTCTGACTGTTCGGTATATTAGCAATTACATCGTACGGAGCGTTTTTAAAGAATTCGTTAAATTTATTAGTAACCATGAGAGGGTCCTCAGTACATGAATCACCATTTTTAATATTTAGATTCTTTGTTATAGGCTTTTTTTTATTTGTTAATATTTGGGCCACGTTCCATACGGTTTTTGATAAGTTATTAGATTGGCTTATTCTGTTCTGATAAAAAAGTTTCTCGGTACGCGACACTAAATTAGTATGCTCTTTTTTATTTTTTTATATAATGCATTGAATTCAGGAAACTTCTTCGAGGCTCCTGAATCTTTTAAAATAAATATAATTTGATTTGTATAAGTGTTTAAGCAATTTTCGGTTATTTGAATAGTTAAAATTAGGTCTTCAATAGCAGAGTGAACTGTAGAGACTGGGGTATTGTGACGAATTGTTTCAATTTCAACTGTAGGTTTTATGCGTATATCCGAAATAATATTTATATTTGGCCTAACTCTCTCATTATTTTGATCAATTCCGGCATTTGATTCGGGTAATTCTGACTCTAAATACTCTCTTATTTCATCGTTAGTTATAGGGTTATTAAAAAATTCTGGATTCAAAAATCTATAAATTTCTTTATCAATGTCACCGGAATTTCCTAAAATTGATTGATTCTCAATAGCGTTAATATCATCGTTATTTCGAATTTTTCTAACTTTTTCCTTTTGCTGTCTTAAAAACTCTTTTAGCTTTAACTCAAATTCTAAATCTGCGTTACTTACTTGAATATTATTTTCCGTAATATATTTCACTGATATTTTATTTCCGTCAACTGTTTGTTCTCTTTGGAATTTTATCGGTTCCTCAAAATTAACAGTGCACGTATATTGCTGGTGGATATTTATCTTTTATTATAGCCTGTACGCCTTTAAAACTGCCACTCATTGCAGCAGCCCCATCATACCCCTGTCCAACCAAGTAAGTACAATCTACTCCAAGTGCTTGTAAACTTTCTAACATTACTGTCGCTAAATTCTTACCAGCTACAAATTTCAAAAATCTTCTCGCAATGTGTAGGATGAGTTTTCGTTTTTTTTTCATTGCAATCTACGTAATTGAGGCGTTGAGAACCAGAATGGACCATCCCCAGTATAAGCTGTCTGGAGTTATTGCAAGTTCTAAGTTATCACTTTTTTTGGATTTTTTTGCCGACATATAAATCATATTATCTTGTCCGGATTTTAATTAAACATATACAATTGGGTTATATCAGTATAGATTAAGCAAAAACACATATATTTTCAACATTTTCTTAAATTTGGTGTGGGTTAGTCCGTTTTGGTTCTTAGGATATATAACATTTATTTGAAATTTAGTGTGCGTTAGTCCGTTTTGGTTTTTAGGATATATTTTATTTATTTTTTTATGATGTGCAATTGATCAAATAATACAAAACAAAAATATTGTTTGGTTTTATTCAACCCAAAAAATACAAATAATTATTCAAAATCATTTCCTCTAATGGGTACATCATTCTGAAGAGCTTAAAAGCTGTGATAGATGGGTGGAATGAATTCTTTCAACTGCAGCAGATCCTTCTTTTTCGCTGTAGTAATACTGTGTTCAATAGTTGACAGCTGTAGTCGTTTCAATAGACCTAACGCATTGCAACGTATATAAATTTCTACCAATGCCAAAGTGGGACTAAGCTGCATAGTTCATTATAGCATGAAGATTGAACTGCAACGTATTAAATTTCCACCAATGCCAAAGTGGACTAAGCTGCATAGTTCATTATGGCATGAAGATTTTACTAGTCTAATCTACGTGGACCATCCTCTTTGGTGCTGCCATCTGTAGTAGAGTATCTAAGGCTCATTTGGTCCGCTTTGGCATGAAAGATTGTATGTTTTACTACATAAGACCGTACTTATTTAGATATCAAGAATTTTGTGGGATGGTCCGCTATGGTTCTCGTATCTCACACAAAGCGATAACTGCTCAGTACGGGAAATGTCTGTAGTTTCGTCCATTAGAATAGAGAACGATTTTGCTTCACAATTTCATGTTGTATTATTTCGCCGCAAATTTTAATTATATTATTTTGAATGATTGGGCTTATGTACATTGCATTTAATGACTGGCCCTGAACGTGGTCAATTAAATGTTTGTCACCACATGATAAGCGCATACGCAGTATCGCCCTGAAATATCCATCATTTTGTATGCAAAGTTAATGGCCCGGACTCTGAAGTTCCTCGTAGAGTTAACTCTTGACGTCCACATAAGATAATTGTCTCAATCATTAGATGTTAGCTTCTTCTATTCGTAGCAATTTGCTTAGAACGGCTAGAATCAAGTTGCATCATGATATCTGGCTCAGATTTATTAAAAGTTGCGATAAAATTATCGGAAAAACGGAGTTATTTTTGTGATAGTCAGTTTTACTGTGGTGAACAAACACCTCAATGGCATCTTTCCAATTATTAAAAGGTTTCGAGACTAATGCGTTAAGCTTTTGATGACTTCCCTTTCTAATAAATCCGCATGCAAAAACTGCACAATATTTACACGCTGCACCTTGATCACCTTTGACGGTACAGCTAAGCCACTAAAAACGTTTTAGCCAACCTAATTGAAATTTTAAGTTTCTTTTTTCTTTTTAGATATGGGAAACTTAAATTTTATAACGGAAATTTTCCATGGGTGAAGGAAAACTGGTTATATGTCTCGATGTGTTTTGGTACGTAGGAATAAAACAAACGTTGAACTATCACCAAGTGTTTATTAAAAAAATAAAAATGTTGTTAACGATACAAATTTGAAGTGATTATTTACAATAGGTAAATGAATTATATACAATCGTTGAATGAAACTTGACAATGGTTTAAATTGAAATATAACTTACAGATGAATTGACAAAGTGAGGTTACGTTGAAGTTTAATTGACTGGCACTGACTCTACCGAGTAGGATTTAAAGTTCCAAATAAACTAAATTAATATAACCAAAGTTCTGCACCGTTCTGAGGTTAAACGTGGAACGCTTTGACACAACACCTTACTTGAAAGTTTGTTCCTTACGAACTTCCGAGGTTGTCCTCCGCTGAAGTTTGCTGACCCAAACCAAGTTCGACAGGCCGAAAGCTGCGTTACGGGCCTTGGATGTTTGCTAGCTTCACCTCAGGGTTTTGACCTTAGTTCAGCAGACCCTGTCTCCCTTGCTGGTTTGTGGACAGTCAGCGGGGGTGTGCGGGTGAGCTGGCAATACCTCCTATGTTATTTTATCTCATTTTACAGGACATCATAAAAACTACCTAATTTTGGAATGGGATGTTAGATTGCTGATTTATTGAAACGGACAATAAAATAGTATGTAAGAAAAAGATTTTAATGGAATTTAAGAAAAAATTGTCACACCACTGGTTTTAAATGGGCGTAGGAGTGATTGCTTTTATAATGTTGTCTCGATTGTTGCTGTAATGGAAGTTATTGAAATAAAGGAAAAATGTGAAGTAGTTACATTGGTTTTATTTAATTCTTAATTGGGTTTTTCGCCACCAAACTGATCGAAAGACAACTTTTTCAAGTTGCCTGGAAAATTCAAAAATGTTTAACAGTGAATGATATATAATAACTTCAACAAATTTGTTTTCTGAGCTTTCGGAGAATAAATCTTCCCCCTTTCTCAAAGATCATGCCACGTCAAAGTAAAGTGACAGATTAATAAATTTCAGATTAAAATGTCATGACAACAGAAACAATAGTCTAGCCACCTGCCTGATATTGTACCCTGTGTTCTATCTAATTATCTATACTAACTTCTCTTTGAATAAGTGGCAATAATATTTTACTGAATTCCACTGAACATTCAGCAACACAGTTGTCCGTATTTCCTAGAATAAATGCAGATTCTTTAATTTTTCGTCTATTTCCTACTTCTTCCTTGAGAATTGGTTTGGACCTATCCCACAATATCCTATGATTGTTATTAAAGTAATGTTCACATATTTTTGACTTAGAAATTTGATTTTGCCTGATATAATTTTTATGTTCTTTTAAACGAACGTTAAATGGCCTACAAGTCTCCCCAACATAGAACTTTCCACATTCACAAGGAATTTTATAAATGCAATTATTATTATTGTATTGTTGAAGTTATTTTTTGAGTTACACGTTTAAAGTTTCGTTCATTCACTGTTAAGAATTTATGAATTTTCCAGGCAACTTGAAAAAGTTGTCTTCTAACCAGTTTGGTGGCGAAAAACCCAATTAAGAATTAAATGGATCTGTTTGCGCCACAAATAAATTTTAGAAAATACATTGGTTTTATTTTTAAAAGTAACTTAGGATTTCATTTTAAAGAAATGTAAAATATATTTAGACGTACATAGGCAAAATACAAAAAAACCCTTCAAGTTCCCTTACGAGGTATAAACTATAAGGTTACCACAATGCAATTAAATGCCTTAAAAACAACTGGCGCGTTTTCTTGCTGTGGATTTTCAAAACCTATATCTGATTTAGTATATAAAATATTGTCATAAAAGGCATGTGTGTCTTTAGGAAGTACAGATTTCAGTTCCTGTAAATGTTCCCATTTGGATTTTTTTTATTTTGCTGGGCGCATTTAACAATGGTTGGTATGAAACAATTACTACCATCGACTTGGGCCTTACTGGCAGACTAATATAAGGTTCTTCATAGGAAAGCTTAACAGTTATTTCAGGCAGCGCAGTGTATCTAATACATTTTATGTCAGTTATTACTGGCTCCTAGGCTCTTTTCCCGGGTCTGAGAGAGCTGTATCTTAAATGTTTAGTTTCTGCATAGTTTTAAAGAAATTAAATTCCAGCAACTTTACATCATAAGGTCTAGGAGTAACCCTACATTCTTTTGAAACTGAGCAATAATCACTTGGTAAATGTATTTCTCTGTTTTTTAATTTACGCTCCATTAGGCTATAAACCGAGTCACATTCCATTTGAGTGTGACCCGGTTCAAGATACTTTTGGTAAATGGTAACCTCATGTTTCATTGCCAAGTTCAGCAATGCGTTCGCCAACACCTTGTTTCGGTTTTGAAAACCACATCCGTCCGATAATTGGTAGTTTGGATTCCGTTATGCATTTGGATTCTAAATGATCAATAATACACGTTGTAAACGTAGATGCACACAATTCACTATTCTGATCTTCAGAAAACAAATAGCATGCGATGTCTTTAGTAGCAAGATCATAGATAGTAAAATTGTGGCAGCATAATTTTGTTTTAAAATACAGCTTTCCAGCAGGAACATAAGGCGATAACTTAACCGCTTGCAAATACATCCTCAGAAAAATACATTTGCCCCCTCTTCAGCTAACTGTTTGTCTTTGCTTTTTCCTTCCCTAGCCTTATTTTTATTTTCAATATGTATTTTCCACTTGGACTCTTCAATGTTATTATATTTATAGGAAAAGCCAGTATTGCACTGATCCTTCTTAGGTGAAAATATAGAAAGGTTTTTCTCTTTAAACACTTTTTTAAAAAAAATTCTATTAAGAGGCTGAACAGCATCAACTTCTTTGCAATAGTCATTGTACACTTTACAGAGATCAGTGAACGTCTGGAAGGATTGCTTTAGGTATAGTTTTGACGTGTGTTTTCTACAATAATGTGCTGGCAACTTAGGTAATTGGTGTTCCTGAAAAACTCGGAACCCATGCCAAATGTGTCCTTACTTACCCAATCTTGGATAGTGTTATATCCTAGGTCTGAAATATTTATGAATATTTGCCTACAAACTTGAAGTCTTTTGTCTCCCGAATTTAAATAATAAAAGTATGTACCCTGTCTTCGTGATGCTTCTCTACCCCGTGCAGTATTTTGTTTGATTACATTTGAAGATACAAAAACCTATGACAAAACGGCTCTGATTGTTGGTCACCAGATAATTATACTTTTTTTATATATATAACAGAAACTGAGTACAGAAGATGGATCTCAAATAAAAAAAGACAATTAAAAATTACAAGATTTAATGATAACTTTTTGAGTTACGTCTTACAAATCTGTAGGAAATCGCTCAGCTTTTTACAACAACTATTTTTTAAAAGTTAGCTAAAATTATCGTTAGAAAGTTCTTTATATAAAATTGCACTTGTTAGAACAGTCGACACGTAAAATGTTCTTTGGAATATTCGACTAGCACTGCTTTTGGGGGATACCTCGAATTAGTTGACGATAGGCAGCTGCACAGCCACACACGTCACCCAGACTCCTTTGGATACGGTGTGCAGGTCGTGAGTTTTGAGTGGGGTTCCGTGGTGTGCTGCGACAGGTACCAATATGGTACGATCGTGGTTGGTTGGTGGTGGTGCTGCAATGCGTAGTCCTTCCCTTGTTGGTATGGTTACATGTAAAAAGAAATCAAAACCACAGTGTCTGTTCTAACACTCAGAAAAATAAGCCGGTGGCTTTTACAAAGATCAACTAGGTATAATAGCTATGTAATAATGGTGAAATTTTATATTATAATAATACAACTGTGCACAGTGACAGCCTAAGTAATTTCCAACAAATTATAAACTATACGTAAAAATCGACAATCAAATTGTGATATTCCTGACTTGCGAAAAATGGTTAAAACATGATGCAATATAAAAGCTTGTACTGCTATATTGCACAATAAGAACTTGATTTCCTTGACACTTAATAGAAAACAAATATGTAATCAATTTAAATATTAACCAAAAATTACTGTAATTTGATCAGCAGATAACAGAAAAAATCAGGCTTCTTCTCTACTCAAGACTTTAATAGGAATATAAAAAAACTATCTGTCGTTTAACCAACAAGACTACGGTACTCAAAAAGCGGCTGATTTAGTGCAAAAGAATAATAATAATACTCCAAAACAATATGGTAAATACTCCGAGCTAATGAACTATTTTACCGTGCGCTACTGAATCGAAAACGGTGAGTTCCTTTCACCACAAAATTTAATATTAAAATAACAATAAGAACGGTCTGATAAGGCGATCAGCCGATAGCTAGTGGTCCCCAAAGGTACAGCCAACCTGGGTGGTGAGATATTTTTCGCAAAGACGGCAAAGCCAATATTAAAAAAAATGAAAAAATCGAAAAATACTCACCCCAAATTGCTGTGTTGTCGCAGCCAGAACCAAACGCTATCAACCTTCACTGCTCAGCCTTCAACGGTGTCCTCGAGACCGCTTGGTCCGTGGAAAACCTAACACGACCGACGAAACTCCGGCGTGGTCACATGAAAAATAAAAGAAAACCAAAATATCAGCTTAGCACGCAAAACTTAATGATAACAGTCTTTTTTACACTAAATCACGCTATTAAAAGATGAAACCTATGCACGATGAACAAAGATTGAAAAATTCCGAAGGAAAAATCAAATGTGCATAAGCTGAATCAGTACCGCACTTGTTGTCTCGACGACGAGCAGAGAGGAAAAGCGAGCGGAAATTGCCTGTCACTCCCACCTATCCTTGTGGTTTCCTGACCACCAAAACAATAAAGGCTAGGTTCGTCTTCTTCAAGCAACCAACATATTATTTGAGGCCTTTGCTCTTATACATACCTCATTAATTTCAATTTGTTAATTATATGAATTTGTTTAAGGCTAAATTGGAAAGGCAAAGAAACAACGTACCTGTATATGAATAAACTTGTGAAATTTGTAAATTCCAGATACTACGGATACTTTCATTCACTGTGTATGGCTGGTTGCCTAATGGTGGCGGAAATTTGTAGTTCAAAATCCGCGGTATATCGGGAGAGTCAAAAGGTTATTACCGTAGTAACGAAAGTTGGCATAAATTTCGTTACAAACCTTTCTTTGACCCCAATCCATTTCGTTCCAAAATTTACTAAAAAATAGTTGTGTTTCTTCGCTAAATTGTAAACAAAATCTTTTGGTACTTTTTATGCATTTTGAGGATTTGCATGTTTCTTTTAATCTTCGTTCAATCCTTTGAGTGTCATGCTTCATTTTCTCTCCTTTCTTCTTACTAAAACCGAGATAAGATTTGCCTTCTAGCCTTAATTTTTTATTTTTATTTCTTTTCCACTCTTCTGAATTGGCAACTAATCTTCTTTTACGGGCTTTATTATTTTCTTCTTGATTCCCAATTTCTGCATCTAAACTGGCATTTTCTGTTTGATCATCCAATTCCGAATCGGAACTGTTGCTGATTTCGGATCTGGGTTGGTAGTCTAAATCGTTGTCTTCTTCTTCATTGTCGGAGTCTTCGTAAGGCACCAACCTTGAACTTGATTTGTACTTCTTCTGTTCTACGACACCTAAAACACAAAAATAGATCAGTATAATTTTGTAGATTTACACGACAATAAATATTATTTATATTATTTAGAGGTAAATAATAGAGAACTAAGTATGTGCTAATTGATTTTTTAAGTACGTATTTATGCATTAAAGTTAACAATAATTTATAATTTTAGCTTTGTCAGGACCGACGCACAGTGGGTTTTTCTAATATCTAGCGAATAAAAATTAAATCAACGTCAAATCTTTATTAGTCTAAAACTGTATGTATTCTGTTGCTTGAGAAAGTATCAATTATTGATATTATAACTTTATGTATAGAGGGTGCTTGAATACAGGGAGCATTCATATTTTTGTAGCAGATTGTATAAAAATAATTCTTTACATCTAGGGAATAAAAAATCGTAATCTTGTTTTTTGACCAGATTACTAAGTTTTTTATTAATCAACTATGCGCTCTATATCTCTATTTCTCTATATTTACAAAAATACATTTATTACCAATACAGGGTGTCCCTTCCTGAAGTATTATAATTCGTTGGCTTATAACTTGAAAACGAAAAGAGATATCGAGATGCGGACTAGACAGGATTACTTAGAATTTCTTGATTTTTTTTGGGAAGTGTTTCTACATTTATTATGACACATAACGAGACGTACAGGATGAGTAGTAACATAACATTTCCCACTAAAACTTTTTTATTTTCAACGTTAGACTGAAAAGTTAAACCCAATAATTGTAGGAAATGCATTCAACAATCAAATTGATGTTATGTGCTCGGCTACTAAGCAACCATGTAAAATCAAGTAGGTATTCTGTGTTATTGACACTAATGTCAAACTAAAGGTAGTTGACATGGTAAAATTTCAAGCAAAAATAAAATCTGATAATATATCAAGTTCGTTCGTCGAAAAATTATAGATTTAAAAATATGTCTGGAAATAACAATAGAAATAGATATATTATTGCTGAGAGAAGTGCCACGGAGCAACTGATGGTTGAAATATTTGACAGGCATTTTAGGCCTGCTTTGCGGGAGCTAAGTCAAAATGCCTTGGTAGCGTTTATCCACGGGCCTCAAGCGGTACCGCAGTTAGACAGGGCCAGTTTCAGACAAGAGGTAATACATTTACTGGAAACGATTACCCATTCTGGGGAAACGGGTTTAATCTCATCGCCCAACGAAGACAATACCGGGACTGCACCAAATGAAGAGTAATAGTTTTTTGTTGTAGGTATTCTTGTAATTGAAAAATAAAACCATAATATAGTATATTAACTAGTTTTTTTGTAATGTAAACGAAACTCTAGACATGAGTACTAAATATGACCTACATAATAATATTTACAATAAGCAGTACTTGCAATAAAGTACATAGTTTGAAGGTTCAAAGTAACAGGATTTCTGCCAAAATATTTGTTTTTTTTTTGTTTACTAGGTCATGTTGAACGCTCTCTTGCCTTGTGCTAATCTTAACTTAAACTTACTACTTACTAAACCTAAAATAAGCTTTTGAAAAGGGCCGCAAATTAACTAAAATGTAACTGATGTGAAACCATATATCGAAACTGATATTACACAAAATTAAATTGATATTGATATTTAGGCGAAAGACTTAAAAGTTAGAAATGATTTAGAAGGCAATTATAATTAAAACGACTATGACTAAAATAACGTAACTTAACCTAGACAAAAAAACGTTACTCATCTGAGTCTTCAGAATCAACGCTGTCGATATTACTAGTACTATCATCATCTAATGAACTAGGTATTGCAGGATCCGATAATAATGCAATAACCTGGCTATCAAGTGACAAATTATGGTTACTTTTTGAAAAACTGCTTGACTTGGATAGGCTAGATATTATTGGATCAGAGGAAACTAATAAACAATTTAATAAATCCCTCATAGTTTTTTCTCGAGAAGACTTCCTGGTGTTAAATTCCCTATATTTCTTAAAATCCTTATTCCTGGATTCAAGAGCTTCCTCTGAAAATACACCTATTGGAAGTATAGCTTCTTTGATGATATCAGCACCATGAATAAGGATTTTATGAATACTGGACGGCATATAGTACCACGAATAGCATTCGACATACCTTATTCTCACTACCACACTTTAATTAAGAACACTTAAAACGGACTGATAAACTATCACTAATAAATATAATTTGTAGTCATGAGTTTGGACAGGTTTGGACGCTGACGTTGAGTTGATGCGTACCGATTTATTTGTTATAACCATAGCAACAAAGAAATAGCTGAATTGAAATATTCTATGATGGTTGATTTTTGTAATTATTATTCGCTAGATTTTAAAAATACTCCACTGTGCGACGGTGGTCAAATTGTCAAAAAAAGTATTTCAATGCGGATTTTTTTTGCGGAATAAAACATTACCATCTTTTTTTTCTAGTAAGCTGGTTCTTACTGACTTGCTAGTTCCATGATTATCATAAACAGCGTTATCAAGCAAATCATTTATTGCGTCGGAGCTTTCTGTATTATTTGTTGGTTGTTTAAATTCTGAATTGAGCGAATTTTCCAAAGGATCTGTTAAAGTTTGATTAATCAGTACACCATTTTCATCTAGGGCATACATGTAAGTTTCCTCTTCAGGCGATGCAGTACCGTTATCTTCCAACAGGCAATTCAAGCACAGGGAAATATCGTTTTCTTCATTACCTTCGTTAGAAAATAATAGCTCATTCGGGTCATCTAGCATCATCACCGGCAGATTTTCAATTGCGAACGCTTTATTTATTGTACTGTCAGTAGGGTTAATGCAATCACAGTTAGTTTCATCGTAAGTCTTATTTTCTTTGTTACCATCAGTATTCTTGGTTTCCTTATCAATCTTATTTAATTCATTGTTATTACTAATATCATTTTGGGTTTCTTCATGAATTTTATTATTGTCTACAGTGGTATCTATCATAGATAGAATTTTTTTCCCTCGTGAACTCATTGTGATAATATCTCATACTTGCACAATATTCTTAGGTTATTGTTGGAGGCAAAAGGTCCTATCTGAAAAAAAAACGTAATAAGACTATTATTATCTTTCTTTCTTTAATACCGGGATTTATTTTCATAATGGCACACATTGAGAAGACTTAGGTTAAAAGAATGTAACTCAAAACTTACCGTCTAGGCCACTATAAGCTT
Source organism: Pseudeuparius sepicola (assembly GCA_963920635.1). NCBI lineage: Eukaryota > Metazoa > Arthropoda > Insecta > Coleoptera > Anthribidae > Pseudeuparius > Pseudeuparius sepicola. Next base: position 6,543,674 of record OY987307.1, read on the forward strand.
TAAAATTACGGAAAACCGGGAGCACGACACACACAACATCTCGCCTCATTTACAACTGCGTAATAGGAGATATTGCGTTACTGTTTTTAGGAAACATTCGTATAGGAGAAATTTCAAGGCTAAATTTCAAATCTAACGCGATTTTTGACAAATAGGAGGAGTTTACTACCGGTTGCGGAACTGTACCTTTAAATTAAATCATAATAAAGCTCAAATTCGTAAAAATGCGAGATAGGAGGTGTTGCCAGCTCACCCGCGGGGTGTCGACTTGTTGTTCGATGAGGCGTTGGTCCTCGTACAGTTTGAGCGTGTAGGGAAATTCAGAACGTATTAGACAACGCCAATATCATAGTAAACCCCAAATGTATATTCTAGAATATACCCTGTATAATAACAACTTAATTGACTGGATTGCAAGTTAAAATCGAAGACAAAAATTACTTAATTTAAGGAAAGATATCCCGACGTTTAGAACCCAAGAAAACCAAAATGAGAGGTCACAAAAATGTAGGAACTTACATCTGCGCAAACAAGATTGTGTAGCTGTAAGTAATTTGTGTAGCTATAATTCAGCACACGCAGCTGCTCTTTCCGATATACAAAATAAAATAACAAAAATGACGGTATTAATTTAAGAGAAAAGGTAACTAGGTCACAAACGAAATAACAAGAAAAGATAAAGAAAAAAGTCTCCGTCAGGACTGGAACATACCGAGTGCAACTCAACCGATAAACTAAATGAGAATTAACGCCCACGATACTCATACTAAAAAACAATATACCCTGCTTTGAGCAACACAGAACAGGAAGGCAGCCACGTCTATTTGTTCCTTTATAGTTGCTATTCAGCCCAAAAAATAGGCGTGCCTGCGGCAAGCAACAAACATAGGTGGTAAATTACCAAAAATTATAATAATAATTTCAAAAGAAACTCACCTGATGCCTATAATCCGCCTTCCCGTGCCTTGCTCTGCAATGCAAGTTTCAGGTTTTTCCACCAACCACGCGTTGCCCTTGAATGCACAAAATGGCCACCTTGCTCCAAAATAAAAAAAACCAGGTTCGCCCAGGTCGGCATTCCACATGGAAACAGAAACATACGGTTTTATTCGGTTGCACAAAATCAAACCACACAATATAACCACTCGATATGTCCAAAAGGAGGTAACAGGAAGCCAAAAAAAGGTAGATAACGAAATCGAAAAAAAAACACAGCCTTCCTGATATAACCTCTGGTATCTGACGGAACACTTCTCGCACCAAAATTCCAATCAGAAAAAGGGGCGAGACGGCTGTCGCAGGTAGTTTTGAGAGCCCCAGCATTATAAAAAATGTAGCGTAACGCGTAACGCATAACGCCAATCACGACGCCGCACTTGCCGATGTCATCTGACCATCTGATCATAGAGCCACCAAAAACTTCTTCTGTCAGAATTTCACGATGGCTTTCCGCATAGGGCATGGAACCAAACTCGTAGGAAATATTTGCTCTGAAGTGAACAAGTGACATCAACAAATACGTAGCGGATTACTTGCTAATCACCTTAGTGTCAAATGCTGAAACATACCTTCGCCTTGATGCACAAAGAATCATTGTACTTCCACTGCTGGTTTAGTAGCAACAACCACTAGTGCATCTATTCACCGCTAGATGGAAGCACACATCCCAAAAGAGATAAATTTAAACAGAAAATTGGGATTCATCTTACAATTAACGATGCATTATTATTTAAAAGGTGGTAATGGAGTTTTTAAACAAAAATTCCGTTAGAAAATAACAATTCTAGATTAGCTATTCGACATTCGATGAAATGCATAAAAGCCGCTTTATTTTCAAAATTGGAAAGCCTATTATGCCTACTTTAATTTAGGGTCATAATCTATTATTTATTTTCATGGGTAACTAGACCTTCTGCCAATCACAAATAGTACAAATAATGTTTCTTAATTTCTTATAGTAGACGGAGAGCTGGCTACGTAGGAGTGGGGGTCACTCGGTTAAGTGGGAATTTGATCATTTATAGGTTCCGTTGTTACTGACATAGCGAGAGGCGGGCGGGCAGAAGGCACCCTGGAAGAATAAAGTGAGGGTAGAGTTAAACATGCATTTTTTTGTAAAAAATTGTTAAGGTAAAGTGCTGAAAATTTGCGGGCTGGTCGGAGATAGTGCAAATAAGTGGAGAAAAAATTGACAGAAGGATAGGTGGAAAATAAAGAGTCTGGAGAAGGCGCTAATGTTGCAAAAATTTTGCAACAATTATGTGACTCACTAAACTTCTGCCAATTTTTACATTTATTCTGTAACTCAAAATAACACTAGTTGCAAAACGGCAGAAGGCTAGTTGGAAGAATTAGGGAGATATGGCAAATAGTAAGTGCGTCGGTGGCCCACTCGAATAATTACTTTACCTGGTATAATATTATAATTTATTTCATCATGTACACTTCTGGCAATTTGTCAGCATATTTTACGATAATTCAGTACACTATTTGTCAATTGCCAGAAGTCAATTACGAAGACAAACTTAAATCAATAATTTTATTAATGAACAAATATGACGACTAATTTCATTTCTATTAAAATGATATTTATAATTTTGAATATTTTTCGAAAATCACTATTAAATCATGTTTGAATTTTCAGTATGCGGTTAAACCAGAAGTCAATTCTGTGGCTGTAAGACAAAAGGGCATAACTGGGTTTTTGCTACTTTTCAGTACAGGCCAAAAACAATTTGAATGAAATGAAATAAATGTGTAACCAATAATTCCAAAAAATATTTGAAAATTTGTAGAAAAACCACGTTTTTATGCAAAAAATTAAGTTATTTCTATTAATTTAATGAATGTAATTTGTCAAAAGGGCATAACTAAAGATGTGCTTTTATAATTTGCGTCTGATATAAAAGTGAAAAGGGCATAAGACGAGATATTCCCTTTTGTTTAAATATGATTTCTTGGTTAGCAAATGTGTTTTCGGCTTATCTCGACTTATTCCTTGTATTCTATATAAACAAAAACAGTACCAGAAATGTTACTTTGTTTAATTTCAAATAAGTACTTACCTCACAAATTCGCTTTTCCTTTGGGTTTACTAACTTTAATCTTAGAACGTGACAGAAAACAGGATTTCACTGCACTTTATCTATAAATATTTTATTAACAGGGGTAAAATATATTATGTAAGAAGTGGCGGAGGTTCCAAGAAAAAGGGTCCTGTAGACCTGTTAAATACGAATTTTTTTATTAACCTAGAATTCTACATCACTCATTTCACGATCAATGTCAGGATCTGTATCATTTAGTGATTCAGCCGTTGTTTGTAATTGTTTGTAAAAGTCTCTTGCGCTGCTATTTATAAGGTTTAGCATTTCCATGAGATTTTGTTTCTTTTTGGGGTCAATAGGTCTAACTCTCGTCAGTAGAGGTTTTAAATCGGGTGGAGGCAACCCGTTTATTCTTACAAAATTTACTCTCATAAATTCATTCTCTTCTACTAAACTGTCCTTAAATTGTACCATTCCGAATTCTTTTTCATATCTTATCCATTTTTGTGTCCGCCAAGTAAACTTTTCTTTAGATTCTGAGGTCTTCCTATTTATAAGAGATCCCTTTAAAAGTGAGGAAAAATCGAAAAAATCTGCAGTCGTCATTTCAACTACCTCAAATCGAGGATCTTTGTTACCCTTAGACTTTCCTGCAAGTCTTACTAAGTTAAACCAATCTCTTGGCAAATGAATAGGGAATGGAGACTTCTTCTTAAGCTTTTCGATTTGAACATGATCCGAGTCACACTCCATGTGAGTGTGACCCGGAACTAAAAACTTATGGTCAATCACTTTTAAATTGTTATTAGTAGTTGCCAGTAAATATGTAAAAATTGCTGTAACATATGAATTTTTGTTCTGCCCTCCGCATGTGTCGCTGTAACAAATAGCTGTTTCCACGTTTTCGTCCAACTCAGAAAAATATTTATAGAGGCAAGAGGCGATTTCGTTAGCACCTCGGCCTGCTATGGCTTCATGCCACATGAAATGAGTGGATTTATTGGTACCACAATCGTGAACAGTCAGATTGTAAACATGTAACTGTCTTTTATAAAACACTGTTCCCGTCGATAAAAATGGCGTTGGCAAAATTTGTTGAAGATCAAACGCTACAACTTTTACAGCTGGATTATCTTTTGTTAGTTTTTGTTTTGTTTTGTCAAACTGTTTTGCTTTATATGCCAGTTCTGCGTCATTGTGATGTTTATCAAGATCTCGTTGGTATGTGGATTTTACAGAATCATCGTTTTCGCAGCTGATTTTCATACTTAAGATATCGCACGTAGAACATGTATCGTTTTTCGGTTTTTTAAATTTTAGTTTCAAATTGTCGATTGCCCTTGAGTAAACGCTTATTGAAACTGGTTCAGCAGTTTCCTCTTTATTTCTCTTTCCTCTTTAGTTAGTTCAGCTGGCAAGTATTTCTGTTCCGTGTGTCGTCTCGAATAATGAGATTCATAAGTAGTAAGACAAAGAGAGTTCTAAGCCAAACCTGTCAGACTTGTCTGGCTTAGAACTCTCATAGGGTTTTGGTGGTGGGAGAGCTCCCCCACTCCAAGAATAGCTATATAGGTGCGTGTGGTTCAACTAAGAGCATCAGTGCAGCAAACATGTCCTTCTTAAATAATTTAAACAAGAATTTGTTGTTAAAAAATCTGGTGAACGTTCGAGATTTGGAAGTAAATGAAAAATTTGAGATTCAGAGTTTTAAGAGAATAAGTACTAAGTTTGGAGAGAAGGTGGTTGTGGAGTTTGCAGACTTCAAGACCATTCTGCCCCATCGGTTTACGGATGAACTAACTCAAGAACGAATTGACAGTTTGAATGGTGACAACAAAAGGTACTTTTTAACCAGCTTGGGCCCTGTCGGCAAATCGACTAATATTATTTTTTCTGAAGAATGAACGAGAGACTGCGAAGTCATGTGGAGGAATTGAAAAAGCTGAAAACGATGGTTACTATGTACGAGATAAATAAAAAGTTTAGAAATGTAAAATTGTGAAAATAAAAATATTATTTGTTTGTATGTTGTTTTTTTAAACCTATATAAGAGGGAGTGATTGAATAAACTTGAGTCAATCTAATGCTGCTTGTCAAAGGGAGCGGGTTGGTAAACACATTAATTGACAAATTACCGGTTGAGTTACATCTTCCTGGTTACCAGTATTGTGGTCCCGGTACAAAGTTAGAAAAACGTCTTTCTAGAGGTGATTCTGGTATAAATAAAGTTGATTCAGCCTGTAGAATTCATGATATTGCTTACAGTAAAAGCAAATCTCTAGAAGAACGACACAAGGCTGATTGGGAACTAGAAAATCGTGCTTGGGACAGAGTCAAATCGAGAGACGCTAAATTTGGTGAAAAGACAGCCGCTTGGCTTATTACGACTGCAATGAAGGTTAAAAGGAAATTGGGCATGGGTATGAAACGTCCATTTTCATTTAGAAGAGACATTGTAAAGAAGGTTGAAAAAGCCCTAAAAAAATCCTATACTACCAATGAGTTGAACGATCTAAAAAAATTAAAAAAATCGTCTTTAGCGGCAGTGAGGGCTGCACGAGTTCAAATTAAAAAAATTGGTGGAAAAGGTAAATTAAAAATACCTAGAATTATTCCCTTCGAAGAAAAGAAAGGAGGTTTTCTTCCGCTTTTGCCTATACTAGCTGGTCTGAGTGCCCTTGGATCAATAGCCGGAGGTGCTAGCAGTATAGCTAAAACTATAATTGACGTAAATAATACAAAAAAGCTGATGGGGAATGGAAAGCAAGCTACGAAGATCATCGGTTCTGGACTCTATTTGCGGAAAAGTAGGCGTGGTTTCGGTCTTTTTTTAAAGAAACAAAAAAACTAATGAAGCCACCCAACAGACCTTTATCCAACCTAGATTTAATTAGGTTTGCCCACGGAATTCCTTATTTTAGAGGTGTGTATATGAGAGATACACTACCTAAAAAACCGAGAAAAAATGAGTCGGCCATTTTAAATTTGGATGTGCAGAAAAATTCCGGATCTCATTGGGTGGCGTATCTCAAAAGAGGGAAAAGGTGTCAATATTTTGACAGCTTTGGCAATTTGAAACCCCCAAAGGAACTGATTCGATATTTAGGGAGTGATATAGAAGTATTTTATAACAATAATTCTTATCAAAACTATAACGAAACAAACTGTGGAAATTTGTGTTTAAATTTCTTAAAAAATGAGAACCTGTAATGTTTCTGTAGAAATAAAAATCTGAAAATATGAAGTGTGATTTTTCTTTTCCCATCCCCAAAAACGAGAGAAATGTATCTATTGTATATTATACTAAATAAACTAAAATATATTCATAATACACTTAATGCTAAGAAAACTTAATTTTAAAATAAAATATAAACATTTCAAATTAAAAGAATACACTTACATCTAAAATATGTACATTATATAATTATTATGCGAGTTTTCTTTTTATGTTCTCCATCTCCATAGCCTCTTTCTTATAGGTTTCGTTTTTTTTCTTTTCTCGTTGATAGCTCTCTCTTGTTGCTACCAGTTTTTTTTCCCAGACTGATATTTCTTTTCTTAATCGTCTCATCTCCCGCTCTGAATTTCTCACATCCTCTTTCACGCTTGAAATTCGTCCATCCACCAGGGCGTTCATCTCTCCAATTAATTCTCTAAGACTGCTACGAACATCATCCTTCGTAGAAGTGGGCTTAGATCCTAGGACATTTAATAAATTTAAATTTTTTCCGCCCCCTGGTCTTTTCGCTGATTCATGTTTCATTGTTTGTGATACCACTCTTGAGCTGGAAGGACGTGGTGACGCTGACGATACGTCTAACTGTAAGAAGGAAACAAATTGAAGAACAGTGATTCGTTGTTGTAGAACTAACTTACAGAATCGCTTTTGGAGTGTACTGAGACTTGTGCTTGCAGCGTCGGCTCAGCTCTCACCAGGGGCATCGGGACATATGGCTCAAACAATCTTTCGATATCTGTTAGCTATAAAAGCAAGGGGAATATTATTTATACAATATTATTTATTAGCACAAACTTACAGGAGTCATTATTGTGGAAACAGCTTCTTCAATTTCAGCGTCAGTTGGCTGAAATTAAAAAATAATTTATAATACTATATTTTTAACCAATCTAGTATATTTTAAAAAGTTCAAATTTTATACAACAGAGTCGGCTCTAGACGTACAGTGACAGTCAAAAAGTTGGAACCATGTTAGTTGAGTTCTAAAGTCAAATATGGCACACAAAAAAATTATTAGTTTTATACAGGGACCGGCACAAAGTTGCAAAAATTTAATATTTTTAAACTCTGATTTAGATTAATTTAAATTTGTTATCCGGTGATAAGTTACATTTGCAGTATTTTGTAATGCACAAGATGGTTGAAAAAATACAAAAAGTTTCTTTTTTTGACTATGTGGTTATGACTTTAAATCTGACATCAGCCTTTGATTCCAAACAACTTTTGTAAGTAACTTTTGACTGTATTTTAAAAAATAAGGGTACTCTTATTTTGACATATTGAATCTACCTCGTATCCGAAGAAATATTTAAATTTTGATGTGGACGTTTTGAGTTTGAAATGTTGCCTCAACTTTTATCGAGAATAAAATTTTCTCAGAAATTAATAATAAAAAAGTTTTCCAACTTTCTGCCGACCACTATATATTTTTTAAAAAAATTATCATTGTCAGAATTTTTGTCTGCACATAGGGGTAAAATTTCAACATTTTCAAATAACTTTTTTCGATAAAATCACAAAGCGTGTTTTGATCATTATTTAATTAAATGTCGTTTTGACAGGTATGTTAACATCACAACGTTTAATGATTTCAAATCTTTTTGAAGCGGAGATGATCACCCCAGAGTAGTTTCATCTTAGCCCAAAAAATAAAAAACAATCCCATATGAATCCAGCTTTTGTCGGACACATATAATATTTTGGGTGAGATCTTCCCACGGATCGCAAGCACAACAGTGAACAAAAAAATGTGTCTAGACATATACTCATGGGGGTCCCACGGTCTGAGAATGTTTTCCTGTCTTAATTTGAGGTCTCAATTTTAAAATCTCCCCTTTATTGAACACACATGTGCATAAGTGGTTTACATGAGACCATATTCCAGAGAGATATAGATTTACATCTTTTAAAGTCTGAGAATTTTAATAGGAATATGTAGTATGGATATACAGGGGGATTCAGAAATTACATCACCTTGAGAGATTCTTTTTAAATAAACTTTGTTTTTTACATGTTAAAATTATTGATTTTTTAATTCTAAAAACTACAAAAGATATTGATAACAAATTTTGGTATGATACATCGAGTAAAGCAACAGTGTGAGAGTAATAGATTCAGTTTTAAAATATAAATAATAATAATTCTCTCCCTCGCAATGCTTCAAACTAGAAGTATGGCAGAAGCGCTTGTGCGGAAACAATTACTATTATTTTGTCTTCGTTATCATTTGCGACTTTTTTCCCGATAGAACTAGGATAGCATTCGCTCAAGTACTACTGAAAACTCTAGAAAACCGTAGTAATTCCAGAACTACACCTGTTAATTTTTTAAGTAAACGGAAATGGTTCTCAATCATTCAAATTTGCAAAGTAACTCTCTGTAAATATATTTTTCCTAAAACAAAAAGCTAAGACCTTAAAACTAAAATCTCATCAAAGAGTATGAGCCCCATGTCAAACAGAATCGTTTTCTAAGTTTGTTAAAATTAATTTAACACTCTTTATAAAAAAACAAACCGATATATTTTATTAAAACTATTCACTTCATCTGACAAGTAAAACAGTTCAGGTCGATACAGCTTGTTTTAGTAATAATTTAGTGATAACATTAAAACTATCACATTGTCAGAAAAATAATTCCTGTTTCTAAAAATAATGGAAAAACGATGGTTTTCGTGGAGTTTGTAAGACTCTGTAAATAAGATCTAGTGTTTGTAATAAAAGTTATTATGTAATTTTTATAGAAAGTATGAAGGTACTGTAATAAATTGCAAAGGCGATACAAAAGTTAAATTCAATAGTTTCAATTTATTAAAAATAAGAAAGTTTTGTAAAAAAATTCTACTTACAGCAGTCAGGTGTAGACTTGACGTGTTAGTTTTCATGCTGAAGCACAGAACACAAAACTGATCAAACTGTAGGTTCAAATTGATAATCAAATGACGATCCCTGTATATATGCATAACCCTTTCCACTGCATCGAGCTACCATTAACCTGCAATGAGACCATCTGCGTTGCCAAATCAACAGTCTGTTTGTCTTAGATATTCCCCAACTAGTCTCCCACCACGATTTTTCTGAACCAGTCAAAGAGTCAAATTTAAAGAAATAAAGTTAAGGGTGAGATCCCCTTCGTAACTGCATCCAATAAACATCCAGCATCTGCCGCCGCAGACCAAGATATCTAAGCGCAACGTTGCCAGATCAACGACGTTTTTTAAATGTTAGGGATGGTGCTCCCACTATATCATACTGGATCAAGAATATAAAAGCGGGATCCGGACGCTTTCACTGTTAGTTCCAAATTAAAATTTCATATTTTCTTTGACATGTCGGGTATACGATACATTATTGACGCTGACGGGTTTCAAGTGAACGGAAAGTTTCTTACCAAGGAGTTGGCTATCTACGATTTAAAATCGCGCCAAGTCAGTTCTCGCTACTTCCGTGTGGGGTCATATAACTCACTCTCCTCTAAGGACGCCTGCAGTGCTCGTTGGGTTACGAAACATTTGCATGGCTTAAGATTCTCCGACTGTGAGACTGATGAACCTCAGGAAAACGTGATAGCAGTACTGAGAATCCTTGGTGAATCTGCTGGTAAGAATCTAATCAGCTATAAGGGCGGGCAGATCGAAAAGAATCTTCTGCAAGCAGCAGGGTACGGGCATCTAGGCTACAATATAGAACTTCTGGGCTGCCCCAAATTTGACGTTCTGGTTCAACAACAAAAGAAGTTCTACGAAAGTGTGAAAGTGAACCAATGCGAAAGACACGTCGTAAGTTGTGGAAAACCAGTTCATTGCCCGCGAGTGGAGATAATGTTCTTCGCTGAATTTGTGCGACGTACAATATAAAAATATGTGTTCTACAACCTGTAAATATTATTTTTAGTATTTATTTATATATTTTATATTTTTTGTATATTTTGTATATTATTGTATATATTTATATATTTTATATTTTGTATAATAAAATTGAAAAACTAATTTGCTAAAAAGAAAACATACAAAGTGGGTATTAGTCAACTTTCAAACTTTACTGTGGGGATTGCTAGAAAACATAAAATAGTGTTCTAGTGGCGGTGTTTGAGTACCTTGAGTCATAAGCAAAAAGTAAAAAGTTCCCCCTCTCCTCAAAGATAATATGAACATTAGGAGACACTCGAAAATTGTAAACTTCTGCCATAACGATGAATCAGTTTTTATAAAAAAATGTTCATATTCCAAACAATATAAAAAACAACTCCAAATCACAAAAAATAAGTAAACTTAAAATTAACTAAGTATCTAATACATTAAATGAATCACTCCTTTTATTATTTATAAAAAACATAAAATATTCCATAGCAACAAAATAAAAAACCCCAATATCACAAAAGATACTTAAACTTAAAATAAAACTATCTAAGTAATAAAATTCTCAATTCAGATAATATTTTTCTTATGCATAGCTCCGCCACTGATTCTATATATATATATAGACAACTAACCGCTAGGGAAGTGAAACGCAAAGGATCGATGACAACATCCAGTCGTGTGACGGTGTCGCTAGAACCCTTTAATTAGTAGGTACTGAAACTAAGAGACGCTTTATCGCAATCCTAAGCGTCGATCGATAACCTACGTAGCGACGTGGGAGTACTGAAAATATCCGCTAGAGTACTCTGCTAGTACCGAAACGCTACGAAGCGGAGAATTATGGTAAATACGAGGGTGTGTAGACATAATGTAATGAAATTACAGATCAGAAAATCGTTAGAAATAGATACCTACAAATTAGCATCGAGATACTCCAGATAACCAATGTTTGACAGAAATACAGGTGATGTTATGTAGTTCCAGCTCTATATAATTCCCTTTCTATAGATATTAAAAATACTGCTAATATTGTATACAGGGTGATCATTTGAGCAACATATGGGATTTTTTTATTTATTGCACAACGAAAATACAAATATTCCCGGAAGTTGCTGCATGTTTGATAATCATATTAGGCGCACTTAGAATGGACGCAAGTCAAACAGCATACAGGGTAGGTCAAAAAATATAAAAATTGTGCAGGAGTAAAGTATCGTTATTTCAGAAAATTCATCAAAATGTTGTCTAGAATTAAAAGTTATGCCTAAATACCAAAACATAACCTCCTAATAATATATCAAATTTCGCATAACTTTGTTCAAATTCAAGCATATTTGTAAAATTAGATTTTTTAGGGAATCACAAACTTCATGTTTGTTGCAAGGATATAATAATAATAATAGTAATAATGATAATGATAATAATAATAACCAATGTTTAACAGAAATACAGGTGGCGTTATATAGTTCCGGCTCTATATAATTCCCTTGCTATAGATATTAAAAATACTGCTAATATTGTATACAGTGTGATCATTTGAGCAACATATGTGATTTTTTTTTTTATTAATTGTACAACGAAAATACAAATATTCCCGGAAGTTGATGCATGTTTGATAATCATATTAGACGCACTTAGAATGGACGCAAGTCAAACAGCATACAGGGTAGGTCAAAAAATATAAAAAGTATCATTATTTCAGAAAATGTTATTAAGGAAAGTTGTCTAGAATTAAAAGTTATGCCTAAGTACCAAAACATAACCTCCTAATAATATATCAATTTCGCATAACTTTGTTCAAATTCAAGCATATTTGTAAAATTAGATTTTTTAGGGAATCACAAACTTCATGTTTGTTGCAACGATATAATAATAATAATAATTCTCACCCTCACAATACTAGGAGTATGCCCAGAAGCAACCACGTGCGGCTAGGGTTGACTTTTCGCGAAATAACTAGGATAGCATCCGCTCAAGTATGGAAAACGACTCCACTGAAGCTACTTAAACAAAACTTTAAAATTTCGCAAAAATTCTTATGAACATGGTAAAACATTAGTAAGTAATAATGTGTATATTAAAAACTCTCATTTACGATGCAAAATTTTTATTTTAAATGTTTATTAAGAAACTGAAAATTCATCAACGAAAAAAAAATTTTTTTTTTTCCTAGGAAGTTGAAATTTCTTTCCTTAGGCAGTTATGTTTTGGTATTTAGATATAGCTTTTAATTCTAAACAACTTTTCTTAATAACCTTTTGTCTTTTTATATTTTTTGACCTACCCTGTATGCTGTTTAACTTACAATTATTCTAAGTGCATCTAATATGTTACTGAACATGCATCAACTTTAGGCAATGTCTATATTTTGATTAAGTTCTATATTTTGCTTAAATGATCACACTGTATATTTCAGACTGGGTTAAGGCAGTCCATGACTGAGGACTTAATAAAGTCGATATTTATTTTGGAAAATAAAGTTGTCAGTCTATTTTTTGACTTTGCTTTTTAACACAATCTGTTGCTTGAATTCAATATTGCTGTAATATCCTTTTGTTAGTGTCACACATTGTCTAAAAAGAATATTTATAAACAAGGCTAGTGGGAGTCTCAAATTCTAGAAGATTGTGTTGACATCCCCACCACTTCTCTTTTGAAGTTGACAGATTGGTCATGATTCTGCTTACACTATATAGGTTGTGATACCGCGGCATCTTGACACATTGCTTTAGTGCTTCGCTGCAAGATGTTTGTAGAAGGTGAAATTACTACAGTGAGTGATAAAACTGTAAAATCTTGTGAGAAAGCCTTTAATTCGCTTAATGGACATGGCAGAGCTATACATCCTCAAGTATTGCAACGTTGGAAAAAACATTTGAAATTGTCAATATGGCAGCATTGCTCCGCACTACGATGTAATTTCAATCATGGTACTTTAACAAAGCTGTATGCCAACCTACAACATCTGAAAAGACTACAATTATATTTCAAAACATTAGACAAATGTGGTGGTGGAAAACGTTCCAATAAAAGTACCCGAGTCAAATGGATTGATATTCAAACGGCGTTCCAAAATCGAATTCGCACAGGTTCCATAGTAAACTTGAGTCACGTATATATGTGGCAGTTCTTTGATGATGCATTTATTCTCTTTAAATATCGTATAACTAGAATATTAAAGTCTTTTCACATCGTTAAGATAAATGCCATATTTAATGGGGAATTTACTAAAATATCTGAAGGTGGTACTGTAAGCGAAATTAAATATTTCAACACAAAAAATTCTACAATTGACCAGGGGTTTAATTTAAAGCAGTGGTTTAAAGATAGTATTGTGGATGAGATTATAAAAAAGGTTGAAGATTATCATCAGCACGGCTCCGGGTGGAGATTGCGTAAAATTTTAAGCCTAAACGTCAACGTGAATAAATTTGAAGTGGGAAATGGTGGTGGATCCTATTTGCCTCTACCGATTGAAATTTCGATAAAAAAAGCCTGTGTTAATGTAAAAAATAATGATGAAGCTTGCTTTTTTTGGAGCGTTGTTTCTGCGCTCCATCCGGTAAACTATAAAAATCATGCCGATCGAGCTAATTCATACCCACACTATACTCGGATATTAAAATTAGATGGAATAAATTTATTAATGACACTACCTCAAATATCAAAATTCGAGAAACTCAATGACATTTCTGTCAATGTGTACATTTTGGAGTTGGTAAATGAGTCTCCACGCCAATTTATCACTTCACCAGCTCGATTAACTAAAAATAAAATGGATAGACATGTCAATCTACTTCTAATTCAAAACCAATATTTTTTGAAAACTAGCGACTTTGAAGTTCCACCTGCGGATGATTCGAACGTCAATATAAAATATCATTATTGTTGGATTAAAGATTTATCTAGACTGATTTCGAAACAGTCAAGCAAACATAATGGACGAAAATATATATGTGAAAGATGTTTAAATTACTTTAGATCTCAAGCTAAATTAGAGGAGCATACAGTTTATTGCGAGCAAATAAATAATTGTAAAATCGAGTTTCCGAAGGAGAAATATATCGAATTTAAAAATTTTGTTCATAAAGAACGCACCCCCTTCGTTTTGTATGCAGATTTTGAAGCAATGCTAAAACCCTACGGAGATTCTGATATCATGCTAAAAACTGATAAATATCAAAGACATGAAGCATTCAGTGCTGGTTATTATTTTAAGTGCTCCTTTGACAACTCGCTCTCTTTCTACAAAGGCTATCGTGGAGATGATTGTATGATATGGTTTGCTAACCAAATTGAAGAAATTGCTAATTTTGTATCATCCAAATTGAATCATGTTGAACCTATGGATGAAGCTATAAGCCTTAAAGATGCCACTGCTTATTGTCATATTTGTGAGAAAAAATTCAATGCCAATGATACCATTGTCCGCGATCACTGCCACCTGACTTCTGTATTTCGCGGTTATGCGCACCAAACATGCAATTTAAACTATAAGAACTCGTTCGTAGTTCCCGTAATTTTTCACAACCTTAGTGGATATGACAGTCACTTTATAATACGAGAACTTGCCAAACGGAATCATGTTACACTACTTCCTGTAAATAATGAAAAATATATTAGCTTTACAATATTCGACAATGAAACAAATATTAAATTTCGGTTCATTGATTCTTTCAAGTTCTTGGCCTTCTCTCTAGACAAACTCGCATCATCTATAAATACTTTCGAAAATACTAGAAATGAATTTCCTTCTGAAAATTTTGAGTTGTTAACTAGGAAAGGTGTTTTTTGTTATGATTACATCGATTCGCTGGAAAAATTAGAGGAAACCTCATTACCACCTATCCAAAATTTCTATAACAAATTAAATGATTATAATATTGACGAAAAGGATTACAAGCATGCTGAATTAGTTTGGAACAGTTTTGGAATTAAGACTTTGGGCGGGTATTGTGATCTATATATGAAAAGTGACGTGCTTTTGTTGAGTGATATATTCGAGCATTTTAGAACCACTTGTCTTCGAAATTATGGCTTAGATCCGGCCTGGTACTATACTTTACCTGGATACAGCTGGGATTGCATGCTTAAATATACGAAATGTAAATTAGAAACCTTCCAAGACAGCGATATCTTAATGTTTTTCGAGAGAGCAGTTCGAGGTGGTGTAAGCCAAGTAAGCCACCGCTTTTCTCAGGCTAACAACAAATATATGGAAAATTATGATGTTAATATGCCATCAAAATATATTCTTTATGCTGATGTTAACAACCTTTATGGTTGGGCGATGTGTGAACCTCTTCCTTACGGAGGATTTGAGTGGGTGTCTGATATCGATGTCACAAAGATTGCTGACGATGCTGATGACGGATATATTTTAGAAGTTGATTTGTCCTATCCTGATAATCTTCATAACCTTCATAAAGACCTTCCGTTCGCACCTGAACACTGCAAACCTCCAGGTTCCAAAATAAAAAAGCTCATGACCACTCTCTATGATAAGAACAATTATGTGATTCATTATAGAGCGCTTAAGCAAGCTTTGCAACATGGTTTAATATTAAAAAAAATTCATAAAGTTTTGAAATTTAAACAGTCTGCCTGGTTAGCTCCCTATATACAACTCAATACTCATTTAAGAACTGTGACAACATTAGATTTTGAAAAAAATATAATGAAACTAATGAATAATGCAATATACGGCAAAACAATGCAAAATGTTAGAAAGCACAGAATCGTGAAATTATTAAGGACATGGGACGGTAGATATGGCGCCAAAAATTTGATTTCTAGCCCTCGTTTTAGACATAGGGTAATTTTTGATGAGAACTTAATAAGTGTTGAATTAAATAAGACAAATATTATGTTTGATAAACCTCTATACGTTGGGATGTCTATTCTGGACATATCCAAAACCTGTGTCTACGAATTCCATTATGATTTTATGTTGAAAACATTTTCGCCAACTAACTGCTTATTATTATATACTGATACTGATAGTCTAGTTTATGAAATCCGTTGTGACGACATGTTCGAGAATGTAATTAAGAATCACATTCATCGGTTTGATACTAGTGACTATCCTGCAGATAATCAATATGGAATTCCGCTTGTAAATAAGAAGGTGCCAGGACTGATGAAGGACGAGTTAAATGGCCGTATTTTAACACATTTTGTAGGACTTAGATCTAAAATGTATACTTATAAGGTTCAAGGAAAAAATTTGTGTGTTAAAAAATCCAAAGGTGTTAGAGGTAGTGTTGTGGCGAAGCAGATAACGTATCAAGATTATTTCGATTGTTTATTTAATAAGACAGAGAAAATTGTAAATCAACGTTCTATACGATCATTTGCTCATAACGTCTTTAGTATAAGACAATCTAAAATTGGTTTAAATCCATTTGACGATAAGCGATATTTAGTTGATAGTGTCTCAACTCTTCCTTGGGGTCATAAAGATGTACATATGTGAAGTAGATGAATAAAAAATATATTTTGCAAATAGTGTTTCATTCCCTTCCACCCTGTACAACCATACCGAATCAGACATGGTGCCCTACCACATGATACATCGACAGTTGGTGCATGTGAAATCGATTGTGATATTAACGTCAACATTCAGACGGTAATAATAGGTATCTGAATAAACAATAAAAGTCATATTTTTAATCATTGCTTTATTCCAACCTTCTTCTATACAAGTCTGCTAACAAAAATTGATTATAATAACAGTAGAGTTCAAAAATGCAATATGTTTCCATGCTACATACTGCATTGCACATTAAAAATACAATTTCCATTACATTTATGCCATAGTTACTACGTACTAATAGTTCATTGACCTTATCTAAAAAACTAAGGTAAAAATCATACAATTTAAAATTAATCAAAAAACTTATCCTTAAAGTCACATATGGTTCGATATTTAATAGCTCGAAAACCTCTGCTATGGAAAACCATTGGCAAACACCATTTTTTGCAAGCAACACTCGTTGATTTCCATCTGCAGTTAACATCGTTCTTAACAATATATCGTTGAATCTGATAAACATCGGGGTACCCAGGTTGTTGGTAAAGTTGTTTAAATGATTTACTAATTCTTTCCATTCCAAATAGTCCAGCGAAATCACATTTCGTCGCACTGTTGATCGGATATTAACTTGCGGTTTGAAATATCTCATAATGCTCAAACCATTTTTAATAGTATATGTAGGCAATGTGAAGCATGATGATAAAATCAGAGAATCTTCTCTTACTTTGTTTACTTCTTCATGATTGCTACCATCAGATTCGTAGCCGCTGTCAACCATGGTACCACTTAAAGCTCTACACGACGTTTGACTCAGAGATCCACGAATCATGCTCTTTATCAAAGCCCAACCATCGTACTAGCACCTTCCCCCTCTTTCTACGAAGCACCTTTTCAACCAGATATACATCAGGATATTCAGTCTTTTGTAATTCTTCACGATAAAATCCACCTTTTATTGGTCGACCGTTTAAATCCTCTAGCAAATATGTAGGTGGATTGGTAATTTGCACTTTCATTATTTTGAACAATTCTGTACTCCAGCTAGGCAAGTAACCTTTGGCAAATACATGTTTCTCTTTACTTATTCTTACAATATCTCCAACCTTAAATTTTCTACCTCTAAAAATCTTCACGTGACTATACACTTTTTTAAGCAGATATTGTTCATTGGTTTTATTAACTTGGCTAGGTTTCATTTGAATCACTCTATGTTGTCTGTTATTATACTCGGCAACTAGAGTAGGCAAATAATCATCCCATTTAAATTTACCATTTAGACTAAAATACTTAAATAATCGTTCCTTTAGAGTTCGTATCACTCTCTCGGCCATGGCGGCTTTCGTGACGCTAAAAGTGCTGTAATGATTAATTTTGAATTTTCGCATCAAATTTTGAAATCGAGAGTTATAAAACTCTTTGCCCTGATCAGTTTGAAGGTTGCGAGGCTTTCGAGTTCTCGATAGGATATCAGTGAAGGCGTTGGTAACATCTTCAGCAGACTTGGATTTGAGCGGTCTGCACCAAACAAATTTAGAGAAGCAATCGATTACAACCAGTATGAATTTGAAACCATTATTGTGACTAGCATACTGATCTAACTGAGCGAGATCAGCTTGCCACAAATCGTCTAAACCTTTAATGATAGTTCGACGACGTGGATAATTTTTTCGAGTTGGTTTATGTAATTCCCTAACTACTTGAATTTTTTCTTTACTATGCATGACTAGCACCCTCAAGGATCTCTACTACTCTGAGAGACAGTAAGGATTGCATACGCTTACCACTTATTTTTAAATAATAATCTTCTATAGTTTTAATCAACTCTCTCAATTCATCGATCTTATCTTGAACATTGGCTATCATTGTGTTGCGAATATGAAGATCGCATTCCTCAGTATGCTGTTTAAGATTTGTGTAAAAATATTGTAATGCATGAATAACCCCATCATCGACATATTGTTTTGTGCTGGCATCGCTGTCATCGATCGGGGGATTAACGTTGCTCAGTCTGCGGTTGTTACAATCATAGTTTCCTTCTAGATTCAAATTTAATGTGTAAACAGGTGGGCAAGACCTGTTCTTGGGTCTTGAAGCACGTCCGAACTTGTTTAAGGACATCTTTTAACTGGCTTGAATGGTTCATTATGGTGCTAAATCGATTAATTTGGGAGTTGACCGGACTGTTCATCATCCATTTTTAAACAACACTCTTTGACAATTTTAACAAATTTTCTTATTTCATCTATCTCTTTCTCGAAAACGTCTTTCACGATAGTCTCAATATTAACATTATGTTGTTCGAGAATGATGTTAAACGTTTTGAATGTTGCATTGATTTGTTTGTCCGCATATTGCTTTGTGCCAACATCATTGCTGTTAATAGGATAATTAACGTTGCACAGTCTGCGGGTTTTGAAATCATAATTCCCGTCATTCAAAGAGGGACTAGTCCTTGAAACACGTCCGAACTTGTTTAAAGGCATCTTACAAATAACATGCTGTAAGTTAGAGAATAATTTTCGCTTCTTTCAACTCATTGATTATTGCGGTTATTTCGTTTTCATGGGAAGTATTTCCGGCATCTTTTGATGCAATTAATAACCTTAATCTCTCTACAAGTTCATTAGGATCATCCCAGAAAACATATTCCACAGGCTTTGTGTTATACTTGAGGTGCATGCCGGAACCCTTCACAGGTGTGGAGGTAGCCACCGGACCTTTCATTAGAGGTTTAATAATATTAATGTACTTATTTTTATAGCTAGATTTTAATCGTCCGTTTGAAGTAAGGTGAACACCAGTGAGATTTAAAATATCTCTGTAACTTTTCAAATCATCGTTAGTATTTTTTGGATTATTATAGAAAATTAGCTGGTAGAGACCATCTGTTCCCGTGAATCGATTATTGTTGATGATTATGTCACCAGACACTTTTTCAAAATCAATATCCTTATTTCCTAGCATCCATACAGATTTGGTTTCGTCATACTTAGGACCATATGCCCTATCGATTTTAAGCGAATTATCCATAAAGTCTGTTACATACGGTATAGCTACTTTAGGATACACAGTATCAAAATGCCTGTACACTTTGTCAATTCCTTTCTCAACATCATTTAACGTTTCATTCATTTCTCCCAAAAGTGCAACTGGACTTTTCAACGACTCGCGCCACTTTTCCATAAATGATTCAACTTTCGGTTCAACTTTGTGTTTTTTTACTTCCGGTTTTAATTCTTGCTTAACTTGTAGATTTGCTAGAGAGCTTGTCACAGGTTTGAAAATTTTTTTCAAAGTTTCATCCTCATCAAATTTACCTATTTTTAATGCTGTATATTTTTTTCTAATCGAGCGAGCTAGTTCGCTGATTTTCTTTGCGCGCTGCGCTTCTTGAATCTGTTCTTGCATCGACATCTCGATTAATAATAAGAGCATTGTGGTTATTATAACGTTATATACCTATCAAATCCTATTCTATATCGACCCTCATTCATTTTGAAATCTTTGACAATAACCAGCGTTCCAAAATTATCATTCCAACAGAGCGAGCAGAGATTCTTGAAGTCTCCGTATGAGATGTCTGGTGACACATGCTCGTCAAAAATATGTTTAAGATTCACATCATCTTGTTTAAACAAAACGATTATATTACAGTTGTCTCTTATTAATTGCTTAGGTATTTTTGAATATGTCTGGCAGAGATATGCAGCATCTATATTTTTATGACGACCCATGGAGTAATATTCTCTAATTTTTTCCTGTGTCCCACAAGCCACATCATCGAAAATAAAAATTGAATTTTCTCTAGCCTCTGATGGTGCAATGACGTCATCGTTTGAGCTAAATGGAAAATATCCAACACATTTTGCTTCTTTAAGCACGTCTTGTAGTAACTGATATTTAGGTTGATATAGCGATTTACTGTAAAGGTAGATGTTCTTAAATTTTAAGCCATTCTCGTTGAATATTAAACTAAGTAGACTGTTTGTTTTACCACAACCGCTAGGACCGCAAAATATTGCTCTAATCGAGTTTGGCAAAAGCAAGCCATGTTTAGATTTCTCACTTCGAGCAAAATCTAAATTTTCTATTGGTAAAGATAGTTGATGTGGTTCGATGTGCATCTTGTAAACATCTAAAAATATAGCATGTGCTTGTCTCATATATATATATATCGGGATGTAAATAATAAACAGTTTTCAATTAAGAATATTTATTTTCTACAACTATTACAATAAATTTAAGGAATGTAAACTCGAATCTTCTGTTGCACAATACTCCTACACAGCGGGCACTTCTCCATGGAGTTTGCACAACCCATACAGCATGCCAAATGTCCACATGGAACTGACAAGACTTCTATGTTTTTGCAGTAGCATACTATACATAAAAAGTCTGGATTGACAATGTCAACTTTTTCAGGTGGGATGTCCACAGGCTTGATTTCACCTTTAATGAACGGGCAATTGGGACTCCAGCTAGCATGATCTTGCCATGGATCATCATTCTTTTCCCATTTATATCCTTCAATATTGCAAAATGGACATTGGACAACATCTTCATAATTCGTATAAAAAAATCCAGCTCGAGCAAGCTTTTCTGCTAATAGGGGGCTTGACCAGTTTTCAAACGTTCTTATAAGACTCTCGTAATTACGTTCCATTGCTCACTCAGTAATATTCTTACTATTTCAATAAATAATTTTGCTACTAACAAGGAAGAACATATAGTAATGTAGTAAATGAGTGGTACAAATGCGAGATCTTTTATATGATGATCTTGAGTGGGGAGCTCTCTGAGCATGTCCATTGTGGGTATGGTGAAATGTGGAATCTCCCTCCACACAGTTTCAACAGTCGTATGGTTTTGGAATACTGCATGAAGTTTAAATTGAGTAGCATTTTTGGATAGTCTTGCTACTGAAATTTTTTCAACTACCGCCTTAAATGGGAAACATTTATCCCGCTCGCAAATAGATATCTTAGTATCTTCTGGGTTGTAAATATAGAACACATTATTTATTAGTGGGAATAATATAACGTGACCCAGTCTCAGCAACATCTTAATTATAACTGAAATGTGACAATGTTCTTTTATATAGATATGTGGTTCTACATTAAATCTCGTACAGTTTCACTCAAGGGCAAATATTCCATGGCACAGTCATGAACAATTATGCAGTAGGCTCGAGTTTTATCAGGAAAACCATTGCTGTTTTCTATGTCCAGCTTAACGTCAACTGTATTTATTTTTATAGATTCATTCCGGCGAGAACAATCTATAACAAACAGGGTTGCATTATTTTTGTAATCTGCATAGCTAAGTAGCGGTCGACTCTCCATCGCATTCATGTAACTTGGATAAAATTCAACATAATTGTGATAGGCGTCCAGAAAGTCATTACCAGCAAAATTCAGCCTCTGACGTTCGAATGGAAAATATTCACCGTTTACAATTAATCTTACATCAGTCGTATTTATGTGGTCAAATGTCGTGGGGTCAGTTTTAGAATCTTCATTCCGATTAGTCTGAAATCCAACGATGACGTATCGAGGGGTTGACACTGCTGACGATGATTTTACAGCCCATATTTCCCTTTGGGCGTTTACAGTAAGATTTGGTAATTCGTGTAGCTCCCACTTGCGGAACGCAATTATAATTGGACGATCAATTTTTATAGATTTAAGGAGATCCAATCTAATCATATCATTCGGCTGAATATGTTTAACCTTTAGTTCAATGTTGGAAATTGTTATTTCAGCATCGGCATCTGCACCTTGTAGCAGCAAAGCATTGTTATCATTTCTAGCTCGCGTCAATCTCAACGTCTGTTTACCGCAAATTGCCAGCTGATAGTCGTTGAATATCCCAAACAAATGTTTTAGCGGAATCCTTACATTGAATGTTCCATCATTGTTAACAGCAAAAGATTTATTAACCCCAACCCAGCTTGCTGTTGACATACATTTTTCATCATTAGCAGTATAGCAAAGATATGATCTAATCGTGCTCACAATTCCCGGGTTTCTCACCACCTCAATCTCTTTACCATTTAGTTCGTAAGAAACAGAATCGAAGAGAAATGCGGCACCATTGTTGGCTAATGTACAATCGCCGGTAGCAGATTTCTTAGTCACTTTTCCTTTGACAAAAATCGATGCGTCAAACATTAACAACCATGCGTCACCCTGATTAATGGTTATTTCCACAATATCATTATTCCTAAATGACTTTACAAATGGGTAATAGGTACGCTTCTCTAAGCGTTGAATAGATTCGTCATATGTGGGTGTGCGATGCACATTAAACACTTGAGGTGTTAAGGACATAACCAAGCGCTTTCAAAAATTGTTGATTTTCCAACGAGAGACGATCTGCACTCTTCGATGATTTACTCACTAGTGAATTTTTAAAGCATTGTGATTGACTTTTATACGGGTGATATCTGCCACCAAAAACCAAAACCATCTCTATAGCGAAATTTTCATACACGCTTCAACTCCAACCGCACAATTATTTCCTCGCCTCTAAAATTTACAGGTTGAAAGTTCTGATCGAGAATAGTTAGCGTTAAATTATTAATCTCACGCTTTGCAACTGGCATGTACACCAAATTTTTCGGAGACTCGTCTATGGCGTAACCAGGATCACAGCTAACTGCAAACTCGTAAATCGTATGAGTTGGTTGATTTTTATAGTATGCTCCAGATGTTACGTTACAATCTATATGTATAGTTCTGACCTTCACGATGTTTACAGATATGTCGGAAGTATGCAATTGTCCAGACTCTAATCGTGTAGGAGAAAACCCTAACACATGACCAATAGAGTCTGTTGGTAGAAAATCTACTGTATATTTATCACTGTAAATTTCACACTGTAAGGTACTATTATTAGCCTTTATTGAAATTGGATTTTTCTGATCAGATTCCTCTTTTCTTAAAGCTCGAACTATGTAATCTTCTAAGGCTTCAATTTCATACGACCCTGTGGGAATAACTAAACATTTCCGATATCCATCAGCGTTTATATAATAAAATTTATTGACACCAACATCTATATTGGGTATGCTGTTATATGTGTGAAATCCTAGCAGTGCCAAACCATACTCAAAATCTGGTTCTAAATGTATAGGAATATTAAAGTCAATAGAAAGTGTGGAAGTAAAACCTTGTAGGGTGAACAGCAGCGACATGATTGATGAATTCCAACCTCAAGTACCACTTTTATAGCCCCCCAAAAATATTAGTAAAACACACACAAACAAATAATATTTTTATTTTCACAATTTTACATTTCTAAACCTTCATATAATGTTGCTCTCATTCTTCAGAAAAAATAATATTAGTCGTTTCGCCGACAGGGCCCAAGCTGGTTAAAAAGCGCCTTTTTTTGTCACCATTCAAACTGGCAATTCGTTCTTGAGTTAGTTCATCCGTAAACCGCTGGGGTAGAATGGTCTTGAAGTCTGCAAACTCCACAACCACCTTCTCTCCAAACTTAGTACTTATTCTCTTAAAACTCTGAATCTCAAATTTTTCATTTACTTCCAAATCTCGAACGTTCACCAGATTTTTTAACAACAAATTCTTGTTTAAATTATTTAAGAAGGACATGTTTGCTGCACTGATGCTCTTAGTTGAACCACACGCACCTATATAGCTATTCTTGGAGTGGGGGAGCTCTCCCACCACCAAAACCCTATGAGAGTTCTAAGCCAGACAAGTCTGACAGGTTTGGCTTAGAACTCTCTTTGTCTTACTACTTTCATAGGCTGGAAATTTTTTGATGTGATTTAAAACGACCTCCATTTTTTGGTCAAAAATTTTTATTTTTGGAGAGTGTTTCCCTCTTTGATCGAAAATGGGAATTCCGCTATCGGATTGTAACTTTTCATTTGTCACAGATGTAATAAATTTTGTAGTTTCTCCAAAGATATTTAAAAAACATTCTTTGCGTTTTTTCACTTATCTTTGACGAACATTTTCTTCTACATTGTCTTAAGGGGCGTGACTCTCTTTGAGGAATTTTCTTACCAGTACTGGTTTCGTAGGATTTTCCCGAGTTTTTTACCAATTGATTGGTTTGTTTTGAACAATTTTTCTTCAAAATGCTTCTGCATTTTTCTTTTTTCGGCTGCTTATTTGTGACGCGTCCTCTGCCCTAGCATGATCCTCTCCAGAATCACTAGAGCTATCATCCTGCGATAAAGTATAATCTGGATCCTTAACGCTGTCGTCTGAATTCCATAGTTTATGTGTGAGATCATCGCCTAAAATACATAATTTTCTTTCAGATGTAATATTTTATTTTGCAGAGGTAAGTATGCAAAGTACTTAATAGAAAATAACTTCCAATAGAACGGAAGAACAAAGGACGGAGTGAGTTTGGCAAATAAATAGACCTGGTAGCTTTGTTCGAGTTCCAAAAAAAGACGGTTCTAGAGCTATCAAAAGCACTAGTCAGATTTGTCATAGAGATGATTAGCAATGTCAAAAGTGAAAATTAGTTTGGATGGCTGTTTTTGATAGTTCTAGAACCGTCCCTTTTTGGAACTCGAACAAGGCTAATATTCCAGCGTCGAATAAAACTTACAATTTTTTTAAGCGCCAATAATTTTGTTTGTCCTAATATTTTGGATTACTGAATTCACGTTACCGCTATGACGGTGACACTTGTTTCGACACACAAATTGTGGGAGCGATCACGTAAAACTACAGCCATGGAAGGCCCTGATTACAGCACTTTTAAGCCATGTTTTGAAAAAAATTCACTGCCGCTGGCAAAAATAATCAATTTATGTGTGTTGTATTACCTTAATGCGTTTCAATGACGTTTGAATGAAAAAACGTTTCATTCCAGCAAACAAAATATCCTCGTCATCAAATTGAACTATAATAGTGGTATGTAATTAACTATTGGATTCTTATATTTATAGGTAATAATGTTTTAGATTACCGTTTTGCAATGTTTGGAATGTTTTTCTATTTCTATTTCCTCAATGCCAACTGAGTTTTCAGCAGTGTGACTTTTAGAAAAGATACATTTCAATAAGTTGATATTATAGGGCTCTCCATTTTGGGATGTACCAGTTTCATTATCGACCACTGGATTAAATCCTACTAAAATAAAAATAACCAATATCAGCAGAAAAAAAAACATATATCTAAACGGTCTATGAAGAAAGAATATATAGATACTGTCAAGGGTACTGTTTACAACGTGTTGCAAAAAATCATGTCCATAGCTTAAGGGCATACTCTTGGCACAGTATAAAGATATAGAACAGTAAGGAAAGTATCGATTTCCTGCCAAGCCAACTTTTAGATTCATTTATTAGTTGAAATCTGTCGTTTTCTTACGCAAGTTGTAAACCGAGTTGTAACGGTTTTTTCGTGGCATGCTTCGAACTGTGTTTATTACGTTTCATTTTAAAAATATCAGAATAATTGTAAATATGGGAAGTGTTTATTGCGTAGTAAAAAACTGTAAAAACAATCAAATACAGTTTCCCTACTGTTCCTTCTTTATACTGTGCTCTTGGGGCTAAATAGAGGCGATTTAACCACATTTACCTCAAAATTTAATTTTACAAATTTTACCACCCAAAACTTTTTTGTACGTACGTTAATGAATAAACTGAAACCTACCAGGGAATGTCTTATCAATTTAGAAGGTTTTTTTACACCTAACTTTTTTCAGTGGAAATTTTAATTTTTTTTAGATAAGTAGGTGTCTTGCTAAGATGCTGAAATTAGGGTTACTCTATTGATGCACAACGAAGCAAAAATCATATTTATAGCTCTTGGGGTACTCTTGTGGTTAAATTAGGGCGACTTAACTCAATTTATCTAATCCAAAATTGCTTTTCCTCCAAGATACAGGGTGTCGAAGCCCTTAAGCTATGAACCTTTTTTTTTGTTACACGTTGTATAATCTATGTTCACAATTTTTTGTCACAAACTAATGCTAAAAGTTGGCGCATTGTTACTTACCGGCTCCATTTTCGTATTTTTCATTTTTAATTTCAACAGTGGATACTTCATTTTCCTTATTATTATCATCGAAATGCTGGAGAACTGAAAGCAATTAGTTATTCACTTTTTTTCTGCAAACTACACTGCGCGCACGGCAACAATTTTTATATTTTATAACCAAGAAAAGAAAAACAAAACCAATAAGAAAAGCACATATTTTAAATAGAGAAATAACGGTAGGTGATAGGTGATAGGGTGCCTATATTATAATGACAAAAAATTACCATTTTTTATTCCCCCAGTTTCTTTTCTGATAGCGCGCAGCATTATTAAATCCGTACGACGCATTATAGGAGTTGTTGATTGCATAGCGGAAGGTAGTGTCTTGAACGGTGGCTCGCGCAATACTGGCGGATTGGTAAAAAATACGCCCATTTATAGAAATATCTCGAATCTCATTTTAACAAAAGGGAATAACTCTACCTAATCGGCTTAACATTTTAGTGATTTGAATCTAACAAAAGGGTATAAGTCAACTTATGCCCTTATGTTGGACAGTTTTAACATCTTTATTTGTCATAAGTAGAATTATCACCTTTTGTCTTGATTAAAACCTACCGATTTAGATACATATGTCATGTCATACCCTTGTCACTGAATTAGCAAAAGGAAAAATTGGGTAATAAGTAGACTTGTGCCTTTTTGTTGGAAGAAGTGTTTAATTAAAACATAAGTTATGCCCTTTCGAAATAAAAAAAACCTACTAAATAGAGGAATTGAGTTGTAACATTTTGTCAGATGATAGAAATACATATTTTAAGCACATAGATACCAATAACTCATTTTCGTCAAAAATCGAGTTATGCCCTTCTGTCTTACGGCCACAGACTGTGGTAAATAGTTAAAAGGTCATAAGTAGGTTTTCTAAGTTGTTGGGAAAATGGCTGCAAAGTTTTCACAGGTCTGAACGCTTCACAGGTTTAGCTAAATATAATGAATTCAATTCATTAACAATATATTTTAAAAGTTTACAAAACTGGAATTTAAAGAATAAGATCGATTTATATGAAAAAATAAATACATATGCCCTTTTTGTGAACAGACGCCCCTAAGGATAATTTAATAATAAAGGAATATGTTCACTTAGTTCTGCAATAAATTTAATTAAAAGGTCATAAGTAAACTTATTGAAGTTGATCGCACTAGGTGTCACATAATTAAAACGCCATGAGTTGACATATTAAAGACATATATTGAGGATTTTCTTTATAATAAGGGCATAAGTAAACTTAATTTGCTAGTAATTTTACAGCAGATTATTAACATGGACATAAGTTAACATGTCTGAAAGACTACGATTCACAAAATAGTTTTATTATTCTCCTATAAAAACTGCCGCAACAAAAATCTTTTTTTTTTACAGTCGAACTTAAATTCTAAATTCTGAAACTACCTAAGAACTACACTTGGAACAACCTCTACAACTTAACAATACTTTGTTACTCCGATTCTTCGTCGCTAAAATATCTATCTATGTCTGGATCAGTGTCTTTTTCAATTTTTTTATCAACCTTTAAATTATTATAATAAGATTGAACATCTTTGTCTGACAGCTCGACAATTTCTAAAAGATTCTGCTTTTTTAAAGTATTTATTGGTCGTGGACCGTCAAATAGAGCAGGCACCTGAAAACTTGTTAATTGGCTAATATTCTGACCTTTTCTATAAAAGCTCATCTCTTTAAATGGTTCTATATCATGCAAACTCAATTTGTAGTTAACTGTAACAGTTTTTGTGAACCTTAGCCAGCTGACTTATCTTAATTTTAAAGTGGCTTTTTTTTTAAGTGGCCCTTTACTGTTACTGATGTTAGAAAATGCATAAAAATTTTCAATTTCCATAGGAAAAACAGAAAAATTATTCTTTTTGCTGGCATTTCGTACTAGTTGGTACCAGTCCCTGTGCACATGGATTTAGAATGGAGATTTCTTTTTTGCTCTCTCGATAACAGAATGATCTACATCGCATTCTAGGTGAGTGTGCCCAGGAACCAAGAATTTGTGATCAATTATTTTCAGAGACGGATGCAAATGAATTGCATATTGAAACATAGATATGACATTAAAATTTTTATTCTGGCCACCACACGTGTCTGAATAAAAAATCGCATGTTCTACCTCTTCTGGAATTCCTTGTAGAAATCTATAAAGACAGGAGGCAATTTCATTTGAACCTCTGTTCGCCGTACATTCAGGCCACATAAAATGACTTGATTTACCATTTATACAATTATGTACCGTTAAGTTATAGGTTGAAAGTTGCCTTAAATAAAACATCTTATTACTTGTTAAGAAAGGCGTTGGAAGGACTTGCTGAAGATCAAAGGCATAAGTCACACATTCTATATTTTGTAGACCCTTTTGTTTATCCAGTGATTTAGATGTGTAGGCATTTTCTGCAGTAATTTGGTGATCTTGTAGTTCCTGTTGAAACTGATTTTTTTCATTATCGGTGCTTGCATATTTTACTTTAGCAGTAAGAGTGTCACATTTTGTGCAGGTGTCGTTTTTGGGTTTTTTAAACTTTAAATTCAAAGTATGAAATACACGTGTGTATTTATCGAAACAGGATTTTCTGAATATTGCCCACGATATAACTTATACATAGTATTGATATTTAAGTCGGAAGATAAATAATTTTTATCGGTGTGACGCCTGGAGTAATGGCTCTTATATGCCGGAAATGAAGTTATATGTCTTTTAACATCGTTTATTTCATATTGAGGGGTTTTGTGAGGTGGTGCATGTTTACCCCTTAGATCTTCGAGTGTGACACCACTAGTAGATTTAAATTTATTTTGCATCACGCATGTAATAAACTTTTCCGTTTCTGACAATGTATTGCAAAAACAGGTTTTGCAGACGATTTGCTCTTCACCTTGTATACAAAATTTATAGGTATACGTATTTGTCCTGTTTCGAGTTGGTTTTCCTTCCCCTTTCCTTCTAGTTATCTTTGTTTCCTGTACGTCTACTAACTCTGCTATAAACGCTACCCTCCGATCATGACTTCCTAAGGACCAATACTCCTCAAAAATGGTTTGCAAAAAAGTTTTACATTTGTTTCTACAGTTTTCCCTTAATGGTTTTAATTCCCTGGCAGATATTGTTTTACCTTTTGCGGTTGTGTAACTTTTACCTAAATTGCGTTGCATTTTGCGCTGCTTAACGTTCTTCACTGCAAAAGGTTTACCGTTGCTACTCAATACTCCGCTACTGTCAGTTTCTTCCTTGTTATTACTACTATTAAGAGAACCAGAGTCTCCTTTTACACTATTGTCCGATTGGTGGCTATTCTCTATGTAGATATCGTCTTGAACTGTCTCTTCTACAGAGCCGCATAAATTTAGGTCTGTCTGGTTAGTAAAATTATCAAGATAATTATTAGTTTCTTGCTCTACTTTTTTATTGTGATGGTTCTCATTTTCTTTTGTTTGCTGTTCTCGTATTTCATTATTGCTTGCCTCAAGTTGGTGATTTTCCGTTCTTTCAGTTCTGTCTCCTATATTTTCACTTTGTTCTTTACACTCTGTTAAATTTGCAGCATTGTCTTGAATATATATTCCTAAAATTGTTCTAGTTATTGGAACAGAAATTTTAAAATCTAAGAAATTTCTATATACCCATCTGAAGTTCATTAATTCCTACTGATGCTAATACTACATGTCCATCACCAGGGATTTCTGCTGAGGAGTTGAAGTAAGTCTGATATTCGTTAGTTAGAGTTGACTAGTAGCTCATCAATATTGTATTTAGCTTTTTTTACTAAAAATAAAAACAAAAATGCAAAGTGAAGGAAGAGTGGACTCCTCTGGCAGCTGGTAGCCTTATTATCTACCAAGAGTATGCCAAGACCTACCACCCGAAATTAATAATGTTCTCACCTGTTTGCTCTATTTCATTTACTTCTTCTCTAGGCTCAGAACTACAAACCTGAATGTTTGTCGTTTGTTCGCTATTTCCTACAACATAATACTAAATCTGAGCAACCATTATTTATTTATTTTATTTTTATTGCTTGGTATAAACAACAACGCTGTATCAAAGCTTTCAGCACAACATACATTTTTAACCTTATTTTTAGATATATTTCTGGAGTATATATATATATATATATATATATATGTCAGACGGCAGTTTTGGGGACTCTTATTTTTTTATGCTAAAAATCTTCTTTTGGGCCCCCAGATGGTATATATCGCCATTAAATAATGTATATTTGTTTATTGTTAAATATATAAAAAGTTTTGTTATATAATGGCAGGTATCGGGACATTTGAGGGGAATCACGGCAAATACCCCCACTACCACCAAGTCTCCAAAACTGCCAACAAACCAACAATGCAGAAGAAAGTACTGCAATGCACCGACATGCCCGAGAGAAAGTATAAAGGCATTATTACTTATTAATAAATCATTATTTATATTTATAGCTAAAAGACGCATTGTCTATATTTTCTGCACTATGCTTTTAAACTAGTATAACAATTATAAATCTTTTAACTAATCAAATTAATTATGCCGAAATTTTCATTGGAAATACTTGATAATTATATTTTGAAATACTTGATGATTATATGGTATATACCTATACCAAGATTGATCACAGGTCGCTCCCAGATCAGATGTACGGTAGTCTACCTCGCTCGATCTAGCATGAACGATATTATGGAAGGGGCGGTAACGGCCCGGAGTCGGCTCATGGAAGGGTGCCCGGCGTGACCGCGCTGTTTAAATTGTTTTGCACAATCAAACTTATGTTTTGGCGATTAAAAAATATGTGATGTGTCTCTTGACACTGCAAAATTCCCTTTTATAACTCATTTGGTTTGTTTGTATCGGCTATTAATGAATGAAACAAGGTTTTTTGCTGAGCCCTTAACTGTGGGACAAAATAACAATCGCGGAATTGGAGAATATCTATTCTAAACCATCACTTTGCCCAAGTCCTCATTTTTTTGCATTCCTAAAAAACGTTTGGGTATCATTATTATATTTTACTTTTTATTTTTTTTAAATACTCCCAGGTTCCCGAAACTGCCAATCTACCCACTTACACTACATATTTTGTCAAATGGCAGCTTTGAGAACATTTTTCTGCTTCCTGCTTATATTAAATTCTCTTTAAATGATTTTTTTATGAATGATAGATATTTGCAATGAATACTGAAAATTGACTTTTTGGCCAACGGTGGGGTAATAGATAAAACCACGGGTCGGAAAAAATATCTATTACTAGTGAAGCTACCTGATTAATGATTAATTACCGGCAATATTATCAATAATATTTGGATAAATTGTACAAAGTGTTGAAAATAGTGTTTTTCATACAGGTGGGATTTTGGCATACGAGCGTAGCGAGTGTTATAAAATAACACAATATGGAAAGATGTTTTTGTTCATGTTGAATCTATATTTTTTCTACAAATTCAAGTATCTTCATCTAAAATGTTAGAAAATACACTAAAATCTTTGTTTTACTCCACCTTACATTTTCAGCACGCTTGTCATGTCATTCTAAATTTAATATGGCATAACATATGCTTAGCGATTTTACGAAATACTATTTATTTGTGGCAATTTCATAGCTAGTGAGTGTGTATTAGTAAAAGTACACACATACTAATTTTTAAGTATACCTTAAATGCCTTTTGAAACAAAAAATATTTACATCCTAACGTCCATTTTGAGGTTAGTCGTTAGTCCTTTATGGACGCAAATAGCATCAGTTTTTTTATCCACGCTGCTTGAAATAAACAATTTACATTGACATATCATTTAGGTAAGGCATTTTTAGAGAAGCCGCAGAAAAAATATTTTAAATCATGGCACGGGTATTTTTGTGAGCCCTGAACTGTCCAACAAAATATCAATCGCCGGATGGTACAAAATAGAAAAGAAAGTTCCATACAAAAACATTTGACTATCACTATTTTACTTGTTATTTTTCAAAAAGATTACCACGTTCCCAAAACTGCCAATCTACACACTTACACATTTATTTTGCCAAATGGCAGTTTTGAGAACATTTTTATAAAATGTTATGCAATGCATAACTATATTGAATATAGACTTATTTTGAGGCATGACTTTTGCCAAGTCTTAAATACGAGTATAATCATGGGATGGATAACATACACAGGGTGAGTTATGTAGGCCACGGTGGTCCATACCTTCTATACTATTAAAGATAAAAAATAAAGAAAAAACTTGTAGAGAAATATTAGTAGGTACTACATTCTGAAAATATTTTCAAATATACAGGGTGGTCGAATAAGTAGTGGTTATGTTTTTTTTTTAAATGGAACATTCTGTAGTTTATTATTTATTTATTATTATATATATGATTTATTTTTGAAAACTCCTTAAAGAGTGGATCCTTTTTGATATAGGGTATTAAGGGTCTAACTTCAAAGGTTATGGAGTCATTTTAATTTTAAACGAAAAAAGGGTCACTTGGAAAATTATTACTCAAACACCAAATAAGATTTTCGGCTAGGTATAACTAGAAATGGAGATTGCTTCTTACGCCTAGTTAACGATTTTGGACTGATATCGCTATGAAATAGTGAAGAACATACCCTGTGATTCACTTACGCGAATTCTAAGTTTACTTTTTTTAAATCACCCGGCATTTTATTATATCTTTGAATAGCCCTTAAAGAATAGAGCTTTTTGATATCGGGTATTAAGAGTCTATCTTTAAAGGTTATTAGGATGCCAAAAGATCACCGTTTAAGCTATAAATAATAATAAAAAAAATTGTTAATTTTTGGTTTATTGGAAATAATTTGAAACCTATCTGTAACGCCATCAATAATAAAAAACATACTGCATATGAAGAAATAATTTTAACTATTTCCTGTACACCAAAAATTAACAAGAAAATGTATTTTTATTCTTTACAGTGACATATTGACACATTTTTTTAATCTGTCTTTTTGAGGCCTTTTCTTAGAATAAAATAACTCCCTAACCTTTCAAGTTTAAACTGAGGAAATAGTGCATGTCTTGAAGTGGAGTGGAATATGATAGAAAGGAGGTGTACAACTTACAGTATCGGCTCCACAAACACAGTTTTCAACTGTGCATATGTTTCAACCCACCTAGGGGTAGGGGGTCATCTTCAGCAGTGTTTGGATTTCTACGTCCCGGACTATTAGCTTTTAAGATCTAGAGCATTTAAAAATGTAATTTTCATATTTTATTTCTTATCTCTGGAATGAAAAAATATATCGACTTCCAACTCGGTATGTAGTACCTAATAAGTCTTCAAGGCACACAGGTACCCCGAAGAACTGTCCGTTTAGATTAATCAGTGGCGTGCTTGGCGGCTAATAGTAGCAGCCTTATTGGAAACATAATTTGTACACCAATGAGTTTGAATAATTTCGGTTAATTTTGCATTTCTAGTATATTTATATTTCTAGGAGAAAAGTTTGTTGTAAAATCTGTGTAGGCGTCTTACATGCCGAGTTTGAAGTCGATCGATATATCTTTTCATTCCATCTCGAAAGCTAACGGTTTATACAATTATTTGCATCGGAACTTTTAGTCCTAAGATAGCTTGCTCTACAAAATGTCAAAATTTGTCTAGAAAAGCCGGGGGTATAAGTTACCTGACCGAGGTAAGGTTACCTTTAACTTAAGTTTGGTCATTTAGGTAAATGACGCCCATCTTCATCTATTACTATACTATACCCATGCCAATTATAATAATTAAATCAATTATTCATCCCTTTAATATCCCTAGCTTTACAAAACTGCTAACTATCCACTTATACTCTATACCTACATATTTTGTTAAATGGCAGTTTTTAGGACATTCCTAAAAAAATCTCATTGGCATTACTTTTTGCTACTCCAGTCTTCAAACACAATCATAACATTTTTATAATACCCGGACCCTAATTTTTGCTTTCGTGAGATTGAAATATATTTATAATCACAAAAATACAAAGAAATAATTTGAAATAAAAAGGTGTATTTAAAAAAAAATAAGTATTTGGTCACCAAAATGCGCCTAAATATTTTCAAATTCCGAAATGGTTTCCGGGGAGGGCGCCCCGGCCACTAAATACGCCACTGCATATCTGTGTCCTCAAAGCTGCCAATCGGTAGAATATTATGTACATTGTAACGATAATAAGATAATTTTTGAATGCTTCTAAACAATTTTTGTTTTCTTCATAAATTCGTTAAAAGTTTTTCCAATCATGTCGGTAATTTTTTGGGAGCCAATAATAACTGGAAAATGGATGGGTTGAAAATGAAAATAATAACAATCTAGGTAGTGATTACTAATTATTATTAGTTATTCCACTATTTTTCTTTATTTTATTAGAAATCCACGTTTTTATGACCGGTGGGCTTCTGTTTTGTAAAACTGGATATCTCGTCGTTAATTTCTGGATTTGAGCTAAAGACGGATACGTGTGTGTTTTAATATAATTTCCAAACAATGTGTTTGCCAATTCATTTTCAGCTGCAGTCCACCTCTTCTTCGATTTGACTTTGCCGAATGGCGATGCTAAAAAAATATAAGTGTAGGGAGTGTGTCAAGGAACAAGGAACAATCACACCCTTCCTTGCCTTAACTATAGTTTTAATTTTACGGGGGATGGAAAAATCCTTAGAGTATGGAAGGTTGCATAAGCAACAGGAGACAGCGCTAAGTGCTCCCGCCGTGAGCGAAAGTGAAGAAAATTTTCGGCCGGCTGTCGGTCGTTTGGTGCGGTTTTGGCGTTTGCAGATAACTACAATTTTCTTTCTTTTCTGCTATTTCTGAATGGAAAATAGTTATATTTTGATGCCAGAACAATGGTGAAATGTGTGGCTTTTGGGTGCAAGAGTGACTGGAGGAAAAAAGAACGTGGTTTATGTATCACAGGTAAATAAAAAAATATGTGTAAATGCATCTAAATAAACATATCCAATTTACTTCTTTATACTGTAGTATTGTTTTTTCGGATGAAAATATGTTATAGATAACACTCTAAGGGAAAGATTTTAAAGAATAAATTGCATATTCACGTATTATTGTAAAATAAATAATTGTTTAAAAGTTGGAAATCGCGTGAAAAAGCGACCGCCAGTGGCGCGCGGACAAAAGACGTCGAGAGTTTAATTTCTTTAAAATTGTAACTGACACTTTTTCATAATTAGTTTCTCATGGCATAAGGTGCCAAACGATTTCATAAAAATCTCACGAGTAGTTGTCGACTTATAAGGGTCTTGTTGTATATTTTAAGTTGTGTAAGCTTTATCCCAACCGACGCCAATGGCAGACCGTTTGGTGCGGTTTTGCTTCACTTGCATTCCGATTGCGCTGTCTCCTGTTGCGTATGCAACCTTCCATACTCTAAGGAAAAATCAAACGAACGTTTTGGCACAACATGAAATCTTTAGCAACCTTCACACCGGATATACAGGGTTTTACAGAAAAGTAGGTTAAACCGTTAACCATAGAATTCTTGAACGAAAAAATGACACCTTTCTTATGCCACTTTCCATTTGGGGCCTTATTTTGAAACTTAAGGGGACCATACAAATTTCCATACCATTGGAATTTCCTAAACCGTACGAGATAAAGGGGTAGTTGATTTAGAGAAAACATAGGCATTTCGATGCTCGTTCTAAATTCCCAAAAAATCCAGGCTAGCATAGAATAAAACTTATCTCTCTATTTTTTGGTGCGGGCTTTCTAATGACATTGCCACAAATTTGGGTGATATACCCATTATCTTTTTGTGAATCTTGAATTTTACCGCCTTGCTAATTTAACATGGCGAGGTACAATTTTCGGCTATCACTTTTTTTTTCATGGCTAACTTGATAAGCACCAAAAAATGAAATTTATTTTGTTATTGCACATTACAAGAGGGAGGATAGTACTTTTATAATTAGATATCATAAATGATTGATACTGCTTACTTTTTTTGTGTACCGGGTGATCCAAACAAGATTTCCCCCCTCTAACTTTTTTATTTTTCAACTTAGAAAACAATGTTTTATACAGTGTGGCCCATTTGAAATGGAAACACCCCATAAAATTTTTATTTTTCATCCGATTTTAGCCGGGCTTTTTTCTAAAATAGGTCACATAAACTCTATTCTGGTGCGAAGTTTCAGGTCTCAATCTCAATTTTCCAGGCCTACTACGAAATTTTTTCTAGCAAAAAATGAGGAGAATCATTTAGCGATTTCTTTATTTAAAATTTGGCACCACTGCATTAATCAGGACACCCCAGGATCCCCGTATACCAAACTTGAACAAAAAATATACAAGGAGTTTCATTCTGCAGGTTGTCAAAGTTAAGCAAAATAGGAATTTCAAAGGCATCTGGCAAGTCAAGTGTGCAATGGAATCTCGTCAAAAAATATACAGGGTATTGTTCTCTCGGCCATCTCAAAATGATAAATTTCTGTGAACCTTTATACGGGTCAAGAGTGCTCTGGAATTATTGAAAAAATGTTAGTAAACGCGAAAATAATTTATTTCTTTACATAATACCAACCAGCAAATAAAAAACAATTTAAATGATTGAACCTTTTCTCGATAAATTCACTGTCTAAGATTATACATTTTCTGTGCGTTTCCTGTCATGGCACACGAGCCACCTTAACTCATATGGACTTACTGGCTATATTTTTAGATTTAGTTCGTTTTATAGTGAATTTATCTACTCGATTTTTGCCCCGTATAAAGTTCCAATAAATTCAGCATTTTGGATGGCTCAGAGAACAGTACCCTGTATATTTCTGTATTAGATAAATCGACGATTTTCTTGCTGTCATGGGAAGAACAGAAAATTGTTGTTAGTAAGCTATATATAGTTTATCATAGTGTCGACTTATTGTCATTTCCATGGCAATCTTGATTTTTCA
This sequence comes from Pseudeuparius sepicola, assembly GCA_963920635.1. Lineage (NCBI taxonomy): Eukaryota > Metazoa > Arthropoda > Insecta > Coleoptera > Anthribidae > Pseudeuparius > Pseudeuparius sepicola. The sequence goes on from OY987307.1 coordinate 6,581,276, forward strand.
GAAGTAAATTTCGATGTATTTGTGTGAAAACGGCTTCGCCAAATGCACAGCCAAATGTATGATATATTTATATTATTTGAAGTGGAGAAGCGTGTAGTTTTAGAATATCAAACAATCTTCAGTGTGTTCAATTTAAAAAAACATTGGTTTAGCCTATATATCGGAAACATAATGTTCAATTGTTTTTTTTTCATTTGCCCTGAGATGACGAGAAAATTTGCTACAACTTTCGTATAAAACATTTGTTGAAAAATAAAAAAGTTAGAGGGGGGAAAGCTTCTTTGGATCACTCTGTATGTACATAAATCACGTTAATAAATTAGGTATTTTTAGTAAATCTTTTACTGCGAAAGTGCAGGTTTTTAGTACTAAATAATGATTTTACTGCCTTTTGCAATTTAATAATTCATGTCACTTTTTTTATGACTTAACTTGATGAAAACCAAAAAATGCAATTTATTTAATTTTTATTTAAGTTATGTTAGAGGATATCGTCAAAATATTATTACCCAGAGAATATCGTCAAAATATTATTACCCATGTGTTTTACCCGTTGAAATATGCTTATTGTATATGGCAGCCATAAGGAATTGATGTCAGTTAAGTACTCGAAATTTAGCAGGCCTAGAAGATTTTTCACAATACCATTAAAAAGCCCACGCCAATTTTTGTTGTTTGATCTTGTAATAAAAAATATATGACGAAAAAGAAATGAACAATTTTCTTTTTTTTTTTTTCAGGGTAAGTATTTCATAAACTACCCCTTTATCTCATACTGCTTGGGAAATCCCAAAATAAAAAAGACTCTATCATGTCACACTGACTTGGCATTTTCTTTGAGAAAGGAGAAAGATTTATTGTCCGGAAGCTCAGAAAAAATAAAGATGTTGAAGTTATTTTTGAGTTAACGTTAATAGTTATAGTTTGATTATAAACTTGGGGCGAAAATCGCAATAAAAAATTAAATTAGTTATTATTTTGCTTTCAGAACCTCCTCTCTGACGACGTTTTTCTTATTACTTACTTGATCTTTTCCTTGGCTTAACAGTTGGAGATGTCTTATAAGAATCGGCAACAGCAAAAGTTTCGTGTGTGTCTATATCTATAACAAATACGTGCGTTTATTACCGCTCAATAATTTCAAAAGCAGCTAATGCATACCTAATATTTCTGACTCTCCAGAATTATTGTTTATGGCCGTCAAATTTTCTCTCTGCTGTGATGGGCGAGCTGAAAATAAAGAAAAGCTCTTAGCCATAGTCCCGATTTAAGTTCGTTTGACACGTTTGGAAAATGAAATATAATGTAAAGAGAAATTGAAAAATATTGACACAATAAAAGAAAAAATTGTAACTTTTGTTTATTTAATGATAACCAAAGCGGAAAAAAATTACTAGATTTCAAGCTTATTTGCAACGAAAGTATAAACTTTAGAAGATTTTAGCGGTATTGGGAACAATAGAAATGTTATTTATAAATCACAAAAGATATATATTTCAAAAATAAAAAATGTCCTTACACGGTATTTCTTTAAAAAAATATAGTGATGACTGGGACCCCCAATGCCCAATTATTTTTTGGAAAACATATTTTTCGTCGGATAACTCGTACATACCTAATATTTGTGGCTCTTCTGAAGTATTGGCAACAATAAAATAATTATTTTGGTCTTGTGATGGGAGAGCTAAAACATAATAAAACAACTTCGAGATAGATGCGCTTTAAATGGAAATTAGTTAACTCACCGTCAAATTCGTCGTCGTCGTCAATAGATTCATTATCGCTGATTTCTTCGTTACCTTGAGCACTTTCCAGTATTTTAGATATATTTACTATTTCTCTCGTTAGTATTGGCTGTCTGTAATGCCGCATATGAATTTTTTCACTGTGTCCCATAAAATTAGCCACATCTGATAATTCGTGCTCTGATAAATTTAAATTAATGCAGTTCGTAGCAATGTGCTTGCGTAGCTTGGTTCCTCTTAGGGTTGAAGGTATATCAGCACCACATTCAACAGAAAATTTTCTCAGTAAATTACAAGCTCTTAGGTACTTATGTTGTAAATTCCCAGGAATACCAAAAACATATCTGTTATTAGGTGATACACCAGCTTGTTCTCTATATTTAATAATTGTCTCAACAGCTTTGGCTAATTCGCGTGGCAGAAGTACCGGAACAGTACGATTCAATTTGCCGCGTATTTCGAACCTGATATAATTCCTTGCTACTTCGAAGGAACTGGGCGGAAGACTTTTTAGCATATCGTCACTAATACTTTGATAAGTATTAAAATCTTCAATAAAAATACGTTCAATTTCACCTGCCCTTCTTCGATTAAATAACTGCGTTGAGGAGAGTGTAGTTTCTGCTAAGGTAAGCCAGGTAGAATATGAAAATTTTCTTTCTATTTCTTCGAGTGCATTGGTTCTTTTTCGTTTTAAATAAATATTCAGTTTTGAAATATCGTCAGTTGATGGAAGATCTACTGTTTTTCTCCTATATTGCTGTGTTTGTGTCTCTGTGACTGTTTTGTTAACGCTTGTAGTTATATCCTCGACCAAAAGTTTTAAAAAGTCTTCTGTATTTTGCTTTTCAATTGGCTTTTTCTGTTTGATGCAGTCGGATATATAAATGGTACCTACTTTCTTCAAAAGAGAACCAAGATTGTAAGCGGTTGAAGGGGCCGAATAAGTATTTTTTAACCCGTCAAACCCCGCGACTTTGTTAATGGCTAAAATAGCATCATCGTAATTCTGGGGATCGTATACATCTTTGAATTCTGAAACATTTTTATTTATTCCCTTCAAAGCACAGATAAATCTTCCCAAAACACGCAAATTTCCACGTATTAAATCATGTTGGTGCTGAAGACGGTATTTGTTGCACATCTTATTACCATACAAAATAACTAATCGGTCATATCTTATCGTCCTGACAATTTCATCTTCACGCAGTATCGGGAAAATTTGCTTTCTCAGCGTGTCGCTTGCTTCGGGGTGAATACGACCAAGAACACTTCGACCCATTATCAATAAGCTCTTGTTCCTTTTTCCACTATAAGAAAAACACTGTTTGGCATGATGACGTATATTATTTTTAGTGAAAAAGCCTTTACAGTTGTGGCACACGGTGAAATCTTTAGCAGTTCTCTTTACATTTTCATTTGGTCTTCTGGATACTATTAGTTCTCCGTCATTTAGTTCTGATTTTGTATTAAAGTCAAACTGGGATCTTTTTTTTAAGATATCAATTATTTCTTTACGTTCTTTACACCCTTTTGGTAGGTTGGCCAGTTTCTTCACTTCGGCTACATTTTTGTGAACGTTCTCTAAATGTCTTGCAAATTTACTTTGGAAAGTATTACAAAACATGCAAAACAATCGTTTTGGTTTTTTATTATTTACCGAGACAAACATATTTTCATCGTTTTTTGAACATACCCAATCTTTTTCAGGTAGTGATCGCTTTCGCTTTTTGGCTTTGGCCTTTGGGCGAGGCAGAACTTGGGTATCATCGACTTCATTACTTGCCTCATGTAGATTCTGTACTATTTCTTCTTCCTGACTGGAACTTAAATAATTATTACTCAAATTTTGATTCTTGGATGGGGATAGAATATTGCTGTCATTTTCCTCGATATACATAGCATCAGCATTGGTACATCCGATTGCTTGAGAACTTAATAAATTGGGAAAATTGGTGTCGTCGTTTTCTTGGATATTTAAACTATCGGGATTGGTATTTAATTTTATGCAATCTATTGTTTCGTCTATTATGTTTTCAAGTTCGTCGTCTGTGATTAATTGGTCTGGACCAATTTCCAAAATATTGGTTTTGAACGGGGCATTGTCTTTTTCGGATACAGTTTGCACTGGGAGCAGCTCTAATGTGCCTACTTGGTTCTGCGCATCCAAAATAACTTCAAAAGTAAAAATGTTTTCAATGGATTCTTCGGGAATCACTTTTTGGCTGTCTGTAGAATACATACATTCTATTAGCTTTGGTTCATTTTCGTTCTGTAAAGCAATAGTTGGTAAGTGGATAAGTTGGTCACTTGCTTTTGAAGATATAGCGATGGTATTCCCAGAATCTTCGTTTGTTGTGTTTTCGTTATTTAAATGAGTAACACATTTTAAAGAAAGTTTTTCAATGGCGAGAGGTGCGGCATCGGAGCTCTTCATGCATTCTATGCCAGTTGAGCCATATCCATTTTGAACATGAGTTACTGATTTAGAAAATTGCTTATTTGCAGCTGCAGAAGTGTCGACGGAATTCACACAGTTTTCAGAAAGTTGTTCAATGAGGACTGTTGGTTGGATTGAATGGTTATAAGTAATATTAAAATATTCGCTAGGATTGGGTTTATTTTCGTCGTCTCCAAGATCAGACACCTGCTTCAACTTTTTTTCAAATGCTCTTTTTTCATGTTCGAGGAATGTGTAATTTTCTGCAAAAAGTAAAAGATATCCATTAACATAATAAAATCAATATAGAACGATATTTTTCAGCTTAAATAAACAATATTTGGTCGAAAATTGGCTCTTCCGCACTCGGTACCTTTCAGTACCCGTAAAAAAATAGCTAAAGGGGAATGATCTTCCTTGAAAAAGGTTTTTCGTTTTTAGTCCAGCTTCTTAACTGGAAATACCCATCCGGAAGAAATCATGAAACTTGGCATGCAGCTTTCATCTACCTACGCTGCAATATTGAAGTAGGAACACATTGGAAAATGATAATTGTTTTCCATTCATGCATAAATGCCAAAATATCAATGCAAAATTCCTTCGGGATAATTATTTACATAAGAAAAATAATGTACCACGTTTTTAAAACGGACTAAAAAGTATAAAATAATTTTAAAACAGGTGGGGCGCATGCAATAGATAAGGAGTGTAGAGAGTGTCTGTCGTTGAGAAAATTCACCCAATAGTTCATATTATTTGCAGTTCAGTAAAATTGTTAGTGACTTAGGTGAACTATTCATGCATCAATTGGCTATTGTATGTGTTGTGTAGGTTAGATTAGTTCAGTTAAGATTACTAGTTTTAAGATATTTAGGTTGGCATTTCTAACCTACCTTTAGAGAGTGAATGAACAGAAGATGGCCTCACGAGTGGATGATGGTCATAGTTGGTTGTAATTTAAAAGTTGTTTTAATACTAAAATAAATACTTGAAACACACCAGTAGATGTTTCATTAAAAGGCCAACGACGAAGCAGTATGCGCCCCACGTTTTTTTTTAAATTATTTTATACTTTTTAGTTCGTTTTAAAAAAGTGGTAACTATATTAAAAAAATATATTTAAATAATTATTCTCTGCTTTTTAGTAGTGTTTGTGTAAAATTTTGCAATTTTTAAATTGGCATGTTCCTTTTACTGATGACGGGTCTGAACTTCCGCTAGACAAAAATCTTAAATTATTTCTGTGTTTGTAAAAGGAAAATATAAGCAATTAAAAAACAGACAAGAAAGCGAATTAATATTGCATTGTCGTCCTGTTCTGAGCTATGTCCAAAGTTTCAAGTCTCTAGTTCATCGGGAAGTTAGTTTAAAATCGATTGCAAAATTTCATAACAGACATACAGACAAGAAAGCGAGTTAATAAAAACGTGGTAAAAACAACTCATAGAATCACTAAAATTATTTAACCTTCGCTTTAATAGTAAGTTAGACGAAACAACCCAAAAATTCATTATACGACATGCCTACCTAGAATCAACAACAACACTTATCCAGTCAACACAAACAGGAAAACAGGAATAAAAAGTCAAAATTAGCTTTACTAGGTATTTAATATTATAATACTTACCTCCGGTCAAACGAAGCGAGATCTATTCACTTACTTATCTCATGTTATTATATTGTGGTTACTATGTGTAATAATTATTTGTTGAATAAACTTATTAATATTATGATTATTGATTATGATTATTGAATACTAAATAGATCTCGTTTTATATTCCTTTGGTGGAGTTTGGTGAAGAATTGGATACCTATCGTAAGAACGGAAAACTATTTGTGTACAGTCTGCATCATAAGGAAAAGAATTTTCTGTTTGCAGAACTATTTAAAATTTGACCTTGCCAACAGTTTGTGTTTGTACAGAGATAAAAAACGACGTCTGCAAAACTGGTCACGTGACTTGCCTCAACTGTCAAATTATACATTTAACAAAAACAAGTTCCAAAACGCTACGTATTTGTCGAAATATCGAAAAAACTTATTACAAAAAAATATTTCCCTTGCAATTATTTTTAATTAACCTACAACATTCATATTTTGCCAACGTTTTAATAATTATTATTGTCTCTTTTTCTATTTTTAATTTTGTAAATAATTGAAATTGTCTTAATTAGGTACATTGAATAGGATATTATGAAATAAATATTGAAAAATTTATGTGTGTAAAAAATTATATTTATTCATTGTAATCAAATTATTTCTCCGAATCATCAAATTCGTGAATTTCGCTCTCATGATCAGATCAAGCAATGCCCAAGCGCGGGCATTTCCGGTTGGGTTCCGGATTGGAAATCTAAAATATAAATATACAGGGTGTTTCAAAATTCACTAGGTACAAGGATTTTAAGGGCGTATTTTTGAGGTGAAACATTTTTTTTCTCCTATAAACATCTGTTCTAAAATGCACCCCCTCCGAGCTACAGCCATCCTAAGTTGCGCGAAAAAAATCGATTATGTTGAACTGTGACTACAGTTGCTCATCAAATTTCGTGAAAATTCACACACCCATGTTACTCCATTTTTTGCGTCAAAAATTACGTGAATCTAATTTTGGAGGGGATTGAGGGGGGTTTACACTTTTGGTGGCCGAAATTTTATGTTGCTGCCCATAAATCTTAAAATTAAACAACAAAGTCTGTCAGTCATGAAAAAATCTAAAATTTTGATTTCTTGCATTTTTTGGATACAATTAACCGTTTTTGAGAAAATCGCTGGGTAAGGAAAGGGGAGCATTATCAAAATACCAAACGAAAAAGAAAAAGTAGTAGGCTGTGACTCTTTTTTGTTTCTGTTCGGTCGTTGGGGAGCCGGCGATTAGGAAATTTTATTGCGTACAACCTTCGAGCATCAAGTGCGTTACCATCAGCCAGACCATAAACAAAATGGATGTCAGCGAGATATTCCAATGAATATGGTTCATTTTCCACTTTTGTGTTTAATAATAAAAATATAGTTTAAAAAAACTTAAAAGACAAGCTTTAATAGCAAACCGAACTAAAAAGTAAAAAATAATAATAGCAAACCGAATTTTATTGTAAAAAAGAAGCGTGGGTGCTTTTTACTATATTTTATGATAACTCTACTTTTATCAATAGCTACTAATGAAATATTTATAACAATTGATATGATGTATCCCACGTTTCTTTTTTACAATAAAATTCGGGTTGCTATTACCTATTATTTTTTATTTTTTAGTTCGGTTTGCAATTAAAACGTGTTTTTTCAGTTTTTTTAAACTATATTTTTAACAATAAGACTAAAAAAGCGGCAGGCGTATTATAATACGCCTGAAATTATCATTCTTCTCACCCTGTATGAGATTGGATTGGGTGAATTTCTGTAAAAATTTACGTTGTGGAAAAAGAGGTGACTAGCGGAACCTAGCGACTGCTGTGACTAGCGGAACCTCGTGACTGCTTCAACCAAGGATGATCCTGGTGAGGACATCAGGACAAAGTTGTCAAATTATTGTATTGACATCAGTTCTTAATGCCTATGCAAATATTCAATTTAATCAGACGTCTTGGAGGTGGTTAAAATTACGTTGCAAGATTTCGTTTATACAGACCAAGCTAATAAAAGCGTGTTAAAGAGAAAAACACGATGAGACTATAAAACCCGAATTTTCAACTAAATCTAAATGTCAACAATGACAAACGCTATGTAATTTATATGACACAAAACGTCAAAGAAGTTAATAAACAGAAACAAAAAAGCAGTCACAGCCTACTCTTTTTTTCGTTTGGTATTTTGATAAAACAAAAAAGCAGTCACAGCCTACTCTTTTTTTCGTTTGGTATTTTGATAATGCTCCCCATGCTCCCCCTTCCTTACCCAGCGATTTTCTCAAAAACGGTTAATTGTATCAAAAAAATGCAAGAGATCAACATTTTAGATTTTTTCATGACTGACTAGACGGTGTTATTTAATTATTAGATTTATCGGCAGCAACCTCGGCAGCAACATAAAATTTCGTCCATCAAATTTGTAAACCCCCCTCAATCCCCCCCAAAATTAGATTCACGTCACGCTAAAGTAATATGGGCCTGTGTATTTTCACGAAATTTGATGAGCAACTGTAGTCACAGTTCAACATGATCGATATTTTTCGCGCAACTTAGGATGGCTGTAGCTCGGAGGAGGTGCATTTTAGAACACATGTTTATAGGAAAAAAAAATTTGTTCGCCTCAAAAATACGCCCTTAAAATCCTTGTACTTAGTGAATTTTGAAACTCCCTGTATAACTTCTGTAATTACCGAGGTAATTACCTATACAGTGTGGTCATTTTAGTGTGAAACATATGGGATTTTTTGTATTAATTGCCCAACCAAAATACAAATATTACCGAAAGTTGGTGCATGTTCCATAATCATATTAGGTGCACTTAGAATGGTTGCAAGTCAAACAACATACAGGGTAGGTGAAAAAGTATAAAAATTGTTCAAGAGTAAAGTACCCTTATTAAGAAAAGTTGTTTAGAATTAAAAGTTATGTCTAAATACCAAAACATGGCCTCATAAGAAAAATTTTTTTTTTTGAAAAACAATAATTTACCAATTTTTTTAATTATTATTTACCCTAAACACTTACATAAATTAATCAAAATTAAATCAATTTCGCCTAACTTCGTTCAAAATCAAGCATATTTGTAAAATTAACTTAGATTTTAATTTTTTAGAAAATCACAGATTTCATATTATTTGTTGCAACGATATTAAACACAACTCAAAAATTTCGCAAAAATTATTTTTAACGAGGTAAAATATTAGTAGGTAATGATAATGTGCATATTATAAAACTCTCATTTGTCTTTTTTTTTTCATGGGTACCTATCCGCGACAATTTTAGTAGGATTTCATGTTTGTCAATTAATTTGTACAGTTTCTTAATAAACATAAATAAACAAAAAATCACTTTAAATGAGAGTTTTTTAATATGCACATTATCATTACTAATGTTTTACCTTGTTAAAAATAATTTTTGCGAAATTTTAAAGTTCTGTTTCATATCGTTGCAACAAGTGAAGTTTGTGATAACCTAAAAAAATAAAAATCTAAGTTAATTTTACAAATATGTTTGATTTTGAACGAAGTTAAGCGAAATTGATTTAATTTTGATTAATTTATGAGAGTGTTTAGCGTGAATATTAAAAAAAATGGGAAATTATTAATGTTTTTTTAAAAAAATATATATTCCTTTCTTAGGAGGCCATGTTTTGGTATTTGAGTATAACTTTTAATTCTAAACAACTTTTCTTAATAACATTTTGCTGAATTTTCTGAAATAAGGGTGTTTTATTCTTGAATTTTTTTTATACTTTTTGACCTACCCTGTATGCTGTTTGACTTGCAACCATTCTAACCTGATTATCGAACATGCACCAACTTTCGGCAATATTTGTATTTTGGTGGTGCAATTAATAAAAAAAATCCCCTATGTTGCACACTTAAATGACCACACTGTATACAATAAAAAAACAATTATTTTTTATGTAAAATCGTTCTTTTTTCGCTGACTGATGGGCGTTGTCCCACAAAATGGTTGGCTGGCCATTTTGTTTATGATTAATATAACAATAATTTACCCCTATAATAATTTTGAAGTTTAGTAATATTTTTTGTACATACATTGGGGCTGATTGACCAGCCCCACATTCAACTGACTGACTGACATACAGGGTGTTGCTAAATTATGGTACCATAGAGCAGCAGCTGCATATATTTTGGGTCAAATATTACGATTGAGCCTAACAACTACCGGTCGCATCTCAATAGTTACTGAGATACAGAAGTTCTTTTTTTAAAATTGAATTATGGCTACATCTCCCAAAATAATTAAGCTTCCAACTGATATTTGTCATTTTTGTGTTTTTGGGGCCCCACTTGTGCTGTTTTTTGATTGTGCTTTTACTTGCAACTTTTTTGAGGTTACCTTTTTAGCCTTGCAGGTTTTAGGGCACATTTTCATTTTTCAACAAAATTGTATACATCTTACATAACGATAAAATCAACCGTTTGCGTTGAAATTGGCAAAACGTGCACCTGAATGTGGGGGGGGGGAACTCAGAGGGTGGCAAATTATAGGGGCTGCATTATCTCGCCCGGACCGGTCGTCTAGTCACTTGTGCCGAATATTAGCGCCAGCGACCGAAAACAAAGTTTTTACTGACACTTTTCTCGGATAGGGGGGCGTGGGGGAAACCCAGAGGGTGGCAAATTATAACGGCGGCACTTTCTCGCCCGGACCGGTCTTCTAGTCACTCGTGCTGAATATTAGCGCCAGCGACCAAAAACAAAGTTTTTACGGCCACTTTTCTCGGATAGGGGGGGGTGGGGGGAACCCCTGGGGGAACCCAGAGGGTGGCAAACTATAGGGGCTGTATTATCTTGCCCGGACCGGTCATCTAGTCACTTGTGTCGAATATTAGCGCCAGCGACCAAAAAACAAAGTTTTTAAGTTTCATTTCCCTATTTGGGGGTCTGGGGAGGAAGGCCGGGGGTGGCAAATTGTTTAGACGCCACTATCTTGTCCGGAAATATTGTGGCCGGCAACCAAAGGATAAAGTTTTGACAGCGACTTTTTTTTAAGTATGAATCGCCTAGTAGGTAGGTAATTATTTTATACTTTTTAGTCCGTTTTAAAAACGCGGTAGGAATATTAAAAGAAATGTTTAAGTAAGTAATTATTTTCTGCTTTTTAGTCTTGTGTGGTTATGCGTGTGTGTGTGAAATTTTGCAATTGATTTTAAACATCTTGATCAGCTATGTTTAAAGTTTCAAGTCTCTAGGTCATCGGGAAGTTAGCTTAAAATCGTTTGTAAAATTTGTACCGAACAGACAGACAGAAAGTGTTAAAAACGGAATACCTACCATAACATAGAGCATAGGGCACATGTTCATATGGAAAAAACATAGGTACCTACTTAATGCTTTCTGCTTTCTTCCGGATGGTATCGTAACTTCTATTTTTTGAGCTAACACATCAGACTTTGCTGCTAATTTTCATTTATATTGTTTCTGTTTCCGACAATAAGACTCAGAAAAGTTTTTATTGCTATGGCAAAAAGCATGAGTCGAAGACAAGTTCCTTGTTTCCCCAACAGCAACAAAAGCATGAGTGCAAGGTGCGAGGACAAATTATCCATTATTCCATTGGGTTGATTTCAAAAATAGTGAATAAACTTACCGTTTTTCGCTAAAATTTTCGCTGAATATACGCAACCATTCTTATACTTCACACTGCATTGTTCACCTTTTTGTACGACGATTCGCCGCTGATGACATATGAAAAGCTGGCTGTTGCCAAACTCCAACAAAAAAAACATTGCACCGAACGCCGAACGCAAATAAACTAGGTAGGACACCGATTATTACAATTTCTTGCGATCGACTGAATACGCAAAAACATTGCACAAGAGGCGGCACTATCCCCGCCTACTCCCACCACGCATACCACGGGCGCTACCTATACAGGGTGATTGTTGACGGAGGGCCACTTGGAAATATCTGGACAAAGAGGTCCCGAAAAAGTTTCTTAATGATATCTGTGGTCAAAACTGATTATATTGCTTTAAGCCTATCAGAATTTGGAAATACACAGCGGTTTAGTGGGTGCTCTTATAGCAGGAGTCAAAAAGTTTCCTATTTTATTTTATGCACTTTCAATCGATATATTACAAGCGCTACATATCCCTTGAGCTAGCCTGATTTATTTATTTTTTTGAGAAAAAAGAAAATATAGAAGGCTTGGCAAAATTCTTTGAAAAAGGCTTTGAAAGTTCGGTTAAATAAACTACAGTTATCGATTTAGTTAATTCCACAATACAACACTATACATACTGATACTATACATTGCACATTTTTAAATTTGCTGCGAGTATTCTGCACCTCGCACATTTTGTAGTAAGTATGCATTTGAAAACAATAGCAAGCAGCTTCTGTAGGTCAAACAATTTGAAGAAGAAATTTCGACAATATTCCGGTTTTCAAAAATACCTTTCTCCGAAGATAGGCTTTGGATCTCGAATGTGTTTTTACATAAAGCTAGCCCACCAAAAAGGCTTCTGTTTTCAAATAGAGTTTTCCGAAAAATGCATATTTGGCAAGATTGCAAGATATTTCCAAGATTTCCAAGAAGCCCTCCGTCAATAGACACGGTCCGTTTCGTCAATAAATTATTGGTGAAAGAGTTCGGTTTTTATTTATATTTAGTTATTTTGGATAATGCATCTCTCAGTCAAAAAACACCAATCACATTTAGCTAACGCCACTTTGTCATTTGTTTCAACCAGTTCTAAAAACTTTTAAAAAGGGATAATTTGAAATAATAAGGATGTCCTCAAAGCTGCCATTTGATCAAATGTGTAGGTATAGACTGTATAGTTCAATTGGCAGTTTCGAAGATGTGGCCCGAAGATCACCTAGTCCGGCAACATTGGCGCTGATGCAGACGTGCCGGAGACCAGGACAGCAGAGCAGGGCCGACAAAGGCACCGCCGCTTATTTGATGCTGCCGCACAGTGGGGCCGAGAGGGACCAACAAAGGCACCGCCTTTCTTTCGATGCTGCCGCCATTGCGACGTTGCCGGATCTTTTTTAGAGCGTTGAAAGGGAAGGCGGCTACAATATTCTACCCAATTAATCAACAAATTTGCAAATGTTAAGGCTAACCGAGACTTGTCAATTCACCAAATTACTCCACAAGTATTTCAAAACGTACGAGAAAAAATTGAATACAATATTTACTATATATCACTGGGTGGTAGCTATTTTCAGCATTTAGTGAATGTGAATAGAACGATTGGTTCTTTTTTATAGATTTTTTTGGTAATTTTTAGAATGGTTCATGGGAGACAAAAACTAGCGACGGTCGTTTAATGAAATACATTAGTAAGGGCGAGAAAAATTCCGGAACGGGTATCTTAATACGTATTTTCTTTGGTGGCCATCAATCGGAAAGATTGCGTGCATAAGGAAAAGAAATGGAAAATAAAATAATATAATAAGATAAAACAATAAATATTATTTATTCATAAAGTGTATTTTTATCGATTTACGACAAAAGTGCATTTTTGTGTAACATTGATCAGGAAATCTTCTAATAGTGTCTAAATTTCGATTACATCAGCTGCTTAGGAACTGAGGAAAACCTGTGTGTTCGAAGATCATTGGAAAAACAAAAAAAAATTCAACTTGATATACCTACCTACCCGAAATTTCAAGTTTAAACTCGAAATTTCGAGTAAAAAAATCGTTCGTTTTGGAGGTCAAAAGAAGCGATTTTTAAGACCTTTAAAAAAAGTTCAGGTGAACATCTCCAAAAATGGAAACGTTATGGATTTGTATACGTATAAAAGTAGACATATATGTTTAAATTTTACAGGAGCAATGGCAGTTTTGAGGACACTTTCAGTTGTCTTTGCAGGAGCAAATCCAGTTGAAAACATAATAAAAGATCACTTCATTTGACGGTTATTATTCTCAGATAATGACGTTTATTTTTGCAATTTTGGTGACGATTTATACATATACGGGTGCATAGTTTTTTACGTTTTCATAAATAAATTAGAAGGAGTTCCGGGTACTTATTGTAAATACTTTGAAGTATATTTTGCATATGCATATTTGTAACAATCACAGCAGTGCCATTTTCATTACGAACAAATTTCATTCCAGACATTTTATAGGAAGTCATCCTGAAGAGTTGTTTAAGATTTTAATAAAATTAAGTGAAGAGAATCTCTCGTAGGCGAAAACAGTGTTTATTGACATGCGGGTTTATTCATGAATGTCAAAACTTTTTTCTGTTAGATACCTGTCTAAGGACAGAAATTGTTTTTAATCTGAAGGAATTTTTTACAAAAAAATAGAGCATGTTGCCTCGGCCCTTAAACAACACCCTCAGCCAAAAAGTGCACTTACGCATCTTGAAATGTAGATAGCTATTGCAGGAGCAATGGCAGTTTTGAGGACACCTAAAATATTTTATGTTGTATGTCTACTAAAATGTATTTTCTTTGAATCGGTGGCAATCGGACAGAACTTTTGGATAAGGAAAAAATAGAAAATAAATTTCGATTTAGACGCTAAAGTGGTTGTTTTAGTCCACCCTACATTTTCAGCACGCTTGTTAGACTAAATTTAATATGACATAACAGGCGCAGCCATATTGCGAAATATTATTTGTTGCAATTTTATAGCCAGTGAGTAGTAAAAGCACACAGATACTAACTCATTTTTTAAGTATAAATAGATATTTACTGTCTTTTGAAAATAAAAATACAATGTATTTATTACGCGCCCAAATAGCATGAGTTTTTTTACCCGCACGCTGTTTGACATTAACAATTTTCAGTGACAAATGATAGGACGATTTAAGGCATTTTCAGAGAAGCCGAGAATTCATGACACAAGGTATTTTTGATAATACTTGAACTGTGGGACAATACAGGAATCACGGGGTGGAAAAAATATCTATTCTAAACATTCACTTCGCCCAAGCTAATATTTTTTTTGCATTCCATAAACAACGTTTGATTATTATTATTTTACATATTATTTTTTTAAACATTCCCAAGGTTCCCAAAACTGCCAATCTATCCTACTCGCACTACACTTTTTTGTCAACTGGCAGTTTTGAGAACCTTTTTATAAAAATGGCCACCTCATTATAGGCTATTTAAATGATTTTTATGAATGATATATTATGTTGCATTGCATATTGAAGATTCGTTTATTTTGACGCGAGACTTTTTGCCAAGTCTGGAAGGGTGGGGTAATAGAAAAAATCACGGGACGGGAAAAATATTTATTACTATAGGGACGGTCATTTAAATAAGTATTTAATCGTACATATCTGAGAAAGTTTGGCTTGGAATTGGGTTTTCTTTTACTTTCTAAATTTACTAAGCACATAAGTTCAATCTAAAAGTACCGCGAAAAGGATTAATAATTATTGGAAACTAGAGAATACATCAAATATTATTATTATGCAGGGTGCAATTAAAATGCATGGCATATGTAGGTAATGGCGGATTCTACGTCGCAAATTGACAAAAAATTTCATATACTGTGCTAAAAGGCAATGAAAAAATATGGAATATTTTAAACTGCAGTAAAACGGCTTCAGCGATTTGATATACAGCCCTTGGTTTTAGTTTCATACAAACAGGTGGTGTGCATGCCATAGATTTTATTCTAATAGACGAACGCACAGGGGTGTACTTGGACCCCAGCGTCAAATAAGAGTGGCGTATGGGAAAAATCGACAGAAAGTTAATGAACTCTCGGGATACTTTTCTTTAAACAACCTCCTCAGCCAAAAAAGTGCACTTACGCAATGTAAATCGCTATTACAGGAGCAATGGCAGTTTTGAGGACACATTCTGAAAAGTTTTGTCGATTTTAAGATTGTACAGTCTTTTTAGCGCAGTTCAGGATCAATAAACTAAGGAAATAATAATCGTTGAGTGAAAGAATGTAATAAGAGGTACCTACACCCTCTGCCGAATCTCACCGCCAACAATCAAAGCTTGTCTAACAACAATAATATCATCTTCATTGTTCTTGGACCAGTTTATGTTGTTGGCGTTGAGATTTGACAGCAGTTTCGGCTCTTTATATTCCTTAAAATTAAACTCAAACATTTTTTTTTAGCATTTCATTATAAACAAAAAGTATATGTAGACTTATAATCGGACAAACCTAACAAAGTTTGGCTTGGAATTGAGTTCTAATCATCCATATTCCAAATTATTTTTCAGTGGTGGGGGTGGGGGTAACCCAATTTCCCCTCTAGTGCTGTCTAAAAGGAACAGTGTTCTCAAAAGTGCCACAACATAAAAGATGTTGTTATGAGGACTGTCTCCAAATCTGCCTTTAGACATAATGGGCTTATGAGGACAGTCCTCACAACCGCCAAGTGTCCCCGCAAGCACCGTTGCACACCATAAATCGTCCTCAAAACTGCCACTAGACATATATATATATATATATATATATATATATATATATA